>JAIUSX010000052.1:0-1387500 GCA_026573805.1 Hesperophylax magnus
AAATCATAAAATTAACGGGCACTATTTGAGACTTGGGTTCGGACTTTAAAACCGTTTTATCTGGCTCTATGGTACCAAACGGGCTGAAATTTTGGAATCGCGATCAGAATCGTGGTTCAAACCGAAATCAGTCACAAAATCTGCACAATGCTGCATTTCTGGTAAATTCAAAATTCTTATAGAGGCTAATTTGAGACTTGGGTTCGACTTTTAAAAATAAGTTTTTCTGGCTCTATGGTACCAAACGGGCCAAAATTTCGAAATTGTGATAAGAATCACAGTCTCAATCGATATCAGTTATCAAATCTGCAAAAAGTTGCATTTGAAGTAAAATCATAAGATTAACGGTCACTATTTGAGACTTGGGTTCGGACTATGAAATCCGTTTTATATGGCTATATTGTACCAATCGGGCTGAAATTATGGAATCTCGATAAGAATCATGGTCTCAAGCGATATCAGATATAAAATCTGCAAAAAGTTGCATTTGAAGAAAAATCATAAGATTACCGGGCACTATTTGAGACTTGTGTTCGGACTTTAAAACCTTTTTATCTGGCTCTCTTGTACCAAACGGGCTGAAATTATGGATTCTCGATAAGAATCACGGTCTCAAGCGATAT
Organism: Hesperophylax magnus; assembly: GCA_026573805.1. Lineage (NCBI taxonomy): Eukaryota > Metazoa > Arthropoda > Insecta > Trichoptera > Limnephilidae > Hesperophylax > Hesperophylax magnus. The sequence continues at coordinate 624 of JAIUSX010000052.1, forward strand.
CAGCTATAAATTGTGCAAAAAGTTGCATTTGAAGAAAAATCATAAGATTAACGGGCACTATTTGAGACTTGGGTTCGGACTTTAAAACCGTTTTATCTGGCTCTCTGGTACCAAACGGGCTGAAATTTGGGAATTGCGATCTGAATCATGGTTCAAACTGAAATCAGTCACAAAATCTGCATAAAGTTGCATTTCTGGAAAAATAATCTTTTTCATGGGGCTAATTTAAGACCCTTTAAAAATATGTTTTTCGGGCTCTATGTTACCAAACGGACCGAAATTTCGGAATCGTGATGAGAATAACGGTCTCAAGCGGTATCAGTTATAAAATTTGCAAAAAGTTGCAATTGAAGAAAAATCATAAAATTAACGGGCACTATTTGATACTTGGGTTCGGACTTTAAAACCGTTTTATCTGGCTCTATGGTACCAAACGGGCTGAAATTTTGGAATCGCGATCAGAATCGTGGTTCAAACCGAAATCAGTCACAAAATCTGCACAATGTTGCAATTCTGGTAAATTCAAAATTCTTATAGGCGCTAATTTGATACTTGGGTTCGACCTTTAAAAATATTTTTTTCGGGCTCTATGGTACCAAACGGGCCGAAATTTTGGAACCTCGATGAGAATCACAGTCTCAAGCGAAATCAGTTATAAAATCGGCAAAGAGATGTATTTTGAAGAAAAATCATGAAATTAACGGGCACTATTTGAGTCTTGGGTTCGGACTTTAAAATCGTTTTATCTGGCTCATTGGTACCAAACGGGCTGAAATTTTGGAATCGCGATCAGAATCGTGGTTCAAACCGAAATCAGTCACAAAATCTGCACAATGTTGCATTTCTGGTAAATTCAAAATTCTTGTAGGCGCTAATTTGAGACTTGGGTTCGACCTTTAAAAATAAGTTTTTCTTGCTCTATGGTACCAAACGGACCGAAATTTCGGAATCGTGATGAGAATATTGGTCTCAAGCGGTATCAGTTATAAAATCCGCAAAAAGTTGCATTTGAAGAAAAATCATAAAATTAACGGGCACTATTTGAGACTTGGGTTCGGACTTTAAAACCGTTTTATCTGGCTCTCTGGTACCAAACGGGCTGAAATTTTGGAATTGCGATCAGAATCATGGTTCAAACTGAAATCAGTCACAAAATCTGCATATAGTTGCATTACTGGAAAAATAATCTTTTTCATGGGGCTAATTTGAGACTTGGGTTCGACCTTTAAAAATATGTTTTTCGGGCTCTATGGTACCAAATGGACCGAAAAGTCGGAATCGTGATGAGAATAACGGTCTCAAGCGGTATCAGTTATAAAATCTGCAAAAAGTTGCATTTGAAGAAAAATCATAAAATTAACGGGCACTATTTGAGACTTGGGTTCGGTCTTTAAAAGCCGTTTTATCTGGCTCTATGGTACCAAACGGGCTGAAATTTTGGAACCTCGATGAGAATCACAGTCTCAAGCGAAATCAGTTATAAAATCTGCAAAGAGATGTATTTTGAAGAAAAATCATGAAATTAACGGGCACTATTTGAGTCTTGGGTTCGGACTTTAAAATCGTTTTATCTGGCTCATTGGTACCAAACGGGCTGAAATTTTGGAATCGCGATCAGAATCGTGGTTCAAACCGAAATCAGTCACAAAATCTGCACAATGTTGCATTTCTGGTAAATTCAAAATTCTTGTAGGCGCTAATTTGAGACTTGGGTTCGACCTTTAAAAATAAGTTTTTCTGGCTCTATGGTACCAAACGGGCCAAAATTTCGAAATTGTGATGAGAATCACAGTCTCGATCGATATCAGTTATCAAATCTGCAATAAGTTGCATTTGTAGTAAAATCATAAGATTAACGGTCACTATTTGAGACTTGGGTAAGGACTTTGAAAACTGTTTTATATGGCTCTATTGTACCAATCGCGCTGAAATTATGGAATCTCGATAAGAATCACGGTCTCAAGCGATATCAGCTATAAAATCTGCAAAAAGTTGCATTTGAAGAAAAATCATAAGATTAACGGGCACTATTTTAGACTTGGGTTCGGACTTTAAAACCGTTTTATCTGGCTCTCTGGTACCAAACGGGCTGAAATTTTGGAATTGCGATCAGAATCATGGTTCAAACTGAAATCAGTCACAAAATCTGCATAAAGTTGCATTACTGGAAAAATAATCTTTTTCATGGGGCTAATTTGAGACTTGGGTTCGACCTTTAAAAATATGTTTTTCGGGCTCTATGGTACCAAACGGACCGAAATTTCGGAATCGTGATGAGAATAACGGTCTCAAGCGGTATCAGTTATAAAATCCGCAAAAAGTTGCATTTGAAGAAAAATCATAAAATTAACGGGCACTATTTGAGACTTGGGTTCGGACTTTAAAACCGTTTTATCTGGCTCTATGGTACCAAACGGGCTGAAATTTTGGAATCGCGATCAGAATCGTGGTTCAAACCGAAATCAGTCACAAAATCTGCACAATGCTGCATTTCTGGTAAATTCAAAATTCTTATAGAGGCTAATTTGAGACTTGGGTTCGACTTTTAAAAATAAGTTTTTCTGGCTCTATGGTACCAAACGGGCCAAAATTTCGAAATTGTGATGAGAATCACAGTCTCAATCGATATCAGTTATCAAATCTGCAAAAAGTTGCATTTGAAGTAAAATCATAAGATTAACGGTCACTATTTGAGACTTGGGTTCGGACTATGAAATCCGTTTTATATGGCTATATTGTACCAATCGGGCTGAAATTATGGAATCTCGATAAGAATCACGGTCTCAAGCGATATCAGATATAAAATCTGCAAAAAGTTGCATTTGAAGAAAAATCATAAGATTACCGGGCACTATTTGAGACTTGGGTTCGGACTTTAAAACCTTTTTATCTGGCTCTCTTGTACCAAACGGGCTGAAATTATGGATTCTCGATAAGAATCACGGTCTCAAGCGATATCAGCTATAAATTGTGCAAAAAGTTGCATTTGAAGAAAAATCATAAGATTAACGGGCACTATTTGAGACTTGGGTTCGGACTTTAAAACCGTTTTATCTGGCTCTCTGGTACCAAACGGGCTGAAATTTGGGAATTGCGATCTGAATCATAGTTCAAACTGAAATCAGTCACAAAATCTGCATAAAGTTGCATTACTGGAAAAATAATCTTTTTCATGGGGCTAATTTGAGACTTGGGTTCGACCTTTAAAAATATGTTTTTCGGGCTCTATGGTACCAAACGGACCGAAATTTCGGAATCGTGAAGAGAATAACGGTCTCAAGCGGTATCAGTTATAAAATCCGCAAAAAGTTGCATTTGAAGAAAAATCATAAAATTAACGGGCACTATTTGAGACTTGGGTTCGGACTTTAAAACCGTTTTATCTGGCTCTATGGTACCGAACGGGCTGAAATTTTGGAATCGCGATCAGAATCGTGGTTCAAACCGAAATCAGTCACAAAATCTGCACAATGCTGCATTTCTGGTAAATTCAAAATTCTTATAGAGGCTAATTTGAGACATGGGTTCGACTTTTAAAAATAAGTTTTTCTGGCTCTATGGTACCAAACGGGCCAAAATTTCGAAATTGTGATGAGAATCACAGTCTCAATCGATATCAGTTATCAAATCTGCAAAAAGTTGCATTTGAAGTAAAATCATAAGATTAACGGTCACTATTTGAGACTTGGGTTCGGACTATGAAATCCGTTTTATATGGCTATATTGTACCAATCGGGCTGAAATTATGGAATCTCGATAAGAATCACGGTCTCAAGCGATATCAGATATAAAATCTGCAAAAAGTTGCATTTGAAGAAAAATCATAAGATTTCCGGGCACTATTTGAGACTTGGGTTCGGACTTTAAAACCTTTTTATCTGGCTCTCTTGTACCAAACGGGCTGAAATTATGGATTCTCGATAAGAATCACGGTCTCAAGCGATATCAGCTATAAATTGTGCAAAAAGTTGCATTTGAAGAAAAATCATAAGATTAACGGGCACTATTTGAGACTTGGGTTCGGACTTTAAAACCGTTTTATCTGGCTCTCTGGTACCAAACGGGCTGAAATTTGGGAATTGCGATCTGAATCATAGTTCAAACTGAAATCAGTCACAAAATCTGCATAAAGTTGCATTTCTGGAAAAATAATCTTTTTCATGGGGCTAATTTAAGACTTGGGTTCGACCTTTAAAAATATGTTTTTCGGGCTCTATAGTACCAAACGAACCGAAATCTCGGAATCGTGATGAGAATAACGGTCTCAAGCGATATAAGTTATAAAATCTGCAAAAAGTTGCATTTGAAGGAAAATCATAAGATTAATGGTCACTGTTTGAGACTTTGGTTCGGACTTTAAAACCGTTTTATCTGGCTCTCTGGTACCAAACAGGCTGAAATTTTGGAATTGCGATCAGAATCATGGTTCAAACTGAAATCAGTCCCAAAATCTGCATAAAGTTGCATTTCTGGAAAAATAATCTTTTGGATGGGGCTAATTTGAGACTTGGGTTCGACCTTTAAAAATATGTTTTATCTGGCTCTATGGTACCAAACAGGCTGAAATTTTGGAATCGCGATCAGAATCGTGGTTCAAACCGAAATCAGTCACAAAATCTGCACAATGTTGCAATTCTGGTAAATTCAAAATTCTTATAGGCGCTAATTTGATACTTGGCTTCGACCTTTAAAAATATTTTTTTCGGGCTCTATGGTACCAAACGGGCCGAAATTTTGGAATCGTGATAAGAATCACGGTCTCAAGCGATATCAGCTATAAAATCTGCAAAAAGTTGCATTTGAAGAAAAATCATAAGATTAACGGGCACTATTTGAGACTTGGGTTCGGACTTTAAAACCGTTTTATCTGGCTCTCTGGTACCAAACAGGCTGAAATTTTGGAATTGCGATCAGAATCATGGTTCAAACTGAAATCAGTCCCAAAATCTGCATAAAGTTGCATTTCTGGAAAAATAATCTTTTGGATGGGGCTAATTTGAGACTTGGGTTCGACCTTTAAAAATATGTTTTATCTGGCTCTATGGTACCAAACGGGCTGAAATTTTGGAATCGCGATCAGAATCGTGGTTCAAACCGAAATCAGTCACAAAATCTGCACAATGTTGCAATTCTGGTAAATTCAAAATTCTTATAGGAGCTAATTTGATACTTGGCTTCGACCTTTAAAAATATTTTTTTCGGGCTCTATGGTACCAAACGGGCCGAAATTTTGGAATCGTGATAAGAATCACGGTCTCAAGCGATATCAGCTATAAAATCTGCAAAAAGTTGCATTTGAAGAAAAATCATAAGATTAACGGGCACTATTTGAGACTTGGGTTCGGACTTTAAAACCGTTTTATCTGGCTCTCTGGTACCAAACGGGCTGAAATTTTGGAATTGCGATCAGAATCATGGTTCAAACTGAAATCAGTCACAAAATCTGCATAAAGTTGCATTACTGGAAAAATAATCTTTTTCATGGGGCTAATTTGAGACTTGGGTTCGACCTTTAAAAATATGTTTTTCGGGCTCTATGGTACCAAACGGACCGAAATTTCGGAATCGTGATGAGAATAACGGTCTCAAGCGGTATCAGTTATAAAATCTGCAAAAATTGCATTTGAAGAAAAATCATAAAATTAACGGGCACTATTTGAGACTTGGGTTCGGACTTTAAAACCGTTTTATCTGGCTCTATGGTACCAAACGGGCTGAAATTTTGGAATCGCGATCAGAATCGTGGTTCAAACCGAAATCAGTCACAAAATCTGCACAATGTTGCAATTCTGGTAAATTCAAAATTCTTATAGGCGCTAATTTGATACTTGGGTTCGACCTTTAAAAATATTTTTTTCGGGCTCTATGGTACCAAATGGGCCGAAATTTTGGAATCGTGATAAGAATCACGGTCTCAAGCGATATCAGCTATAAAATCTGCAAAAAGTTGCATTTGAAGAAAAATCGTAAGATTAACGGGCACTATTTGAGACTTGGGTTCGGACTTTAAAACCGTTTTATCTGGCTCTATGGTACCAAACGGGCTGAAATTTTGGAATTGCGATCAGAATCATGGTTCAAACTGAAATCAGTCACAAAATCTGCATAAAGTTAGATTTCTGGAAAAATAATCTTTTTCATGGGGCTAATTTAAGACTTGGGTTCGACCTTTAAAAATATGTTTTTCGGGCTCTATGGTACCAAACGGGCTGAAATTTTGGAATTGCGATCAGAATCATGATTCAAACTGAAATCAGTCACAAAATCTGCATATAGTTGCATTACTGGAAAAATAATCTTTTTCATGGGGCTAATTTGAGACTTGGGTTCGACCTTTAAAAATATGTTTTTCGGGCTCTATGGTTCCAAACGGACCGAAATTTCGGAATCGTGATGAGAATAACGGTCTCAAGCGGTATCAGTTATAAAATCTGCAAATAGTTGCATTTGAAGAAAAATCATAAAATTAACGGGCACTATTTGAGACTTGGGTTCGGACTTTAAAACCGTTTTATCTGGCTCTATGGTACCAAACGGGCTGAAATTTTGGAATTGCGATCAGAATCATGGTTCAAACTGAAATCAGTCACAAAATCTGCATAAAGTTAGATTTCTGGAAAAATAATCTTTTTCATGGGGCTAATTTAAGACTTGGGTTCGACCTTTAAAAATATGTTTTTCGGGCTCTATAGTACCAAACAAACCGAAATTTCGGAATCGTGATGAGAATAACGGTCTCAAGCGATATAAGTTATAAAATCTGCAAAAAGTTGCATTTGAAGAAAAATCATAAGATTAATGGTCACTGTTTGAGACTTTGGTTCGGACTTTAAAACCGTTTTATCTGGCTCTCTGGTACCAAACAGGCTGAAATTTTGGAATTGCGATCAGAATCATGGTTCAAACTGAAATCAGTCCCAAAATCTGCATAAAGTTGCATTTCTGGAAAAATAATCTTTTTCATGGGGCTAATTTGAGACTTGGGTTCGACCTTTAAAAATATGTTTTTCGGGCTCTATCCACTGGAACGATTTCGGTCGAAAAATCGACCACTTTTATTTTTCTGCGATTGATATCGGTCCAAAAATGGACCGATTTTTCTACCATTCGTAAAATATTTATTGTAATTATTTAAAACGCTTCCTTGGCCAGCTACTTGTTTTATCGAATAGCTGATAATATATTCTCTTTGTCTATGAACTTATCCGTTGTCTTTGAAGTGATATTTAACGAGTTTTCGCGGTTTTATAAGGCGTCCTGTCAAAAAACAAAACCATAAATTTTTAACATTCACGAAATTTTGGACTCTTCCTAAAATGCCGTAAGTAATTAATTTATTGGGTTTTTAACGCATAATTATATATTTGTGTTATTGTGATTGACTTATCTATCTTTGAAATGCGTTTTTAATTAGTTTGTTTCTAATATATTGTTTTGGTTGAAGTTTTTGTGTAAGAATACGTCAACTGAAGACGTCATCTGTTTTTGATTTACAATAATGTCTTATATACTGCACTCGCGCATTTGAAATATAGATATTCCATCACAGTGATTCAAAACAAAGAGATATATATAAGTTTTATTTGAATTGGTTCATTATTAATACAGATATTTGTTAACCAATTATTTTAAGTCATATGTCAAAAAGTTGACTCTTTTTTACATGTAAAATGGTGTAAAGCCTTCGTCACACAATAAAAATTTAGTAATTTAGTTGTATAATTAATTAATTTCTTCACTTTTACCAAATTTGTGCAGAAACAAATGTCGTCCAGGGAAAGGGAGCACTCCACGACCCAATAATTATTTTCAAATTTTATATTAGTGCAATATTTAACAAAATTTAAACATTTAAGTACTTACATTAAGTGTTTTCAATTTAAAATATATAGAGTGGTGCTGACTGCAAGAGGAGGCAGAGGAAGAGGGAGAGGTGGGGTACGAGCTGGTGCCAGACTACCTGCACGTGGACGTCAACGCAGAGCTGCAATTGCAGCCTCGTCTGGAGTGTTAGTATTTTTTAATGTTTTTTTATGAAAGTACTTTGCTGTGGCCGTTGAACTCATCATATATTTGTATTTATTTAAACAGCGACCCTGCTTTGCTACTGGTGCGAGAGGATCGCGTCAAGGCCCTAAAGGCTGTTAGGGCCCTGCCTGCTTCCTTCCGGCTAGAGCTGGAAAGCCGAAAATTCAAGAAGCAGGCGGCGCGCATTTTGCTCCCTACCGCACCTCCAAGAAAAACTAAACAAAAGTAAGCAATCGTATTTAGATGCTTGATACAATATTATTGTTTTTTCCTGACAGCGTTCCACTCTTACAGTGATAGTTGGTAAGATCAGCGCTCTGTGCATTTGGCACATTCAGTGCATATTTTACAGAGTTCTAATTTTATTGTTTATTTACATACTGTACTTACTGTTTCACACGTGAATGAGAACAATTTATATGATTTATGTAAATGTTTTCAGAATTCCATCTCCGGAGAGAACAACGTGTCCCTTTTCACAAGGGACGCCTTCACCGTTGCCACGACCCGTACCACCACCGTGGATGTCCACTCCCGCACAGATCCAATCAACGGCTCCCAATGCACCAATTATGCCTATCCGTGCAGCATCTCCCGAGCCGTTACCTGGGACATCGCGGAGTGGGGAACTCTTCTCTCCGGAGGCCCGCTATCACAGCGAGCTGTGGGTGGACGTGCCATTCTACCAAGAATTATCGGCGTTTGGGAACGGTGAGTTTATTTTTTAAAATGTCATACCAGGGGCTCAATATAAAATCAATTATCTATATTTTATATTGATATCTTTAGCACAGTTTCACTGTTGGTATATTGGCAGGAAATAAGCATAGTACTTAAAAATTCCACATAACAAACATACAAAATGTATTGTTGTTATGACGTGGATGCATCATTACACATCTTTTTTTTTCTGTAACGGGTATTGCAGAGTGAGAAATAAGACATGCCGAACTTCTTTGCGAGGATTACATTTGATTCACCGGCTTCTAAACGGTGTAATACAGCATTTTTTTCTTAAATTGAAAAAACACTTTCGCTTCACGGGACTCATTGTGTCGAGCTTCCTAGTCAAAAGCGAGGCTGTATTGGTAGGTGGGTTTTGTAACCGGACAAATTATCATTAAAATAGGTCGCTTTACGTAGTTGGTCACTTTAAACGGATACGTTTTCCTACTAAAAGTTATGAAACCTTACTAGAGTTTACATTATCGTCACTTAAAACAGTAGACCGTTAAATGCAAAGTCATTATATCCAAATTCTACTGTAAATTTGTGTTTTCTTTTATTTCAGAGTCAGACATGGGCAGTAACGTGGACGAGGCAGCTGTACTAGAAGAGTCTGTACTTGGAAACCGTGAGTTATAAAACTAACTAACTTACCTTCACGCCATTTCGGTAGGCAGAGAGGATGAACCACCATGCAACTCGATCTTGGCACACACACTCTTTTCTTCATTCCATACCTACCTGACTGTGCTATTCTGACTCCTGACATAGCCCGCCTCAAGTATTTGATTAACTTTTTATTTATTTTTTTATATGAATACCTCACAAGAGCCTCATCTGGAGCCAGTGAGACTATGGCATCCTCAATCGGGGTATGTTGTGAGGCTGAAGGTAGCGGGGAGGGGAAGGAGGTGTGGAAGAGGGAGGTGGAAAAGTACCTGGCTATTCAGAACTGGTCACCAAACACGGCTAAAACCATTTCAAGCAACGTTTCAATTCTGAATGGGGTCTTACACCAGGGCGATACTATGGGTATCTTCCACTCTGGAACGTGCCGCAAATATAATATATATTATTTTAAATGAATTTTGTGTGAAAATAACACTAATTATTCAAATATAATTTATTTGATTTGATCCCGCGACCATCGTATTGCGAGTCATAAGCCGTACCAGAGGCAGTGGGTTATCGTAATATAGACACATTAAATTAATTTGGGTTTTCTGTTGTTTCAGAAATGGACAGATCGAGCGACGAGGATGACGAAGCGAGTGACGTCGACCACGAAGAGAGCGATGAGGATACCTTCTGCATGCCACCAATACCTTATCATAATATTATCAACGTTTCACCTAACTCCGCTATGGCCATAGACTTTAGTAGACAAGACCAGGTAGATAGTGAGGCAATGCGTTCGATTCTGCCGCCTGAAGGTTACTCTTTCGATTGGTCTAAAGATATCTTACGTTTTACTGGGATAAGGGAGACTTTCACAGGCACGCCGGGACCAACTTTCAATACCGACGAAATGGGCAAACCTGTGGATGCCTTTCTTAAAATCTTTGATGCAGATTTCGTTGAACTGATCGCGAGAGAGACCAACAGGTATGCAGATCAATGGATTGCGAAAAAACAATTTAAGCGTCATGCGCGTACCAATAAATGGGCTCCCACGAATAAAGAGGAAATGTATGTATTCTTGGCAATTTTAATGTATCAAGGTATTAGTCCCCTTCCTGTTGAAAAAGACTACTTCTATTCAAAAAAACTCACCGCCATGCCTTATTTCAGCCGAGCCATGGATTATAATCGTTTTCTTCTAATTAAAAAGTTCCTTCACTTCACCAACAATGAAAGTCTTTCTTCTGATGCACCATTATCTGTGCGAAGGTTACAAAAGATTCAACCCGTCTTGGACCACCTCTCAAATAAGTTTGAGACTTTATACCTGCCCGAGCAAGACATCTCTCTGGATGAATCCTTACTCTGCTATAAAGGCCGTTTGGGATTCGTCCAGATGATCAAAACCAAAGCGGCCAGTGCGGGTATAAAGTCTTACGAGCTTTGTGAGTCCAAGTCTGGCTATCTTTGGAAATTCCAAATTTATACGGGGAAGACCATTTCCAGACAGGCTGAATCGACAAATCCAGACCAGGAAGATATGACGGAAGACATAACGGAAGATATGACGGACGACATGACACAGGCCAACTTTTTGGGTGCTCACAATATCTGCCCAGTTGGGGCCACTGCAAAGATAGTATACGACCTGGCCAGCCCTCTGTTTAACAAGGGGTATACATTAATAATGGACAATTTTTATAATAGTCCATTATTGGCACGATGCCTCAAAAGAAATGGGATGGACTGCATGGGCACATTGCGGTTAAACCGAGAATTTGTGCCCTCTGCATTTAAGTCCCATCTCCGGTCCAAACTGAGGGAAGGTGAGGTTGTATACTCGAACTGCGGGGACCTCAATGTAATGGTTTGGTTGGACAAAAACCTGGTAAGTATGTTGTCCACCTACCATAAGGCAGAAATCGGGGCAGTTGAAAAGTTTGGTACCTGGACTTACAAACCTCAACTCGTACTAGACTATAACAAGGTAATGGGGGGGGTTGACCGAAAAGATCAGCTTTTGTCAGGCTTCCCCATTGAACGACAGCGAAACCTGGTCTGGTACAAGAAGCTTTTCAGGAGACTACTAAGCGTTTCGGTGCAGAATGCGTATATATTGTACGGCTCAAAGCTCCGCAAGGAAAATAAACGCATTTTGTACCGAAACTTCAGGAGTGAGGTTGCGGATGAACTCCTTCTGCTGTTCTGTCGTAGTCAAATTGACACGACTGTGCGGACCATTGGCCTAATAGCTGAAGGAAAGACTCTGCGACCTATCCTGAAAGGCAACCACTTCGTGGTCCGTAGCGGGAAAAAGGTGAAATGTGCCTGGTGCAACATAAATAACATTTTCAAAAGGACCCTTACAAAGTGTGATGTGTGTGATGTGGCATTATGCTATGATTGCATGAAGCCATATCACACTACAATATAGATTTGCTGAGGGTTTTTTTTTATTTCATTTTTTTCTTTTTTGGTTTTTTAGTTATGAAATTCTAATTTATAAATTTAATTAAATTTGTTTGAACATCAATTATGATGGCCTGGATGGCTGGACTTATAATCATTTCTTTCCGCATACTCACGTCTCATGTTATGTTGTCCTCAAAGGTTCTATATGATAAGGTTCGGTGGACATTTAATATGTATATTTCAATTCTGATCATTGAAATATGCATGTTAACAAATGCACAGGTTTTCTCATTTTTCCCTGTTTATTGTACACATTAAATAACTCGTTTTATTTTTATGTCTTAATTATATTTTGTCAATTTTTCTGTAAAGATGCTTTTCCAGATCTAGTCACTGAACATAACTAAGCCAATTCAAGCAATGTTCAATTCTGAATGGTGGTCCCTCACCAGAGCGATACTCAGAATCTCACTCTATAGCGAGGCACAATGATATTATTATGTATTGATTTTCTTAAATTATGAATAAACCAATAAACTGAATACATTTTTATTATGACAAAAGGTGTAAACAATGTTTAAATCAATATACTGCTCTTTCATTGTAACCATACAACTGTAATATTGATTTTAAAGGATATTAGGGCTTAATAAATAAATCAATTATTGGTTCCATCAATTATTTTCCCTCCCCCATTTTTTTTCGATACCTTTGCGTTTAGATATAAAATTATCACTATGATTTTATTTGAAATTCTACGGTCATACAAAGGTTTGATATATATATACAAATTTATCATCATTTTACATATTCCGATTTACCCTATGTAGATTGACCTTAAGGTAGCTGTCAGAAGTGATTTTTGGTCAAATATTGGTGAATTTCATCAACTTTCAAAGTATCCCCCTGAAATATTGGCAATGTTTATATCTATGATATATATCTCACTTTAAGCCTTATTTCCTCGTTTTGCACGTAATATAAAAACATGGTTACAAATCTCCAGTTCTAATTTACAATTATTTAAAAAGTAGCACCATGATTTTGACATCGTGAAATAGGCTCTCTGTATAATTCATCAAATGAATAAAATAAAGCCAACACGGCGACTATGCTTATTAATAATTGTAGACAGTTAATGTATCTTCCTAACGTTATACCAGTTTTTGTGGTAAATTTATTATATAATATAATACAGTGATTTCAATTTTGACGCGTCACGCACTCAAATTTTACAAAATTATTTTCTGACCAAACTTTTGAAGAGATCTTAACATGCAAAAAAATATTTTTCTATTACATTCTTGCATCTGTGATTATCAAACAGGCCATAAAGAACATAAAAACGTAGAAAATATTCAATAAAGATTTTTAAAACTGCCACTGGCGGCAATTTCAAATCACAAAAACGCAAATTTCGCGCATTTATAAAGTTTAAGATTTTTTAATAATTTATCTATCAATTCTAAAAATATAGAATAATTATTAAAATATAGGTGAATTCATTGGCTGTATAGCACTATAATCAGTTTTATGTTTCCGTATTAAAATTCGGAGGTTTGATTTTTTTAATGTTGGCGGAAAATATTCAAAATCGTCGCCAAAAAACCGCGAGCAATCGGAGAAAAAAGTTTTTTGACGCGCGATCGTTCGAGTGGCTATGGTACCAAACGGACCGAAATTTTTGAATCGTGATGAGAATAACGGTCTCAAGCGGTATCAGTTATAAAATCTGCAAAAAGTTGCATTTGAAGAAAAATCATAAAATTAACGGGCACTATTTGAGACTTGGGTTCGGACTTTAAAACCGTTTTATCTGGCTCTATGGTACCAAACGGGCTGAAATTTTGGAATCGCGATCAGAATCGTGGTTCAAACCGAAATCAGTCACAAAATCTGCACAATGTTGCAATTCTGGTAAATTCAAAATTCTTATAGGCGCTAATTTGATACTTGGGTTCGACCTTTAAAAATATTTTTTTCGGGCTCTATGGTACCAAACGGGCCGAAATTTTGGAATCGTGATGAGAATAACGGTCTCAAGCGATATCAGTTATAAAATCTGCAAAAAGTTGCATTTGAAGAAAAATCATAAAATTAACGGGCACTATTTGAGGCTTGGGTTCGGACTTTAAAAGCCGTTTTATCTGGCTCTATGGTACCAAACGGGCTGAAATTTTGGAACCTCGATGAGAATCACAGTCTCAAGCGAAATCAGTTATAAAATCTGCAAAGAGATGTATTTTGAAGAAAAATCATGAAATTAACGGGCACTATTTGAGTCTTGGGTTCGGACTTTAAAATCGTTTAATCTGTCTCATTGGTACCAAACGGGCTGAAATTTTGGAATCGCGATCAGAATCGTGGTTCAAACCGAAATCGGTCACAAAATCTGCACAATGTTGCATTTCTGGTAAATTCAAAATTCTTGTAGGCGCTAATTTGAGACTTGGGTTCGACCTTTAAAAATAAGTTTTTCTGGCTCTATGGTACCAAACGGGCCAAAATTTCGAAATTGTGATGAGAATCACAGTCTCGATCGTTATCAGTTATCAAATCTGCAAAAAGTTGCATTTGAAGTAAAATCATAAGATTAACGGTCACTATTTGAGACTTGGGTTAGGACTTTGAAAACCGTTTTATATGGCTCTATTTTACCAATCGGGCTGAAATTATGGAATCTCGATAAGAATCACGGTCTCAAGCGATATCAGCTATAAAATCTGCAAAAAGTTGCATTTGAAGAAAAATCATAAAATTAACGGGCACTATTTGAGACTTGGGTTCGGACTTTAAAACCGTTTTATCTGGCTCTCTGGTACCAAACGGGCTGAAATTTTGGAATTGCGATCAGAATCATGGTTCAAACTGAAATCAGTCACAAAATCTGCATAAAGTTGCATTACTGGAAAAATAATCTTTTTCATGCGGCTAATTTGAGACTTGGGTTCGACCTTTAAAAATATGTTTTTCGGGCTCTATGGTACCAAACGGACCGAAATTTCGGAATCGTGATGAGAATAACGGTCTCAAGCGGTATCAGTTATAAAATCTGCAAAAAGTTGCATTTGAAGAAAAATCATAAAATTAACGGGCTCTATTTGAGACTTGGGTTCGGACTTTAAAACCGTTTTATCTGGCTCTATGGTACCAAACGGACCGAAATTTCGGAATCGTGATGAGAATAACGGTCTCAAGCAGTATCAGTTATAAAATCTGCAAAAAGATGCATTTGAAGAAAAATCATAAAATTAACGGGCACTATTTGAGACTTGGGTTCGGACTTTAAAACCGTTTTATCTGGCTCTATGGTACCAAACGGGCCGAAATTTTGGAATCGCGATCAGAATCGTGGTTCAAACCGAAATCAGTCACAAAATCTGCACAATGTTGCAATTCTGGTAAATTCAAAATTCTTATAGGCGCTAATTTGATACTTGGGTTCGACCTTTAAAAATATTTTTTTCGGGCTCTATGGTACCAAACGGGCCGAAATTTTGGAATCGTGATGAGAATAACGGTCTCAAGCGATATCAGTTATAAAATCTGCAAAAAGTTGCATTTGAAGAAAAATCATAAAATTAACGGGCACTATTTGAGTCTTGGGTTCGGACTTTAAAAGCCGTTTTATCTGCTTCTATGGTACCAAACGGGCTGAAATTTTGGAACCTCGATGAGAATCACAGTCTCAAGCGAAATCAGTTATAAAATCTGCAAAGAGATGTATTTTGAAGAAAAATCATGAAATTAACGGGCACTATTTGAGTCTTGGGTTCGGACTTTAAAATCGTTTTATCTGGCTCATTGGTACCAAACGGGCTGAAATTTTGGAATCGCGATCAGAATCGTGGTTCAAACCGAAATCAGTCACAAAATCTGCACAATGTTGCATTTCTGGTAAATTCAAAATTCTTGTAGGCGCTAATTTGAGACTTGGGTTCGACCTTTAAAAATAAGTTTTTCTGGCTCTATGGTACCAAACGGGCCAAAATTTCGAAATTGTGATGAGAATCACAGTCTCGATCGTTATCAGTTATCAAATCTGCAAAAAGTTGCATTTGAAGTAAAATCATAAGATTAACGGTCACTATTTGAGACTTGGGTTAGGACTTTGAAAACCGTTTTATATGGCTCTATTTTACCAATCGGGCTGAAATTATGGAATCTCGATAAGAATCACGGTCTCAAGCGATACTGCTATAAAATCTGCAAAAAGTTGCATTTGAAGAAAAATCATAAGATTAACGGGCACTATTTGAGACTTGGGTTCGGACTTTAAAACCGTTTTATCTGGCTCTCTGGTACCAAACGGGCTGAAATTTTGGAATTGCGATCAGAATCATGGTTCAAACTGAAATCAGTCACAAAATCTGCATAAAGTTGCATTACTGGAAAAATAATCTTTTTCATGGGGCTAATTTGAGACTTGGGTTCGACCTTTAAAAATATGTTTTTCGGGCTCTATGGTACCAAACGGACCGAAATTTCGGAATCGTGATGAGAATAACAGTCTCAAGCGAAATCAGTTATAAAATCTGCAAAGAGATGTATTTTGAAGAAAAATCATGAAATTAACGGGCACTATTTGAGTCTTGGGTTCGGACTTTAAAATCGTTTAATCTGGCTCATTGGTACCAAACAGGCTGAAATTTTGGAATTGCGATCAGAATCATGGTTCAAACTGAAATCAGTCCCAAAATCTGCATAAATATGCATTTCTTGAAAAATAATCTTTCGGATGGGGCTAATTTGAGACTTGGGTTCGACCTTTAAAAATATGTTTTTCGGGCTTTATGGTACCAAACGGACCGAAATTTCGGAATCGTGATGAGAATAACAGTCTCAAGCGAAATCAGTTATAAAATCTGCAAAAAGTTGCATTTGAAGAAAAATCATAAAATTAACGGGCACTATTTGAGACTTGGGTTCGGACTTTAAAACCGTTTTATCTGGCTCTATGGTACCAAACGGGCTGAAATTTTGGAATCGCGATCAGAATCGTGGTTCAAACCGAAATCAGTCACAAAATCTGCACAATGTTGCAATTCTGGTAAATTCAAAATTCTTATAGGCGCTAATTTGATACTTGGGTTCGACCTTTAAAAATATTTTTTTCGGGCTCTATGGTACCAAACGGGCCGAAATTTTGGAATCGTGATGAGAATAACGGTCTCAAGCGATATCAGTTATAAAATCTGCAAAAAGTTGCATTTGAAGAAAAATCATAAAATTAACGGGCACTATTTGAGGCTTGGGTTCGGACTTTAAAAGCCGTTTTATCTGGCTCTATGGTACCAAACGGGCTGAAATTTTGGAACCTCGATGAGAATCACAGTCTCAAGCGAAATCAGTTATAAAATCTGCAAAGAGATGTATTTTGAAGAAAAATCATGAAATTAACGGGCACTATTTGAGTCTTGGGTTCGGACTTTAAAATCGTTTAATCTGTCTCATTGGTACCAAACGGGCTGAAATTTTGGAATCGCGATCAGAATCGTGGTTCAAACCGAAATCGGTCACAAAATCTGCACAATGTTGCATTTCTGGTAAATTCAAAATTCTTGTAGGCGCTAATTTGAGACTTGGGTTCGACCTTTAAAAATAAGTTTTTCTGGCTCTATGGTACCAAACGGGCCAAAATTTCGAAATTGTGATGAGAATCACAGTCTCGATCGTTATCAGTTATCAAATCTGCAAAAAGTTGCATTTGAAGTAAAATCATAAGATTAACGGTCACTATTTGAGACTTGGGTTAGGACTTTGAAAACCGTTTTATATGGCTCTATTTTACCAATCGGGCTGAAATTATGGAATCTCGATAAGAATCACGGTCTCAAGCGATATCAGCTATAAAATCTGCAAAAAGTTGCATTTGAAGAAAAATCATAAAATTAACGGGCACTATTTGAGACTTGGGTTCGGACTTTAAAACCGTTTTATCTGGCTCTCTGGTACCAAACGGGCTGAAATTTTGGAATTGCGATCAGAATCATGGTTCAAACTGAAATCAGTCACAAAATCTGCATAAAGTTGCATTACTGGAAAAATAATCTTTTTCATGCGGCTAATTTGAGACTTGGGTTCGACCTTTAAAAATATGTTTTTCGGGCTCTATGGTACCAAACGGACCGAAATTTCGGAATCGTGATGAGAATAACGGTCTCAAGCGGTATCAGTTATAAAATCTGCAAAAAGTTGCATTTGAAGAAAAATCATAAAATTAACGGGCTCTATTTGAGACTTGGGTTCGGACTTTAAAACCGTTTTATCTGGCTCTATGGTACCAAACGGACCGAAATTTCGGAATCGTGATGAGAATAACGGTCTCAAGCAGTATCAGTTATAAAATCTGCAAAAAGATGCATTTGAAGAAAAATCATAAAATTAACGGGCACTATTTGAGACTTGGGTTCGGACTTTAAAACCGTTTTATCTGGCTCTATGGTACCAAACGGGCCGAAATTTTGGAATCGCGATCAGAATCGTGGTTCAAACCGAAATCAGTCACAAAATCTGCACAATGTTGCAATTCTGGTAAATTCAAAATTCTTATAGGCGCTAATTTGATACTTGGGTTCGACCTTTAAAAATATTTTTTTCGGGCTCTATGGTACCAAACGGGCCGAAATTTTGGAATCGTGATGAGAATAACGGTCTCAAGCGATATCAGTTATAAAATCTGCAAAAAGTTGCATTTGAAGAAAAATCATAAAATTAACGGGCACTATTTGAGTCTTGGGTTCGGACTTTAAAAGCCGTTTTATCTGCTTCTATGGTACCAAACGGGCTGAAATTTTGGAACCTCGATGAGAATCACAGTCTCAAGCGAAATCAGTTATAAAATCTGCAAAGAGATGTATTTTGAAGAAAAATCATGAAATTAACGGGCACTATTTGAGTCTTGGGTTCGGACTTTAAAATCGTTTTATCTGGCTCATTGGTACCAAACGGGCTGAAATTTTGGAATCGCGATCAGAATCGTGGTTCAAACCGAAATCAGTCACAAAATCTGCACAATGTTGCATTTCTGGTAAATTCAAAATTCTTGTAGGCGCTAATTTGAGACTTGGGTTCGACCTTTAAAAATAAGTTTTTCTGGCTCTATGGTACCAAACGGGCCAAAATTTCGAAATTGTGATGAGAATCACAGTCTCGATCGTTATCAGTTATCAAATCTGCAAAAAGTTGCATTTGAAGTAAAATCATAAGATTAACGGTCACTATTTGAGACTTGGGTTAGGACTTTGAAAACCGTTTTATATGGCTCTATTTTACCAATCGGGCTGAAATTATGGAATCTCGATAAGAATCACGGTCTCAAGCGATACTGCTATAAAATCTGCAAAAAGTTGCATTTGAAGAAAAATCATAAGATTAACGGGCACTATTTGAGACTTGGGTTCGGACTTTAAAACCGTTTTATCTGGCTCTCTGGTACCAAACGGGCTGAAATTTTGGAATTGCGATCAGAATCATGGTTCAAACTGAAATCAGTCACAAAATCTGCATAAAGTTGCATTACTGGAAAAATAATCTTTTTCATGGGGCTAATTTGAGACTTGGGTTCGACCTTTAAAAATATGTTTTTCGGGCTCTATGGTACCAAACGGACCGAAATTTCGGAATCGTGATGAGAATAACAGTCTCAAGCGAAATCAGTTATAAAATCTGCAAAGAGATGTATTTTGAAGAAAAATCATGAAATTAACGGGCACTATTTGAGTCTTGGGTTCGGACTTTAAAATCGTTTAATCTGGCTCATTGGTACCAAACAGGCTGAAATTTTGGAATTGCGATCAGAATCATGGTTCAAACTGAAATCAGTCCCAAAATCTGCATAAATATGCATTTCTTGAAAAATAATCTTTCGGATGGGGCTAATTTGAGACTTGGGTTCGACCTTTAAAAATATGTTTTTCGGGCTTTATGGTACCAAACGGACCGAAATTTCGGAATCGTGATGAGAATAACAGTCTCAAGCGAAATCAGTTATAAAATCTGCAAAAAGTTGCATTTGAAGAAAAATCATAAAATTAACGGGCACTATTTGAGACTTGGGTTCGGACTTTAAAACCGTTTTATCTGGCTCTATGGTACCAAACGGGCTGAAATTTTGGAATCGCGATCAGAATCGTGGTTCAAACCGAAATCAGTCACAAAATCTGCACAATGTTGCAATTCTGGTAAATTCAAAATTCTTATAGGCGCTAATTTGATACTTGGGTTCGACCTTTAAAAATATTTTTTTCGGGCTCTATGGTACCAAACGGGCCGAAATTTTGGAATCGTGATGAGAATAACGGTCTCAAGCGATATCAGTTATAAAATCTGCAAAAAGTTGCATTTGAAGAAAAATCATAAAATTAACGGGCACTATTTGAGGCTTGGGTTCGGACTTTAAAAGCCGTTTTATCTGGCTCTATGGTACCAAACGGGCTGAAATTTTGGAACCTCGATGAGAATCACAGTCTCAAGCGAAATCAGTTATAAAATCTGCAAAGAGATGTATTTTGAAGAAAAATCATGAAATTAACGGGCACTATTTGAGTCTTGGGTTCGGACTTTAAAATCGTTTAATCTGTCTCATTGGTACCAAACGGGCTGAAATTTTGGAATCGCGATCAGAATCGTGGTTCAAACCGAAATCGGTCACAAAATCTGCACAATGTTGCATTTCTGGTAAATTCAAAATTCTTGTAGGCGCTAATTTGAGACTTGGGTTCGACCTTTAAAAATAAGTTTTTCTGGCTCTATGGTACCAAACGGGCCAAAATTTCGAAATTGTGATGAGAATCACAGTCTCGATCGTTATCAGTTATCAAATCTGCAAAAAGTTGCATTTGAAGTAAAATCATAAGATTAACGGTCACTATTTGAGACTTGGGTTAGGACTTTGAAAACCGTTTTATATGGCTCTATTTTACCAATCGGGCTGAAATTATGGAATCTCGATAAGAATCACGGTCTCAAGCGATATCAGCTATAAAATCTGCAAAAAGTTGCATTTGAAGAAAAATCATAAAATTAACGGGCACTATTTGAGACTTGGGTTCGGACTTTAAAACCGTTTTATCTGGCTCTCTGGTACCAAACGGGCTGAAATTTTGGAATTGCGATCAGAATCATGGTTCAAACTGAAATCAGTCACAAAATCTGCATAAAGTTGCATTACTGGAAAAATAATCTTTTTCATGCGGCTAATTTGAGACTTGGGTTCGACCTTTAAAAATATGTTTTTCGGGCTCTATGGTACCAAACGGACCGAAATTTCGGAATCGTGATGAGAATAACGGTCTCAAGCGGTATCAGTTATAAAATCTGCAAAAAGTTGCATTTGAAGAAAAATCATAAAATTAACGGGCTCTATTTGAGACTTGGGTTCGGACTTTAAAACCGTTTTATCTGGCTCTATGGTACCAAACGGACCGAAATTTCGGAATCGTGATGAGAATAACGGTCTCAAGCAGTATCAGTTATAAAATCTGCAAAAAGATGCATTTGAAGAAAAATCATAAAATTAACGGGCACTATTTGAGACTTGGGTTCGGACTTTAAAACCGTTTTATCTGGCTCTATGGTACCAAACGGGCCGAAATTTTGGAATCGCGATCAGAATCGTGGTTCAAACCGAAATCAGTCACAAAATCTGCACAATGTTGCAATTCTGGTAAATTCAAAATTCTTATAGGCGCTAATTTGATACTTGGGTTCGACCTTTAAAAATATTTTTTTCGGGCTCTATGGTACCAAACGGGCCGAAATTTTGGAATCGTGATGAGAATAACGGTCTCAAGCGATATCAGTTATAAAATCTGCAAAAAGTTGCATTTGAAGAAAAATCATAAAATTAACGGGCACTATTTGAGTCTTGGGTTCGGACTTTAAAAGCCGTTTTATCTGCTTCTATGGTACCAAACGGGCTGAAATTTTGGAACCTCGATGAGAATCACAGTCTCAAGCGAAATCAGTTATAAAATCTGCAAAGAGATGTATTTTGAAGAAAAATCATGAAATTAACGGGCACTATTTGAGTCTTGGGTTCGGACTTTAAAATCGTTTTATCTGGCTCATTGGTACCAAACGGGCTGAAATTTTGGAATCGCGATCAGAATCGTGGTTCAAACCGAAATCAGTCACAAAATCTGCACAATGTTGCATTTCTGGTAAATTCAAAATTCTTGTAGGCGCTAATTTGAGACTTGGGTTCGACCTTTAAAAATAAGTTTTTCTGGCTCTATGGTACCAAACGGGCCAAAATTTCGAAATTGTGATGAGAATCACAGTCTCGATCGTTATCAGTTATCAAATCTGCAAAAAGTTGCATTTGAAGTAAAATCATAAGATTAACGGTCACTATTTGAGACTTGGGTTAGGACTTTGAAAACCGTTTTATATGGCTCTATTTTACCAATCGGGCTGAAATTATGGAATCTCGATAAGAATCACGGTCTCAAGCGATACTGCTATAAAATCTGCAAAAAGTTGCATTTGAAGAAAAATCATAAGATTAACGGGCACTATTTGAGACTTGGGTTCGGACTTTAAAACCGTTTTATCTGGCTCTCTGGTACCAAACGGGCTGAAATTTTGGAATTGCGATCAGAATCATGGTTCAAACTGAAATCAGTCACAAAATCTGCATAAAGTTGCATTACTGGAAAAATAATCTTTTTCATGGGGCTAATTTGAGACTTGGGTTCGACCTTTAAAAATATGTTTTTCGGGCTCTATGGTACCAAACGGACCGAAATTTCGGAATCGTGATGAGAATAACAGTCTCAAGCGAAATCAGTTATAAAATCTGCAAAGAGATGTATTTTGAAGAAAAATCATGAAATTAACGGGCACTATTTGAGTCTTGGGTTCGGACTTTAAAATCGTTTAATCTGGCTCATTGGTACCAAACAGGCTGAAATTTTGGAATTGCGATCAGAATCATGGTTCAAACTGAAATCAGTCCCAAAATCTGCATAAATATGCATTTCTTGAAAAATAATCTTTCGGATGGGGCTAATTTGAGACTTGGGTTCGACCTTTAAAAATATGTTTTTCGGGCTTTATGGTACCAAACGGGCCGAAATTTCGGAATCGTGATGAGAATAACAGTCTCAAGCGAAATCAGTTATAAAATCTGCAAAAAGTTGCATTTGAAGAAAAATCATAAAATTAACGGGCACTATTTGAGACTTGGGTTCGGACTTTAAAACCGTTTTATCTGGCTCTATGGTACCAAACGGGCTGAAATTTTGGAATCGCGATCAGAATCGTGGTTCAAACCGAAATCAGTCACAAAATCTGCACAATGCTGCATTTCTGGTAAATTCAAAATTCTTATAGAGGCTAATTTGAGACTTGGGTTTGACCTTTAAAAATAAGTTTTTCTGGCTCTATGGTACCAAACGGGCAAAAATTTCGAAATTGTGATGAGAATCACAGTCTCAATCGATATCAGTTATCAAATCTGCAAAAAGTTGCATTTGAAGTAAAATCATAAGATTAACGGTCACTATTTGAGACTTGGATTCGGACTATGAAATCCGTTTTATATGGCTATATTGTACCAATCGGGCTGAAATTATGGAATCTCGATAAGAATCACGGTCTCAAGCGATATCAGATATAAAATCTGCAAAAAGTTGCATTTGAAGAAAAATCATAAGATTACCGGGCACTATTTGGGCACTATTTGAGACTTGGGTTCGGACTTTAAAACCTTTTTATCTGGCTCTCTTGTACCAAACGGGCTGAAATTATGGATTCTCGATAAGAATCACGGTCTCAAGCTATATCAGCTATAAATTGTGCAAAAAGTTGCATTGAAGAAAAATCATAAGATTAACGGGCACTATTTGAGACTTGGGTTCGGACTTTAAAACCGTTTTATCTGGCTCTCTGGTACCAAACGGGCTGAAATTTGGGAATTGCGATCTGAATCATGGTTCAAACTGAAATTAGTCACAAAATCTGCATAAAGTTGCATTTCTGGAAAAATAATCTTTTTCATGGGGCTAATTTAAGACTTGGGTTCGACCTTTAAAAATATGTTTTTCGGGCTCTATAGTACCAAACGAACCGAAATTTCGGAATCGTGATGAGAATAACGGTCTCAAGCGATATAAGTTATAAATCTGCAAAAAGTTGCATTTGAAGAAAAATCATAAGATTAATGGTCATTGTTTGAGACTTTGGTTCGGACTTTAAAACCGTTTTATCTGGCTCTCTGGTACCAAACAGGCTGAAATTTTGGAATTGCGATCAGAATCATGGTTCAAACTGAAATCAGTCCCAAAATCTGCATAAAGTTGCATTTCTGGAAAAATAATCTTTTGGATGGGGCTAATTTGAGACTTGGGTTTCGACCTTTAAAATATGTTTTGGGGCTCTATGGTACCAAACGGACCGAAATTTCGGAATCGTGATGAGAATAACGGTCTCAAACGGTATCAGTTATAAAATCTGCAAAAAGTTGCATTTGAAGAAAAATCATAAAATTTACGGGCACTATTTGAGACTTGGGTTCGGACTTTAAAACCGTTTTATCTGGCTCTATGGTACCAAACGGGCTGAAATTTTGGAATCGCGATCAGAATCGTGGTTCAAACCGAAATCAGTCACAAAATCTGCACAATGTTGCATTTCTGGTAAATTCAAAATTCTTGTAGGCGCTAATTTGAGACTTGGGTTCGACCTTTAAAATAAGTTTTTCTTGCTCTATGGTACCAAACGGACCGAAATTTCGGAATCGTGATGAGAATATTGGTCTCAAGCGGTATCAGTTATAAAATCCGCAAAAAGTTGCATTTGAAGAAAAATCATAAAATTAACGGGCACTATTTGAGACTTGGGTTCGGACTTTAAAACCGTTTTATCTGGCTCTATGGTACCAAACGGGCTGAAATTTTGGAATCGCGATCAGAATCGTGGTTCAAACCGAAATCGGTCACAAAATCTGCACAATGTTGCATTTCTGTAAATTCAAAATTCTTGTAGGCGCTAATTTGAGACTTGGGTTCGACCTTTAAAAATAAGTTTTTCTGGCTCTATGGTACCAAACGGGCCAAAATTTCGAAATTGTGATGAGAATCACAGTCTCGATCGTTATCAGTTATCAAATCTGCAAAAAGTTGCATTTGAAGTAAAATCATAAGATTAACGGTCACTATTTGAGACTTGGGTTAGGACTTTGAAAACCGTTTTATATGGCTCTATTTTACCAATCGGGCTGAAATTATGGAATCTCGATAAGAATCACGGTCTCAAGCGATATCAGCTATAAAATCTGCAAAAAGTTGCATTTGAAGAAAAATCATAAATTAACGGGCACTATTTGAGACTTGGGTTCGGACTTTAAAACCGTTTTATCTGGCTCTCTGGTACCAAACGGGCTGAAATTTTGGAATTGCGATCAGAATCATGGTTCAAACTGAAATCAGTCACAAAATCTGCATAAAGTTGCATTACTGGAAAATAATCTTTTTCATGGGGCTAATTTGAGACTAGGGTTCGACCTTTAAAAATATGTTTTTCGGGCTCTATGGTACCAAACGGACCGAAATTTCGGAATCGTGATGAGAATAACGGTCTCAAGCGGTATCAGTTATAAAATCTGCAAAAAGTTGCATTTGAAGAAAAATCATAAAATTAACGGGCTCTATTTGAGACTTGGGTTCGGACTTTAAAACCGTTTTATCTGGCTCTATGGTACCAAACGGACCGAATTTCGGAATCGTGATGAGAATAACGGTCTCAAGCGGTATCAGTTATAAAATCTGCAAAAAGTTGCATTTAAAGAAAAATCATAAAATTAACGGGCACTATTTGAGACTTGGGTTCGGACTTTAAAACCGTTTTATCTGGCTCTATGGTACCAAACGGGCCGAAATTTTGGAATCGCGATCAGAATCGTGGTTCAAACCGAAATCAGTCACAAAATCTGCACAATGTTGCAATTCTGGTAAATTCAAAATTCTTATAGGCGCTAATTTGATACTTGGGTTCGACCTTTAAAAATATTTTTTTCGGGCTCTATGGTACCAAACGGGCCGAAATTTTGGAATCGTGATGAGAATAACGGTCTCAAGCGATATCAGTTATAAATCTGCAAAAAGTTGCATTTGAAGAAAAATCATAAAATTAACGGGCACTATTTGAGTCTTGGGTTCGGACTTTAAAAGCCGTTTTATCTGCTTCTATGGTACCAAACGGGCTGAAATTTTGGAACCTCGATGAGAATCACAGTCTCAAGCGAAATCAGTTATAAAATCTGCAAAGAGATGTATTTTGAAGAAAATCATGAAATTAACGGGCACTATTTGAGTCTTGGGTTCGGACTTTAAAATCGTTTTATCTGGCTCATTGGTACCAAACGGGCTGAAATTTTGGAATCGCGATCAGAATCGTGGTTCAAACCGAAATCAGTCACAAAATCTGCACAATGTTGCATTTCTGGTAAATTCAAAATTCTTGTAGGCGCTAATTTGAGACTTGGGTTCGACCTTTAAAAATAAGTTTTTCTGGCTCTATGGTACCAAACGGGCCAAAATTTCGAAATTGTGATGAGAATCACAGTCTCGATCGTTATCAGTTATCAAATCTGCAAAAAGTTGCATTTGAAGTAAATCATAAGATTAACGGTCACTATTTGAGACTTGGGTTAGGACTTTGAAAACCGTTTTATATGGCTCTATTTTACCAATCGGGCTGAAATTATGGAATCTCGATAAGAATCACGGTCTCAAGCGATACTGCTATAAAATCTGCAAAAAGTTGCATTTGAAGAAAAATCATAAGATTAACGGGCACTATTTGAGACTTGGGTTCGGACTTTAAAACCGTTTTATCTGGCTCTCTGGTACCAAACGGGCTGAAATTTGGAATTGCGATCAGAATCATGGTTCAAACTGAAATCAGTCACAAAATCTGCATAAAGTTGCATTACTGGAAAAATAATCTTTTTCATGGGGCTAATTTGAGACTTGGGTTCGACCTTTAAAAATATGTTTTTCGGGCTCTATGGTACCAAACGGACCGAAATTTCGGAATCGTGATGAGAATAACAGTCTCAAGCGAAATCAGTTATAAAATCTGCAAAGAGATGTATTTTGAAGAAAAATCATGAAATTAACGGGCACTATTTGAGTCTTGGGTTCGGACTTTAAAATCGTTTAATCTGGCTCATTGGTACCAAACGGGCTGAAATTTTGGAATCGCGATCAGAATCGTGGTTCAAACCGAAATCAGTCACAAAATCTGCACAATGTTGCATTTCTGGTAAATTCAAAATTCTTGTAGGCGCTAATTTGAGACTTGGGTTCGACCTTTAAAAATAAGTTTTTCTGGCTCTATGGTACCAAACGGGCCAAAATTTCGAAATTGTGATGAGAATCACAGTCTCGATCGTTATCAGTTATCAAATCTGCAAAAAGTTGCATTTGAAGTAAAATCATAAGATTAACGGTCACTATTTGAGACTTGTGTTAGGACTTTGAAAACCGTTTTATATGGCTCTATTTTACCAATCGGGCTGAAATTATGGAATCTCGATAAGAATCACGGTCTCAAGCGATATCAGCTATAAAATCTGCAAAAAGTTGCATTTGAAGAAATATCATAAAATTAACGGGCACTATTTGAGACTTGGGTTCGGACTTTAAAACCGTTTTATCTGGCTCTATGGTACCAAACGGGCTGAAATTTTGGAATCGCGATCAGAATCGTGGTTCAAACCGAAATCAGTCACAAAATCTGCACAATGCTGCATTTCTGGTAAATTCAAAATTCTTATAGAGGCTAATTTGAGACTTGGGTTCGACTTTTAAAAATAAGTTTTTCTGGCTCTATGGTACCAAACGGGCCAAAATTTCGAAATTGTGATGAGAATCACAGTCTCAATCGATATCAGTTATCAAATCTGCAAAAAGTTGCATTTGAAGAAAAATCATAAGATTAACGGTCACTATTTGAGACTTGGGTTATTTTTTTTTTTTTTTTACAATTATACCGCACAAGAGTCCCAACTGCTCCCGTCTGGAGCCAGTGAGACTATGGCATCCCCAATTGGGGTATGTTGTGAGGCTGAGGGTATATTGGGGAGGGGAGGGAGATGGGGAAGAGGAAGGTGGGGAAGTACCTGGCTATTCAGATCTGGTCACAAAACACGGCTAAAGCCATTTCAAGCAACGTTTCAATTCTGAATGGTGGTCTTACACCAGGGCGATACTGAGAGTATCTTCCACTCTGGAACGTGCCGCAAATAGACTAAATATTATTTTAAATTAATTAATTGTGAAATAACACAAATTAATCAAATAAAATTTATTTGCGCACGCCGGGTTCGAACCCGCAACCTTCGGATCTGTAGTCAAAAGCGTATACCACTAGACCACGCCGGCCGTCGTGGGTTAGGACTTTGAAAACCGTTTTATATGGCTCTATTGTACCAATCGGGCTGAAATTATGGAATCTCGATAAGAATCACGGTCTCAAGCGATATCAGCTATAAAATCTGCAAAAAGTTGCATTTGAAGAAAAATCATAAGATTAACGGGCACTATTTGAGACTTGGGTTCGGACTTTAAAACCGTTTTATCTGGCTCTCTGGTACCAAACGGGCTGAAATTTGGGAATTGCGATCAGAATCATGGTTCAAACTGAAATCAGTCACAAAATCTGCATAAAGTTGCATTTCTGGAAAAATAATCTTTTTCATGGGGCTAATTTGAGACTTGGGTTCGACCTTTAAAAATATGTTATTGGGCTCTATGGTACCAAACGGGCCGAAATTTTGGAATCGCGATGAGAATAACGGTCTCAAGCGATATCAGTTATAAAATCTGCAAAAAGTTGCATTTGAAGAAAAATCATAAAATTAACGGGCACTATTTGAGACTTGGGTTCGGACGATAAAAACCGTTTTATCTGGCTCTATGGTACCAAACGGGCTGAAATTTTGGAACCTCGATGACAATCACGGTCTCAAGCGATAACAGTTATAAAATCTGCAAAAAGTTTCATTTGAAGAAAAATCATAAAATTAACGGGCACTATTTGAGACTTGGGTTCGGACATTAAAACCGTTTAATCTGGCTTTATGGTACCAAACGGGCTGAAATTTTGGAATCGCGATCAGAATCGTGGTTCAAACCGAAATCAGTCACAAAATCTGCACAATGTTGCATTTCTGGTAAATTCAAAATTCTTATAGGCGCTAATTTGATACTTGGGTTCGACCTTTAAAAATATTTTTTTCGGGCTCTATGGTACCAAACGGGCCGAAATTTTGGAATCGTGATGAGAATAACGGTCTCAAGCGATATCAGTTATAAAATCTGCAAAAAGTTGCATTTGAAGAAAAATCATAAAATTACGGGCACTATTTGAGACTTGGGTTCGGACTTTAAAAGCCGTTTTATCTGGCTCTATGTTACCAAACGGGCTGAAATTTTGGAAACTTGATGAGAATCACAGTCTCAAGCGAAATCAGTTATAAAATCTGCAAAGAGATGCATTTGAAGAAAAATCATGAAATTTACGGGCACTATTTGAGTCTTGGGTTCGGACTTTAAAACCGTTTTATCTGGATCATTGGTACCAAACGGGCTGAAATTTTGGAATCGCGATCAGAATCGTGGTTCAAACCGAAATCAGTAACAAAATCTGCAAAATGTTGCATTTCTGGTAAATTCAAAATTCTTATAGGCGCTAATTTGAGACTTGGGTTCGACCTTTAAAATTAAGTTTTTCTGGCTCTATGGTACCAAACGGGCCGAAATTTTGGAATCGCGATGAAAATAACGGTCTCAAGCGATATCTGTTATAAAATCTGCAAAAAGTTGCATTTGAAGAAAAATCATAAAATTAACGGGCACTATTTGAGACTTGGGTTCGGACTATAAAAACCGTTTTATCTGGCTCTATGGTACCAAACGGGCTGAGATTTTGGAACCTCGATGACAATCACGGTCTCAAGCGATAACAGTTATAAAATCTGCAAAAAGTTGCATTTGAAGAAAAATCATAAAATTAACGGGCACTATTTGAGACTTGGGTTCGGACTTTAAAACCGTTTTATCTGGCTCTCTGGTTCCAAACGGGCTGAAATTTGGGAATTGCGATCAGAATCATGGTTCACACTGAAATCAGTCACAAAATCTGCATAAAGTTGCATTTCTGGAAAAATAATCTTTTTCGTGGGGCTAATTTGAGACTTGGGTTCGACCTTTAAAAATATGTTTTTCTGGCTCTATGGTACCAAACGGGCAAAAATTTCGAAATTGTGATGAGAATCACAGTCTCAATCGATATCAGTTATCAAATCTGCAAAAAGTTGCATTTGAAGTAAAATCATAAGATTAACGGTCACTATTTGAGACTTGGGTTAGGACTTTGAAAACCGTTTTATATGGCTCTATTGTACCAATCGGGCTGAAATTATGGAATCTCGATAAGAATCACGGTCTCAAGCGATATCAGCTATAAAATCTGCAAAAAGTTGCATTTGAAGAAAAATCATAAGATTAACGGGCACTATTTGAGACTTGGGTTCGGACTTTAAAACCGTTTTATCTGGCTCTCTGGTACCAATCGGGCGGAAATTTGGGAATTGCGATCATAATCATGGTTCAAACTGAAATCAGTCACAAAATCTGCATAAAGTTGCATTTCTGGAAAAATTACTTTTTTCATGGGGCTAATTTGAGACTTGGGTTCGACCTTTAAAAATATGTTATCGGGCTCTATGGTACCAAACGGGCCGAAATTTTGGAATCGTGATGAGAATAACGGTCTCAAGCGATATCAGTTATAAAATCTGCAAAAAGTTGCATTTGAAGAAAAATCATAAAATTATCGGGCACTATTTGAGACTTGGGTTCGGAATATAAAAACCGTTTTATCTGGCTCTACTGTACCAAACGGGCTGAAATTTTGGAACCTCGATGACAATCACGGTCTCAAGCGATAACAGTTATAAAATCTGCAAAAAGTTGCATTTGAAGAAAAATCATAAAATTATCGGGCACTATTTGAGACTTGGGTTCGGACTTTAAAACCGTTTTATCTGGCTCTATGGTACCAAACGGGCTCAAATATTGGAATCGCGATCAGAATCGTGGTTCAAACCGAAATCAGTAACAAAATCTGCACAATGTTGCATTTCTGTTAAATTCAAAATTCTTATAGGCGCTAATTTGAGACTTTTGTTCGAACTTTAAAAACCGTTTTTTCTGGCTCTATGGTACCAAACAGGCTGAAATTTTGGAATCTCGATCAGAATCACGGTTTCAAGCAATATCAGTTATAAAATCTGCAAAAAGTTGCATTTGAAGAAAAATCATAAGATTAACGGGCACAATCAGTTATAAAATCTGCAAAAAGTTGCATTTGAAGAAA
Source organism: Hesperophylax magnus (assembly GCA_026573805.1). NCBI lineage: Eukaryota > Metazoa > Arthropoda > Insecta > Trichoptera > Limnephilidae > Hesperophylax > Hesperophylax magnus. The sequence goes on from JAIUSX010000052.1 coordinate 31,800, forward strand.
AATCATAAAATTAACGGGCACTAGGTATTTGAGACTTGGGTTCGGACTTTAAAAACCGTTTTATCTGGCTTTATGGGACCAAATGGGCTGAATCTTTGGAATGTCGATCAGAATCACGGTTTCAAGCAATATCAGTTAGAAAATCTGCAAAAGTAGCATTTGAAGAAAAATCATACGTTTAACGGGCACTCTTTGAGACTTGGGTTTTGACTTTAAAAACCGTTTTATTTGGATTATCAATTGCAATCAGAATCATGGTTCAAACTGAAATCAGTCAAAAAATCTGCATAACGTTGCATTTCTGGAAAAATAATCTTTTTTATGGGGCTAATTTGAGACTTGGGACTTTGACTTTGAAAACCTTTAAAAATATGTCTTTCCGGCTCTATGGTACCAAACGGGCCGAAATTTTGGAATCCCGATGAGAATCACAGTGTTTAGCGAAATCAGTTATAAAACTCTGCAAAAACTTGCATTTGAAGAAAAATCATAAAATTAACAGGCACTATATGAGACTTGGGTTCGGACTTTAAAAACCGTTTTATCTGGCTCTATGGTACCAAACGGGCTGAAATTTTGGAACCTCGATGACAATCACGGTCTCAAGCGATATCAGTTATAAAATCTGCAAAAAGTTGCATTTGAAGAAAAATCATAAAATTACGGGCACTATTTGAGACTTGGGTTCGGACTTTAAAAGCCGTTTTATCTGGCTCTATGTTACCAAACGGGCTGAAATTTTGGAAACTTGATGAGAATCACAGTCTCAAGCGAAATCAGTTATAAAATCTGCAAAGAGATGCATTTGAAGAAAAATCATGAAATTTACGGGCACTATTTGAGTCTTGGGTTCGGACTTTAAAACCGTTTTATCTGGATCATTGGTACCAAACGGGCTGAAATTTTGGAATCGCGATCAGAATCGTGGTTCAAACCGAAATCAGTAACAAAATCTGCAAAATGTTGCATTTCTGGTAAATTCAAAATTCTTATAGGCGCTAATTTGAGACTTGGGTTCGACCTTTAAAATTAAGTTTTTCTGGCTCTATGGTACCAAACGGGCCGAAATTTTGGAATCGCGATGAAAATAACGGTCTCAAGCGATATCTGTTATAAAATCTGCAAAAAGTTGCATTTGAAGAAAAATCATAAAATTATCGGGCACTATTTGAGACTTGGGTTCGGACTTTAAAACCGTTTTATCTGGCTCTATGGTACCAAACGGGCTCAAATATTGGAATCGCGATCAGAATCGTGGTTCAAACCGAAATCAGTAACAAAATCTGCACAATGTTGCATTTCTGTTAAATTCAAAATTCTTATAGGCGCTAATTTGAGACTTTTGTTCGAACTTTAAAAACCGTTTTTTCTGGCTCTATGGTACCAAACAGGCTGAAATTTTGGAATCTCGATCAGAATCACGGTTTCAAGCAATATCAGTTATAAAATCTGCAAAAAGTTGCATTTGAAGAAAAATCATAAGATTAACGGGCACAATCAGTTATAAAATCTGCAAAAAGTTGCATTTGAAGAAAAATCATAAAATTAACGGGCACTAGGTATTTGAGACTTGGGTTCGGACTTTAAAAACCGTTTTATCTGGCTTTATGGGACCAAATGGGCTGAATCTTTGGAATGTCGATCAGAATCACGGTTTCAAGCAATATCAGTTAGAAAATCTGCAAAAGTAGCATTTGAAGAAAAATCATACGTTTAACGGGCACTCTTTGAGACTTGGGTTTTGACTTTAAAAACCGTTTTATTTGGATTATCAATTGCAATCAGAATCATGGTTCAAACTGAAATCAGTCAAAAAATCTGCATAACGTTGCATTTCTGGAAAAATAATCTTTTTTATGGGGCTAATTTGAGACTTGGGACTTTGACTTTGAAAACCTTTAAAAATATGTCTTTCCGGCTCTATGGTACCAAACGGGCCGAAATTTTGGAATCCCGATGAGAATCACAGTGTTTAGCGAAATCAGTTATAAAACTCTGCAAAAACTTGCATTTGAAGAAAAATCATAAAATTAACAGGCACTATATGAGACTTGGGTTCGGACTTTAAAAACCGTTTTATCTGGCTCTATGGTACCAAACGGGCTGAAATTTTGGAACCTCGATGACAATCACGGTCTCAAGCGATATCAGTTATAAAATCTGCAAAAAGTTGCATTTGAAGAAAAATCATAAAATTACGGGCACTATTTGAGACTTGGGTTCGGACTTTAAAAGCCGTTTTATCTGGCTCTATGTTACCAAACGGGCTGAAATTTTGGAAACTTGATGAGAATCACAGTCTCAAGCGAAATCAGTTATAAAATCTGCAAAGAGATGCATTTGAAGAAAAATCATGAAATTTACGGGCACTATTTGAGTCTTGGGTTCGGACTTTAAAACCGTTTTATCTGGATCATTGGTACCAAACGGGCTGAAATTTTGGAATCGCGATCAGAATCGTGGTTCAAACCGAAATCAGTAACAAAATCTGCAAAATGTTGCATTTCTGGTAAATTCAAAATTCTTATAGGCGCTAATTTGAGACTTGGGTTCGACCTTTAAAATTAAGTTTTTCTGGCTCTATGGTACCAAACGGGCCGAAATTTTGGAATCGCGATGAAAATAACGGTCTCAAGCGATATCTGTTATAAAATCTGCAAAAAGTTGCATTTGAAGAAAAATCATAAAATTAACGGGCACTATTTGAGACTTGGGTTCGGACTATAAAAACCGTTTTATCTGGCTCTATGGTACCAAACGGGCTGAGATTTTGGAACCTCGATGACAATCACGGTCTCAAGCGATAACAGTTATAAAATCTGCAAAAAGTTGCATTTGAAGAAAAATCATAAAATTAACGGGCACTATTTGAGACTTGGGTTCGGACTTTAAAACCGTTTTATCTGGCTCTCTGGTTCCAAACGGGCTGAAATTTGGGAATTGCGATCAGAATCATGGTTCACACTGAAATCAGTCACAAAATCTGCATAAAGTTGCATTTCTGGAAAAATAATCTTTTTCGTGGGGCTAATTTGAGACTTGGGTTCGACCTTTAAAAATATGTTTTTCTGGCTCTATGGTACCAAACGGGCAAAAATTTCGAAATTGTGATGAGAATCACAGTCTCAATCGATATCAGTTATCAAATCTGCAAAAAGTTGCATTTGAAGTAAAATCATAAGATTAACGGTCACTATTTGAGACTTGGGTTAGGACTTTGAAAACCGTTTTATATGGCTCTATTGTACCAATCGGGCTGAAATTATGGAATCTCGATAAGAATCACGGTCTCAAGCGATATCAGCTATAAAATCTGCAAAAAGTTGCATTTGAAGAAAAATCATAAGATTAACGGGCACTATTTGAGACTTGGGTTCGGACTTTAAAACCGTTTTATCTGGCTCTCTGGTACCAATCGGGCGGAAATTTGGGAATTGCGATCATAATCATGGTTCAAACTGAAATCAGTCACAAAATCTGCATAAAGTTGCATTTCTGGAAAAATTACTTTTTTCATGGGGCTAATTTGAGACTTGGGTTCGACCTTTAAAAATATGTTATCGGGCTCTATGGTACCAAACGGGCCGAAATTTTGGAATCGTGATGAGAATAACGGTCTCAAGCGATATCAGTTATAAAATCTGCAAAAAGTTGCATTTGAAGAAAAATCATAAAATTATCGGGCACTATTTGAGACTTGGGTTCGGAATATAAAAACCGTTTTATCTGGCTCTACTGTACCAAACGGGCTGAAATTTTGGAACCTCGATGACAATCACGGTCTCAAGCGATAACAGTTATAAAATCTGCAAAAAGTTGCATTTGAAGAAAAATCATAAAATTATCGGGCACTATTTGAGACTTGGGTTCGGACTTTAAAACCGTTTTATCTGGCTCTATGGTACCAAACGGGCTCAAATATTGGAATCGCGATCAGAATCGTGGTTCAAACCGAAATCAGTAACAAAATCTGCACAATGTTGCATTTCTGTTAAATTCAAAATTCTTATAGGCGCTAATTTGAGACTTTTGTTCGAACTTTAAAAACCGTTTTTTCTGGCTCTATGGTACCAAACAGGCTGAAATTTTGGAATCTCGATCAGAATCACGGTTTCAAGCAATATCAGTTATAAAATCTGCAAAAAGTTGCATTTGAAGAAAAATCATAAGATTAACGGGCACAATCAGTTATAAAATCTGCAAAAAGTTGCATTTGAAGAAAAATCATAAAATTAACGGGCACTAGGTATTTGAGACTTGGGTTCGGACTTTAAAAACCGTTTTATCTGGCTTTATGGGACCAAATGGGCTGAATCTTTGGAATGTCGATCAGAATCACGGTTTCAAGCAATATCAGTTAGAAAATCTGCAAAAGTAGCATTTGAAGAAAAATCATACGTTTAACGGGCACTCTTTGAGACTTGGGTTTTGACTTTAAAAACCGTTTTATTTGGATTATCAATTGCAATCAGAATCATGGTTCAAACTGAAATCAGTCAAAAAATCTGCATAACGTTGCATTTCTGGAAAAATAATCTTTTTTATGGGGCTAATTTGAGACTTGGGACTTTGACTTTGAAAACCTTTAAAAATATGTCTTTCCGGCTCTATGGTACCAAACGGGCCGAAATTTTGGAATCCCGATGAGAATCACAGTGTTTAGCGAAATCAGTTATAAAACTCTGCAAAAACTTGCATTTGAAGAAAAATCATAAAATTAACAGGCACTATATGAGACTTGGGTTCGGACTTTAAAAACCGTTTTATCTGGCTCTATGGTACCAAACGGGCTGAAATTTTGGAACCTCGATGACAATCACGGTCTCAAGCGATATCAGTTATAAAATCTGCAAAAAGTTGCATTTGAAGAAAAATCACAAAATCAACGGCACTATTTGAGACTTGGGTTCGGACTTTAAAACCGTTTGATCTGGCTCTCTAGTACCAAACGGGCTGAAATTTTGGAATTGCGATCAGAATCATGGTTCAAACTGAAATCAGTCACAAAATCTGCACAATGTTGCATTTCTGGTAAATTCAAAATTCTTATAGGCGCTAATTTAAGACTTGGGTTCGACCTATAAAAACAAGTTTTTCTGGCTCTATGGTACCAAACGGGCCGAAATTTCGAAATTGTGATGAGAATCACAGTCTCAATCGATATCAGTTATAAAATCTGCAAGAAGTTGCATTTGATGAAAAATCATAAAATTAACGGTCACTATTTGAGACTTGGGTTCGGATTTTAAAAACCGTTTTATCTGGCTCTATGGTACCAAACGGGCTGAAATTTTGGAACCTCGATAACAATCACGGTCTCAAGCGATATCAGTTATAAAATCTGCAAAGAGATGCATTTGATGATAAATCATAAATTTAACGGGCAATAGTTGAGACTTGGGTTCGGACTTTAAAAACCGTTTTATTTGGCTCTATGGTACCAAACGGGCTGAAATTTTGAATCGCGATCAGAATCATGGTTCAAACCGAAATCAGTCACAAAATCTGCATAATGTTGCATTTCTGGAAAAATAATCTTTTTTATGGGGCTAATTTGAGACTTGGGTTCGAACTTTAAAAATCAGTTTTTCTGGCTCTATGGTACCAAACATCACGAAATTTTGGAATCGTGATGAGAATCACAGTCTCAAGCGAAATCAGTTATAAAATCTGCAAAGAGATGCATTTGAAGAAAAATCATAAAATTAACGGGCACTATTTGAGACTTGGGTTCGGACTTTAATACCGTTTTATGTGGCTCTATGGTACCAAACGGGCTGAAATTTTGGGATCGCGATCAGAATCGTGGTTCAAACCGAAATCAGTCACAAAATCGGCACAATGTTGCATTTCTGGTAAATTCAAAATTCTTATAGGCGCTAATTTGAGACTTGGGTCGGACTTTTAAAAATAAGTTTTTCTGGCTCTATGGTACCAAACGGGCTGAAATTTTGGAATCTCGATGAGAATCACGGTCTCAAGCGATATCAGTTATAAAATCTGAGAAAAGTTGCATTTGAAGAAAAATCATAAGATTAACGGGCACAATCAGTTATAAAATCTGCAAAAAGTTGCATTTGAAGAAAAATCATAAAATTACGGGCACTAGGTATTTGAGACTTGGGTTCGGACTTTAAAAACCGTTTTATCTGGCTCTATGGGACCAAATGGGCTGAAATTTTGGAATGTCGTTCAGAATCACGGTTTCAAGCAATATCAGTTATAAAATCTGCAAAAAGTAGCATTTGAAGAAAAATCATACGTTTAACGGGCACTCTTTGAGACTTGGGTTTTGACTTTAAAAACCGTTTTATTTGGATTATAAATTGCAATCAGAATCATGGTTCAAACTGAAATCAGTCAAAAAATCTGCATAACGTTGCATTTCTGGAAAAATAATCTTTTTTATGGGGCTAATTGAGACTTGGGACTTTGACTTTGAAAACTTTTAAAAATATGTCTTTCCGGCTCTATGGTACCAAACGGGCCGAAATTTTGGAATCCCGATGAGAATCACAGTTTCAAGCGAAATCTGTTATAAAATCTGCAAAAACTTGCATTTGAAGAAAAATCATAAGATTAACGGTCACTATTTGAGACTTGGTTTCGGACTTTAAAACCGTTTGATCTGGCTCTCTGGTACCAAACGGGCTGAAATTTTGGAATTGCGATCAGAATCATGGTTCAAACTGAAATCAGTCACAAAATCTGCACAATGTTGCATTTCTGGTAAATTCAAAATTCTTATAGGCGCTAATTTGAGACTTGGGTTCGATCTTTAAAAATAAGTTTTTCTGGCTCTATGGTACCAAACGGGCCGAAATTTCGAAATATTTATGAGAATCACAGTCTCAATCGATATCAGTTATAAAATATGCAAGAAGTTGCATTTGAAGAAAAATCATAAAATTAACGGGCACTATTTGAGACTTGGGTTCGGACTTCAAAACCGTTTTATCTGGCTCTATGGTACCAAACGTGCGGAAATTTTGGAACCTCGATGACAATCACGGTCTCAAGCGATATCAGTTATAAAATCTGCAAAAAGTTGCATTTGAAGAAAAATCATAAGATTAACAGGCACTAGTTGAGACTTGGGTTCGGTCTTTAAAAACCGTTTTATTTGGCTCTATGGTACCAAACGGGCTGAAATTTTGGAATCGCGATCAGAATCATGGTTCAAACCGAAATCAGTCACAAAATCTCTATAATGTTGCATTTCTGGAAAAATAATCTTTTTTATGGGGCTAATTTGAGACTTGGGTTCGAACTTTAAAAATCAGTTTTTCTGGCTCTATGGTACCAAACGGGACGAAATTTTGGAATCGTGATGAGAATCACAGTCTTAAGCGATATCAGTTATAAAATCAGCAAAAAGTTGCATTTGAAGAAAAATCATAAAATCAACGGGCACTTTTTGAGACTTGGGTTCGGACTTTTAAACCGTTTTATCTGGCTCTATGATTCCAAACGGGCTGAAATTTTGTAATCGCGATCAGAATCGTGGTTCAAACCGAAATCAGTCACAAAATCTGCACAATGTTGCATTTCTGGTAAATTCAAAATTCTTATAGGCGCTAATTTGAGACCTGGGTTCGACCTTTAAAAATAAGTTTTTCTGGCTCTATTTTAACAAATGGGCCAAAATTTCGAAATTGTGATGAGAATCACAGTCTCAATCGATATCAGTTATCAAATCTGCAAAAACTTGCATTTGAAGAAAAATCATAAAAATAACGGGCTCTATTTGAGACTTGGGTTCGGACTTTAAAACCGTTTGATCTGGCTCTCTGGTACCAAACGGGCTGAAATTTTGGAATTGCGATCAGAATCATGGTTCAAACTGAAATCAGTCACAAAATCTGCACAATGTTGCATTTCTGGTAAATTCAAAATTCTTATAGGCGCTAATTTGAGACTTGGGTTCGATCTTTAAAAATAAGTTTTTCTGGCTCTATGGTACCAAACGGGCCGAAATTTCGAAATATTTATGAGAATCACAGTCTCAATCGATATCAGTTATAAAATATGCAAGAAGTTGCATTTGAAGAAAAATCATAAAATTAACGGGCACTATTTGAGACTTGGGTTCGGACTTCAAAACCGTTTTATCTGGCTCTATGGTACCAAACGTGCGGAAATTTTGGAACCTCGATGACAATCACGGTCTCAAGCGATATCAGTTATAAAATCTGCAAAAAGTTGCATTTGAAGAAAAATCATAAGATTAACAGGCACTAGTTGAGACTTGGGTTCGGTCTTTAAAAACCGTTTTATTTGGCTCTATGGTACCAAACGGGCTGAAATTTTGGAATCGCGATCAGAATCATGGTTCAAACCGAAATCAGTCACAAAATCTCTATAATGTTGCATTTCTGGAAAAATAATCTTTTTTATGGGGCTAATTTGAGACTTGGGTTCGAACTTTAAAAATCAGTTTTTCTGGCTCTATGGTACCAAACGGGACGAAATTTTGGAATCGTGATGAGAATCACAGTCTTAAGCGATATCAGTTATAAAATCAGCAAAAAGTTGCATTTGAAGAAAAATCATAAAATCAACGGGCACTTTTTGAGACTTGGGTTCGGACTTTTAAACCGTTTTATCTGGCTCTATGATTCCAAACGGGCTGAAATTTTGGAATCGCGATCAGAATCGTGGTTCAAACCGAAATCAGTCACAAAATCTGCACAATGTTGCATTTCTGGTAAATTCAAAATTCTTATAGGCGCTAATTTGAGACCTGGGTTCGACCTTTAAAAATAAGTTTTTCTGGCTCTATTTTAACAAATGGGCCAAAATTTCGAAATTGTGATGAGAATCACAGTCTCAATCGATATCAGTTATCAAATCTGCAAAAACTTGCATTTGAAGAAAAATCATAAAAATAACGGGCTCTATTTGAGACTTGGGTTCGGACTTTAAAACCGTTTGATCTGGCTCTCTGGTACCAAACGGGCTGAAATTTTGGAATTGCGATCAGAATCATGGTTCAAACTGAAATCAGTCACAAAATCTGCACAATGTTGCATTTCTGGTAAATTCAAAATTCTTATAGGCGCTAATTTGAGACTTGGGTTCGACCTTTAAAAATAAGTTTTTCTGGCTCTATGGTACCAAACGGGCTGATATCTTGGAATCTCGATGAGAATCACGGTCTCAAGCGATATCAGTTATAAAATCTGCAAAAAGTTGCATTTGAAGAAAAATCATAAAATTAACGGGCACTATTTGAGACTTGGGTTCGGACTTTAAAAACCGTTTTATCTGGCTCTATGGTACCAAACGGGCTGAAATTTTGGAACCTCGATGACAATCACGGTCTCAAGCGATATCAGTTATAAAATCGCGATCAGAATCATGGTTCAAACCGAAATCAGTCACAAAATCTCTATAATGTTGCATTTCTGGAAAAATAATATTTTTTATGGGGCTCATTTGAGACTTGGGTTCGAACTTTAAAAATCAGTTTTTCTGGCTCTAAGGTACCAAACGGGACGAAATTTTGGAATCGTGTTGAGAATCAGTCTTAAGCGAAATCAGTTATAAAATCTGGAAAAAGTTGCATTTGAAGAAAAATCATAAGATTAACGGGCACTAGGTATTTGAGACTTGGGTTCTGACTTTAAAAACCGTTTTATGTGGCTCTCTGGTACCAAACGAGCTGAAATTTTGGAATTGCGATCAGAATCATGGTTCAAACTGAAATCAGTCACAAAATCTGCATAAAGTTGCATTTCTGGAAAAATAATCTTTTTCATGGGGCTAATTTGAGACTTGGGTTCGACCTTTAAAAATATGTTTTTCGGGCTCTATGTTACCAAACGGGCCAAAATTTCGAAATTGTGATAAGAATCACAGTCTCAATCCATATCAGTTATCAAATCTGCAAAAAGTTGGATTTGAGGTAAAATCATAAGATTAACGGTCACTATTTGAGACTTGGGTTCGGACTTTGAAACCGTTTTATATGGCTCTATTGTACTAATTGGGCTGAAATTATGGAATCTCGATAAGAATCACGGTCTCAAGCGCTATCAGATATAAAATCTGCAAAAAGTTGCATTTCAAGAAAAATCATAAGATAAAAGGGCACTATTTGAGACTTGGCTTCGGACTTTAAAACCGTTTTATCTGGCTCAATGGTACCAAACGGGCTGAAATTTTGGAATTGCGATCAGAATCATGGTTCAAACTGAAATCAGTCACAAAATCTGCATAAAGTTGCATTTCTGGAAAAATAATCTTTTTCATGGGGCTAATTTGAGACTTGGGTTCGACCTTTAAAAATATGTTTTTCGGGCTCTATGGTACCAAACGGGCCAAAATTTCGAAATTGTGATAAGAATCACAGTCTCAATCCATATCAGTTATCAAATCTGCAAAAAGTTGGATTTGAGGTAAAATCATAAGATTAACGGTCACTATTTGAGACTTGGGTTCGGACTTTGAAACCGTTTTATATGGCTCTATTGTACTAATTGGGCTGAAATTATGGCATCTCGATAAGAATCACGGTCTCAAGCGATATCAGATATAAAATCTGCAAAAAGTTGCATTTGAAGAAAAATCATAAGATAAACGGGCACTATTTGAGACTTGGCTTCGGACTTTAAAACCGTTTTATCTAGCACAATGGTACCAAACGGGCTGAAATTTTGGAATTGCGATCAGAATCATGGTTCAAACTGAAATCAGTCACAAAATCTGCATAAAGTTGCATTTCTGGAAAAATAATCTTTTTCATGGGGCTAATTTGAGACTTGGGTTCGACCTTTAAAAATATGTTTTTCGGGCTCTATGGTACCAAACGGACCGAAATTTTGGAATCGTGATGAGAATAACGGTCTCAAGCGATATCAGTTATAAATACTGCAAAAAGTTGCGTTTGAAGAAAAATCATAAAATTAACGGGCACTATATGAGACTTGGGTTCGGACTTTTAAAACCGATTTTTCTGGCTCTATGGTACAAAACGTTTCGAAATTTTGGAATCGTGATGAGAATAACGGTCTCGAGCGATATCAGTTATAAAATCTGCAAAAAGTTGCATTTGAAGAAAAATCATAAAATTAACGGGCACTATTTGAGACTTGGGTTCGGACTTTAAAAACCGTTTTATCTGGCTCAATGGTACCAAACGGGCTCAAATTTTGGAATCGCAATCAGAATCGTGGTTCAAACCGAAATCAGTAACAAAATCTGCACAATGTTTCATTTCTGGTAAATTCAAAATTCTTATAGAGGCTAATTTGAGACTTGGGTTTGAACTTTAAAAATAAGTTTTTCTGGCTCTATGGTACCAAACGGGCCGAAATTTCGAAATATTTATGAGAATCACAGTCTCAATCGATATCAGTTATAAAATCTGCAAGAAGTTGCATTTGAAGAAAAATCATATAATTAACGGGCACTATTTGAGACTTGGGTTCGGACTTTAAAAACCGTTTTATCTGGCTCTATAGTACAGAACGGGCTGAAATTTTGGAACCTCGATGAGAATCACAGTCTCAAGCGAAATCAGTTATAAAATCGACAAAGAGATGCATTATAAGAAAAATCATAAAATTAACGGGCACTATTTGAGACTTGGGTTCGGACTTTAAAACCGTTTTATCTGGCTCTATGGTACCAAACGGGCTCAAATTTTGGAATCGCAATCAGAATCGTGGTTCAAACCGAAATCAGTAACAAAATCTGCACAATGTTGCATTTCTGTTAAATTCAAAATTCTTAAAGGCGCTAATTTGAGACTTGGGTTGGACTTTTAAAAATAAGTTTTTCTGGCTCTATGGTACCAAACGGGCTGAAATTTTGGAATCTTGATAGAATCACGGTCTCAAGCGATATCAGTTATAAAATCTGAGAAAAGTTGCATTTGAAGAAAAATCATAAGATTAACGGGCACTATTTGAGACTTGGGTTCGGACTTAAAAAACCGTTTTATCTGGCTCTATGGTACCAAACGGGCTGAAATTTTGGAATCTCGATCAGAATCACGGTTTCAAGCAATATCAGTTATAAAATCTGGAAAAAGTTGCATTTGAAGAAAAATCATAAGATTAACTGGCACTATTGAGACTTGGGTTCGGACTTAAAAAACCGTTTTATATGGTTCTATGGTACCAAACGTGCTGAAATTTTGGATTCGCGATCAGAATCGTGGTTCAAACCGAAATCAGTCACAAAATCTGCATAATGTTGCATTTCTGTTAAATTCAAAATTCTTATAGGCGCTAATTTGAGACTTGGGTTCGACCTTTAAAAATAAGTTTTTCTGGCTCTATGGTACCAAACGGGCCGAAATTTTGAAATTGTGATGAGAATCACAGTCTCAATCGATATCAGTTATAAAATCTGCAAGAAGTTGCATTTGAAGAAAAATCATAAAATTAACGGGCACTATTTGAGACTTGGGTTCAGAATTTAAAAACCGTTTTATCTGGCTCTATGGTACTAAACGGGCTGAAATTTTGGAATCGCGATCAAAATCGTGGTTCAAACCGAAATCAGTCACAAAATCTGCATAATGTTGCACTTCTGTTAAATTCAAAATTCTTATAGGCGCTAATTTGAGACTTTTGTTCGAACTTTAAAAACCGTTTTTTCTGGCTCTATGGTACCAAACAGGCTGAAATTTTGGAATCTCGATCAGAATCACGGTTTCAAGCAATATCAGTTATAAAATCTGCAAAAAGTTGCATTTGAAGAAAAATCATAAGATTAACGAGCACTATTTGAAACTTGGGTTCGGACTTTAAAACCGTTTGATCTGGCTCTCTGGTACCAAACGGGCGGAAATTTTGGAATTGCGATCAGAATTATGGTTCAAACTGAAATCAGTCACAAAATCTGCACAATGTTGCATTTCTGGTAAATTCAAAATTCTTATAGGCGCTAATTTGAGACTTGGGTTCGACCTTTAAAAATAAGTTTTTCTGGCTCTATGGTACCAAACGGGCCGAAATTTCGAAATATTTATGAGAATCACAGTCTCAATCGATATCAGTTATAAAATCTGCAAGAAGTTGCATTTGAAGAAAAATCATAAAATTAACGGGCACTATTTGAGACTTGGGTTCGGACTTTAAAAACCGTTTTATCTGGCTCTATGGTACCAAACGGGCTGAAATTTTAGAACCTCGATGACAATCACGGTCTCAAGCGATATCAGTTATAAAATCTGCAAAAAGTTGCATTTGAAGAAAAATCATAAGATTAACGGGCACTAGTTGAGACTTGGGTTCGGACTTTAAAACCGTTTCATCTGGCTCTATGGTACCAAACGGGCTGAAATTTTGGAATCGCGATCAGAATCATGGTTCAAACCGAAATCAGTCACAAAATCTGCATAATGTTGCATTTCTGGAAAAATAATCTTTTTTATGGGGCTAATTTGAGACTTCGTTTCGAACTTTAAAAATCAGTTTTTATGGCTCTATGGTACCAAACAGCCTGAAATTTTGGAATCTCGATCAGAATCACGGTTTCAAGCAATATCAGTTATAAAATCTGCAAAAAGTTGCATTTGAAGAAAAATCATAAGATTAAGGGGCACTAGTTGAGACTTGGGTTCGGTCTTTAAAAACCGTTTTATTTGGCTCTATGGTACCAAACGGGCTGAAATTTTGGAATCGCGATCAGAATCATGGTTCAAACCGAAATCAGTCACAAAATCTCTATAATGTTGCATTTCTGGAAAAATAATATTTTTTATGGGGCTCATTTGAGACTTGGGTTCGAACTTTAAAAATCAGTTTTTCTGGCTCTAAGGTACCAAACGGGACGAAATTTTGGAATCGTGTTGAGAATCAGTCTTAAGCGAAATCAGTTATAAAATCTGGAAAAAGTTGCATTTGAAGAAAAATCATAAGATTAACGGGCAATAGGTATTTGAGACTTGGGTTCTGACTTTAAAAACCGTTTTATGTGGCTCTCTGGTACCAAACGAGCTGAAATTTTGGAATTGCGATCAGAATCATGGTTCAAACTGAAATCAGTCACAAAATCTGCACAAAGTTGCATTTCTGGAAAAATAATCTTTTTCATGGGGCTAATTTGAGACTTGGGTTCGACCTTTAAAAATATGTTTTTCGGGCTCTATGGTACCAAACGGGCCAAAATTTCGAAATTGTGATAAGAATCACAGTCTCAATCCATATCAGTTATCAAATCTGCAAAAAGTTGGATTTGAGGTAAAATCATAAGATTAACGGTCACTATTTGAGACTTGGGTTCGGACTTTGAAACCGTTTTATATGGCTCTATTGTACTAATTGGGCTGAAATTATGGCATCTCGATAAGAATCACGGTCTCAAGCGATATCAGATATAAAATCTGCAAAAAGTTGCATTTGAAGAAAAATCATAAGATAAACGGGCACTATTTGAGACTTGGCTTCGGACTTTAAAACCGTTTTATCTGGCTCAATGGTACCAAACGGGCTGAAATTTTGGAATTGCGATCAGAATCATGGTTCAAACTGAAATCAGTCACAAAATCTGCATAAAGTTGCATTTCTGGAAAAATAATCTTATTCATGGGGCTAATTTGAGACTTGGGTTCGACCTTTAAAAATATGTTTTTCGGGCTCTATGGTACCAAACGGACCGAAATTTTGGAATCGTGATGAGAATAACGGTCTCAAGCGATATCAGTTATAAATACTGCAAAAAGTTGCGTTTGAAGAAAAATCATAAAATTAACGGGCACTATATGAGACTTGGGTTCGGACTTTTAAAACCGATTTTTCTGGCTCTATGGTACAAAACGTTTCGAAATTTTGGAATCGTGATGAGAATAACGGTCTCGAGCGATATCAGTTATAAAATCTGCAAAAAGTTGCATTTGAAGAAAAATCATAAAATTAACGGGCACTATTTGAGACTTGGGTTCGGACTTTAAAAACCGTTTTATCTGGCTCAATGGTACCAAACGGGCTCAAATTTTGGAATCGCAATCAGAATCGTGGTTCAAACCGAAATCAGTAACAAAATCTGCACAATGCATCATTTCTGGTAAATTCAAAATTCTTATAGAGGCTAATTTGAGACTTGGGTTCGAACTTTAAAAATAAGTTTTTCTGGCTCTATGGTACCAAACGGGCCGAAATTTCGAAATATTTATGAGAATCACAGTCTCAATCGATATCAGTTATAAAATCTGCAAGAAGTTGCATTTGAAGAAAAATCATAAAATTAACGGGCACTATTTGAGACTTGGGTTCGGACTTTAAAAACCGTTTTATCTGGCTCTATAGTACAGAACGGGCTGAAATTTTGGAACCTCGATGAGAATCACAGTCTCAAGCGAAATCAGTTATAAAATCGACAAAGAGATGCATTTTAAGAAAAATCATAAAATTAACGGGCACTATTTGAGACTTGGGTTCGGACTTTAAAACCGTTTTATCTGGCTCTATGGTACCAAACGGGCTCAAATTTTGGAATCGCAATCAGAATCGTGGTTCAAACCGAAATCAGTAACAAAATCTGCACAATGTTGCATTTCTGTTAAATTCAAAATTCTTAAAGGCTTTAATTTGAGACTTGGGTTGGACTTTTAAAAATAAGTTTTTCTGGCTCTATGGTACCAAACGGGCTGAAATTTTGGAATCTCGATAGAATCACGGTCTCAAGCGATATCAGTTATAAAATCTGAGAAAAGTTGCATTTGAAGAAAAATCATAAGATTAACGGGCACTATTTGAGACTTGGGTTCGGACTTAAAAAACCGTTTTATCTGGCTCTATGGTACCAAACGGGCTGAAATTTTGGAATCTCGATCAGAATCACGGTTTCAAGCAATATCAGTTATAAAATCTGGAAAAAGTTGCATTTGAAGAAAAATCATAAGATTAACTGGCCCTATTGAGACTTGGGTTCGGACTTAAAAAACCGTTTTATATGGTTCTATGGTACCAAACGTGCTGAAATTTTGGATTCGCGATCAGAATCGTGGTTCAAACCGAAATCAGTCACAAAATCTGCATAATGTTGCATTTCTGTTAAATTCAAAATTCTTATAGGCGCTAATTTGAAACTTGGGTTCGACCTTTAAAAATTAGTTTTTCTGGCTCTATGGTACCAAACGGGCCGAAATTTTGAAATTGTGATGAGAATCACAGTCTCAATCGATATCAGTTATAAAATCTGCAAGAAGTTGCATTTGAAGAAAAATCATGAAATTAACGGGCACTATTTGAGACTTGGGTTCGGACTTTAAAAACCGTTTTATCTGGCTCTATGGTACTAAACGGGCTGAAATTTTGGAATCGCGATCAAAATCGTGGTTCAAACCGAAATCAGTCACAAAATCTGCATAATGTTGCATTTCTGTTAAATTCAAAATTCTTATAGGCGCTAATTTGAAACTTGGGTTCGACCTTTAAAAATTAGTTTTTCTGGCTCTATGGTACCAAACGGGCCGAAATTTTGAAATTGTGATGAGAATCACAGTCTCAATCGATATCAGTTATAAAATCTGCAAGAAGTTGCATTTGAAGAAAAATCATGAAATTAACGGGCACTATTTGAGACTTGGGTTCGGACTTTAAAAACCGTTTTATCTGGCTCTATGGTACTAAACGGGCTGAAATTTTGGAATCGCGATCAAAATCGTGGTTCAAACCGAAATCAGCCACAAAATCTGCATAATGTTGCATTTCTGTTAAATTCAAAATTCTTATAGGCGCTAATTTGAGACATGGGTTCGACCTTTAAAAATAAGTTTTTCTGGCTCTATGGTACCAAACGGGCCGAAATTTTGAAATTGTGATGAGAATCACAGTCTCAATCGATATCAGTTATAAAATCTGCAAGAAGTTGCATTTGAAGAAAAATCATAAAATTAACGGGCACTATTTGAGACTTGGGTTCGGAATTTAAAAACCGTTTTATCTGGCTCTATGGTACTAAACGGGCTGAAATTTTGGAATCGCGATCAAAATCGTGGTTCAAACCGAAATCAGTCACAAAATCTGCATAATGTTGCATTTCTGTTAAATTCAAAATTCTTATAGGCGCTAATTTGAAACTTGGGTTCGACCTTTAAAAATTAGTTTTTCTGGCTCTATGGTACCAAACGGGCCGAAATTTTGAAATTGTGATGAGAATCACAGTCTCAATCGATATCAGTTATAAAATCTGCAAGAAGTTGCATTTGAAGAAAAATCATGAAATTAACGGGCACTATTTGAGACTTGGGTTCGGACTTTAAAAACCGTTTTATCTGGCTCTATGGTACTAAACGGGCTGAAATTTTGGAATCGCGATCAAAATCGTGGTTCAAACCGAAATCAGTCACAAAATCTGCATAATGTTGCATTTCTGTTAAATTCAAAATTCTTATAGGCGCTAATTTGAGACATGGGTTCGACCTTTAAAAATAAGTTTTTCTGGCTCTATGGTACCAAACGGGCCGAAATTTTGAAATTGTGATGAGAATCACGGTTTCAAGCAATATCAGTTATAAAATCTGCAAAAAGTGGCATTTGAAGAAAAATCATAAGATTAACGAGCACTATTTGAGACTTGGGTTCGGACTTTAAAACCGTTTGATCTGGCTCTCTGGTACCAAACGGGCTGAAATTTTGGAATTGCGATCAGAATTATGGTTCAAACTGAAATCAGTCACAAAATCTGCACAATGTTGCATTTCTGGTAAATTCAAAATTCTTATAGGCGCTAATTTGAGACTTGGGTTCGACCTTTAAAAATAAGTTTTTCTGGCTCTATGGTACCAAACGGGCCGAAATTTCGAAATATTTATGAGAATCACAGTCTCAATCGATATCAGTTATAAAATCTCCAAGAAGTTGCATTTGAAGAAAAATCATAAAATTAACGGGCACTATTTGAGACTTGGGTTCGGACTTTAAAAACCGTTTTATCTGGCTCTTTGGTACCAAACGGGCTGACAGTTTGGAACCTCGATGACAATCACGGCCTCAAGCGATATCAGTTATAAAATCTGCAAAAAGTTGCATTTGAAGAAAAATAATAAGATTAACGGGCACTAGTTGAGACTTGGGTTCGGACTTTAAAAACCGTTTTATTTGGCTCTATGGTACCAAACGGGCTGAAATTTTGGAATCGCCATCAGAATCATGGTTCAAACCGAAATCAGTCACAAAATCTGCATAATGTTGCATTTCTGGAAAAATAATCTTTTTTATGGGGCTAATTTGAGACTTGGTTTCGAACTTTAAAAATCAGTTTTTCTGGCTCTATGGTACCAAACGGGACGAAATTTTCGAATCGTGATGAGAATCACAGTCTTAAGCGAAATCAGTTATAAAATCTGGAAAAAGTTGCATTTGAAGAAAAATCATAAGATTAACGGGC
The DNA here is from genome assembly GCA_026573805.1 of Hesperophylax magnus. Taxonomy (NCBI): domain Eukaryota; kingdom Metazoa; phylum Arthropoda; class Insecta; order Trichoptera; family Limnephilidae; genus Hesperophylax; species Hesperophylax magnus. Next base: position 50,145 of record JAIUSX010000052.1, read on the forward strand.
ACTATTTGAGACTTGGGTTCGGACTTTAAAAACCGTTTTATCTGGCTCTATGGTACCAAACGGGCTGAAAGTTTGGAACCTCGATGACAATCACGGCCTCAAGCGATATCAGTTATAAAATCTGCAAAAAGTTGCATTTGAAGAAAAATAATAAGATTAACGGGCACTAGTTGAGACTTGGGTTCGGACTTTAAAAACCGTTTTATTTGGCTCTATGGTACCAAACGGGCTGAAATTTTGGAATCGCCATCAGAATCATGGTTCAAACCGAAATCAGTCACAAAATCTGCATAATGTTGCATTTCTGGAAAAATGATCATTTTTATGGGGCTAATTTGAGACTTGGTTTCGAACTTTAAAAATCAGTTTTTCTGGCTCTATGGTCCCAAACGGGACGAAATTTTCGAATCGTGATGAGAATCACAGTCTTAAGCGAAATCAGTTATAAAATCTCGAAAAAGTTGCATTTGAAGAAAAATCATAAGATTAACGGGTACTAGTTGAGACTTGGGTTCGGACTTTAAAAACCGTTTTATTTGGCTCTATGGTACCAAACGGGCTGAAATTTTGGAATCGCCATCAGAATCATGGTTCAAACCGAAATCAGTCACAAAATCTGCATAATGTTGCATTTCTGGAAAAATAATCTTTTTTATGGGGCTAATTTGAGACTTGGTTTCGAACTTTAAAAATCAGTTTTTCTGGCTCTATGGTACCAAACGGGACGAAATTTTCGAATCGTGATGAGAATCACAGTCTTAAGCGAAATCAGTTATAAAATCTGGAAAAAGTTGCATTTGAAGAAAAATCATAAGATTAACGGGCACTAGTTGAGACTTGGGTTCGGACTTTAAAAACCGTTTTATTTGGCTCTATGGTACCAAACGGGCTGAAATTTTGGAATCGCCATCAGAATCATGGTTCAAACCGAAATCAGTCACAAAATCTGCATAATGTTGCATTTCTGGAAAAATAATCTTTTTTATTGGGCTAATTTGAGACTTGGTTTCGAACTTTAAAAATCAGTTTTTCTGGCTCTATGGTACCAAACGGGACGAAATTTTCGAATCGTGATGAGAATCACAGTCTTAAGCGAAATCAGTTATAAAATCTGCAGAAAGTTGTATTTGAACAAAAATCATAAAATTAACGGGCACTATTTGAGACTTGGGTTCGGACTTTAAAAACCGTTTTATCTGGCTCTATGGTACCATACAGACAGAAATTTTGGAACCTCGATGAGAATCACAGCCTCAATCGATATCAGTTATAAAATCTGCAAGAAGTTGCATTTGAAGAAAAATCATAAAATTAACGGGCACTATTTGAGACTTGGGTTCGGACTTTAAAAACCGTTTTATCTGGCTCTATGGTACCAAACGGGCTGAAATTTTGGAATCGCGATCAAAATCGTGGTTCAAACCGAAATCAGTCACAAAATCTGCATAATGTTGCATTTCTGTTAAATTCAAAATTCTTATAGGCGCTAATTTGAGACTTTTGTTCGAACTTTAAAAACCGTTTTTTCTGGCTCTATGGTACCAAACAGGCTGAAATTTTGGAATCTCGATCAGAATCACGGTTTCAAGCAATATCAGTTATAAAATCTGCAAAAAGTTGCATTTGAAGAAAAATCATAAGATTAACGAGCACTATTTGAGACATGGGTTCGGACTTTAAAACCGTTTGATCTTGCTCTCTGGTACCAAACGGGCTGAAATTTTGGAATTGCGATCAGAATTATGGTTCAAACTGAAATCAGTCACAAAATCTGCACAATGTTGCATTTCTGGTAAATTCAAAATTCTTATAGGCGCTAATTTGAGACTTGGGTTCGACCTTTAAAAATAAGTTTTCCTGGCTCTATGGTACCAAACGGGCCGAAATTTTGAAATTGTGATGAGAATCACAGTCTCAATCGATATCAGTTATAAAATCTGCAAGAAGTTGCATTTGAAGAAAAATCATAAGATTAACGGGCACTATTTGAGACTTGGGTTCGGACTTAAAAAACCGTTTTATCTGGCTCTATGGTACCAAACGGGCTGAAATTTTGGAATCGCGATCAAAATCGTGGTTCAAACCGAAATCAGTCACAAAATCTGCATAATGTTGCATTTCTGTTAAATTCAAAATTCTTATACGCGCTAATTTGAGACTTTTGTTCGAACTTTAAAAACCGTTTTTTCTGGCTCTATGGTACCAAACAGGCTGAAATTTTGGAACCTCGATGACAATCACGGTCTCAAGCGATATCAGTTATAAAATCTGCTCAATGTTGCATTTCTGGTAAATTCAAAATTCTTATAGGCGCTGATTTGAGACTTTTATTCGAACTATAAAAACCGTTTTTTCTGGCTCTATAGTACCAAACAGGCTGAAATTTTGAAATCTCGATAAGAATCACGGCTTCAAGCAATATCAGTTATAAAATCTGCAAAAAGTTGCATTTGAAGAAAAATCATAAGATTAACGAGCACTATTTGAGACTTGGGTTCGAACTTTAAAAACCGTTTTATTTGGCTCTATGGTACCAAACGGGCTGAAATTTTGGAATCGCGATCAGAATCATGGTTCAAACCGAAATCAGTCACAAAATCTGCATAATGTTGCATTTCTGGAAAAATAATCTTTTTTATGGGGCTAATTTGAGACTTGGGTTTGAACTTTAAAAATCAGTTTTTCTGGCTCTATGGTACCAAACGGGCCAAAATTTTGGAATCGTGATGAAAATGACGGTCTCAAGCGATATCAGTTATAAAATCTGCAGAAAGTTGTATTTGAACAAAAATCATAAAATTAACGGGCACTATTTGAGACTTGGGTTCGGACTTTAAAAACCGTTTTATCTGGCTCTATGGTACCATACAGGCAGAAATTTTGGAACATCGATGAGAATCACAGTCTCAAGCGAAAAGAGTTATAAAATCTGCAAAGAGATGAATTTGAAGAAAAATCATAAATTTAACGGGCACTATTTTAAGACTTGGGTTCGGACTTTAAAAACCGTTTTATCTGGCTCTATGGTACCAAACGGGCTGAAATTTTTAAATTGTGATGAGAATCACAGTCTCAATCGATATCAGTTATAAAATCTGCAAGAAGTTGCATTTGAAGAAAAATCATAAAATTAACGGGCACTATTTGAGACTTGGGTTCGGACTTTAAAAACCGTTTTATCTGGCTCTATGGTACCAAACGGGCTGAAATTTTGGAATCGCGATATGAATCATGGTTCAAACCGAAATCAGTCACAAAATCTGCATAATGTTGCATTTCTGGAAAAATAATCTTTTTTATGGGGCTAATTTGAGACTTGGTTTCGAACTTTAAAAATCAGTTTTTCTGGCTCTATGGTACCAAACGGGACGAAATTTTGGAATCGTGATGAAAATGACGGTCTCAAGCGATATCAGTTATAAAATCTGCAGAAAGTTGTATTTGAACAAAAATCATAAAATTAACGGGCACTATTTGAGACTTGGGTTCGGACTTTAAAAACCGTTTTATCTGGCTCTATGGTACCATACAGGCAGAAATTTTGGAACCTCGATGAGAATCACAGTCTCAATCGATATCAGTTATAAAATCTGCAAGAAGTTGCATTTGAAGGAAAATCATAAAATTAACGGGCACTATTTGAGACTTGAGTTCGGACTTTAAAAACCGTTTTATCTGGCTCTATGGTACCAAACGGGCTGAAATTTTGGAATCGCGATCAAAATCGTGGTTCAAACCGAAATCAGTCACAAAATCTGCATAATGTTGCATTTCTGTTAAATTCAAAATTCTTATAGGCGCTAATTTGAGACTTGGGTTCGCCCTTTAAAAATAAGTTTTTCTGGCTCTATGGTACCAAACGGGCCGAAATTTTGAAATTGTGATGAGAATCACAGTCTCAATCGATATCAGTTATAAAATCTGCAAGAAGTTGCATTTGAAGAAAAATCATTAAATTAACGGGCACTAGTTGAGACTTGGGTTCGAACTTTAATAACCGTTTTTTCTGGCTCTATGGTACCAAACAGGCTGAAATTTTGGAATCTCGATCAGAATCACGGTTTCAAGCAATATCAGTTATAAAATCTGCAAAAAGTTGCATTTGAAGAAAAATCATAAGATTAACGAGCACTATTTGAGACTTGGGTTCGGACTTTAAAACCGTTTGATCTTGCTCTCTGGTACCGAACGGGCTGAAATTTTGGATTTGCGATCAGAATTATGGTTCAAACTGAAATCAGTCACAAAATCTGCACAATGTTGCATTTCTGGTAAATTCAAAATTCTTATAGGCGCTAATTTGAGACTTGGGTTCGGACTTTAAAAACCGTTTTATCTGGCTCTATGGTACCATACAGGCAGAAATTTTGGAACCTCGATGAGAATCACAGTCTCAAGCGAAAAGAGTTATAAAATCTGCAAAGAGATGCATTTGAAGAAAAATCATAAATTTAACGGGCACTATTTTAAGACTTGGGTTCGGACTTTAAAAACGTTTTATCTGGCTCTATGGTACCAAATGGGCTGAAATTTTGGAATCGCGATATGAATCATGGTTCAAACCGAAATCAGTCACAAAATCTGCATAATGTTGCATTTCTGGAAAAATAATCTTTTTTATGGGGCTAATTTGAGACTTGGTTTCGAACTTTAAAAATCAGTTTTTCTGGCTCTATGGTACCAAACGGGACGAAATTTTGGAATCGTGATGAAAATGACGGTCTCAAGCGATATCAGTTATAAAATCTGCAGAAAGTTGTATTTGAACAAAAATCATAAAATTAACGGGCACTATTTGAGACTTGGGTTCGGACTTTAAAAACCGTTTTATCTGGCTCTATGGTACCATACAGGCAGAAATTTTGGAACCTCGATGAGAATCACAGTCTCAATCGATATCAGTTATAAAATCTGCAAGAAGTTGCATTTGAAGGAAAATCATAAAATTAACGGGCACTATTTGAGACTTGGGTTCGGACTTTAAAAACCGTTTTATCTGGCTCTATGGTACCATACAGGCAGAAATTTTGGAACCTCGATGAGAATCACAGTCTCAAGCGAAAAGAGTTATAAAATCTGCAAAGAGATGCATTTGAAGAAAAATCATAAATTTAACGGGCACTATTTTAAGACTTGGGTTCGGACTTTAAAACCGTTTTATCTGGCTCTATGGTACCAAACGGGCTGAAATTTTTAAATTGTGATGAGAATCACAGTCTCAATCGATATCAGTTATAAAATCTGCAAGAAGTTGCATTTGAAGAAAAATCATAAAATTAACGGGCACTATTTGAGACTTGGGTTCGGACTTTAAAAACCGTTTTATCTGGCTCTATGGTACCAAACGGGCTGAAATTTTGGAATCGCGATCAAAATCGTGGTTCAAACCGAAATCAGTCACAAAATCTGCATAATGTTGCATTTCTGTTAAATTCAAAATTCTTATAGGCGCTAATTTGAGACTTTTGTTCGAACTTTAAAAACCGTTTTTTCTGGCTCTATGGTACCAAACAGGCTGAAATTTTGGAATCTCGATCAGAATCACGGTTTTAAGCAATATCAGTTATAAAATCTGCAAAAAGTTGCATTTGAAGAAAAATCATAAGATTAACGAGCACTATTTGAGACATGGGTTCGGACTTTAAAACCGTTTGATCTTGCTCTCTGGTACCAAACGGGCTGAAATTTTGGAATTGCGATCAGAATTATGGTTCAAACTGAAATCAGTCACAAAATCTGCACAATGTTGCATTTCTGGTAAATTCAAAATTCTTATAGGCGCTAATTTGAGACTTGGGTTCGACCTTTAAAAATAAGTTTTCCTGGCTCTATGGTACCAAACGGGCCGAAATTTTGAAATTGTGATGAGAATCACAGTCTCAATCGATATCAGTTATAAAATCTGCAAGAAGTTGCATTTGAAGAAAAATCATAAGATTAACGGGCACTATTTGAGACTTGGGTTCGGACTTAAAAAACCGTTTTGATCTTGCTCTCTGGTACCGAACGGGCTGAAATTTTGGATTTGCGATCAGAATTATGGTTCAAACTGAAATCAGTCACAAAATCTGCACAATGTTGCATTTCTGGTAAATTCAAAATTCTTATAGGCGCTAATTTGAGACTTGGGTTCGGACTTTAAAAACCGTTTTATCTGGCTCTATGGTACCATACAGGCAGAAATTTTGGAACCTCGATGAGAATCACAGTCTCAAGCGAAAAGAGTTATAAAATCTGCAAAGAGATGCATTTGAAGAAAAATCATAAATTTAACGGGCACTATTTTAAGACTTGGGTTCGGACTTTAAAAACGTTTTATCTGGCTCTATGGTACCAAATGGGCTGAAATTTTTAAATTGTGATGAGAATCACAGTCTCAATCGATATCAGTTATAAAATCTGCAAGAAGTTGCATTTGAAGAAAAATCATAAAATTAACGGGCACTATTTGAGACTTTGGTTCGGACTTTAAAAACCGTTTTATCTGGCTCTATGGTACCAAACGGGCTGAAATTTTGGAATCGCGATATGAATCATGGTTCAAACCGAAATCAGTCACAAAATCTGCATAATGTTGCATTTCTGGAAAAATAATCTTTTTTATGGGGCTAATTTGAGACTTGGTTTCGAACTTTAAAAATCAGTTTTTCTGGCTCTATGGTACCAAACGGGACGAAATTTTGGAATCGTGATGAGAATCACAGTCTTAAGCGAAATCAGTTATAAAATCTGGAAAAAGTTGCATTTGAAGAAAAATCATAAGATTAACGGGCCCTATTTGAGACTTGGGTTCGGACTTAAAAAACCGTTTTTCATGGTTCTATGGTACCAAACGTGCTGAAATTTTGGATTCGCGATCAGAATCGTGGTTCAAACCGAAATCAGTCACAAAATCTGCATAATGTTGCATTTCTGTTAAATTCAAAATTCTTATAGGCGCTAATTTGAGATCTGGGTTCGACCTTTAAAAATAAGTTTTTCTGGCTCTATGGTACCAAACGGGCCGAAATTTTGAAATTGTGATGAGAATCACAGTCTCAATCGATATCAGTTATAAAATCTGCAAGAAGTTGCATTTGAAGAAAAATCATAAAATTAACGGGCACTATTTGAGACTTGGGTTCGGACTTTAAAAACCGTTTTATCTGGCTCTATGGTACCATACGGGCTGAAATTTTGGAATCGCGATCAAAATCGTGGTTCAAACCGAAATCAGTCACAAAATCTGCATAATGTTGCATTTATGTTAAATTCAAAATTCTTATAGGCGCTAATTTGAGACTTTTGTTCGAACTTTAAAAACCGTTTTTTCTGGCTCTATGGTACCAAACAGGCTGAAATTTTGGAATCTCGATCAGAATCACGGTTTCAAGCAATATCAGTTATAAAATCTGCAAAAAGTTGCATTTGAAGAAAAATCATAAGATTAACGGGCACTATTTGAGACTTGGGTTCGGACTTTAAAACCGTTTGATCTTGCTCTCTGGTACCAAACGGGCTGAAATTTTGGAATTGCGATCAGAATTATGGTTCAAACTGAAATCAGTCACAAAATCTGCACAATGTTGCATTTCTGGTAAATTCAAAATTCTTATAGGCGCTAATTTGAGACTTGGGTTTGACCTTTAAAAATAAGTTTTTCTGGCTCTATGGTACCAAACGGGCCGAAATTTCGAAATATTTATGAGAATCACAGTCTCAATCGATATCAGTTATAAAATCTGCAAGAAGTTGCATTTGAAGAAAAATCATAAAATTAACGGGCACTATTTGAGACTTGGGTTCGGACTTTAAAAACCGTTTTATCTGGCTCTATGGTACCAAACGGGCTGAAATTTTGGAACCTCGATGACAATCACGGTCTCAAGCGACATCAGTTATAAAATCTGCAAAAAGTTGCATTTGAAGAAAAATCATAAGATTAACGGGCACTATTTGAGACTTGGGTTCGGACTTAAAAAACCGTTTTATATGGTTCTATGGTACCAAACGTGCTGAAATTTTGGATTCGCGATCAGAATCGTGGTTCAAACCGAAATCAGTCACAAACTCTGCATAATGTTGCATTTCTGTTAAATTCAAAATTCTTATAGGCGCTAATTTGAGACTTGGTTCGACCTTTAAAAATAAGTTTTTCTGGCTCTATAGTACCAAACGGGCCGAAATTTTGAAATTGTGATGAGAATCACAGTCTCAATCGATATCAGTTATAAAATCTGCAAGAAGTTGCATTTGAAGAAAAATCATAAGATTAACGGGCACTATTTGAGACTTGGGTTCGGACTTAAAAAACCGTTTTATCTGGCTCTATGGTACCAAACGGGCTGAAATTTTGGAATCGCGATCAAAATCGTGGTTCAAACCGAAATCAGTCACAAAATCTGCATAATGTTGCATTTCTGTTAAATTCAAAATTCTTATACGCGCTAATTTGAGACTTTTGTTCGAACTTTAAAAACCGTTTTTTCTGGCTCTATGGTACCAAACACGCTGAAATTTTGGAACCTCGATGACAATCACGGTCTCAAGCGATATCAGTTATAAAATCTGCACAATGTTGCATTTCTGTTAAATTCAAAATTCTTATACGCGCTAATTTGAGACTTTTGTTCGAACTTTAAAAACCGTTTTTTCTGGCTCTATGGTACCAAACGGGCCGAAATTTTGAAATTGTGATGAGAATCACATTCTCAATCGATATCAGTTATAAAATCTGCAAGAAGTTGCATTTGAAGAAAAATCATAAGATTAACGAGCACTATTTGAGACTTGGGTTCGAACTTTAAAAACCGTTTTATTTGGCTCTATGGTACCAAACGGGCTGAAATTTTGGAATCGCGATCAGAATCATGGTTCAAACCGAAATCAGTCACAAAATCTGCATAATGTTGCATTTCTGGAAAAATAATCTTTTTTATGGGGCTAATTTGAGACTTGGGTTTGAACTTTAAAAATCAGTTTTGCTGGCTCTATGGTACCAAACGGGCCAAAATTTTGGAATCGTGATGAAAATGACGGTCTCAAGCGATATCAGTTATAAAATCTGCAGAAAGTTGTATTTGAACAAAAATCATAAAATTAACGGGCACTATTTGAGACTTGGGTTCGGACTTTAAAAACCGTTTTATCTGGCTCTATGGTACCATACAGGCAGAAATTTTGGAACCTCGATGAGTATCACAGTCTCAAGCGAAAAGAGTTATAAAATCTGCAAAGAGATGCATTTGAAGAAAAATCATAAATTTAACGGGCACTATTTTAAGACTTGGGTTCGGACTTTAAAACCGTTTTATCTGGCTCTATGGTACCAAACGGGCTGAAATTTTGGAATCGCGATCAGAATCGTGATTCAAACCGAAATCAGTCACAAAATCTGCACAATGTTGCATTTCCGGTAAATTCATAATTCTTATAGGCGCTAATTTGAGACATGGTTTCGACCTTTAAAAATAAGTTTTTCTGGCTCTATGGTACCAATCGGGCCAAAATAATAAAACAAGTCTCAAATAGTGCCCGTTAATCTTATGATTAACGGGCACTATTTGAGACTTGGGTTCGGACTTTAAATCCGTTTTATCTGGCTCTATGGTACCAAATGGGCCGAAATTCTGGAATCGTGATGAAAATAACGGTCTTAAGCGATATCAGTTATGAAATCTGCAAAAAGTTGCATTTGAAGAAAAATCATTAAATTAACGGGCACTATTTGAGACTTGGGTTCGGACTTTAAAAACCGTTTTATCTGGCTCTATGGTACCAAACGGGCTGAAATTTTGGAATCGCGATCAAAATCGTGGTTCAAACCGAAATCAGTCACAAAATCTGCATAATGTTGCATTTCTGTTAAATTCAAAATTCTTATAGGCGCTAATTTGAGACTTGGGTTCGCCCTTTAAAAATAAGTTTTTCTGGCTCTATGGTACCAAACGGGCCAAAATTTTGAAATTGTGATGAGAATCACAGTCTCAATCGATATCAGTTATAAAATCTGCAAGAAGTTGCATTTGAAGAAAAATCATTAAATTAACGGGCACTAGTTGAGACTTGGGTTCGAACTTTAATAACCGTTTTTTCTGGCTCTATGGTACCAAACAGGCTGAAATTTTGGAATCTCGATCAGAATCACGGTTTCAAGCAATATCAGTTATAAAATCTGCAAAAAGTTGCATTTGAAGAAAAATCATAAGATTAACGAGCACTATTTGAGACTTGGGTTCGGACTTTAAAACCGTTTGATCTTGCTCTCTGGTACCGAACGGGCTGAAATTTTGGATTTGCGATCAGAATTATGGTTCAAACTGAAATCAGTCACAAAATCTGCACAATGTTGCATTTCTGGTAAATTCAAAATTCTTATAGGCGCTAATTTGAGACTTGGGTTCGGACTTTAAAAACCGTTTTATCTGGCTCTATGGTACCATACAGGCAGAAATTTTGGAACCTCGATGAGAATCACAGTCTCAAGCGAAAAGAGTTATAAAATCTGCAAAGAGATGCATTTGAAGAAAAATCATAAATTTAACGGGCACTATTTTAAGACTTGGGTTCGGACTTTAAAAACGTTTTATCTGGCTCTATGGTACCAAATGGGCTGAAATTTTTAAATTGTGATGAGAATCACAGTCTCAATCGATATCAGTTATAAAATCTGCAAGAAGTTGCATTTGAAGAAAAATCATAAAATTAACGGGCACTATTTGAGACTTTGGTTCGGACTTTAAAAACCGTTTTATCTGGCTCTATGGTACCAAACGGGCTGAAATTTTGGAATCGCGATATGAATCATGGTTCAAACCGAAATCAGTCACAAAATCTGCATAATGTTGCATTTCTGGAAAAATTATCTTTTTTATGGGGCTAATTTGAGACTTGGTTTCGAACTTTAAAAATCAGTTTTTCTGGCTCTATGGTACCAAACGGGACGAAATTTTGGAATCGTGATGAGAATCACAGTCTTAAGCGAAATCAGTTATAAAATCTGGAAAAAGTTGCATTTGAAGAAAAATCATAAGATTAACGGGCACTATTTGAGACTTGGGTTCGGACTTAAAAAACCGTTTTTTATGGTTCTATGGTACCAAACGTGCTGAAATTTTGGATTCGCGATCAGAATCGTGGTTCAAACCGAAATCAGTCACAAAATCTGCATAATGTTGCATTTCTGTTAAATTCAAAATTCTTATAGGCGCTAATTTGAGATCTGGGTTCGACCTTTAAAAATAAGTTTTTCTGGCTCTATGGTACCAAACGGGCCGAAATTTTGAAATTGTGATGAGAATCACAGTCTCAATCGATATCAGTTATAAAATCTGCAAGAAGTTGCATTTGAAGAAAAATCATAAAATTAACGGGCACTATTTGAGACTTGGGTTCGGACTTTAAAAACCGTTTTATCTGGCTCTATGGTACCATACGGGCTGAAATTTTGGAATCGCGATCAAAATCGTGGTTCAAACCGAAATCAGTCACAAAATCTGCATAATGTTGCATTTATGTTAAATTCAAAATTCTTATAGGCGCTAATTTGAGACTTTTGTTCGAACTTTAAAAACCGTTTTTTCTGGCTCTATGGTACCAAACAGGCTGAAATTTTGGAATCTCGATCAGAATCACGGTTTCAAGCAATATCAGTTATAAAATCTGCAAAAAGTTGCATTTGAAGAAAAATCATAAGATTAACGGGCACTATTTGAGACTTGGGTTCGGACTTTAAAACCGTTTGATCTTGCTCTCTGGTACCAAACGGGCTGAAATTTTGGAATTGCGATCAGAATTATGGTTCAAACTGAAATCAGTCACAAAATCTGCACAATGTTGCATTTCTGGTAAATTCAAAATTCTTATAGGCGCTAATTTGAGACTTGGGTTTGACCTTTAAAAATAAGTTTTTCTGGCTCTATGGTACCAAACGGGCCGAAATTTCGAAATATTTATGAGAATCACAGTCTCAATCGATATCAGTTATAAAATCTGCAAGAAGTTGCATTTGAAGAAAAATCATAAAATTAACGGGCACTATTTGAGACTTGGGTTCGGACTTTAAAAACCGTTTTATCTGGCTCTATGGTACCAAACGGGCTGAAATTTTGGAACCTCGATGACAATCACGGTCTCAAGCGACATCAGTTATAAAATCTGCAAAAAGTTGCATTTGAAGAAAAATCATAAGATTAACGGGCACTATTTGAGACTTGGGTTCGGACTTAAAAAACCGTTTTATATGGTTCTATGGTACCAAACGTGCTGAAATTTTGGATTCGCGATCAGAATCGTGGTTCAAACCGAAATCAGTCACAAACTCTGCATAATGTTGCATTTCTGTTAAATTCAAAATTCTTATAGGCGCTAATTTGAGACTTGGTTCGACCTTTAAAAATAAGTTTTTCTGGCTCTATAGTACCAAACGGGCCGAAATTTTGAAATTGTGATGAGAATCACAGTCTCAATCGATATCAGTTATAAAATCTGCAAGAAGTTGCATTTGAAGAAAAATCATAAGATTAACGGGCACTATTTGAGACTTGGGTTCGGACTTAAAAAACCGTTTTATCTGGCTCTATGGTACCAAACGGGCTGAAATTTTGGAATCGCGATCAAAATCGTGGTTCAAACCGAAATCAGTCACAAAATCTGCATAATGTTGCATTTCTGTTAAATTCAAAATTCTTATACGCGCTAATTTGAGACTTTTGTTCGAACTTTAAAAACCGTTTTTTCTGGCTCTATGGTACCAAACAGGCTGAAATTTTGGAACCTCGATGACAATCACGGTCTCAAGCGATATCAGTTATAAAATCTGCACAATGTTGCATTTCTGTTAAATTCAAAATTCTTATACGCGCTAATTTGAGACTTTTGTTCGAACTTTAAAAACCGTTTTTTCTGGCTCTATGGTACCAAACGGGCCGAAATTTTGAAATTGTGATGAGAATCACATTCTCAATCGATATCAGTTATAAAATCTGCAAGAAGTTGCATTTGAAGAAAAATCATAAGATTAACGAGCACTATTTGAGACTTGGGTTCGAACTTTAAAAACCGTTTTATTTGGCTCTATGGTACCAAACGGGCTGAAATTTTGGAATCGCGATCAGAATCATGGTTCAAACCGAAATCAGTCACAAAATCTGCATAATGTTGCATTTCTGGAAAAATAATCTTTTTTATGGGGCTAATTTGAGACTTGGGTTTGAACTTTAAAAATCAGTTTTGCTGGCTCTATGGTACCAAACGGGCCAAAATTTTGGAATCGTGATGAAAATGACGGTCTCAAGCGATATCAGTTATAAAATCTGCAGAAAGTTGTATTTGAACAAAAATCATAAAATTAACGGGCACTATTTGAGACTTGGGTTCGGACTTTAAAAACCGTTTTATCTGGCTCTATGGTACCATACAGGCAGAAATTTTGGAACCTCGATGAGTATCACAGTCTCAAGCGAAAAGAGTTATAAAATCTGCAAAGAGATGCATTTGAAGAAAAATCATAAATTTAACGGGCACTATTTTAAGACTTGGGTTCGGACTTTAAAACCGTTTTATCTGGCTCTATGGTACCAAACGGGCTGAAATTTTGGAATCGCGATCAGAATCGTGATTCAAACCGAAATCAGTCACAAAATCTGCACAATGTTGCATTTCCGGTAAATTCATAATTCTTATAGGCGCTAATTTGAGACATGGTTTCGACCTTTAAAAATAAGTTTTTCTGGCTCTATGGTACCAATCGGGCCAAAATAATAAAACAAGTCTCAAATAGTGCCCGTTAATCATAAGATTAACGGGCACTATTTGAGACTTGGGTTCGGACTTTAAATCCGTTTTATCTGGCTCTATGGTACCAAATGGGCCGAAATTCTGGAATCGTGATGAAAATAACGGTCTTAAGCGATATCAGTTATGAAATCTGCAAAAAGTTGCATTTGAAGAAAAATCATTAAATTAACGGGCACTCGTTGAGACTTGGGTTAGGACTTTAAAAACCTTTTTTCCCTGGCTCTATGGTACCAAACGGGCTGAAATTTTGGAATCTCGATGAGAATCACGGTCTTAAGCGATATCAGTTATAAAATCTGCAAAAAGTTGCATTTGAAGAAAAATCATAAGATTAACGGGCACTATTTGAGACTTGGGTTCGGAATTTAAAAACTGTTTTATCTGGCTCTATGGTACCAAACGGGCTGAAATTTTGGAATCTCGATGACAATCACGGTCTCAAGCGATATCAGTTATAAAATCTGCAAAAAAGTTGCATTTGAAGAAAAATCATAAAATTAACGGGCACTAGGTATTTGAGACTTGGGTTCGGACTTTAAAAACCGTTTTATCTGGCTCTATGGTACCAAACGGGCTGAAATTTTGGAATCGCGATCAGAATCGTGATTCAAACCGAAATCAGTCACAAAATCTGCACAATGTTGCATTTCCGGTAAATTCATAATTCTTATAGGCGCTAATTTGAGACATGGTTTCGACCTTTAAAAATAAGTTTTTCTGGCTCTATGGTACCAATCGGGCCAAAATAATAAAACAAGTCTCAAATAGTGCCCGTTAATCATAAGATTAACGGGCACTATTTGAGACTTGGGTTCGGACTTTAAATCCGTTTTATCTGGCTCTATGGTACCAAATGGGCCGAAATTCTGGAATCGTGATGAAAATAACAATCTCAAGCGATATCAGTTATAAAATCTGCAAAAAGTTGCATTTGAAGAAAAATCATTAAATTAACGGGCACTAGTTGAGACTTGGGTTCGGACTTTAAAAACCGTTTTGTCTGGCTCTATGGTACCAAACGGGCTGAAATTTTGGAATCTCGATGAGAATCACGGTCTCAAGCGATATCAGTTATAAAATCTGCAAAAAGTTGCATTTGAAGAAAAATCATAAGATTAACGGGCACTATTTGAGACTTGGGTTCGGAATTTAAAAACTGTTTTATCTGGCTCTATGTTACCAAACGGGCTGAAATTTTGGAATCTCGATGACAATCACGGTCTCAAGCGATATCAGTTATAAAATCTGCAAAAAAGTTGCATTTGAAGAAAAATCATAAAATTAACGGGCACTAGGTATTTGAGACTTGGGTTCGGACTTTAAAAACCGTTTTATCTGGCTCTATGGTACCAAACGGGCTGAAATTTTGGAATGTCGATCAGAATCACGGTTTCAAGCAATATCAGTTATAAAATCTGCTAAAAGTAGCATTTGCAGAAAAATCATACGGTTAACGGGCACTCTTTGAGACTTGGGTTATGACTTTTAAAACCGTTTTATCTGGATTATCAATTGCAATCAGAATCATGTTCCAAACTGAAATCAGTCAAAAAATCTGCATAAAGTTGCATTTCTGGAAAAATAATCTTTTTTATGGGGCTAATTTGAGACTTGGGACTTTGACTTTAAGAACCTTTAAAAATATGTCTTTCCGGCTCTATGGTACCAAACGGGCCGACATTTTGGAATCTCGATGAGAATCACAGTGTCAAGCGAAATCAGTTATAAAATCTGCAAAAACTTGCATTTGAAGAAAAATCATAAGATTAACAGTCACTTTTTGAGACGTGGGTTAGGATTTTAAAAACTGTTTTATCTGGCTCTATGGTACCAAACGGGCTGAAATTTTGGAATCTCGATGAGAATCACGGTTTCAAGCAATATCAGTTACAAAATCTGCAAAAAGTAGCATTTGAAGAAAAATCATGCGGTTAACGGGCACTATTTGAGACTTGGGTTCGGAATTTAAAAACTGTTTTATCTGGCCCCATGGTACCAAACGGGCTGAAATTTTGGAATCTTGATGAGAATCACGGTCTCAAGCGATATCAGTTATAAAATCTGCAAAAAGTTGCATTTGAAGAAAAATCATAAGATTGACGGGCACTATTTGAGACTTGGGTTCGGACTTTAAAACCGTTTGATCTGGCTCTCTGGTACCAAACGGGCTGAAATTTTGGAATTGCGATCAGAATCATGGTTCAAACTGAAATCAGTCACAAAATCTGCACAATGTTGCATTTCTGGTAAATTCAAAATTCTTATAGGCGCTTATTTGAGACTTGGGTTCGGACTTTAAAAACCGTTTTATCTGGCCCCATGGTACCAAACGGGCTGAAATTTTGGAATCTTGATGAGAATCACGGTCTCAAGCGATATCAGTTACAAAATCTGCAAAAAGGAGCATTTGAAGAAAAATCATACGGTTAACGGGCACTCTTCGAGACTTGGGTTTTGACTTTAAAAACCCTTTTATCTGGATAAAAAATCGCAATCAGAATCATGGTTCAAACTGAAATCAGTCTTAAAATCTGCATAAAATTGCATTTCTGGAAAAATAATCTTTTTTATGGGGCTTATTTGAGATTTGTGTTCGAACTGTAAAAATCAGTTTTGCTTGCTCTATGGTACCAAACGGGAAGAAATTTTGGAATCTCGATAAAAATCACAGTCTTAAGCGATATCAGTTATAAAATCTGCAAAAAGTTGCATTTGAAGAAAAATCATAAAATTAACGGGCACTAGGTATTTGAGACTTGGGTTCGGACTTTAAAAACCGTTTTATCTGGCTCTATGGTACCAAACGGGCTGAAATTTTGGAATGTCGGTCAGAATCACGGTTTCAAGCAATATCAGTTACAAAATCTGCAAAAAGGAGCATTTGAAGAAAAATCATACGGTTAACGGGCACTCTTCGAGACTTGGGTTTTGACTTTAAAAACCCTTTTATCTGGATAAAAAATCGCAATCAGAATCATGGTTCAAACTGAAATCAGTCTTAAAATCTGCATAAAATTGCATTTCTGGAAAAATAATCTTTTTTATGGGGCTTATTTGAGATTTGTGTTCGAACTATAAAAATCAGTTTTGCTGGCTCTATGGTACCAAACGGGAAGAAATTTTGGAATCTCGATAAAAATCACAGTCTTAAGCGATATCAGTTATAAAATCTGCAAAAAGTTGCATTTGAAGAAAAATCGTAAGATTAACGGGCACTATTTGAGACTTGGGTTCAGACTTTAAAAACCGTTTTATATGGCTCTATGGTACCAACCGGGCTGATATTTTGGATTCGCGATCAGAATCGTGGTTCAAACCGAAATCAGTCACAAAATCTGCACAATGTTGCATTTCCGGTAAATTCATAATTCTTATAGGCGCTAATTTGAGACTTGGTTTCGACCTTTAAAAATAAGTTTTTCTGGCTCTATGGTACCAAACGGGCCAAAATTTCGAAATTGTGATGAGAATCATAGTCTCAATCGATATCAGTTATCAAATCTGCAAAAAGTTGATTTGAAGTAAAATCATAAGATTAACGGTCACTATTTGAGACTTGGGTTCGGACTTTAAAAACCGTTTTATATGGCTATATTGTACCAATCAGGCTGAAATTATGGAATCTCGATAAGAATCACGGTCTCAAGCGATATCAGATATAAAATCTGCAAAAAGTTTCATTTGAAAAAAAATCATAAGATTAACGGGCACTATTTGAGACTTGGGTTCGGACTTTAAATCCGTTTTATCTGGCTCTATGGTACCAAATGGGCCGAAATTCTGGAATCGTGATGAAAATAACAATCTCAAGCGATATCAGTTATAAAATCTGCAAAAAGTTGCATTTGAAGAAAAATCATTAAATTAACGGGCACTAGTTGAGACTTGGGTTCGGACTTTAAAAACCGTTTTGTCTGGCTCTATGGTACCAAACGGGCTGAAATTTTGGAATCTCGATGAGAATCACGGTCTCAAGCGATATCAGTTATAAAATCTGCAAAAAGTTGCATTTGAAGAAAAATCATAAGATTAACGGGCACTATTTGAGACTTGTTTTCGGAATTTAAAAACTGTTTTATCTGGCTCTATGTTACCAAACGGGACGAAATTTTGGAATCGTGATGAGAATCACAGTCTTAAGCGAAATCAGTTATAAAATCTGGAAAAAGTTGCATTTGAAGAAAAATCATAAGATTAACGGGCACTATTTGAGACTTGGGTTCGGACTTAAAAAACCGTTTTTTATGGTTCTATGGTACCAAACGTGCTGAAATTTTGGATTCGCGATCAGAATCGTGGTTCAAACCGAAATCAGTCACAAAATCTGCATAATGTTGCATTTCTGTTAAATTCAAAATTCTTATAGGCGCTAATTTGAGATCTGGGTTCGACCTTTAAAAATAAGTTTTTCTGGCTCTATGGTACCAAACGGGCCGAAATTTTGAAATTGTGATGAGAATCACAGTCTCAATCGATATCAGTTATAAAATCTGCAAGAAGTTGCATTTGAAGAAAAATCATAAAATTAACGGGCACTATTTGAGACTTGGGTTCGGACTTTAAAAACCGTTTTATCTGGCTCTATGGTACCATACGGGCTGAAATTTTGGAATCGCGATCAAAATCGTGGTTCAAACCGAAATCAGTCACAAAATCTGCATAATGTTGCATTTATGTTAAATTCAAAATTCTTATAGGCGCTAATTTGAGACTTTTGTTCGAACTTTAAAAACCGTTTTTTCTGGCTCTATGGTACCAAACAGGCTGAAATTTTGGAATCTCGATCAGAATCACGGTTTCAAGCAATATCAGTTATAAAATCTGCAAAAAGTTGCATTTGAAGAAAAATCATAAGATTAACGGGCACTATTTGAGACTTGGGTTCGGACTTTAAAACCGTTTGATCTTGCTCTCTGGTACCAAACGGGCTGAAATTTTGGAATTGCGATCAGAATTATGGTTCAAACTGAAATCAGTCACAAAATCTGCACAATGTTGCATTTCTGGTAAATTCAAAATTCTTATAGGCGCTAATTTGAGACTTGGGTTTGACCTTTAAAAATAAGTTTTTCTGGCTCTATGGTACCAAACGGGCCGAAATTTCGAAATATTTATGAGAATCACAGTCTCAATCGATATCAGTTATAAAATCTGCAAGAAGTTGCATTTGAAGAAAAATCATAAAATTAACGGGCACTATTTGAGACTTGGGTTCGGACTTTAAAAACCGTTTTATCTGGCTCTATGGTACCAAACGGGCTGAAATTTTGGAACCTCGATGACAATCACGGTCTCAAGCGACATCAGTTATAAAATCTGCAAAAAGTTGCATTTGAAGAAAAATCATAAGATTAACGGGCACTATTTGAGACTTGGGTTCGGACTTAAAAAACCGTTTTATATGGTTCTATGGTACCAAACGTGCTGAAATTTTGGATTCGCGATCAGAATCGTGGTTCAAACCGAAATCAGTCACAAACTCTGCATAATGTTGCATTTCTGTTAAATTCAAAATTCTTATAGGCGCTAATTTGAGACTTGGTTCGACCTTTAAAAATAAGTTTTTCTGGCTCTATAGTACCAAACGGGCCGAAATTTTGAAATTGTGATGAGAATCACAGTCTCAATCGATATCAGTTATAAAATCTGCAAGAAGTTGCATTTGAAGAAAAATCATAAGATTAACGGGCACTATTTGAGACTTGGGTTCGGACTTAAAAAACCGTTTTATCTGGCTCTATGGTACCAAACGGGCTGAAATTTTGGAATCGCGATCAAAATCGTGGTTCAAACCGAAATCAGTCACAAAATCTGCATAATGTTGCATTTCTGTTAAATTCAAAATTCTTATACGCGCTAATTTGAGACTTTTGTTCGAACTTTAAAAACCGTTTTTTCTGGCTCTATGGTACCAAACAGGCTGAAATTTTGGAACCTCGATCACAATCACGGTCTCAAGCGATATCAGTTATAAAATCTGCACAATGTTGCATTTCTGTTAAATTCAAAATTCTTATACGCGCTAATTTGAGACTTTTGTTCGAACTTTAAAAACCGTTTTTTCTGGCTCTATGGTACCAAACGGGCCGAAATTTTGGAATCTCGATGACAATCACGGTCTCAAGCGATATCAGTTATAAAATCTGCAAAAAAGTTGCATTTGAAGAAAAATCATAAAATTAACGAGCACTATTTGAGACTTGGGTTCGAACTTTAAAAACCGTTTTATTTGGCTCTATGGTACCAAACGGGCTGAAATTTTGGAATCGCGATCAGAATCATGGTTCAAACCGAAATCAGTCACAAAATCTGCATAATGTTGCATTTCTGGAAAAATAATCTTTTTTATGGGGCTAATTTGAGACTTGGGTTTGAACTTTAAAAATCAGTTTTGCTGGCTCTATGGTACCAAACGGGCCAAAATTTTGGAATCGTGATGAAAATGACGGTCTCAAGCGATATCAGTTATAAAATCTGCAGAAAGTTGTATTTGAACAAAAATCATAAAATTAACGGGCACTATTTGAGACTTGGGTTCGGACTTTAAAAACCGTTTTATCTGGCTCTATGGTACCATACAGGCAGAAATTTTGGAACCTCGATGAGTATCACAGTCTCAAGCGAAAAGAGTTATAAAATCTGCAAAGAGATGCATTTGAAGAAAAATCATAAATTTAACGGGCACTATTTTAAGACTTGGGTTCGGACTTTAAAACCGTTTTATCTGGCTCTATGGTACCAAACGGGCTGAAATTTTGGAATCGCGATCAGAATCGTGATTCAAACCGAAATCAGTCACACAATCTGCACAATGTTGCATTTCCGGTAAATTCATAATTCTTATAGGCGCTAATTTGAGACATGGTTTCGACCTTTAAAAATAAGTTTTTCTGGCTCTATGGTACCAATCGGGCCAAAATAATAAAACAAGTCTCAAATAGTGCCCGTTAATCATAAGATTAACGGGCACTATTTGAGACTTGGGTTCGGACTTTAAATCCGTTTTATCTGGCTCTATGGTACCAAATGGGCCGAAATTCTGGAATCGTGATGAAAATAACGGTCTTAAGCGATATCAGTTATGAAATCTGCAAAAAGTTGCATTTGAAGAAAAATCATTAAATTAACGGGCACTCGTTGAGACTTGGGTTAGGACTTTAAAAACCTTTTTTCCCTGGCTCTATGGTACCAAACGGGCTGAAATTTTGGAATCTCGATGAGAATCACGGTCTTAAGCGATATCAGTTATAAAATCTGCAAAAAGTTGCATTTGAAGAAAAATCATAAGATTAACGGGCACTATTTGAGACTTGGGTTCGGAATTTAAAAACTGTTTTATCTGGCTCTATGGTACCAAACGGGCTGAAATTTTGGAATCTCGATGACAATCACGGTCTCAAGCGATATCAGTTATAAAATCTGCAAAAAAGTTGCATTTGAAGAAAAATCATAAAATTAACGGGCACTACGTATTTGAGACTTGGGTTCGGACTTTAAAAACCGTTTTATCTGGCTCTATGGTACCAAACGGGCTGAAATTTTGGAATCGCGATCAGAATCGTGATTCAAACCGAAATCAGTCACAAAATCTGCACAATGTTGCATTTCCGGTAAATTCATAATTCTTATAGGCGCTTTTTTGAGACATGGTTTCGACCTTTAAAAATAAGTTTTTCTGGCTCTATGGTACCAATCGGGCCAAAATAATAAAACAAGTCTCAAATAGTGCCCGTTAATCATAAGATTAACGGGCACTATTTGAGACTTGGGTTCGGACTTTAAATCCGTTTTATCTGGCTCTATGGTACCAAATGGGCCGAAATTCTGGAATCGTGATGAAAATAACAATCTCAAGCGATATCAGTTATAAAATCTGCAAAAAGTTGCATTTGAAGAAAAATCATTAAATTATCGGGCACTAGTTGAGACTTGGGTTCGGACTTTAAAAACCGTTTTGTCTGGCTCTATGGTACCAAACGGGCTGAAATTTGGAATCTCGATGAGAATCACGGTCTCAAGCGATATCAGTTATAAAATCTGCAAAAAGTTGCATTTGAAGAAAAATCATAAGATTAACGGGCACTATTTGAGACTTGGGTTCGGAATTTAAAAACTGTTTTATCTGGCTCTATGTTACCAAACGGGCTGAAATTTTGGAATCTCGATGACAATCACGGTCTCAAGCGATATCAGTTATAAAATCTGCAAAAAAGTTGCATTTGAAGGAAAAATCATAAAATTAACGGGCACTAGGTATTTGAGACTTGGGTTCGGACTTTAAAAAACCGTTTTATCTGGCTCTATGGTACCAAACGGGCTTGAAATTTTGGAATGTCGATCAGAATCACGGTTTCAAGCAATATCAGTTATAAAATCTGCTAAAAGTAGCATTTGCAGAAAAATCATACGGTTAACGGGCACTCTTTGAGACTTGGGTTTTGACTTTTAAAACCGTTTTATCTGGATTATCAATTGCAATCAGAATCATGTTCCAAACTGAAATCAGTCAAAAAATCTGCATAAAGTTGCATTTCTGGAAAAATAATCTTTTTTATGGGCTAATTTGAGACTTGGGACTTTGACTTTGAGAACCTTTTAAAAATATGTCTTTCCGGCTCTATGGTACCAAACGGGCCGACATTTTGGAATCTCGATGAGAATCACAGTGTCAAGCGAAATCAGTTATAAAATCTGCAAAAACTTGCATTTGAAGAAAATTCATAAGATTAACAGTCACTTTTTGAGACGTGGGTTAGGATTTTAAAAAACTGTTTTTATCTGGCTCTATGGTACCAAACGGGCTGAAATTTTGGGAATCTCGATGAGAATCACGGTTTCAAGCAATATCAGTTACAAAATCTGCAAAAAGTAGCATTTGAAGAAAAATCATACGGTTAACGGGCACTCTTTGAGACTTGGGTTTTGACTTTAAAAACCGTTTTATCTGGATAAAAAATCGCAATCAGAATCATGGTTCAAACTGAAATCAGTCTTAAAATCTGCATAAAATTGCATTTCTGGAAAAATAATCTTTTTTATGGGGCTTATTTGAGATTTGTGTTCGAACTATAAAAATCAGTTTTGCTGGCTCTATGGTTCCAAACGGGAAGAAATTTTGGAATCTCGATAAAAATCACAGTCTCAATCGATATCAGTTATCAAATCTGCAAAAAGTTGCATTTGAAGTAAAATCATAAGATTAAACGGTCACTATTTGAGACTTGGGTTCGGACTTTAAAAACCGTTTTATATGGCTATATTGTACCAATTCGGCTGAAATTATGGAATCTCGATAAGAATCACGGTCTCAAGCGATATCAGATATAAAATCTGCAAAAAGTTTCATTTGAAGAAAAATCATAAGATTAACGGGCACTATTTGAGACTTGGGTTCGGACTTTAAATCCCTTTTATGTGGCTCTATGGTACCAAATGGGCCGAAATTCTGGAATCGTGATGAAAATAACAATCTCAAGCGATATCAGTTATAAAATCTGCAAAAAGTTGCATTTGAAGAAAAATCATTAAATTAACGGGCACTAGTTGAGACTTGGGTTCGGACTTTAAAAACCGTTTTGTCTGGCTCTATGGTACCAAACGGGCTGAAATTTTGGAATCGCGATCAGAATCGTGATTCAAACCGAAATCAGTCACAAAATCTGCACAATGTTGCATTTCCGGTAAATTCATAATTCTTATAGGCGCTAATTTGAGACATGGTTTCGACCTTTAAAAATAAGTTTTTCTGGCTCTATGGTACCAATCGGCCAAAATAATAAAACAAGTCTCAAATAGTGCCCGTTAATCATAAGATTAACGGGCACTATTTGAGACTTGGGTTCGGACTTTAAATCCGTTTTATCTGGCTCTATGGTACCAAATGGGCCGAAATTCTGGAATCGTGATGAAAATAACAATCTCAAGCGATATCAGTTATAAAATCTGCAAAAAGTTGCATTTGAAGAAAAATCATAAAATTAACGGGCACTATTTGAGACTTGGGTTCGGACTTTAAAAACCGTTTTATCTGGCTCTATGGTACCAAACGGGCTGAAATTTTGGAACCTCGATGACAATCACGGTCTCAAGCGACATCAGTTATAAAATCTGCAAAAAGTTGCATTTGAAGAAAAATCATAAGATTAACGGGCACTATTTGAGACTTGGGTTCGGACTTAAAAAACCGTTTTATATGGTTCTATGGTACCAAACGTGCTGAAATTTTGGATTCGCGATCAGAATCGTGGTTCAAACCGAAATCAGTCACAAACTCTGCATAATGTTGCATTTCTGTTAAATTCAAAATTCTTATAGGCGCTAATTTGAGACTTGGTTCGACCTTTAAAAATAAGTTTTTCTGGCTCTATAGTACCAAACGGGCCGAAATTTTGAAATTGTGATGAGAATCACAGTCTCAATCGATATCAGTTATAAAATCTGCAAGAAGTTGCATTTGAAGAAAAATCATAAGATTAACGGGCACTATTTGAGACTTGGGTTCGGACTTAAAAACCGTTTTATCTGGCTCTATGGTACCAAACGGGCTGAAATTTTGGAATCGCGATCAAAATCGTGGTTCAAACCGAAATCAGTCACAAAATCTGCATAATGTTGCATTTCTGTTAAATTCAAAATTCTTATACGCGCTAATTTGAGACTTTTGTTCGAACTTTAAAAACCGTTTTTTCTGGCTCTATGGTACCAAACAGGCTGAAATTTTGGAACCTCGATGACAATCACGGTCTCAAGCGATATCAGTTATAAAATCTGCACAATGTTGCATTTCTGTTAAATTCAAAATTCTTATACGCGCTAATTTGAGACTTTTGTTCGAACTTTAAAAACCGTTTTTTCTGGCTCTATGGTACCAAACGGGCCGAAATTTTGAAATTGTGATGAGAATCACATTCTCAATCGATATCAGTTATAAAATCTGCAAGAAGTTGCATTTGAAGAAAAATCATAAGATTAACGAGCACTATTTGAGACTTGGGTTCGAACTTTAAAAACCGTTTTATTTGGCTCTATGGTACCAAACGGGCTGAAATTTTGGAATCGCGATCAGAATCATGGTTCAAACCGAAATCAGTCACAAAATCTGCATAATGTTGCATTTCTGGAAAAATAATCTTTTTTATGGGGCTAATTTGAGACTTGGGTTTGAACTTTAAAAATCAGTTTTGCTGGCTCTATGGTACCAAACGGGCCAAAATTTTGGAATCGTGATGAAAATGACGGTCTCAAGCGATATCAGTTATAAAATCTGCAGAAAGTTGTATTTGAACAAAAATCATAAAATTAACGGGCACTATTTGAGACTTGGGTTCGGACTTTAAAAACCGTTTTATCTGGCTCTATGGTACCATACAGGCAGAAATTTTGGAACCTCGATGAGTATCACAGTCTCAAGCGAAAAGAGTTATAAAATCTGCAAAGAGATGCATTTGAAGAAAAATCATAAATTTAACGGGCACTATTTTAAGACTTGGGTTCGGACTTTAAAACCGTTTTATCTGGCTCTATGGTACCAAACGGGCTGAAATTTTGGAATCGCGATCAGAATCGTGATTCAAACCGAAATCAGTCACAAAATCTGCACAATGTTGCATTTCCGGTAAATTCATAATTCTTATAGGCGCTAATTTGAGACATGGTTTCGACCTTTAAAAATAAGT
The DNA here is from genome assembly GCA_026573805.1 of Hesperophylax magnus. Lineage (NCBI taxonomy): Eukaryota > Metazoa > Arthropoda > Insecta > Trichoptera > Limnephilidae > Hesperophylax > Hesperophylax magnus. The sequence goes on from JAIUSX010000052.1 coordinate 75,596, forward strand.
TTTTCTGGCTCTATGGTACCAATCGGGCCAAAATAATAAAACAAGTCTCAAATAGTGCCCGTTAATCATAAGATTAACGGGCACTATTTGAGACTTGGGTTCGGACTTTAAATCCGTTTTATCTGGCTCTATGGTACCAAATGGGCCGAAATTCTGGAATCGTGATGAAAATAACGGTCTTAAGCGATATCAGTTATGAAATCTGCAAAAAGTTGCATTTGAAGAAAAATCATTAAATTAACGGGCACTCGTTGAGACTTGGGTTAGGACTTTAAAAACCTTTTTTCCCTGGCTCTATGGTACCAAACGGGCTGAAATTTTGGAATCTCGATGAGAATCACGGTCTTAAGCGATATCAGTTATAAAATCTGCAAAAAGTTGCATTTGAAGAAAAATCATAAGATTAACGGGCACTATTTGAGACTTGGGTTCGGAATTTAAAAACTGTTTTATCTGGCTCTATGGTACCAAACGGGCTGAAATTTTGGAATCTCGATGACAATCACGGTCTCAAGCGATATCAGTTATAAAATCTGCAAAAAAGTTGCATTTGAAGAAAAATCATAAAATTAACGGGCACTAGGTATTTGAGACTTGGGTTCGGACTTTAAAAACCGTTTTATCTGGCTCTATGGTACCAAACGGGCTGAAATTTTGGAATCGCGATCAGAATCGTGATTCAAACCGAAATCAGTCACAAAATCTGCACAATGTTGCATTTCCGGTAAATTCATAATTCTTATAGGCGCTAATTTGAGACATGGTTTCGACCTTTAAAAATAAGTTTTTCTGGCTCTATGGTACCAATCGGGCCAAAATAATAAAACAAGTCTCAAATAGTGCCCGTTAATCATAAGATTAACGGGCACTATTTGAGACTTGGGTTCGGACTTTAAATCCGTTTTATCTGGCTCTATGGTACCAAATGGGCCGAAATTCTGGAATCGTGATGAAAATAACAATCTCAAGCGATATCAGTTATAAAATCTGCAAAAAGTTGCATTTGAAGAAAAATCATTAAATTAACGGGCACTAGTTGAGACTTGGGTTCGGACTTTAAAAACCGTTTTGTCTGGCTCTATGGTACCAAACGGGCTGAAATTTTGGAATCTCGATGAGAATCACGGTCTCAAGCGATATCAGTTATAAAATCTGCAAAAAGTTGCATTTGAAGAAAAATCATAAGATTAACGGGCACTATTTGAGACTTGGGTTCGGAATTTAAAAACTGTTTTATCTGGCTCTATGTTACCAAACGGGCTGAAATTTTGGAATCTCGATGACAATCACGGTCTCAAGCGATATCAGTTATAAAATCTGCAAAAAAGTTGCATTTGAAGAAAAATCATAAAATTAACGGGCACTAGGTATTTGAGACTTGGGTTCGGACTTTAAAAACCGTTTTATCTGGCTCTATGGTACCAAACGGGCTGAAATTTTGGAATGTCGATCAGAATCACGGTTTCAAGCAATATCAGTTATAAAATCTGCTAAAAGTAGCATTTGCAGAAAAATCATACGGTTAACGGGCACTCTTTGAGACTTGGGTTATGACTTTTAAAACCGTTTTATCTGGATTATCAATTGCAATCAGAATCATGTTCCAAACTGAAATCAGTCAAAAAATCTGCATAAAGTTGCATTTCTGGAAAAATAATCTTTTTTATGGGGCTAATTTGAGACTTGGGACTTTGACTTTAAGAACCTTTAAAAATATGTCTTTCCGGCTCTATGGTACCAAACGGGCCGACATTTTGGAATCTCGATGAGAATCACAGTGTCAAGCGAAATCAGTTATAAAATCTGCAAAAACTTGCATTTGAAGAAAAATCATAAGATTAACAGTCACTTTTTGAGACGTGGGTTAGGATTTTAAAAACTGTTTTATCTGGCTCTATGGTACCAAACGGGCTGAAATTTTGGAATCTCGATGAGAATCACGGTTTCAAGCAATATCAGTTACAAAATCTGCAAAAAGTAGCATTTGAAGAAAAATCATGCGGTTAACGGGCACTATTTGAGACTTGGGTTCGGAATTTAAAAACTGTTTTATCTGGCCCCATGGTACCAAACGGGCTGAAATTTTGGAATCTTGATGAGAATCACGGTCTCAAGCGATATCAGTTATAAAATCTGCAAAAAGTTGCATTTGAAGAAAAATCATAAGATTGACGGGCACTATTTGAGACTTGGGTTCGGACTTTAAAACCGTTTGATCTGGCTCTCTGGTACCAAACGGGCTGAAATTTTGGAATTGCGATCAGAATCATGGTTCAAACTGAAATCAGTCACAAAATCTGCACAATGTTGCATTTCTGGTAAATTCAAAATTCTTATAGGCGCTTATTTGAGACTTGGGTTCGGACTTTAAAAACCGTTTTATCTGGCCCCATGGTACCAAACGGGCTGAAATTTTGGAATCTTGATGAGAATCACGGTCTCAAGCGATATCAGTTACAAAATCTGCAAAAAGGAGCATTTGAAGAAAAATCATACGGTTAACGGGCACTCTTCGAGACTTGGGTTTTGACTTTAAAAACCCTTTTATCTGGATAAAAAATCGCAATCAGAATCATGGTTCAAACTGAAATCAGTCTTAAAATCTGCATAAAATTGCATTTCTGGAAAAATAATCTTTTTTATGGGGCTTATTTGAGATTTGTGTTCGAACTGTAAAAATCAGTTTTGCTTGCTCTATGGTACCAAACGGGAAGAAATTTTGGAATCTCGATAAAAATCACAGTCTTAAGCGATATCAGTTATAAAATCTGCAAAAAGTTGCATTTGAAGAAAAATCATAAAATTAACGGGCACTAGGTATTTGAGACTTGGGTTCGGACTTTAAAAACCGTTTTATCTGGCTCTATGGTACCAAACGGGCTGAAATTTTGGAATGTCGGTCAGAATCACGGTTTCAAGCAATATCAGTTACAAAATCTGCAAAAAGGAGCATTTGAAGAAAAATCATACGGTTAACGGGCACTCTTCGAGACTTGGGTTTTGACTTTAAAAACCCTTTTATCTGGATAAAAAATCGCAATCAGAATCATGGTTCAAACTGAAATCAGTCTTAAAATCTGCATAAAATTGCATTTCTGGAAAAATAATCTTTTTTATGGGGCTTATTTGAGATTTGTGTTCGAACTATAAAAATCAGTTTTGCTGGCTCTATGGTACCAAACGGGAAGAAATTTTGGAATCTCGATAAAAATCACAGTCTTAAGCGATATCAGTTATAAAATCTGCAAAAAGTTGCATTTGAAGAAAAATCGTAAGATTAACGGGCACTATTTGAGACTTGGGTTCAGACTTTAAAAACCGTTTTATATGGCTCTATGGTACCAACCGGGCTGATATTTTGGATTCGCGATCAGAATCGTGGTTCAAACCGAAATCAGTCACAAAATCTGCACAATGTTGCATTTCCGGTAAATTCATAATTCTTATAGGCGCTAATTTGAGACTTGGTTTCGACCTTTAAAAATAAGTTTTTCTGGCTCTATGGTACCAAACGGGCCAAAATTTCGAAATTGTGATGAGAATCATAGTCTCAATCGATATCAGTTATCAAATCTGCAAAAAGTTGATTTGAAGTAAAATCATAAGATTAACGGTCACTATTTGAGACTTGGGTTCGGACTTTAAAAACCGTTTTATATGGCTATATTGTACCAATCAGGCTGAAATTATGGAATCTCGATAAGAATCACGGTCTCAAGCGATATCAGATATAAAATCTGCAAAAAGTTTCATTTGAAAAAAAATCATAAGATTAACGGGCACTATTTGAGACTTGGGTTCGGACTTTAAATCCGTTTTATCTGGCTCTATGGTACCAAATGGGCCGAAATTCTGGAATCGTGATGAAAATAACAATCTCAAGCGATATCAGTTATAAAATCTGCAAAAAGTTGCATTTGAAGAAAAATCATTAAATTAACGGGCACTAGTTGAGACTTGGGTTCGGACTTTAAAAACCGTTTTGTCTGGCTCTATGGTACCAAACGGGCTGAAATTTTGGAATCTCGATGAGAATCACGGTCTCAAGCGATATCAGTTATAAAATCTGCAAAAAGTTGCATTTGAAGAAAAATCATAAGATTAACGGGCACTATTTGAGACTTGTTTTCGGAATTTAAAAACTGTTTTATCTGGCTCTATGTTACCAAACGGGACGAAATTTTGGAATCGTGATGAGAATCACAGTCTTAAGCGAAATCAGTTATAAAATCTGGAAAAAGTTGCATTTGAAGAAAAATCATAAGATTAACGGGCACTATTTGAGACTTGGGTTCGGACTTAAAAAACCGTTTTTTATGGTTCTATGGTACCAAACGTGCTGAAATTTTGGATTCGCGATCAGAATCGTGGTTCAAACCGAAATCAGTCACAAAATCTGCATAATGTTGCATTTCTGTTAAATTCAAAATTCTTATAGGCGCTAATTTGAGATCTGGGTTCGACCTTTAAAAATAAGTTTTTCTGGCTCTATGGTACCAAACGGGCCGAAATTTTGAAATTGTGATGAGAATCACAGTCTCAATCGATATCAGTTATAAAATCTGCAAGAAGTTGCATTTGAAGAAAAATCATAAAATTAACGGGCACTATTTGAGACTTGGGTTCGGACTTTAAAAACCGTTTTATCTGGCTCTATGGTACCATACGGGCTGAAATTTTGGAATCGCGATCAAAATCGTGGTTCAAACCGAAATCAGTCACAAAATCTGCATAATGTTGCATTTATGTTAAATTCAAAATTCTTATAGGCGCTAATTTGAGACTTTTGTTCGAACTTTAAAAACCGTTTTTTCTGGCTCTATGGTACCAAACAGGCTGAAATTTTGGAATCTCGATCAGAATCACGGTTTCAAGCAATATCAGTTATAAAATCTGCAAAAAGTTGCATTTGAAGAAAAATCATAAGATTAACGGGCACTATTTGAGACTTGGGTTCGGACTTTAAAACCGTTTGATCTTGCTCTCTGGTACCAAACGGGCTGAAATTTTGGAATTGCGATCAGAATTATGGTTCAAACTGAAATCAGTCACAAAATCTGCACAATGTTGCATTTCTGGTAAATTCAAAATTCTTATAGGCGCTAATTTGAGACTTGGGTTTGACCTTTAAAAATAAGTTTTTCTGGCTCTATGGTACCAAACGGGCCGAAATTTCGAAATATTTATGAGAATCACAGTCTCAATCGATATCAGTTATAAAATCTGCAAGAAGTTGCATTTGAAGAAAAATCATAAAATTAACGGGCACTATTTGAGACTTGGGTTCGGACTTTAAAAACCGTTTTATCTGGCTCTATGGTACCAAACGGGCTGAAATTTTGGAACCTCGATGACAATCACGGTCTCAAGCGACATCAGTTATAAAATCTGCAAAAAGTTGCATTTGAAGAAAAATCATAAGATTAACGGGCACTATTTGAGACTTGGGTTCGGACTTAAAAAACCGTTTTATATGGTTCTATGGTACCAAACGTGCTGAAATTTTGGATTCGCGATCAGAATCGTGGTTCAAACCGAAATCAGTCACAAACTCTGCATAATGTTGCATTTCTGTTAAATTCAAAATTCTTATAGGCGCTAATTTGAGACTTGGTTCGACCTTTAAAAATAAGTTTTTCTGGCTCTATAGTACCAAACGGGCCGAAATTTTGAAATTGTGATGAGAATCACAGTCTCAATCGATATCAGTTATAAAATCTGCAAGAAGTTGCATTTGAAGAAAAATCATAAGATTAACGGGCACTATTTGAGACTTGGGTTCGGACTTAAAAAACCGTTTTATCTGGCTCTATGGTACCAAACGGGCTGAAATTTTGGAATCGCGATCAAAATCGTGGTTCAAACCGAAATCAGTCACAAAATCTGCATAATGTTGCATTTCTGTTAAATTCAAAATTCTTATACGCGCTAATTTGAGACTTTTGTTCGAACTTTAAAAACCGTTTTTTCTGGCTCTATGGTACCAAACAGGCTGAAATTTTGGAACCTCGATCACAATCACGGTCTCAAGCGATATCAGTTATAAAATCTGCACAATGTTGCATTTCTGTTAAATTCAAAATTCTTATACGCGCTAATTTGAGACTTTTGTTCGAACTTTAAAAACCGTTTTTTCTGGCTCTATGGTACCAAACGGGCCGAAATTTTGGAATCTCGATGACAATCACGGTCTCAAGCGATATCAGTTATAAAATCTGCAAAAAAGTTGCATTTGAAGAAAAATCATAAAATTAACGAGCACTATTTGAGACTTGGGTTCGAACTTTAAAAACCGTTTTATTTGGCTCTATGGTACCAAACGGGCTGAAATTTTGGAATCGCGATCAGAATCATGGTTCAAACCGAAATCAGTCACAAAATCTGCATAATGTTGCATTTCTGGAAAAATAATCTTTTTTATGGGGCTAATTTGAGACTTGGGTTTGAACTTTAAAAATCAGTTTTGCTGGCTCTATGGTACCAAACGGGCCAAAATTTTGGAATCGTGATGAAAATGACGGTCTCAAGCGATATCAGTTATAAAATCTGCAGAAAGTTGTATTTGAACAAAAATCATAAAATTAACGGGCACTATTTGAGACTTGGGTTCGGACTTTAAAAACCGTTTTATCTGGCTCTATGGTACCATACAGGCAGAAATTTTGGAACCTCGATGAGTATCACAGTCTCAAGCGAAAAGAGTTATAAAATCTGCAAAGAGATGCATTTGAAGAAAAATCATAAATTTAACGGGCACTATTTTAAGACTTGGGTTCGGACTTTAAAACCGTTTTATCTGGCTCTATGGTACCAAACGGGCTGAAATTTTGGAATCGCGATCAGAATCGTGATTCAAACCGAAATCAGTCACACAATCTGCACAATGTTGCATTTCCGGTAAATTCATAATTCTTATAGGCGCTAATTTGAGACATGGTTTCGACCTTTAAAAATAAGTTTTTCTGGCTCTATGGTACCAATCGGGCCAAAATAATAAAACAAGTCTCAAATAGTGCCCGTTAATCATAAGATTAACGGGCACTATTTGAGACTTGGGTTCGGACTTTAAATCCGTTTTATCTGGCTCTATGGTACCAAATGGGCCGAAATTCTGGAATCGTGATGAAAATAACGGTCTTAAGCGATATCAGTTATGAAATCTGCAAAAAGTTGCATTTGAAGAAAAATCATTAAATTAACGGGCACTCGTTGAGACTTGGGTTAGGACTTTAAAAACCTTTTTTCCCTGGCTCTATGGTACCAAACGGGCTGAAATTTTGGAATCTCGATGAGAATCACGGTCTTAAGCGATATCAGTTATAAAATCTGCAAAAAGTTGCATTTGAAGAAAAATCATAAGATTAACGGGCACTATTTGAGACTTGGGTTCGGAATTTAAAAACTGTTTTATCTGGCTCTATGGTACCAAACGGGCTGAAATTTTGGAATCTCGATGACAATCACGGTCTCAAGCGATATCAGTTATAAAATCTGCAAAAAAGTTGCATTTGAAGAAAAATCATAAAATTAACGGGCACTACGTATTTGAGACTTGGGTTCGGACTTTAAAAACCGTTTTATCTGGCTCTATGGTACCAAACGGGCTGAAATTTTGGAATCGCGATCAGAATCGTGATTCAAACCGAAATCAGTCACAAAATCTGCACAATGTTGCATTTCCGGTAAATTCATAATTCTTATAGGCGCTTTTTTGAGACATGGTTTCGACCTTTAAAAATAAGTTTTTCTGGCTCTATGGTACCAATCGGGCCAAAATAATAAAACAAGTCTCAAATAGTGCCCGTTAATCATAAGATTAACGGGCACTATTTGAGACTTGGGTTCGGACTTTAAATCCGTTTTATCTGGCTCTATGGTACCAAATGGGCCGAAATTCTGGAATCGTGATGAAAATAACAATCTCAAGCGATATCAGTTATAAAATCTGCAAAAAGTTGCATTTGAAGAAAAATCATTAAATTAACGGGCACTAGTTGAGACTTGGGTTCGGACTTTAAAAACCGTTTTGTCTGGCTCTATGGTACCAAACGGGCTGAAATTTTGGAATCTCGATGAGAATCACGGTCTCAAGCGATATCAGTTATAAAATCTGCAAAAAGTTGCATTTGAAGAAAAATCATAAGATTAACGGGCACTATTTGAGACTTGGGTTCGGAATTTAAAAACTGTTTTATCTGGCTCTATGTTACCAAACGGGCTGAAATTTTGGAATCTCGATGACAATCACGGTCTCAAGCGATATCAGTTATAAAATCTGCAAAAAAGTTGCATTTGAAGAAAAATCATAAAATTAACGGGCACTAGGTATTTGAGACTTGGGTTCGGACTTTAAAAACCGTTTTATCTGGCTCTATGGTACCAAACGGGCTGAAATTTTGGAATGTCGATCAGAATCACGGTTTCAAGCAATATCAGTTATAAAATCTGCTAAAAGTAGCATTTGCAGAAAAATCATACGGTTAACGGGCACTCTTTGAGACTTGGGTTTTGACTTTTAAAACCGTTTTATCTGGATTATCAATTGCAATCAGAATCATGTTCCAAACTGAAATCAGTCAAAAAATCTGCATAAAGTTGCATTTCTGGAAAAATAATCTTTTTTATGGGGCTAATTTGAGACTTGGGACTTTGACTTTGAGAACCTTTAAAAATATGTCTTTCCGGCTCTATGGTACCAAACGGGCCGACATTTTGGAATCTCGATGAGAATCACAGTGTCAAGCGAAATCAGTTATAAAATCTGCAAAAACTTGCATTTGAAGAAAAATCATAAGATTAACAGTCACTTTTTGAGACGTGGGTTAGGATTTTAAAAACTGTTTTATCTGGCTCTATGGTACCAAACGGGCTGAAATTTTGGAATCTCGATGAGAATCACGGTTTCAAGCAATATCAGTTACAAAATCTGCAAAAAGTAGCATTTGAAGAAAAATCATACGGTTAACGGGCACTCTTTGAGACTTGGGTTTTGACTTTAAAAACCGTTTTATCTGGATAAAAAATCGCAATCAGAATCATGGTTCAAACTGAAATCAGTCTTAAAATCTGCATAAAATTGCATTTCTGGAAAAATAATCTTTTTTATGGGGCTTATTTGAGATTTGTGTTCGAACTATAAAAATCAGTTTTGCTGGCTCTATGGTTCCAAACGGGAAGAAATTTTGGAATCTCGATAAAAATCACAGTCTCAATCGATATCAGTTATCAAATCTGCAAAAAGTTGCATTTGAAGTAAAATCATAAGATTAACGGTCACTATTTGAGACTTGGGTTCGGACTTTAAAAACCGTTTTATATGGCTATATTGTACCAATTCGGCTGAAATTATGGAATCTCGATAAGAATCACGGTCTCAAGCGATATCAGATATAAAATCTGCAAAAAGTTTCATTTGAAGAAAAATCATAAGATTAACGGGCACTATTTGAGACTTGGGTTCGGACTTTAAATCCCTTTTATGTGGCTCTATGGTACCAAATGGGCCGAAATTCTGGAATCGTGATGAAAATAACAATCTCAAGCGATATCAGTTATAAAATCTGCAAAAAGTTGCATTTGAAGAAAAATCATTAAATTAACGGGCACTAGTTGAGACTTGGGTTCGGACTTTAAAAACCGTTTTGTCTGGCTCTATGGTACCAAACGGGCTGAAATTTTGGAATCGCGATCAGAATCGTGATTCAAACCGAAATCAGTCACAAAATCTGCACAATGTTGCATTTCCGGTAAATTCATAATTCTTATAGGCGCTAATTTGAGACATGGTTTCGACCTTTAAAAATAAGTTTTTCTGGCTCTATGGTACCAATCGGGCCAAAATAATAAAACAAGTCTCAAATAGTGCCCGTTAATCATAAGATTAACGGGCACTATTTGAGACTTGGGTTCGGACTTTAAATCCGTTTTATCTGGCTCTATGGTACCAAATGGGCCGAAATTCTGGAATCGTGATGAAAATAACAATCTCAAGCGATATCAGTTATAAAATCTGCAAAAAGTTGCATTTGAAGAAAAATCATTAAATTAACGGGCACTAGTTGAGACTTGGGTTCGGACTTTTAAAACCGTTTTGTCTGGCTCTATGGTACCAAACGGGCTGAAATTTTGGAATCTCGATGAGAATCACGGTCTCAAGCGATATCAGTTATAAAATCTGCAAAAAGTTGCATTTGAAGAAAAATCATAAGATTAACGGGCACTATTTGAGACTTGGGTTCGGAATTTAAAAACTGTTTTATCTGGCTCTATGTTACCAAACGGGCTGAAATTTTGGAATCTCGATGACAATCACGGTCTCAAGCGATATCAGTTATAAAATCTGCAAAAAAGTTGCATTTGAAGAAAAATCATAAAATTAACGGGCACTAGGTATTTGAGACTTGGGTTCGGACTTTAAAAACCGTTTTATCTGGCTCTATGGTACCAAACGGGCTGAAATTTTGGAATGTCGATCAGAATCACGGTTTCAAGCAATATCAGTTATAAAATCTGCTAAAAGTAGCATTTGCAGAAAAATCATACGGTTAACGGGCACTCTTTGAGACTTGGGTTTTGACTTTTAAAACCGTTTTATCTGGATTATCAAATGCAATCAGAATCATGTTCCAAACTGAAATCAGTCAAAAAATCTGCATAAAGTTGCATTTCTGGAAAAATAATCTTTTTTATGGGGCTAATTTGAGACTTGGGACTTTGACTTTGAGAACCTTTAAAAATATGTCTTTCCGGCTCTATGGTACCAAACGGGCCGACATTTTGGAATCTCGATGAGAATCACAGTGTCAAGCGAAATCAGTTATAAAATCTGCAAAAACTTGCATTTGAAGAAAAATCATAAGATTAACAGTCACTTTTTGAGACGTGGGTTAGGATTTTAAAAACTGTTTTATCTGGCTCTATGGTACCAAACGGGCTGAAATTTTGGAATCTCGATGAGAATCACGGTTTCAAGCAATATCAGTTACAAAATCTGCAAAAAGTAGCATTTGAAGAAAAATCATACGGTTAACGGGCACTCTTTGAGACTTGGGTTTTGACTTTAAAAACCGTTTTATCTGGATAAAAAATCGCAATCAGAATCATGGTTCAAACTGAAATCAGTCTTAAAATCTGCATAAAATTGCATTTCTGGAAAAATAATCTTTTTTATGGGGCTTATTTGAGATTTGTGTTCGAACTATAAAAATCAGTTTTGCTGGCTCTATGGTTCCAAACGGGAAGAAATTTTGGAATCTCGATAAAAATCACAGTCTCAATCGATATCAGTTATCAAATCTGCAAAAAGTTGCATTTGAAGTAAAATCATAAGATTAACGGTCACTATTTGAGACTTGGGTTCGGACTTTAAAAACCGTTTTATATGGCTATATTGTACCAATTCGGCTGAAATTATGGAATCTCGATAAGAATCACGGTCTCAAGCGATATCAGATATAAAATCTGCAAAAAGTTTCATTTGAAGAAAAATCATAAGATTAACGGGCACTATTTGAGACTTGGGTTCGGACTTTAAATCCCTTTTATGTGGCTCTATGGTACCAAATGGGCCGAAATTCTGGAATCGTGATGAAAATAACAATCTCAAGCGATATCAGTTATAAAATCTGCAAAAAGTTGCATTTGAAGAAAAATCATTAAATTAACGGGCACTAGTTGAGACTTGGGTTCGGACTTTAAAAACCGTTTTGTCTGGCTCTATGGTACCAAACGGGCTGAAATTTTGGAATCTCGATGAGAATCACGGTCTCAAGCGATATCAGTTATAAAATCTGCAAAAAGTTGCATTTGAAGAAAAATCATAAGATTAACGGGCACTATTTGAGACTTGGGTTCGGACTTTAAAAACCGTTTTATCTGGCTCTATGGTACCAAACGGGCTGAAATTTTGGAATGTCGATCAGAATCACGGTTTCAAGCAATATCAGTTATAAAATCTGCTAAAAGTAGCATTTGCAGAAAAATCATACGGTTAACGGGCACTCTTTGAGACTTGGGTTTTGACTTTTAAAACCGTTTTATCTGGATTATCAATTGCAATCAGAATCATGTTCCAAACTGAAATCAGTCAAAAAATCTGCATAAAGTTGCATTTCTGGAAAAATAATCTTTTTTATGGGGCTAATTTGAGACTTGGGACTTTGACTTTGAGAACCTTTAAAAATATGTCTTTCCGGCTCTATGGTACCAAACGGGCCGACATTTTGGAATCTCGATGAGAATCACAGTGTCAAGCGAAATCAGTTATAAAATCTGCAAAAACTTGCATTTGAAGAAAAATCATAAGATTAACAGTCACTTTTTGAGACGTGGGTTAGGATTTTAAAAACTGTTTTATCTGGCTCTATGGTACCAAACGGGCTGAAATTTTGGAATCTCGATGAGAATCACGGTTTCAAGCAATATCAGTTACAAAATCTGCAAAAAGTAGCATTTGAAGAAAAATCATACGGTTAACGGGCACTCTTTGAGACTTGGGTTTTGACTTTAAAAACCGTTTTATCTGGATAAAAAATCGCAATCAGAATCATGGTTCAAACTGAAATCAGTCTTAAAATCTGCATAAAATTGCATTTCTGGAAAAATAATCTTTTTTATGGGGCTTATTTGAGATTTGTGTTCGAACTATAAAAATCAGTTTTGCTGGCTCTATGGTTCCAAACGGGAAGAAATTTTGGAATCTCGATAAAAATCACAGTCTCAATCGATATCAGTTATCAAATCTGCAAAAAGTTGCATTTGAAGTAAAATCATAAGATTAACGGTCACTATTTGAGACTTGGGTTCGGACTTTAAAAACCGTTTTATATGGCTATATTGTACCAATTCGGCTGAAATTATGGAATCTCGATAAGAATCACGGTCTCAAGCGATATCAGATATAAAATCTGCAAAAAGTTTCATTTGAAGAAAAATCATAAGATTAACGGGCACTATTTGAGACTTGGGTTCGGACTTTAAATCCCTTTATGTGGCTCTATGGTACCAAATGGGCCGAAATTCTGGAATCGTGATGAAAATAACAATCTCAAGCGATATCAGTTATAAAATCTGCAAAAAGTTGCATTTGAAGAAAAATCATTAAATTAACGGGCACTAGTTGAGACTTGGGTTCGGACTTTAAAAACCGTTTTGTCTGGCTCTATGGTACCAAACGGGCTGAAATTTTGGAATCTCGATGAGAATCACGGTCTCAAGCGATATCAGTTATAAAATCTGCAAAAAGTTGCATTTGAAGAAAAATCATAAGATTAACGGGCACTATTTGAGACTTGGGTTCGGACTTTAAAAACCGTTTTATCTGGCTCTATGGTACCAAACGGGCTGAAATTTTGGAATGTCGATCAGAATCACGGTTTCAAGCAATATCAGTTATAAAATCTGCTAAAAGTAGCATTTGCAGAAAAATCATACGGTTAACGGGCACTCTTTGAGACTTGGGTTTTGACTTTTAAAACCGTTTTATCTGGATTATCAATTGCAATCAGAATCATGTTCCAAACTGAAATCAGTCAAAAAATCTGCATAAAGTTGCATTTCTGGAAAAATAATCTTTTTTATGGGGCTAATTTGAGACTTGGGACTTTGACTTTGAGAACCTTTAAAAATATGTCTTTCCGGCTCTATGGTACCAAACGGGCCGACATTTTGGAATCTCGATGAGAATCACAGTGTCAAGCGAAATCAGTTATAAAATCTGCAAAAACTTGCATTTGAAGAAAAATCATAAGATTAACAGTCACTTTTTGAGACGTGGGTTAGGATTTTAAAAACTGTTTTATCTGGCTCTATGGTACCAAACGGGCTGAAATTTTGGAATCTCGATGAGAATCACGGTTTCAAGCAATATCAGTTACAAAATCTGCAAAAAGTAGCATTTGAAGAAAAATCATACGGTTAACGGGCACTCTTTGAGACTTGGGTTTTGACTTTAAAAACCGTTTTATCTGGATAAAAAATCGCAATCAGAATCATGGTTCAAACTGAAATCAGTCTTAAAATCTGCATAAAATTGCATTTCTGGAAAAATAATCTTTTTTATGGGGCTTATTTGAGATTTGTGTTCGAACTATAAAAATCAGTTTTGCTGGCTCTATGGTTCCAAACGGGAAGAAATTTTGGAATCTCGATAAAAATCACAGTCTCAATCGATATCAGTTATCAAATCTGCAAAAAGTTGCATTTGAAGTAAAATCATAAGATTAACGGTCACTATTTGAGACTTGGGTTCGGACTTTAAAAACCGTTTTATATGGCTATATTGTACCAATTCGGCTGAAATTATGGAATCTCGATAAGAATCACGGTCTCAAGCGATATCAGATATAAAATCTGCAAAAAGTTTCATTTGAAGAAAAATCATAAGATTAACGGGCACTATTTGAGACTTGGGTTCGGACTTTAAATCCCTTTATGTGGCTCTATGGTACCAAATGGGCCGAAATTCTGGAATCGTGATGAAAATAACAATCTCAAGCGATATCAGTTATAAAATCTGCAAAAAGTTGCATTTGAAGAAAAATCATAAGATTAACGGGCACTATTTGAGACTTGGGTTCGGAATTTAAAAACTGTTTTATCTGGCTCTATGTTACCAAACGGGCTGAAATTTTGGAATCTCGATGACAATCACGGTCTCAAGCGATATCAGTTATAAAATCTGCAAAAAAGTTGCATTTGAAGAAAAATCATAAAATTAACGGGCACTAGGTATTTGAGACTTGGGTTCGGACTTTAAAAACCGTTTTATCTGGCTCTATGGTACCAAACGGGCTGAAATTTTGGAATGTCGATCAGAATCACGGTTTCAAGCAATATCAGTTATAAAATCTGCAAAAAGTAGCATTTGCAGAAAAATCATACGGTTAACGGGCACTCTTTGAGACTTGGGTTTTGACTTTTAAAACCGTTTTATCTGGATTATCAATTGCAATCAGAATCATGGTTCAAACTGAAATTAGTCAAAAAATCTGCATAAAGTTGCATTTCTGGAAAAATAATCTTTTTTATGGGGCTAATTTGAGACTTGGGACTTTGACTTTGAGAACCTTTAAAAATATGTCTTTCCGGCTCTATGGTACCAAACGGGCCGACATTTTGGAATCTCGATGAGAATCACAGTGTCAAGCGAAATCAGTTATAAAATCTGCAAAAACTTGCATTTGAAGAAAAATCATAAGATTAACAGTCACTTTTTGAGACGTGGGTTAGGATTTTAAAAACTGTTTTATCTGGCTCTATGGTACCAAACGGGCTGAAATTTTGGAATCTCGATGAGAATCACGGTCTCAAGCGATATCAGTTATAAAATCTGCAAAATGTTGCATTTGAAGAAAAATCATAAGATTAACGGGCACTATTTGAGACTTGGGTTCGGAATTTAAAAACTGTTTTATCTGGCCCCATGGTACCAAACGGGCTGAAATTTTGGAATCTTGATGAGAATCACGGTCTCAAGCGATATCAGTTATAAAATCTGCAAAAAGTTGCATTTGAAGAAAAATCATAAGATTGACGGGCACTATTTGAGACTTGGGTTCGGACTTTAAAACCGTTTGATCTGGCTCTCTGGTACCAAACGGGCTGAAATTTTGGAATTGCGATCAGAATCATGGTTCAAACTGAAATCAGTCACAAAATCTGCACAATGTTGCATTTCTGGTAAATTCAAAATTCTTATAGGCGCTTATTTGAGACTTGGGTTCGGACTTTAAAAACCGTTTTATCTGGCTCTATGGTACCAAACGGGCTGAAATTTTGGAATGTCGATCAGAATCTCGGTTTCAAGCAATATCAGTTACAAAATCTGCAAAAAGGAGCATTTGAAGAAAAATCATACGGTTAACGGGCACTCTTCGAGACTTGGGTTTTGACTTTAAAAACCCTTTTATCTGGATAAAAAATCGCAATCAGAATCATGGTTCAAACTGAAATCAGTCTTAAAATCTGCATAAAATTGCATTTCTGGAAAAATAATCTTTTTTATGGGGCTTATTTGAGATTTGTGTTCGAACTGTAAAAATCAGTTTTGCTTGCTCTATGGTACCAAACGGGAAGAAATTTTGGAATCTCGATAAAAATCACAGTCTTAAGCGATATCAGTTATAAAATCTGCAAAAAGTTGCATTTGAAGAAAAATCATAAAATTAACGGGCACTAGGTATTTGAGACTTGGGTTCGGACTTTAAAAACCGTTTTATCTGGCTCTATGGTACCAAACGGGCTGAAATTTTGGAATGTCGGTCAGAATCACGGTTTCAAGCAATATCAGTTACAAAATCTGCAAAAAGGAGCATTTGAAGAAAAATCATACGGTTAACGGGCACTCTTCGAGACTTGGGTTTTGACTTTAAAAACCCTTTTATCTGGATAAAAAATCGCAATCAGAATCATGGTTCAAACTGAAATCAGTCTTAAAATCTGCATAAAATTGCATTTCTGGAAAAATAATCTTTTTTATGGGGCTTATTTGAGATTTGTGTTCGAACTGTAAAAATCAGTTTTGCTTGCTCTATGGTACCAAACGGGAAGAAATTTTGGAATCTCGATAAAAATCACAGTCTTAAGCGATATCAGTTATAAAATCTGCAAAAAGTTGCATTTGAAGAAAAATCATAAAATTAACGGGCACTAGGTATTTGAGACTTGGGTTCGGACTTTAAAAACCGTTTTATCTGGCTCTATGGTACCAAACGGGCTGAAATTTTGGAATGTCGGTCAGAATCACGGTTTCAAGCAATATCAGTTACAAAATCTGCAAAAAGGAGCATTTGAAGAAAAATCATACGGTTAACGGGCACTCTTCGAGACTTGGGTTTTGACTTTAAAAACCCTTTTATCTGGATAAAAAATCGCAATCAGAATCATGGTTCAAACTGAAATCAGTCTTAAAATCTGCATAAAATTGCATTTCTGGAAAAATAATCTTTTTTATGGGGCTTATTTGAGATTTGTGTTCGAACTATAAAAATCAGTTTTGCTGGCTCTATGGTACCAAACGGGAAGAAATTTTGGAATCTCGATAAAAATCACAGTCTTAAGCGATATCAGTTATAAAATCTGCAAAAAGTTGCATTTGAAGAAAAATCGTAAGATTAACGGGCACTATTTGAGACTTGGGTTCAGACTTTAAAAACCGTTTTATATGGCTCTATGGTACCAACCGGGCTGATATTTTGGATTCGCGATCAGAATCGTGGTTCAAACCGAAATCAGTCACAAAATCTGCACAATGTTGCATTTCCGGTAAATTCATAATTCTTATAGGCGCTAATTTGAGACTTGGTTTCGACCTTTAAAAATAAGTTTTTCTGGCTCTATGGTACCAAACGGGCCAAAATTTCGAAATTGTGATGAGAATCATAGTCTCAATCGATATCAGTTATCAAATCTGCAAAAAGTTGATTTGAAGTAAAATCATAAGATTAACGGTCACTATTTGAGACTTGGGTTCGGACTTTAAAAACCGTTTTATATGGCTATATTGTACCAATCAGGCTGAAATTATGGAATCTCGATAAGAATCACGGTCTCAAGCGATATCAGATATAAAATCTGCAAAAAGTTTCATTTGAAGAAAAATCATAAGATTAACGGGCACTATTTGAGACTTGGGTTCGGACTTTAAATCCGTTTTATCTGGCTCTATGGTACCAAATGGGCCGAAATTCTGGAATCGTGATGAAAATAACAATCTCAAGCGATATCAGTTATAAAATCTGCAAAAAGTTGCATTTGAAGAAAAATCATTAAATTAACGGGCACTAGTTGAGACTTGGGTTCGGACTTTAAAAACCGTTTTGTCTGGCTCTATGGTACCAAACGGGCTGAAATTTTGGAATCTCGATGAGAATCACGGTCTCAAGCGATATCAGTTATAAAATCTGCAAAAAGTTGCATTTGAAGAAAAATCATAAGATTAACGGGCACTATTTGAGACTTGTTTTCGGAATTTAAAAACTGTTTTATCTGGCTCTATGTTACCAAACGGGCTGAAATTTTGGAATCTCGATGACAATCACGGTCTCAAGCGATATCAGTTATAAAATCTGCAAAAAAGTTGCATTTGAAGAAAAATCATAAAATTAACGGGCACTAGGTATTTGAGACTTGGGTTCGGACTTTAAAAACCGTTTTATCTGGCTCTATGGTACCAAACGGGCTGAAATTTTGGAATGTCGATCAGAATCACGGTTTCAAGCAATATCAGTTATAAAATCTGCAAAAAGTAGCATTTGCAGAAAAATCATACGGTTAACGGGCACTCTTTGAGACTTGGGTTTTGACTCTTAAAACTGTTTTATCTGGATTATCAATTGCAATCAGGATCTTGGTTCAAACTGAAATCAGTCAAAAAATCTGCATAAAGTTGCATTTCTGGAAAAATAATCTTTTTTATGGGGCTAATTTGAGACTTGGGACTTTGACTTTGAGAACCTTTAAAAATATGTCTTTCCGGCTCTATGGTACCAAACGGGCCGACATTTTGGAATCTCGATGAGAATCACAGTGTCAAGCGAAATCAGTTATAAAATCTGCAAAAACTTGCATTTGAAGAAAAATCATAAGATTAACAGTCACTTTTTGAGACGTGGGTTAGGATTTTAAAAACTCTTGTATCTGGCTCTATGGTACCAAACGGGCAGAAATTTTGGAATCTCGATGAGAATCACGGTCTCAAGCGATATCAGTTATAAAATCTGCAAAAAGTTGCATTTGAAGAAAAATCATAAGATTAACGGGCACTATTTGAGACTTGTGTTCGGAATTTAAAAACTGTTTTATCCTGCTCTATGGTACCAAACGGGCTGAAATTTTGGAATCTCGATGAGAATCACGGTCTCAAGCGATATCAGTTATAAAATCTGCAAAAAGTTGCATTTGAAGAAAAATCGTAAGATTAACGGGCACTATTTGAGACTTGGGTTCAGACTTTAAAAACCGTTTTATATGGCTCTATGGTACCAACCGGGCTGACATTTTGGATTCGCGATCAGAATCGTGGTTCAAACCGAAATCAGTCACAAAATCTGCATAATGTTGCATTTCTGTTAAATTCAAAATTCTTATGGGCGGTAATTTGAGACTTTTGTTCGAACTTTGAAAACAATTTTTTCTGGCTCTATGGTTCCAAACGGGGTGAAATTTTGGAATCGCTATCAGAATCGTGGTCCAAACCGAAATCAGTCACAAAATCTGCATTGTATTGGATTTTTGGTAAATTCAAAATTCTTATAGGCGCTAATTTGAGACTTGGTTCGACCTTTAAAAATTATTTTTTCTGGCTCTATGGTACCAAACGGCCGAAATTTCGGAATCGTTATAAGAATCACAGTCTCAAGCGGAATCAGTTATAAAATATGCAAAAAGTTGCATTTGAAGAAAAATCATAAGATTAACGCGCACTATTTTCTGACTTTGGTTCGGACTTTAAAAACCGTTTTATTTGGCTCTATGGTACCAAACGGGCTATAATTTTGGAATCGCGATCAGAATCATGGTTTAAACTGAAATCAGTCACAAAATCAGCATAAAGTTGCATTTCTGGAAAAATAATCTTTTTTATGGGGCTAATTTGAGACTTGGGTTAGCACTTTAAAATTCCGTTTTTCTGGCTCTATTGTACCGAACTGGCCGAAATTTTCACTTTACCTTGATTCCTCAGCCTATCCTTATTTATCTGCTTTTTTCACTTTACCTTGATTCCTTAGCCTATCCTAATTTACATGCTTTTTTCACTTATATTGATTCCCTAGCCTATCCTAATTTATCTGCTTTTTTCACTTTACCTTGATTTCTTAGCTTATCCTTATTTATCTGCTTTTTTCACTTTACCTTGATTCCTTAGCCTATCCTTATTTACATGCTTTTTTCACTTTACCTTGATTCCTTAGCCTATCCTTATTTATCTGCTTTTTTCACTTTACCTTGATTCCTTAGCCTATTCTTATTTATATGCTTTTTTCATTTTACCTTGATTCCTTAGCCTATCCTTATTTATCTGCTTTTTTCACTTTACCTTGATTCCCTTGCCTATCCTAATTTATCTGCTTTTTTCACTTTACCTTGATTCCTTAGCCTATCCCTAATTTATCTACTTTGCTAACTTTACCTTGATTCCTTAGCCTATCCTCATTTATCTGCTTTTTTTCAGATTACCTTGATTCCTAAGCTTATCCATATTTATCTGCTTTTTTCCTTAGCCTATCCCTTATTTATCTACTTTGCTTACTTTACTTTGATTCCTTAACCTATTCCTAATTTATCTACTTTTCTTACTTTACCTTGATTCCTTAGCCTATCCCTATTTTATCTACTTTGCTAACTTTACCTTGATTTCTTGGCCTTTCCCTAATTAACCTGCTTTTTCACTTTACCTTGATTCCTAAGCCTATCCCTAATTTATCTTCTTTGCCTACTTTCCTTGATTCCTTAGCCTATCCTTATTTCCATGCTTTTTTCACTTTACCTTGATTCCTTAGCCTATCCTTATTTATCTGCTTTTTTCACTTTACCTTGATTCCTTAGCCTATTCTTATTTATATGCTTTTTTCATTTTACCTTGATTCCTTAGCCTATCCTTATTTATCTGCTTTTTTCACTTTACCTTGATTCCTTAGCCTATTCTTATTTATATGCTTTTTTCATTTTACCTTGATTCCTTAGCCTATCCTTATTTATCTGCTTTTTTCACTTTACCTTGATTCCCTTGCCTATCCTAATTTATCTGCTTTTTTCACTTTACCTTGATTCCTTAGCCTATCCCTAATTTATCTACTTTGCTAACTTTACCTTGATTCCTTAGCCTATCCTCATTTATCTGCTTTTTTTCAGATTACCTTGATTCCTAAGCTTATCCATATTTATCTGCTTTTTTCCTTAGCCTATCCCTTATTTATCTACTTTGCTTACTTTACTTTGATTCCTTAACCTATTCCTAATTTATCTACTTTTCTTACTTTACCTTGATTCCTTAGCCTATCCCTATTTTATCTACTTTGCTAACTTTACCTTGATTTCTTGGCCTTTCCCTAATTAACCTGCTTTTTCACTTTACCTTGATTCCTAAGCCTATCCCTAATTTATCTTCTTTGCCTACTTTCCTTGATTCCTTAGCCTATCCTTATTTCCATGCTTTTTTCACTTTACCTTGATTCCTTAGCCTATCCTCATTTATCTGCTTTTTTCAGATTACCTTGATTCCTAAGCTTATCCTTATTTATCTGCTTTTTTTCTTAGCCTATCCCTTATTTATCTACTTTGCTTACTTTACTTTGATTCCTTAACCTATTCCTAATTTATCTACTTTTCTTACTTCACCTTGATTCCTTAGCCTATCCCTATTTTATCTACTTTGCTAACTTTACCTTGATTTCTTGGCCTTTCCCTAATTAACCTGCTTTTTCACTTTACCTTTATTCTTTAGCCTATCCTCATTTATCTGCTTTTTTCACTTTACCTTGATTCCTTAGCCTATCCTCATTTATCTGCTTTTTTCAGTTTACCTTTATTCCTTAGCTTATCCTTATTTATCTGCTTTTTTCACTTTACCTTGATTCCTTAGCCTATCCCTAATTTATCTGCTTTTTCACTTTACCTTGATTCCTAAGCCTATCCCTAATTTATCTTCTTTGCCTACTTTACCTTGATTCCTTAGCCTATCCTAATTTATCTGCTTTTTTCACTTTACCTTGATTCCTTATCCTATTCTTATTTATCTGCTTTTTTCACTTTACCTTGATTTCTTATACTATCCTTATTTATCTGCTTTTTTCACTTTACCTTGATTCCTTAGCCTATCCCTAATTTATCTACTTTGCTAATTTTACTTTGATTCTTTAGCCTATCCCTAATTTATCTACTTTGCTAACTTTACCTTGATTCCTTAGCCTATCCCTAATTTATCTACTTTGCTAACTTTACCTTGATTCCTAGGCCTATCCCTAATAAACCTGCTTTTTCACTTTACCTTGATTCCTTAGCCTATCCTTATTTATCTGCTTTTTTCACTTTACCTTGATTCCTTAGCCTATCCTTATTTATCAGCTTTTTTTCACTTTACCTTGATTCCTTAGCCTATCCTAATTTATATCTCCGTATTGTTGTTATTATCATAATAATAACAACAATACGGAGAGTGCACACGCATTATTTTAATCCTAACAAAATCATCTAAAGCAGTCGTAAAAAGTATTAAATTCAAAGTGTTTCACCTAATTATATTAAATTAACACTGGCTTAAAGTTTACTAATTGTCAGAAAAGTATATAGTGCATTAAAAGTGTATAAAACAAGGATTAGTGTAATCAAGTGACAGTTGTTATAAGCCCCCCGCGCCCGCACCTACACCGCCCGCGCCGCCAGCGGTAGTACTTACACGCCCTACCAAAAATCCAGGGATTCACAACTGAATAAAAAAAAATAAAATAAAATAAAATAAAAAATAACAATGGCTCTGAGTGATAAAGCTTTGCAGTACATTACCAAAGTAAATGCGATAATCAGTGGATTGATCTTAATCGTTCATGAGCCTAGCAATAAATTCTCTAAGGAAAATATCGTAAAAATAATACCAAAAACAACCGAACTTATGGCTTCGATTGCAGAATTGGTAGTCGATTTTGGAGTAATGCAAGGAGAATTAAATTCAATGAAAAATAATACGCAACTCAGCAGGTCCAACCCGATTGACATTAATATGGGTGATATTGTCACCGAAATGGAAGATAGGGCCATCAGATCTAACAACGTCATATTATATAATGTTCCCGAGAGCTTGTCTGATGAAAAGGCAGTCATCATTACGGAAGATAGAGACAAAGTTTCTTCGGCTATAAAAGCTATCGACCCGTCATTAGATCTAATCAACGTCAAAGTATTCCGACTGGGTGCCAAGAAAATTGCCAACAAAAATCGTCCAATTAAATTGGAATTTACAAACAATATCGCACCGAGAACTCTCCTACGTAATAGCACCAAATTTAAAGACGGAATCAAAGCAAGTAATGACTTAACCATCCTCCAAAGGAATCAATTGGTGGAGCTTAGAAAGCAGTTATTGTTCCGTCAAGAGAATGGTGAACCAAACCTTACCACAAAGTACATAAACTCCAAACCAACTATTGTTACAACCCTTCCAAAAAACGACACAATGTAAACAAACTGAAGTGCTATTACCAAAATGTCAGAGGCATGAAAACTAAACTTAAGGACTTTAAAATACATGCTCCAACACTGCCACATGACATCCTCATTCTTACGGAAACCTGGCTGGAACCATCCATCAACTCTGCTGAGCTTGGTCTACCCCACCATCATATTTACCGGTCTGACAGAAGTCAACAAACCAGCGCTAAATCTAGAGGCGGTGGCGTCATGATAGCTGTCAACAAGATACATCCTTCAAAACTTCTGAAAACAAAAAATTCTAATGTAGAGCAAGTTTACATTTTACTAAACGGCAAAAATCAAAAAAATATCATAGGCAGTGTTTATATTCCGCCATCATCAGATATAAATGTATATAAAAGTCATTTCGAGGATATTGAACAACTGTCGTTTAAATTTCCAAACAGTAAAATCACTATCATCGGTGATTACAATTTACCAAAAATCAACTGGGGTACCCGCGACAATTCTACATTATCTCAAAACTCTAGCTTAACTGACACAGAAAAAGAAATAGTTGAATTATGTGATTTCCTTAACCTAGTTCAATTAAACAATGTAAAAAATGACAATAATAGATTACTAGATATTGTTCTTTGCACCGACTTGTCAACTGCGGTTGAAAAGTCATTCGATTCAGTTCTTCCCCCTGATTCTCATCACCCACCTTTAGATATTACTGTTATATGTAACCCTATAAAATGCCAAATTAAAAACCAGACACAATATCCTAACTTTAATAAAGCCAATTATGTTGCAATACGCGATTATCTATACAACACTGACTGGTCTATACTAGATGGAGGTAATCTCGATGAGAATATTAAAGCCGTTTACGATCATCTATATAAAACCATAGAAAACTTTGTCCCAATTAGTTATAAACTATCTTCAAATTTCCCTCGCTGGTTTAGCAAGGACTTCATTAACATAGTAATTGAGAAGAAAAAAGCGCATAAAATTTACAAAGAAACAACAAATCTTTCTGATTTTATAATTTTCAGCAAGCTGCGAAAAGATTGTAATAAATTATCAAACATTTGTTATAATAATTACATTAAGAATGTGGAATTTTCGATTGGTAACAATGTAAAACATTTTTTCAACTATTGTAAAGCTCAAAATAACAACAACCTTGGCATACCTGAAACTATGCACTATAAACTGAAAACTTCCTGTAAAATCAAAGATATTGTCAATTTGTTTGCAGATTTTTTTAAGGATGTATATGAAACAGATATCCCTGATGAAGACATTCCAAACTTTGAGTCCGACATAAATTTACAACTATCTCAGATACATATTGAGATTAAAGAAATTGCAGCATGTATCAAACTACTGGAACCTAAATCGTGCTCAGGGCCAGATAAAATTCCCCCCGTATTTCTAAAAACTGTGGGAGTAGTGTCTCTTACCCTCTGTACCTACTATTTAATCAATCACTTTTAACAGGCAAGTTCCCACAAATATGGAAAAATAGCTTTCTCACTCCAATATTTAAAAGCGGAGACAAGTCTTCAGTTGAAAATTACAGACCAATATGCATACAATCGTCAATACCAAAAATTTTTGAAAAGTTAATTCTCCAAAAAATATGTTCTTGCATAAAATTTAATATCTCATCATTTCAACATGGTTTTATCTCTAGACGATCTACCTTAACTAACCTTACACTGTATGAACATTTTATCTCTGGTGCTCTTGCTAACAGAGAACAAGTTGATTCAATTTACACGGATTTTAGTAAAGCCTTTGATAAGGTTTGCATTAAAATTCTTATAAATAAATTGTCTAAATTAGGAATAAGTGGTAATTTATTATGTTGGATTAAGAATTATTTATCAAAACGTGTACTAATTGTATGTATTAAAGAACACCTGTCTTACGAATTTGAAGCCACTAGTGGTGTGCCTCAGGGTTCGCACCTTGGTCCAATATTGTTTATACTATTCATAAACGATGTCACTTCCATATTCACTGATGTTAACATATTATTATTTGCTGATGATATGAAAATATATAAAATCATAAAAAATATATACGACTGCTTGTCCCTCCAATCCAATTTTATAAAATTCGTAGAATGGTGTACCATTAACAAACTTACACTTAACATAAAAAAATGTCAAATCATGAGTTTCTATAGAATTAAAAACCCTATCAAATATAGTTACTCTTTTAACAATCACAGTTTATTGTCAGTACCTGTAATAAGGGACCTTGGAATAACCTTCGACTCTAAACTACTATTTACCAATCACATTGATATAATAACTGGTAAAGCAATGAAAATTCTGGGCTTCATTGTAAGAATTTGTAAAGATTTTAAAAATATCCAAACATTTAAAATACTATATACAACTCTGGTTAGGAGTCATTTAGAATACAATTCCCCCATATGGTACCCTTTCTACAAAAGCCATGCAAACTCCATTGAAAGAATCCAACGCAAATTTCTTAGATCGATTAATTTCAAATTAGGTATTTCCGCGGTTGACATAAACTATGAATCTTTATTACAAAAAATGAGACTCTTATCGTTAAAAGACAGAAGAATACTCAATGATCTTATTTTTTTATTTAAAATAAACAATAACTGGTTTGACTCCCCTGAATTGGTCTCATTAATAAATTACCATGTACCTAGTAGACCGACTCGACTCAAAACACCTTTCCACTGTGACAATACTATGACGAACGCAGAACAAAACTCAACCATAAATCGCTTGCATATTTTAGGCAATGAATATGCTAATATTGATCACGCTGCCTCTGTCTTCATACAAAAGATGCGTTAAACTAAATTTGTTTGCTAGTACCACGTAAATACATCATGTAAACATAATATGCCTACCAGTACTTCTAAAACCATTAATGCACTAGAAATCATAAGTACTTGTAAAATTTATCATATCGGTTAACATAATCCAGGATTTATTACTTTTTATATTTAAATCTTTGTCGGTACCTTGAGATAGGTATCTTATTGGTACATTTTATTGTTTGATTTCAATCTTTAAATTTTTATTTTTACTTTTTCCTAATAATTTATGGTTTGTACTTTAATACTTTATATTTTAAACTATTCTCTTTACAATTTACTTTTATACATTATAGTTTTTATACACTACTTATTACCTTACTTTTTACCTATTTTCTTAAATTTTACTAACATTTATACTGTTATTCTTCATGTTGTTGTACTATTATAAGTATGTCAATTATGTTAATGGCACATGTTGTGCCGTTTATGTGTAAATAAATAAATAAATAAATATGTTTTTTTCAGTTTACCTTGATTCCTTACCTTATCCTTATTTATCTGCTTTTTTCACTTTACCTTGATTCCTTAGCCTATCCTAATTTATCTGCTTTTTTCACTTTACCTTGATTCCTTAGCCTATCTTACTTTATATGCTTTTTTCACTTTTCCTTGATTCCTTAGCCTATCCTAATTTATCTGCTTTTTTCACTTTACCTTGATTTCTTAGCTTATCCTAATTTATCTGCTTTTTTCACTTTACCTTGATTCCTTAGCCTATCCTAATTTATCTTTTTTTTTCACTTTACCTTGATTCCTTAGCCTATCCTAATTTATCTGCTTTTTTCACTTTACCTTGATTCCTTAGCCTATCCTTATTTATATGCTTTTTTTCATTTTACCTTGATTCCTTAGCCTATCCTTATTTATCTGATTTTTTCACTTTACCTTGATTCCTTAGCCTATCCTTATTTATATGCTTTTTTCACTTTACCTTGATTCCTTAGCCTATCCTAATTTATCTGCTTTTTTCACTTTACCTTGATTCCTTAGCCTATTCTTATTTATCTGCTTTTTTCACTTTACCTTGATTTCTTAGCTTATCCTTATTTATCTGCTTTTTTCACTTTACCTTGATTCCTTAGCCAATCTCTAATATATCCGCTGTCTTAACTATAATTATTTTTACAAACATTCATTTTTTTGTGTCTGTTACAACGGTTTAATGTCTCTAGAAATGTTACTTTGAATTAAGGCCTCATTTTAAAACTTGGAATCAATTGAACCTACCGAAAACATAATATTTGAACAGAAAATTATTTTAATTTATTCTTTTTCAAAATTGAAATTATAATATCCCGTGATTCTTACCTGGTTTGTGCTAGGTAATAAAAATACTTATTTCCGTTGTCTTCCTGCCTGTTAATCCAGTTCAATGAACTATAGAACTTTGCTTTGAATTTGATCTTCATTTTAAACATCTGAAATGTTTTTTGTCGACTTCGGAATAGCGATAAAGTACCTACCTATAATATAACATTGTATATAACAGAAAATTGTTTAAGAGGCTATTTAAAAATCGGAACTGTTATGTCTTGAATTCAGACTGAATATCGTGTATGAAATTATATTTATTATCCTTAATGACCAGAAAGTACCGCATCCGGTACTGCTACTCGCGCGATAATAGTTGAGCACGTTTCAACGAGATAATAGCACGCAATTGCGCCTATATGGCAATCACGGGTCTGCGCACTTGCTATATCTTATTGCTCTTTCTAGATTCTTTCCCAACGATATAATACTTATTATATCGTTGGGAAAGAATCGAACCTATTGTCTCCCGACCCAAAGGCAAATGCTGACCGGTAGCAGTTTTACCAAAAAACTCAACAATTATATTTTCAGTCCTGTTTGTTATCAGTTAACTAATAATTGTTTTTTATTTTCAATTTTTGAACGTAAGATTAGTGACTCCCAAACGAAAATGTAAAATAGAAAAATCAGAAAAATATTCGGTCGTATCTGTCACCTATTTTATAAACAAAGATCTATACATATTATGAAGTTAATTCAAAAAATTTGCTATACCAAAGATTTATTGTTGAGGTCTGGTCGTGGGGAATGTGTTTAGTATATGAGTGGGAAGAGTGCGCTTGTATTGGTGTACGTCTCGCACAAATGCCGGCCTTACCAGCCAAAGTCTGGTCGTGGGGAATGTGTGTGTATGAGTGGGAAGAGTGCGCTTGTATTGGTGTACGTCTCGCACAAATGCCGGCCTTACCAGCCGAATCGTTGTTGCAATTTTCAGAATACATTAAATTAGTTAGGTATGTACGTACTTACCTCAAACATCATCAGGTTGTTGAACGCCACAAATACTAAAAATCAACAACGTTATTTTGGTTTGACTGATGTAATATCATCTAATTTCAGAGAAATGCTTTTGTGTAAGTGTTCGCCACCAAAAGTTGCATTGAGTGCATTGTCATCGACAACGAGTCGTCTGAAGAGTTTCAGCTCGATTGGATGTCAGGAATTGGGTTTATGTGTGTTTCAAATATTTGCTCCAAAGAATTTGATTCACTCTCGAAAGCAAATGTAAAATTCAAATAAATGTGTTTAAAAATAGAATGACTGTTTTTATCGCATTGACTTTCTGGTATTGTTATCGCATTGACTTCCTGTTATTGTAATTTGGCCAGTTATAATACTGTTAACATGATTTTAGTAAATTTAATTATAATAATGAATAATGCTGGGCAATCAGGGCCGCCGCTAGCCGCTCGAACGCCCGTGTACATATCCGTCAATGCCGCCCCCACCCCCATCCGTACTTTACTTACAATCAGGGCCGCCGCTAGCCGCTCGAACGCCCGTGTACATATCCGTCAATGCTGCCCCCACCCCCCATTTGTACTTTACTTACAATCAGGGCCGCTGCTAGCCACTCGAACGCCCGTGTACATATCCGTCAATGCCGCCCCCACCCCCATCTGTACTTTACTTACAATCAGGGCCGCCGCTAGCCGCTCGAACGCCCGTGTACATTGTTATACTCTTATAACTGTTATAGCTATAAAATAGTTTGTGTGTTAACTTAGGACAGTTAATGTTATCAAGTGTTCGTGTTATACATGTGAGTTGCTAGGTTATTAACACCCGCGAACTAGACGGCCAGCAGAGCTTGAAACTCTATCTTTACAGGGGGGAACTAGTCGATCTCCAATGAAACAGGTTGCTGTGATATGGCATGTTTATTATTACATATAACGGATAATCAGACAGATCTACATTAGATACATAGCTGTTTAAGGCCTAAATGTTACTAGGGCAAACTACGGAATCTATAGGCTCTGATTGACATAAGTACATTATAAGCTCACGTGTAAATTAACGGGCGGATGCAGGGCAAAGGGCGGGAGCTATCGCTCACCGCGCTGGACGGCAAGGTGGCGGCAGACAGCGTGGGCGGGCCGTAGGCGGCTTCGGGCGAGGAGGGCGGCAGCTGGCCACAGGCAGATGCGATGGAGATGAGGCTGATGCACTGGTCGGATTGCCAATGGGCTCCTCGCGATCAGGCTTTGGTGAGCAGAGACGGCATGGGCGGTAGTCAGCAACAGGCCGGGACGATGGAGATGGCCTGGAGTATGGAACAGCGTGGGCGGCTGTGCTGGGCGGGAAAAACAGTTCGCCGCCTCAGTCTGATGAGGACGATGGAGACATGACTCAGCTGTACAATGTAATGGCGCTGTGGTTGGCTGGCATCAGGCAGAGATACAGGTCTGGGCGGGAAACGGTTCGCCGCCTCAGACTGATGAGGACGATGGAGACATGACACAGCTATATAACGTAATGGAGCCGTGGTTCTTGGTGATGGCCTGGAGTATGGAACTTGGACTTGGAAATACGGCACATTTATAAAACATAATGAGGCCGGTACTTGGTTGCGTACGCAAATTGGCGGTAACCGCGAACTCGGAACTATTCCATAGTGTTGATCTCTACAGGCTCGGCGGTAAACTGGCGCGTGGCTACCGGCGGCAAGTTTATCTGTCCCGCTAGATCTCCAGGCGCGACGTGGAAGGGATACCCTTATAAGGACACCTTTTTTATTCTGGCCATTTGATTGGCCCTAGGTACTTGTAAGCCCGCGCTGTCCGTACCAGTCAGCGATGTCGCGAACTCACGCGTATGTATTGGTGTGTTGACATGCTATTAGTACGTGATTTGGTTTCCGGCCACGTGCAGATATATTCAACAACTGCGCAGTAAGCTTGATGCTATGAGCAATCATAACAACATATCCGTCAATGCCGCCCCCACCCCCATCCGTACTTTACTTAACCAACTTTAAGAGTTTTCACCGAAAATAATTAATAATCTAATACTCACTGATTACATTTATGATCCAGAGGAACTAGTTGCAAAAATTACTTGAATAAATCGCGTATTATAACCGTGAACAATCAACGGAAGTTGCAATAGATGCCGTGTACACCGATTTCAGTAAAGCCTTCGACAAAGTTAGTCATAATCACTCTTTGAAAAAAAAAACTGGCTAGTTAGTCACAAGTTATGTAGGGCGTACCACAAAGATCGTACCTTGGACCCTTACTTTTATATTTTTTACCAACGACCATACTTCTGTATGAATTCTATATGAATTTTTCTCCATATATGCTGACAACCTTAAATTTAATATTGTAATTAAATCTATAGAAGTTTTTGAACTGTAACGATAAGACTTATCATCTGCCTAGTGTATTGATAACGAAATGGAATTATGTGTAGCTAAGTGTAAAGTTATCATTCTCTGTAAAAACACAAAAAAACTATACTTATATAAAAATAATAATATTCAACAATAAATAACGTTTGTAAAAAATTCAAATAAGTTATTCAGTTAGATTGTGAGATCAACTAAACCATTCTCAGCTTTATATTTAATTTCAATTTACGGAAATCGTAGTGTTTTGTATACAATAGTGAATAGTCATATTGTATTATTTTAATATATATATATATAGTTATCTAGGAAATCTGTTCAAATAAATATTTCGCAGATTTAATCTTAGATGTCAAGTGTCCACCACCTACTTGACAATTACCCACATAGACTTACATAATGTTTCAAATAAGAGAGAGAAAAACGAAGAAATATAAATGTTCTCTGTTTTATAAAAGTGAGTATAATCATGAAGAGAGTAATTTAGTCAGTCAAATCAAGTTACATATCAGGCCCATATTCACGAGAAACCCGAAAAAGTTATATACCAGGCCTATATTAACGAGAAGCCCTAACTTTTCAAGTTTTATACCTGGCCCATATCCACGCCTTAAGGGGTTATATACCAGGCCCATACGCACGAGAAGCCGTAAGGGGTTATGTACTAGGTACCATATTTACGAGAAACCCAAACAACTTATATACCCGGCCCATATCCACGAGAAGCCTTAAGGGGTTATATACCAGACCCATATCTAATTATGGAAAAATTGTTTGCTAAGCAATGCATGCAATAAATCCAGTGACATTCTTTATGCTGGAATGATTAATGATAACGATTTAGAATATTCCGAGTTCAGTGTATTTGCCGCCCCCTGAAAGTGCCGCCCGTGTGCAGTGCATTCCCTGTTCGCACGCTTACGACGGACCTAACAGATAAAAACACTCTATAAATATGATTGCTTGGCTGTTTCCAACCATTGTAGAGGTAACGTTGTAGAGTGCGGTACATTATAGAGTTCGCTTTTTAAAAATAACTTCACTTAAAAGTATTTTTCAAAATGAGCTTCTTAGAGGAGATCGCGTTCATTGTGTTAGTAATTACATCTTTAGTTTCGGGACAGCGGCAAGGTAAGAATTATAATAATATTTTCATACTTAAAAATTAAATTTTCAATTTAAAATCTAAATAATTGTTTTTTTTTTTTTTAATTTTACTTTTATATATTCAAACTGATTGTTAATGCCTTCGAAAGGCGTAACATCTGTCACGCTCATTAATAATTACACATATTTATAAATAAACTTTTTTTAATAAATTAAATAATACTATTGCATATTGAGTAGATTAAAGAAAAACTTCAAATTAAAATGGAGTTCGGCAAATCAAACTTGATAACTATTTAAAGAATATAATGTGTTGTCTATATTTCTGTGTTATATAGAAATCGGAAACAAGTTATATAACTAACAACTCTACAATTTGTTAGCTATTCAAACTAGATTAACTGCCATTGATTGTAATATACCCATTTTTACTGAAACCCGTGATTATTATGGTCACCTAGTTTCAACATTTAAATGTATTTTAATAAATTAGAATGATTAATTGTATTTCAAGTCGATATATTTTTAATAAGAGTTTTATTAATACATTTTTTATAATAAAAAAACAATTCGACACAAATACTTACAACACTAAACAATAGATTTACTGACATTTATTGAATGCTAATTTTTCTTACTAAAATCCGTCATTTCGACAAATGCCATTTGTTAAATAAGAAGTCCTTAGTATTTTTTTAATCGTTATCTTTTAAATAAAAAATGTACATTTTTAACACAAATTTACTTCATTTCCTATTTAACTTCACAAATATTGTTACGTAAATCCAATCTGGTAGAATTTTTAATATTAAATAAGTATTGGAAGATAGTTCAACAGCCAATTGAAAAATGTAAATCGGTTGTTTTTAACTTAACTACAATCACGCAGGATTTTGTCTTGTTGTGGCCTACTTTACAGAATTGAAATATGCAATACATTATTATTATTTAGAAAATTCTCAAAAATGTATAGAAATTGTTACATAGTTAATACACAAGAAATCCAAAAAACGATTACTTATTTAGTGACTTAAATATTAATTATTTTTTAATACCGCACAATAGTCCCAACTGCTAACGTTTTATTTGAATCATCTTTTTTCGGTTTATTTTTATTTTAGTTTATCAGAGAAAAAACGAATACATATTTTATCAAAATAATGACATGTTACATGTTTGCATGAACCAATAAAGTTTCCACATAAAATACAAAAAAAATAATTGATATAACACTTTGCGCAACGTTTTTCAGAAATAATTTGATTTTGAATAACGAACTCCATTTTTTCATATAAAACGACTGGTGTAAAATAGAAGCACGAATTATTTTAATCCTAGCTTTTCCTTTGTGAGGTGCAATCTAATGACTTGTGATACACTAAAATATTTAACACACTTATTTGATCCTCGCGAGGCGTAGTCCGTTCCTGTACTGTTCCTGCCGCGAGGTGCAGTCCTTAATATTTGTGAGAGTATATTTTTGTGGTGCGCCACTGGTACAAAATCCATGCATTGATACCTGCTAAATTCTAAATGTTACAGCGAGATTCTGCTCTCCCGTAATATGTTTTCTCCCTCTAACCAACCAAATAAGATTACCTATAATATGAACAACCAGGTCTCCTTTTTCTGTCACAAATTGACATATTAAATGACCGTCATCTTTTCTCAATTTTAATACATACAAATGAAAACCCTATATTCGTGTGAGAATAATCTGTGGATATAATTCAACAAAAAAATAAGAAATAACATACATATAAAGTAAATAAGATAATGAGATCAATAAAATAGGAAATATATCTGATAGTATTATGACGCTAATGCCTGTACAGTTTCGGATTGTTGTAAACGGAATTGGCGCCCTCTGTTATTAACAAAAGCAACTGTTGTAGTTTTCAAACAGAATTCCTGATTAGAAAATGTCAAAAAGAAAATTAACAAATTCTCAGTTTAAAAATTTTTCACACAATTCCCGATCCTTTTTTAGATCAAATTTCCGAGCAAAATATTTCTAATTTTTCCAATTTTTCGACATGGAAAATTCCCAAACATCACATAATATCAAAAAGATAAATGATTTTGGGTTATTTTCCCGAATGTGTTATATTTACTATATAATTAGATAAAGTGGCTTTAAGTTGTGGCGTTGCTAAATAATTAACTGACTTTAAATTTTCATTTGAAAACCTTAAACTTTTTCCTAAATAATACATATGTTGTGGTCCGCTGGACTCATTTTTGTAATTATTGATTTTATAACCAAAAAGTATCTATTATTTGGGAAATTTGAACTTAGTTAGTTATTTAGTAATGCCACAACTTAAAGCTACTTCTGCTAGTAATACAGCAAATATTTAGGATGAAAATAACTTTTTGTCGCAGGTCGGGAAAATGATTATTTTATGAAAAAATTTCACAATTTTCCCGAAAGAATGTTTTTCACAAAGAATAAAAAATTTGCAACACGTAAAATTTCCAAAAATCACAAAATTACAAAAAAATGCTAATATAAAGATTTCCCCGCCAATTTTCGATTAATCAATTTCCTGGGATTTTTTTTCCAAAAATAGAAATTTCCCAACATGGAAAATTGTTACACATTTTACAACATTTGCCGAAACATTTTCCGAACTTAAATTTTCCTATTTTCTTGAAAGAATTTTATTTTATTTCCCAAACTTCACGTTATATCAAAAATATAAATTACAATAATTCTTTTTTAAAAATTCCCGACGTTTTTTCTGACTAATTTGTCCCGACGAATTTTTTTCAGAAAAATAATGAATCCAGGATAGAAAATTTCCCTACAGAAAAAAAGTATTCCAGGATGAAAAAGTTCCAAACTTTTCAAACTCCAATAACAAAGTAAAAAAAATAATAAACATGACATTTTCAAAATAAAAAATACATAAAATTATTTTCGAATTCTGAACAAATTTTAGAGAAAATGATAGAGGTAGTTAAAAACTTTTCAGATGATATCAAAATGACTTTTGGTTTAGATAAATGTGCCTTTCTCTATATAGATAACGATCTATATAGAGAAAGGCAAAATTGTAGATGGGGACGAGAGTATATTTAGAAATTTCCAAATTACTAGTATGAAAAGGGATGAGGTTTATAAGTATTTAGCATACCCACAATCAAATAGATTAGACCATACTAGTATTAAAAATGATATTAGGATTAAATTTCAAACTAGGATCTGAAAATTTTAAAATGCAATCTATCTGCTAAAAATTTAGTAATAGCTATAAATACTTGGGCAATACCTCTACTAACGTACTCATTTGGCATAATTAAATGGTCCAATACAGATTTAGATAACATAGAAAGATTAACCCATTGGCCTCCGAATTGTTTGGCTAAAAAATTGTCCTTCACATCCGAATTAATTTTGTACCAAAAGTTTTAAGTGCAGTGGTGTACTAAATCTTACATAACTTTTAAACTAAACATGCAAACGAAACAAACTTTTTTAATTTACTTGTGCATTGAATCAAGGTATGTAGAAAATGTATGCATTGTTTTAAAAAAATAATAATATGATTAAAAGAGGATATGAAAAATTTTTTTTACAAAAAACAATTTTTTTTCTTCATTTTTTTATAATTGGATTAAGAAAAGTTGTACATTAATCATACTTATTACCATAATATATATTTTTTGCCATTTGGGCTCTTGTTAGCCGTCCACCATGCATTTTACGAACAAGCTTGTCAATTCCCGAACCACACGCCATTTTTAAAAAATTTCTATGAAGCTGAAATATAACAAAATTTCAATCGTAAATACCAGGAAAAAATTGTATCAACGGAGTCCTGCCAATTACTACGAAATAAATGCTTAATTGTCTACAGAGCAATTGGCATTTAAAATTTTAAACACAGATGTCAATAATGTATCCCTTTTTCGTTTTTAAGCCGACAGACATCAGACCCGCCGGGACGGTGTCGTTTGAGGCCAATGGGTTAATTAGAAACACGCTAACAAAGTTTAATTGCCATCATCCAAATTCAGCTATAGAACGAGTTAATTTACCTAGAAATTTAGGAGATAGATGTATAATCAAAATAACTTCTTTGAAACATAATCAGGTAGAAATTTTTTTTTTTTGTTTCTTTATTCATTGAAATTATTTATTACATGCATTTAGGATTTTTCGGCCACCATGCTAGGCACATGCCCGTGTTATGGTGGTCGATTTTCTATACATTAACATAAAGGTAGCACAGTAGGTACATGGAACTTGTATGCCGTACAGTGGTGCCAAACAGTTTTAATTAATTTATGAAAAAGTTTTTAAACTTTCGGTTATTAATATTATATTAATTATATATATTTCTTTAAAAACAAAAACCTTTATTGGTTTTATAACCTACGTTCTTTAAAGAAATACGTCAAAGAAATTCTTTAAAGAAGTTTCGACCCTTTCCGGATATCCATTTTTGGACACCGGCTGCAAAATGAGTAAGTGTACTGGATCTTTTGATGTCTCGTTATTTAGTGCATTGTATATTTTTGGTGCGATGTATGTGTATTGTCTTTGTGAGAAAGCGGTTTTTGTTATGGGGATTGTGCATTTTCCATGCGTTGAGTAGCGTGTATGTATATCTTTTTGAGTAGAATTTATCAAACCATTTTTCCAGATATGGATGAGAACTATCTTAATATATAGTTGGCGAATGTCCAGGACTGCTAGTTTCTTAAAGAGTGGCTCAGATGGGTAAGAACGGGAACATTTGAAGATGATCCTTAACAAAAGTTTTTGAACAGTCACTAGAGGGTAGAGAATGGATGCAGCACAACCTCCCCATCCTATAATGCCGTACGTAGCTATAGATTGGAATAGAGCAAAATAAACACTTTTGAGTATTTTTATATCAAGGATTGATCGAAGAGAATAAAAAATATAGCATAACTTACGGAGTCTTTTTGTTATGGAGTTGATTTGGGCCTCCCAGCATAAATGGTTATCTATAATGACACCTAGGTATTCTATTTCAGTTGACGGTTTAATAATTGGGCATGAACAGCTTGTAGTAAGAGATAGTGGGGGAGTGTCTACATTTTGTGGGCAAGTGTGAATAATTAGTTTAGGAAGGTTTTCTGAGAGAGTTAATTTTCGGATTGAAAAATGTATATATTGTGTTTTTTTAATATTTAGGGTGAGGAGGTTGGAGTCCAGCCATTTTTTTTTAATTTTGTTCAGTCCAGAATTTGCCTTCTCAATTGTTGCTCTCCACATTTTACTAGTAAAAATGATAACCGTGTCACCAGCAAAAGATATTATATTACCTTCAATATCCAAATTCAACAAGGAGTTCATATATATGAGAAATAAGAGCGGGCCTAGAACACTTCCTTGGAGTACGCCGTAGGAGATGGGTAAACATTTAGTCCTGTATTCTTGATCGGAGTGGATGACGGTTGTTTGTGATCTCTGCGTGAGTTAGTTTTTAAACCATTTCAGGGCAGTACCTTCTATCCCAATCTGTTGCAGTTTTTTTAGAAGAATGTGGTGGGAAATAGTGTCGAAGGCTTTAGACAAATCTAGAAAGACAGCAAGAGGTTTATTGCCTTTATCGAGGTTATCTGATATTATCTTGGTAAAGGTTGCAATTGCATCAGCAGTACTACAGTCTTTGCGAAAACCGTATTGGTTTTTGGAAAGGATTTTATTGTCCTCGAGGAATTTGAGTAGTCTTATTTTTACTACTTTTTCAATGATTTTGGATATAGTGCTCAATAGCGATATAGGCCTGTAACTATTTAGAGAAGATCTGTCACCTGATTTGAAAATAGGGATGATAGAGGCATGTTTAAGTGATTTTGGAAATAAACCGAATTGGAGGCTTAAGTTAATAACATGTTTGAGAGGGCTGGCAATAAGGGTTTTTAAATGTTTAGTGAGTTTAGTAGAGATTTTATCTATTCCTGTTGAGTGACTATTTTTTAATGTTGAGATGATTTCTGTAATTTCCAATTCTGTGGTAGGTGTGAACATAAATGGAGTATAACTGAGATGAGCCAGGGTTATTTCGTTTGCAAGGTCATGTTCCGAAACATTATTTCTAGTTAGAATATTATTGGAAAGGTTAGATCCGACTGAGGTGAAAAATTCATTGAAATGGTCTGCAATTTTTACGGAGTCATTATGTGTATTTGTTAATGATCGGCCTTCAATTTTAATCTTATTGATGGGTGTTGTCGTTTGTCTAGTGTAGGATATGTCCTTTATAATACTCCATATTTTTTTCTTGTCATTTTCGGCGTTTTTGATTTGTTTTTTATAGTAATCTTCTCTGGCCTTAGAGGTAATTTTTTTGCAAACATTTCTGTATTTCTTGTAAAATATGTAGGATTCATGATCGTTGGGATTTTTTTTACAGAGTGCGTGGAGTTTATCACGCTTACGTATAGAATGAAGGATACCTACAGTTATCCAAGGTTTGAGTTTAGTGTCAAAATGTTTTGTTTTGTGTGGTGTGCTGGATGTAGCGTTGGTTAGGTGGTTATGTAGTGTTTCGACAAGAAATTCGCATGCTAAATTAGGATCATTTTGTTTGTAAAGATTTGACCAATTTTCTTGTGAGACAAGCTCAAAAAGTTTGGTATAGGATATTTTATTTTTTGGAATTTCATGCGGTTGTTGTTTATCTACTTTGTAAGAAAGAGAAGTTATGGTAGCGTAGTGGTCTGTAAGACAAGATATATAAGATGTTTATACGACAAGAAGGCCTCTTGCATGTCATAATAGAGGGTATGACCGAGGGGACCAACTCTAGGAGACGCCCACGCCGAGAGTACCTGGAGGACCTGCTGGTGGATGTGCGCTGCTCATTATATGCAGAAGTCAAAAGAGCCGCACAAGACAGGGAAGAATGGAAGAGGAGATTAGATAAAATTGCTGCAAATCAATCCCAGGATTGAAACCAGAGAGAGAGAGAGAGTGGTCTGTGACAGTGCATTGGTATACAAGAGATATAGTTTTTAATTTACATTTTGAAAAAACATGATCAATACAACTTACAGACGAGCCAGATACTCTTGTGGGTGCTGTTATGGCTGGGACGAGGCCATGAAGAGTTAGCATATTTATATAATCATTGGCTTGAGGATGCATAGAATTAATTATATGTATATTGAGGTCACCAATAATGAGGAGATTATCACAATCACTCACACAAGATAGAAATTGGTTTAGTGAATTTAGAAAAGGGGTTATGTTAGATGTGCCTGGTGATCGATATATAGAAAATATGGTTACGTGTTTATCTATTACAATTTTGAGACAGTTAGTTTGACTGATTATGATTTCGTTTACTGTGTGAGATATGTGATTTTTTATGTATATGATAACTCCATCGTTTTGGGTTATGTTATTCTGTGTATTGTAGTGGGTGTAGTTTGTTATGTTTTTGGGAAGGTAATTTTCATTGATCCAGCATTCACTCAAAATGATTATGTCAAAGTCGGAGTTCAGGTCTGCGAGAACTATCAATAATTCGTTAAAATTATGGTTTATGCTTCTGATATTCATTGAGAAAATTTTTAGGGCCGATAGAGTTAATATTTGTTGAACTTCTAGAGAACTGTTTGTTTCTGTACATGGAATTGGAGACAAATTGTCTAGTTGATCGCCTATTTCTACCATTTATAAAGTTTGTAACAAATCACAGTAAGTGGCATAAAAAATAGCAATGATTTTGACACATCGTTTAAAATAACAATGAGAGGCTCCAAATATTCATATGATAGATTCAAATTAACATTTAAGACAGTGGTGACAACAAGACCTGTGATCAAAAATATTATCTTTGGGCTAGAGACATACAATAATAATTTACTGCTGTATATAATGAAGGATTTCAAATAATAATATAAAAATACATAAAAGAAAGTTATGTTGCTCAGCGAGCATTGTTTACGGGTTAATGGGTGAGGGTGACAAAAGGTGTTTATTTTTGTCATTAATATTAATGACAGGTGTCCCAATATCTTGCCGTACATACACTTGACCCCCTCTGGTCCAAGTAAATTTGAAAAGGTTTGCACGTTTAGCCTTGCGGGCAAGAAACCACAGGTGCTTCGCCTGAAATGTTAGATGTCCGAAAATGTATATAGGGGAACCTGGTCCTGCCATTCCGATTTGGGTGGTGTTAAGTGTGTCCTCACGATGTGCAGCTTGTTTATTGAACCTTTTTACATCTTCCAGAAAATTATCACGGTCGATATTGGACTTGAATTTTATTAGGATGGGCCTGCATTTATCTTTGGAGACTTTTAGTGTGGTGCGGTAAGCCCCATCGATACTGGTAGCTTCGTTTGAGTTTATGGTTTTTTTATGTTGAATATAATATTATTTAGGTTTTACCCGTTGGTTTCTGGGATTCCTCTAATCTCCACATTTTTTGATCGGTTTAGTCTATCCATCTGTTCCACGTGGTTTTCAATGGTTTCAAGTCTCGCTTCGAGGTTAGAGTTCTTTTTTTCAAGTGATTTATTTTTATCCTCAAGGTCGTGAACGCGAAGTAGAATCTCTTGGTATTGTTTACTCATTGTTTCCAGAGTGGCTAGAATTTGAGTGTTTTGTTCCATTAGTTTGGTAAGTAGTTCACTCTCCGGGGGTGTTGTACCGCTGGCTTTAATAATAGGTACACCGTTGGACATTGCTTGCATCTGATCTGTGCGCGGCGCTCCTTACTGAGTCTACGGTAGGAACTCTCCGCCACTCCACCACAGTGTAAATGAAAGGTCCCTTTGCACAGGGCGCACACAAAAACGGACTCGGCCGAGACAGTAGGCTCTGAACACGTATGGCAAGGATTATTCATATTGATGTGTTCGTTTAGTTAGTACTTGTTAGTTATTAAATTAGTATGTATTGCACTTCGGTAAGAACGTGTGTGTGCGTATGAGATTATCACTTGCTGTTGACAGATTTAATTATTGTGATATTTATTTATTTTAAATTTTGGTTTATTTACCAGTTGTTCGTCTTGGCACAAAAACTTTTCACACACTCGATTACTTCCGTACACCGTAGATGCTAATCGAGTAGGCAAAATAATATTTAAAGAGAAATAATAATAATGTTGTGTTCATTGATTGCTGTTAATTTTGTTTAAGAGAGATGATTCCTATTTCACCGATTTAAAAGCACTTTGTATAATAATTTAATTATTGTTAGCTAATTTTAAATCAACAGAATTTGCTAAGAACTTGAACAGAAATGCTAAAAACTTTTTTCCATAGGAAAGCTCATAGCTCAGAAATGCACAAAATAATTTGCAAGGCATATAGAAATATTACACCTTTAAATTTATACGATGAGAATGCCAACATTTTTATAAAGCCCAACCAGGAATTATTAGATTCCTGGTCAAATAAAATTTTACACGTAAAACACTTCAATTATCTCAACCAAACGTATGTTGACAAATTTTCGTAAAACAAATGGTTGAGTATTGGAGATTTGAGCGCAGAAATAGACGAATTTATGCTTGCCATTCAGGATAGAGTCATTAATACTAAAAATTATAGGAAGCATATAATCAAAGATACAAATCAAATTGATGATTTGTGTTGAAAATGTTTGGCTTTTCCGGAAACTATAGAACATAATATAACATATTATATCGGGATATTCTATATTAGCACCGTCCGAGTATACATTAAGGCACAATCAAGTTTTAAAAATAATTCACCAAAGTTTAGTAATTAAACATAACTTGATTGACTGCCGTAATATAGTACCATATTATGAATACGAACCAAATTCATTTTTAGAAAACGAATTTTATAAAATATATTATTATAAAATTTTACTAACAGACCGAACGATTAGTCATAATAGACTCGATATAGTTTTACATGACAAAATTAAAAAAACAACTTATATCATTGATGTCGCTATTCAAAAATCTGTTAATGAAAAAATAAGAAAATACACAGATTTAGGAAATGAAATAAAAAGAATTTGGCATTCTCAGACTATAAAAATATTACCATTCGTTATTTAGGCTACTGGCGTTATACTTAGCTCTCTCATTAAAAATTTAGGCGTATTAGATCTATCAAAAATTTATATAAGAAGATGCAAAAGTCGGTCATTTTGAATACATGTAGGACAACGAAAGATGTTGAGGGATCAGTAGGATTTATAGGCCCTGTTAGAAGTTCTACCGAGCCGAACCCTCTGATATGAAAATATCTGGAGTCGGTGAATTATTTTCCCATTTGATCTCTAGTGAGTTGACGTGTTGTTCTTGTATTGTTTTGTATTTATTTTGCTTATATAATGCACTTGCATAATGTTGATTGACTAGATGATCATTTGTGGAAAAGTGAGTGGAAGGGTTTAGTTTTTCCTATGGGGAAGATTTAACCCGGACATAAAATCGGAAGTAGATTTAAAATTGTACTGAAAAAATGTAACTTATGAATCCAATATCATATGAAAATATTTTCTTGGTTTTTTCCCGGTGACTTTTCTGCCACTGGATCGCTAGAGGTTACGTTTGTTG
This sequence comes from Hesperophylax magnus, assembly GCA_026573805.1. Lineage (NCBI taxonomy): Eukaryota > Metazoa > Arthropoda > Insecta > Trichoptera > Limnephilidae > Hesperophylax > Hesperophylax magnus. Next base: position 117,909 of record JAIUSX010000052.1, read on the forward strand.
TAAGGACTGGATTTTTCATAGAATTTGAAGAAGTCATCGAATTTCAATGTTAATTTTCAAGTTCTGTGAAAGTTTTATTCAAGTTCTCTTATTATATCATCATTGACCAGCAGTTTCAAATAACTGAAATAATAACAGAACTTGAATAAAACATTCAAAAAGCTTGGAATACAACTTTGAAATTTCATGAATTGCTTAAATTCTATGAAACAACCCGTCCTTAGACTTATACCAAAAACTTCAATGCACTGACTTGAGTTGACAAGTCTGGCAATTATGGTGATGGCATTTTATTTCAAAATACACAATTTCGGCAAATTCTTTAATTTCTCGAGTCTATTGGTAGTAAATTTATTAGTAAATTGAAACTCCCATACTTAGTACAAATTAGTATTTATTCGTCCAGTGAATTTAAAATGAACCAAGTTATAAGACGTACATATATTACGTAGGCATTCACAAATGATTTTTATTTGAATACATAAATTAATAACCTGTGTGATAAGTCACTTTTTGCACACATTCTAATAACTGCTATTGTACGTACAAAGGGGCAAGACTCCACTATAAGGGAATTTTACTAAATTGGGCGAAGCTGAATATTGATGTTACAGTAGCGTACCTGAATATTGATGTAACAGTGGCGTAGCTGAATATTGATGTTACAGTAGCGTACCTGAATATTGATGTAACAGTGGCGTAGCTGAATATTGATGTTACAGTAGCGTACCTGAATATTGATGTAACAGTGGCGTAGCTGAATATTGATGTTACAGTAGCGTACCTGAATATTGACGTAACAGTGGCGTAGCTGAATATTGATGTTACAGTGGCGTAGCTGAATATTGATGTTGGAGTGGCGTAGCTGAATATTGATGTTACAGTGGCGTACCTGAATATTGATGTAACAGTGGAGTAGCTGAATATTGATGTTACAGTGGCGTAGCTGAATATTGATGTTACAGAGGCGTAGCTGAATATTGATGTTACAGTGGCGTAGCTGAATATTGATGTTGGAGTGGCGTACCTGAATATTGATATTACAGTGGCGTAGCTGAATATAGATGTTAGATTGGCGTAGCTGAATATTGATGTAACAGTGGCGTAGCTGAATATTGATTTCAGTGGCGTAGCTGAATATGTATGTTGCAGTGGCGTACCTGAATATTGATGTTACAGTGGCGCAGCTGTTCTGTAAAGTCCTTTTTTTACTTAACCGTTTTGCATTTCGTCTATTTATTTCGTCTACTTTCTGTATATTTATTTGTAAGTACCTACTTTCAAATCTCTCATGCTTTGAGAGCAAATTTTGGTTTTGATTTATTAAATAACAGAAAATTAAAAATGTATTTTTAGGACGCGAGGCCTTCTTTAGAATGACTAGTTTAAAATACTAGCTCCCCTAATAGTTGCGTTTCCCTGGTTTAATGTATTTACAATTGACTGTAATTTTCCTCTTATTTTGAACGTCAGCAAGAGGTAGGGATATGGTTTACGTGTCGTTATTTTTTACACTAAAGAACGATTGCAAAATAGACCATCATTTTACCTACCTAAAAATTAGTAGGCGGACAAAGAAAATGGATTTAGATAATACACACGGTGTCCGGAAACTCGTGGCACAACCGGGAAACTGGTGAATTTGACCGAAAAATGTAGACTAGTAAAGAAAGCTCAAATAAAAAAGTTATTCCTTAATGACATGTAGTGACTCCACATGCGATGTAGATTTACCGCTTTTTCTACGAGTTTCCGCACACCGTGTACATTCATAAATATCATTATAACCGACTCACCAAATAATGAAGAATGTCTTATTCTGAATCAATCCTCAGGTCGGTATTAAATACTTTTGAGTATTTTGTCACCGGTATTTTTTTGTACCTGTATTCATTGTACCCAGTATCGAAAAGTACTCATAGGACCCACCTCTAGTTTTTATGCCTCAACAGAATTGAGAAAATCTCAAGAATTGAGAAAACTATTTATTCATATTAATATTGCGTATGTACGGACGCAAACAAATAATTTGTTTTAATATTTAAAAGCATAACTTGCCAAAAGCGTATTTTAATTATTTTATGAAAATACGCTTTTTGATAGTTATACTTTAAAATATTAAGACAAATTATTTTTTTGCAACCGTACATACATCACATATTATTATTTACATCAATGTATTGATTTTTTATTTATTATTTTTATTTTTATTTATTTCTTTATTCATTTTATTTGTATGTATTAACTTAAATGTAAACTTTTATGGCAGGCAGAGCATTGCACACACCGCTCTGTCCAGCTGAAATAAACATTATTATTATTATTATTATTATTATATTTTCAAAATTTGAACTGATTTGTCAAGAATTAAGATTCTTCCGATCTCATGATTGTACGCTAGTTCTATACTATTTAGATTAATGCCTAACTAATTCATAGAATGCCTATAAGACAAGTATGGTTCGACACTAAATTTCCTACAAAGATAGACAGATAGCTTATAATATGTTATTTTTCCATGGACGGAATCTATATGTAAATAAAAATGTTAATTTTTGTTCAAAATCTTAAATCGCCGAAAGTGCTTCACCGATTGCTTTAAAAAGTTGACATAACTTTGCATTCGAATATGCGTGTGTTTTAAAAAATCTATATTATAAAGATCTCACCTGTGACAGGTGTCTCTATCTTCACAGAATGGCTGCGCCACAGCAACGCGTGGCGGGGAACAACTAGTAATCAAATCATTTATGACATAAATTAGCATTATTTGCGCCCTAGCCTCTCATTTAATATTCTTAGGAACTTGAGTAGACGACAAATAGGATCCACCTCTGGTCTGGAGCCGCAAAATACAAAACTAACCTTGAATTTGTGCAAAAACGGACGGTTTCATTTGATAGATTCTCTTATCTTTAGAGCACAAGCGTCAGGTGAGAATGCTATCCCTTTTATACCGGTATTTCAATGGAAGATGATCCAAAGAACTAGCGTCCCAACAGCGCTCCCAACATTTTTCATATGAGAACAGGTAGTTTTTACGACTCGTTGCTGAGTTTAACCGCTCAGCGGTGGAATGATTTCTCTCCTACAACAAAGTTTTCTTCAAGACCCAGGTTCATTCATTAAAAGATGACATATTCCCCGAAGGAATTTATTTTGTGAAATTATCCTGTGTGGAGTTAATCTAAGAGAAAGAATTATTCGCATTGAGGGATAATGTCCTTAACTACGAATCCAGAGGTCACGGGTTCTTCTCTTTTCTCTCACTTCTTCTCACTTGGTTCTGATATTATGTTGCAGGAGACTTGTGTGTAGTGGCTGAAACCGTTCAGCCTGGCGTCTGCACACATTACTTGAAGTGCCCCGTGGTTCTGGAAGCGGCCATTCAAGGAAAACCACCTCAGGTGAGTACACATGGATAGTCTTGTATAGTCCCTCTATGCTTGTCAACTTAATTCGTAAATAAAATTATCCATCAAAGTTATTATTATAGGTTTGGTATTCTTATGTGGATATTTTAAAATCAAAAACACAACAGTAAAAGTCAAAATTAATGATATTGTCACAATTTTAAATGTTTTTTCCACTTTTTACGGTTTCCTGTTTCAACCTATCACAGCCATTTTCAGACTAGTACAATATTTTTCTTAACTTATATATAAACAATATTTAGGTAGGCGGTGTCAGGGGTGGTAAGCAATGATTTTATTAAGAGCCCGCTTTCCGTGTAAAGAATTTAGATTTGGGTAACACCTCAAAAAAAAACAATATTTAGTTTTAAAAGAATCCGACAGAGGTGTCACGGTCTGAATTCGTAATAGGAATGATTTTGGGGACTTAATAATTTAAATGACGGAATTAAATTACCGACATCTATTGCCATTTTAGAAAAACAAACCTATTTTTAGTTAGCACCGATCAAATTAGAACGAAAGTTGAAATGAAGATGGTTCTCAAAATATGGGTTTATTATTATTAATTACGGATTTAATTAATTAAATATTTTTTTAAATTTTACAAAAAAGTAATTTGTATAGGTATAAAAAATACTTTACTTTACTAAAATACTACATAAAATACTTTCAAAAAAGTTAATTATTAACTTTCATAAAATCAATTAATATTTATATATTTTTTTTTTTATTTTTTTTTTATTAGTAAAAAAAAGATACACGAATTACATATGCACTTTACCCCCAACATCTTGTATAATATGCGTAATATATTATTTATACACATGTAATATCTACTTTTGTACATTTATATAAATTATATACACGCTTACATTTTTATGCTCATCAAATTTATTATATTATAAAGATAGATAGAAAGACCCTTAGTGCCTCCTAAGGACTTACAAATCAGAAGACATTTTTGTAATTATTTATTGATTCATTTAAACAATTCAATAATTATAAAGAGTAATAAAACATGTATGCAACATAAAATTATATTCTAAAATGTGAAAGGGGCTTTATTTATTTACATTTTTATGAAATTACTACTTTTAATAGTTTAAGCTTTCAGTGAACTTTCAATTTTATTTTTAACTTCTCTAAATATTATATGTTTAAATTGTCAAATATAATTTAATCACAAAAACAAGATTCACTCAAAATGAAGGATTTGTGGTTCCGAAATGTTCCCATAAATACGATGAACGAACCCTAAACTATAAACTTATTACCCTAAACATGCTTTGATATGATCTGGAAACCTTATCGTCAATCTAAGCAAAGAGTTGGCCTAACGTCAAAAAAACTGTTGGAGTGTCACATGTGTCGCGTCAAATTTACAGTCATGGCAACTAACGCGCATTTCTCCCACTCCCTTGACACTAACACATTTTTCTTGTTGAACAATTTTTGGGACATCGGGGATATGTTAACAGCCGTCAAAAGCTCGGACAGTTCAGCAAGTCCAATTCCTGCAGGAGTCATCCCCGATACTGCTGCTACATTGACGTCCATGGTATGTTTAGGTTTTGGGTCGCATGTGTTGACTGTAAATTTGGCGCGACCCATGTTACATTCAAACAGTATTTTGAACATAAGGCCAAATCTTTTCTCAGATATGACAATAAGATTTCCAAATCCGCATCCAAAAGGAGGATGGTCCGATATGGATTTCAATTGTACATTCTTGTTTACGTACACACGTACATCAGATAAACTGTAAAAAAAAATAAAGTAATAAATAACAAAATAAATATTTCACAACACAATAATTTCATCGAAAATCTTAAATCCGTGTCACCTTTCTACATTTTCTATATTCTCTATATAATCTAAGAGATAATCCTTAGGTAATGCCTTTTCAGATTGTTCGTGGAAGCTAGAAAAAAATAAAATCATTGATTATAACTGCACTTCAAGTGACCTTTTAAATAACAGTAATGGGCTCAAATGATTTTATTATTTACCTCCGTGCTTTAACATCTTTACAAGACTCGGGCAAAACAGTCTGTAGCGGAGTATAGATTTCACATCTGAAAAATAATTAAAGAGTTTATTGAAAATAGAACACCTAGGTACGGTTAGTCAAAAAACGTACAATAAAGTCAATTCTGGGTAGAAATTGTACAGTTGACATTCAGGACAGGTTCACTCCCTCCTCCTCAAAAAATACCCTCTATACAGCATTCTCAAAGATGACACAGGCTCTGAGAGAAATTATTTTCTTCAGGGCCTCCTTCCGACATAAAAAAATAACGTCACTGAACTAAATTAAATTCCCCACAGTTTCAGAACTTTCAATAGCTTCTTTCGCTCGCATGTTTATTATTTTTCTGGATTCCACGTTCGAGTATTGTTATTTGAAACAGATGGCCCATATATTATTATTACATATTATATTATATTTCGGACATCGTTGCAGTGTGAATCATTAGAGCAGATGTAAAGTGACGTGTGTATTTGTGTACGTAGAAAGTTAATTCACAAATAGGTAAATCACGATCGTATAGGTATTCCTCAACAAGAAAACTAAATTAATAAAAATTTACCCCGTAATTTCTAATGCATTGGAATTAGTTTTATTTCCCAAAGTACCTATTCTGAAAAAAAAAATAATAACTTTTTACTACACAATACATAAATAAAAATATGAATTATTAATTTTTATAGTAAATTATCGTTTATAATAAATATAAGCTTATAAATCAAAAATTGTATTTTTTTCTTCTCACCTATTAGATAGGATATAATTTTATGAGATATCATTTTTTCTTTGAAATACGGGATATCTTTCGTGTATTTCCCATCTTTGAAAAAACAATATTTATTAACTCATAAACTTTACACGCGTAAAAATTATCTTTATAGATTCAAATATTTGCACGTAATCGCACGTCTGTAGATCAGAGAACGTTGAACAACACGTCTGCCCCCAAAGCCCTCGAGTTGGCGAATGAACGTCGGCAGAAAGATAGGTTAATCTTCAAGTCGGAGCGAGCGCGCTATAATAAATATGATTTAAAAGCAATAGGCGTAAGCGACAGTTGTGAAAATGTTTAATAAATCACGGCGTATTTCAAAAATAGCAAAAATCACTTTTGGGGTCTATTGAGTAGCATTAAAAGAAGCATTGTGATTTTTTTCATACATATAACTTGTAAAATAACAGAAATAAACGTGTTAATAATATTTTTCGGAGCATACTTTGCGATTTATTTCTATCGAGGGAATTTCAAATAATTACCGTTTCGGCTTTTGGAACAAATAGATACTATCTTAAAGAATAACATATATTTTTTTAAGAGCTTAAAAACTTCAAAATTTTAAGGAAAGTATGTCGGAAATTGGATGAAATTCGAATAGTGGGCCCTTAAAATTACAACTAAATTTATAATTATTTGATTTTGTTAACTGGACATGAACACACAGACAACTAGATATCTTAGCCATGGGCAGCCTGATGTCTCCGGTGTTAGCTGAATGATAACTTCTAAATTCAATCTAGTGGATAAAGTAGATATGTAGGTGACATTTAACCCAATTAACTGGACATGAACCCACAGACAACTAGATATCTTTCTAAAATAAATTAATACAATTAATAAATCTATACAGTTAACAATGGAAGTGGGGGGAAATGAGTTTTTTTCAAGATTTAAATTTAAAAAAAAAAAACATGATTTTCAATGTTCAGAAAACAAACCTATGGCGATAACATCATACACAACACATCTTGACATCACATTTCACACAAATTATCAGTATCCCACTCACTCATTCACCGACATTAACTCGTACCCTTTAAATAATGAATTAATTGTTCCAAAAACCACATCACAGAACAATGAATATACTAGCGACACTATTGACAGTTATTAAAGATTGTAACATCACTATTGGTGTCGCACATCACTAGTGCTAGAGGTGATTGTAACACATTGTATTGTCGTCTGTGGTCACGCTAACAAGCTCTCGGTATAACCGTCACAAGAATAAAAGTCTATCTCATAAAATACAATCAGTGTTTTAATATAAAGTCATCCACATTAAATAGAATAAAACATGGTGTCAGAAGTGCGATCTCGATAATAAATAATATAATAATACTGGAAGTTGGATGTTAATAACATAAATTGAAAAATATTAAGTATAATTAAAAATGGCGAAGGACGCGCAAAAGTCACACATACAACATGATTTTCATGCCCTGTCAAATCTGCAAGTGTTGTCAAATAATATGAATAATGATTCAAAATGGAAAAATTGGTGGCAAGACTACGAAATATACCTGGTAGCGTCAGGTTTGGAAGAAGCTACAGAACAAAGAAAAATCGCAATTCTGCTTCATTCAATTGGCTCCAAAGGTATGGAAATTTTCAAATCATTTAACATGAACATGGAATCAAGCACGCTACGACAAGTCAAGAAAAAGTTTGATGAATATTTTGCACCTCACAAAAACTTAACAATGATAAGAAATTCATTTTTTACACGAAAACAAAATAATTCAGAAGACATCAATAATTTTCTATTGGACTTGGAAAATTTAAGTTTGGATTGTGAATTTGGAAATTTAAGAGAATCTCTGGTAAGAGACATATTTATTGCAAATATGTGTGCAAATTTAAATCATATCCGTCAACGCTTATTACAAGATTCTACATTGTCATTACAAAAAACGATTGAAATTGCAAAAACCATCTTATTGTCACAAAGCAATGCAGAGAAAATTAACCAACAAACACACACAGAAAATATTCTTCAAATCAGTCATAATAAAAATACTTCAAGACAGTCGAGAGCATCATGTCAGTCAAGTCTAAGAGGGTCAACTTCAAGAAGATCAAGTCAGTTTGGATCTTCAAGTCGTCATGGGTCACCATCATCATCATCACAGCCAAGGTCAAGTGGTCATATCAATCCATGTGGAAGATGTGGTCAGCATCATCGCTACAAGTGCCCAGCAGTCAATGTCAAATGCAGGTCATGTAATTCTTTTGGTCATTTTGCTAAATATTGTTTTAAAAATAATTGTCACAATAAAGTCAGAAATTTAAACTTAGAGTCATCAAAACCCAATGATGACAGTGCTAATTTCACTGAGGGTCATTTTATTGCAACAATCAGAAATATTAATAATAACAATTATTCAAGTCAAGCATGGCACATAGATATAATAATTAATAATAAAACATTAGACTGTATCTTGGATACAGGAGCTGATATAAATGTAATGTCATTGACAAACTTTAAAAAGTTAAATTTATGTAATACAATTTTACAAAAAGTTTTTACAAAAGTGTCAGGATTTGGAGGTAATAAAATACCTATTATTGGTCATTGTGATATTGTATGTCAAATCAATGGAAATGTCATAAGTAAAATAATATTTTTTGTCACAAATATAGAATGTCAATCAGTCTTAGGTCTTCCAACTATTCAGAAATTTGGAATTATAAAAAGAATATTTAATGTTCAATATGATCATAACACCTTATTTACTGAATATAATGACATTTTTCAGGGTCTCGGATGTTTACCACCTGTCGTTCATCTCAAACTTCGTCAAGATGCCGTTCCGTGCGTTGATCCTCCGAGGAAAGTCCCATTTGCCTTACAAAACAGACTTCGTGAGGAATTAGATCGCATGGACAAGATGAAGGTCATTGAAAAGGTTACTAAACCTACTTCTTGGGTAAATTCTGTTGTCATAACTGTCAAGGAGTCAGGTAAATTAAGAATTTGTCTTGATCCTAGAAAATTAAATAACTGCATAATGAGAGAATATTTTCCATTAAAAAACATCGATGAAATTAGATCAAAACTTATAGGTGCTGCATATTTTTCACATCTAGATGCTTATTCTGGATTTTGGTCATTGAAGTTAGATGAAGAAAGTAGTGATTTATGTACTTTTCAAACTCCATTTGGAAGGTACAGGTATTTAAGACTACCGTTTGGAATAAACGCAGCAACGGAAATTTTTTATAGGATTATGGTAGATTTGTTTGGAGATCTGGAAGGTATATTAATTTTTGTCGACGATTTTTTAATTTATGGAGAAACTGAAGAAATTCATAATTTTAGGTTAAGAAAAGTCTTGGAAAGGGCTAGAGAAGTCAACTTAAAATTAAATAAGTCGAAATGTAAATTTTTAGTCAAGGAAGTATGTTTCCTAGGTTATATTTTTAGTAAGGAAGGAGTAAAAGTTGACAAAGAGAAAGTCAAAGCTATTTTAGAGTTGCCGTCTCCTAAAAATGTCAAAGATTTACAAAGATTTTTAGGAATGGTAAATTATTTGGGTCCATTCATTGAAAACTTATCAAATAAGTCACAAATTTTGAGAAATTTATTAAAAAATAATGTTATATGGTCATGGGATGAAAATTGTGAAAAATGTTTTAAAACTTTGAAAGAGGCTATTTCAAATGCAACAGTTTTAAGTCATTATGATCCAAAAATACCACTAACTTTATCAGTCGATGCATCAAAATCAGCTATAGGAGCAGTTATTATGCAAAATAACCGTCCAATTGCATTTAGTTCAAAAACAATGACACAGTCGCAGGAAAATTATGCTCAAATTGAAAAAGAATTATTTGCCATACAATTTGGTTGTAATAAGTTTCATCAGTATATTTATGGTAACAAAGTGACAGTACAAACTGATCACAAACCTTTAGTCTATTTATTTAAAAAACCTTTACATGATGTACCAGCTAGATTGCAACGTATGATGTTAGCTCTTCAATCTTATGATTTAAATGTTATACATGTCCCAGGTAAAGAAATGTATATATCAGATACTTTATCTAGAGCAGCTTTAAAAGATCATTATATACCCGATTATGAGTCTGATCTACATTGTCATGTAAATTCAATATATATGAACTTAGCTATTAGTGAAGAATATCGTAAAAAATTGAGTAATGCTACTGCTTTGGATGAAACTATGCAAATATTAAAAAAATATTATTATGAAGGTTGGCCGAATAGCAAAGATAAAGTTCATTACACTTTAAAATGTTATTATAATATTCAAGACGAAATTCATGTCATTAATGAGTTAATATTTAAGGGTAATAAATTGCTAGTACCTCAAACTATGAGAAAAGAAATGTTAAACAAAATACATGAAGGACATCAAGGAATAAACAAATGTTTAAGATTAGCTAGAGATACTTTATATTGGCCTAGTATCACTGTAGATATAAAAAATTTAATTGAGCAATGTCAAATATGTAATAAATTTAAAGTTTCTAATCAGAAGGAACCACTGATAAATTATGAAATTAATAAGTTTCCATGGCAACAAGTAGGTATTGATTTAATGTATTTTGATAATCAAACGTACCTCATTGTAACAGATTACTATTCAAAGTTTATTGAAACTGCTTTCCTAAATAATAATTCTACTGCAAAAAATGTCATAATTCACTTAAAATCTATTTTTGCACGTCATGGTATACCAATGTCTTTAGTCTCTGATGGAGGTCCGCCTTTTCAAGCTATTGAATTCAAATCATTTTTATACGATTGGGATATAGAACATGTAGTTACTAGTCCATATCATTCTCAATCTAATGGTCAGGCAGAAAGTTCTGTTAAAATTATAAAAAATATTCTAAAAAAGTCAAAAGAAACAAATACAGATCCTTATATAGCTCTATTACATTATAGAAACACACCTAAAGCCAATTTACCGTCACCTGCTCAATTATTAATGTCTAGAACTTTAAGAATGAATATTCCTTCAACTCAAATTAAATTAAAACCAAAGGTTGTAAGATTCTCAGAGTACAAAAACTGCGTTGAAAAAAATAATTCAAAAAATTCTAAATATTATAATGTCAATGCAAAACCTATGTCTATATTTAAAACAGGAGATTATGTGTATTTTAAGAAAAACCCTAAAAGTAATTGGTTACCAGCTGTGGTCAAGGAAAAATTAAAATGTAACAGGTCTTATATTGTTGAAGATTATTATGGTAACACGTACAGACGAAATAGAATTCACTTAAAAATGAGATATAATACAAATGTTAATAATGACCATCTGTCCATGCGATCTGATCCGGCACTTGAAGAGGCAGAAGCTGGAGATGAGGGACAGGTGGGAGAATATAATAATTTGAACAACCCTTACATTACCAGATATGGTAGAGTGGTCAAACAACCCGATAGGTATAATGTCTAATGTCAGTGTATTTAAGATTTTATTGTATTGTATGTAAGCATAATGTCTAATATCAATGTATTTGAATTTTTATTGTTTTTATAAATAAAGAAAGGGGATGTAACATCACTATTGGTGTCGCACATCACTAGTGCTAGAGGTGATTGTAACACATTGTATTGTCGTCTGTGGTCACGCTAACAAGCTCTCGGTATAACCGTCACAAGAATAAAAGTCTATCTCATAAAATACAATCAGTGTTTTAATATAAAGTCATCCACATTAAATAGAATAAAACATGGTGTCAGAAGTGGGATCTCGATAATAAATAATATAATAATACTGGAAGTTGGATGTTAATAACATAAATTGAAAAATATTAAGTATAATTAAAAATGGCGAAGGACGCGCAAAAGTCACACATACAACATGATTTTCATGCCCTGTCAAATCTGCAAGTGTTGTCAAATAATATGAATAATGATTCAAAATGGAAAAATTGGTGGCAAGACTACGAAATATACCTGGTAGCGTCAGGTTTGGAAGAAGCTACAGAACAAAGAAAAATCGCAATTCTGCTTCATTCAATTGGCTCCAAAGGTATGGAAATTTTCAAATCATTTAACATGAACATGGAATCAAGCACGCTACGACAAGTCAAGAAAAAGTTTGATGAATATTTTGCACCTCACAAAAACTTAACAATGATAAGAAATTCATTTTTTACACGAAAACAAAATAATTCAGAAGACATCAATAATTTTCTATTGGACTTGGAAAATTTAAGTTTGGATTGTGAATTTGGAAATTTAAGAGAATCTCTGGTAAGAGACATATTTATTGCAAATATGTGTGCAAATTTAAATCATATCCGTCAACGCTTATTACAAGATTCTACATTGTCATTACAAAAAACGATTGAAATTGCAAAAACCATCTTATTGTCACAAAGCAATGCAGAGAAAATTAACCAACAAACACACACAGAAAATATTCTTCAAATCAGTCATAATAAAAATACTTCAAGACAGTCGAGAGCATCATGTCAGTCAAGTCTAAGAGGGTCAACTTCAAGAAGATCAAGTCAGTTTGGATCTTCAAGTCGTCATGGGTCACCATCATCATCATCACAGCCAAGGTCAAGTGGTCATATCAATCCATGTGGAAGATGTGGTCAGCATCATCGCTACAAGTGCCCAGCAGTCAATGTCAAATGCAGGTCATGTAATTCTTTTGGTCATTTTGCTAAATATTGTTTTAAAAATAATTGTCACAATAAAGTCAGAAATTTAAACTTAGAGTCATCAAAACCCAATGATGACAGTGCTAATTTCACTGAGGGTCATTTTATTGCAACAATCAGAAATATTAATAATAACAATTATTCAAGTCAAGCATGGCACATAGATATAATAATTAATAATAAAACATTAGACTGTATCTTGGATACAGGAGCTGATATAAATGTAATGTCATTGACAAACTTTAAAAAGTTAAATTTATGTAATACAATTTTACAAAAAGTTTTTACAAAAGTGTCAGGATTTGGAGGTAATAAAATACCTATTATTGGTCATTGTGATATTGTATGTCAAATCAATGGAAATGTCATAAGTAAAATAATATTTTTTGTCACAAATATAGAATGTCAATCAGTCTTAGGTCTTCCAACTATTCAGAAATTTGGAATTATAAAAAGAATATTTAATGTTCAATATGATCATAACACCTTATTTACTGAATATAATGACATTTTTCAGGGTCTCGGATGTTTACCACCTGTCGTTCATCTCAAACTTCGTCAAGATGCCGTTCCGTGCGTTGATCCTCCGAGGAAAGTCCCATTTGCCTTACAAAACAGACTTCGTGAGGAATTAGATCGCATGGACAAGATGAAGGTCATTGAAAAGGTTACTAAACCTACTTCTTGGGTAAATTCTGTTGTCATAACTGTCAAGGAGTCAGGTAAATTAAGAATTTGTCTTGATCCTAGAAAATTAAATAACTGCATAATGAGAGAATATTTTCCATTAAAAAACATCGATGAAATTAGATCAAAACTTATAGGTGCTGCATATTTTTCACATCTAGATGCTTATTCTGGATTTTGGTCATTGAAGTTAGATGAAGAAAGTAGTGATTTATGTACTTTTCAAACTCCATTTGGAAGGTACAGGTATTTAAGACTACCGTTTGGAATAAACGCAGCAACGGAAATTTTTTATAGGATTATGGTAGATTTGTTTGGAGATCTGGAAGGTATATTAATTTTTGTCGACGATTTTTTAATTTATGGAGAAACTGAAGAAATTCATAATTTTAGGTTAAGAAAAGTCTTGGAAAGGGCTAGAGAAGTCAACTTAAAATTAAATAAGTCGAAATGTAAATTTTTAGTCAAGGAAGTATGTTTCCTAGGTTATATTTTTAGTAAGGAAGGAGTAAAAGTTGACAAAGAGAAAGTCAAAGCTATTTTAGAGTTGCCGTCTCCTAAAAATGTCAAAGATTTACAAAGATTTTTAGGAATGGTAAATTATTTGGGTCCATTCATTGAAAACTTATCAAATAAGTCACAAATTTTGAGAAATTTATTAAAAAATAATGTTATATGGTCATGGGATGAAAATTGTGAAAAATGTTTTAAAACTTTGAAAGAGGCTATTTCAAATGCAACAGTTTTAAGTCATTATGATCCAAAAATACCACTAACTTTATCAGTCGATGCATCAAAATCAGCTATAGGAGCAGTTATTATGCAAAATAACCGTCCAATTGCATTTAGTTCAAAAACAATGACACAGTCGCAGGAAAATTATGCTCAAATTGAAAAAGAATTATTTGCCATACAATTTGGTTGTAATAAGTTTCATCAGTATATTTATGGTAACAAAGTGACAGTACAAACTGATCACAAACCTTTAGTCTATTTATTTAAAAAACCTTTACATGATGTACCAGCTAGATTGCAACGTATGATGTTAGCTCTTCAATCTTATGATTTAAATGTTATACATGTCCCAGGTAAAGAAATGTATATATCAGATACTTTATCTAGAGCAGCTTTAAAAGATCATTATATACCCGATTATGAGTCTGATCTACATTGTCATGTAAATTCAATATATATGAACTTAGCTATTAGTGAAGAATATCGTAAAAAATTGAGTAATGCTACTGCTTTGGATGAAACTATGCAAATATTAAAAAAATATTATTATGAAGGTTGGCCGAATAGCAAAGATAAAGTTCATTACACTTTAAAATGTTATTATAATATTCAAGACGAAATTCATGTCATTAATGAGTTAATATTTAAGGGTAATAAATTGCTAGTACCTCAAACTATGAGAAAAGAAATGTTAAACAAAATACATGAAGGACATCAAGGAATAAACAAATGTTTAAGATTAGCTAGAGATACTTTATATTGGCCTAGTATCACTGTAGATATAAAAAATTTAATTGAGCAATGTCAAATATGTAATAAATTTAAAGTTTCTAATCAGAAGGAACCACTGATAAATTATGAAATTAATAAGTTTCCATGGCAACAAGTAGGTATTGATTTAATGTATTTTGATAATCAAACGTACCTCATTGTAACAGATTACTATTCAAAGTTTATTGAAACTGCTTTCCTAAATAATAATTCTACTGCAAAAAATGTCATAATTCACTTAAAATCTATTTTTGCACGTCATGGTATACCAATGTCTTTAGTCTCTGATGGAGGTCCGCCTTTTCAAGCTATTGAATTCAAATCATTTTTATACGATTGGGATATAGAACATGTAGTTACTAGTCCATATCATTCTCAATCTAATGGTCAGGCAGAAAGTTCTGTTAAAATTATAAAAAATATTCTAAAAAAGTCAAAAGAAACAAATACAGATCCTTATATAGCTCTATTACATTATAGAAACACACCTAAAGCCAATTTACCGTCACCTGCTCAATTATTAATGTCTAGAACTTTAAGAATGAATATTCCTTCAACTCAAATTAAATTAAAACCAAAGGTTGTAAGATTCTCAGAGTACAAAAACTGCGTTGAAAAAAATAATTCAAAAAATTCTAAATATTATAATGTCAATGCAAAACCTATGTCTATATTTAAAACAGGAGATTATGTGTATTTTAAGAAAAACCCTAAAAGTAATTGGTTACCAGCTGTGGTCAAGGAAAAATTAAAATGTAACAGGTCTTATATTGTTGAAGATTATTATGGTAACACGTACAGACGAAATAGAATTCACTTAAAAATGAGATATAATACAAATGTTAATAATGACCATCTGTCCATGCGATCTGATCCGGCACTTGAAGAGGCAGAAGCTGGAGATGAGGGACAGGTGGGAGAATATAATAATTTGAACAACCCTTACATTACCAGATATGGTAGAGTGGTCAAACAACCCGATAGGTATAATGTCTAATGTCAGTGTATTTAAGATTTTATTGTATTGTATGTAAGCATAATGTCTAATATCAATGTATTTGAATTTTTATTGTTTTTATAAATAAAGAAAGGGGATGTAACATCACTATTGGTGTCGCACATCACTAGTGCTAGAGGTGATTGTAACACATTGTATTGTCGTCTGTGGTCACGCTAACAAGCTCTCGGTATAACCGTCACAAGAATAAAAGTCTATCTCATAAAATACAATCAGTGTTTTAATATAAAGTCATCCACATTAAATAGAATAAAACAAAGATAAATAATTTGAAGAACTTACATTTATTAAAAAAAATTTCACCAAGATCAATGAATACAAATAAAAAAGTGCTCACACAATTCTGGACTAAAATTCCTTATATTGGACTAACCAATAATGATAAAAGCATTCAATTATTTTAATTCTCTTAGGACGGGTTGTTTCGGAGAATTTGAACAATTCATAAAATTTCAACGTTCATTTTCGGGTTCTGTGAAAGACTTATTCAAGTTCTGTTTTTATATCATTGTAGGCTAGTTGCTTGACAAAACTGAAATAAAAACAGAACTTGAAAAAATCTTTCACAGAACTTGAAAATGAACGTTGAAATTTGATGAATTGTTCAGATTTTCCGAAACAACCCGCCCTTAGTAAAATTCTTTTTTTCAACGCTTTTCCGTGGTCAGCTGTTTGTTTTCGGACTTCGGACCCTTCAAGATGTGCCCAGGAGATTGGTGAAGTCATCAAATCGGCGATGGATGGTTTCATACAATCGACTACTAAAGAAACTGGTGTGGGCTCAAAGCCGTGGTTCAGTCGACAATGCTCCGAAGCAGTTCGACGAAAAAACGTGGCTTATTGAGCCTACAACACATCTCGAACGCTCGAAAGCAGATCAGCATACAACAAATCGGCAAAGGAATGCAAGAGAATCATTAATAGGTCAAAATTCGAACACGACCTGCAGATCAGCAAAAAGCTGGCTGCCTGCCCGCATGGCAGCAGAGCATTCTGGTTCCTTGCAGGCTCAATAGGTCGGAATTTTTGCAAACCCAGTTTGCCACCTCTTACCAGACCTGACGGCTCACTAGCAAACACCGCCACCGAAAAGGCTTATTAGGGAAAATGTTTGCGGAAAACTCGACCCTCGATGACGGAGGTGCTGTTCCGCCGTCGGTTCCTCACTGCGGCTTCTATATGAAAAAGCTGAGGATCCGGCATCGGGATGTACTCCACGTTATACGGGGGCTCGATGTTAACAAAGCTAGTGGACCTGATGGAATACCTGCCCTGGTATTGCAGAGGTGTGCTGCGGAAATAGTTCCAGTTTTGACAAAGCTCTTCAAAATGTCCCTGAAGTGTGGCACTGTGCCCTCTGGTTGGAAAAAAGCGGTCATTCACCCTATTCCCAAGAAAGGTGACCGCCTCCAACCCGGCCAACTACCGCCCCATAGCGATCACATCAGTTCTGTCCAAAGTGATGGAACGTGTGATCAACGACAAACTGCTCACATACCTCGAGAAGAAAAAAATTATCAACGACCGTCAATACGGATTCCGGCGGAACCGCTCGTGCGGTGATCTTATCGCGTATGTGTCGCATGTTTGGGGGCGGTGCCTAGAACGTCACGGTGAGACCCAAACGGTCACACTAGACATATCCAAGGCCTTTGACCGGGTCTGGCACCGAGGACTTGACAACAAATTGCCTTCTTACGGACTTCCCACATCCCTGTGTACGTGGATTGCTGACTTTTTAAGGGATAGGTCGATTCAGGCAGTTGCTGACAGTTTCACCTCATCCTCACACTCTATAAATGCTGGCGTCCCACAGGGATCGGTTCTGTCTCCGACTTTGTTTTTGTTGCACATCAATGACCTTTTGACATGTGCACCGATTCATTGTTACGCGGATGACAGTACAGTTCATGATAGCTTTTTGTTTGACAAGCCCCCAAAGGGCACACAAACTCCAACGGCTCGGAGGGCTTTGAAGCAGAAAATGGACGGTTATCTCGAGAGTATTTTTTTTTTTATATTAACTCCACACGGCGAGAACTCAATACGCGAGAAGATCACCGGACGAGCGGTTCCGCCGGAATCCGTATTGACGGTCGTTGATAATTTTGTTCTTCTCCAGGTATGTGAGCAGTTTGTCGTTGATCACACGTTCCATCACTTTGGACAGAACTGATGTGATCGCTATGGAGCGGTAGTTGGCCGGGTTGGAGCGATTTCCTCCTGGGGTAAAAATAATCTCGTCGAATTTAATGTTTCAAAGACCCAATCCTGTCTGATTACGTCTAAAAGGGATCTAAATGATAACCTAGTCTCCTTCAACGGAAGCAATCTTCCGAACAGGCCTTCCATTGATATGCTTGGTGTAACTATAAGTGACCAGCTCAGGTATGGGGGCTCCATCGAAGCCAGAGTAAAGCTGGCCTCTCAGAAGCTGGGCGTACTGTACAGGGCCCGCAGATACTTAAATAGTACACAACTGCTGACCCTGTACAAATCGCAAGTGCGCCCTACTGTCAAATTTGGCAGCCATCTCTGGTCCGGAGCCCCTAAATACCTGAAAAAAACCCTTGACTCTGTGCAAAAACGGGCTGTCCGTTTGATAGATTCCCCAATCTTAACAAGCGGACTGCAATCTTTAGAGCACAGGCGTCAGGTAGGTATGCTGTCCTTGTTCTATCGGTATTACAATGGAAGATGCTCTGAGGAACTAGCGTCATTGATCCCTTCGGCACCGGTGCGTAGTCGGGATACACGCCAAACGCGCTCCCCACAATTTGTACACGGTTGACATTTGTCACATGAGAACGGGTCGCTTCTACGATTCGTTCTTAAGTTCAACAGCTCGGCTGTGGAACGAACTGCCGGCCTCTGTGTTTCCTCCCTCCTACAACATGGGACTCTTCAAGACCCATGTTCACTCATTCCTCTCCACAAAAAGACCCTCCACACAGCATTCCCAAAGATGACATAGGCCCTGAGGGAAATTATTTCCTTCAGGGCCTCCTGTGTGGAGTTAATATAAAAATATATATATATATATATTTATTAAAAATAAGACAAGAGAGAAAAACTGTAAAATTCTGGCTTTTGTCAAGTTAACCGTTCTAGTTGTCCGTCACATTACATCGGGAAAACTGGTAGATCGTTCAAAAGCTCCTTAGGAGAACACTTCACCAATACAACAAACAACAAACACTCGTTTGAAAAAGACAGAGGTGAAAGATCTGCATACCTGTAATAAAGGATAAATCTTTACAAATATCCCGTCTAACTGTAAAGTGGACCCTAACATGCAATGGTTTTTATGAGACCTCCCCGGTGAAGAATATAGTATGCTATCCATGGGTTCCAGGGCAAGAGACAGGACTGGAAACCAGATGCCAGTCAAACACAACTACTAAAGTACAATGTGATGTGTTTTCAGATGTGCACGGAGAACAAGTTGATAGTGTGCTGTCCCTGGGTACCGGGGCAAGAGACGGGACTAGAAGCCAGATACCAGGCAAACACAACTGCCCCTGCAGAAGGTACCTCACTTTCATTTCAAACGCTTTATTTACCATCACTGGTTGTGTTGTATAACCCTGGTATGTCTGTTTGTTTGTAGGTGATAACTGCACGGTGGTGGACACGGGAAGGGCGGGAGTGTGCAGTCGATTCGCCAACTGCCAGACAGCGAAGGAGGCCGCCTTTAAAGGCATTTTGCCACAGGTACTGTTCCTCCCTTTGTGAATCTGACAAGAACAAGTTTTTAAACTTACGGCAATTTGATTGTCTACTATAATCAAAAATAAAACCAGCAATGAACAAACTGTTTGAAAGCAATTATCTTATCAGCTGTTTTTCCTAAATCACTTTCATAAAAACAAGAAGTGTCAGGTGACAATAACAAAAACAATTTCATATAAATATAGTTCCTTTAATAAACAAAGGTATGATAACATATACACAATGCAACAATTCTTAGCGTTCAAACGCAATCGATGTAGACATCCGAAGCGATTCGGCGAGTAAGTCCCACAGGCCGGGAGATAAAACAGTCTTTAAAGAAAAGGTATCCATCAGGAACATAGAAATTAATTCAACAATGAATGCAAGTGAAGACTCATAATTTGTAATATTTTTTAACTGTGAGTTATTTTAACTGTTTTGGCCTCAAATCCAAATTTAAGTTTTGAAAAAAAAAGATCGAGCAGCTGTTTCTTGATGCATTACTCTCGGAGCGACGACAGGTCCCGAGTTCGATTCTCGTACGTGAGCTAATCTTTTATTTTCTGTGCCTTTTTCTCCCTCACAACAAAATCATAAAGAAGATTAATTTTAAAAAGGTAATTAAAAATAATAACAAAACTGTTTTGTTTTCAGACATGCGACGTAGAGGGCAACGTTCAGATTGTCTGCTGCCCTCTGGTAACAGTGGTTGAAGGTATAGTACCCAGAACTTCATCAACATTCATTAGAAATCCAGTAGGTGATGCGATGTTTCGTTGATTCCCTAGGCTCACTCATCACCACAAAACCGTCATTGCAAAAGGCAGCAAGTCATTGAGGCGAAATGCGAACAGAGTGTTTGCAACTTTGTCACTAGGAATTCTTGATGACACATCTTACCGTAGACCGGATAGCACATTACGCACATTACTAGTAGATTGCGGGTAAAATATTCATCGTCATGTTGTGATGTATTGTTTAACCCTGGTTCATCTGTTTGTTTGAAGGTATGAACTGCACGATGAAGAACACGGGGACTGCGGGAGTGTGTAGACCATTCGCCAACTGCCAGACAGCGAAGGAGGCCGCCAGTAAAGGCATTTTACCACAGGTACTGTTTCTCCCTTTAAGTGAATCTGACAATAACAACATGTTTGACATTGCGCCCCTAATATGACCTTCTATGCTTACAGAAATGTGACTTGACTGATAACGAGTCGGAGTTGGTGTGCTGCGCGGAGGCTGCCGGTCCGCCGCTACCGAAGGGACTTGTCACTCAGCAACCAATTGGCTCCAAGGCCGCAGACTGTGAGTATTACTAAACCAGTTCAGAAATATTCTAAAATTATGTTGCATGTCTGAAAATCTGTTTCAGTTTTTTTTTACAGCTTTTTTGTAAATACACCTAAGACATAGTTTGAAATTTAATAATTATTATTGTATTTTCTCAAATTAAAACTATGAAATAGTAGGTTATACGATAAAATTGTGACTTTTTCTTTCAAAATTCCCTTATAAGACTTAATAATAGAGTTACTCTAACTTTAAGTAGGGCACGTCAATTTATTATTTCGAGACCTCCTACTAAACAACTCATCCGCATAAATAGTTTTTATATATTTCTTTTTTTTTTTCGGAATAACTTTATTGAGTAAAACCTCAAATTGTAATATTTTAAATATTGAAGACAATATTAGTGATTTCTAAACGAAAATCTGAAACAGAAAAATCAGAAAAGGAAACGGTCACATCTGGGACTCGAACCCAGGACCCTTGTCTTTCCGGGACAGTGCTCTACCAACTGAGCTGATGGGACCCTATTCCCCTCGGTCACTTTTAACTGTATCATACTTCGAATAAGAACTACTAACATTGTCTTCATTTTTTCACCGCACATTTTTATTGGCAACTATCTTTATGTATGATCGCAAGATTCAACCCGAACTAAATGCAATCCAGACAGCGTTTTTTTAGATAAACCTATCCTATTTTTTATTTTTAATGTGCGACATCTGTTGACTTTTCTGCAAGTCTACAATGAATATTTATTTTTCGGAATAACTTTATTGAGTAAAATCTCAAATTGTAATATTTTAAATATTGAAGACAATATTAGTGATTTCTAAACGAAAATCTGAAACAGAAAAATCAGAAAAGGAAACGGTCACATCTGGGACTCGAACCCAGGACCCTTGTCTTTCCCGGACAGTGCTCTACCAACTGAGCGAATGGGACCCTATTCCCCTCGGTCACTTTTAACTGTATCATACTTCGAATAAGAACTACTAACATTGACCGTTTAACAGATGTGACCGTTTCCTTTTCTGATTTTTCTGTTTCAGATTTTCGTTTAGAAATCACTAATATTGTCTTCAATATTTTTTATATTTTTCCTTTAGCGTAAGTGTAAAATATAACATTTTATTTTTTTTAAATCATACGTTCAATTTTACTTGACCGAGGTAATGAAACAAGAGGCATTATATTAATATACACATCGGATAAATTTATTGTTTTCCTCTACAGATTGCATAAAGCTGTCGGAAACTCGGGGAAACCTGTGTCCTCTGCACATACCAGACTCCAACATAGAATATCACCTGACTCCCATGAGGACTGCCGCCGAGGCCCCGTACTCTGTAAGTTTCAGACATTAGGTAGCTTTATTTATTATGTATTAATTAATTTCTTGAAATGACTAACTAGCCTTCACGCCGTTTCCTGGCAGGGGTAGGCAGAGAGAATAGACCGTTACAATACTCTCGCATACACTACTTGCTTTATTCACATTCATAATTCATCTCACATACTCTTGCGTGTTCTCTTTACACTACTTTCTTCGTTTATCCGCTCTACATGCCCAAACCATCTAAGCGTCAAGATGCCGAGTTGATAAAGAAATAATATGAAATTCCCTCGATGAAAAAAAATACTCCAGTTCTATTATTTAACGTCCTGTAGGTATAAAAAAATTCTGCGTCTTTTCAAAATGCTGATTAAGTAACTTAATTGTAGTGGTAAAAAAATACAATTTTTAATAAAATATCTGAATTTTGCTGTATTTTAAATAGTCCTAAGCCTCTCCTAAACATACTTCCCAACTAAACAAACTCATCCACCTGTTTCAAGTATTCATTACTCACAACTATATTACATTGCTATTAACATATGACAATTTTTACACTTTGAAACACCATGACCTTATAGTTGGGCTGGCTGCGCACCAGGCAGCCGCCCTATAAAGTAGCAGCCAGTTGTAACTTGTAGCACCATGTACCCTTATGTTTTTACATGTACCCTAGTCACATTTGAGGCTGGCTTCCACAGCCGTCGATATATGGCTTCCATAGAGCCCAAGGGCGTTAGCTTGAATACACATTGCAGATCATGTTGGCTGCCTAGTGCGCCAGTCAAGTATATACAAACTGCATTCATCCTAGACACGAGAGACCGTCGTTTTAGAAATAAGCAACATTCAAATAGACGCGTACTTCCATACTATTTGCTTATTCATTGCAATACATTTATGTATTTTGGGGATGTTAAATTTCCACGTGTCATTATTTTGTCCTGTAGTTATCTCCAAACTTGGTTGGTAAAGAAGTGGTTATCAATTTGTAACGCACGTTTCTCTCCAAATCAATATTTGTTTTATCATGTTTAATAAACGAATTTTCATGCTTATTTTATGACATGTTTAGAACACATTATTTAAAAAAATTCTTAGGAAGATTTTTTTAAATGTAATTATTTATTAATTAAGTATGTTGGAGAAAAACTAAACTTTTCAAACAAAGATGAAAGACCATTAATAGAAAGGAACTAAAAACATTGGCGGGCGGGTAAAATCCTTGGCTCTGGATTCAGTGGTCACGGGATCAAATAATAATTAATAATCATGTGTATTTAAAATATTTATATTCAATTTAATTTATTGTTTTTCAATTAATATGTATACACCCAAACTAACATGTCAATTACTTCTTTAAATAACGATGATTTCTTTTTGGGGTATTATGCCATGTTGCGCTACCTCCTTCTTTATCCAAAGTTTCGGACAGCATTATAGTTTCCATCATCAGGGTAGATGTTATTATGAGGCTGAAGGTAGTGAAGCGGGGGAACAGGTGGCCACTAAACACGGCTAAAGCCATTTCAAACAAAGTTTCCATTCTGAAGGCCTTTCACCGGGGCAATACTGAGATGTTTTACAATATTTTACTTCAAGTGATATAGCCCTACCATCTCCAGCCAGTCCGGGGCAACCGAATAGACAATTTGGTCACGTTGTGTTACTTCACAATGTATTCATTTAAAATAGTATATAATATACAAGTTCAGTTTAATCATAACTGAAACGCTGCTTGAAATGGCTTTAGTCGTGTTTGGTGACAATTTCCTTATTTTTAACACGGTCATACGTGATTATATCTGGATAGGCAGGTACTTTTCTCTTTCTCGTTCCCCTTCCCACTACCTGCAGCCTCACAACATACCGCAATTCGGGATGCCATAGTGTCACTGGTTCCAGATGGTTGGCAGTTAAAAATGAACAAAGCAAATGAAAAAACGAAAATCAGCAAACATTTTGCGAGCAATTTAAAACAACACTCGCTTAGAGATTAATATGAAGATGTGTTGTGTTCCCAGGGACGAATTGGGTCAGGTCGGAGAGAAGCGATCTCTTGGCAGGGTCTTCCAGTGACATTACTGAGTGACAGGTGGGTGCTGTGCTCTGCATTCGTCATTACAGTGTATGGGTGAGTTTATTGTTTCTTCATTTTAAAATTCAACTAATTGTAATAATGACTGCAACGATGAATATACACACACAAATTGGTTTGATTTGAATGATCTAACCTTAAAAATTTAAGCGCATTTTAGACGATATTTCACAAACTTGTGGTATACACGGTGTCTGGAAACTCGTGGTATAAGTGGCGAACTAGTGAATTTACCTCACATAATTGAATGTATTGAGCGTTGCGAAGTCCTGTTTTAACTCGACCGTCTTGCATTTCATCTGTCATGTTTAGTTTTGGGTTCAGAATGGTGGCCGTTTTATTGTTCAGTAAAAATTACTTTTTATGTGAAATTGTCGTGTTTACTTCCTTATTTGCATTTTTTCAATATTATGGCACCTACCTGCCTGAAGAATATTTGAAAACAGAAATGTCGTTGAGATCCTTGTTGAGTGACCTTTTTGTATAAGTCCTTATTTGAAATTTAAAAAACGGTACAAAAACCATATATTTGTTTTACAAATAAACACGTATTAAATATCTACTAATAAATCTTATGACTTCAGAAGAAATTGTGCGTACTATTAGCTTCACACAGGAGGCCCGGAGAAAAATAGTTCCCCTCAAGGCCTACGTCCTCTTTGGGGATGCTGTGTGGGGCGTCTTTTTGGGAATGGAAGGATGAGAAGTTATGGCAAGTAGAAAGGTACAAGGGGTGAATAGGAATCTGGGGGTTAGTTATGAATCCATCCCTCCCACTGCGGTGCGAGGCAATGTTCCGAGAGAGTCCTGCTGGAGAGGTCAAAAGGTCTCCGTCAACCAGTCTCTCCCGATCCGGCCTGCCATGCAGTTGGTGGGCAGACACATCTGCCGCCAAGACCCTGATAAACCTGATGAACCGGGCACCCCTCCTAAGTCACCAAACGTAGCGAACCACTTGGGATGACATATGGCAGAGGTGTTGGTTATGTAATGAATGCTTCTCGGGGCGGCGGTACCCATACCCGCCTCAATTCACCGCGTATACGACTACTTTTCCAATTCTAAGAGCTTCGTTAGTTCAACTCTGTTCGTTTAATAAGCCAGTAATTTTGCATAACGAACGACATTATTAAAGACGATGTGTATATTGACAGTTAAACGCAGCTTATCTGATGCTATGGAGGCCTAAAATATGTTTATCGGCCGTCGGATCATTTCTTATCAATTGTTGACCATATATGACATATGGCTTTATCGACTGACCGTGCTAGACCTCCAGTAAGTTTAAGAGATACAGATTGTTATTGGAGTGTTTCCGTTGTATTTGGGATACAAGTATTACACGTGAGTACCGGTATTTCGAACGAGCACATAGATCCATTGGCACCGGCGCATAGCCGTGAGACCCGCCAAAATTTTTTACACAGTTATCAAATTTGTCACACGAGAACATGTTGTGTCAAAGATTTATTTTTTTAATTCTGCAGCTCGGCTGTGGAATAACTTGCGGGCTTCTGTGTTTGTTCCCTCCTACGATATGGGTTTCTTGAAAACCCTCTTCAAATGACCCACCACACAGCTACCCCAAAGATGGCATAGGCCCTAAATGAAATTATTTTCCCGAGGCCTAGTTTAGTAATGTGGTTTTTTGGTTGATATTTCTGATTTTGAATTATTTGAAAATATTGTTTTTGTCAATCCTTAGTCATTTGCTAGCTAGTTAACTGAAAAGGCACGGACCGCCACTGGTATAAACTCATATAACTGTAATATACATTCAAATGATGTAAGCCTGACTGCTCTGTGCTTACCGTTAAACCTAATGTTAAATACATTGGTATAATATGAAATGGAAATTACAAACAGTACAAAGGATATCAAAATGATTGTATAGTTTTTAAAAGAATAAGCTCGTCGTCCCACGGATCAGTAACCAAACGACACAGGGTTTTATAGCACTCGGTTTATGTCGATTCCTTACCGACCCGTGGGACAACGGGCCAAGAAACATACTTAATTTTAGAGTGGAACCATTTATTTCTCCCTGAATCAATCTCGGGGGAGGTACATTAAAAAAATTCCACAAAATATTTTATTTTTTATTTATTTATTTTACGCCTATTGAGGCTTTTTAGTACATATATAACAATATTTAAAAAATTATACTCATAAATAGTGCAGGAAATGACTGTTTAAAACACATATATAAAAAAAAATATTGAATTTGATCCACTCAGTATGTAGGTACAAAATACGAACATAAAAAATCCAAAATATTTTTTTCTTATAGCCGACAAAATACTGTTAAAGTTCAAAATACTGTCAATTTAAATAGCTTTATCAAAATATTCCCTTACTTGATGAAAAAAACTTCCATAAGGTATGCTTATATAATGAAACTGATGTACTAAATATATCAACAACATCGGAGTATTTGTTTCCTAGCTGTTGAATCCGTCGCATAGGAGTGTAATATTGGGACGTTGATATAGAATTGCTACAATAATATTGTAGGTACTGTCTTGTAACCGACCTGCTTGGAGTATGAAAAGTGATTACATATAATAAATCAGGGGTTTCAAACAATGAATTAATGATTTTATACGAAACTGGTTAAATCGGAAATAATTCTACGATCAGATAATTTTATTAAATTTAATGAACAAAGTACGTTATCGTAATTTAGGTTTTCTCTAGGAATGCCCATTTTAAAATTTACATATCTTAAAAATTTATTTTGGATTCTTTCAATCGCATGTGAATGAACCTCATAATTTGGGGACCAAATTCTACATGACTCCTTACTAGTGACATATTGAAATCAATAGATACCCTTAAAATAAATCCCCACATTTTCAAAGCTTTATTAGTTATTATTTCAATATGCTTGATAAAGTTAAGTATCGTGTCAAATCAAATACCTAGGTCATTAATTTCCGATACAGATACTAATGACATATTGTTAACGGAATAATAAAAAATATTGGATTCTTTATTCGATATGTTAAGTTGCAAGCGGTTATCACGACACCATATGATAAATCTTGACATATTAATAAAAATTATTTTTAATTACCCCACTATCAGACTAATTCAAGACCCAAGTCCCTTCCCTGCAAATCTATCTATATAAATAAAAACTTAATGTTAGTTTGTTCGAAATCTCAAATCTCCGAAAGTTCTTCTGATTGCTTTGTTATTTCTACACAACGTTGCATTCGAATACGTACTCGTTTTTATATTCCTATAGCATATAGATGTCACCTGTGACAGGTAAAACATGCTTTTGCTTAAAACAACGCCATCTGTTGGACGTAAAAGCAACATACGCCATTGTCTCTCTATCTTCACAGAAAGACTGAACTACAGCAACGCGTGGCGGGGTACTGCTAGTTATTTATAAAAAAAATAGCTCTTTTACAAATTCACTTGTTTTGATGATAAAAACATAAAACCACTTTCGAACAGAAATAAACTAAATCTTCTTGGCTGAATAATTATCCCGCGCTATAACACAACCACAGACCAACCATTTTATAAAAATATACTCGCTGATGTACCCGGCGTTGCCCGACTTTCCATAGAGTTTTTCGAAATCTAATGTAGACTGTAGCCTTCCTCTTGTTTTGAACGTAAAGTGTGCAAAATTTTACCGATTTCGGAATAAAACTGTAGATTTATATAAAAATGAAAGTTCCGCCACCCACCTGGTTTCCTCCTCGCGGCCGCCCGTGATCGCCAGGTGATCACGCCTTCTTATTATTCTGTTTATATTATATGTCTGACCATAGTAGAAAAGGAGATGAGAAGTTAGTTTCATGAGGATTTGTCATTTGGTGACAGATATAGCACCACATGACCCGACTGGTTTTAAGCCACGCATTCCGTATTTCCACCAATTTATAACACATTTCTCTTGAAAACTTTAACATTTAGACTTCCTAAAAAATATGTATTGTTTTTGAAGATAATATTTATACATTTGAGTCGAAACGGTAACTATACTATGTAATTATAAGAGTCATACTGAAAAAACCTTTCAGGTACCCCAGCGATTCATTGTTCGCAGAGTTTCGTGTTCTTGATGTAAGACAATTATACATGAGGAAAATCATATTACATACTCAAAAACAGAGGCACTACTTAGCTTCCGTAAACCACTGTCATAATACACGACATGCAAAAAAAAACCCAACAGTTCCGCCCACCACTTCCTCATCTTTAGCACAGAGACAATTCTCATACTTAGGCCCTAAACTGCTCAATCTCATACCTGATGCATGGAAGGCAAAGAGTACTAATATTCTGCGCATGTAGGTAAACAATTGGCTTCTGGTCTTGGGGAGAGCTGAATGCGAGAATATGCTAAAAAACAGTAATTGAATTGTAAATTTTGTTTTTCTTTACATTCTTCTTTACATTTTAATTTATATTGGTATTATATTAGCATTACAGGAACTGTATTTTTACATAAAGAAAGTTCGAAAATTGCTCAATTCTTCGTGATATTTTTCCTTAAAGGAAAAGTTCCTACTTTACTTTCATTTTTTATTTATTTTTTTTTTTCATTTCCTTGTTTTATCTATTAATATTTCTTTAGTTTATTATATCAGCTAAACAATAGTAAAAAAAAAATGTCGTGGTATAACTGAAAGTATACTAGATTATGAATATACATTTGTATTACTTTACCAACAGAATTTCTTCAATTCAGTTTCATTTTCAAATTCATTTTCTTGTTTTTATCTATTAATATTTCTTTAGTTTATTATGTCAGCTAAACAATAGTAAAATATGTCATGGTATAACTGAAAGTATTCTAGAATATGAATATACATATGTATTATTTTAACAACAGAATAGTCAACACTATAATTTACATGTAAAAACATTATCATATTGGAATGTCCTAAAACGGGCAATCGCCTAGTTGGACATTTTAAGTTCATTAATTGTATTATGTAATATTTACAAATAAACAATAAATAAATAAATAAAATAAAATTCCATCGATCGAAAAAAATCTCCAAGTGTGCTCCGAAAGTGATAACAAACCAATTTTGTTCTGTTATTTAACATGTGGTAGGTATTAAAAAATTTACAGTGTTTCTTTAAATGCAACTTAGGCATTTGTAGAAAGAATTATTACTAAACGAATCGTGTTTCATTAAATATTTTAACAATTTTCGCAAAATTATTGTCGTTTCATATCTCCCTTCAAACAATCTTCTTCATCTTTTTGAACGCTTACTACGGAGCCTTAAGAACTCTCTCGAACTGTTCGAAGAGTAAAGTTAGCGAGATGAGTCAGTAGTTGAACAGAATCAATTCCGATATCGACATATATATATTTAGTTTTTAAGAAGTTGCTTTTAAACAGCATCTTTGTTGTCGCTAGTATGGTACGCAGTTATTTTATTCTTCACTCCATGTTTACAAATTATACACCATAGTGTATAGCTACACTAAATTCTGCTTTGTAATACGAATATGTATGTACCGACTTATGTAAATGCAATTTATTTTAAGACGCATTGAAATTAACGATTTTGTAATGTTTTTAAAAGAATGGAAAATTGAATTGATTTGAATCAGCAGTTTTCCTTTGAAATATAAAACCATAACAAATATATTATGCTGGTGAATCTCAGATGACGTAATGATTGTATTAGACCAGGTGTGGCGAACCTTTTTGGGCCCGCGTGCCAAAAATCCTCAAATATTATTTCTAGATTGTGTGGCGTGCCCAAGCTGTAAAAAAATTTAACCAAACAGATAAAATAAAAAAAGTTTTTTTTTTAAATTTTATTCATAAGCTTAAAAATTACAATAGAGTTTCATAAAAATAAAGTCATAATCAATAAATGTACATATTAGTTAATTATCAATGAGATTTTTGCTGTTGTACATTCGATGACAAATTCTTAATATCTGGATCATATTTCGTCACTTTTAGTAACACACACGACCAACTAGATTCATCAGTCATTCTCGTTCTTGAATCACATTTTATGAAATTCATTTCTGAAAATAATGACTCACAAGCATATGTAGAAGAGAAAATAATGACTCACAAGCATATGTAGAAGAGAAAATAATGACTCACAAGCATATGTAGAAGAGAAAATAATGACTCACAAGCATATTATGTAGAAGAGAAAATAATGACTCACAAGCATATGTAGAAGAGAAAATTGATAATATTGCTCTCGCTAGTTTCCAAGTTCTCATTATTTCTTCTTCTGCATTTTTATTATTTATGTTCGTTAATCGATCGCTTTCAATTATTTCCAATTCATTTCTCAAATCAACAAATTTTTGTTTCCATAGCGAACTCGATTGGAATTCGATAAATTGCATTTCAAAATCTTCTAGATTTAGCAACTCGAAAATCTCCAAATTGAGGTCATCTGCTGATAGTTTATCTGGATATAAAATAAATTTTGATATCTTTTCAAATCTCCTGAATTGTTTGTATCTTGAACAAAACTCGTTAATTATCGATTGAATAACTACAGAAAATTCTTGTGTTAATTTGATTTGATGTGGCTTTTCTTCTGCAAAAAGTTTTTTCTGTATTTGGGAAATATTTGAAGGTGTTAGATACAACGTCACGATCAAAAATTTGTAATTTAGCTTGAAATGCTTTGATTAAATCAAACATAACAATAATTGTTTTGTTAACGCCTTGCAATTTAATATTTAATTCATTTAAATGTAAGCACAAATCAGTAAAAAACATTAATTTTGAAAGCCATTCGAGGTCAGGTAACTCATTATATTTTTCAATGAGATTCTTATTTATTAAAAAAAGCCTAACTTCTTCCAAACACTCAACGAATCTTTGAAGAATTTGACAGGCAGCGAACGCCATAAATAACTTGTGAGTGTTGCAAGCATAAATAAACCAATCATGTTGCAAGCGTAAAAAAATATTCCTATCGATTTATCTGGAAAAATTGTCAGTTTCGGCGGGGAACATGAATGAAATTTTCAAACGTAACGCAAGTTAAATTTAAGTTGAAACAACCCAATTCTGGTTTGAAAATATCAACAGAATGACTGTTACATTTGAAAAGAAAAGAAGAATATGAACGATTGTTCAGATATTTTTGAAACAACTGGTCAAATCAAAAAAAAAATTTTTTTAAACTTAAAAAAAATAATTAAAAATTGAACTTGGAAATCGTTAGTGTGCCACCCAAATTATCAAACGTGCCACCTCGGGCACGCGTGCCCTAGGTTCGCCACACCTGTATTAGACAATTAGACCTACTTAAGATGCACATGGCAATGTTAATATAACCTGCACTTTTTTGTTTCAGCTCAGAGGATGTCAACTTCGTCGGATTGGGGGGGAACTTTACACCTCGGTACAACCCTGACGCCGTATACGATGTGATAAAAACACACGCCCACCCACTATACAACCATACTTACTCATTCGTGTATAACGACATCGCCCTTCTGCAGCTTGACAGACAGTAAGCTTTTCATAATTATACAAAACATTGAAATAATGTTGATTGTAGTAAAAATCACAAAACAAATATGTTCATGAGTGCGACCGGAATTTCAAAAAAAGACCATTTGCTATTCCGGCGTTTACTCTAACAACTGAGCTATCTCCCGAACCTTCAGACCTGCCGCATTTCTTCTTTCCATTTTATACACATTTAAGTGTGTACATATTATTTTATCAACATTACCAATCTGACGGCCACCGTGGTCGAGTGGTAAGGCTCTCGACTAGCAATCCGGAGGTCGGAGGTTCAAATAGTAAAACTTTTTTTTGTAATTTATTATGTAGTACATTTGCAGTACTTTCTAGAGTGGAATATACTCTCAGTATCACCCTGGTGTAAGACTACCATTCAGAAAGAAGCCGTGTTTGGTGACCAGATCTGAACAGCCAGGTACATTCCCACCTTCCTCTTCCTCATCTCCTAGGTTAGTTCCTTATTACTTATTAGCAGGAATAGTTCCACCTGTATAGTGCCACCTCAGTGTAGGCCGACCAACAAACACTCCGGAGTCCTGCGGAGTTCCATTCAATCGGTTATCTTCCATTCTTGCTACATGCCCTGCTAGCGGAACAGGCCCACTGTTGCTTCACATGGTCTGATGCTCTGTAGGGAACTCGCTTGCATAGCGCGGGTGTAAACTGTGCGCCACGCTAAACAGTCTAGACTTATATAGAAATATACCTTCGACGGCCGGCATAGTCCAGTGGTAAGGCATTGGACTGCCATTCCTAAGGTCGCGGGTTCGAACCCGGCGTGCGCAAATAAATTTTATTTGATTAATTTGTGTTATTTCACAATTAATTAATTAAAATAATATATAGTATATTTGCGGCACGTTCTAGAGTGGAAGATACTACCAGTATCGCCCTGGTGTAAGACCACCATTCAGAATTGAAACGTTGCTCCAAATGGCTTTAGCCGTGTTTAGTGACTAGATCTGAATAGCCAGGTAGATACTTCCCCACCTTCCTCTTTCCCTTCCCCACTTACCTTCAGCCTCACAACATCCCCCAATTGGGGATGCCATAGTCTCACTGGCTCCAGACGGGAGCAGTTGGGACTCTTGTGAGGTATTCACTATAAAAAAAAATAAAAAATACCTAGCGCAGACCCTTGAAACATCACAGATAATCTGAATTCTCGACAAATCAGTTCCAATTTTGAAAATGATGACACTTAAATTCAAAACCACTGTTCTGGATATGATTTGAAATTTTCACGGCAAAAATTATTAAAAAGATTTATTTTTGGGGTATTATGACATGTTGCGCTACCTCCTTCTTTAGCCAACGTTTCGGACAGCATTATAGTGTCCATCATCAGGGAAGATGTGTAATCGAATGTGAAATTACATGTTTATTTGTAATTACTGTAATGCTGTCCGAAGTGGGCTAAAGAAGGGGGTAGCGCAATATGGCATAACACCCCAAAAATAAATCAAAGTTCTGGAGTTCATTGAACCAGAACTACGGATAGAATCACAACCGACATTAGAACCTATTTGTAATTATTATTACAATGTTACAGTCAATAATCTGTTGAAAAGTAATATCACGATATTTATTATTTTTATAAATTTTTATAATTTATTGTTACTTTTTTAAACGCTAAACAAATTATTGCCATTATTTCCAATGTCAAATAACAGGTGACAGGGTCTCACGAGTGTCATGCGTCATGCGTCATGCCGGAATATCGTCATACCGCATCTAAAGGGTTAAGGAATATTATTGCATTGCACTACCACTTCACAGTTTTACAAAAATAAATTATATCAATTTCAGGGTAACATTCTCAAGCAGTATAATCCCAGTCTGTCTCCACACCGGCACAATTCTTCCTGACAGTGGCTTCCTTCTCATTGGGTGGTTTGGCTCACTCACCACACCTCCCCAGAAGGTTAGAACACATTTCTCTGCCTTCAGAATGAACATTGGAGGGGACCCACCCTTTCCCGACGGCTGTGTGAGGAAACTGATTGTTTAACCTCCTTAGCCGCACACGTCAGGACTCTAATTTTTTTTTGTAAAAAGAAGCTACATTTATTTTAAAACGATTCTAGACCCTCCAATGTCCCTGCATGCATGATTGTTAGTACGAAATAATGTATGCATACTTACATTAATAGTAACACAAAATAAGAACACATATGAATGAACAATGACCGATGATGTGATAACGATAAGATTGACAGCTGTGGCTGGTACTAAATGTACACTTGTTTAAATAGATATCTAACGATCACGCCGTCTCCCCGCAGGGGTAGGCAGAGAGGATGGACCGCCACACAACTCTGTTTTAACACTCACATTCCTCGCTTCATGCACATTCATACATAGGTTCTGTTAATCTGAATCTTGAGATGACCCAAGTACTTGCCATGTCTACCTTGGGAGTCCCAGACTTCTTCTACCATCCACTACTTTCTCCGTAGATTCGCTCTACATGTCAAACCCATCTTAGGGTCCCTTTATAATACTTTTCCACAAAGCTTACATTATTGAATTCTTTCCCGATCTCCACATGTTTATGGTATTTCTACCACTCTGAAGAGGAGAAATGAAATGTTGATTAAAGCACACACTCAGAAGTAGTTGCTTCATAGTAGTTGATGTCATAGTCCCACTGGTTCTAGACGGTTGGGAGCAGTTGAGAGACTTGTGTAGTATTTACATTAAAAACACATTTCTTTAAAACCTTACTTCACATTGTAATACTATACGGATTGTTCTCATTGCATAAAACAATTAGTTGGTACGTTTTTCAACATTTCAGACGACAATGCAGAGACTATCTCAGGAGGAGTGCTCTAGAGCATTCCCCGCTGGCAGCTATCAGCACCCTGCCGGCATAAAACATAACCTGGAGATTTGCAGCCGCCCAGTCAACACAACTGGAGGATGTCTGGTATGTAACGCTGGGATGCATTGTACACCAAGCTCATTATAACAAGGATGTTTTTTTATTATTTAATAATGATAATAAAACATTGATATAACAAGAATTTTATAAATAACAAAAGAGTAGTCCCGCTGCCTGCCCCATGGCAGCTTGTCTACAAGGTCTACCATTTTTTTACAATTTAACCGTTTGGGTGCCAATCGTCGATTTTCGTCGATTCGTGTTT
This sequence comes from Hesperophylax magnus, assembly GCA_026573805.1. NCBI lineage: Eukaryota > Metazoa > Arthropoda > Insecta > Trichoptera > Limnephilidae > Hesperophylax > Hesperophylax magnus. The sequence continues at coordinate 153,088 of JAIUSX010000052.1, forward strand.
TAACGAAGATTGCCGATCGTCGATTTCCGTCGATTGCGTCAGTCGTGTTCTGATTCGCGCGTACGTCTGTACGTAAAATGCTCATTTTTTCGAAACGCCTGGACTTCGGGATCCTCCTCCGCGTGATTCTAAACCAATATTCTTTAATAAAACACCGAAAAAATCATCGAAATCCTTGAAAATTCAAAGAATTTATGGGGTTTTAAAAAAATATATAGTTTCATAAAATATAATGTTTTTTTGGTGGCATTTTACAAGCAACTGTATGAATTTTTTGGAACTCAAACGGTTAATTAACATAACACTAATCATGTTGCATATAAAAATTAGTTTTAATTTCACAATAATGTCTATATTATGTAATGTAACATTCAATCTCACAGGACGGGTTGTTTCATAGAATTTCAAAGTTGATTTTCAAGTTCTGTGAAGGTTCTATTCAAGTTCTGTTAGTATTTCAGATTTGTGAAGCCCTTGGCCAATAATGATATAAGTAATAATAGAACCTACACAGAACATGAAAATCAACTGTGAAATTTGATGAATTGTTATTATTCCGCGAAACAACCCGTCCTTATTCTTCTTCTGATTGCTCTCTTCTCTCGGAATGTATCTACTATTAAGGAGAAACGACTTCCTTAATTAATTCCTCCCGTGGATTATCATTTGGGTAACTTTTTCATATTATATGATTAAGTAGGTAGGTATATAAGTACCTCCTTACAAATCTTAAGTTTTCAGAGGAAATTTTGACTTAATGAGAGAAAAAGGAAAACATACATTTTTTGGGTGCGAGGACTTTTATTCACAGAACTACTAGGGTTGGATTAGGTTAGGTTAGGTTAACCAAACCATTTCCATTGACCATGAATGTGAACACTGACCACCTACCGGTTTTAAAGAAGCGATTAATTAATTAAAATGAATTAATAATCTGCCATTTGAAGTGTGTTCACCTTATCACTTTATTTGTTCTCAGGGCTGGTACCATGGCGCCCCACTGACTATTTCCAACAGCTCCAGGGTGGCCTGTACTCACCTGCTGGTGGGGTTGAAATCCACGTATAACTCTTCACCCTGCACATACACCAATATGAAGATATCTACCTTCGTCCCCTGGATAGAGGGTATTGTGTGGCCTGAAAGCGGCGTTGTTGTTTAGGACCATGTTTTAAGCAATTTTTAAATTTATTTTTTTTATAACTATTTTTTTTTATTCTGCATATAATGGTATCAATAGAATTAGTTAAGGGGGGGTAGTTGCCCTAATCCCCCCCCCCCTCCTTGCCCTCTCTTTGCCAACCCTGCCGATGACCATGATGTGTATACTCGGTCTCTGGAAACTTATAGTAGGTACAAGCGGCAAACTGGCGCATCTACTTAACATAGAAAACCCAAAAAATACTCTGGTTTTGTTCGATCAGAGCATTTCAATTCTTTTCTTACATTTTTTCTATTAAAACGTTTTGGACAGTCTACACTCAAATCTATAACCTTTTCTTTCTAGACAACAATACCGCATTAAGTAGGGCGGGGATGATGGGTCGATACTGAGTGGAAATGCTTCAGGTATATGTTTTAGCGTTTTGCGAACACCTCACTAAGAACAACATTATATGCTGAGGTGTTCACATGTCTTAGTTATGTGAATTATTAGAATATAATTAAGCATTATGTATTGTAATGTAATTTAAATGCCTGAGTTATGTTTTGTGTTATTTATATTATGTATTGTAAATGTTTTTGACTCTTGTTTAATGTTAATAAATTTTTTTGTAAATTTGTACGTCTTTTGTTTTGATTCAGATTTATTTTCCAACTTTAGTGTTGGTGTATTCTGTATTACCGATATTGTCGATAAAAGTCTTTACGGTCAATGATGGTTGAAGGTAGACAAATTAACGAAAGAAATAAAACTTAACTTAGAAAAGTTTAACCATAAAGAAAGAGAAAAATGCGCAAATACATAACAAATATTGATAAAATAAAAAGAATAATAAAAGCACCTGAATTCGGCGGTCACCTCTGGTGTGGAGCCATAACAAGCCCCTGGTCTTTGTGCTGAAACTGATGGTGCGTTTGATAGATTTTCCTTTCTTAACAAACGAAGAGCACAAGTGTCAGGTAGGAATGATCATGGGAAAACATGTGGAGATTTTCAAAGAAAGCAATAATGAGTAAGATTAAGAAAGGGATGCCTAGACGGTTAGGATTAACAAATCACTGACGGTTAGTTTTTGGTTTAGTTTGGTTTTACGTGATATCTGCACCAAAGGCCCAGCTGCCCAGAGCCAGTGGGACTACGGTCCAATTGTGATATTTATGTCGTTTTTTTTTTTTTTTTTTTATATTAACTCCACACAGGAGGCCCTGAAGAAAATAATTTCCCTCAGGGCCTATGTCATCTTTGGGGATGCTGTGTGGAGGGTCTTTTTGTGGAGAGGAAGGAGTGAACATGGGTCTTGAAGAGTCCCATGTTGTAGGAGGGAGGAAACACAGAGGCCGGCAGTTCGTTCCACAGCCGAGCTGTTGAACTTAAGAACGAATCGTAGAAGCGACCCGTTCTCATGTGACAAATGTCAACCGTGCACAAATGTTGGGCGCGCGTTTGGCGTGTATCCCGACTATGCACCGGTGCCGAAGGGATCAATGACGCTAGTTCCTCAGAGCATCTTCCATTGTAATACCGATAGAACAAGGACAGCATACCTACCTGACGTCTGTGCTCTAAAGATTGCAGTCCGCTTGTTAAGATTGGGGAATCTATCAAACGGACCGCCCGTTTTTGCACAGAGTCAAGGGTTTTTTTCAGGTATTTAGGGGCTCCGGACCAGAGATGGCTACCAAATTCGAGAGTAGGGCGCACTTGCGATTTGTACAGGGTCAGCAGTTGTGTACTATTAAAGTATCTGCGGGCCCTGTACAGTACGCCCAGCTTCTGAGAGGCCAGCTTTACTCTGGCTTCAATGGAGCCCCCGTACTTGAGCTGGTCACTTATAGTTACACCAAGCATATCAATGGAAGGCCTGTTCGGAAGATTGCTTCCGTTGAAGGAGACTAGATTCTCATTTGGATCCCTTTTAGACGTAATCAGACAGGATTGGGTCTTTGAAACATTAGCAGAGATGTGCAAAAATTTCTGGTTGTGTGATTGTGTTGTCAGTGTTTTTTTTATTGTATTTGTACAATAAATGTGTTAGCATAAATTTTAAAGGGAGTTGACTTATATTTAAGACTTACTCAATAATGATCAATATCTTGTCAGTTGCTTGTTGATAACACGTATTACCATTTTTGGTGCTTTTTGCAGAGGATCAATAATAGTTAGAGTACAGCCACCCCAAATGATGATACCATATTCTAATATGGATTAGCAGAGAGCATAGTATACTGATTTAATTGCTGTAGGAGTAAGGATATTTCTACGGGTTGGAAACACATAAGAATGCGGGGAGTTGGCAATGTGCTGATTCCAACGTAGATATTGTCAATCAAATATTTTATATTGGTGACTTGTGCCAAGTTTGGGCAATTACAGGAAGAATTAGGTCTTGGACAGGAGTGAATTATTATTTTTTTATTGTTAGTAGGTTGAGTAGCAGAGGACAGACTAAAAGTATTAAATTAAAAAAAATATATCTTCAACACAACTTGTGGAATAACTTGCCTAAGTCGGGACTCATTTGAATTCTCCAAACAAATCATAGATACTGATTAGTACTGTGTAAGTGGAATAGAGCAAGTGATGAGGTGCTTTGTTTTACATTTTAATCCTGCCTGTCCTGGACACAGCATTAGTGCAATTTTGTATGAGTGGCATTGAAGCCAAATCTAGGATTAGGGGAAACTGCCTGGCAGCCATCTTGTATGACAAACTTTTGAACTGATTTGTGTGCAAAGTGGTGCATAATGAAGTATTATAATTTTATTTTTGTATTGTTAATGCAGTTATAACAGCTTATGATTTGTTGAGGTATTTTAATAGACAAGGAATGATATACGTCAATAAAAAATTAAAATAGGTGTTTGCATTTTCCATACAACTTCCCCCTCGCCGCGACTTCAAATTGTTCTCGAAGTGCTCCGTCCAGGACTTTTTAGGTCCATGTGTAGTTTGGTATCAGTTATTTCTACAGGGAGCAACTTGATACATCTCTCATAGCGAGGACAAGGACCGACTGATATACGAGGAACATTAACTAAATATCTCTCACAGCGAGGACAAGGACCGACTGATATACGGGGAACATGAACTAAATATCTCTCACAGCGAGGACAAGGACCGACTGATATACGAGGAACATTAACTAAATATCTCTCACAGCGAGGACAAGGACCGAATTATATACGGGGAACATGAACTAAATGAGATAATAGGAAGAATGTTGCATAAAAAGTAATTTGATTAATAAATCTTATTTAAAAATGGATCAAACTTGGCTTGACATCATTGACTAAAAGGTCACTTTTCAGCTGCACATTCCCGACTATACTACTGTTTTTACTGTTCTTCTAATTAATGGGAATAATTGGCCAGAAACAGAAGACACATTAAACAGGATCGAAAAATTTTTAGACTACCACTCACTTCAACTTGGCTAGACTATCACTCACTTACACTTGGCTAGACTTCCACTCACTTACACTTAATGCTAATAAAACCTGGATAAAATGTCTCTATTGAAACTTTCAGACAGAAGAATAAGCACAGATTTAATACTGTTACAAAGAATATTACATTTTAAAATTCACTGTCCCGAATTACTTCAATTTATCAATATCCATGTTCCCAAAAAATCGTGCCGATATTTCTTACCTTTTTACTTAAATAACACCAGGACACTAGCCTACCAAAATTCTCCGATTCCGAGACTTCACAGTCTTTCTGATCTGGGTGATATATTTCATTTGAAAACTAATCAATATAAATGTTGTATATTCTATCACTTTTATTCTTCTAGACACAAATAGACCTATGTACCCATATTACGCTTCTACTATTTTGTTTTGATGAATCTTTTAAATTCAATTATATGCGTGAGGAATCTTAGTTCCTGTTCACATTTTTAATTATGAATTTTGTTCTGTGTTTTATTCGCAAACCTTTTTGCCATTATTCTGATGTGTGTTTTATTGTTCATTTGTATTTTGTTCTGTGTTTTTTTTTGCAACCTTTTTTGTCATTATCATTACATTTTTTATTTATTGTACTAATTTTGAAGTGTTTAATTTCATACAAATAGCTTGTAATTTTTTTTAAGAAAAGCTCAATAGGGCGTCTAATAAATAAAAACCAAATTCATTACTTTCAAAATAAAAAATACAAAAACTCTGAAGTAACTCTGGATTTCTAAATTCATAGCTCCCGTCACTTAAATGGGCATTGTAAAAATTGTCCCTCATTGGAAAACGTTGACCGTATAACGAATATAGGTTTTAAAATTGATAAAAATTAAACATGGGATGAGCAAATTAACTATTTAAATAATAAAATAAAGTTATGTTTTCAAGACCATCAGGAATGTACTCAGTAAAAAAGACTGAAACAAGATCTACATGGCTCTTTGCCAATCACTGTTAGAATATGGTATTATCGGTTGGGGCAGGGCAAATGACAATATCTTAAAATCACTAATTAATGTATACTGAAAGTCCTGTAAGAACTAGTTCTAATGAAATCGTCAACAATCTTAACATCATGTCAATTAAACAGCTCTTCTAAAACAATAGGTACTCCATTACGTTCATAAATTCAAAACACAACAAATAACAACTTACAAATTGTATATTACAAACTGTACCTACATCTCAGGCTCATAAACATATCCAACAAGCAACTAAAACATACAACATCCCTATACTACGGTACTAAACTTTACAATCAAATAGCACTCTCATTCAAAACTCTCACCAATATTATATATTGTAAGTCCATGACCAATTTGTTGCTAAAAGTATTTTACATTATACAGTGTGGGGAAAAGAAAAACATTTTTTTATTAAAAAAGAAAGGTAATGATGAAATTTTGAAATAAAAAAGATAATTTAATAAAAAAAGCAAACGAAAAACATTTTTTTATATAACAAAATCTAATTTCCAAAGATTTGCAAACTTTCAGTTTCAGCTTTATCAATATTATGTTTTATGGAGATATAATATTTTAACTCTAAGATAACGAAAATATACTATCACCAAATACAGACTGAAACCAAAAACAATAACTCGCTGTCCTAGTTCTTGTATGTTCAATAGACCTTTTTTTGCAAAAATGAGTTATGAATGCCAATATGTTCATTAGCCTATTGCGCATTAATGAAGTTCAAGAAAACCATATTTTTTGGTTTTTAAGTGATATTTTAAGCATTTTTCGAATGCCAATATCCACTCACGGAACAATGTTTCAGTTCTTATTTGTTCAATCTCCTGGATATTGAACATTCAAACACTCAAAGTTATGAACATAATATTTTTTTAAAAGATCATAGATATTTGTTCAACATCCCGCAGAAGGTTGAGGTCTTGAACGTTTAATCTCCACTGTCAACCAATCAGGAGCCGGCTAGTTAAAATGTGCGGCCATGTTGATGTTTAGTTGTTTTCTAACAACGAAATTGTTCCACTAAAAATACGTTTACTTGCGAATATATACTGTTATTGAACTAAAAAATGACTTCACCGACTGCAGAATCAATAAACCTTAGAACAGTAGCTCAAATAGAAAGGTAAGTCTTAAAATTATGTCATTTATAGGCTTTTTCACCATATTTTACATGTACTTCTTGAATTTGCTAGGCAAATATACAGGATGCTTCATTTATTATTTATTTATTCAATTATTTATTTACAAACTTAGTACTTTTACTTTAAATGAGTATTAATAAATTATATTAGTGCATTAAAACTTATTTTTATTCAAGAAATACAACAAAAGAGTCAGGAAATGGAAATGTGCAAAAAGTCGACTGTCCTCATAGTCTGATTGAAAGACATCTACGACACATATTTAGTCCGTTATCACTGCTGAGATCGCTGATGAAAACGAAGTCCAAATATTTCAATTTTGAATTCATTCAATTAAAATTTTCTAATTTTTTGTTTTTTTTAGTCACATAAAAAACAATAAACATATTCTTATGTAGGAACTACAATAAAACCAACTAGGCAAACGACTAACAACAATAAATGTAATGTTAAATAGCGCACACCCATAACCCAAATCGCGGGATATTATAATTTTAGGATTTTAAGAGCTGAAAGTACTTAAAAAAATATATTTTATTCACGATAATCAACATAAATAATAAGCTCACGGCAAATAAGACCTTCAGAAAGAAAAAAATATCTTTCTAAAGTAACTAAACTTTAAAAATTACATTTATCAAATGTAGGTAACGAAACAATAAAAAAAAAACAAATTTTCAACTGAAAATAGAACTTCAATAATTTTACGCATCACTCGGGATTTTTTTTATGGAATACCGCACACAGTCTCAACTGCTCCCAACCACCTGGAGCCAGTGAGACTATGGAATCCCCAATTGGGGTATATTAGTATATTGTGAGGCTGAAGGTAGTGTGGAGGGGAAGGAGATGGAGAGGAGAAAGAGAGGAAAGAGGATAAAGGAGAAGAGAGATGGTATGTGAGTATCTATTCCGATCTGATCACCAAACACGGCTAAAGCCATTTCAATTCTTATGGTGGTCTGTACACAATATCTTTCTCTCTGGAACATGCCGCAAATAGACTGTATATTATTTTTAATGAATAATTTGTGAAATAACATAAATGAATCAAATAAAATTTACTTGCGCACGCCGGGATTTGAATCCGCGACCTCCGGATTTCTAGTCAAGAGTACCCCTAGACCACGGAGGCCGTAATACGTACGATGTAAGAATATTTCACATCACGCATGCACCGACAACCGATAGTAGTATATTAGCGGTAGGTACCTTTGTACTTGTGCATTATTTTCAAACTTCCAAAATATTGGATGATTTGTATAGAGCAGTTTTTGTGAAAAATCAACTCAAGGACTCTGTTTGTATATTTTAAAGTAATACTTTAAGTCAACTACTAACGAAGATAAAAGTAAAGTATTTGAAATCTGAAAATCACCCTGTATATACAATTTACCGCTAATTGGCTAATTGAACAAAAAATAGCTCAAACTTATGGGAGCCGAATTGTTTAATCTCCAGACGATATGTTCAATATCCAAAATAATCATTCATCAGTTTCAAGCCATGTTCAACGTCCACCTTTAAAGTCATAATATGGGCTTAATATAGCTTCAATCTTCGAAAAATGATCTTTAATAATTTCCTGTTACACATATGTATTAAACGAAATGACCAAAATCGAGAATTTTTTAGAATTTCCTGTACAAACAAAAAAAATGTCTCCTGTAAAATTTGCTAAATGGTCTATTGAACATACATGAACTAATGCAGCGAACTGCACTAAAAAAGCACCAATATATTTTTAATTTTTCAGAAAAACCACCGCATAATGATTATATAATTGCTTAATTTTATCCTTACTACAAAATTGAAATAATATGTAAATGAAATCCTCAGCCAGGGAGATCCCAGCGAGGATATCATTATGATGATTGACGCCATGTGACAACTAACCCCTAGTTTCTGTGAGTACAGCTCCCAAGTCTTGTAAATTCATGTGCAGGTCCGTCCGTAACACTTTCAATGTCCAAACCCTTTTCGCTTTACGTGTGTTCGTTCAAAACGAAGTTTAAGTTTTTGAAGCATATGTATTGAGATTTTAATAAAACTTGTGCATATAATTCTAAATTAATAATTAATTCTAATTGGAAAGCCACGAGTTGCGATTGGATACATAATTTTTGGTACAAACGTCTGACTACTTTACATCCTCTTTTGGCAAAAAATCTTTCAAAATTTGTCAGTCAACCTCAAAATTTTCCAAATTTTCTAACTAAGGGCATTACCTACTTATATGTTACCCAAAAGCGAAAATATTAATAATCCTTCTCAGTACAGACCCATTAAATGTTTACCGACAATATATATAAAATTTTAACCTCTTGTTTAACAGATTTAATATATACTCATTTAGATGAAAAAAATATTTTATCTGAACAACAAAAAGGTTGTCGCAGAAAACATATGGGATGTAAAGAACAATTAGTTATCGATTCTGTAATTCTAAAACAGATTCAAACTAGAAAACGTAATTTACATACTTGCTATATAGACTACCAAAAAGCTTTCGATAGTGTCCCGCACTCGTGGCTGATCAAAGTATTAAATATATATAAAATTAACCCCATTATTATTAGCTTTTTGGAAAATATTATGTCCTTTTGGAATACCAATTTACTTATCAATTTAAAAGGTAAGAATATAGTAATACCGGGCATTTCAATTAAAAGAGGGATTTTTCAAGGAGATTCATTGAGTCCTCTTTGGTTTTGCTTAGCATTGAATCCTCTATCTTAAATGTTAATTAAAAGCAAGTTTGGAATAAAAGTTAAGGGTAATACAAGGGAGAGTAGTACAATTTCGCATTTATTATTTATGGATGATATAAAATTATTTTCGAATTATGAACAAAATTTCTCTGCTAAAAATTTAGTAAAAGCAATAAATACTTGGGCAAAACCTCTATTAACGTACTCATTTGGCATAATTAAATGGTCTAATACAGATTTAGATAACTTAGAAAGATTAATTAGAACTACGCTAACAATTAATTAATTGCCACCATCCATATTCAGCTATAGAACGAGTTAATTTACCTAGAAATTTAGGAGGTAGAGGCATAGTCAAAATAACTTCTTTGAAACATAATCAGGTAGAAATGCTAAGAACTTTTTTCCATAGGAAAGCTCATAGCTCAGAAATGCACAAAATAATTTGCAAGGCAGATAGAAATATTACACCTTTAAATTTATACGATGGGAATGCCAACATTTTTATAAATCCCAACCAGGAACTATTAGATTCCTGGTCAAATAAAATTTTACACGCAAAACACTTCAATTATCTCAACCAAACGTATGTTGACAAATTTTCGTCAAACAAATGGTTGAGTATTGGAGAGTTGAGCGCAGAAATAGAAGGATTTATGCTTGCCATTCAGGATAGAGTCATTAATACTAAAAATTATAGAAAGCATAATATGCTTTCTATAATTTCTATTTCTATTATAATCAAAGATACAAATCAAATTGATGATTTGTGTAGAAAATGTTTGGCTTTTCCGGAAACTATAGAACATATTATATCGGGATGTTCTATATTAGCACCGTCCGAGTATACATTTAGGCACAATCAAGTTCTAAAAATAATTCACCAAAATTTGGTAATTAAACATAACTTGATTGACTGCCGTAATATAGTACCATATTATGAATACGAACCAAATTCATTTTTAGAAAACGAATTTTATAAAATATATTATGATAAAACTATACTAACAGACCGAACGATTAGTCATAATAGACCCGATATAGTTTTACATGACAAAATTTAAAAAAATACTTATATCATTGATGTCGCTATTCCAAATTCCTGTAACATTCAAAAATCTGTTAATGAAAAAATAAGAAAATACACAGATTTAGGAAACGAAATAAAAAGAATTTGGCATTCTCAGACTATAAAAATATTACCATTCGTTATTTCGACTACTGGCATTATACCTAGCTCTCTCATTAAAAATTTAGACGTATTAGATCTATCAAAAAATTTATATATAAAGATGCAAAAGTCGGTCATTTTGAATACATGTAGGATAACGAAAGATTTTTTAAATATTTATGTTGAGGGATCAGTAGGATTTATAGGCCCTGTTAGAAGTTCTACCGAGCCGAACCCTCTGATATGAAAATATCTGGAGTCGGTGAATTTTTTTTTTCCCATTTGATCTCTGGTGAGTTGACGTGTTGTTGTTCTTGTATTGTTTTGTATTTATTTTACTTATATAATGCACTTGCATAGTGTTGATTGACTAGCTGATCATTTGTGGAAAAGTGAGTGGAAGGGTTTAGTTTTTCCTATGGGGAAGATTTAACCCGGACAACAAAATCGGAAGCATTGTAAAAAAAAAAAAAAATTTTAACATATTCTAAATTTCACCAAATCTCTTGAAACGCTTTGGTCTTTAATTATTATTACTCATAGGTACCTATTTCATTAATTAAGATTAAGAACTAGTCTCTTCCTAGACGAAATCACTAAGATATTGTATGGAGATACGCAATAGGTTCTTTAACAATGTAATATACCTACCTTATCACTTGTAATTAAATGTAGTGTGCAAGAATCCCAACTGCTCCGATTGGGCCATGTATGTAGTGGGTCCGGAGGTAGCTTTAAGTTGTTACCCCTTCATTGAAAACAAAACAGTGTCCTGCATGCACGTGTCCGATATTGCCACAACGACCCGAGGTGAGCAAATCTCGCCTAACCTCTATCGGCATAGGATAGTGAATATTATATCGAACCGAAGCAAGTAACATCAAATGTACAGTTTGATCAATTGGTAGGTTAACACACAATACACGCCAAAGAGACCATTTACTTGTTCTCTCCAGACATACAACTGCTGTATTTGAGGATAGTTACTCTGGAATGAAATACCTCAACTAATATTGAAGCTTCTTGAAGCACTGCAGCGAATGCTTGCTGAGTGCGCAGTCAACCGCACAACATTATAATTGATTGGATTTATAATCTAGTTCTATAAAAATTATTGTTTCTTTGTTTGTTCCCTGTAAACTAAAAACTACTGGACCATAGACATATGAATATTAGTAGACCTGCCCTAAGTGATTAAAAGCGTATTATCCCCACTCCCCATACCGGTTCCATTGGAACCGGCTGTGCTCGCGTATGACCTCGAGTGAAATTTAAAAACGTGACGTCATCATTCTTGTGCGAACTATGGTCGAGGCATCATCGGTTCATTTTACGAAATAACACGGCAAAATGTTGACTTGTACTATGAAAACTTGTAAAAATAGATGTGAAAAAGAGAATAAACCCAATTGTCGTATTACATTCCATATATAAGCATTATTTTACTTTATTTTAAGCATATTCACATCGTATAATATAGATCAGTTTTAGAAACATATACTATCACATCGAGAAACGTCTGGACGCGAAACACAAAGCTGGTTAGTTGCTGGGAAGTAAATTATGAACATTTATAAAAGTGTCTTAACTAAATACTTAAACGAAATATTCGACTCTCAAAATGGAACCGAATTTTTTTTGCCGAATTTGGACTTCGCAAATTTGTTCATAACGTGGCGAGTAATTTGCGCTCCCATGTAAAAATGTCTATTCATTCAAAAGCAGGTTTTACTTTTAAGAAGTAAATGGTGATATTATAATGCGAGATGCCTATTTACTGTCAGATTGATTTATTGACGAATCACAGTCAGCCTTACTCCCTTCGTTCTTCAACAGTTGATTTTACCCCTCGCCATTATCTTCTCGTCTATTAATTCCTATGTCTGTGTACTGGACCGATTTCGCTGACAGTGTCAAAGTTTGTTTTTATTAGTGTTAAGAGTGTTTAGAGAGTAGTTTTAATGGTAGAAGAAGTCGGGGAAGCCCGAGGAAGACTTAAAGCATGGGATACGAAGTACCAAACCATTCATAATCCCGAGCAATGCCGGGAACATGTCAGCTAGTACCAAACTATTCATAATCCCGAGCAATGCCGGGAACATCTCAGCTAGTACCAAACTATTCATAATCCCGAGCAATACCGGGAACATGTCAACTAGTACCAAACTATTCATAATCCCGAGCAATGCCGGGAACATCTCAGCTAGTACCAAACTATTCATAATCACGAGCAATGCCGGGAACATCTCAGCTAGTACCAAACTATTCATAATCACGTGCAATGCCGGGAACATCTCAGCTAGTACCAAACTATTCATAATCCCGAGCAATTTATTTATTTATTTATTTATTTATTTATTTATTTATTTATTTATTTATATATATAATTTGTACATTTATTTATAACAATTACAGGTAATAAAGCCTAAGACGTTATAATTGTACCATTTATGCAGTGTATATGCAATGCCAAAAATCTTGCAAATGCGCTATAGGACACAAAAAATAAATCTAATTTTTTATCTACCGCATTCAAAAAGCACGTAGCTCTCCCCACAGGTGAGTTCATTAATAAATTAGTGCGGCTTGCTTTACTATATAGAAGATTGTGATGACGTCCTCGAGAGTGAGACTCTGGTACAAAGAAATTTAATTGGGCCAGTGTCTCATTATTAGAAAAGTGACCGTTTATTAGTTGGAAAAAATATTTAAGCAAAGCAATACCTCTACGTGTCTCTAGGGAGTGGTAATTGGTCATGCCTAATATATAAATCGATGGGTAAAGCCAAGGGTAGCGTCCATAGAGCCGCGAGAATAAAAACCTTAAAATTTTTTTATGGACTCTTTCAATGCGTAAAGTGTATGTTAATTCATGTGGAGCCCAGATGATCGAGTTTGATTCAAGTACACTTAGGACTAGTGTGTTATATAATAACGTCAGTGTTTTTGTGTTACGAAACGGATATGAGTTTCTAATTACGAAGCCGAGAAGCCTGTATCCTCTGCTTATTAAATCATCGATGTGTTGGTGAAAAGTTAGTTTGCTGTCGTAAATAACTCCTAGATCTTTGATTTGGTTTAGGTGTTGGAGAATAATTTCGTTGATTGTATATTCAAATACATGCGGTTTCTTTGATCTTGTATACGAGACGATATTGCACTTGGGTGTACTGAAGTTCAAGCCATTTATTTTGGCCCAGTTTGAGACGCAGTCAATGTCACGTTGAAGGAGAATACAGTCAAGATGGTTTTTTATTGAGCGATATAGTTTCAAGTCATCTGCAAATAGTAAATACAGCGAATGTGTGATGACTGAACCAATATCGTTGATAAAAATCAGAAACAGAATTGGTCCAAGGATAGACCCCTGAGGAACTCCAGAAAAAACTATGAATTCCGATGAACTGGAACCCTTATAATAAACAAACTGTCTACGATTTCGAAAATATGAAGCAAAAAAACAGAGAAGTCTTTTGGAAAAACCAAATGAAGCTAGCTTATTTAGAAGAATATCGATGTCAACCTTGTCGAATGCTTTTTCCAGGTCGAAATAAGCAACATCCACCTGTCCCCGATTGTCGAGAGTTTGTGATAAGAAATCTGAGATGCATAAGAGGTTTGATGTTACTGACATCTGGGGTCTAAAACCATATTGACGGTCATCAAGAATTGGATTAACGTGATTAAGTATATATTTATGTAGAATTTTCTCGAATATTTTCATGATGGAACATAGAACGGCAACTGGTCGATAATTCCGGATATCGCGTTTGTCACCCTTCTTGTAGATAGGGGTTATTTTAGTTAATCTCCAGATGTCTGGGAGAATCCCGTTTTTTAGGCATACATTGAAGAGATAACATCTATAGATAGCCGGGAACATCTCAGCTAGTACCAAACTATTCATAATCCCGGTAATTTTGAGATCGCAGTTAACTCTAGAAGCTTAATCTATTTTATAGGTACATAAAGCCTTAACATACGTCTTAGAGGCGTACACATGTAAATGATGAAAATTTCAAAATAACACGGAATTTAAGCAATTTACAAAGTATTTTCTGAAAGATCAGTAATATGTATTGCTATGATATATATCTTATTAAAAACCTTGTTTCTTGTTTTACTCTCCAATATAAGAACATGGTCATATATATCCAGTATTAGATCTCAATTATATATAAAGCAGCGCAGCGCTTCGATTTTGACATCGTAAAATAGACTGTCTGTATTATACTATTCAATTGTAATAATTGTAGACAATGAAATTATCTGTCTAATTTAATACAATTTCTGTGTGTTTAATATACAGGAGCACATTTGATCAAATGATTCTATTCCTCCTTTTGTTTGGTTGTAGAATTGAATCGTGTCTGGTTTGCCACTTAATTAATTATTGCATTTTCATCACAAGAAGATAAAAGGTAAAGCATCTTTTCAGGTTTTGGCTTGTACGATAGAAGTGTCAGAGGGCCATCAAAACAAAACAATATTACAAAAATATATTTTTCTTCTGTAAAATGTGTTTGCAATTTAAAAAATACAACTGATTTTGATATTATTAAATCATAAAAATTTTCTTTTTATAGAAATAATATAGGTATGTACCTACATTCCATAATAAGTCATGTTTAAGTACCTTTAACTAATCCCAAGTATGCCTACCCACTGGCCTTGCCTGTGTGGGATTTTTGTAATACATGTTGTCCGGAAACTCATGGTACAAAGGGGAAACTGAAGAACCTATCACATAGGTATTTTTTTATTATGTGAGTTTCCATTTTCGAGTAAATCGAGTCAGAAGTTGGAATTTATATATATATATTTTTTTTTTTAATTTGTAGTATTTTAAAATGTGTCGAAGCGTCGGCCCGGCTACAAAAGGTTTTACTGGAAAAAATGTAACAAAAGGATTGAAATGCTCTGATTGAACAAAACCAGAGTATTTTTGGGTTTTCTATGTGACGTAGATGAGCCAATTTACCGCTTGTACTACAAGTTTCCAGACACCGTGTATACACGTCATAGGCAACGACAATGGGGCTAAGAGAGGGCAAGGAGGGGGGGGATTAGGGATACTGCACCCCTTAACTAAATCTATTGATATCATTATATGCAGAATGAAAAAAATATTAAATATAAAAATTTAAAAAAATTACAAATTGCTTAAAACACGGTCCTAAACAACAAAACCGCTTTCAGGCCAAACAATACCCTCTATCCAGGGGACAAAGGTAGATAACTTCGTATTGGTCAATATGCAGGGTGAAGACTTACACCAGGATGCCAACCCCACCAGCAGGTGAGTACAGGCCACACTGGGGCTGTTGGATATAGTCAGCGGGCTGCCGCTGTACCAGTCCTGAGAACAAATAAAGTGATAAGGTGAACACACTTCAAATGGCAGATTATTAATTCATTTTAATTAATTAATCGCTTCTTTAAAACCAGTAGGTGGTCAGTGTTTACATTCATGGTCAATGGAAATGGTTTGGTTAATCTAACCTAACCTAACCTAACCCTGGTAGTTCTGTGAATAAAAGTCCTCGCACCCAAAAAATGTATGTTTTCGTTTTTCTCTCTATAAAAATTTCCTCTGAAAACTTAAGATTTGTAAGTAGGTACATATATACCTACCTACTTAATCATATAATATGAAAAAATTACCCAATTGATAATCCACGGGAGGAATTAATTAAGGAAGTCGTTTATCCTTAATAGTAGATACATTCCGAGAGAAGAGAACAATCAGAAGGAGAATAAAGACGGGTTATTTGGCGGAAATTTCAAAGTTGATTTTCGTGTTCTGTGTAGTTTCTATTCACGCACTGATTCATTACACGCACAAATACAAATCGGCAACCACGATTTCTCAATAACAGTTGACCGATTTAGCTCAGATTTGTTAAATAACTTCAGTAAACTGTTTTTTTTTAACGTTGGTAGGAGAATAAGGTCGATAACATAGAACTTACCGGATAGAACCTTCACAGAACTTAAAAATCAACTTTTAATTTTGATGAATTGATCAAATTCTATGAAAAAATCTATCCTAAATGATTGAATGTTACATTACATATTATAGACATTATTGTGAAATTAAAACAAAATTTTATATGGAAAATGATTACGTAAAATGTTTAGACAAGGTGCCATGGTGCAGCGCAGCGTGACTACTCTTTTGTTATTTATAAAATTCTTGCAATATTAATGTTATATTATAAAAATATTAAATAATAAAAAAAATCGCTATTATAATGAGCATGGTGTACAATGCATTACATACCAGACAATCTCCTCATCCTCGTCATGTTTTACGCCGGTCGCGGTAGGGTGATGATAGATGCCAGCGGAGAATGTTCTAGAGCACTCCTCCTCAGATACTCTCTGCCTTGTCGTCTGTTTTGTGCATTGTGGTATCGGGAAAGAATTCAATAATCTAAACTGTGGAAAAGTTTTAAAAAGAGACGTTAAGATGGGTTTGACATGTAGAGCGAATGTACGGAGAAAGGATTGATATGAGAATTGAAGACGCTTCAGTGGATGGTAGAAGAAGTCTGGGATTCCCAAGGTAGATATGGCAAGTAGCTAGGTCATCTCAACATTCAGATTAACAGAAGCTATGTATGAATGTGAATAAAGCAAGGAGGGTTAACTCGGTAATATACAATGTATGATGATAGGGACTGATAAATTGAACCGTTTTCTGATAATGGGTGACAAATATGCAACAATATGTAACGACGAAATTAACATGAAATCAAACAAAAGGTTTTGGCCTTCTATTTTTCCAATCTTCCTCCATTTTTTTTCTAAGGTAAGACCTAAAGGTGAAAATGGAATAAAAACAAGGGAGAGTATAGTTTCACCACAGGACATTTGAAAACACCCTGTGGCGTACGAAGTACAAAATGCAACAAGCGATCAAATGAACAATAACAGCTTCCATAAGCTTGTTCATGTTTCCGGATGGTTTTATAAATTTAGGAAGGCCTGTAAGGTATCGACTGAAAATAATATGAATCGATCAAATGCCTCAGTGGATAGATCCGATATTAACTCCAGCTTTGCGCAGAAACCACACAGCTACTTGGAAGCGGGACGTTAATGTTGGATCCTATTTTCTCTATTAATGTCATCAAATTTTCGCCCTTTGCTTCGGGAATCCCATGAATGTCTACATTGCATATTCTGCTGCGCTGCTCCATCTCATCTTGTGCATCTCGGAGTGACTGGACTTCTTGCCGGAGGTTTGAGTTTTCTTCTTGGAGAACGCTCACACATCCCAGAATTTTTGTGTATTGGTCCTTCCAGTCGTTAGACAGCGCATCTAATTTTAACTGAACAGCGTCAATTGCTTTCTTGTTTTCAGTGCGCATGATTTCAAGTTTCGATTAAAAAAAAAATTATTAATAAGTCAGTGTCAATGTTAATCATTGACTGATGCGCCGACGGTGAATCAATAGGGCCAGACGTGGTTGCTAAAGGTGAAGATGTGTCTATCTTTGCACTGCAAACCTTGCGAGTTTTAGACATTTTGGTTGATTTATTTCTTAGTTTGTAGGTAGGTTTCTTACAGTTGTTCAAAAATACCCCTTATTGAGTTATCAATAATTTAACTTATTTGTCTATGACAAAAACAAAAAAAAACCTCTTCATAAATTCAAAAATATTTCAAAAATTCAAAAACATAAATTGTCTGTGGTTGTAGCTTACAATGACAGTGAATTCGTTATGCGTAATTTTTCAGGGCAATATGTAAAGTTTTGTTGTTTGTTTTTGGGGTGTTATGCCGTGTTGCGCTAACTCCTTCTTTAGCCGACGTTTCGGACATCGTTGCAGTGTCCATCATCAGGGCAGATCCGGTAGATCCGAAGATGTGTTAGAAGGAGTTAGCGCAACACGGCATAACTCCCCAAAAACAAACAACAAAAATACTTTTGGCCGTGAAAATCTAAAAACTTACCTGAATATGTAAAGTTGTTTCGCACTGTCACCACGAAATACACTATTATTTTGATTAATTTTTCACTAGTTTATATGTTTCAACTTTGATTACTTGCTAAATTTGCTTAAATTTCACTACTTTTGTCATTAAATATGGATCTGTCAGAATAGCTATTGTTTACACTTGTCCATAGACAATGAATTCGAACTTTAAAAACAATTTTTTCTGGCTCTATGGTACCAAACGGGCTGAAAATTTGGAATCGAGATCAGAATCACGGTCCAATCCGACTTCATTCACAAAACCTGCTTAAAGTTGCATTTCTGCAAATTTCATCTTTTTAATAGGGCTCAAAATCTGCATAAATTTGCATTTCTGGTTAATTCCAAATTCTTATAGGCGCTAATTTGAGACTTGGGTTCGAACTTTAAAATCAGAATTTCTGGCTTTATATTACCAAACGGGCTGAAATTTCGGAATCGTAATGAAAATCACAGTCTCAAGCGAAATCTGTTATAAAATCTGCAAAAAGTTGCAATTGAAGAAAAATCATAAAATTAACGGGCACTTTTTGAGACTAGGGTTCGGACTTAAAATACCGTTTTTTCAGGCTCTAGGGTACCAAACGGGCTGAAATTTTGGAATCGCGATCAGAACTGTGGTCCAAACAGTTGTGAAAAAATCATCTTTTTTACAGTGCTAATTTGAGACTTGGGTTCAAACTTTAAAAATCAGTTTTTCTGGCTGTATGCTACCAAACGGGCCGAATTTTTGGAGTCGCGATCAGAATCATGGTAAAAAACCGAAATCAGTCACAAAATCTGCTTAAAGTTGCATTTGTGAAAAAATCACCTTTTTTATAGGGCTAATTTAAGACTTTGGTTCGGACTATTAAAACCGTTTTTTCTGGCTATATATTACCAAACAGGCTGAAATTATGGAATCGTAATGAGAATCACAGTTTCAAGCGAAATCATTATAAAATCTGCAAAAAGTTGGATTTGAAGAAAAGTCATAAAATTAACGGGCACTATTTGAGATTTGGGTTCGGACTTTAAAATCCGTTTTATTTGGCTCTATGGTACGAAACAGGCTGAAATTTTGGAATCGCGATCATAATCGTGGTCCGAAACGAAATCAGTCACAAAATCTGCATAAATTTGCATTTCTGGTAAATTCCAAATTCTTATAAGCGCTAAATTGAGACTTGGGTTCGAACTTTATAAATCACTTTTTCTGGCTCTATGGTACCAAACGGGCCGAAATTTTGGAATCGCGATCAGAATCATGGTAAAAAACCGAAATCAGTCACAAATTCTGCTTAAAGTTGCATTTCTGAAAAAAATAAATTTTTTTATACGGCTAATTTGAGACTTCTGTTCGGACTTTTAAAACCGTTTTTTCTGGCTTTATGTTACCAAACAGGCTGAAATTAAGGAATCGTAATGAGAATCACAGTATCAAGCGAAATCAGTTGTAAAATCTGCAAAAAGTTGCATTTGAAGAAAAATCATAAAATCCTATTGGCCTCCGAATTGTTTGGCTAAAAAATTGTCCTTCACATCCGAATTAATTTTGTACCAAAAGTTTTAAGTGCAGTTGTGTACTAAATCTTACATAACTTTTAAACTAAACACAATCTTTTTTAATTTACTTGTGCATTGAATCAAGGTATGTAAAAAATATATGCATTGTTTAAAAAAAAAAAATAATATGATTAAACGAGTATATGAATTTTTTTTTTTTCAAAAACCAATTTTTTTCTTCATTTTTTTATAATTGGATTAAGAAAAGTTGTACATTAATCATACTTATTACCATAATATATATTTTTTGCCATTTGGGCTCTTGTTAGCCGCCCACCATGCGTTTTACGAACAAGCTTGTCAATTCCCGAACCACACGCCGTTTTGAAAAAATTCAATGAAGCTGAAATATAACAAAATTTCAATCGTAAATATCAGGAAAATATTGTACCAACGGAGTCCTGCCAATTACTATGAAATAAATGCTTAATTATCTACAGAGCGATGGCATTTCAAATTTTAAACACAGATGTCAATAATGTATCCCTTTTTCGTTTTTAAGTCGATAGACATCAGACCCGCCGGGACGGCGTCGTTTGATTTTAAGACACATCGCCGTACACACGCCGGGACGGCGCACACTGGGGCCAAATACCAGAAGTTGATACAATAAACAAAAAAAATAAATTCAATAGTACGATGTCGTTTCATTTGTTTCGAGGTACCTCGATAATTGTAGCATTATTATATAGTAGGTAGAAACCTTTGACCTTCTACCTGTGACACCGCTCAGTACAGAGCGAACACTCGTGCAGATAATACGCCGTTTACAAGTGCCAGCATAAACCTCAAGTTCAAGTATTTATTTCGGAAGACACCTATTACGAATCCCAAAAGTGAGTACGGAACCATCATGATCAGGTATTTATCTTATTTTTTCACATTATATTTTGAACATTATTAATTATTTTAATAGATAAAATTGTTTATCAAATATATATTATACAAAAATTTAGTCGTGATTTTTAAAAATTGATATTCTTTTAGAGATTAGTTGAGCTCCGGGCACCTCCGGGCTATCATTCAAACACTTTTAGGACCAGTAACTATTGTTATATACGAATCACTTTTAAAATCTTGCACATATGTACACTTTTTTAAGTAATGAATTATTTTAATGTGACGGGAGCTATAATTAAAATGAACAGTTTTTTTAAAAACTCGGGATCAGACAATTTAATATCATGTTAGTTACGAAACCTGTCAAAATAGAAGTTTATTTCAAAATAATCGTTACCGACATTCAATTTCCATTTTTTGGACGTAAGGTGGTAAAGTGTAACTCAAAGATAAAACTTCATGGTCTCCCTTCCTAAAACTGTTTATACCACATATCTGGTCATAATAGAACAAAGATAGAACACGTTTTCTGAGAGAAAGAGTCGTGTCAGTTTGTGACAGATATAGCACAACGCAATTCAGCGGTTTTTATGCTTCGTGACAAATACAGCACTACGTGAACCAAGCGGAGAAATTATTCATTTTCTTTTTTCACACAGGTGTGAATTCTGATACCTTATTCATGACAAGACGACAATTATTCACAATAATGAAGAACTCTGGATACCTACACATTCCAGATCAGCTAAATTCGCTGCAAAAGGAAATGGAGTTGAGGACAGGATGCATCGGTGATCCCAGAAAACATATTTCGAGAAGGATAAATCGCTTCAAATCGGAACACTATTCACGATGGGTAGCAGCGCACCGGATTGAAGTAAGATTTCCGGAGAAAAATAAAACATTGCTGGATTTATCAATTTATTTTCCGAATCTTACACTAAAACGCGGTGGTCCCGGTCGCCCGAAAATTACCTTTGATCAGAGTACAAAACGAATGAAACGACAAAAGACTCTGGATTTGAGAAAGTCTACTCCTCTAACTGAATTAGTTTATGCCACACATATGGAACTTAGAACTACAGGACAGACATAGGCGTCTATAGCTATCACTGATATTTTATCGGATTCATCAAGTCCCAGTAAAAGGAGCTTATAGAAAGTCTCTTGAAACAGTTACTATGTCAGGAGAGGATGCTGTAGCACTCGTAGTGGAAGCGGGATTATCTCGACACCAATACAATGTAATAAGATCAAATGCTCCAAAACTATACCCGTTTTATAAAATTGTACAGGCCGCATAAAAGGAATGTTACCCAGTGACTGCAAAAATCAATGTAAGTGATATTTCAGTTCATGATGATTTGCAGACAATACTCAATCTTACCATTAAGCGTTTGGTCTTCGCTCAGGGCAATGTAATACGTACACTCAATTCTAAGGAATTATAAAATGTATTTTCAATTTGTTGTTTTTGTTATCAGATCCTTTGCGAGCAAAAGGAAGCAGCCAAAAAAAAAGTTGACCACACTCCTCATAGAAGCGGTAGAAATGCTAATGGCTCCATCATTACAGCCGACAGGTGAAAATTATTCAAGTACTCAGGATGATGATGATGATAGTGACGATTACGATTATTATGATGATCGTGATGATGGTAGTGTTGATGATGGTGATGATGATAATGATTTTGACTCAATCAAGTCGGATAAAGAGATTGACTTTTTTGTTTTGTTATTTATTTATTTAAATCGTGAATATAAAATATGTACATAATAAAGTTTACATATATTATGTATTTAAAATTTTTGGTTTTTTTATAACCTTCCTTTTCACATTCAAATTTTCCCTTAAAAACGTCCCTGTGAATAAAGGGCGTTTTTCATCACTCTTGCCCCAGTGTGCGGCGTCGCGGTCGTTTGAGGCCAATGGGTTAACGGGCACTGTTTGAGATATGGGTTCTGACTTTAAAATCCGTTATGGTACCAAACGTGAATCATGGTCTTATCCGATATCATTCACAAAATCTGCTTAATGTTGGATTTCTGAAAAAATCATTTTTTATGGGGCTACTTTGAGATTTTGGTTCGGATTTTAAATGCCAATTTTTCCTGCTCTATTGTACCAAATGGGCTGAAAGTTTGGAATCGAGATCAGAATCAGGGTCCAATCCAACATCATTCACAAAATCTGCTTAATGTTGCATTTCTGAAAAAATCATCTTTTTTACGCTACTTTTGATTTTTTTTGTTACAATTTGTTGAAAAATCAAAGGTTCCTCTGATAATCATAAATCCCTTTCATTTTGGCCATATCAAACAGAGAAAACTACCGATAATTACGAGGTTAAACACTATGAAACACTTAACAAATATTAAAACTTATATTTATTATTGCATTGGTATGCAAAAAAATACTTTTTAACATATTTGGCACTAGATGTGTTTCATAATCCTTTATTGCCTGATATTCTATCTTTAAATTCAGTGTAACTGACATTAAAATTGAAGAAAACAGATAATTCGCTTTTTACGGTATTCATACCTAGTCAATTTCTTTCGTCGGTCCATGCATCACCCATAACACTAAAAACTCTTGAAACTGAAATCGTTGCCACCATTGGACCGGTCCAATAGTGGAGCCAGTATAACGGTCCATTTATCACAACTTGGATCTGAAAGATCAAATAATGTTTGTTATTGAAATAATTAAATGACTTTTCGAATACATTTTACAATAAATGACAACAGTAATAAATTTACAAGGCTCACACAAAATGTATTAATATAATAAATATTTCCTTTCCTCTTCTGATAATCCATGCACTTATTCGACATTCTTCACGTTCCTTCCTCCACCAAATGATTGGCGATGTGATGGATAGCGAGCCACCGTAGTCGGGGACGCCCTAGGAAGACATGTCAGATAATTGAGTTGGGCCATGTGACGAGTCAGAATAATAGAAGATTATGTATGATGTATGAATTTGATGAATGAGGAGTTGTTTGGCGGTCCATCCTCTCTGCCTACCCCTGCGGTGATGGTTAGTTAGTTAATAAATATGTACGTGTAAAATCCACAGTGCAAATTTGGTATTGCATGTCACATTCCATGGAAGTCGGGGAATAGGCTTGCATTTTGGCCTGACCTTGAATTTTAAAAACGGTTAGTTTCCGAAATAGTTAATTAGTTCAATCGTTTCGCAGGACCATTGATCCCATCTTTCCCTTATTTAGTTATGATATGTGTACTACTACTATATTTAACATTTTATACTTACTTACTATAACCAAATATCAAATTCCTTGTAAAATATTATATTCGTATTCATTCCTGAGAACATTCGTATTTGTTATGTATGGTAATAAGTTGAGTATTTAAGCGATAGATGGCGCTAGTCATAAAGCTTACTCCAGAGTCCGTCAGATGCCGCTAGAGTTTAACAGATGCTTGTGAGGTTATAGTGACAGGGAACAAGCTTCTCGAACCAGAGAATTACCAACCCTCGGGTAATGAACAGTGTAGCTAAATACAGACCTATTATGTGTAACGTAAATAAACACAATTATAAGTAGAACCTTTTACTATATTTAAAGAGTTTCTAACACTAAAATCTGCAAACTAAGACACATATAACAGTATTCATTCATGATGATATTTGAATTCATTCATGAGAATATTCGAATTCATTCATGATAATATTCGAATTCATTCGTGATAATATTAGAATTCATTCATGATAATATTAGAATTCATTCATGATAATATTCGAATTCATTCATGATAATATTCGAATTCATTCATGATAATATTCTTCATATAAATTGAGAACAATAACACATTGAGGCAGTGTTGCAGAAAGTTTCATAATATTTATATCCGGGGGTAAAGTGCAAAAACTTCGGGAAGCGATTCTACATGATAGTACAAGTAAAAAAGGTTATTAATCAAGTTTCGATATTTTATGTTTTGAGGCAGTTTTCAAGTACAAAAGTAGAATTGTTTGTATCGAGAAAATAACATTCTCTAACGAAAAACATATTTTTGTATGGAAAAAAAACAACGGAATTTAGAAAAAAGTTATTCTCTTTTTTATTTCAACCATCATGTAGGTTCATCTCCCGAATTTGTGTACTTTACCCCCGGACTCCCTGTATATTGTTAAAGCATTTACGTGAGTATTGGTAAAAGTCTAAGATAAACAGCAGGCAAACAAGTTGAAAATGTGTCTCATTACAAAAGATACAGGGTAAAATGTATAATTATTACTCTCTATTTTCAGATTAGGAAAAATATTATATTGATAATTATTCATTATCATTGGACTGGTGTTTAGTTACGCAGAGACTGTCAGTAGAAGTGCAGTCGTTCACCAGTTGTTGTGGAGCAGACGCCTGTGCACCGTTCAGTCATCTTGTTTGTTAATTTAACTTTCCGGCCAAATTCTAGATGACAAGATGAATTCGTTTGCCTTCTTCCTTTTGATTGTGGTAATTAACAGTTGTTGCTATTTTACTTTGCAATTACCAAATATAAATTAATTATCTTAATGATTCTTTCTATTAATTATATATATTGTGGAGGTTTACAAGTGTGTTAGTTTTTTAATAGAATTGCACAGTATATTATGATACAAATTAATTAGATTATACAGTATTTTATTATACGTGATTAAAGTACCATACATTAGGAATGAAAACGGTTCGTAATCTTAACTAGTGAATACACGAGTAATAATAATAAAAGGGAAGAAAGTGTGTGGAGAGAAGAATTAAACGTTTACACATCGTAATTGATTGTTAATAAAAAGTTGAATTGAATCTGTTCAACATCGGTTCTTAAGAGGGATTGCTAGGAGGCTAGGATTATAAAACGGCAAATACTCATATGATGAAATTGTACTAACTCTAAACCTCTCTCATTTGGAAGTCCGTCGGGAAAGAAATGACCTCATTTGCTTCTTCAAAATTATAAATGGTATTATTGATTCACCTACTCTACTGCAACTCATTCCCTTCAATATCCCCTTGCACAGAGTCAGAAATAATGAACTGCCCTTCCTCAACCATCATTCGACAAATTATGGATATTATTCACCATTGTCCAGAATGTGTAGACTGGTCAACTCAAGTCAAAACCTTAACTTTTTTGGGATAAGTCTGAATGATTTTTGCTAGTCGCTAGACAAGTGACGGAATATTATAAGTGTCCTGTGGTCCTGACCCACGGCGTAGTCTTGACTTGATTCGACTTGTCACTTTATTTTCTTATATTATATCTGCCTTATGTCTGTGCTTTCATATACCTTTGTCTACTCCTGTATTTTTCATTTTACTGTATTCGTGTTATTATTTTGTAATTTGGACGATGTCCTTTAATAAATAAATAAATAATGAAAAATTAATTGCAAGTAGTTTTAAAATAATTAACCACAGTCTTAATATAATTTATCACAAAAAAATTGTTTTCATTGTTAGCAAAGAATCATGAAAAATGTCTGAGGATGAATAATAGTAATTTATATTTTGATTTTTATTTCGTGTTACTAATTTTGTAAATTGAAAGTCAGACCGTTAGTAAATAAATGTTAACCTGTATGTTAAAAAAATATTTTAGCTGGTTTTATGTTAGGAGTGCTCAATATCGGGATATAAATTTAAACACCTAGTTGAGAATTGATGAACATATTGAATGTGGTTTGTCACAAAATGAAAACTTTACAGGAGGCGATAAAAACGAATATTTACTGAATTTAAATTTATATGAAAGTGGATAATATTTCAAAAAGAATTATTTAAAATATTTATCCTTAAATTTAGTTTATAGCATTAAACATTTCTTAATCAACAAAAAATACTTTACTATACGGTTCTATGTAAAACTCGTCTAAAAAAATTCCCAAAAAATGTGGCTTACAGCGAGATCATCATACAACGAGGCCAGATGTTATTAATTATCTAAAAATAGTGCAATTTAAACACCAATAAAAAAACTTTTGTAAGACGGTCAATCTCTCCCTTAAGGCGATGCGCTACGTCGTGTAATATTTTAAATTGAGCCGCTATCAATAACAACCTT
This sequence comes from Hesperophylax magnus, assembly GCA_026573805.1. Taxonomy (NCBI): domain Eukaryota; kingdom Metazoa; phylum Arthropoda; class Insecta; order Trichoptera; family Limnephilidae; genus Hesperophylax; species Hesperophylax magnus. The sequence continues at coordinate 180,161 of JAIUSX010000052.1, forward strand.
TAAGTAGATGGCGATAAGGTTTAAATTCCCGCTTAACACCATCCGCCTGTTTTGATTTATGCAAGAAAAAAATTTGGCCAAAAAGTGCCTTTTATTTTATTTTGTGGATGTTCAGACATAAATATTTAATTTTTTTTCCGATCATTTTATAAATAACTTAATTTGCCACATTATACAATAAAATCATAACCGAAAATAGGTTCGTAAGTAGAAGATTTTGAACTTTAAAACAGTTTTCATAGGCTTATACATTATTTTTTCTGGGCTTATAAAAAAACTTATATAAAAAATACTCGATTATTTCAAAGGTCAAGATGTATTCTACTCGCAGTATTTAATTAAAGCATGTGGAACATTTCTAGGCGACCAAATTTTCAAACCAAAAATACATGATTTTGCATTACTACGTATGGCATCGCACAATGGATTAAAACGGTTTTACACAATTGGTTGTATTTTCATCTTTGAAAATATTAAAAAAAATCATTTACACCAACCTCAGATAGTTAGGTATGTTAAAATATTGATGTAGGAAAAAAGCCTAATCCGAGATCTTTCTATAAACATCAATTAATAATCAAATAAGTTTTATTATTCACGCCGATTATATTTGATTTGGTGTAGCTAATTAGACAATCTTGAACAGCTGAAAGAATGTTATTCTCTCGAGTCTTGTGACAGTGACATACTAAAATAATTTTATTGTGACAAGTAAAAAATATATTATAAATAATCTTTATACCATATCTATATATCACCACTGACCCAAAGCGTTTATCATTGCTAAATAGAGTTATAAAAATAAACAAACTTCAAACCGTGCCATTAAGACAATCAATTAGGTAGGATCTAATACGGTTTTTCATTTCTTTATTAATTTCTACGTATTCATACATTATTATTTAAAATAAAACAATTGGTTTGTAAAAGTGATGTTATTGTTTTATTTTAAATTCAATTAGTTTGATCTGGTTTTATTCTACACAAAGTATAATTGTGATCATTTTTTTTATTTGGAATCAAACGAATACTACAAATATAACTATGTCCTACCTACCTGTAGTATTTCTAAATCTTCCACAGAATAAACTTATCCCAAAATATGGGTTAACTGTTTGCAAAATGTTGATTGGGGCTGACATAAAACCCGGAACAGGGTTCCTGGGATTCATGCCCAGAGCATAAATATTTCAAAAATTAGATCCCCATAAACCACGTGTTCGTGCATCTGCATTTGCCTTAATAATACATAATGACAAATTGCGAAAATATTAGAATTTTTATGAGCACGTGTTTCGATATCGTGATAATACATTCAAATTTTAATATAAGTTTATCAGGAAACCTGTCAATTCATTGATTAAGGGACTGCAATCCCGTTTCTAACGGAAATAAAATAACGCTAATTTATTAAAGATCTGATCAAATTATTCGTATTTCTATTAATAACGGAACTGCAGGCCTTTAACGAATGTATTGGCAGATTTCCTAACAAACTATCAGTAAAACACGAATGTGTATGAGGATGTCAGAACACGTGTTCTTAAATCTTATAGTATAAGCGCATAAACACGTGTTCCGACATATTCTTAATGTACTAATATTTTATTAGGGAATGGCCTGCAATCACGTTTTCAACAGGATTTTAATAAATCAGCAATACTCAATTTTCTCGTGTGTTATATCATGTTTTCAAATAGAATTAAAAAAGGAATGTTATTGTTCTTTGTCCTTATAGTATGTACCTTCCTACCGTATAGGCATACACATGTTTTATTTTGCATCCTAGAATGCTGCATAATGCAATAATAGGTAGGTATTGTTAACTATTGCATCGCACTTCTAAATAGCAAAAAGCAAAAACTACTTTCATCAGGTTGATAACCGCTTTTATTCATTACACACAGAAACATGACAACTAATTATAATTGTATTCATTGGAATCAATTTAATGTTGATTTTAGCACTTCGATGTAATTTGTTACATCTAACCCGCCTTTGATAAATCGCTGCCTATTGATACAATGAGCGCATGTTCATTCATATCAGACAAGTGTGATAACTACACGTGAAATAAAAGTACTTTCTCTCCCAACAGTGAGTTCACAAGAAGACAAAAATGACAATTAAATCATTAATAAATTGTTATGTCTTTATAAAAGAATTTCAGATAAGTTGCATTCATTTGTTGTTCTAAAACAACACTGTATTTCACACTATAAATGTTGATTGATTTATTTTGTTATTATTTTATTATAAAAAGTTGTGTTCATTTTATTACAAGAGTTAAGTATAAAGGTGGCAATTTCTTTCAACCATCACCGATTCTTAGAAATACTTATCGCATATCAATTCACTCATCTAAATACAAAACATCTTATTCCTATCTTATTTTGGTAGGTAGATACCTACTCAATCCTCTTCTCTATCTCTTCTATAAATATTCTCTATCTCTTATCTATATTTTATCTATCTCTTATCTATCTGTTCTCTATCTGTTCTCTATCTCTTCTCTATATCTTCTCTTTCTCTTCTCTATCTCTTCTCTATCTCTTATATATATCTTCTCCATCTCTTATCTATATTTTTTCTATCTCTTCTCTATCTCTTCTCTATCTCTTATCTATGTCTTCTCTATCTCTTCTCTATCTCTTCTCTATCTCTTATCTATCTCTTCTCTATATTACATTAAAGTCGCCATACGCGTCTGTCTGTGCGCTTGGTCCTTCTAAACTACGGAATGGATTTTTTTAGAGTTTTCACTGGCATTTAGTGAATTTCTTCCAGAAGGTTTATATATAATACGTGCATATTATATTTACAGGGCCGGTCTTATGCGGGTACAATTAGAGAAGTCCTTTCCGGGCGCCGGATTGTTAAAGCGCCAAAGCGCTGATGATACCGAACACCTAACAGTTCTAACAAATCGCCCTTGAAATTATTTTTCACAAAAACGGCGCTACACAAAAATACAAATCATTCGAATTTTAATGATTACAGTGATCACCTACCTAGGCGTATACTGGTTTTGACAAGGGGCGTCACTGTATTTTTATAAAAAAGTAGAGAAAAGTTGAGTAACGCCGGGCACACGTCAGCTAGTAGGTTACTAAAGTAAGTCTCGGAGATAGATAAGTTCACGGATCGTAATACTAATTTCGGTTGTGACTCTGTCTGTCTGTATAACTCTGGTTCAACGAACTCCAGAACTTTTGGGTCGTCATTTTAACATTTGGAAGTGTTTGTTTGGAGAATTCAGACCTACACACAATATAATATTTTTAACAGAAAATTATTTTAATTGTAATTTTAAAAATTGGAACTGATTTCGGATTCAGAGAATTCAGAATATATGTAATTTTTCATGAAATCTGTCGACAGAAACAAAATACCAGGAACACAAAAATGTTATAGGGTAATTTGTTTAAATTTCTACATTGGCACTAATTTCACAAAAATTATATCTGCATAAAATATTTAAAAGATATAATTAACGTCAAAATAAAACATGGACCAGTCGACAAGAATAAATACCAGGACCACAGAAATACGATTGGGTTGTTTTTATAAACATTCATTTCTCAGTGACAGATAGTATTGTTGTTAGATCACAGGGACACGTTTATACCTATAGGTATTTTTAAATGTATCTATATATATTTTATTTTTCGTGGATTTACGCTGATTAGATTCTTGTTTTATATACTTATTCATGCTAGACTTTTAATTCTAACAAGATTCCTATAAATACGAAAATGTTTGAAAATGAAACAACTCAATTCACTGGAAATTAATTCCGGTTTTTTCCACCCTTAACACACCCGGATAGCGGCAGATAACACAGGTTTAAAACTGTTGATGCTTCATAATTTTATCAATATGTTATTGTGTTTGTGTTCATAACAACCATACCCTGAACAGAGCTCAATAATAAGTATGTAATAAGTGGAGATAGTACAATCTGTCCATTCCAGAAATGTCCAGATTCACTTGCGTCACTTATCACGGGTCGTGTAGACGGACGGGACGTGTCCGGTCAGGCCGTGACATTACTCTTGTTCTTGTTTACTCCGGAGACATTTTTATCCGAATAATGGGACTTATACATACAAAAACCACACCATTAGAGAAGTAGGTAGATATAGGCAATATTAATTGACGTATCGTTGATAAACGGACGTGACTCAGTTTTCAAGCCGGTAACTAAATGTAAACAAAATTAAATAACAAAGCAATCATATATGTACTTAGTTGTAGTGACCTTTTTTCCTCCAATTTAAGCAATTTTGTAATGTCTTCTCAACTTTTTTTACCAGTCATTCATTCCCTGACTGCTATAATAGGTCACTCCAAGTGATACGCTACGTTTGGTCATTTAGCAGAGGTGCCCGGTTTCATGGGGATAGGTTTATACAAGTCTTAGCGGTTGATGCGTCTGCTCACCAGATTGGGAGAGACCGGTCAGGAAAGACCCTTTTATCCAGTCTCACAAGCGACTGGAACATCAAGGGCATTGCCGGCCCTGTGCAGGAACAATTAGAGCAGTCCGTTACGACATAAATAAATGTGATGTACCTGATCTAATAGCCTAATTGTAACAATTCCAGATGCTGGTCTGTTCCCCCTCAGCGACACAGGCCGGAGTGGCGTGTGGCGAGTGCAACAGCCTGCAGGTCAAGTGTGTCAGCAAGGACGCGGTGTTACCCTGCGCAGGTTCCCCTGCCGCCAAGCTCATCCGCTGTCCAGCCGGAACGTTCTGCAACGTCAACTTCATCCCCTGGTGCCACCGGCCGGGTATCGGCCACCCCACTCTCTGCAGCTTGTGATGGTGCCGAGCCGAGATGTCAACTTGATCATATGCCAAACAGGGAGAGATGTTTGACCACGAGCTACTTTGATCTCATCAACTTTAGTGGGGCATTTGACTATCAGAAGATTCTCGTCTCTTCAGAGGCCTCAGATGGGGTCTCTAAAAAATGTGGCTTACTAAGGTCCTGCCACCTCCCTAGAAAAGGCAAGGTTATCTAGTACAATAATAATCAATTGCATTTGGAGACACGGGTCACACCTTACAGCATGGAACATTAAAGCTCCGTTGTAGCTTCTCTTTCTATTAAATTTCATTTATGAGAAATGGAAAGGTTGCAATGGAGCTTTCAGCAGTACCTACGGCACTATCGTTCCGTCCAGTTTAAGCATAGAGGGTGATTGTACCAAGTTCTCTTTTAGCACCTGGTGGTGCACTGTCGCTTTACCAGCAGCATTAACACTAAAACACTGGTGAACAGAAATTGATTTGTGAGTGGATACCTAACAAATAATGACGCTTATGAATAAAAATAGTTGTGGTGATAAAATTATTATTGTTAAAATATTTGTTTCAGTCTATGCATCAACCGTCTAAAGCTTATATATTTTAACCAACAGAGAAATTATCAGAAAAACGCATTCCTTAATATGTACAGTGTACACACCTATTTATTTACCTACTCGTAAATAACTAAAACAAAAAACCTGTATCCTTCCTCAAAATCGTTTACCTAATTTTAACTGTAGGGTTAATATTTATATTATTTAATTACCAAAACAACACTTGGTTCCAACTCTATAAGACGAAAATATAAAAATTACTGGAAATGAAAAATAAAGCACCAATGTAGATAATTTGTACCGATATAATCGACTGATTTCCACATATAATTAATTCTGGCACAGAGCTATAATAAAGTGTGTTAGAAATTTACTTTTTGTGATGAATAAATAATTTATGAACCAATTTTTTTTTCAATTTTTTTTAAATAAAACAAACACGTGTTTGTTTTATTTTTAACTAAAAATGTTCAATATTCTGTCAAAAAAATGAGAATTGCTAATTTATTAAGAACATCTTTAAATTATTGGCATTCCTGTTAATTACTGGATTGTCGGCCGTTTCCTGAAAAACTTTTAGTAAATTCATAATACACATTAACACGTGTTCATGCACCATTTGCCTTAATATATAATGACGAAATGCGAAAATAATAGTATTTTTATTTATTTATTAATTTTCGGGAAATCGACAGTTTACATTAAATCGGTTTGTACATAAGTATTATATAACTGTACTTATTACTGTAATCTTTGTAGCCTCTGAATTGGTGAATTTTCTAATTAATTATTAGCATAATTCGGAACATTATAGAGAGCAGTCAGTCTTGTCTTACGCGTAGGTACACGCAAGGTAATAAGTTTAGTTGAATACATTGCGTTCAATCTGCCATTCGCTAACTAAATCGGTCATTGTGCGCCTTGATGATAAGTGGGGTCAAATTAGTCCATTAAAAAGATGTAATTAACATCTTCAATTGGAATTCCTAATTCGTAATTAATGGGGGAGACCCAGGAAAAGCGGATGTGTTAAGGGAGATATTAAATAAAACACATAATGTTTGCATACCATAAAAACTATATACCTAAAGTGAAATGTTAAAAAAATGTTTGTCTACAAAAGTAAAATAAATGAAAAGGTAATACTAATTAGAATTATAAAAATAATGTAAATTAAAAATACATCTTCGTATTGTTCACTTTGGCCGGGTACCCGGGCAAAGTGAACTTGGGCTCCGGGCAAAGAGAATTAGGAATCACAATCGTAGTAGAAGTAAGAACCATATCCACTATATGAGGTGCATGATTCGTGAGCCCAACTTTTATACTGGCTGCATTGAATCCAATGCTCTGTTAATGGTTCAACATAATTTAAGTCACAATTAAGGCAAATCAAATTTTTTCAAACTTTTAGTCCGCTGTTAGATGGGCCAAGTTTTTTTTTCTTTATGATTTTATTTTGTTGTATTTTTTCGAATGTTGGCTTCATTTTTGTCTTTTTGTATGTTTTTTATGGAATATGTAATACGCAATTGCACATAATCAATCAAAAAGTTCATTCACTCGGGCAAAGCGAATGGTCCATCCGCTTTGCCCTATTCGCTTTGACCAAGGCAGTATCAAATAACGTTTTGTTAAAAAATACGATCTCTTTGCTGTATTTCTTAACTAAAGTTAGTTTTTTAGATAGGAAACAAATAAACATTGGATGAAATAAACTAATCTTCACATGAAAAATAACCAAATAATAATAATCACAAATACCTTACCTTCGTTTATCGTATGAAAATTCTAAAAAAACGATTTTTTTTCAAAAGGAGCGTGCGTTCTTGCCAGACGACAAATATTCACTGTCATGGCGTCAAAATCTAAAAAAACTTATAATCTATCAATTTTTTGTTGGTGGATCTTATAAAATGGAAACCAGATTTTCTTTCTGAAAAATGAATAATTTTAATCTGTGCATTTTATATCGTTTTATTTTGATTTAACATCTAATAAATAGTTATTTTGGTACTTTAATTTCAGATTGGTACAAAAAATCACCTAATAAAAAGTTTAAACATAAAATTGTACTAGAATACTTCATCACTTTTCGGAAAATATCTAAAGTTACTTTATGAACAACGTTTGGTTGTAGTAAAAAATATGAACCAGCTCGACTTTTCTTCAACAATATAAAGTATCCTTTGTCTTCCTCTGGTGCTTTATCCTATTGGAGATTGACCATCATCAGGCAATCTTCACCCTACAAATGTTGAAACAATTCTGCAACACTCACTCGTACCTACATGTCACTTAGATAATAAAATCATGAAGTTATAAACATTTTATGGTTAGTTTTTTCATATCTTCAGAAGAATGTCCAACACATATAAAACTTCAAAGATAATGTTTGTTTTATTAAGTAGGTAAAAACCTTCTAAGCTAATTTTATAAAAAAAAATTTATACGTAACAAATGTACATTGTGAATAATAAAAACTCATTAAAAACAAAAAATGTCTAGAAATTGTTACATAGTGAATGCCAAAGAAATACAAAAAAAAAAAAAAAACCTTCTCCCCTAAATACCGATGATCTAATTCACCCGAAACAAACTAGAACAGACTGGTGCAATAAAAGTATGATTATTATGTCTAGTTTTAAAACAATTGGAAAACCGCTCGTCCCAGTTGATAACATTGTCTAATTGTACTGTAATTACATATGCTTAGTAGGCCATCACTTATCCAAGGTGTTTAAAGTGTAAAACCCTACATGATCTAGTAAAAGGAAAAAATATACATAATTTTTCGAATTTCCAAAGTTTAAAGTTAGTCTTTAGGTAAAAAATTGAATTGTTTGTATGGAAAAAATTAAATTCTTATATGAAAAAATATTTTTGCAAGAAAACAATGGAAAAAATTTGTTAACCTTTTAACTTATACCATCACGTAGAACCACGGGATAGAAGAATTATTAATGGTGGATATTTTTTCCAAAGTTTAATTTAAAAAAAAACTTTATGTTAACCCCTCGGACTAAAATAATATGATGTCCTCAAAATATTCCCGCTTGACGTTCAAATAGATTGGCTGTTTTTTAATGTACCTTTCCAACAAACTTTAATTTTTGATAGCAGGTGAAAGAACAGATTTTACAAACGGACAAGTAATTAAAAAATAATAAAATTTGTACGCAAATACAGCAAATATTTATCACTTACCAATGATATTTTTTATAAACTTTGTATACCACTTTATACGAAACTAAAAAGCACATATAAAATAAAGGTTATTGTCCTATATAAAAATAATTAAAAAAATTACAAATCTTAACCTGGTTAACGATTTGCGGTTTTCTGTTTTATAGAATAATTTCAAATTATACTGGAACGTCTACGGTATACTTTTAAACCCAAAGAGAAAGCTTGCTGTTTTCTCTTTCTAAATCTGTTTATATTATATTCCTGACATGATAGAATGGGAGTGATTTTGTGACAGATAGAACTACGAGGCGCGAGTGTTTTTAAACAAAAATATTTATGGAAAATTAGATAATTTATCTAATATTCTACCACCTCTTAATAACCAAATAAGCCAAAACTACATTAACACGTATTCATTAGAATCAAAAAGTAGTAAAAATACCTATTTATAAAGGTTCCAGAATCCATATCTTCATCGCACTACTTTTTTCTGTATAATATCTTCTAGGTATCTTCCCAACCCTCAAACTGAGACAAGGTTTGAATACAAATGTGCGATCCTTTTACGAAAAATCTGTACCTACATCTGGCGTTGTTATTAATAACGTGCCGTGAAATATTTTATTAAAAATTGACACAGTGCATAAATTGCACTCAATTATATCAATCATGCATGAAGTTTTCGGAAAATTATTCCAGTGATCACTGTAGATTTATATAAACATAACCGTAGTGGCCGGCGCTAGAAACTTTATTAAAAAAAAAAATTTTAGAAAGGTTAAAATCAAAATTGAAAAAAAAATTACAGACACCGTCCCAGTTGTAGGCTGAGAAAAGGGGAAAAATAAATTATTCTTCTAAAATTTAATACAGTCCTTAAAATAACCACGGACACCTAATTATTTGTTATCAATGTTATTTTCATTTGAACAAGTATTTGTGATTGATTAGTAGCAATAATTAGTAGCATCTGTCGGATAAATATGTAAACAGTTTACACTCTAGTTTAATTTCAAAACTGCTTCACAATTTTACTGGAAGGAGATAATAACATAACATAAATGAATGTTTCGTTTCGTAATTATTATGACTAGCAGTTAAAAACCCGCTCCGCGGGTTTTTTTCTGCTAGGCCCTGCGGGCGGCACTTAGTTGGGCTTTGCCCAGTTTAAGTGATACTAACAACAGTTACATTTAATAGGTAGATATTAGGTCATTCACAGAGAGAGGGTGAGTATATATTGTTAAAACACGGAACAGGAAGGCGTTTAGGCATAATAATAATGACAGTTGTTCGGGTAAAACTTTACCTTTCCCGAATAATTGCCTAAATGGCTAAAGGTAAATTAATATAGGTAAATATTCGGAATCGCTGGACACGGAAAATAGGAAATATTTTTAAATAATACCTTCTGATTTACCTTAATTACTATAAAAGGAATCGAACAGCATTTGGGAAAATTTTAATTTTAGCTTTTTAATTTTTAATTACGTAAAATGAAAATTCGCTTTCGCTGTATGGGATGACAGCCTGAATAATTTCTGTTGATAACATTTTCTTTTGTCGGTATTCCTGAAATGAGCGGCTAGAGACAATTGAAAAACGTAAATTAAAAAAAATATAATGTAATACAATATTCCGGCAAAATAGGGCCTACTTAGCACAAATGATTTATTTGACTATTATTTTATTTAACCTCACCTATAATAACCTAACCTAACCTATAATAATCCAGCCTAACCTATAATAATCCAACCTAACCTAAAATAATCCAACCTAACCTATAATAATCTAACCTGACCTAAGCTTACCTCACCTATAATAATCCAACCTAACCTAACCTATATCCTAACCTAACCTATAATAATCCAATCTAGCCTAACCTAACCTAACCGAACCAATCCTAACCTAACCTATCCTAACCTAACCTAACCTATACAAATCCAACCTAACCTATAATAACCCAACCTAACCTAACCCATAAAAGCCCAAACTAACGTTACCTAACCTAACATAACCTGACTTATCCTAACCCATAATAATCCAACTTAATCTAACCTTACCTATAAACTAACTTGAACTATACTAATCCAACCTAATCTAACCTAATCTAGCATAACCCAACCTAACCTATCCTAACCTATAATAACCTTTTTTTAAATATTTCCTTACTTGTAAAAGAAACCAAAATACCAAAATAATATTTGCATAGAGTAAATTATGGTAAAAATTCTAGACACTCATATCAGGAATACCAAAAAAAGAAAATGTCATCAATAGAAATTATTCCGGCTGTCATCCAATACAACGAAAGCAAATTTTAATTTTACGTGATTAAAAATTAAAATGCTAAAAATCAAAAATTCCCGAATGCATTCAGATTCCTTCTATATTAATTAAGGTAAATCCGAAGGTTTTACTTAAAAATATTTCGTATTATCCTTGTCCAGCGTTTCCGAATAATACCTTAATATATATTATATAAATATTTATACCTGGCAAAATGATTGTTTTATTATACATATAAGTACATGTCAGATTAGAGATTTGTTGGCTAATTTTACAATCAACGAAGCGTTTCTATCTTCCGATTGTCTTTCATGTTATTTTATTGGGTTGGCAGTGCCTATACTTTCGCGTATATCATATCGGTGTTCTGTCAAAATAATGCGAAATTATTATTTACGTAAATAATATTAAATATCAATATTTTTCAAAATCGTACATGCAAAGAGTTGTTGTTTATTGTCATTAAGTTGAATCAAATGTTTGTTTTAGAAACGATGACATTGCAAAGTTTAAATAAACTTCCAGAAGAAATCTTTTTATTTTGCATATTTAAATATTCGCGCCAGCCCCTTGGTTCGTTTTTTCACCGCCAGAGGAGCGCTCTGTCGGCTATCTTTGACGCGGTGAGTATCGGCCATGTTGAATGAACGCGTGCTTTTTTCGTCAAACGCCAAACGTAATCACATAATTGTGGATAATTTTCACTGTAATGTAATTAATCCAATGGATCATGAACTTTCTAAAACATATTTTCTTCGATATTATCCAAAAATTGTATGAGCAGAAACGATATTTTTGAATAAATATCGTATTACATGTGGCGATTCTATTTCAGTATGAAATCGTGTCTTAATCTTTAAAGTCTTATTTAAACACAATTTGAATTTGACCAATCACAGGGCCTACATCGTCCAGACGCTGGGACAATAATACTATTAGATTAGATAGATGGTCAGAAAATATGTACAATTTATAGATGTTTTAAAATAGATTGAAATTTTAGGGGGAGACGGGGCGTGCTGTTAAAAATATTAAGAAAAAAATTATCGGAAGACTGTTTATTCACAAAAACAAACGCATATTTATTGTAAATTGTGCACACTTATATAACTTTTTTTCAATCAAAATGAAACAATTTTTTTTATCAAAATGCCCCTTACGAGAGGTGGCGGCTCGTGACTTTTCGGTCTAATAAAGTGCTAATATTACAAAAAATGGCATTATTGTGTTGCTGTAGCTGAAAACGATTTTTTTTTTTCGATAATTCGTTATTCAGGAAATTTCAGTTTATCAATCCGCAGGGATTTCCTATCTGTTTCCTATTAACAGTATATTTTCAGATGTAAGTGTTCCCAGCAGCAGTAATTTAGTCGCCACGGAAAAACAATGGTAATTTTTTAATGCCTTTTGTTTTGAATAATGTAATCAAATGTTGTGTTTATCTACGAGTACGTAAGTGCAAGTGAATTTTGAGATACGCTGGACCAACCGCAATCCTCTTTCCCAGGAAAATACACTAGACGTCTATAAAATATTAGGTAAGTACTAATTATATTTTCACAACTGTTTTAAGAAGCGATTTTCAAAAATAAATTTATTGGCAATGAACAGAAGGTAGTAGACATGTAATGCGTTAGATAAGTATAAAATATTGGTGACCGGATCACAATGATAATTCATCACATCTTTAAAAAGTTATATAAAGTCATGGAAAGTGATGAAACAACTTTATTAACTGGGTTAAGTAGGTTAGGTTAGGTTAAGTTAGGTTAAAAAAAATTTTTTTTCATCGTTTCTATTGAGTTTATATCACTTTTTAAAAGTGATATAAACTCAATGGAACCAAAATATTATATTTACGGGAAGTGAGTCCAAAACTTAACCACCACCCTAAAGAAAAAATCAAATATGTGTGGAAGTTATGAAAAATATTTTATTAGTTAGGTTTGGGTAGGTACTTACGCCTACCTTTATATAAATCATTAGCTTGCTACAATCACATTATTTCTAAAAAGGGTTCGAATTACACAATTTAAAGCTCTGGAAATAATGATTCCGTTAACTGTGCCTTTTTGTGTCAGGATAGAATGAAAATCAAATATTTATCTGCTAATACATATCTTCTTTCTACATAAATAAATATGTAAATGTTCGTTTGTTCAAAATCTTAAATCTTTGAAAGTTCTTCACCGATTGCTTTGAAATTTTGACAAATTTGCATTTGAATACGCGTGTGTTTTGTGTGCCTACATTAAATAGATGCTACCTGTGACGGCTGTGACAGGTAAACACATGTTTAAAAAAAAACGCCATCTATTGGACGTAAACGCAACTTGCGCTATTATTTCTTTATATGCAGATACAGACTGAGCCACAGCAACGCATGTTGGGGTACAGCTATTTTTATAATAATTTGTTCTTCAATAATTGCAAATTCACTTGTGGAATTATTTTAATTAAATGAAAATAACAAACATAATTTATCACTGGTTTAAAATGTAAATATGATAGATATAGGTCCTTTGTATCCTAATAAAGAAACCATTGGCTTTGAAACATTTTCATAATTTTTATTAACACTTTCATGACGAATCATATTTCCGAACTCGGAAATAGTTTTGCTTCATCTATTACCTACTTTTTCTAGTATCTGTTGAATTATATAGTTGTAATTTATTTATCACCTTTATTCTATCTATTGCCTTGAATACTTGTTGATAACCTTAAAATAAAGCTGACCGCTTTAAATAGTAGTTACAAACAAATTAAATAATAATAACAATAATTATTGTGTTCGAGATGTATTGTTGTAGTTTTTCTTTTGCTTATGTGTTGATTATTGTTTTTTTTTGTCAACGTGTAGTTGATAATTTTTTTTCTGGAATATCCCATAGTTATGAAATATTGACCTTTCAATAATATTATGGTCACCCTAAAAGTTTTGCTAGTAATCGGTGAACAAAAAGAAGCCCCGTGCAAATTTGTACGAACTCTGTAATAATCAACAAAATTCAAAGATTAAGGTTGTGCAAAAAACATTACGACCAAACTAACAAAACATTTAGAATATTCAACGTCTCCAAAGGGTTATATTCTGGTTTGAACAAAGTGGGTTATTTTTTTTTAAATATAATTATTTATTTATTAGACTATATATTTTTTTAAATATTTTTACCAGCTATTTCGGTAGATGTTACTTTTGAAGCTGTCATTTTTTGACATTTGACAAGTAAAAACTACGCCATTGAAAAAAATGGAACGATACACGCTTCAACAACGCATTGAAATAATTAAAATTCACTTGAGTGAATCAAATTCAAATCATCTTGAGTGATGAGGCCCATTTCCACCTCGGTGGCTTCGTCAACAAGCAAAATTGTCGCATCTGGGGCTCGGAAAACCCAAGAGTTATTGTTGAAAAGCCTCTTTATTCTCAACGTGTGACTGTTTGGTGCTGTTTATGATCCAGCGGAGTCATTGGACCTTACTTTTTCGAAACTGAGGCTGGAGCAACAGTTACGGTGAATGGATTGCGCTATCGAGAGATGATTAATGATTTTTTATGGCCGAAATTGGATGGTATTGATCTGGACAATGTTCACTTTCAACAAAACGGCGCTACGTGCCACACAAGCAACAAAACCATTAAAATAACACCTCTTATTGGAAAAGCCTGTATTAGATAGGTACTTACCTATCCACATAAGGAACTACGGTTAAGTAATGATTATTTTTGCGTCCGAGGAACGTAGACACCTAACATAACCAGGATAGGGTATTCTTTTTTTCTAGAAAAAAAATTAGAAATAAATAGTTACAGTGATGAAGGTATTTTTATTTAATTTTTATCTTGACGAATACATTTCTTATGATGCTTTTAAATTTGCCATATTCGATTGCCGCCATAATGACAGGTTCGTTTTTTTCGTGAATTCGGCGGCGCTGATGTCACGCCGTGTAACGTTGGTGATAGCGGTGTTTCAAATTAATAATTATAAATGAAAATATTTGAATTCTCATGTTTAGTGCGATGATCTGAATCAGAAAAATAAACTTTAAATTTGTCACATATTTTTATGGTATTTATGGTACCTACGTGAAAATACCCCAGTTAAAGGTAAAAGATAAACTTAAGGTTCGGTAAAAGAAAATATTGTATGTTACCTAGGTAGCTACCTACTTACTTACATACTTATTCAATGTAGGTAATTATAGGTACACATAGAAAAGTAGAAAAGTGCTTACTAGCAAACAGACAGTGCTTTCCAGTCCAGAACCGCGGGCAGGTTGTTGTGCGTGGTTATGAAAGAAACGAGAAATCTAGTTAACTCAAACAAACACAATTGGCGCGGCTCTGCATGCCTTCGCTCAACGAAAAATTATTATTTCAACATGGTATCGGTTGCTCGTTTATTCATCAGCAATTTGTGGTCCTCGTTATCCCCTCTACCTGCAGGGCCGTCCCCCGCTCTATCGGCCAATCAGGAGGGCGGAGAGACGTGTGGCCCAGCGGGGATTGGCTGGGCGGGAGATCGAGGGCGGGGCCGCGAGGACGGGGAGGTCGGGTGGTGTGCCGCAGCAGCCCAGGTACTTACTCAGTTCTCGCAGGTCCTTCGTACGGTCTGGTCGTACTGTGTACCACAATCTACGTTTTGTTTTTCTAACAAGTGATCAGTATACGGGATCATAATTCTCAGCGGCTATCGAGTGAATTTTCCATATTTTGAAAATTCAACTCATTTGCAAGTGCATATTGTGCAATAAATTCTCATTTTTAATGATAGTGTTGATTGGTTTGAATTTGATTACAAACAAAACATAAACAAAAACAGACTGCAGATGCCGCAGAAAACCTCGAAAAGTAACGTCCGTGCGACTAATAAGTCGATGGTTACAAATTGTATCGATTAGAGTGATATAAAGTTTAAGTGAAAAGAAAATAGTTTATCGACTGAAAGATTTGAGGAGGTGTTCAGAGTCATCTAAGGAAGATGCCTCGTCCCCCGCGAGAGTCGTACGGCGAGCAGAAGCCCCCCTACTCGTACATCTCTCTGACGGCCATGGCCATCTGGAGCTCCCCCGAGAAGATGCTGCCGCTGGCCGACATCTACCGCTTCATCACGGACCGCTTCCCCTACTACCGCCGCAACACGCAGCGCTGGCAGAACTCTCTCCGGCACAACCTCTCCTTCAACGACTGCTTCATCAAGGTACCCCGTCGGCCCGACCGCCCCGGCAAGGGAGCCTACTGGGCCCTGCACCCCCAAGCTTTTGACATGTTCGAGAACGGATCCCTTCTGAGGAGGAGGAAAAGATTCAAGCTCCACAAGACAGATAAAGACGTGTTGAACGAAGAGCTTGCCGCCCTGGCTAACTTGAACAGATTCTTCTTAGCCGGAGGTGGGGTGAACGCGGAGATGCCTCCGTCGCCACCGCCTCCGCGCACGGATCTGCCTCCAGAGCGACCAAAGCGTTCTTTCACCATCGAGAGCCTGATATCCCCGGACGAGCCCCGCGAGCGCAGCCCTGAGCTTGAGCGTATGGAGCTGATTGAGCGGATGGAGCGCATGGATCGGATGGAGCGAATGGAGCGCGTGCCGGCGCCCGCCCCCGCCCCCGTGCCCGCCTGCCCGGCGCCGTGCTGGCAGGTGGGCGGTTGCTGGGAGCCGCTCCCGCCCTGCTCGCCACTGGAGCTGCAGTACCGCGCGGGCCTGCTGGCTGCTGCATCCCTCCGCGCGCCCTTTTTTCATTTCCAGCCCGCGCCACTGCGGATCATATGAACTTCCTCGCTCCCTACGCTAGTCCTCCTGCTCCTGGCAGGAGACCGTACTTCATGTGAGTCTACAAGTCCTGGTGAAGCAGGCAGGTGTGAAGGAACACCCACACGCATCTCAGACAGTGGTGGTCGCGGGCGGGACGATAAAACTTATGTTAAAATTGTAAATATTCTGTACCACCGTATTAATCGATTAGGTAAATATTTATTGTGTCAAATGAGTAAAAAAATGAAATGTTTAAATTATTATATCACGTGTAAGTAGCTTAATTACTATTATCGCCGATACGCTTCTAAATAAGTCAACTTTTATCATAAAATAATATAGTCGTTCCTTGCCGTCAATTGGGGTGAGTTTCAATTCTTAATTATTTTACCAATAACTAACTACCTACCGGAGAACTTAAATTTCACATTTTAATTATGACATATCATTCTGATTTTATAATAATCAGAATGATGGTTCAAAGTATCTCTGGAAATAACTCAAGAAATTACTTTATTTTTACTAATATTTATTAAATGTGTAACCTAAGTAGGTAGGTACCTACCTACTTAGGTTACCTACTGACTACGCAACAATCTAGTTGAAAAACATTCTTAATCATTCCACTTTCAATTGTTAATTCAAAATTTACTTACTCCCCCAAGAAACATAAATAACCGTTAATCAAGAGGACTGGTTTAGGTCCTATCTATAAATAGGTACCTATATTAACAGATTCCTACTATTTAAATGTACGTAGGTAAAACTGTATTCAATTTTTGTCATCTATTACTTGTGTAGGTACCGACCTACTCACAAAATTATAATTTATAGGCATTTAAATTAATGATTACTTAATATTTATATTCCTATAACATGTTTCATCTATGTAAATTATATAATTCTCGATCTAGAAATCGTCTTAAGACTGTTGATTGTGAAAAACTTTAAAATGTTAGATTAATAAATTTAATTAAATTCATTAATAATTTATTTTAATTAAATTAATGAATTTAATTAAATTAAATTAATAAATTAAAATACCAACGATTTTAACTACCTTAAATATGCGTACCTAACTAACCTCAGCAGCAAGACATTTACACTTAACTTCTCACCTAAAGTCCCAAAAGACTATGTACTAGGGCTACCTATGTAAATATTTTAAAAGATACAGGTAATTGTTTTGCTGCTGACTGTAGGAATTGCTAAGAAATAATTATTGGATTAAGTAATAACTTAATTAAATGCATTTATGGAGGAATCCAATTCAACTATTTGTAAAATATGATAAAAGAATAATGTCTAACTTGTACGTTTCATAATGATAACGTATTAATTGATTTAACGTAGAACCGTACGTAATCGTAGAATGTAAAAGTTATAATAACATTGTTAAAAGATTGATTTAAAAAAATCTTAAAGTATCTCCTTCTCACAAAGCTTTAGTAGCGTATAGTTAACATAAACATTAAATTGTGTTGTAGATATAGAAATAAATGTGTAGTCAGCAATATTAATTTATTTATTTGTATCATAGTGATTTATTGTAAATAATGAAATGTAAATAAGTAGTGATTGGATGTTTTAATTTTATGTGTTTTAGATGAGCTGTGCCAATATTAGGAAATCAGCTTCATAAGCTGTTAATATGTTTTATTAAACTCAATAATACACCCTATAAACATGTCTTTTTATTCATTGATTTAATTAGATAAATTATTGAGATAAGTCTTTTGAAATTGATTACCTACCTCTACCGAAGCCTTTTCAACTAGGTATCTTAATTTTTTCATGAAGAGATTTATTTTCATTGGCCTGTCTGCTGTTCAGAAGTTGCTTGGCGAAATAAATTATAATTGCAATCGGTTAGATACCGATTGCAATTATAATTGTCTCTAGTTGAAAAAAATGTAGTTACCTATTCCTAAATATACTTGAATAGGTAGGGAGGAATCTACCTAATCATTACTGACTACCCTACTTTCGTTGCATTGGTAGCTGTGCAAACAATACATTATATTATTGAGGTTTTTATTATTTACCTATTTACATGGAGTTTTATAACGGCCATTATATATACTTTGCGGAGTTTGCGGGTTTGATTACCGCGCAGTCCAAAAATATGTAGGAAGGTACCTATTTTTATTTATGGGTGCTACCAAAACGACGCCTGGCGCTACTAAAAATCTCTAGGGCGCTGTTGTGTTATTATCATCTTGACTCCTTGGCTTCTTGGTGACTTGGCAAGTCAGCGCCCGGAGCGGACTGGACCAATTGCGCCTGCACAGAACTGGCCCTGTATATACCAGGTTTATGAGATATTTATTGTTGGATTGCGATGGTGGAATTGCGATGGACAGTAGTGAGTAGAAATTTTTATCTTACCTGAATACATCGTACCTGCCTGTACAATATAGGTAAGTGCAATTAAAATACATTTATGTGTTAAAGCTGCACGTATAATCAGCAATTCAAAAAAGTCGGTAGGGGAATGATGTAAAACGATTTTTTTTCTTTTCTGTAACTTTTTATTGATTGTTTTCGATATTGGAACAATTATTCAAATTCAATGTAGGTAATATGTGATAAAAATAACCTCAGAAAGGTAAAGCCTGTGCGCGGGCATTATGGTAATTTTAATCACATTTGTATGATATAAGCAATAACATTATGTATGTAAATAATTATTTATTGTGTGATCCGAAAGCATGATCTTATAAACTGCAAGCATACGGGGAGATTAGGGTAGATTCTACCTAGCAATATTTAGCATTTGAGGGTACACCCAGACTTTTTAATAATACTTTGCGTAAGACAAAAATAACACAACAACCTAGTACCTACACAGGTATCTAATTACAATTTATTATGTTATACCCACTTACAATTTTTTTTAAATGAAATCAACGATTGATGTTGAATTATTTAATCTGTCGGTTTATCCTACATAAGTATCCTACGAGAAGGTACCAGCTATCTGGGCAATGGGCATAGGTAGCAGTAGCGGTCCGTGACACATCAGTTAGCTAGAGTTGTAAGATTGAAAAATACGACATTAGTGATATTGCGTAGTTGAAAATATATATTTATTTATTTTACATTTCATTTTTTTTTTCTACCTATCCCTATTGCTTTTCTACAAACTGAAAAATCCTTAAAATTTTCTTACAAAAAATTCAAATTATAAAATATATATATTAACATCATTTATATCGTATTTTTTCAATCTTACCTTTCTAGCACACTGATAAGCCACAAACCGCCACAGGTGAGCAGGTGAATATTTTTTAATTTATTTATGTCACCTGATCATGTAGAATATTGCCCACCTGGTATCTACTTCCCTTAACTAAACCTAGGTATGATTACAGAACAATTCTTTACTTAGTAGCGGCTTTTAAGTAGGTACTCATTTATTAAATAGTTTTTTTTTTGTAAATGGGGTCATTTTTACAGTGTACCTACTTTTACAAACAGTGAACCAACATAATATATAAATAGTGTACCTACCTGTATAAACATTGTACCTGCTTATATCAATAATGTACCTATACATATAATATATAAACAGTGTAGGTACCTACCTATATAAACAGTATACCTACCTATATAAACAGTGTCCCTACCTATATAAACAGTGTACCTACCTATATAAACATACCAAAATATTTGGTTAGTCTGCCTAACAATAGATCTTTAAATATGTACCTATAGATATTCCACTGTTCAAAACGACTACCTACCTAGATATTTTCATTAAGCCCCCGTATACTCAATTTCTACTGATTTAGGTATAGCAAATTTTTCGTTATTTCTTTAATTTTTTAAGTTTAAAAAAGTCTATAAATTTGTAATGCCGAAACGTTAATTATATGAAATTCCTTCGATAGAAAAAAATCGTAAATTAAGCTTCGAAAATTATTAAAAACACGTTTTGTTCTCTTATTTAATATGTTATAGGTATAAAAAAAATCACAGTAGGTATACTTTTAAATTCAACTAAAGCATTTGTCCAAAGGTTTTTGCTCCTTTTTAATATTTTTGCGCTCCCTCTAACATTCGTATTTACATATCCCCCTTTCAAACCATCTTTAAAATGTCCATCATAAATAGTATATATTTTTTCTTATTTTGGTACAATATCTGCATTGAAAGGCTGTTTGAAAAGTTGCAATGAGCAGAGAAGATTGCAATAGTTCGAATCAATTAAGTCTATGGATCGTGTATACGTATACGATATCTATCAATTCTAAGAGCTTACTTAGTTCACCTCCATTCATTAATAAGCCAGTTATTTTGCATAAGGAAGGACATTATTCAAAAAGTTGTGCGTATTGCTAGTTTATCTGACACCTCGGAGTCCGCGCTAAAAGCAGCGGCTTTTGTCTACCAACTGTCGGAATCATATTCTGACCTTGCTCGCAGATATCGCTAACTCACCATAAGATGACGGATTCCATCAATATCGTATAGACTTGAGATTTAATCATTCTACTTACAATATTTCTTTTCCTACTTCACTTGATTCTATATGTAGGTATATCTACAATAATATAATGTAGGTACACTCCTCTTCCAACCACAAGCTAATGCTTCTCTGGAAGAGTAGTACTAAATATTGTCACTGTAAATTGTAAACCTTCTTACTTATATGTACTTTTTCCTTTAATAAATAAAAAAATAAATAAAAATCGATCTACCTTGCTAAAGGTTCATGAACATGCTACCTAGTAGGTACCTACCTCTTGCATTATTTGACAGGGATGCGTTTCGACTAGCGTCCGTGACAAACGAGTTAATCTACGGTGAAGCCAAATATACCTACAAATTCATTCATTATTTATTATTATCTCGAGTTGTGTGTTGACGGAGCTGTGGTTATCCCGGTAACATTATGACACTGACAAGAAAGCAGAACAGTCAGGCAATAAATTATCACATGTACCGAGGCGTATCAAACTCTTTGTCGACAGGTACGGGATAGGTACTGGGATCAATATTTCATTATAATTAATTGTATGACTCGGTGAGGTGCGTCAGTCGGTAAAAGTTGTACCGCTGGTAGCTACGTTGTAACCTCTCCCTGTCTCTTATTAACGTTGTGTATATAAGAAGGAGAGGTTAAATCGGAGCTCTTAGTGGCAGGACCATAAAGGTGAAGGAAAACCAATGATAGCTCTGTTTAAGTCTTTCCCTCTTAATCATTAGCGCCTCATACAATAAAACATGAAACAGAGGCCAACAGAAAGAGACATTACAGCGGATCTCTTAGCGCTAGGACTAAATGTATGCATCAGGGGCGTATGTAAGGAGGGGGTGGGGGGGGGGAGTTAGGGGGTTCGAACCCCCCATCATCCTCAGTACTCATTGACTACATTCATGGAAAATACATTAATATTATTTGGATCTACTGTATGTTTTAATTTATTTTTTAATTTTATTTTCAGAAATTTAAAAAGATTGTATGAAAACATAGATTCATAATTCTGTAATCAATAATACAATATAAAATTCAACTGAATCCTCTCTGTTTCTCACTGTTAGCAGTAAGTAATAAGTTGCGGTGCGTAACCCCGTCCCAAAGTCCCAAAAAACATTCCCTCCCCTTCACCCCACATGGGCGAAACCCCCATCATGGAATGGTATACATTGTGAAATGTATGCATATCACTAAGAACGCGTGTAACGGAAAAAGAGGTTGCCACGGAGCTCACAGTGGCAAGATCACAATAGATGAAGGCATACCTGCATTAGGTAGGGGCGTACAGGAAAAACAATATTAAACTCGATATTGAAAGTGCAGAAATCTATTTTACGTATTATTATGAATAAATATTTCAGATATTCGAACTCTCTTCAAGGATTTCAATACACTTGATGTTGGACAGTGTTATAAAAAGATAATACCTAGTGCATCTTTATAAAAATAAAAACAACATGAACTCGTACCTCGAACCCAATGTATAAAATAAACTTCCTTCACAGCTGAAACTATGTGAATTGTCATCCTTCGGGCCAAAAATAGCAGAATGGTTATTAGATTTTGGCAGGACAGATACGGACATATTATAAAAATGTCATCAGAAAATTTGTTACGAACTTTTAGTTGTATCTTCGCTCATAATTCTTTCTCCTAATTTTTTTACCCACTTTTTTCCTTATATTCAGCTTTGGTGTATTACTTTAGTACTTACTGGCTGACTTTTCTCTACTTTCTATAAATATAATATGCACGCATTATATGTATTATCTTCTGGAAGACATTCTCTAAATGACACTAAAAATCACCATTTAACCATCTTACTGATTAGATTCTTACACGCCGGTTCAACGTTGGTGTGGAGGTAAAGCCGGCCTTGAGCCTGGTTTCAGACCGTTAGAACCATACACACGTCATGGTAATAAGTCAAGTTGTTCACTGTTCTGATCCTGAGAGTATCTTCCACTCTGAATTATTGACGGCCGGCATAGTCCAGTGGTAACGCATTGGACTGCCATTCCGAAGGTCGCGGGTTCGAACCCGGCGTGCGCAAATAAATTTTATTTGATTAATTTGTGTTATTTCACAATTAATTAATTAAAATAATATATAGTATATTTGCGGCACGTTCCAGAGTGGAAGATACTACCAGTATCGCCCTGGTGTAAGACCACCATTCAGAATTGAAACGTTGCTCCAAATGGCTTTAGCCGTGTTTAGTGACTAGATCTGAATAGCCAGGTACTTCCCCACCTTCCTCTTTCCCTTCCCCACTTACCTTCAGCCTCACAACATCCCCCAATCGGGTATGCCATAGTCTCACTGGCTCCAGACGGGAGCAGTTGGGACTCTTGTAAGGTATTCACTATAAAAAAAAAAAAAAAAAAAAAATTAGAATTTATTAGAATTATTTTATTTATTATTTCCTTTATTAGAATTGTATTTATATTATGCGTGGTAATAATTATAATCCAATTTTGTGTAAGTTTAACCATGGTAATAAATAATTAATTTTGTTTAGTAAGACATTTAAATTATGAGCCCGATCTTAGTCACTCTGGGGTCCATACTGTGTAGTGTATTAAAATCTCTGCCCACTGAACTGTCATTAGTCGTAACTCGTAGATAAAATTTTACTATTAGTCATAGATTCTAACAAGCAGATAACAAAATAATCAACGATTTTTACCGATTAAAATTAAGAATTTCGGTTATTTGTCTCTGTGTCTCACTGGATAAATGAACTCTAGAACTTTTTCTTTGAATCGTGATAGTTTTCAAAATTGGAAGTGTTTGTTTGGAGAAATCAAACAAGCGATAAAGTACCTACATAGCTTCTTCTTCTTCTTCTTCTTCTTCCTAGCACTATCCCAACTCATTGCCTAGGTGGGCTGTTGGGGTCGGCTCTTCTCGTTCTCAGGTTATAGCTTCTTCGGTTCTGAGTGTCGCTTTCATCTAGGCCGTTTCTTTGTAGGATTTTGGAGCATTGGGTCATCCAGGAGTTCTTTGGTCTACCTCTGGATGACTGTCTTTGAAGCTCTATAGACATTGCCTGCTTCACTGTGTGGTCTGGTGGTCTCCGTCTTATGTGCCCATACCATCTTAACTGTCGTTCCTCTAGCTTACTGTTTATGTCAGTGACACCCAGGCTACCACGAATGCGTGAGCTTTTAATTTTATATTTTAATGATACTCCTGCCGTCCATCTAAGCATTCGCATTTCTGCTGATTCGAGTTGCCTAGAGTAGGAGTTGTACATAGTCCAGCATTCGGAGCCATACATTATCGCGGGTCTAACAATAGTCTGGTATGTCTTTCCTTTAAGTTTTATTGGCATTTTCGTGTCGCACAAAATTCCTGTTACGGATCTAAATTTCATCCATCTCACTCCTATCCTATGGTTGACATCCGCTGCACATCCTCCGTCTCTGTGGATGAGTGAGCCCAGATACTTAGGTAAATGAGTCACAGTTGGCTAATTTAACTCCATCCAATTGCATCGAAGGAGTTACAGCATTTGGGTCTTCAAATGGTAAATACAAATATTCCGTCTTTTTCCTGCTAATTTTTAGTCCATTATCCTCCAGGATCTTTCTCCACCTTTCCAGGCTATTTTGTAGATCACAATGATTTTCTTCTATCAGTACTACATCATCTGCAAAAAGCATAGTCTTGAGAATACTGTTCATTTCTTGACTCGTTAGGTAATTAAAAAAATTAATTAATTAATTAATTAAGTACCTACATAGCTATATCATAATATTTTTGACAGATAATTTTTTGGATCGCCGTATTCAAAATTGGAAGTCTATGTTTGAAGAATTCAGACAAGCGATAAAGTACCTACCTACCTAGCTATAACATCATATTTTTAACAGATAATTTTTCAAATTGCTTTATTCAAAATTGGAAGTGTTTGAAGAATTCAGACAAGCGATAAAGTAGGTACCTACTTAGCTAAGACATAATTTTTTTAATAGATATTTTCTTAAATAGCCATTTTCAAAATTGGAAGCATTTATTTGGAGAATTACTACCTATCTAACTGTATTTCTAATGGAAACGTATTTTATTTTCCATTTTCAAAATTCAGACAATCCATAATTTTTCATGGGTCTGCGCTAGTAAATTAATAAAAGCGGAATAAAGAGGTAATAATTTCACAGGAGGTGTTTAGGTACTTTTTGATCATTTTTTTATTTCGCGCATGACTGGATGCGAATTTTGTTGTTACACAGCACCCATTGGTAAATATTGTGGTTGGTCTTATTGTTTTGTATTTTCTTTAGGCATGGTTGAGAAAAATATTATCGATTAATTGAAATAATGACATAATATCGTCAAATTAGAAATTTTGATTTAATTTGTTAAAATTGGATTAAATAGGGCGGCTAACGGAAATAATCGAATGACTCATTGGTTAATCCCTGAGTTTTATTATATCCCAATGTTTCCAGAAAAATTACCAAGTCTAAAATATTTGTTTAAAAAAAAAGACTTATTTCAATTGAAGAAATGGTTAAATAAACACTTTGGAAATATGGCAAACGCTTCTCCATAACTTAAGCTGAAAAATAAAACAAAACTTTTACACTGTCGGAGAAAATAGTGGTTTCGTGGATACCTGAAGTCCTAAAGAATATTACTTCTGCATACTGCTGATATTACGCACACAAACATGATAAGTTTATTTCAAATTAACAAATGAATATTGAAAATGAAACAAACAAATTTTCACGTACATGGTATTATATTTAGGGCGGCGCGTGGCTATGGTTTAAGTTAGAAAACCTCATTTATTTTTTACTACGATTACACACAACATGGAAAAATTGTAAATATACGGTTTTGTAAAGGGTACTAGGCAAATGCCATCCTCCACATTTCACACACTAAGGAAATCGTTTTCGGAAGTTTGTATGAATTCTCTAAAGCAGGAGGTGACGGGTATATTGGCAATTTGAGCCCCAATATTTTCCTGTAGGATTTCCAAGGGCTGGAGACGATTGATATACACAAGGGACTTTAGGGAACTCCACAGGGAAAAATCACAGTGGGCTATATCAGGAGAGCAAAAGTTCGTTCCTTCATCGACCGCTGTAGGTTTATGACGGAAAACCTTTGAGACAAAAAAAGTCCCACCTGTCCCTTTCCACTGAAACCATTCTCCACCCCCCGCCACCTCCTCCGGCTTTAGTGCACTCTTTCTGAAAAACACAAGTGCCGCGCGTCACCCTGTATTACAAAAAATAATCTCAAAATAAAAATGTATTAATTATAATAATAATAACATGCATACATCATAAGTCACAATAATGCACGGAGAAATTGATTACTGCTAATTTATTGAGAATCTCTTAAAGTTATTTATATTCCGGTTAAAAACGGGATTGCAGGTCCTTAATGAATGATTTGATAGTTTCCTGTTAAAATTTTAGTGAAATTCGAATGTTCTATAAAGGCAAATGTAGGTGCACGTTCCACATGTTCCGATATATTAGGAATTTACTACAATTTTATCAGGAAACGGACCGCAATCCCGGTTTTAACAGATTCACCAATAATTTGAAGAGATTCTTAAAAAATTTGCAGTACTAATTTTACTCCTTTTCATGAATAATAATTTGCAATTTCAATTATGACGTGATAATTATATGGTTTCTAAAAATGTTTTAAAATTTTTGTTTGATATCTTGTGCCAGCCGTACTTAACATGAATAGGTAGGCACACTTTTAATAATATTGATAGACAATTAGAACAGTTCCATCAATCAACCTGATGATAGGTGTGTCCCCTCTTTTCTGCATTTTTTCAATTTCTAAAAAAGTTCAAAATTCTTGAAAAAGCTTCCACGATCAACCTTTTTAATATAAAAATTTCCTTGTATTATAATAACGTTAACGACTGAAAGTTGCTATCTTCAATCATCTTTTCTGGTAATAGTGTTCCCTTCAATCTCCGAGTATAATCGAAAACGCTTCTATTTACACCTTGACGTCAACTTCTAGTCTGTGTCGGGTATTGCCTGGGTAATTGCTATAAATACCTGCAGGCCTAGTCACTGAACACTGGACACCTGTGCTGGAGAGTCTGACAGCGAGGCTATGATTGATGAGTCCAAGGGCTCGTATCCCGAGAACTTTCTCACCTACAGCGTAATATGTGAGGAAAACGGAATTACAAACACTTGTAGCTAATTTGGAATGATCTCCTTAGTTCCCATAAAAAAAACTAGGGAAATAAAACATAGACGAGCGCACATTACAGAACACTACTTATAAATAGGTACTATTGTAAGTGATAAAAGCTGTTAAAGAGTTCCAAATCTTTTTTTTAACAATTCTATGGATTTTGTTTCCTAGGGATGGTTTTGTTTAATCAGTTTTATGTGTGTGAATTTACCTGGATGAAATTGATAAATGCACGGAGTAAAATGATCCTGTTTAAAAAGTGAAAGCAAGCCTACTTAAATGCCTGATAAAATATTAATCATTCAGAATATACCGAGAACACGTGTTTTTTTCTGAATATTATTATTTTATGACGAAATGCGACAAATCAGCATGTTGTACTGCAAATCGGATGGTGAGTAGGGGCGTTTAGTGGCAAAACAAGATGATAAGTTTGAAAAGAATCTCTAAAGAGTTCCGTTGTTTAGAAACTAGAATATGTTATTTATTTTTTTAAAAGTAATTATAATTATTTTAGAGGAAATTAAATTAATTTTCATTATCTTTGTAAGTAGTGTTAATATGTTTAAACAGAATCAGTGTAAATGATAGCTACGGAGGTTTTTCCAAAACAATCGTAACACTTTTATTCTGAAAGTACCCACACTGCAGTGACAGTCTCAGATCAAAGAAAGTATGTAACTGAACTCGTATGGTTTTCACAGTGGTTTATCTGTTCTATGGGTGCAGTGTTTAATATTGGGCTTATTACTGTAATATAAACCTGCCAATCAAGTAAAAGCTCGTGATTTTGTGTGTTATTTTCCCATATCAAACAAAATTACTCCCTTTATTTGTACATCTCTGCGAAACTATTTTAATGTTTTTCCTTCCAAGTTACTTGTTAAATTCCTCGTCTAGAATCTTGGATCATCCTGTTCACGCTATTTCCAGGTCTTTGAACTGTATTTATATTATTCTGAATGATGCAAATATCCTTAATCTACTAAAAAAACAGAAATGTTAATTTTCTTTGTAGACACCATTTATTTTGTAAGGTTAGGTATTATGAAAAAAAGTGAAAGAAAATTTATATTTTTCTATGCAGGTAAGTAAGTACAAGAAACCGTAGATAATTATTATAAACATAGTACTATATGTACAGTGTGCAATGAAAAAACAATATCTAACTTCAACAGCTGAATACGATCCATCTTTGCAGTGACTTTGGACACCCCTGGCCGCCAAGCCGCCCATCGACTTGACAGCCAGATCGAAACATGGCCGAGAATTTACGACTTTTATTAATCGGCATTATTAAGACGTATTTTAATTGACTTGAAAGGCAATTCCATCCATTGCCGCTATGTGTACGCGTTTTATCACGGCTTGATATGCAGAGATATTGAATTGGAAATGTATTTTATTAGGGAACATGCGCTGCTCAAACCGAGACTGCTTCTGTTATTACTGTTAATTATTTCGTATTATGTAAATCGAACTCTAAATATTATTTTAATATGTGAATTAATGGTGTGACGTGTAATGGATAATGTTTTAAAATTACTCAGAGTAAAATATATCCTAAGCAGTGATTTTTTCGTTGAAAATATGCCGGAACCCGGAATTCACTATATATTATCTTGTTAAGTTTTCGCTTTAAAAAGACACTCAGATCAATACAAGTATATTCCAAAATTTGTCCATTGGCGTTCTACAAATCGTCTTGTCAATGAAACCCCTTTCTATTAGTGGATACCAACCCCTTTCTGTTGGTGGTAACATATTTGCAGCCGTATACTTAGAAGGCTGAAAAGATTCAAGATCTAACATGTTTGATGAACAAAAAGCCCAGGCTATTTTATTCTTCAATGAACCTCTGGTTGGGCTGATAGTTATACCTATTCATTTATATACATCTGGGTTTATATTATTTACTAGAAGAAATGGGAATGGTATACAGAGTTTTTTGATAGGCAGCAATTTTTCTACATTGAGAATAGGTATGTTCACTAATTGTTTATAATATTGCTAATTTATTAAAAATCTCTTCAAATTGTTGGTAATTCCTGTAAAACTTTTAATAAAATACTAATATATTATCACGATGTCGGAACAGGTTTTCATAAAAATCCAAATATTTTCGCATTTCGTAATTATATATAGTTAATGCAAATACAGGTGTTCCGATATATTAGCAACTTGCTAAAAGTTTATTAGAAAACGACCTGAAATTTCGTTTTTACCGGATTACCAATAATTTGAAGAGGTGATTGATAAATTAGCAGCCTACTCGTTATTCTCAATGCGCGAACGATTTCGTTTTAATTTATTTGCAATCCAATTGACATGCTTCTAATTGCTAACGTTGGTTACCCATGAACATATTTAGGAATATGTTTTTGTCAAAACTCAATTCGAAATCTTTTAAAAACCGGAACGCTGTTCCGGGGCGTTCCATCACTGACAAAAGCACTGGTCCAACTATAGGTATACATGGATTGGAAATCCACGTATTTAAATCGCTCGTTTTTTTTTATTTACGGGTGAATCTATTCATCAAGGCAGCTTATAGAAGTCACTTAATCAAATGTTAAACGTATCGTTATGCGGCAGTATTAGATACTCTGTAATTACTGTAAGTATTGAACACTGAACCGGCTCGAGCACATGTGGTTTGGTTTTGTTTGACATTCGAGCGTTAACTTGTTAAGTGCCAGCGAATCGGCTGTTAATCATTATTATTGCATAATTTGATCTCGACTTTGATTGGAATTAAAGATGAATAAGTTAGTGTGTATGGAAAAAAATACAGTTATGTTTTGCGGACATGTATGGACAGACTATGTGATACGAGTTTATCATGTATTGAAATTTGGAAGGAGCAAAAAATGCAGTTATTTTCGAAAACACGAATGAATGTTTTATGTCGTACGACTGTATCAAAAAATGATATTTCATTTTCAGGTGTAGCTAGTTATTATGGAGTTGAACGCGAAGGAACTAAACTTCGTATCATTTCTCTCAATCCCTATTCCCTACCAGTGGGCGCGCATGACTTTTGGGAACAATATAGTGCTAATATTAAATAAAATGGCATAATTCATGATGTTGTAGCCGAAAACTATATAAATAACGTTTCAGGCTATAACAACGTCAATAATGCCATTTTATATAATATTAGCACTCTACCACACCCAAAATAATCCCACTATAATCCCTACATGGAAAACAAAAATGGTTACCTATGGTAGATTTTAGATGTTGAACTTACATCTTTGGAGTTATCTATCTGCTAAAATATGGAAATAAAATTAATTATTAATTAATTTTAAATCAATAATTTATGAGGAATATCACCTCAGGTACGACTACCCTATCCAAAAATACTAAACTCCGGGTTTTGAACACAGAACCTTCCGCTATTCAAGTGACTGCTCTATATCACAGAGCTATCGAGGAAATTAATCCCACACTGAGAAAACTTCCTGATAATCCGAAAACATATCAGGAATACAATTTGTTAAAAATCTCATAAAATTATTCGCATTTCTGTTAAAAACGGGATTCTAGGCCATTAACGAATGAATTGATAGGTAACCTGATAAACTTTAATAAAAATACCAATGTTTTGTGTCGATGTCCGAACTCGTGTTCATATAGGTCCTAACATTTGTCCTAACATCGTCTTGATATATAGGTGGATGAACACGTGTTTTTATGTTATTACACTCCCGTTTTTAATAGGATGATTAATAATTCGAATATATTTTCAATAAATCAGCATTACGAATTATTCTCCGTGCAGCGTGAATATCTATCGAACACCGTGTTCTAAGCTCATACAGCGAAATTTTGGGGATGATTATTTATGAAAAATTAGAAAATATTTGAAAAAAAAAATCCTATTTTCGCTTGGTTTTCGAAGCTTTCGTATAAACACACCATTATAATTAGTATATCCTCAAACCCGGTCAGCTGTTCTATTTAAGATTTGAACTGTTAGAGTGGCCATTTTGCTTGCCATTATGCTATCAGAATACACGCATTACTAGCAAAAGTAAAGCTACGATTACACTGGACAATTTTGTTTACTTTTAATTTTTGGTAATTTGAATTGCTTTGCTTAAGAAACTTCATGAGAATTTTTTTCTTAGATTATCATAAATAACCACTCCTCCCCCCCACAAAGTTTCTCACTTTAAAACAATGTTTTCAAATTATTTCCCTTCAACGGAGTTCTACAAAAAAACAATTATTCTACGAAAAAATAATAATATTCGTATTTTGTGTAAATAATTTTTCATCCGTTAATCATGGTATTTACACAAATATGTTTATGAAGTGAGTGACCCGGCAATAAATAATTAATTGAAAAAATATTTTAAAAACATGTACATGTATATTTTTAGTGATTTTCTCCAATAATAATTGAACCTCCCTAATCTGCATGGGAGAGAGCTACAGCGGGAGAGATAGACTGAAAGAGAGAGAGAGAGAGAGACGGTTATGCTGTTGTATTGTGTTGTAAGGAGTAACAAGAAGTGACAGCGGGGATAATGGCGAGGATTGGGGAGACTGAAGGAGAATGGAGGATAATCCGATATGAATATACTTCACTATAACCAATTTGCACATAGAACTAAACATATCTGGAAAAGGAAGTATTCTCAAACTTTTCTCTTAATTTAACTTAGAAAAAGCTTTATTTTATTTTATTTGGTTTTTTGCGCAGTCGAGCTTTTACATGGATTTTAAAAACAGAATATAAACGTAGTCAGACATAGAATATTATACACAAAGTTTTTATAGCATGAAATAACGATAAACTCAATAGAAACAATATTAACAGTAAAATAAAATAAAAACTAGAACAATAGGTAACTACACATAAAATACATCACTAAACTATACAACAATAAATCACTAAAATACATTACCAACGCTACTATAATATGTAATATTTAACAATGTGCTGGTATAGATCACACTTAATTATATAAATGGAGTCAGCAAAAATGTCAATAGTACCCTCAAACTTGTTGCCCAGATCATGCAACCTATTGGTTATGAGCGTGTCTGATAGTTTTTTGTGTATGTATTGCAGAAAAATGTAACATTTTTTCATGTGTTCCTAGTCGGCACATAGCATTTAACAGTGGTAACGATGGCAGGGCTGTCAATTAAGTCGTTAATGACTATGTGTAACACAATTAAGGCGATGCCATACGTAGTAATGAAAAATCATGTGTCTTTGGTTTGAAAATTTGGTCGCCTAGAAATGTTTCAGATGCTTTAATTAAATACTGCGAGTAGAATCTTGGCCTTTGAAATAATCGAGTATTTTTTAGATATTTTTTTTATAAGCCCAGAAAAAAATAATATAAAGGCCTACGAAAACTGCTTTAAAGTTCAAAATCTCCTACTTACGAACCCATTTTCGGTTATGATTTTATTGCATAATGTGGCAAATTAAGTTATTTATAAAATGATCGAAAAAAAATTAAATATTTATGCCTGAACATCCACAAAATAAAATAAAAGGCACTTTTTGGCCATGTTTTTTTCTTGCATAAATCAAAACAGGCGGATGGTGTTAAGCGGGAATTTAAACCTTATCGCCATCTACGTAAGAGTTGTTATTGATAACGGTTCAATTTAAAATATTACACGACGTAGTGCATCGCCTTAATTAATTAATTAATTAACATTATTCTCCTGTCAGACAGTGTTATAAGATGCAATTGATTAATCAAACTGACATAACTAATTCATTCAATTTGAATTTTGAGCTTAAAATTTTCGTGAACTTTATACAAAGGTGACCAAACTTATGAATATGATGTAGTGTCATCCTTTCAAATAGGTATGCACAAGCCTAAATATAACATATTCACATCCAAACTTTCGCTTGCCAACAATGTGTACTGTGTAGTACACCTAATGTACGTATTGCAGCATTAGCCGAATGTTTAAAATGCATAAATGTTTTTGCAGTTACCTACCTAGATGTTGGCAAACTAAGGTATGTGCTTGGTCGTTGTGTACCTACTATTCGGAATGTTTTTCCGGTGGGCCCCGCCTGCCACCAAAGTGAGTTCATGCGCATCGCAATCACGAATCGGAATTTATGTGATTGTTATAATCTGTTTGTTTTTCTAGGACGAGTAAGTATTTAAAAATGTTATGGTAACGTGAATTGTAAATGAACCCAATTCTAAGGAAATTCAGTAGGGATAAAAGTAATTCTTTTCGTAGTTGGGTACCTACCTATTTTATTATTTAGTTTTAATGTAAGTCCATCCTCTGAGTTGGAGTATCTCTGGTGTTGCTCACCGCGCGCGCGCAGGCCCGTCCGCGGGTATTACTTGAATTCCGGCTTCATCTTACAAGATCAATTTATTGCACACACACAAATAATACCTACCTACCGGGTGAGGTGAGAAAACTCAAACATACAATAACCATCTTCAAAAATTACCTAATTAGTAGTACCTACCTTATTACGAGGTGTAATAATAGAACTTTCAGAATGTACACGAACAAAAATGGTCCTGTTAAAAAAGCATATCAATTTCCTGAAAACATATTAGTCACTCAGAATATATCGAGAACACGTGTTCCTTTCATAATAAATATCAGTATTTATTCGGAAAATAAGCTGTGTTCCGCCGTCCTCACAAAACATTCGCTTTTAACTGATACTATGTTAGAAACTCTTTCAATTCATCCGCTAAAGGTCTGCAGTCCCGTTTTCAATGGTTAAACGGAGAATTGACCAGATTTTTAATAAATTAACAATATTTTATATCAGTAAGTTTTCACCGTGTGAGAACTTTTAATATATCTTTTTTTTATATGTATTTTTCTACATATTGACGATAAGAGCTTTATCGCTAGAACCCAAGGTACAAAATAAAATACCTAAAACTTAGGTAGATACTTTGGGACGTAGTGCAAGCTACTCTCCAATTAATGGGAAACCCTCTTCCATCGTGGGTCCTATAGAGAATCGAGGAGGAGGAGAGAGGAGAGACGAAGTCCTCTTTCATCGTGGAGCCTTTAGGGAACCAAGAAGGAGTGGAGAGGAGAGTCGAAGGCCTCTTCCCTCGTGAGACCTTCAGAGAACCAAAGAAAAGTGGAGACGAGCGACGAGACCCACTTCCCTCGTGGGGCCTTCAGGGAACCGAGGGGAGTGGACTCTTCCTCCATGGGGCCTTCATGGAACCAAGGAGGAGTAGACTCCTCCGTCGCGGGGCCTACAAGGAACAAAGGAGGAGTGGAAAGGAGAGACGAAACCCTCTTCCATCGTAAGGCCTTTAGGGAACCAAGGAGGAGTGGAGAGGAGAGACAAAGTCCTCTTCCATCGTGGGGCCTTTAGGGAACCAAGGAAGAGTGGAGAGGAGAGATGAAGTCCTCTCCCCTCATGGGGCCTTCAAGGAACGAATGAGGAGTGCAGATTAGAGATGAGGCCTAAGTTCTCACGGGAACGATATGTATACCGTCTCGGCTCTACAAATATAAATATTTTTTTTTAAATGGGTAAGTTAGGTTAGGTTAGGTTAGATGTAGTGAAAGCTACTCTCCAATTAATGGGTAGGTACCTGTACCACCATTCATAATCGAAATGTTGTGTTACTCGAAATGGCTTTAGCCAGGGTAAGCATGCAAATATCTATAGCTAAATACTTATAAGACACAAATTTTCCAACTTTTTATGGAATTGCTTTTTATGGAAGTAAAAGTACATGTTAAAAACTTGGTAGGTACCTACCTACTGTTTTGCGGGGTTCTGCATAGCTAAATTAGCAAAAAAGTATATTGCAAATTAATGTAGGTATGTATTACCAATTATAGTCTCTACAATTGGTAATACCAAATAAATAAATGGAGTCAGTAAAATATCAAGAGTACCCCCAAACTTGTTGCCCAGATCATGCAACCTATTGGTTAGTGAGCGTATTTGATAGTTGGTTGTGTATGTATTGCAGAAAAATGTTAATTTTTTTCTTGTGTTCCTAGTAGGCACATGGCATTTAACAGTGGTGACGTAATACGTAATGGTGGTAATACCAATTATAGAGACTATAATTGGTATTACATACATATACCATCTATTGTAATCAAAACAAATAGGATCGTTCCAAATTATTTATACTTGAAAATAATCTCGTTTTTTTCGGTTACTTTTAAATCTAGTTTTTTAGACCAAATAAATGTATCCACATTTTTAAACGCATTTTGACGACTATTACCAGTTCAAATTCTCAACTTTGATCACTACAGATAGTACAAAAATGGCTTATTTTACGTATGTCGGTACCTTGAAAACTGAAACATCGCACTACTTGCAATGTACCTAACTACTTACTCGACTATTAACAAGCTTTAATATTGCAAAATGAGATTGTATGAACAAGACTTTCAATTAAAACTGTACGCTTCGTTGGTGTTAAGGGAGATAGCAAAACGTTTAAATTACGCTGAAGAAGATTAATGAGCAGAGTTCATTTTGTCCACCCGGTACCCGCACCTACCCGTGATTGCGGCTGTGTTTTATGTTGTTTGTTACAAGACACCGCTTTGCAGAATTTAACGTTAATCATTTTTTAATAGCCGCGGCTATAGAATGCCTCCTCTCCCCGCTCCTATCCCTTCCCCACCTCTTCACTGCCCCTCCACGCGGAGGGAATCAGAGTTCCGTTTGTATTTTCTTATTGCTGCCACGCCTCTAAAGCGGAAGACCGTCGTTTTGAAGGTAGTATGGCACTAAACTGAAAAGTCTCTTAGATCGAAATATTAGAAATATAATAATATAAATATATTGGGAAATTTTATTTTTGGTCAATTTCAATTTTGAGTAACCGGAAACTTCAATACTGATATTTTAATTATTGTGACAGAACTTTAATAGGACTTTCACGGAACTTGATTATTAAATTTGTAATTTGATGTATTTTTTCAAATTTTGTTCGTTATGAAACAACTCGTCCTCATCGGTCCTGGTGAGAGATCACCTTTCAGAACGGAAACATTTCTTGATATGGTCTTAACTAAGCTGATTGAATTGATTTGATTGGATTGATTTTTTACTAAAACGGCTCTATAAAAATCAACAAAAGTTATTGTTATTATAGGTATGTTTAGTGATTAGTTCGCTTCACTTCTACAATTGCCCCGGGACCTATCTATAGGAGAACCAACACTTCTGCCATAGTTCACCTCTAGTGGTTCGCTATTTTTGATTATTTAGCAGGGGTGCCCGGGTTCATCGGGTGAGGTGTGTTCAGAATGTGCCTGCCCACCAGTTGCGTGGCGTGACAGATCAGGAGAGGCTAGTTTGGAAAATTTGGCTGCTTTTACCTCTCCGACTGGTCTCTCTTGGACCATCACCTCGGGCCGCAGCGGGAGTGATAGATCATTCGTCCGTTAGTCCTGGACACGCTGACCCCTACATTCCTACCCATCCATCATACCTGTTTCATTCCCAGAACTTCTTTTCCTTAAAAAGTCCCTCCACACACAGGACAGAAGAACCTCTAGTGTTAAAAGGCCAAAACATAAACTTAAGCATCCGTATCTAGTATCTGGTACCAAAACACTTCAACGCTCTCAAAACCGCGAAGGAAAATGATCCTGGTTCATCAAAAAAGACTTTTTAGATTTGAAAAATGTTTATTATGTTTGTTATTTGTGTGCTCAGATCACAATAC
Organism: Hesperophylax magnus; assembly: GCA_026573805.1. Taxonomy (NCBI): domain Eukaryota; kingdom Metazoa; phylum Arthropoda; class Insecta; order Trichoptera; family Limnephilidae; genus Hesperophylax; species Hesperophylax magnus. The sequence goes on from JAIUSX010000052.1 coordinate 217,138, forward strand.
ATAATATTAAAATACACAATAAACAATTGCCTAAAAGGCAAAAGGCTAAAGAAGGAGGTAGTACAAAACGGCATAATACCCCATAATTAAATGACTGTAATACATTTGGCCGTGAAAATCATTGAAATAATTAAAGTTGTTACATTCAATAAATTATGAAAAAAAGTTCATTTCAATATTTTTTTTAACTTTCATACATTTTTAACCCTGTTGACCGATTTTTTTTCAAATTTGACTTAAAAAATTCCAATTCAAAACTCGACTTACTTGAAAATAAAAGTGAAAAGTAAAAGTATAAAAAATAACACTACAAAATCCACATACGACGAAGATTCACCAGTTTCCCGCTTGTACTACCCGTTTCTATAAAAATATTTTTTTCTTAATCACGAGTTATTTGTTACAACAATACTTGATATTTTGAATTCTGTGATATAATAGTAGAAATATTATATTGTTCTATCACAAGATGTATTTAAGGGTTGTTGGAAGTTATCTAGGTATCTATATATCTATAAGTACAATCATTTTTCTCGCTCCCATCTCACGCAAGGTGCAAAGGTAAACCTATTAATTATCGCCCATAAGCATGAAGTTTGTTCTCCTCCAACCTCTCTTCCGCGCTGATGTCCGCTGTGAGCTGTGATGCGCTCGAGCAGAGAGCGCAGACCGCGAGAGGGGAGGCAGATCAGATGCCGCCTCAGAGATAGCCGAGCTGCGCCTGTGACCCGCAGAGCTCGGGCCGCTCTCAAAGGTCTGCCGCTGGACTCTGGACTGGACCGGGCGCGAGGCGTTACAAGTATCGCCGTTTTAGCGCTATCCTATACCATCACCCTAGCGATGGGTCATGACTCATTTTATTAAGGCCAAGCTTAATGGTAATATTTTTTAAATAAAAACCAAAAATCCTTTGAAATCACAAGGTTTGTAAGTTGGTAATTAAATACTAACCTTTTAATAATAAACAATGTATTTTATGTAACATTGAAAAGAACACTGTTTGTTCTTGATATATTCTGAATGACTAATATTTTAATAGGATCATTTTTCTCCGGGCAGTTGAGACAGCAGTTGAGTATAAGAATTTGTTATATATATTCTAATAAAAAATCCTTATAATTTATTATATTCGTAATTCACTAGTTATTGACTGAAATCCGTATTTTTGTTGGAGTGATTCTACGTGATATTACAAGTAAAAAAAGGTAAATAATGAATTTTAGAAATTCCGTCATTTTAAGGTAATTTCCAGGTAAAAAAGATGATTCATTTGCATGGGAAAATAAACAATAAATCATTGAAAAATATTTTTGTATGGGAAAATAAACATTGAATTTTCTAAAAAAGTTATTTATATTTTTACTTCTACCATCATGTATAATCACCACCCGAAGCTAGCGCACTTTACCCCCGGACATCCTGTACATTATTATCAAAATTTATTTTTATGTAGGTACCTATATAAGTAAATATTATTACATTTAATAATAAGAAACCAAATAAAAAACTAACTACATACATAATATATATATATATATATATATATATATATATATAAATATATTAATTTATTTATTTATTTATTACATCTCACTATACATAAAACACTTTTTTTTCACATAATAAGCCTGTATAGAGGTTAACAATTTACATTTGAGTGAAGCAAACATAAGAGTAATCACAAACATAAAGTAATTCTACATACAAAAATCGATGATGAGCGTCCTTTAGATTTTTTTACTTTTAAATTGATTCAATTCGATCGATCGTTCAATTCCTAATAAATTAAAATGTACCTGATCGTCTATTTGATGGTACTTAAATTTGATAGAGTTTGAATTACCTCGTTCTAAAGCTAACTTACAAGCCGCTAAAAAATGTAGGCATTTATTGTAGAGAAAAAGTATTTTAGGATATGAAAAATAATGGCATCCGTGGAATCGTATCTGCGTAAAATTGGACATGTTATCGCACATCGATACATCCAAATGTAGTCATTTGGCTTATGCATCAATGGCTATCTACGAATATGGGTACACATATTTCAAAATTAAAGAAAAAATAAGTATTAGATGTGTTACCAGATGGGTAATTTGACAGTATATTGTAACAATATTTGAACCATAACTAATCATTAATCATTATTCAAAAGAAGAAGCAAAGTAGATAATAAAGACAGATAGGGTGACATTCAGTTTTTAGTAAATGGGACTTATATAAATTTTTTCTTTCATTATTTAGTTCGTCTATTTCCACATATTTCCTCTCCTTTTTACTGTTATTTTTTATTATTTGTTTTAATAATATATTTAAAGGAGTATTTCATCACTGTTTTAATAGCTTTTCCATGGGATTATGTATATTTTCGATTAATTTATTTATTAAGTCCAAGTTTACTATTCGATACCCGAACCTATGAATAACGACTATATATCGGATAAGTGAGCAGAGTTTTCTACCTATTTTGAGAATTTATTTGTTAATTAAGTTATACCATGGATTACTACTCTCTTTTTAAGTACCTATAATTTATAGTTTTGGTCAGTGTTCCATTATAAGTATATACTCTATTATTTTGTAAATGCCACATTGGTGTGTATTGGTACACGGTGTTCGGAAACTAGTACAAGCATATGCGGGAAATTAGTGAAAATATATCACATTCGGAGTAGATTTTGTGGTGTAACTTTCTTTGATTTGAGCTTTTGTTTCCGAGTAAATTTTGTCCGGATTGGAATTTTTTAGATCAAATTTGAAAAAATCGGTCACTAGGGGGTTTATATATGGCTATATTTGGCTTCAAAAATGTTTAAACCTTTTAGCAGCCGACCAAAAAGTTTTAAAAAAGAAAAAATTCGAAATTTTCAGATCGTTTTTTTTGGGTTATCTTGTTAATAATATGACATTAAGGCGATGCCATACGTAGTAATGCAAAATCATGTTTTTTTGGTTTGAAAATTTGGTCGCCTAGAAATGTTTCAGGTGCTTTAATTAAATACTGCGAGTAGAATACATCTTGGCCTTTGAAATCATCGAGTATTTTTTAGATAAATCTTTTTATAAGCCCAGAAAAAAATAATGTATTAGGCCTATGAAAACTGCTTTAAAGTTCAAAATCTCCTACTTACGAACCCATTTTCGGTTATGATTTTATTGTATAATGAGGAAAATTAAGTTATTTAGAAAATTATCAAAAAAAATTAAATACTTATGCCTGAACATCCACAAAATAAAATAAAAGGCACTTTTTGGCCATGTTTTTTTCTTGCATAAATCAAAATAGGCGGATGGTGATAAGCGGGAATTTAAACCTTATCGCCATCTACGTAAGGGTTGATTGATTGATTGATAGCGGCCAATTAAAAATATTACCCGTCGTAGTGCATCGCCTTAATTACGTTTTGAATGAAACAGCGTACTTGGATAGGCTGACAAAACGGAAGAGAGTTTTATTTCGTATCATAGAGATAAGTTTACACTGTTAGAGACAAGTTCCTAAATACGTGGTATTTTGAGCATATTATAAGTAAGTTATAAGTTATGTATATTCACTATTACCCGCTTGCCCTCTTAGTTTCCGGAAACCGTGTGTAGGTACAAATACGTAAATAAATTACAATATATGCTGATTTAAAAAATGAAGGTTTACATATTTACTTTGTAGTTTATCATAGCTACGAGTATTATTTCAAATTTCGCCTTTCGTCTTCGTAGCAGCTCGACGTAGAGGGTAGTATCGGAAACGATATTGAAGAAGTACTCTATTTGATACTCACTGAGAGGTACTCAATTTGGTTTCACACATACGTATTAAATTATACGAGTGAATACAAAAAAAAACGTTTATTACCCGTTTATAGTTCTGATTCAACGTTTACACTACGCGGATCAATAGTTTTTTCGACAGATTTCACAAACTGGAACACCGGTCCTGTTTTTATAATAATATTTATTGGATTAATTAATTTAACTTTAGTTCAATATTTTTTTTACAGCATACAACCAATTTAGACAAATGCCGGTATTATTTTGTTATTTGAACTTTATGTTCATTTGACATAAAGTTGTATCAAAAGTTGACTATCGGATATTTTAGTTTCGGTTTTGTTTTAGCAGACAGAACTTTAATTGAGACATAACTTGCCAGATTAATTTGAACACGCTTTCACTAAAAACCATGAAAGTTACAAACAATATTTTGGGAAGTGCATGCAGACGACAGGGCTAAGATAACTGTGAATCAAGTACAAAAATATCATTTATTTTGTATCACGGTCAAACATTCTTAATCAAATACTATGAATTGCGAAAGTAAAATTAGAAATGGAATACAAGTTTTGAATTGATTTTGTTTTAAAAAACATTATTTTTTATGTAGTATATTTAGGAAACATACAACTATACATTTGAATTACTTTTGTATTTATGATTTTGAATTCAAAATGAACAAGTTTAGTTCTATTTACTACCTTCTTAATGGTTACAGGTTAGGAAGAAAGTAGATATTTAAAGTTATAAGTGAGACAAAAATATGAAAAGGATAGACGAACAATAATAAATAATTGTTTTGGTTTAAGTACATTGTAAGGTTAATTTGATTTAGAAAAATAAAGGTTACTGTGAAAAATATCAGTATATCTTAAGGAATTGTAAGTTTATAATGCTGTCTCAGTAGAGGTAAAGTCACAAGGAGGAAATCCATAATTGGTTTTATTTTGGCTATATAATACTTAATTGCAAACTGATTAAATGTAAACTGTCGATTTCCCGAAAATTAATAAATAAATTCGGGAATTGTAAGTTTATAATATCAATATCTCTTAGGGAACTGTAAGTATATAATATCAATTCTCTTAGGGAATTGTAAGTTTTTAATATGAATATCTCTTAGGAAATTGTATGTTTATAATTTCAATATCTCTTAGGAAATTGTATGTTTATAATTTCAATATCTCTTAGGGAATTGTATGTTTATAATATCAATATCTCTTAGGGAATTGTAAGTTTATAATATCAATATCTCTTAGGGAATTGTAAGTTTATAATATCAATATCTCTTAGGGAATTGTAAGTGAATAATTAGATCATACATAATTCATAATGTTGAATTAGTTAATTAATAATTTCTTAGCTAGGGAAGAAAGGTCAATCAAGAGAACTGACCTAATAGAAGAAACTAAGGTTGACCATATCCAAAGCTGGACATAGGCTAACAGCTTAGATAAAAAAAATCTTTCACCAATTTATTTTTTAACTGCTGTTTTGCATGGCTACACTCCATATCCACCAACATATTTTAAAATTCGTTTCGTTGTTACATAAATGTCTGATTGGGGATATTCACAACATTTTTTGTATTCACGATGCAAACGATCAAAGTTATTTTATTTACGAAGGGGTTAGTACAAATTAAGTCATTCGTCCGAAACGCGGTGAAAAATCGAGAAAATTTCCCTAATGGCTAATGTCGTTTGTTATATTTCTAATAATAGGCTCTACGGATTCTGATTAAAGGGGACTACCGCTAATAATGCGTCATATTTCTTGCTAAATATCCTGGTTTCAGGCTGTGCACTAAGGATTATATAGGTAATAATCAAAGGAAAAATGGAAATTTTCTTTTGTTGAGTTCCCGAAATTATCGGTAAATTAATTAACCTAATAAAGATACGTCATTTTTAAAGTAACCCACAAAGGAGGCCTAGATGAAAATAATTTCCCTCATAGCCTATGACATCTTTGGGAATGCTGTGTGGAGTGTCTTTCTGAGGAGGGGAACGAGTAAACATGGGTCTTGAAGAGATCCATGTTCACTCGGCGAGAGTAAATGCATAAGACGGCAAATAGTTTAAAATTAGTCGTATAAACGACCCGTTCTAATAAGTAATATATTTTTAAACTGGGCAAGGCGTGCCAGACTACAATCTTTATAAATAAAAATATAAATGTTCGTTTGTATTATATAGATTTCACCTGTGACAGGTAAAAGCATATTTATTTTTAAAAACAGCGCCAATTGATTATCTATCGGCACAGACAGACTGAGCCATAGTAACGCGTGGCGGGATAGAGCTAGTTAAAAATCTTAAAATTCCGAAATTTCTTTACCTATTGCTTTGAAAATTTGACACAACGTTGCATTCTAATACGCGTGTCTTTTTATATAGCTATATTATAAGATGTCATCTGTGTAATTTTAAAACATTTTTTTTTTAAACATCGCCGTCTGTTGTACGTAAAAGCAATACGCGCTATTGTTTCTCTCTCCGCACAGACAGACTGAGTCACAGCAATGCGTGGCGGGGTACAGCTAGTATTACCTGCATAAAAATGATCCAGTTGATTATACGAGTATGTTTAATTTATTACAGCTTTTATTTTTAATAATTATTTTCCTTAAGGACTTAAATTTGCATAAAGATTTTCGTGTTTTTATAATGCCACACTATTCCTGCAATTATCGACAAAACAATACAGAATTTATCATTTCTTCTAGTTAAAATAATAGTTATATAGGAGGAAACATAGAACACAAAATACTAAGTTACCAATAAAACATTCGTAATTACCTACCTATCGACCCATGTTTTACATTCGAATGAATTATGTTAATTGGGCAATATAAGAACGATACTAATTCCCATTATAAGTAGGTTATACAACTAATCCGGACCTCAAATCATGAATAGTAAAACACCAGACAAAATCTAATTGATTTTTGAGGTACCTATATCAATTATTCTTTTGTGACATTAGATTGACAAGATATAAAATTGCTTTTCAAAAAATATTTTTACTGTAATCTAGATTTGTGAAATTAAATTAGTGAATTGGCAATTAAAATAATTGGGTATTCATAAAGATCACTAGATTTTGTCACTAATAATTTGTATTAAATTAGCAACACTTGAAAGTGGAGCAGTAATAATTTTCAATCACATTTGAACAGAATGATCTAAATGATTTAACAATAGCCTTCCTGAAAAAAATTATCTACCAAGGTATAAAAAAATGTATGTACCGAACTAAGCACCTATTTGAATACCGAAATTCCGATAGATGACCAACATTCCGAAATATTTCCGAAGAACGATTTAACCGGATTACGATTAATTTGAGAGATTGCATTTTGCCGATGTCAAGGACTATGATAATACGTAGTCTAGTCTTTATAGGGAATGTATCCCCTTCTAAACTCAGTACTCAGGTCTACAACAAATGGCATAAAGCAAACATACAAGAAGAAGACCAGGTAGGTAGGTTTTTTTGTTAAATTCATGTTCAAAGTTAATATTTGAAGTAAAAAAACCCGTTCAGACAAGAAATTAAAAGACAGATAGACACCGGGTGTGTTGTAGGCTGCAGGGGCGGGTCCCATATACACTGAAGGTGTTAAAAACTAAAACCCCTAAGATTAGAAATATAACAAAGCGTTGGTAATATTACCTAAGAACGCCTCATTTCTAAATGGTTGTTCTTCTAACTATATTAACTATTAATTCAGCAGAAAACCTAATTTACTCGTGAGGGTTAGCTGAAAAGTTTATCAAAAAATATTAACACAGAATGATGTTCCCGATTAAAAATGTTTTCATAAATTTTAGCTGATCTTTAAAAGCTTTGGTTTTAAATCCATGATTTCTGGAATATAAATGAGCTTAAAATAATCGTACGATTCAGCAGGTTCCAAGGACTCCAAAATATTGGCTACGTGAAAAGATTTGCAAGATGAGTTAAGGAATTATTGCGATTATTATATTGAAATATGATATTCTTTGCTTCGGCTTCGAATACCGACAATTTTGTGAAAGTTTTGTGAATTTTGTGAATAAAAAGTAATGGCCGAGGGCAAAATTTTAGTCGACATAAATTACATTTAATATATCCAAACACATATCGTGTCGCAATTCTTGTTTCTTCAATACATTGACATGTCTTTCAAAAGATAATGGTTTATCGAATGAAATTATTTACCTGCTTATTCCACTGTTTCAATTTTGTTTTTCGTTTATCACCTTTTCACTTTATTACATGTTATATTATATATTATTTATCCACGAAAATGTCCACTTCAGCACACTCAATATTATTAGCTAGTAGATACATCTAGGTCAGAGGGCTATAATTGGCGATATTATTTGTACATGAATCCCGGTGAAATATGCTACGGCGTCTCAGATAACGCAAATTGGAAACAATTATTTCAAATATTTCTAAGACATAATGTAGTATCAAGATGGCCGTAAATTATTTCATATAGGTAAACATATTAGATTAGTAAATTGCCATCTAATTTTAAGTGTATTAATCTTGATTTATTCAAGACGTATGTCGAATTATCCAAAATGGAGAGGTAGACCGCATTTGAAAGACGATCATGCAGAATACATTTGATCACATTTTATGAGCTGATTATCCTCTAGATACTTTCCGTGCATTCCTCGGCCCTTCAGCACCTGTCCTAGACGCCCTAAATGCTCCCTTTAGGGACACTTTGCATGTTTAGAATTAGCCCTCTAGGGCACAACCGTTTCCGATTTTCAACATACGATGTTTGGACATGAAAGATGATAACATAAATAGAAAAAACATAGTTTTCAGAGGCAGATGTACCGTTATATTAAAGCCTATTACTTAACCAGTAGTCAGAAGACGTATATACTTACAATTTAAGTTAGGAGTTTTAACAGTAGACCTTGCGTCCAACCAATTATGTTTTTAATTTTATTAAATCAAAAACAAAATTTCCTCTGAAATCATTAGATCAGTAAATACTTACCCACTTAATTATTTACCATAAATATTTATTAATGTATATTAGGAACCTTGTTTGTATCACTTGCACTTACAATTTATTTACTCTTAAACTGTATGTATGCGTAAATATAGAAACAAATAAATAAAATTTACTGCACAAATAATCTATAATTCGTGATGAAAAGATAGTAGGTACATAGTCAAATTGATACACACTGTGGGGTTTGAACTTTGAACCCCACTCCGCTGCAAATCAAACTTTTTACCCACGGGGCTTTTGACCCACCCTTATAATATTATATTTTATACGTTTTGACTAAGATTACTACAAACCCAATACTCATGCGAGACAAAAGTAGAAATTATTATATGTAATTATCTGAGAAGGAAACTTATCTTAATTGTTTCTAATTAACAGAGCACTAAAGTAATTATTCAACATAATAAAATATTGCTGGTTATTATTATCAGTTCATGAAGCAGGTTTTATAAAGAGAGTTCAAAAGCAATTTATTATTTTTTGCCATCGACCCCTCGACCTTAGATTCAATACGAGTTATTCATGGGCAGATATATTAAAAGGACAAGAGGGATTCAAAAACGATTAGTAAAATAAATTAAACACAATCAGAGGTAACAAACAAATAAATTGCAGGGAGAAATATGAGTATTGCTGATATATTAAAATCTTTTAAAAAACGAGACAACAGGCCACTTTCGAATATATTGGAACACGTGTTCATGCACCTTTGATTGACCTGTTAATATATAATGACGAAATTCCAAAATATTGTATACATCCTTATTTACTAAAAGGTTAATATGAATCCTTTCAATTCCTTCGTTAAGGGCCTGCAGTACCGCTTTTAAGGGGAATACGTGTAATTTGAAGAAGTTTTTAATAAATTTGCAATATGTTTATAACAGTAAGTCTCCTCCGCGTGGCTTTTGTAGTTTCTTTGCAGAGCGAATCGAAGCTACAAATCAAACGTTTATAAGTTCTGCCTTAAATTGCTACCTGTTCTATGAAACATGTGGCAATCACTATGAAACGATCCTTTTGCGTGCGGGTTGAATAAAATAAATATTTTCCAACAATTTAAAGCCCAAATTGATTACGTTACAATTTGTGTGGCTCGCGTGTTGGCCACAGCTTTGTAAACTATAAAAAAGTACTGAAAAAACCATAGAAATTATATTTTTTGTCTAAAACAACACCCGATGTTATTTCGGTAAAATCATAGCACACCAACTTTCGGGCGTAAAATAGTTAAACATTTCGTAAAGATTACAGGAATTAAATTCGAATTACCTTTATCAATTATTAGCTAAATGTTGCCATAGCTACTCTCAGTCTCTGATTAAATAACGTGGTAACATTTAATGTAGTTTTGCAATTACTTTTTCTTTCGTACGACCTACAACCCGAAATTGCGTACACGCGATAATTGAGGACGCACATACTCATGCAGATATATACAGCTACGACTATTTAATTCGCCGTTTGAAAAATTCGACATTATTGATGATGTTTAGTCTAATACATTTTTATTTTTAGAAAATTCGTTTTTTTGTATTAAGATTTTCAGAAAATTTCAGGCAGTGCGCTGCACCGATTTCCTGAAAATATCCATTCAAAAAACAAACTTTCCAAAAAAATAAACCTTTTTGGCTACTCCAACATTGGTAATGTCTTTTTTAATATAAGTACCTACCCAACCCTACTATAAGCAAGACACAAGCCGCCACTGAACCAGACCTGGATTCTTCAACAAAATACAAACCTAAACACTGTTTTAACAAAAATAAAGTTTAGTCATCATCATTCTCATTTTCCAGGTTGAGAAATGTTCTTCCCGATAAGACACCTGGAACGAGTCTAAAAACGTTTTATCTTACATAGCCCTTAGTCTGAACAACCAAAACGATGATTCCTTCGCATTCTTTTGGCACCGCAGCAATTTGGGGTCTGGTCCGGCCATTCTGCCGGGAGATTTGTGACCGCACTTTATGTTGTCCCTTATGATCAGTTTATTCCCTTTTGTGGTGGTGGACGAGGGTAGGTACTCCGGTTCCCAGGGCTCGTCCCGTCGTTGTGGCGACCACCACATCATATTGACATTACCTTTTTACGGAAAACATTTACACCAGCCAGAGGGGAAATTAGCCTTTACGGGGCCGGACAGATGATTCCATAAGTTTATGTAAATGTTATGTTAGGATGTTAGGAGCTTCCCTAACCCGATCAAACTAACCTGATTATAGTCTAACCTCGCATTTTCTTGACAAGACTGAATAATTGCGCTCATTTGTGGCGGCTACAGCGAATAACAAACACATTCCAGGGCCTCGATTCTCGACGAAGTCATTCCACTCGAACAACGATTGGTTAGACCCACTCGTCGTTTCAGTGGAATGACTTTTGAAGTTTGGCGTATATAAGTATGTACTTTCGACAAGACTCAAGGATAATAACATCGACCAATGTATGTACTTTTGACGGCGATTGCGAGCGGCCTTGATTGGAGAATCAAAATCCTGGTTGGTCCTCAAGAGATGAAAATTCTGAATTTCTACTAAGACCCAACGGGTAGCCACTTTTTATTAGGCCATAATTTTGAAAAAAAAATTGTGTTTAAGTGTAGTCATGGTATTTCTTAGTCTTCGCCACTAAGAGGTCCTGGGCTGAGGAGGACTAAAGTTATTTCTTAGTCCTCCTCACTAGGGGGTCCTGTGCTGAGGTAGACTAAAGTTATTTCATAGTCCTCCTCACTAGAGGGTCCAGTGCTGAGGTGGACTAAAGTTATTTCTCAGTCCACCACACTAGGGGGTCCAGTGCTGAGGCGGACTAAAGTTATTTCATAGTCCTCCTCACTAGAGGGTCCAGTGCTGAGGTGGACTAAAGTTATTTCTCAGTCCACCACACTAGGGGGTCCAGTGCTGAGGCGGATTAAAGTTATTTCATAGTCCTCCTCACTAGAGGGTCCAGTGCTGAGGCGGACTAAAGTTATTTCATAGTCCTCCTCACTAGAGGGTCCAGTGCTGAGGTGGACTAAAGTTATTTCTCAGTTCCTCCTCACTAGAGGGTCCAGTGCTGAGGTGGACTAAAGTTATTTCTCAGTCCACCACACTAGGGGGTCCAGTGCTGAGGCGGACTAAAGTTATTTCATAGTCCTCCTCACTAGGGGGTCCTGTGTTGAGGCGAACTAAAGTTATTTCTCAGTCCTGCTCACTAGGGGGTCCTGTGCTGAGGAAGACTAAAGTTATCAATTCTATTTTATTTGTCTTCTATGCGTTTCTAGGCGATTTTTCAGTCTATTTATTAACCAAAAAATGTTTTGACGGAAAATACGTTATAATTGCTAACTGCAGGCACTTTATGACACTTGCTACGAATTAGGTATTGGCGTGACCACGGTCAGTGGAACACTGAGTGCTGAATCAATATCTTCATATATCATTTGTATAGTTAGAAATTGAGTATTTCTTCGCGTACTTTGATTGACGTTTTTAAATTTAAAGTAAATAAAATTTGTTAATATCATTATCAAGTTCTGCAAATATTATTGTGATAGCTATTTCGGCATTCAAGGCATTTATCACACAGTTTGATAATGGCATTGAACGCCAAAACAGCTGACACAATAATAAAAACAGAAATACTTGCGGAACTAAATATATCATTAATGGGTAAATTTGATTTACTTATTTAAAAAAAATAACGAAAAGTAGCTCTGCAAATCAAACATAGTAACAATAAAAATCGTACGTAAATATTCAAGGCAACCCTCTATACATGCGCGTAACTTTGTTATTACCATGATGTAATTATTAACTTAATTAATAATGATCATTTATCAATACACGGAAAAAAATGAGTAGGATTGCTTTTTTACTAAGAATCTTTTCAAATTATCGATAATCCGGTTAAAAACGCAATTGTAGGCTGTTCCCACCTCACTAGGACTAAGCCTAAGTATCGAGGTTAACAATTTACATTAGAGTGAAACAAACATAGAGCAATCACAAATATAAAGTAATACTATATACAAACACAAAATGTATCAAAAGAAAGAAAAAAAAGTTACGTGAGTGGCCAGATTGGCAAGTTGACAATATATTGTAACAATATTTGAAACATAACTAATCATCAATCATTATTCCCAAGAAGAAACAAAGTAAATAATAAAGAGAGTTAGTAAAGGGTGAAATTCTGTTTTTAGCAAATGGAACTTATATAAAATCTTCATTGACCTTAAAAAGATTCTTTAAAAACGTTTAATTTTTTAAGAACACGTGTTCCGAGATAGCGATAAAATATTCGCATTTTACTCTTTATCAGAAAATATTAATTAAGTTTATCAGAAAACCTATTAGGTAACTCATTCGTTAAGGGCCTGCAATCACATTTTTATCCGGATTACGAATAATTTGAAGAGATTCTTAGTAAATTAAAAAATACTAATTTCTGGAGACTAACCTAAAAAAAACTAAATTAGCAGCCAATGGAACTAATGTTTTTAAATTTCATCAAGTATTTAAAAAATGTATCGATCATAAATCTATTGCCTAACCACTGACCAAATCATATGGATACGTAGTACTATATTCCTCATTCCGTCCCTGGCCAAGCATTTACCGATTCAGCGGTTTCATCTCGTACTTTTTAATGGTAGGTGCAGTTGAGTTTATGTTATTCATCTCCTTTCCACTATAAATATACCGATACTTCCATTAAATTAATTTGTGTTACCAGATTGTAAAAATGCAACACCAATCGTGGGAAATGACTTAGTTGCCGTGGGATAAGGTGGCAACAATTAGTAAAATTGATTTGTGAAATACAAACTGATGCTCTGTAAAGGATGGGGTTCTTGTATATATAATTTAAGATATATGAAAAGAAAAGGACAAGTACTTACCTACCAATTAATATCATGTCTTTGATCTCTATTACAGGGAACAAAGTTGAATTAAAATAATGTTTGTAATGGTGATAGTTTCTAAAACAATTCAGATTACAATATTATTTAAAGTGATGTATTTTTTTGCACGACCCATAATACGTGAATTCTAATGATTTATAAAGACGCAATGCAGAATGTTAATCAGATAAATAATCTATTGAGAAATCTGTATAAAAGATAAACCAGATAATCATTAATAACAAAAAAACACTAAGGACGTGTTGTTTCAGAGAGTTCAATTCGTAAAATTTTAAAGTTGATTTTCAAGTTCTGTGAAGGTGCTATTCAAGTCCTGTTGTGATTTCAGTTTTGTGAAGCAACTGGTCAATAATGATATAATAATAGAATTAGAATAGAACCTTCACATAACTTTCAAATCTATGAAGTTCGATGATTTTTAAAATTCCGTGAAACAACCTATCCTTATACAGGCAACAAGGAAATAGAATGGGGGAGTTAAAAAAAGAATAGGTACTCTTGGATTATATTCCTGAAAAATATAATAATATTATTAGTATAAAGTCGTTATCTGCATCTGTCTATCGGTTTTCACTATCCTTTGAAATTCTTTTTCCGGAATGTTTATTTATATAAATATGCATATTATATTTATAGAAAATAGAGAAATCTCGATGTTTTAAAATCAGTAGTAAAAAAAAAATTGTGGCGTTTACATCGCTAATGCTAGCTAAACCTTATTACATCAAAGTAATGTACCTATACGGAAGTGTATATCTTAAAAAGGCTTCACAACCTTCAAACTTTATTCAAAACCATTTATAATTCCCCAAGCAACAACAGGTACACGTGAGCCAGTAAATAACAAGTGGTGTACGTAGAGGTCATGTGAATGCTATAGCTACGCCACTGCTTGTTGGCATAAGATATGAGAGTGACTATAGGAACTTATAGACCATAGGTCTAGCTATTAGCTATAAGGTTATTACGGGCACCAGATAAGATATATTTATAAAATGGTGTCGGATATCAGCCGCCCGAATCGGTATGCAGATTGTCCAAGCGAACGGGAACGGGGTGCACGGAAACTAATTTGGAAATGAATATTCAATTATTCCACAAAGGCCTTCCAATATTTAATATATGTGTATAGATTTTTTGTTTCTCTTGGGGCAAAGGGGCAATGATTAAAAGTTATGGAGCGGGTAACCGCTCGTGATACAAAATAACAATCTAATCATTCCCAAACATATTAAATTAGGCGGCCCGTGTTTTCTTTTACAAGTGTACGGAACAAAAAACTCCAAACAGACCCGACAAGGCACAAAAAACTGGGCGCAGAGCCGGCTAGAGGAAATGTAGAGGTTCTTCGGATGAGTCCGATTTGTTATAAGAATCAAAACGAGACGTTTTCTGACGTAGGTAAAACGGGATTATCATCGTTTTCTACATACATATTTATATAGTCCGCGAAATGTATGTATTTAGGCGAAGCTTAGTGCTAAATCACTATTTTTATTAATCTTTATAACGAAATGGTGTACATTAAAAATACCGAAAAATATGCTTTAGATAAATTGAAGGTTTTCCTATCGTTTTGCTTGAGTAGAATACAAATAAAAAAAAATAAATTACTAAATAAAAAATATAAATGTAAACTACTACAAATATTTTTTTCATAGAAATGTATGAACGCGTAAAGGAAAAAACTGAAAATATACAGTATTATAGCTAAGATTTTCCGTGACAGTTTCATTTGATTAACTTTTTTGCTTTCTTATAAAATGATTTAAAAAATAAATAAAAACCAGTTTTGTACTTGAAATCGAACGTTTCTAGACTCCGTTTGTCAAGCGATTTTAATGCCTATTACCTACAATATAAGGTATGCTAAGAATATACACATTTTTGGCTTGTAGCTTCCTCTTAAAATATTTAACATCTTACGAACGGTAATTGTTTAATAAACAAGGCGGAACCACAATTTTATATCCATTATTTTCTAGTTGTGCAGGTACCTATGTAATTATTTAATGTCCTAAATACCTAATATATTTCGGCTGCCTTCAAAAGTTAATCATGGAAGAATGATTTTCTTCAAATTAGCATCATATTGATCCAAAGTAGTTAGGTATCAATTAATGAGGGTATTCTCCTATAATAGAAAAATAATAGATAGTATGGATATACGTATGTTTCAGTATTAACTTGTAGAAATGTATTAAACATCCTTGAAACAGAGTAGGTATAGCTTTGTAATCTAATTTATTATATCATAGGAACTGTTACTGTTATATCTGTTATATCATAGGAACTGTTACTGTTTTAAAAATTAAATTGAATTTGACATAAAATAAGTAGGTAGGTACTTAGCTATCAAATAAATTATAAGTGAATGTTATGATACATGGTTATATAATGAAAATCAATAAAAGTGATAATATCGTTCCGACACGCCGATCACAATCCGAAATCGCTCAGGGGCTAATCTATTATAAAAGTGTAATAATAACCATTTAGGAAAACAAGAAAGGTGCGAAGCGGCACCGCTTTGGAGCCGCGCATTAGTGGGAGCGGGAAGGAGTATGGGTAGATAGGGGGGAGGGAGGGGGACAGGGCTGGACCAGAGACCATCTTCCTCATTAAAGTCAGGTGGGGCTGATGATGAAACTCACTTTATTTCGTTTACTTACTTTCAAAAACTTATTTTCATGTAGCCTATATATTCTTATTTTAGCTTTCTATCTAGTATTTATCAATTATAAATAAATTAATAATTAAATAAAAAAATTATGTTTTCATCTGGCACAAAAAATTCTCAAACTGTGAGCTTTTTCTTTCTTTCAGTTTCTTACAACTCACGTTGTATTTTCCCTTATGAGCTATGGAGCTTTGAAATATCCATTTAGATGTCAATAAATCAACTCGTAAAAATATGTTTTTTTACTATGACACATCTATTTTCAAATGTATTTTGTTTGGCCGAGGATTATAACTTTCTTCCCAGGGATCGGGGTCGACCGCACTACCAACTTTGCCAAATGCCGATCGGGTAGGATCGACATTTATTTCGTATGTTAACTGCTGTAATGTCTCCGATTTCAGAGAAAAGCGTATTTGTCCACGTGTGTGTACGTGATTGACCATTGATATAATGTATTGTCATGGACAAGGAGTCTATTAGAGTCTATATAGTCCGAGTTTTAGCTCGATCGGATGTCGGGAAGTGGGTTAATTTACGCTTCCAATCATTACTGAAAGCGAAAGTGAAATTCAAATAGATAATTTAAAAAATGAAAACAGGACACAATTTTTTTTTTATTTTCAATAAATTTTCTACATATAAATAAATAGATAGAAAGGTACGTCTTAATAAGGCGGCCAAAAAATACATCTCATTAAATACAGGGTTTTCCAATAAGAGGTGTTATTTTGATATTCAATCGTAAAAGATCAATGGTTTCGTTGCTTGTGTGGCACGTAGCGCCGTCTTGTTGAAAGCGAACGTTGTCCAGATCAATACCATCCAATTTCAGTTATAAAAAATCATTAATCATCTATCGATAGCGCAATTCATTCACCGTAACTGTTGCTCCAGCCTCATTTTCGAAAAAGTAAGGTCCAATGATTCCGCCGGACCATAAACTGGACCAGGAAATGGGCCTCATCACTCAAGATGATTTGCATTTGATTCACTCAAATGAATTTTAATAATTTCATTGCGTTGTTGAAGCGTGTATCGTTCCATTTTTTATTAATTGCGTAGTTTCTACTTGTCAAATGTCAAAAAACGACAGCTTCAAAAGTAACATCTACCGAAATAGCGGGCTATTCAAAATAACACCTCTTATTGGAAAACCCTGTAGTTTATAATTTATCATCAATCTAACTTTGCGAAAACACCGACTGCAAAGTCAGGCATGTCGTGCTGCAGGTACAACCTTTCTATATAGTGCATATTACGTAATATCTATACATATATTATCCTTCTAAAAAGATTAATCAAATCCTCTAATTCGATGCCCCAGGCGACTTCTTTGATGTCAAAAACGCAAATAAATAATGTTTGTAATATACTTGCCTAAGTATTAATCTAATAAATATTACGACTTAAATAGGTCCTTACATACAAATTTAAAGGTCAACTACTACGAGTTATTAATATTGACTTACAAAAATTTAATTGACTGCAATTTAATGGCCATGATACGAACAATAATTTTTGATTAAATTAATATTTACGACGCACACTTCAACGTTCTACCTTTCTACCAAATGCATGGTAAATAACATTTCATTACACACTTTCAGAGTGCTAGTTACTCTCAGTATTGCCTTGGTGTAATACCACAATTCAGAATTTAAACATTGCTTGGAATGGTTCTGGTGACCAGATCTGAATAGCCATACCTTCCTCTTCCCCATCTCCTTCCCCTCCCCATTATCTTCAGCCTCACAACATACCCCAAATTAGGGATGCCATAGTCTCACTGGCTCCAGACGTTTGAGAGCAGTTGGGACTCTTGGGCAGTTTCACATTAAAAAAATAATTTTAAAAAAGTGAAAGACTTTCATTCAGAATCGAAATGTTGTTTGCAATGACTCTAGCCGTGTTTAGTGACCAGATCTGAAAAACCAGGTACCTACTTCCCCGCCTTTCTCATTCCCATCTCTTTCCCCTCCCATTACCCTTCAGTTTTACATCATACTCAAATGGGATATTTTCACAAATTATGAATACCGTTAAAAATGTGTGGAACATTTATTTTCTGATACTGATCATTGTATACAAAATGTGTGGAACATTTATTCTCTGATACTGATCATTGTATAAAAAATGTGTGGAACATTTATTTTCTGATACTGATCATTGTATAAAAAATGTGTGGAACATTTATTTTTTGATACTGATCATTGTATAAAAAATGTGTGGAACATTTATTCTCTGATACTGATCATTGTATAAAAAATGTGTGGAACATTTATTTTCTGATACTGATCATTGTATAAAAAATGTGTGGAACATTTATTTTCTGATACTGATTATTGTATAAAAAATGTGTAACTTTAATATTTTCATTCATACATATTGATTTGAAAAACTGCACTTTCCGAAACGGTTCCAACTGGCTACAACGTCATTATGACATAAAACGCTAATTGTCTGGTAAGACGGCTGTCACCAACGTCGCATGGCGTGACATCAAAGCCGCCGAATTCACGAATAAAAATGAACATGTTTTGGCAGCAAATAGAAAACGGCTCATTCTAAATTTGTTATTTTTATTATCTTAATTTTTGCGAGAAAATACGCTATTGGGAATGTAATAGTCCCACTGGCTTCGGTTAGCAGGGAACAGTTGAGAATGTTGGGCGATATTAACAGCAACAACGAAATTAATACTTTAATACCATATTATACATAATATTATATGAATTATGCCTATAATCCGGATTAAAATTCTCATTCCTTCAATCTTCAATAAACATCCAATTAAATGACTTATTTAAATCCAGTAATATTTTGTCATAATAAAAAGCGTCAATTACAAAAGTAGGTGAAGGTACCTACCTACATGAAACGACAAAACTTAATTAATGTGATGGATAAAATATCATATTATAAATAATGAAAATATCTCATTGGTGTAATAAATATTAAAAAACCCACGGCAATCACAGAATAATAAACATTTATTTTTACGCGAAGACAAGATGGAGCTTTTATTTTTACGCGAAGACAAGATGGAGCTTTTATAAAAAAAAATATTATCGTAATTCATTCCGTAGTAAATCGTAGAAAAAAGCGTGGAAACAAATTAGTTCGAGTGTTAATTAGACACCTGATGGAAATGGGTAAGGCCTGGTCTCTGGGACATGTGTTACCTATATCTGTTGCTTTTTGGGCAACCAATGGATGGTCCAAAAGGATGAACAGGACAATGCGGGTTTCGCTTATTTATGATGGTTGAATACTTTTAGAGGGAGACCGACAGGTTTTTAAACCGTTCTTTATTATTGCCCGCTGCGGTTGATACTTGGTCCATTCACTTTAAATGGCCAACAGTCATTCACAGATCGAGATGTTGTCTGAGAGACCCTGGCCTAATGTGAACACACACAGTGCCGATTTTATGCTAAGCATAAACTGGACAAAATATCCGTGAGCCGAGCCGCGAATTATGGGAAAGGAACAAAGCAACTGCAAACGGTGCGAAACGCCGCTTGTGGTTGCTTTATTCCTTTTCCACAATTCGTGGCTCAGCTGGCCAAAAATTTTGTCCTGTTTATAAGCATCCTAAGATAATCCCTAAAAGAGACTTGCGAATATTGTAGATTATAGACATTTTCTGAAAAGTAATCTGCTAGAAATTTAATTATTTATAACAGTTAAGTAACAGCTCGAGTTGTTGTCCCAGAGACCACGGTTCAATGTGTACATTACAGTGTAAAATTCAATTTTATTTGAGTAGAATATTCTCTAAAAAGGGCTCTGCTAGAGATCTCATAATCCATAAGCTTTGCGGTTCTACAGTCGTTCACAGATCGAGTTGTTGTCCCAGAGACCACGACTCAATGTGTACATTATAGTGTAAAATTCGAGTTGATTTGAGTAGAATATTCTGGACATTCTCTAAAAGGAGCAATGTTAGAGATTTCATAATCCATAACCTTTGCGGTTCTACAGTCGTTCACAGCTCGAGTTGTTGTCTCAGAGACCTAATGGCCTAATCTGTACCTACTTAAGTACTGATTTGACATCGGACAAAATATGTGATTTTGTTTAAGTGGAACATTGGACTTTATGGACGTTCTCTAAGAGGGACACTGCTATAAACTACATATCTATATATAAATACAAAGTTAAACGTTCGTTTGTTCAAAATTCTCAAATGTCCGAAAATTCTTCACCGATTGCTTTAAAATTTTGACGTAACGATGCATTCAAATACGCTTGTATTACCTATAGTATATAGATTTCACATGTGACAGGTAAAAGCTGCTTTTTAAAAATAAAAATAAACAAAGCCATCTGTTGGACGTAAAAACAACACGTGCTATTGTTTCGCTATCTATATTTACAGCTCGAAATGTTGTCACAGTGATCACGGCCTACATACACTGTGCTGATAAGATTTCGGGCAAATAGTTTGATGCGAGTGGAATTTTGAACGTTATGGATACGTTATTCCCTAAAAGGTACCCTGCGAGATATTTCATAATGATTAATAACTTTCGAGATTCATAGTTCGAGATGTTGTCTCAGAGACCTAATGTGTCCTCATATCGTATCGATCCGATCTTGACAAAAGCTCAAATTAGATTTGAGTGGAACATTTGACAATTCGGTGAGATTAATAAAAATGAATATCTTTTGCTGTTCTGCCCTTCAAATATGGGATGAGGTATTAGGTTTTTTTTTAAATGTGGGATTCTGCCACAAGGGTGTTAAGGTTTTTCGTCAAGGTGGTCTGTACGTTTGAATTATCTAACCGAGAATTTATACACACATGATGAATAGGTAACCAATAATTTTAAAAAATATAAACGCATACGTACGTATTCATTTAGATGGGGGTAAGGAGTGATTTGTCGAAAAGCTTTATGGAACCAAAATTTTATAAATAAAAACGAAAAATATTTCTAGAGCAGCACAATTTGTGTGGAACTTTCAGTCATTATTATACCTACTATAATAGTATATAGGTATATGGATAGGTGGGTTCTGTTTTTTTATCTCTGGTGAAAATAAAGACTAACATAAAATTGTAAGCATTACGTATCTACCTACTCTGAACCGTAACTAATTAGAAGGTACTTAAGTAAACGTCGGTATATTAAAAATCCCTAAGATCAATACATATTGCACGAAATAACTAACTGTAATATAATGTGTGGTTTTCTGAAAACGAATCAATTTGTAGAAGACCTAAATAGAGCTTGGTATATACTTGATTTATCATTAGAAATATTATAAAAGGAAACTAATTTATATCATTGAGATGTATATAGGGTTCCATGATAATTCAACACACTTTTAAAAAGTGATATAAAGTCATTAGAAACGATGAAAAAAAAAATTAACCTAACCTACTTAACCCAGTTAATAAAGTTTTTGTTTCATCATTTTCCATGACTATATATAAGTTTTTAAAGATGTGATGAATTATCATTTTGATGATTTATCCGGTCAACGTATATAGAGTTATTTGCAGTCGCTTTCCACTATTTTTGGATTTTAGCTCTTTTAATGAAGGTAGGTATTTATATTTTCTTTGATTGTTTTTCTTAGGGAAGCATCACTTTTTAGCCTTTATGGAAAGCACGCCACTGGTTGCAGGGGCCTACATGAAATTCAAAATGTGTAATTGTTTTCACCGCATAACCTTTTTTACACAACTAGTAATAAAACAAACGCTGCAGCCAATTCCCCTATTTCTAGCATCCTTCAAACATTCAACTCAATTCAAACAAGCACAAATACAGATACATTTTTTGATTCTCTCCTTCTACAGGGTTTTCCAATAAGAGGTGTTATTTTGATATTCAATCGTAAAAGATCAATGGTTTCGTTGCTTGTGTGCCACGTAGCGCCGTCTTGTTGAAAGTAAACGTTGTCCAGATCAATACCATCCAATTCCGGCCATAAAAAATCATTAATCATCTCTCGATAGCGCAATCCATTCACCGTAACTGTTGCTCCAGCCTCATTTTTCGAAAAAGTAAGGTGACATTTATATCATATTCAGATAATATGTTGAAAAATAGCATATATTTTTTTAAAGAACTTAGAAACTTAAAGTGTTCAAGGGAAATATTATATAAATCGGTAGAATATCGGAATTCCGGCCCTTAAGGTTCTATTGGTATGTCGTCTGCCAGTGCGTTATTCTTATTCTATTTTGATGGTGTTCCGGATAGCGAAACAGCTGTCACCTAGATAATTGTGAAGTTTAATATGTAAAGTTTTAATTTGATTGTTTTTTATTATGTACAGTGTAAAAAATTAACATTGTAAAAAAAAAATTAATTAAATAAAAAATAGTAATTTAACTTAAGTAAGTGTGTAAACTTGTACCCATACATTACGTTATAGGTACTTAGTTATGCAGATAGTGAGAGAAATGAATGTGCCTATAGTTATTAAATTAGACATATTTTATCGACAACCTGCTCTGTGCTCACTTGTCAATAAAGATAAAAGTGACATAAAACAACGGTAATATTATTTATCGTCGAATACCGGTTGGCGGAAGGTCGATAACATTTCATATTATTATTCACCCCCATACTACTTTACTAGCGCCATCGTCAGATGTGTACAAATATTTATCAGCACCGATTACACTAAATAATAACAAATTGCAAACTTGTTACTAAATAAGCATTTGTAGCTAGGAAATAAAGATAACGCAGAGAAAGGAGCGACCTTATTTTTTTTTTTTTGTGAAACCGCGCAAGAGCTCCAACTGCTCACAACCTTATGGAGTCAGAGAGACTATGGCATCCTCAATTGGGGTATGTTGTGAGGCTGGAAGTAGTGGAAAGGAGAGTAGATGGGGAAGAGGAAGGTGGGTAACTACCTGTCTATTTAGATCTGGACACCAAACACAGCCAAAGCCATTTCAAGCAATGTTTAAATTCTGAATATAGGTCTTACACTAGGGCGATACTGAGAGTATCTCCCACTCTGGAACATGTCGCAAATATACTTTATACTATTTTTAATTAATATTTTGGGAAATAACACATTTCTGAATTAATCAAATAAAATTTACTTCCGCACGCCTTGATTTGAACCCACGACCTCCAGCTTGCTAGTCGAGAGCCTTACCCCTCGACCACGGAGGCCGTTGAAATTTTATTACATTTACATCTCATCTTGTAGTATATTATACGGACTACCATAATAAGGACATGTGTCTAGTGTGGTAGTCGAAAAGCATGTAAAAACCTGTATTCAAATATATTTTATGAATAAAGAAAAAATAAAAATTATATTTCCAGTTTGGGAGACGGGTAGGGGTACCGCCGTCCAGGGAACCATTCATTGGATCATGTGACTTCAAGTGGTTCATTTTGTGAGCAGGAGTACCCGTGTTCATGGATTGAGTTTTGTTCAGATCTTGCGTCTGCCCTGCAACTGCGTGGCCGGCTAGATCTGGAGAGAAATATGTTTTTCCTCTGGCCTCCAGCGTGGAGGTAATGTTAAAAAAACCCATGAAATAAACTTTCTCTGGTGGAATCAGGAGACAAAGTAATGTTTTTATTGCCAGGCTAATGTTGAATGTTTTTTCAATTCGGGTATTTAGAAGGTAGGCCTAGTAATAATTTTTCCGGGCTAAAAATCTACAACACAAATTGTGCACAAATTACAAGCCTCCCTTCTCTATATCATTTCAATGTATCTACGTAGGTATTTACATAATACAAGACCTGACCCATGGAAGTACTGAAACCAATTTAAAATTTGCAGTTAAGCTATAATCAAATTAATACCTAACTTGTTTCAGAACTTCCCACAGGTAGGTACTGATATTCCCCCTGCCCTATCCACTGTCACATGGAATGCAAATGAGAGGGAATGCGCTGTGTAATTTAATTAAGTAGCTACCCTACCATTACCCCTCAGTAGGTACCTGCAGTATAATACAAGGAGTCCTTTCCCCTCAGGCCATGTGACAAGGGGTGGAGATGGTCGGATAGGGTGGGCCCGCATAGGCCCCGCCCCTGCAAGGAGACAAGACAAGACAAGGCAAGTAGATAACAGACTAGTATACCCGGTGTTATCATATGATTAACTTGACTAGGGGGATCTTCCCTTGCCGCATTACAAATGAGAACCGGAAGCGAACGCTCATGTATTTGGAAATGGCGTATTTATTTCCGATTTGTTAAACACATGACTAAATATTAATGTGACATTTATGACCGATTTGAGTCCCCGACATGGGGGTAAGCCGAGACGCCGTATTTTTATTAATATTTTAACGATTCTTTGAAAAAGCCTATTGCGAGTACTACCTATAACGACTATCAATATTTTTAGAAAGTTATGTGACCTTCTAATTTCTCATAACCTACCTACCTTGGCATTTCAAAAATATCCAGAATAAAAGAAGGATAAAAGTGTATCAAATTACACACTATTTTGTTTTATGGTTAAATAAATGCCTTAACATTTTTTTTGATACATACAGGTACATATATAATTATACAAAACATAAGACATTAATAAAAAATTCCATAAAGGCGAAGCCTGTGCGTGGGCATTATAAGTATTCAAAACAGTGGTGGTTTAATAAAGAAGAAAAAAAAATGGAGCTCGGCAAGGAATTAAACAATTTTGGGCCAATATAGTTAATGTGTCTTTGGGCTAGCCTAGTTTTGCAGTGAGGCACTGTGTACACGCATATGTTGTGTCTCTGGCTAGAACGATTTGGATTTTTACAGAAATTTAAGACATTGGACACAGTAGATCCGCCTAGTTCCGTAATGTCAGTTTCCTGAAACAATTGATCGGTGGGATATGTCTTGGTCTTCTGGTGCATTATCTTAAAGCGGCCGCTACACTACTCGCTACTATATCATATCAGACTTCTGGACAATTTCTAGAGGTTTCACATGGTTATTGTATGTTCCTCCACATGCGATTATTCCGTAGGAAATGGATGAAAATACCAATACATCATAAACAAGACTCATGGTTCTTATGTTAACAATATTGCTAATTTACTAAGTTGAAAATCAACTTTGAAATCTGATGAATTTTTCAAATTCTGTGAAACAAACCGTCCTTAATAAATATTACTTTTTTATTTAATACACTTCACGGATGAACATTTTCGTTTTTTTGTTTGTTTATCAATCTTTTAACATTATTGAAGTTTTGTGGAATTCCAAAAGGATCTTTAATATTTCAACAATATTTGTATTGAAAATGTTGCACGAAGAATTTTTTAAGCTTATGTGAAGCAGAGTAAGAATCCGCCTCTAGGAAGGTCTGAAGGTCTTTACAAACATCTATTTGAATTTCACTTTTGTTTTCAGTAATGAATTAATGCAAATCTTAGAAGCGAAAATTAACCCACTTTCCGACATCTCATCGAGCTGGAACTTGGCATATAGACTCGTTGTCGATGACAATCAATGGAAATCATGCATACACTTCTCTGGAATTGGATGACAATACAGCACTTAATATACAAAATAAATGTTGATCCTACAATCAATCCTCCAAACAAATTTATTATATGTGTTTTGGTTCTGAAAGATATTTGAAAATAAATGTATTTTAGTAAAAAAACTTTTTTACTTGTTGATTTTTTTAAACTGAATCTTCAATCTGTAATATAATTATTTAAATATGTTTTTTTCCTTCTTTAAATCTAACCCTCGCCTTATTGCTGATGTACGAAAATACAACAGAGAGAATATAAAATTATGATAGGTAATTATTTATACCAATATTTATAAATAATCATATTCAGGCAGTCAAAATCAGCAACTTTACCCAAATGAATTTGGTACCATAATAAAATATTCAAATGTACTAAATTAATATAATAGTTTCCTATGTGGCAGTCAAGTGCATCGATCTCTGCCCAAAGGTAGGCTGTGTGTAGTTTTTTTTTCAAATCCGGGTACCAATTATTGCACACGAAATATTAACACTTATTTAAATTATAAAATGTCAAATAGATACCATTTATCAATGTAGAACGATTGTTACATAAAAAATATTCATGAATTTGTAGAAATAAATGTATTTTGATAAAGAAAAATATGCATCTACATTACCTTTATATTTATAAAAAATATTTAATAATTTTCTTTTTACTGCGGTTTTAATATGTTTTTAAAATGATGTTTTTAATTCAAAATATGAAGATATTTACCTAGGACGTGAGCACGTGTCAGAGCTGTAACCTCCTACGTCATAACTAAAATTACATTACCCAATCAACGGATAAACGCGCTAGCAAAGAGTGGGTAGGTAATTAGGTACCTGAATTGCGAAGATCGGTTGCCATTTACGTCAATTTCACATACAAATTTGACAACGAGCGCCGCCTACACGGTTGGAAGCTTTTCGGGAATAAGGCGGTCGTTACAAACAACATAATAGTGATTAGGCACTCAAAAATCTTTGCAGTCAAACCGATAATTCGGTGTATTGTTAAATTGTCCGGTTAGTGCTAAGGGGCGGCTGGCTACCGTTTTTCTATAAGCACACACAATACGGGTAAGGAAGAAACAGTATTTTAATTTCAGCGTTATGCCATTGTAGCTTGTAGCCTCTTTTACATAACTTTTGCATATTATAAGCACATGTTTTTTTTCTTGAAGGAATGCTGAGTTGAAAGTTACATGCGGTGTAAAAAATACATTTGGCTGAACGGTAAGCATCCTTATCCCCTGAGCCCAGAGGTTGCGGGTTTGAAAGCCGGTATGGACAAATTAAAATATTTCACTTTTGACATAGGTAGGTATGTAGGTATAGATTAAGAGTTTTTGGTTTGTGTCAAAATTCACCCCTGACGTTTTCATGATGAAATTTAATTTTGAATTCCAAAAAAACTTGTGTTGTGCAAATATTGTATGTGCTTACTCGTAAAATGTAATGTAAATTTTCATTTTCAAAATTGGAACTGATTATGTGAAAAACGATTCAGATAAGCAATAAAGTAGGTACCTACCTTTAATAAAACATTTTGACAAAAAATAATTCTAATTGTATTTTTAAAATTTGTAATTTAATATCCCGTGATTTTAGACGGGTCTGCTTAGTAGATATGTTATAGATAACTAGTAGATATGTTATAGATAACTGCGTGAACTTAAGTTCTACTTCTTTATTTTGAATGATTTAACCATATCCCAGGTTTCATTGTTAAAGTTTAGGTTATCTTCGACTAACGGTTAACTCTGAAGATCGTTAAAAATAATTAACTCTTGCCGTTATTACGACTTTTGAAAACAAACATGCATATATTTAACAAAATCTGATTGAGTGAAACTTTACAACCACACTTTTGTGTATATTTCCCCACCGTGCGCGCCTCCTCTGTTATAATTAACAATTACGGAAATAATTTCGCGCAGTTATTAGGAAAATCATAGACTATTAAATTTGTATAAAACACTTAAGCGGCTTAAAGTAGGCACTGTGCCCGCAAGCTATTAAGTTTAATTTAATTCCTGCAGTACTTACCCAATACCCATACCCACGTGTGAAATATAACATTAAAAATATTGTTTTAAATTAGAAATTAATTGAATTACGTAAGTAGTTATATAATTTTTTATGGCTTTAATGGGGTATTATAGCAAACTGTAAAACGGAAACATGGAATTGTGGGTAGCTAAATAGGAAGATAATGAGGTCGGAAAATCTTTTATTTATGTGGAGGTGTTCAATTTGAAATCTTTATACGACCACTTTACCGCCAGTGGCGTGCAATGAAATTAGAAATTTAAATTATTAACAGATTTTTTTTTTTGGAAAAATCGGGTAATTCGAAAAATTGTGAAATGATGGCTGCAGGTCAAAATTTTCTTTAGAATATTTTCACAAACAAAGGTAATTAAGCTTGTTGTGGGTAAGTAGTAGGTACCTATCATTCACATAGAGTTACTATTTGCTGTATTTGTTTATAAGATTTGGTAAATGTTTATGTTATATTAACGTTATGTTATGTTTATGTTATGTTTTAGTTATGTTTATCTTAAGTTGATTAATGTTACATTATGTTATGCTTATGTTGTATAATCATCTGTATACTTATATACACTATACACTATACGTTTACTTATATGCCACCGGTCGGTGGCCAAGTTGACATCGCGTTTGGGTCCCACTCAGGCGTAGTGTGTTCAATTCCTCGGCTGGCTAAGTCCTCCATCACAACACAAGCAACATTTTCAGCTTACTGTGGTGGTAGTAGGAGATTTTCAAATATTGTCAGGTTATTCGTAACCCGGGAATATTAGTCTTTCTTTAAAAAAAAAAAATATATATATATACACTCTTTTTTGTTATTGGGGTGTTATGCCTTGTTGCGCTAACTCCTTCTTTAGCCAACGTTTCGGACAGCATTGAAGTGTCCATCATCTGGGCAGATGTATTATTAATAACACACCTGCCCTGATGATGGACACTGCAATGCTGTCCGAAACGTTGACTAAAGAAGGAGTTAGCGCAACACGGCATAACACACCAAAAACAAATAACAAAAATACTTTTGGCCGTGAAAATCTTAAATCATATTATATACACTCATTTGCTGAATTAGTTTATAAGTTTGTCCGTTTCATAGTTTTGTTAAAATAAATGTAACTATTAGTTTTAAGAAACAATGTCAATTATGTATGGCTAAGATCACCCTAATGGGTGAAAGCCAAAATAAATAAATTAATTAAAAATAGTAGATATATTAATAGGTTAGTATCCCATAGTTTCTTTTAAAAATTATTTAGGCGGGTGTCTATTTTATTAACTAGCTACTTGATCGTTATTTGCAGTGCAAGTGGGCATCCTCTAATTATGCTTTATCCTTGAATCAAATACTTTAATGGGATTTTCAGAAGCCTACCACTAAAGAAGATGTAAATAACAAAAGACAGAAAATGTTTTTTTTTTCAAATAAAGTTTTTTTCACCATGTAAAAGATAACTTGTGTGTACAAAAATACACGCTAGTAAAATTGAACCTGCAAAGACGGCGTTAAACATAATGCAAGAAATAGCATACAAATCAAAGGTATGTCTTTATTTGTCAAATAAGATTAAGTGTGAAAATAAATTCGCATTTTTTTCTATTTACTTATACTTCGTAGTAACACTTACGTTTATAAACAGGTATATAAAAACAATGAAAAGATAATATAGTTGTACGCAACTTAGTTAATGGGTTGGTTTAGGTATAATAAGTAATATGTGGCTATTTATGTTTCTTCCCATACTATACTTACTTGACAAGGAACATCGTGTGATGGAGCCTGTAAGAACTTACCTACTTTACTTATCTACACACGTCGTGTCATTACTACAAGAAAATTAACTCACCACATCAAGTCTTATAAATATTCGTTCAGTTTTTTGCAGGATAGAAGGTTTTCACTATTTTCACCGAACAAAACAAATGCTGTATTATGTTAACACCTTGAAAGCATTTTTTAATTTTGTATTCCTTTACATACCTTTCATGAAAGTAAGTGTATGTAATCCACCGTCATTTAGAATCTACCTATAAAATGTTTGTTTTTGAAAAAATAGTTAATCGATGAATTGCCACATAAAAAACCGATGTATCTACTGTTGCATCAGAAAGTGCTTACGAATTATAGCTTCAAACGCACATAGAAATGGACCGTAATTACTGTAAACGAAACGAAAATGGTATTTGCTGGAATTGGGTTATAGGACGTATAGGAATGAGCAAGGTATGCAAGGAAGGAAAACGGGATAACCAATCACTTATTCACTCACCACTGTATTTCTCCGAAGGAACACACAGCACAATCACAATATAGTGAGTTCCACCGTGATACCTCGAGGTAATTATTGCCACAACAAAACGAATGAGTACCTAGTTCAAACGATATTATGCACTTCCATGATTGTCGAATTCTTTCTTTTTACTTTTCAACGAAAAAATGTTCAAGAAAAAGAAAAACCACTTGCTTCAAAAACAATCGCACTTCAAAATGCACAATTTATTTTTAATAGTCTTGTTTCGTTATTCAAATAGTTTTCCAGTAAGGTGATGATTACGGAGAGGTAGGAACTGGAAAAATGACATTGCGGTACGAACCAAGCATATTCTCATTTGAAGACCAAACACCTTTCTACTTATAACAGAATGGATTACCTCCTTGTAGGTGGGTACCTATAGGTTCACGTACCAAAGCCCGTGAATTTATTTTTTTAAAGCCCTTATTCATCTCAGGTAGACATATAAAACTGTAAATGGTAGAGGTCTGTTTCTGAGACGTGTTATGTAATATATACCTACTTGTTATAATCACATCAAAAACTGAAGGCATATTTTATACAAAAGCCTTTTTATATTCCGAATAAAATTTATCGTCTCCCAACTGCCTAATACCATTTCATGAAGATTCTGACTTTCTCTAGTACGTCTCCCAGTATGCAAAGTAAACTGATCGCACAAAGAACAATGATACAAACATCCATAACAAATATTGACGTATAATCAGCGCGAACTGCGCCGCTGTCTCCCGTACAAATGGTCCCATCTCTGTACCTTCACGCATCCGTACATTCATGCTTCATGCATCCATACATTGTCGAAGGCTTATTACGTCTGGCCATTGTTGGCGGGGCCGTATTACGGATCGGAAACGAGATGAAGAATGCTTCTGTCAAATATTGACAAAGATGGCGGAGTCCTGTCACAAATCACGGCTGGGATGGTCGAAGCCTGAATGTGTAATAAAAATATTAGTTTGTTTCTTTGGCTTTGTGGCCGCCATTGTCATGACGCTTTATGGTGTATTGTGACTTTTGTAAACCCTCGCGATCGTTTAACATTTTTGCTGGGAGTATATTTGTTATAAGTACGTAGGTAGGTACTTTATATATTTCGTACCTATCTTTTTACCTAATGCGCGCATAGCCGACATGCGACATGCATTCAAAAGTTACATTTTATTAATTTCAAAGCCTAGTGTAATTGCTGACCTGGTCAAAACCAATATTTTCCCGAAACATGTCGTCTATAAACGGTAACAAATTATTTTTAACTGTGAACAGTAAACGCATTATAGTCAACCGTGTCGATATTAATAACGTTTCCTATTACACGGCTATGAATAATTTTTATTTATGTATTCTAAGGCGGTAAGTTCTTTCATGTATTCATCCATGACACATTTGCCACAATATTTACAGTTTTTGTAGAATGGTCACCTATTCAACAGCCACAAGAAGAAGATTTCTTCTTTTTATACTCATTTTAACAATAAGAAGTCATAGACAAAATTATCGATGCGCGCGCATTTGTAACGTTGCTTTTTGGCGGCAAGGCGGAAAATTAAACGGTCTCTAATTGGTCACACTTCTGTCGACGTCGGTCATGACACCGGACTGGAGGGACACAATGGCGGGAGAATCAACTGTACGGCTTGATGAAATATGCCCCAGCGGTGGACACGTGGAATAACAGCAAAGCCGCAAAAGTAATTCTTGTTCAAATGTTTTCATTCATGCTTTCCCTTTCAAAAGGTACCTACTTATATATGAGTATAAGTCATTCAGACAGAACAGCGTTAGAATTCGGTAATTTTGCCAACCTTTATAATATAACATATTTGTAATAAGCATTTACTTACTGAAACTGGAAGACATTAATTCATAAACGGGGTTTTGTAACTGCAAGATTAAAGACCGAAATATATTCATTGTTATGGCACTCTCCATCGAAACTATAGATGTAAACTAAAATTAATTTAAATCTAGACATAAATTGAAATATATTTCTGTAACACTTAAAAGAGATAAAAGTAATAAGGAACTCAAACTTTTTTTTTTTTAAATCGATAATGATCTTCAAAAGTTATAATTATATTAAACTTTAATAGTTAAAATTATTTTGAAACTTTTAATTTTTCGATTCTTAAAAAAACAGATCAAATCTGTGGAATGTCTTTGTGACGTCACTAGTCACAATGTTTTAATTTAATGGTGTTTTATTAATTTTTAAATAACCATTTATAAATTCCGCTTGTGTAATAAATAATATGTAATAAAACATATATATTCAGAATCAGTTACTGTAGATTTTAATTATTAAAAAAAAATAATATTATTATTCATTGGAGTCCCTTATCAAACCCAAGTCCCTTGTGCAATAAGCATTGTAAAATGTGGGTATGTAAAAGTTGCGTTTGAAAACCTGAGCTTATTATAAGGTACCTATCTACGTATATATCATAAATTATACAAATACTTCCATAGTTTTGCCACTTTAATAATATTCCTCAAAGGTTTTAAGTATGTATTATTAACAAGGCCACTAAAAAAACAGATTGTACCTATCTACTTAAAAAAATATTTATTTCAACAACCAATTATAAATTAATACAAGTTTTTTAAATGCTCCCGAAAAACTTTGCTAATAATGGTGGTTTTTCCAATCACGCTTTTCAGTCCATATGAAATTACCCACTAAAAACTGTATCTAAATAGATTCCACCGTTATACAAAGTATTACAGCTCCACGCTTTTCATAAACTTTTCATTTACCGGAACATTTTTGAACGTAGCAACATTTTTTTTCCATTGAGCAAATGAATCGCATTAATCAGATGTGAAGTCAACAATATAAATGGCGGTAGAAAAAAATGACAGCCACCGCGTGTCTAATTCTTGTCAATGTTGACAGCCCCGTTGTCACCAACGTAAAGGGGCCACACACAATTATACACACATTACGGGAATTTGGGGGCCAGCCTAACGACAAATAAACCGCGAGGAAACTAGGAAAGAACCAAAAACTCAAATAACCCATACACCCTAACGCTTATAGATCTTATCTGATTCTCAGCCATTGTGCTCGGCTTCTGGGCCGTGGCGAATAATCTATTAATTCATATATAAACAGCGAGGAGGGAACCATTTTAGGAAACCGTTGCGCTTGCGTGTGTGGTGCTTCTAAATTATAATTACAATGGAAGATGGCCTGTAAAAGGGAAGTTTTTTTTGTATAATATCGTTTGCCGCTACTTCAGTGCCAGGGGATTAGTGTTTTTATCTGTTCATTTGAAGTTTTTTTTATAGCAACAACAAAGTTTTGAGTAAATGATAAAGATTTGAGGGGCTAGAAACAAAGACGTCAGTGTCTATAAAAATAACTTTATGTTTTCCATTTTCAAAATGTATTGTCATCGCAACTGTCTAATGTGGAAAACTGATCTGACCATGCTTTTAAATGAGCGTAGTCAAATTTATTTTTCCATATCGGATGAAAAATGATTATAGCAATAAATTGGGAATATAGTAAGCCGATTTCTTTATTTCTATGGGTAGGTATACTACGGTACACTTCGATTGTATTTAATTTAGCAGATAACAACAACAAGATGTACATAAGTTGTGGTAAGTATAGGTCCCAAAAAACTTTATTTGGGGGTTTTCCGATCCCCCCCTCACCCTCAGGATAAGTTGTTCATTATATTCCGGTGAAATAGATTTTCAAGCTACAAGCCTACATAGTTAATACATCATACCTACCGTAATCTTATAATATGTACTATTGTAATATCAGTTTTACACATTTATCACTCTCATTTATCCTGCCCACTCTACCCACTTATCCTGGCTCTACTCGACCATTTTTTTAATTCCGTAAAAATACACCTGCAAAATGTTTTCATGATAATGAATCAAATAGATTAATAATCCTATGAAACTAATGATTTAGCGGCAAGCAGCACACATGCACGGCCTTAATGTATACAATGATAACATGTGTTAATTACTCTCTTGTTAAAGAGGATTGACTTGCCTGGGCGTGGTACAAGAGATATATTTACCATCTAGGAACAAAGCTATCATAGAGCAGGCATCAAGTCTGGTATAATAATTATGACCGAAGCTTCGTTGTATTCCCTCAGATGTCGTTTGTTCCCCATAAAATCTCATTTATAAACTCATACATTAGGCATTCATTAAATGTTACATATTTGAACACTGGCCTGTGCCACTCCCAGGGAATAAATGTTTACTCCCCCTGACCCCCCCGACCCTCCTGCCGTTGTACTGATTTCACATGCGATTCGCTTCAATTTACTTTTGTGTGCCCCCTTGTTTTTCACCAATGGCTGAAACTTGGATTCCCACCATCAAATAAATTCGAAAGTAACTCAGTCAAGTAAAAAGGTCTCATTGGAATGTACTTTTTTATGTGAATACCGTTCAAGAGTTCCAACTGCTCCCAAACGTCTGAAACCAGTGAGACTATGGCATCCGCTATTGTGAGGCTAAATTTAGTGAGGAGGGAAGGAGATGTTGAAGAAGAAGGTGGAGAATACCTACTTTGCTATTCAGATCTATTCACCAAACACTGCTAAAGAATTTTCATTTCTGAATGGTGGTCTTTCACTAGGGTTATAATGAGAGTATCTTTCCTTCTGGAACGTATCGTAAAAATATACTACATACTATTTTTGATTAATTAATCGTGAAACAACATAAATTAATTAAATAAAATTTACTTCCGCATTCTGGGATTTGAACCCGCCACCTCCGGATTAGGTAATAGTCGAGAGACTTATGAGAGGCCTCACTAATACGAGATACCTATTAAAATTTGCTGTACATAGGTATAAAGATTATAGATAAGTACTATTCTTAATTAATTAATACTAAAAGCAAGATTACATTTACCTACAGAGAATGCTCTAATAACAGTGTAAGATTGGATATGGAGGGAATTACTGTGAATGTTTATTTATATTGTGCTTTGTGAACACTTCACCAGGAGAATCTCTCGAGAAGTAATTTTGCACCTTTCATATTGTTTAATGGTGATGATGGCACGTTTGTCAAATATTTCTTTGTTGTACTTTTAAAATATATTTAATCGTCTACGGTGAGCTTTTTGTATTTTGAAAAACTAAGAATATTATATTTTCGTAAGATTGGGAGTGCTTTTTTGTTGTTTGGACATCTTCGTGTAAAGATATGTAATTTTCAATATTTTGTGTTTTATAGTAGAATGGTTGGTACATACCTACTAATTGAAAGATTTACTGTCGCCTATTTGAGATTATTAGAGCAGTTAGTCGCAATTCACCAAGCCAGTAGACCATAGCATATAGCACATTACTTGCATCCTTTTGGAAATTGGTTTAATTTTCCTTGGCATTTCTTTTCAATCTGGAAGTTTGAAGATGGGGCGTTAAATTAGACACGCATATCACCTTTTGGGGGTTGATTTACTAAAAAGAAGAATAATTTATTTGAAAAGGGGGTATTTGGGTGCGGGGTGGGCAAGGGGAGGGGGTAACGAATCGCCCACCCTAGAGACATATTTTCACGCGGACCATTAAATTAGTAGAATACATTGAAATGATTTCGCATGCCCATAATGCATGATATATTTTATTTCTACTGTGTGCCTATACAACCTTGTCACAGCAATGTCACATTTAATAGTTATTTGTTTGTTATCGCCGAACATATTGTTTTGCCTTGTAAATTTGGATAATATAAAAAAAATAACTGTTGTAAATTTCATTAATATTTTTGGAAAGGTTTTCTTAGTGAGGAATCATTATCGATACCCACTGTTAATAATTCACCACAGATAATTTGACTTCTAGGAAATCATGTTGTCACACTTAATTTGTATTTATATAATTGTGTGATTCTTAGTTTGTACCTAACTGATTAGTAGGTATCTACCTATATTTTAAATTGTTTGATGGGATTTTACTGTAAATATACAGTGAAGAGTCATTACCCTAAATAAAATGTTATTTAAATTTCCCGTCGTTCTTTTCATACAGAAAAAGTTTACTTGGGTTTTAAGACAAAAAAATAAGAATTTAAAATAGGTAAATAAAAACATCTTATTTGTGCTTACCTTCTACCAATTAGTAGTTATATATTCTTTGCACATCACTGTTTATAATATTTTCATATTAATCACAAAATTTGAAGCTGTTTGTGTATGACTATACATCATAGGATAGCAGAAATTTGACTATACAAATATTACTGGAATTTGACTACAGAAGAAGAACTTTGAATTAATGTGGGTAAATATGATTATTATTTTTTAAAAATGCACCTAGCCAGTTCAAAGAGTAGGTACCTACTTATCTACTAATAAGTAGATATTATGTTGGTAAAACTTTGTGTGCACACCGAAAGTATCAAAAAAGCTTCTAGAACTAGTTTGGAACACCCGTCCGCACTCTGCAGTCGCTTGCCCCGTAAATGCTCAAAGATAGGTACTGGGTGCATATCGACGTTTTTCAAATCCATTTAAAATTAGACTTTTTACGTTTTAAATATTCAGCTTCCCAAAAAAATAAAATATTATTAAATTTCTTTATTTTGTGGTTCATCCAGTACACCACTATAAAGCAACGTCTCCATCTCTTATCATCTACATCCCTTTAAAATGATTTATCTGTTCACGGAGAAAAATGAGTACTGCTTTTCTATTACTATACTGTTAAAATGTGACTGCATGTTTATTTCCTGATGAAATAATAATATGCGAACTTCTGCAACTCATAAACTTACGAATACCTACAATAACAACACGACAAAATACACTATTCCATTGCAACACACATAAGCGCAATTACATTGCGAACTCCACAATACAACGGTTTCACACTATGGGAAACCAATTCTTGGGTGATGTCGATATATTTAATATTAACTTTATTAATTAACTTAATTTTATTTTTATTATTTCTTTCTCATGTGTGTCATTAAAATTTTACCACCTACATGTAAAAGCCCTCTGAGCGTTAAATAAATAAATAAATATTAGTCATTCAAAATATATCTGGCCTTGTCCAAATAAATAAATATACGGAAGAGATGCGAAATTTTTATTATTTTTAATAACAAATATTACGACTTCCTCGTAACACATTTCATGCTGTACTATTATGAAATCTGCCAATACATTCGTTATTGGCATCCAGTCACGTTTTTAAGAGGAAAATTAATAATTTTACCAGTTTTTTAATAAATTAACAATATTTCATATCATTAAGTTTTCTCCGTGTACCCACCTGAATTGAAAACGCACATAGACTGTTATAATATATTCGCCATATAACTGCCACATAAAGAGTAGGCAGTAGGCACCCAACCAACATCGGCCCTTATTCCCCCTCAATTAACTTTACATTTTCTAGAAGGCGAAGAAGTAGGCACCGAAAGAAAATTATATTATTATGAAAAGGTTTTCCCCTCACAAAGGGAATAATGAAAGTCTTGTGTAGGCACTACCTCTGAAAGGTTTTTGTTCGGGAAAACATATTTCAGAACAATAAATATTATTGGAAGCTTTTATGATGGAGAAAATGGGGACTAACTATTCTTGGGGAATTGAAAAAAACACGATTTAAAAAAGTTATTTAAAAATGATTATTCATTCTTTTGAGGTGGAAATCTGTTTGATATCGAGGAATCAATATTAGATAGTTCAACTACTGAATAGATTATCATTCTGAATAGCAAAATAGAAGGCATTGGAAAAAAACATAATAATAGATTGGAAAGAATGGAAAAGTAATTGGAGAAAAATAGAAAAGGCATAAAGAAAGTGAACACTGGCTAACAGCAAATATTTGTACTCTATACTTGAAGTTCACTTAGAGCATTATTTGTTCGGTTTGCTTTTAGTGCTTTCAACTTTCAACCACCGATTTCTTTTATAGATATTTCAAACATCTAAATTATATAGCTCATGACATTGGCAAAATATGAAAACAGCGCGATTTCTAATCACACTGCTGAGAGTGCTGAGTCAACTCTTGCGCTTAGGGGTGTGGTGTACCTAAACGAATTTAGTTCTTCGCAGTGGTTTAATGTATTTTTTTGTAAATAAAAGTAGGTACCTACCTACCTAAAACTAAAACTAAAAACTTCTAAACCTGTAACTGAGGGAAGAATTTGTAACTTCGAGTCAATAGAGAGATTTTCAGAAAAAAAATCCTTCCTACTGATATTTTTCTTGTTCAGAATGTAATTTTCATAACAACCTACCTATATAACATTCAATTAAAGGTTTTTGAAACTACATTTTAAGCAACATATGCTTCTGAGAGTTCTCCAGGTAGTTAGGTACCTAGTTTTAGAATCTTTAGGTAGGTAGTAGGTTATTATATGTAAACACAATAATAATAAATTGGATATAGATATTTTTATTTGAAAAATACTTCAATATATAATATTTATTGGAATATTTTAATATATATATTTTTTTAAAAGACAAACAACGTACCAATAATTTCACTCCAAACGTCGAAAAATTGTAAAGAATTCGAAATTTGAAAACACATTCCTTTTATTTAGGGAATCTGGAAAAAAACTGTCACCTCACTTTTTATCTCTTTTATACAATAAAAAAAAATAATAATTCCCACTTGATAGCCGAAAAATTGATGTTTGGATTCAGTGTTAGCGAAATATAAACGTTGATGTCCTTGATTTATATTTACCTACGCTTGTATAAGGCATTTATGTTGTCAATAAACACCGCTTTCATGGAATTATTTTTAAAGTCTCGCAGTAATATTCAATTAAAAATTAATTTATCAGAAATAACCTAACTTTCTCAAGATGGGAATCTCACGTGCACTCTGTCAAAACGCAACGTTGCCAGCTCTTTCGCAGCCAGTTAAAGGCGTGTTTTATTAGTTCATACTGGTTCGAAACGGAAATTGCACAGTCTTCATTCAATATGCAACTTAAACACCGTTTAACCGTTGGGCAGTGTTTTATTAAATTTTTATGGCTGTAAGTCCAAATTTTTTAGTCGTATCTCTTTACCTGACCTTCCGTGGACCTTTTAAAGTAGAACTGAATGCTTAGTGCTTTTTACTATATATCGTTAAATAACTTTTCGCCTAAATGACACGTCTTGAATTAACAGACCAAATATTCCCAAAATTTTCCCACACCGTC
This sequence comes from Hesperophylax magnus, assembly GCA_026573805.1. Lineage (NCBI taxonomy): Eukaryota > Metazoa > Arthropoda > Insecta > Trichoptera > Limnephilidae > Hesperophylax > Hesperophylax magnus. Next base: position 256,503 of record JAIUSX010000052.1, read on the forward strand.
AACAGCCAAATAAATAGGAACACAAACGAAACACAGTGTTACTTCTTATCGTCTTAGTAGGGTCACCCACACTCACCCTCCATTTCCGTCCCTCTGGAGAAATGGCAAATATTGGCTTTACGTGTTTCTAGAAGTGTTTGGCCACGGCTCATTTTCTCCAACCTGAATTGGACTTAGTTAAATCAGTTTTTAGTAATGTTCTCAATTCTTACCACTCGCCAAAAGACCAAACTGAAAATACTTTACCAAGGAATAGGGAGTGATATGTCTAGATCTCTTTTTAGAAAGTCTATTCATTTTACTGTCCCCTGTCAACACGTACAAATGGTGTCAGAAATGGGATTTTTACTACACCCCTGTTCCAAATTACTATTTTCTCAGCACTCTTTAGTTGACGTCATAAATCCATTTTGATTTCTGGTTTTACGAGCTGGGGAAAAACCACAATGAATCTGGAAATACTTTTAGTGGCAGAATGGGAAATATTTGATCTTTTCTGGGATCGAAGCTGTTAGTTTTTCCGGGAAAGTGCGCCATTATTATTTATGTTTCTTTGAAATTGTTATGTTGGGTTATATGAGATTTCACCATTAAGTATCAAGTCTTGTTTGTCATATGTTTCATTTGTTTCTATAATTAATTTAATCTCTAGGTATATATTGACGGGTGGTGTTTTTATCGCTTGGTTTATTAACATGTAAAAAATGTTGATGCGAATTTTTCAGTTCGTCTACCTTGAAAACCATTTGCAATTATATCTAGAAGTAATAAGTTCTTCCTGTTGATAAATAGTTTTCTTTTTACCCGTGTTACTGTTTTTTTTTTCATTCCACGACTTAAAAGCAAAAAGTGTTAAATGACCTAACAAGCGTGTCATTACAACTGATGCCCGAAAAAACCCATTGATTTCTCAGTTTGGTCATTGGATACAGATTATAATCCTAATCCGGAGAAATACTACGTTTTCCAAGAGATTTTTTTGCCTTGGAGTAGTAATTTCTTGCGTCCGTCGGATTAACGGAATTCAATGGCTTGGGACGAATGACATTGTTTAGTTACTATATAATAAAATCAAATAAATTATTTTTAAAATTTTATTTGAAGTCTACATCCTTAGCAATGGACTGCCATCTGTTAGTATTTTAAGTGGTCAAAGAGCTCTCGGCAGAGAAAATATCTTGAATAACATACGACTTGCAAAGTGATCCAAACTCAAAAATTTTAATAATTATAATAATAATAGTATAATTTTGAAATAATAAGTCTACGTACCTATGATAGACTCTTTGAAACGATTAATACACTCATTGTTACTGACTTGTACCTACTTATGATGGAGTTGAGACAAACTTCCATAAAAAAATTGTGATTAATACCCAGAAAATTCTTAAAAGGGAACACATTTAAAACATTACAAAGCGACCATCCAGACCTGACCAGAAGTGAATAAACAATTACTTCTCAATATTTCTTTCCTCTTTCTCCTTTCCTTCAACCTTATGACATCCCCTCAATATGGCCAACTCGTTTATTTATTTTCGGGAAATTGACGGTTAATATTTTACCAGTTTGTCTATGTTATAGTAAACTCAAAATAAAACCATTTTTTTAGCATTTTCTCCTACAAATAAAAATAGTTTTATCACAAAATTATATAACAATAAAAAAAATCGCTCGTGAAAAATTAGAAAAGGTTTTATTTATGGTGGAGTTGAAAGTGTCATATTAAAACAATATAAAATATAAGACAGGGTATAAACATTATTTAATTTTAATTCAGAATTATAGAAACAACAACAATAACTCACTCGTGATAATAATAATACAGAAATCATTTTTTTCAGTGTGCATACATAAAGTCACGGTTTTCATTTATTGGTAACCATAAAAAAGATTGGATGTAAATAAAACAAATGCAATTCATAACAGAATTATAAATATAAAAAAAAAAAACAGAAAAGATACATACGCATGAAATACTTCAATTATATATTCAACCATTAGTGTTTGGTAAATGGTTGATTATTAGTTGTGTAAAATTTAAAACACGTTTATTAGTTAGGTGGTTAATGATTTATGGAATTTTTGTCCTGTTTATACACACTCTTAAACAGTAGAACTTCGTTTATAGTTTGCTTTGCATTGATCTGTTTTGAACACAACGGAAGAGCGTGTGGAGCGCGCAGGTATATTAAATTGAATCTTTTAAAAAAGTTTTCTGTTTTTTGATTTTGTACTTTGTTTGGAATATCTCATTTTTTCTAGGACACTAATAATTAAGTAACTAAATATCAGGGAAACAACATATACATCAGGGAAACAATTTTACATTGATGATGTTTTAAAATCCGCAAAATTTTAACTTAGTACACACAGTTTACACCCGCTCTGTGGAGCCGGTTTTCCGCCTGGATGATAGTTCAGATAAAGACTGACAATAATTGCAGGAAAACCAGTGGCAAAAGTCGTGAAGACACAGATAGCTTTGAAGTAAAGAAAAAAACGAACACCTTGAAAAGCCGAGAGTTTGGTCGCCCTCTGCGGTGTTTACTGGCCTGAGCACTATCAAAGAAGATCTGCAGAAGAAAGTGCCTCCTGGAAGCTAGCAAGCAAGTACCCGACATTGTGACAGCTTCAGTCACGCTGGTTCCAGTTTCGGTGGAGGACTCTTCCCACGCGCGGACCTCCCTGCAAGCAGAACACAGAGTAGAACCTCCGGACTCCGGACCTCTTGCGCGTGACAAACGTGCTTCCGTCACCGGCCCACTGGCCCATCTGCAGCCCGGTTAACGCTATACGGTATGTAAGCGAATTACAAGGGAATTTTATTAAATCAAAAATTCTTTCAGGTACGACGGCTAAGCAGGCAGGTAGATTCTGGTTAGGTACTGAAAATTAGTTATGACAAATGATTTGGAACAGGTTTACTACGTGCAACTTCGAGTGTGGCAAGACAAGGTACAGTTTTTCAGCAAAATAATATGGTTCACTTCCATTGTGTTTCATTGTGCTAAAGATTATATCTATTTGAAATTGCAACATATTAGCAGAACTCATAATAAGGTTACTGGTTTGCAAAAAGTGTATCTCATTGCTCTTTGATCAAGGGTGATAATATATAGATTTTCAGGTGCTGAGTCGAATTACTAACTTAGCATTGATTTGTCTTTGTTCATAAAAGGACACTTTTTATCTTCTCTGTTGATTGTTTAAGCGAGGAAAATAGGTCTACTGTGATTCATCATTCATCAATCGGAAATGATTTGTAAAATCTTACTTATTTATCTAAATAGATCTCATGGGTACTAGTGTAGACATTATTATGTTTGTATTTGTTTTATATTTTCTTTATATCAAATATTCTGATATTTCGGGGCTATTAAAATGTCAGTTAAGATGAGTTTACAAGGCAAAAATGTGTATCTTGGTATGCCTTATAATATAGGTAATAGGCATGAAAATCGCTTGGCAAACGGAGTCTAGAAACGCTAGATTTCAAGCGCAAAAGTGGATTTTATTTATTTTGTAAACAATTTTATAAGGAATCAAAAAAGTTAATCAATAGAAACTGTCACAGATAATCTTAGTCATACTACGGTATTTTTAAAAAAATATTTAATTTATGCGTTCATACATTTCTATTGATAAATACATTTTTAGAACTTAAAAAAAATATTTTATAGTGAAAAATAAAATAATAAATATTTAAGGGAAATAATAGTAAAGGTTTCAATTTATCTAAATCATAGTTTTTGGTATTCATAATGTATACCAATTCGTTATTAAGATTAATCGAATAATAAATGTATAAGATTATTTAGAAATACATCTAAGAAAGTGAAATTAAGGTACACACTTAAATAAACTGTATTAGGTATGGGTGGTAATATTTATTAGAAAATAAGTATCTAAGAATTGCATAATTTCTGAGTTTTCGATGGTGGACGCGTATCTAACAAAAAACCATTTTTGTTCGTTTAGTGGAAATTTATCTAACTGTGCATTAAACATGCTTGTTCTATTAAAATAAGTCACAAATGTAACTTAATTCGATACTGTATGAAAAAATATTAAAATTAGCGGATTTGGAAAATAATGCATTTAAAGCAAAATTATTCAAATGTATAGGTCCCGATAATTCGCGGCCATCTTGAATATTCATAGAACAATTACCAAATGTCCGCAACTCCAGTAAAATATTGGCAGTATTTACTTGTATTGGCAAGTATCTCTAGGTGCTAGAGGCGCCAGTATAGCAGGGCATAATCATACAAAAAGCTTGTGACAGACTACGCTACATTCTTGTGGCTTGGCCTATTTCAGCATATCGCTCGCCATACATTCTTATTAGGATTGTGTGCGATATGATGAAATAGGCCAAGCCGTGATGCGTATAACGTTTCATATAACTCCATATCACTCGGTATACAATCCCATACAAACCTGTCACACCTGACAGATGATGTGTTATAAGTGTGGGCGTGGCGACGATGATGCGCCTTTGATCTGCTATCCAGGCTATATTTGAAAATGATGCATACGGCAGGAGAGGAGGTGAGATCAATTTACAGAGCGCCGTGATAAAATATCAAAGGTGACAGATTCCATACAAAGAAATGATATTCCGCGGCAGTTCCCAAGTACATCTGAACTCCTCCTGAGGATGATTATGGAGTAGTGTAACACCTCAAGATATACTCTGTACAGGCCTCGCTAAAAAACTTTGATGAATATAGCGTGGTCTGTAACTACCTTAAAATCCATATTCAACTAAACGGAGCCTACTCGCGCCGCTAGGAGGCGCTAGTGTCGCACACTGCCATCAGAATGTATGGGAAATTTCAGAAGCATTATAGAAGGTATTATAACTTCTACTATACTACTCTACTTTTTTTCTTACAGTAGGTACCTAATTAAGTTGAACGAATATGTATTGTATCTATCTATGCTATTTATATATGTATGCGTATTAAGAGTGTGGCGGAATAGTTAATATTTTTTTTATATTAATTACTATAAAATATTAAAAAATAATAATATTCGAATAAAATGACGTAGAAAAAGACACAGAAAAGAAAATTTATGCACGGAGAAAAATAAGTACGTATTGCTGATTTATTGAAATCCGATTAAAAACGGGATTGCAGGCCGTTTCCCCAAAAACTTTCTGTACATTCGTAATATATCGGACACGTGTTCATGCACCTGCATTTGTCTAGATAATATACAATGACGATGTGCGAAAATATTAGAACTTCTATTAATCCTTCATGACACAACACATTCATGTTTTACTAAAACTGTATCAAGAAACCTTATTAATCCATTCGTAAAAGGCCGGCCGATTTTAACCGGATTACTAATAATTTGAAGAGATTCTTAATAAATTATCAATATTTCATATAAATTTTTCTCCGTGTAAGGTTGCGACCGAGTCATGATCACAACTATATATTTTTTCTTTTCGTCTTTTTTAAATTCACGTTGTATGTAATTAATGATAATAATAATTAATATGCTTCCTGTAATCTTAATCTTTAATATTATGAATGTGTTTGATGTTCAGCAGACATACGCAAAAACAATACTCACTCACCTATACACAAATATATATACATACTACGAAAAAAGATCTAATACTCGCTGTACTCGAAGCAATAACAAAGACTTACTTCAAATTCCTGTAACGCACACTACTTTTGGACAACGAAACTTTAGATATCTTGCGACAAGACTTTACAACATTCGTCCTGATAAAATAAAAACATGTCATTCACAAAAAAATATCAAAAATAGCGTAAAAATTTGGATCAAAAGTAATGATAGGGCCTTTACCGGTGCACTCATCCAAATTCGCAGTTATTGATGCAACCTTATTGTATGTATTTTCATATAATTGTAGGTATATTATTAGGACTATAAACGAACTTGGTATATGATGTATTGATATTGATGCTACCTAACTATTGAGTGTTCGTATTTTTATATAATTGTAGGTACGTTATAGTACTATAAAGAAACTTGGTAGATAGCTGCCTCAACACAGGCTAAGCCTAGCGAGGCGGGCCATGATAAACCTTAACACATAACTACATTAACATTTCTATTATTTACATTTATTTTACCTACCTACTGTTTATATATTACTTTCCGTTGATAAAATTATATACTCATCTAATTTATAAACCAATGTACACAAAACAGGCTTTCATGTATTTCTATAGTTATAGTTTGAAAATTTGTCACAATAAAGATATTGTATTATTATTATTATATGGAGGTATTATTCCTATAAAATAATGATAAATTATATTTTTTAAATTGCATGTGAATATAAAGAATTAGTAGGTAGGTAGGTACCTAATGACTGTTTTTTAATCTTCTATCTGGTTTTTATTGTTATTTTTATTATTCCATTTTATCTATTGTCTACAAGCCACGAAAAACATTAATGCTATAATTAAAATTTAAAACGCTTTCATAATATTGTCCTTCCACGAATGATTGCATTCCAACAACATTGAGGACACATTAATTTTATCAATTGCATATCTGCAATATAATAAATCATGCAAATAATTAATTTATTCTTACGTTTTGACAAAGTAAACACAATTTTTATACACGTTTATCCTGCATCCAATGCGAATAATGTGACTATTTTGATTGACTTAGCCTTTTTTATATGAGGTAGTTATTAAATCGTGGTGGCGTGATCGCTTCGCGTGTTTGGACGCAAAACAAACAGTCTCCTATGAAAGTCAATATGTGTGTTATTATAATAATTCCCAACAACAGACACAGATAACGGCTGACATGACAACCATCACTCAATGGGGGATTACGTGCTAAAGCGCCGAGGTGCGCTCGTGCCGGGGAGGTTGCAGTTTTTCGCGGGGCCGTATGCCAAATAATAGAATGCGTAATTTTTTTTTAATGTGAAGTCTGCTCCCAACCGTCTGGAGGCAGTGTGATTATGGCATCCCCAATTGCAGTAAGTTATGAGGGTAAAGGTAGTGGGTAGGGGAAGGAGATATCTGTCTATCCAGATCTGATCAGCAAGCACGGCTAAAGCCAACGAATCAATTCTGAATGGTAGTCTTACATCAAGGCGTTACTGAGAATATCTTACACTCTGGAAATGCATAAAATGCTGTCCAGGAGTCAAATAATGTCGTCTACATTGGGGTATTTTCACAAACAATGAATACCGTTGAAAAAAAATCATTTTTTCGATTGTGGTAATTTTACTAAATATGCTTAATTTTTACATTTTCGTTCATAATTATTGATATTCAAAACGATTTGAAACCGCACAATCCGAAACGGTTGCAATCAGTTATAACGTCATTAATGTAGAAAACTCCTGTTCGATAAGACGGCTGTCATCAACGCCGCCTGTCGTGATGTCATTGCCGCCGAATTCACGAATAGAAACGAACATGTCGTTTTGGCGTCAAATCGAAAACGGTACATTTTAAATCGTTATAGAAAAGTTATTCATTAACATAAAAATATTTTTACCATCGTATTTTTTTTTTAAATACTCTATTGGAGGTACGCGAATCTTGTACCTTTTTAGTAACTTTTTGCACGCCGCCGGCATTGACTTCTAAAAGTTCATGTGATGATACCATTGACATATTATTACATCAATAATTACCCGATACCATACCCTTCTATTTAATTAATCAAATATAGATACCTACTGGGACCTACCTTTAAAAGGTATCTAGATACCTTTAAGATAAAATGCAAACAATCATAATTGTCATCGTAGTTTTTGTTTTGCTATTTATTATTTTTATTTTGCCCTTACATATTTCATTAAAAATACTTATTTCGGTTCTGATCACGTCCGGTTAAATTAACTTCTACTAAAACTTGAATATGCTTTGAAAGTAAGTTTCTGATTTTTTTTATTTTATTTTATTCTTAAAACTGGAGCCAATTGATTGTATGGAAAAATTAACAGATGTCGTAATCTATCAAGTTTACTAACGTTATTAATGTGAAAAATATACTTATGATCGTCTCTAAAATTGACATTGTTATTTTTTTCAATAAATAATTTCAGCTTCACAAATCCCACAAAATTTTAATATCGCCGACCGTCAACGAGCCGTGACCGCTCCAACCCGGCCAACTACCGCCCCATAGCGATCACATCAGTTCTGTCCAAAGTGATGGAACGTGTGATCAACGACAAACTGCTCACATACCTCGAGAAGAACAAAATTATCAACGACCGTCAATACGGATTCCGGCGGAACCGCTCGTGCGGTGATCTTCTCGCGTATGTGACGCATGTTTGGGGGCGGTGCCTGGAACGTCACGGTGAGACCCAAACGGTCGCACTAGACATATCCAAGGCCTTTGATCGGGTCTGGCACCGAGGACTTGTCAACAAATTGCCTTCTTACAGACTTCCTGCATCCCTGTGTACGTGGATTGCTGACTTTTTAAGGGATAGGTCGATTCAGGCGGTTGCTGACAGTTTCACCTCTTCCTCACACTCCATAAATGCTGGCGTCCCACAGGGATCGGTTCTGTCTCCGACTTTGTTTTTGTTGCACATCAATGACCTTTTGAAATGTGCACCGATTCATTGTTACGCGGATGCCAGTACAATTCATGATAGCTTTTGGTTTGACAAGCCCCCAAAGGGCACACAAACTCCAATGGCTCGGAGGGCTTTGAAGCAGAGAATGGACGGTTATCTCGAGAGTATTTCCTCCTGGGGTAAAAATAATCTCGACGAATTTAATGTTTCAAAGACCCAATCCTGTCTAATTACGTCTAAAAGGGATCCAAATGATAATCTAGTCTCCTTCAACGGAAGCAATCTTCCGAACAGGCCTTCCATTGATATGCTTGGTGGAACTATAAGTGACCAGATCAGGTACGGGGGCTCCATCGAAGCCAGAGTAAAGTTGGCCTCTCAGAAGCTGGGCGTACTGTACAGGGCCCGCAGATACTTTAATAGTACACAACTGCTGACCCTGTACAAATCGCAAGTGCGCCCTACTGTCGAATTTGGCAGCCATCTCTGATCCGGAGCCCCTAAATACCTGAAAAAAACCCTTGATTCTGTGCAGAAACGGGCGGTCCGTTTGATAGATTCCCCAATCTTAACAAACGGACTGCAATCTTTAGAGCACAGGCGTCAGGTAGGTATGCTGTCCTTGTTCTATCGGTATTGCAATGGAAGATGCTCTGAGGAACTAGTGTCATTGATCCCTTCGGCACCGGTGCGTAGTCGGGATACACAACATTTGTACACGGTTGACATTTGTCACATGAGAACGGGTCGCTTCTACGATTCGTTCTTAAGTTCAACAGCTCGGCTGTGGAACGAGCTACCGGCCTCTGTGTTTCCTCCCTCCTACAACATGGGACTCTTCAAGACCCATGTTCACTCCTTCCTCTCCACAAAAAGACCCTCCACACAGCATCCCCAAAGATGACATAGGCCCTGAGGGAAATTATTTTCTTCAGGGCCTCCTGTGTGGAGTTAATATAAAAAATAAATAAAAATATATAATCTTTTTTAACTTTGCAACGTTTTACATTGGCATACATTACAACACAATGTCAGACATTAGAACTTGACTGTTATGCTTGACAGCTGATCAAAAACTGAAACAGATCGAGAATCAGCGTTTAAATGGGATTGTTCAAATGTTAAAAAATGACAATCACCGATTTGATTGTCATCAAATGCGATAGAATTTCAAAAACTCCAACGTACACTCCAACACTGACATTTACATCAGGTTAGGCAAATTTTCTATTTCTGTCATCCACTCTCCTTCGTGACTTCGCGTTTAGCTTGTGCGAGACTACCGACTTCATAGCAGAAACCTACAAAGTAACGTTATATTATTATTCTTAACCATCATCTAATTTTAATATTTTTAATTGAAAAAGGAACAAGCTGCAATAAGAACTGCCTACCAAGAGATATTAGCAACTATTTAACACGACGCCACTTCCGGGGCTTAAGTTTAAAGTACCTACGTAGATAATTTAATACCCACATACTCGTACTTTATAATTCAACCGACTCCTCCCGTGCGTTCAGATCGGCCTACAGGGTTACAAGCAATGACGTTACAATACATCTAGACTTGCTATTGTCTCACAAATACAAAACAAAATGTAAGAAATACTATTATGTTTCCAGTAAATTCTTAATCAAACATTGTTCATGTATGACAAAGACAGAAATCCAAAGAATATGTGCGTAAGAGCGAAATAAACGATAGCGGGTTGCGTTTTCGTATTTGCGTCGAATACTACATTCTACGTCACGGGTGCGACTGAAATAACGAGATACGCTTACTCGCTTGCACGGTAACTATTTTAATAAATAATTATTGTAGTTTTTATAATAATACAATAATTTGTGTGCATTTATGAATGAAATCTTATTTCTAGACTTTTAATAGTGTTTAAAAAAGTTACTTTAACTTTTTAAATGCAATTTATTAAGAGGTAGCACACTACCTTACACTCTGTTTAGTACTAAAACTATGAAATCGAAAGCAATGTAATTGTCTCGTTTTTGGCTTACCTCTTTGAGATTTCTACGGCGCTTCTGTATAACATATTGTAACGTTTTGTATTTTGTTGTTGACAACAATTAAATCAAAACAAACAGCAATTTTCTCGGCATTAAAATTCTAGCTGTGTATTTTTATTATAATTTTACATTCTCAGATAATCTTTTTCAAATGATTCAGAATTATATTATTTTTTGATTTGTCTTCTTTTGTGAGATTCGATATTTTGTGTTACGCTACCCGATAATCCTTACTGCCAGAAAAAGTGAGACTGATTTGATCCCCATAACGAGGAAAGTTTTGAGTGTGGATAAAGTGGGGGTAAAAAAGAAATTGGTGAAGTATTAGAAAATATGACGATAAGTTGGTTAAACGAAACAGAGTTTTGTTATCGTTGTAAATGAAAAAAATGGGTGATTTTGTACAATATTTGCCACATTATGAATAGCAACAATACATTATATTTCGACCGAAAACAAAATACCGTTCTCTAGCGTCGCGTCGTTCCTAGTGACCTAATAAAAAAATCACACACTTTCTGCATATATCAACATACAAGCATCAGCGTACCTTATGTTACTAGCGGCCTAACAATATATAACAAATGTTAGAATTTTGATTTTGTGTTGATTTTACGAAACAAACAAAAATCCCCGTAATAAAATCCTCTTTCCATGACAAGAAATTGGGGAAGCATATATTTGCATAAATATAGCGTCAACGTATTAACAGGTTCGCTGCCACTTGAAAAAGTTATGATCAACTGGGAGGCCAAGTATATTTATAAAATTTCAACCGCCGTGCCGATCCGAACACAACATACTTGGCCCGATGCCGGCGCCAAACTGAGCCTATGAAACTACTAAGACGCGAGATCGCACCGGTGCGTGGTCGGCCCCGCGTATGTACTCCTTACACCGCACCGGTGCGGAGTTGGCAGCGAACCTGTTAACGTTTAGACGTACCTACTCGTATAATCGGTAGTTGTACAACCGTATAAATGTGTAAACTTATAAACACACATAAAATGTTACTGTATTATTTCAAATTATACCACAAAAAAAACTATGTAGGCTTTGAAACCACCCTGTACTGCGCAACATCGTGCATGCAGACTGTACCCAGTACTTCATTATAACTGCGGCTGATGTTTGCACACCGCGATGCTATCTTCGGTTATTTACATGCAATTATTTATTAAAACAGAACAAAACCATACAGTTTTATGCCGCCATTGTTGGTTTAGCGCTAACGTCAGGTTATTTATTTATTTTTACTCCCCCTTTCCCGCGCTGTTCTATAAATAATAGAAAATGTCTATTAAACGTGTAATTTGGGAATTCTTTAAAATGGAAGCGATATGAAACGCCAGTGGAATAAAGGTATTCCATTAATTAATTACAAATCTAAAATTTCTGATACGGCTAGAAAAATACTGATAACGTCTGAAAGTTGATCTTATGTAGTACTGTTACTAAGTATACAATAATTATAAATTAGTAAATTAATTGGTATGTAGGTACCCGTGGACATTATTTAAACAGTGTTTGGTTTCTTTAAAACCGTCGGTTTTTGTGGTTTTCTCTTTAAGATTCATTTTAAAAACAAACAAAAAAATCTCAATTTTTTTACATTATCTCCACAAAGGAGGCCCTGAGAAAAATAATTTCCCTCAGAGCCTATGATATCTTAAGTAATGCTGTGTAGACGCCTCCCAAATTGAGGTAAATCAACACAAAATGTATATTACATTTCTTTACCGGTCATCTCATAAGCACCATCCGGCACCAAAATGACCATATCAGTGGGTAATTTTCCCCTTGAAAAATGTGTTAATTATCAACACTTTTTGACGGTGGGAGAAATTTTAAACATACTAACGTAGGTATCTACCTTCCTACTTACTTTGTAAGCATTATCCGAATATGTATCAATAAATTGAGATAATTTCAGACACTGTTAACTTTGACGAAATTACCAACATTTGGGAAAAGTAGTTCCATTAGTAATGTCACCAGAAAAATAAAGAGACTTTGGGTGACTTTGATAGTACCATAAAGTACCGAGGGCTTAGCATGGTGATGTCGGCAACTAAGCAGAATCGATAAAACAAACTAAGCTGTTGACGAGATGGAAAACATGAAGCAAAATATTTTACTCCTTTGTGGAGCTAAAATTGGAGTTATGGATAGTTGTTGGTCGCTTAAAAACATCAAAGTCAAATGATTTGGTTTTGCATGGAGAAAAAATAGTAATGCCGATTTTTTTAAATCTCTTCAAAATTCTCGGTAATCCTGTTAAAAACGGGACTGCAAGCCGCTTCCTAATAAAATGTGTATTCATAATAACATCGGAACACGTATTCATCCACCTGCGTTTGTTTTAATAATATATCTTGACGAAATGCAAAAATTTTAGGATTTTGACAGACCATGCTATAAGCGTGCTATATTCTAGTGGCTTGATCTATTTCAGCATATCGCTCGCCATACATATTCATTGGGAATGTATGGCGAGCGTTCTGCTGAAATAGACAAGTGTGTCTGTACTCATCTCGAAAGACTGGCAAAATCCGTTTCCCGTTGTTCAAGTCGTTCAAGAAACCAATTTTTTGAAGATTTTTTGAACATGATAGCTGCAACAGATAAGTGGGGGTATGCTAAGTTTGTCGACAAATAGTCGAGAAATTACCGACAATTTTGAAAAAAACCTTCATCTTGTAAAGCAAAATTTTAAATTTTAAAGTAGACGTGCTAGACCTCCAGGACTTCTGATTTATTTAGGGCAACCTTTTCGAATCTCTATGCCCCATGCGGCACAATCCCTTTTGGGGCTCTGCTCAGAGATGCCCAAAGCTTTGACTAACCGTCTAATCAAATAAACTACAATGCAGATTAGTTCAGGTGAGATACTCGGTCCACAATCCCAGGACCCGTGTGGGCGGGCTGCTATGACAAATTAAGGAATTTGTTTATCTTCTTGGTAAGGGTTAAGTACCCGCTGGAAAGAGGGTAGTAATCAAACAGTTTTACTTGACTGCCCAAAAAAAAGTACCCTTTCAAAAACCTTTTTGTGCAGGAAATTCCTTACCTATTTACCCTTTCAAATCAAAATGGGTTGAAGTAATTAAACCCGTTCGTTTGTATTTTTCCGCTGTTTTCGCTTGGTGATCTGCTATAATATTATCTACGAATAGAAAACTTTTAAACATCGTTCAACTTATTTTGCTATCTCAATTTTATAAGCATTAAAACTAAATACATCATTGACTGAGCATAGTGAAGTCCTATTCTATCGCGACCATTTGGCATTTCATCTGTCTTTAATATTTTTGTCACGTTCCGGTTCCGGTTCAAGATGGTGGCCGTGTTGGATACTATGTTTTTATTCCGCTAGAGATCGCATGATGGAGGTTCCTACAACGAGCTGCCAAATCCGAATAATCAATAAAGTGGTACCTACCGGCCTGAAGAAAGTGTGAAAAAAGAATTGTCAATGAGGTGATGACATTTCTTTAGCCAAATTATATAATATGACAAATATTTATGGTTAGTAATTAAGTGGGTAGGTAGGTGGGTATTTAATTAACTACTAATAAATATTATTATTTCAGAGGAAATTTCGGTTTTGATTTAGTAGTAGTAGAGTGAAACCAGTCCAATGTCAAATAAATAAGTGCAGTCAAATTATTTTTACCGTAATATTTTATACAATGAAACGTAAACAAATCCCGATACCGTATCAATGTATTACTTAATAATTCCATTATTAGTCCTCAATCATTGTATTGACAGCTATTTGATTTATTAATTAAATATACTTTATTACGATACGGTTATAAGTTTCACTTCTCTATTCTATGATTTCACTATTATTCGGCTAGACTGGGTAAAAACCTGAAGCTAGTTTGGACAAATTAGAATATTTTTTACATCGTAAATCAGTCGTAATTAACTATTCAAAATCGTGTAAAATGTGTAAATAATGAGCGGGCACGAACCATGAACGGATGAAATTATAAAAGTTACAAATAAAAACTGGTTCTGAAAAATAAATAACACTCATTACGTCATGAGTCAGTACACATTAGTTTTGAAACGAGAAAATACGTACTTTTAGATGGCACTTAGTCGAATTTAGCAGTAAATCATTTCGTGATGGAAACAATTTATTGCATCGATGTACAAAATTGCTGTTGTTTCTAACTAATATTACACTATGTGAATAATTATGAATCATTGAGTTCATAACATTGATGTAAAATATAAAAGATTGTTTTTTCAAAAATTAAATCGTGAAATTACGTTAACCCAATATGAGAACGAAAACAATTATTGATGTGAAACAGAAAAATCATACAGACTTGAACCCAGAACCTTAGCATTGCCGGACGCTGCTCTACCAACTGCGATAATGGGACCCTATTTCCTTCGCTCATATTTAACTGTATCTGTACTTCGAATAAGAACTACCGACATTATCTTCATTTTTCTCTCAACGCACATTTTTATTGGCTGCTATCTTTATGTATAATCCCAAGATTCAACTCGAACTACATGCAATCTAGGTAGTGTCTAGGCTAAACATATCCTATTTTTTATTTAATGTGCGACATCTATTGATTTTTCTGTAAGTATAAAAAAATCACTAATATTATCTTCATGAAATATTACAATATGTGGTCTTACTCATTAATCTATTGCAAAAATTTACAAAAAAATATGTATCAAACAAAGAATCTTGTTTTTTTAAGTTATTATTCCATTACATGTAAGTTTGTGCGTAAGACGGGATCATACTTCTTCTATGTTTTTCCCAAATGGTACAAAATCTAAAAGTACAGTTTTTCACAGCAAAGAATTTTCCCGTGGTTATGGATCTAGCAGATGTGAATTTTAGGAATTGCTTTTATTTCAAGTGTTTTTTGTATTTAATTATAATTTTTTTCAATAACTGCAAATTCACTATGTGGCGTCATTTTAATTTAAATAATATAAGTAACTTATAGAGCACTATTTAATCAATTTAATCGACATGTTTTTAAACCAATAGTTTCTTCGTAGGATAATAAAAATTGATTTTGAAATATGCCGATTATTTTCTATTAATAGTGGTGTTTATAAAGTTATTTATTTAATTTAAATCGTATTAAGTTTTCAAAAAAGGGTATATTCCAATGACATTATAAAACTATTAAATAAGGTTATAAAAATTCAACGTGATACAAAAAATTATTTGTTATTGCAATGCTTTCTTTGCCTATATTATAAGACATTTAAAAGAGTGCTGAAAAATTAATGATATTAATATGTCCTTTTTTATATTCTGTCTTCGGATAGCTCAATGATGTATACTAATAAAATACGTGAAATATAGATCAATAACTGTTTAAAAACACTTTGATTGATTCTGTAGGATCTTAAACATGTGACAGGACTGTCACATACTTGTAATTAAAAAATATTTTTAAATTCTTCTATTATTATATCTCCGTTAAATGATCAAGTTAAAAAAAACATTAGTGCAAACTACCTACACAAATAAAAGCACTGAGCTCATCTATCCTAGTTTATACCCATCATTAAATTGTTAGATTTCGATCAAAATAAATGCACTGTCAATCAGGTGCAACAATTGCTTGATTAAAATATTATATTTTTCATTTTGCAGGCACGAAAGTAAAATATAAATAAGTCGTCTATTAGATATTGCGTGACAATAAAAACAACACATTTATTTGTTTTCTGGTTAAATTAATGAAGCGATCTGATTCCGCATGATTGTTTATTTGAATATGTTTATAAAATATATTATTATTTACCAGTAGCATAAGTCACTGGTTTCCGTATTAAAAGGTAAACATAATTAAATCTTTGGAATAGTTTTTATACGTTCCGAAGAGGAGATGGTGGACTCGTAATATTTATTTTAATTAACCCCTCAAGCCTCTGAAATTTTAAAATGTATGTCTCGTATTTGTGGGGACTGTCAGAATGCGAATTATATTTTGACGTCACATTCGATTTCAGACAAATTTGCTGTTTTTTAACAAATTTCAAAATATAATACTGTTTTTGAAAGCAGATGAAATATTCTTTCCGAATTCAGAATTACAAATCGACGTGTGCAAAAAAAATATTACATTTTTGAGCTCAAACAAATATGAAGTCGCTTACTGGTTGTTTTTATCGTGTATACTGTGATTACTACTTTTCATGAAACTTAAAACATATTTAATTAGACAAAGGTACTATAAAAGATTGAGTCACTTTACTTTTTTCGTTAAGTATAACAATATTTTTCAAAAATTAATTTTTTGTTTCAAAGGATTTAAAAAAAAATGTTGGAGCGTTTGTGATATTTTTTTTAATGCAAGCTGAAAGCGCGGTATTTTTTTTCATTTAGTATTTTTATGAAACCGTGTCAGACTGGGATATATATATCCCAGTATATGATGTGAATTAGTATGTTTGATGATGTGAAATAGGTAGTGAAATTCCAAGAATAAATTAATTGCTTATCAAAAGTTTTGGACTGATTAAAAAAGTGTACTATTTTATTTGGGAGGCGGGTTTGGGAACCGTTTGGATATATATATACAACCCGCCTATATATATATAGGCGGGTTTAGAACGTTTACGCAAGTTTGCACTTTATGAAATAGTCTCCATTGGATAAATAGTATCAAAGTGGGTACCAGGAGAGAGTGAGGCTGCGGTAGGTCCAACCTCTCACAGATCGGATTATCCGCAGCAGCTCAGTGGCCTGTGGTCTGTAGCCCGTAGCGTGTACAATCTGGAAGCGTGACAACACTTTAATGCGGACAACGCGGCATTCCGACACATTTTACGGAATTCTCTCTGGTCATTTCAGACCTCGGGTAAAAAATGGCAGGCAGTGACCGGTGACATTGCTAAACATTATTGATGCAGATGGGTCCTACGCTGGTGAGTCAGTTCGAGTGGGCTCACTTCCCTTAATTCTTTTTTTGCTGTGTAATGCTTTCCTTCTTCGTAAGAATTCTTTGTTAAATAGTTTCAAACCTTGTACCTAGTTCAAATATTATTAATAGGATCAAATTGAAAAAAAAATTATTGTAAAATATTTTAATAATGATGAAAGTCACAAGTTCCTAATAAAATATTATGTATCTAGACAATCTTCACACTTAAGATTTAATCGCTTTGGAGGTCTTTGTGGAAAACTTGCGAAAGGTGTTCCTTAAGGAAGCTGATTCGTGATCAGTGAGGGGACCACATCCTTCCGGCGTTGGTTGGTTGAACTCTCCCCTGAAAAAATAATTACAGTCTATCGACGTCAAGTTGTCAATTTAACAGAAAGTAATGTTCTGTCCATGGACAATTTTTAATACGACAAATAAATTCAGATTGCACTCACGTGATTGGATCCAATTCCATCAGAGTTTTTAGAATCACACATGACGGTACCTGTCCCACAAAGTAATCCCTGGGAAGGTACTCAACGTTCTTCCTGTCCATCCAGGCCAGTACCAAATGCAGACACGAGCATCTCCAGGGGTTTGGGGACAGGACGACCTTCCGGAGACCAGGCAACTTGGAAATCAGGAGGTCCACGTCTAGACGAGTCAGGTCATTGGAATCTATCTTCAGGGATTGAAGCTTTGGCTGGGGTTGGACGAATATCTCAGGGTTGAAGATGCGAAGAGTGTTGTTGGATAACACCAATCTAGAAAATAACAGAATTTTTTCGTAGGAAAATTCCACACTCGAATCTAAAAAAGCCAGTGACTACAGAGGCCAATGCGAAGGTTAATCCATAAATAAGATATTTAAATAATATTTCTCATGAAATTTTTATACCTGCTTAAATTCGGCACATTATCAAATGTCTTCGCAGGAATCTGCGATAGTTTATTGTTGCATATATCCACCGAAAGCAAATATTGCAATCCAACAAATAAGCGACCCGGGAGTCTGGTCAGCAGATTTCCAGACAGATCTACCCATACCAGGCTTGGAGTAGCCCGGAATGTTGCAGGCACCAGAGATTCAATGACATTGCCTGTGAGATCCAGGACCTGGAGATTGGATAGTCCATTGAAGCTATCTCCCTTGATTGAAGTGATCAAATTACTTGTCAGATTGAGGCGAGTCAGGCCTTTCAACAAAGAGAAATACGGAGAGTCCAGATTTGTTAGTTCGTTCTGAGATAGGTTTAGGTATTGTAGATTCTCGATTCCTGGAATTAAAGAAATTAGATGATACCGATGCTTAAAATAATGTTTTAATAGAAAATAATAACCTGAACATTCTGTCTGCTCTGTGAAAGACTGAAGAAAAATTATAAAGGATCAAAACACTCGCCCTCAAGAAGAGAACCCAAAATTAGAAAAAAAAAATTAGCCACGCATGTAAATGTTTTCAGAAATCTAAGATATGTCAAGAGAAGGTGCTTGTATTAAGAAATATCAGAACAGTGCTGAATTTGGTATTAAAGTATGCATAAGATTGTTTTAAGGAAAGGCTTGTTGAGTTCATTACCTGCAAAAGATTCAGCTGTAATCTCGGAAAGTGAGGAGCGTGAAATGGTTAGCTCCTGAAGGCCCGGCATGTTATTTAGGGCCTGCGCTGGGAGGCTATATAGAGAGCAATCAAGAAGATTTAGGGTCTTTAATATGACTGGGTCTTCTACGAGTTCCTCTGTCTTCAGGTCGGCTAGGATGACTCCAGTACAGGTGGCTTCTGAGATACCACCACTGAAATAGCGAAAAATTTTCATATCATATCGTTATCACCATATGCGGGATTTTTCCTGTACAATGGATATCAGCTCGGATTTTTTGCATCACTTTTCATAATTTTATAATACCTTTCAGAGAAATTCTATTTAGTCACTTGTACATTAGCCTCATTAGGGGGCTGCAATATTGCTGTTAATTAATTGATATACCTAATGTCCTTGTACTGTAATATTGGGTTGGCAGAATAGTATTCAATTGACTGTACTTAACTTTATCTTGGATGACAGGTAATAATGAAGAGACACTGGACAACCTTGCACGCTCTTATATGCCTAAATGCTTAGGTACATTGCTATCTCTTTGTCGTGATGTATCTCTCATTCAAAACGTCAGTCGAGATAATTGTGATAAAAATTATCATATTTACTGGTTCTTTACTTACATTTTAAAGACACAATGCGAGGTTTTCTGACTCGACCCCTGTGAGGCTTCTTCATTCACTGGATCGTCTTCGGAAGGCGTACTTTCAGCCAGTTCCTGCGCCTGGTCCTGCGTCTGACCTAGGGTCTGATCCCGAGGCTGATCATGGAATACTTCCTGCATCAGGTCTTGGTACTGATCCGTGGCTTGTTCCTGAGTGCGAGCGACTGATAGCAACATCAAGAGGAACAAGCTTGAGAAGGCTTTCATTGTTGGATGGTGGTTTTTTCGAGTGCTGAAATAAAGATACAAATGAATTTAAAAAACAATTACCTTTTTGCCTACGTAAGTATTTGAGGACGGAGTTTGCAAATGCATTGGAACTGATGATTTTGCACAACGCATTGCCATCGTGACATGGTACATACAAACAATCCCCGCCCTCCCTTTAAAAGTCTATTCATATTATCGTAGATTTTTCAAGTACATATTTTAAACGCATTTTAATTTTTTTTTTTTCAGTAATTACAACAAAATCTGCATAAGTAACTTTAAAAGCCATTTAAAAATCAATGCGTTATACTGATTGCAATCGACCTTGCTTCATATTCTGTACCTATACAACTATTATATATCCCATAACAATACCAACAGTGACACAGTGAGCACATTAAATATTCGCTCTATACAAATTAACAGAAAACCAGTGAATTTCTACACTCAAAAGCAGTGAAAAGTATATTAAAACGTGGTTTCAATTGCCCACAAGTGTAACTGGTCTTACATCTTTAAAAAAAAGTGATTTTAAAGTGTCAAAAGTGAAAACAAAATAATAATTAAAAAGTGACTCAGTGCGAAATCTGGAAGATTATTATTGCTACCTGCATTGTCAAACTTACTGTCTCGCAGTGTATTGCCTGCATAAGTACTCATAGAAATATTACACGGGTACTCGGAGTAAACCAACTTTCAGGGGAGTGAAACCATTGCAGTTAAATAAAAATAATAATCTTTTTCTACTTGCAATCCAATTTTTACCAAAATGGATGCCGAAGCATTGGTAACAAATGTAGAAAATGATGTGGCTGCATTTAATACCTGTTTAACGGATCCAGCAAATAAGTTCACAAAAGACCAAATAGCAAAAATAACCCCAATTACAAGTCATTCCTAATAGCTATTGGTAGACTGGCGCAAACGGTGTCTATTAAAACTGCTAGTCTAGAGGGTGAATTACGGGCTTATAAGGAAATCGGAATAAATATCCTATCCCCGCAAATCAACCTAGACATTTGCGAGGTCATTTCTGAAATCAATGAGCGTAGCGAAAGAGCTAAAAACATCATCGTTTGTAATATACCCGAAAGCATTGAAACAACTGCGGCCAACAAACTAATCGATGACAAAAACAAGGTAACTCTCTGCTCTCGATGATACTGCAAGCCGTGATATGCTACGCGTTTACCGCATTGGAAAACCAAGTGTTGAAAAACCAAGGTTCCTTAAAATAGAATTCAATAGTAAACGTCATCTTTTAAAAAACAACACAAGGATATACCCCGATGCAACAATTTTTCAACCAAAACATCTAAAAATCTAAGAGAAGAACTGGAAAAACGAAAGTCAAATGGCGAAAATGATATTAATATAAAATATGTAAACGGAAACCCTAAAATAGTGCCAATACCGCCAAAAAACGATGCAAACTCAAGATATACTACCAGAACGCGCGGGGACTAAGCACCAAATTAAATGAA
The DNA here is from genome assembly GCA_026573805.1 of Hesperophylax magnus. Lineage (NCBI taxonomy): Eukaryota > Metazoa > Arthropoda > Insecta > Trichoptera > Limnephilidae > Hesperophylax > Hesperophylax magnus. The sequence continues at coordinate 277,967 of JAIUSX010000052.1, forward strand.
CTACGTTCTACAATATCGCTACACCATTATGACGTATATGTGCTGACAAAAACTTGGCTCGATTCGGAAATAAAATCCACAGAACTCGGACTTAACAACTACAAAATTTTTTGCTGCGATAGAAACTCTAAATCCAGTTCCAAAACAAGGGGAGGTGGAGTACTAATTGCAATAAAGAAGAAATTGATGCCAAGAAAACTCAAAACAAAAAATAATACACTCAAACAACTATTTGTACAAATTGATACCACTGTAGAAAAGATAATAATTGCAACTTTATACACACCGCCACTATCTGATGCCGGAAACTATCGAAGCCACAGCGAAGACGTTGAAAATCTACTCTACAAATACCCTAACTCTAAAATTATTATTCTCGGGGATTACAACCTCCCTAACCTAAAATGGAAAACAAGTGATAGTGGTTTCATTGTTAATGAAAGGCAAAATGATTGTGCACGTGAGATTTTAGATATAACAATTTTTTTTAATCTTTTACTAAATAATTTAACATAACTTTATATACAACACAAATGATCGCTTACTAGATCTAGCAATATCAAATTATCTTAAATTGTTCATTGAGAAATGTAATGATCCTCTGTTACCTGTTGATAACCATCACCCCCCTCTTTATATTAAGTTAAATATATGTGGCGTCAAGCCGAAATCCGTTGAAAAAACTCTCTACTACAAAAAAGCAGATTTTGAATCTATAAATTCTCATCTTTCGCATGTTGATTGGTCTTTTTTGTCTGACGTTAATACTGACGATTCCTTAGAAAACCTATATTCAATATTCTCCACCACTATCAAATCATATGTACCACTATTTACTCCTAAAAAACATACATATCCAACTTACTTCTCATCAGAACTAATAGCTTCACTACAACAACAAAAAAATACTTCATAAAAAATTCAAAAAAACTCTGAAGAAAATCGACTATACAAATTTCAGTGAAAGTAGGAAAAAATGCAAAGATCTCTCTAAAATCTGTTATAAAACATATTTAAATTCTATCGAGAACACAGCCTTAAACTCGAACAATCTCTGGAAATTTATTAAAAAAATAAACAACGACAGCACAGACTATCCTCCAGAAATGCACATGGACGACAATTACGCCAACAATACGCAAGACATTGTAAATCTTTTTTCTGATTTCTTTAAAAATGTTTATGATGATGAAACACCAGAAGAAAATATTCCTTCATACACATTCAAAAAAACCACACATTTAACAGACTGCTACATCACCGAAGAATCTTGCAAAAAAAAGTTCCTTAGACATAAACAAGTCTGCAGGCCCGGACACCATCCCGCCAATTTTCCTAAAACAGTGCTCCTCCGTATTGTCTAAACCACTAACCATTTTATTTAACCACCTACTATCCTCTGGATATTTTCCCGTATACTGGAAATCCAGCTATATTATTCCAATATTTAAAAAAGGTGACGAGACTGACATTTCAAACTATCGACCAATATGCATACAATCTGTATTACCCAAAATCTTTGAATCTTTAGTTTTGGAAGAAATATATCCCACACTCACAAAGTTAATAAATGACAAACAACATGGCTTCATTAGAGGTAGATCAACTACAACAAATTTACTACTGTTTCAAAACTATATATTGGAGTCTTTTTCTAAAAATAAACAAGTTGACTGTATATATACTGATTTTTCGAAAGCCTTTGATAAAGTGTCTCACAAAGTACTGATCCAAAAACTTCATGCTTTAGGAATTAGAGCAAATATGTTAAGCTGGTTAGGTAGCTACATATCTGGTAGAACTTTACTTGTTAAAATAAAATCTTTTTTATCTAAACCATTTTTGGCCACTAGTGGCGTACCGCAAGGTAGTCAAGGTATCTTGGCCCAATTTCATTTATTGTTTTTATAAATGACATAGTCAACTGCTTTAAAAATGTCAATGTTCTGCTATTCGCTGACGATATTAAATTATATAAAGAAATAACCTCCTTAAACGACTATCAAGTTCTTCAATCTAATATAGACATGCTAAATAACTGGTGTTCACAAAACAATTTATATTTAAATGTAGAAAAATGCAAAATTTTGACCTTTTCCAGAAAAAAAACATCATAATTTTTTGGCTATTCAATAAATAAAACAAATTTAGAAAGAGTAAAGGAAATGCGAGATCTTGGCATAATAATGGATGAGAAACTAGACTTTACGGCCCACATTCAACAAATTGTGAATAAGGGTATGAAAACATTAGGTTTTATATTAAGAATAATTAAAAACTTTGAATCTTTACAAATCATAAAACTATTGTACATATCCCTTGTTAGAAGCCAGATAGAACATAACTCCATAGTTTGGTCGCCCTTCTACAATGTACATATTCATAATGTTGAAAGAATTGAAAGAAAATTTCTACGCTTCGTCAATTTTAAACTTAACTTCCCTTTAGAACACATAAATTACCAGTCATTATTGAATCTTTTAAAACAGAAGAAAAATAAACGACCTAACCTTTTTATTAAAATTATTGAACTCTAAATTTGATTGTTGTCAACTCATGCATTTAATAAATTTACACATACCTACACGAACAACTAGGCAAATATCAACATTTTATATACATACATCTCATTCCAACTATAGTTTTCACTCTCCAATACAACGTTTACGCAGTCTTGGTAACAAATACTCAAACAATATAAATGTATTTGACAATAATTTGAACTTGGCAAACTTTAAACGGAGTATGTGCGAACTATTTTAACCTAATTTGTAAACCATTGTTATACTTTCTTATTATCATTATGGTTGATTTGGAGGATTTTGGCACATTTTCTATTTTTCGTTTCACTTATTTGTACTCTATCCATACCTATATTTTTTAAACTCTTATATTTTATGTAACTTATTTTGTCAACTCTGATATTTTTTTTATGTAACCTGTATTTTGTTAACACTGATTTTTTTAAATGTAATCTGTATAACTAAAAAATAAAGATGTACATTATTATAGGTAAAAGCCCTATGGGCGTTTAAATAAAATAAATAAATATTATGCAACAAAGCAACCGGATATTATATCAAATATGTTGATTCCGATAATAACATGGGATAATCATAGGATTAGGTTTTACTTTGATCAGGGCACATTTAATGTGTAGGCATCATTGTATCAAATACATTTATTTACAAGTCGGCAATCAATAATCCACTTAGGCCATCATTTGAGAATCAAAGTAGTGACCGAACAAAACGAAACCACGACATGTTGTTTGTCTCATTATGCGGCTTGAAGTATTGAGATGATCTACGAGTGTATACAATCAGTGGTAGGATACCAGTAGCGTGGCGAGAGTTTAATCGAGCCTATGAGCTGAAGTCTCTCTTACACATCACGCAGAACGGTCTGAATGATATTGAGGACTAGCTAAAGTCCTCGGCGTTTATGATATCAGATGTAGACAGTCACCTTTTGTTTTCAAGACCAAATGTTCAAAATTTAATCATTCTAATCAAAAAACGAAGCCAAGCCGGCCTTCATAGTCACTGTTTACACATTAACACAACCCAGCATTAATTGAATTGAACTTGACTCGTTAAACTCGTTGGTGTGGTAATAGCAAAAAAATCTGCTTTTATGACTTAAACAAATAGGATCAATGCCAAAACATCAGCAAATGAAAGATTACATTAGAAGAGAATTGGAAAAATTCTGAATAACGAGGAATGTAATCTCTATAGTTATCTGTTTTGGAATGTGTAGATCCCGCAGTGAAAATGAGAATATCCGAAAATAATTAAGGCCGATGGAAGCACACATCATGATATCATGAACATGATTGAAAAAGATTAACCTACAGAGGGTTATCAAATCATTAAAGCTACCTTTAAAATTTGTTGGTCCTGGAAGACTTTTGTCACTGAACACTCCGATCTGTCGACCGTTAGTGTGCAAAATTCTACCAGAACCAATTACTGAATGTTGGCACTAATAATTTGATTATCTACTGTACCTACCCAATTATATGAGATTTGGACATGGAGGGAGGATGGACGGAGAAAGAAGTGTCAGGATAACGTAATGATGTTTATAATGCTTATTATATATAGAAGAATATTTCTGGGATGCGGACGACCAAAAACAGATATTAAACTGGACACCATCAAGATAGGTATCAAGTATTTGAGTGATACTTGATATCTATTATTATTATTATTATTAAATTACATTAGATACATGTATATAGCAAAATTGAAAACATAGTAATATGGCAATAACTTCATAAGTATATTAAAAATAAGCCCAAGTGTTATTACGAATTGTAAGTCGATATTAGTTCCTAGCTAGGCAGATTGCCGGTTTAAGTAACCAAATGCTGTTAAAAATGTTTTTGTTTTATTTTTTTTATCAAATTTGAATATATATTAAGTATTTACTAAATGAGCCACTAATAGGTAACCATCTAAAATTTTAAGTGACATTATTTAATAGTTTTTCAGACTCCACCCTCTCCAAGCCAATCAACCATTTAGTTATTATTGAACCGATGAAGGACATGTTGCATGTTTTAATATTTAATTCTTGGGGGATTTTATTATATAATTTCAGTCAATGATATGTATACGACTTTTGATACTTTGCCATATTGCTCTCTGGGACCACGAGATACTTTCGGGTGTGACTTCTTGTGATATATTTATGATCAATTTTATCAAGAATTTCGTGTACGTGAATAATAACCCTTTTTATGTAATTTTGACGAACATCGAGTACATTAAATTTTATGTGGAGCTGATCGCTAGAGTACCTATAGGGTTTACGCAAAATGACTCTAATAACGGATTTCTGGGCCTTCACAAGCGGATCTAAAATTGTTCTACCTGACGCTATCAATGAGTGTTTTGATACTTGATACGACCAAAAACAGATATTAAACTAGACACCATCAAGATGGCTATCAAGTATTTGAGTGAAACTTGATACCTATCAATGAGTGTTTTGATACTTGATACGACCAAAAACAGATATTAAACTAGATACCATCAAGATAGCTATCAAGTATTTGAGTGAAACTTGATACCTATCAATGAGTGTTTCTGAAAAAAATAAAGTAGTCAAAAGTCATCCTGTCGGCATGAGATTCACTACTATTTCATCCTAATAAAATCTAATTTTTTTTAAATATTGTTATATTTTGTCTAGAACCCCATCGGCTACTTTTTGAGTACGTACGCCACTGCCAGTTACCTACTTACCAAATGATTGGGACAAGATAAAGCATGATCCACTCCCCACGCCTCATTATTAGATTATCTATGGTTATTGAAATTATCCAATTCTTTTGATGTTCCGTAAAGAATTACTCATTGGAAATGGGATATTGCGAGATCAGGAGACGGGTGTTGCCCGCGGATGTTCGAATGAGAGTGGATACAGTTAAGACGCGGATACACATGCCAGTGAAAAGCATGTTTTTGGCAAGGAGATGGCATGCTAATCATGCTTGTATGGCACGCTCAAGACCGCAAACGGCATGCTTTTGAGCTAGTTACTGGCATACGTATCCGCGGCTTTATACGTTATGTGTTAATTCACAGTAATTAAATGAAATTGTTTTTCTACTAATACATAATATAATGCTACCCAAAAGATTTCTAGTTTAATTTAATCTCAACCATAGACATATGAATATTAGTAGACCTGCCCTAAGTGATTAAAAGCGTATTATCCCCACTCCCCATACCGGTTCAATTGAGCCGGCTGGGCTCGCATATGGCCTCAAGTGAAATTTGAAAACGTGACGTCATCATTCTTGTGCGAACTATGGTCGAGGCATCATCGGTTCATTTTACGAAATAACACGGCAAAATGTTGACTTGTACTATGAAAACTTGTAAAAATAGATGTGAAAAAGAGAATAAACCCAATTGTCGTATTACATTCCATAAGTAAGCATTATTTTACTTTATTTTAAGCTTATTCACACCGTATTATATGGATCAGTTTTAGAAACATATACTATCACATCACAATGTAGCGATTCTCAAGTGTGCTCATCGTTGTTTACTGGGGTAAGTAAATTATGAGACATTTGTAAAAGTGTCTTAACTAAATACTCTGAAACTAACTACGACTCTGAAAATAGAAGCTGCCTTACTTTGCCGAATTTGGACTTCGCAAATTAGTTCATAACGTGGCGAGCAATTTTCGCTCCCATGTAGAAATGTCTATTCATTCAAAAGCAGATTTTACTTTTAAGAACTAAATGGTGATATTATAATGCGAGATGCCTATTTACTGTCAGATTGATTTATTGACGAATCACAGTCAGCCTTACTCCCTTCGTTCTTCAACAGTTGATTTTACCCCTCGCCATTATATTCTCGTCTATTAATTCCTATGTCTGTGATCTCAACTGACATTGGGTTAATTCATTGAGATATATATAATAATAAAAAGTATATATACAGGGTTTTCCAATAAGAGGTGTTATTTTGAATAGCCCGCTATTTCAGTAGATGAACTTTAAATTTACTTTTGAAGCTGTCATTTTTTAACATTTGACAAGTAGAAACTACGCCATTAATAAAAATGGAACGATACACGCTTCAACAACGCATTGAAAGTATTAAAATTCACTTGAATGAATCAAATGCAAATCATCTTGAGTGATGAAGCCCATTTCCACCTCGGTGGCTTCGTCAACAAGCAAAATTGTCGCATCTGGGGCTCGGAAAACCCAAGAGTTAGTGTTGAAAAGCCTCTCTATCCTCAATGTGTGACTGTTTGGTACGGTTTATGGTCCGGTGGAGTCATTGGACCTTACTTTTTCGAAAATGAGGCTGGAGCAACAGTTAAGATGTATGGATTGCGCTATCGAGAGATGATTAATGATTTTTTATGGCCAGAATTGGATGATATTGATCGGGACAACGTTTACTTTCAACAAGACGGCGCTACGTGCCACACAAGCAAAAAAAAAACCATTGATCTTTTACGATTGAATATCAAAATAACACCTCTTATTGGAAAACCCTGTATAATAGGAACCATATATAAAGAGACAACATCTAAATACAGTGGAGATGAGTATAGACTGAAAAAAATATCAATAAAGGGAAAAACCGCCAATTATTTAGTTAATTATTTCTGAAAGTGTAACTTCAGTTTTAGTTTAAGTATGTTAATATCCTTTAATTTCTTTATTTCAATCAGAAGGTTGTTGAAATACTTTATTCCTAAATTGGTATAGTTATTTTGCATTTGTTTGGTATTACATTTTGGAATTTTGATATATATGAAGTATTGAAATAATTTTATGAACGCTTAGTAAAGCAATTGTAATTCATAATTTAAAAAAAATAGTAATAGTAATTATAAAAAAAAAATAGAGGGAATATAAAAGTAATTTAATATCGATATACCTAAAGTTATATAGATAGTTATATGCGTATTAGTAACATACAAACAAGATAATATGAGGTAATATACCTATAATGGTAAGACTGTTATCTTTCAAATGTGGTCTACATGACCATCATAGATCATGCGACGCAACCACATCTCGAATACCTCAATACTCCAATAAAAGTAAAATTACCAGATACCGTCTTGGTAATGAAATAAATGTTCACAATTCCTATTCTTAAGCACACCATAAGATGTTTCACCTGATTACATTAAATATATATATTATTTAAATATAGAATATAACAATATAGCCCTCTGATCCAAATGTGTCGACTATATATTTATAGTATGATAGAATGTGCTTAAGTAGATATTTTCGTCGATAATTTAAACGAATACAGAAAAAAAATGTTCTGCTACTGCTCAAAACATGTAACAATGTTGAGTTAATTATATTGTGTATCACTTGTATCTATGTTTGTGTCTCTTGCCTCGCATTGTATTATTTGTCATTTGTAGTGAGTTTTTATTTAATATTTTGTATCTTTTGACTGAGTAGGTAAGTTTATATATTAACTGTGTTTTTATAATTGGATTGTTGAATTGTGAACATCCGTAAGAACACAGTATAGATAAATAATATTATGTAGATATTTTTCTGGATTTGAATATTTTTCGAGGTGTTACCATACAACAATGTTTTGGATAAATATGAGTAAAATTGTGTTACGCTGCTGAACTAAAAAAAAATGTATGATTCAATTGATTATGCCTCTTCTGGAAAGACCCCGACTCCATCCATCCATTCCTACTCTCCTTATCCTGATTTATTTAGAAATTACGGGACCTTGCAACAAACAAACTGTTATTTACCAAAAATTTAAAAAATCCCTTATGATAAACTACTTAGCAGTTTGTCAACAGACCTCACTTTTCCATATTAATGACCGTCCCCGGGACAATTCCAAAGGCCCTAAAAATAAAGATGTAAGGCAATTATTGTCATCTTTCCCAAATAAATAATCTGCAAACTAAAGTGATATCCATGAGAACGGATCTCAGTAGTGTGGCCAGAAAAGTATTTGGTGAAGTAGTTACCTACGTGCGTATATTAAAATAAATTGTGTAAAAATCATTAGCGAAGAAAATGACAGGTCGGTCAACTAGCAAAACATTGTGTTCGAGTACAGTACAGACTACATACATGATAGCTGCACCAAATGGTGTTTTAATGGTCTAATAACAAGTCATTATTTTACTATACATCACAATGGATAATATTACGACTAAAACTTGTTCTGTACACTCGTAACTTGAAAAAAAGCTTTATTTCAAATGAACGAAGATTGATTTTCGTTGTTGGCCAACGCGTCGTGAAGAAAAGAATACGGTATTTAATTAATATTATCTCAGCCAGTAATGATGGAGAAATATATAATTATGAAGAACAATGATAATGGTTTTGCGAAAGTAGAATAGTATAACAGAAAATTATGAAAGACGAGAGATTTCTTATTTTTGTTTAGTTTTAATTGTTTTCCAACCAAGACAAATCAATCATATTTCGTTATTCGTTTTAATGTTAATTCAATGATTAAAAAAATAATAATTTAGGTACAGTTTTGTACAATGAATCACAGAGAGCTGTGGAAATTTAATGTGGTTGGTCCTTTAAAAATATGAAGGATTTTGTCTAGATTTTTAATATCGAATAAATCTATGTTATAGAAGGGAGAAAATGCAAAAGCATGTATTCTTCTATGGCAAGTATCAACCGTGTACAAAATGTTGCGAAAGCGTTTGGCCTATTTGCCGGTAGTACACCAGTACCAAAGGACTCAATGCTTCTAGTCTTTCGGAGTACCTTCCATTTACAAAACCAAATAAAACAAATACATCATCCCCACTTGACACAATAGAAGACAAAGGAATCGATCAAAAATGCTTAGCCTATAATGCTAAACATGGTTTTGCAAACTAAACAATTGCCGATATTCAGTATCTACCTACATGTCTAGTTTTCAATACCATTTTCTTAGGCAAGATAGCCCTGCCATGTCCGATGATAGGTAGGTACTAAGATGATCAAATGCCCGATGATACTTAGTCTGAAGATGGCCCACGTTCAACGAGCCGCCGATGATAAATGTCCATCTGTACGTGTTGTCCAGCGAGGAACTCGCGTGTAATTGAATTTGGAGAGACGGTGGGCGTGCTTCACGATAACACCGCGGCCGTGCCATGTAATGGAGGCGTTCGATGGTTCGTTCCGCCGAGCTATGGCCCATTGTTACTTATTACTTCAGACAATGGAGAAGATCATCGGCCCTATTGGGAGATGGTAGAAGGTACAATTGTGCTTGCGTTTATACCGTCCAAATACGTGAAGAACAATCGAAATATCATCCCCTACGAAGCGCTTTAAAATAAATTAACGCCGGCCATTCCGCATAAATAAAATGAATTAATTCAATAAAAGGCGTAAAGCGTATTATTTCAAAAGTTATTGGTTGTTTGTTTCAATTTCGCCATTCGATATTGATCTTGAAACTGATATGAAATAAAAGATTGCAGAGTCGAGTTTCATTTTGGGATCGAAAAATACTTAGTTTTGCTGACTGAATGACGTTCAGTAAAAATACCCCATGAACTAGAAAAGGACGCTTTTAACATTGAAAATCGAATCATCTACAATCTCTCAAGCCTGTGTGAATTCGAGTACCAAATCGATCTTGTGCAATCTCGTTGAGGACTACTTGTGGAAGTCCAAACGTTTTTATGTCCGAGTCAAAGTACCTGAGATTTACCACCATCTTGAAGAGTGTGATGGTATGGAGGTGGTTCTGAAGATTGGCGAACACTGCTAAATCAAAACCAATCACCAACATATTCATGTGCACGAAGAAAACTTACCGATTTGAAATATTGATAATTTATTAAAAAATCTGGTCAAATTATTCGTTTTCCTATCAGTAAAGCACGAATGTTACATGGAATTCAGAACACGTGTTCTGAAAAGTAATAATATCTTTGCATCTTGTCCATGAAATTTATTTGCACAAGGCCACCGGCGTTGCACACGAGATATATTCTGAATGACTAATATTTTATCAGGAAAAGATCCTGCAGTCATATTTTTAACAGTTTCTTGATAAAAAAGCCGCCCTCATTTTTCTCTGTGTGCGATACGGGAAAAGTCACACTGAAGGATAAAAAGAACAGGCGTACGAGTTAATTTATTTATTATTTGAATCCATTTTCCAGATTTTCAATCCCGAAAGTGCCTTCAAAGTTTGAAGTCCAAGGATCAACAATGTACAAATTCTACAATAAAAGCAACCTTTTTGAGGTTGGAATGGGACTCGTTTCCATAACCTTACATTCACTAAGTAGATGGTTAAACTAACCTCCTACGCCTAAGTAAGTAGGTTCCTAAATATATGAGATTTGGTTAAACCCTGTTTTGTTCCAGTGGGCGCCGAAGTGTTAAGTTAACTAAATCGTTTATTGGAAATAAATAGGAATTGATAAACGTGAAATAGAATTTATTAGAGAAAATATCCATTTGGAACATTGAAAAATTTATTTCCACTTAACGTCAATTTTATGCTTCAACGCTTTCAATTGTGTAATCAGGACTTTATGGTGAGATGTTTATTCCTTGATTCATTGAGTAGAAACCATTGAAATATTTATTCTAGAAGAGCCCTTCCGAAAGTCCTTTACTATGTCACTCTGTTTCTGTCCCGCGAGAGAATTATTAAAAAAATTGTAGCTAACGATTAAATGTTTTGTAACAAAATATCAACTTATTCCATAATTTTTATTTTGTTTGAAGCTTTTTTGTGGAGTCTTAATTTATTAGGAATTGTTTTAAGTCAAAAGTTGAATGAATGTGGATGTTTGGGAAGAGCCTGACTATTTTGATCTCTTAAATAAACATACCTATAAGTATATAAAACTAATTCAAAGAACGCAACGTTTCTGTTATAAATTTTAATATTGGGCTCTCACGGCGGCAATGACGAGAGGTGGTATTTGTATCCAACAATCTGTGTGGGAACTATTATAATGCTTTATTTTATTTCTGGTGCATATCTACCTACATATGAATGCATCAGTGGTTCGTTGTTAGGTCTCTCTCTTTTTCTGTAAGTATGCAAAATTTGACACTAAACCAAGAAACATTGAACAGGACATAGAATTTAAAAAAAAAATGTACTAGTAAAAACATCGGTTCAACAGTGGTGACTCTCAGTGTTCTTTATTCTATGATTATTGTCATTTTGTTTGTTATTATATATTTGATATATGGGGATATATTCTGCATGATCTGTAGGTTAAACTGTATAACTGCATGCCACCTTCTTTGTAATAACCCGATGATAATTCACCGGTGCACAAAGTAAAAAAAAAAACACATCTTGGAATGGATGAAAATTATTAGTACACAATTTTTCCAAAACCTGTTCACCCTAAACCAAACAAAACACAATTTATATTCTATAGGGTTTTCCAATAAGAGGTGTTATTTTGATATTTAATCGTAAAAGATCAGTGGTTTCGTTGCTTGTGTGGCACGTAGAGCAGTCTTGTTGAAAATAAACGTTGTCCAGATCAAAACCATCCAATTCCGGCCATAAAAAAATCATTAACCATCTCTCAATAGCGCAACCCATTCACCGTAACTGTTGCTCCAGCCTCATTTTCGAAAAAGTAAGGTCCAATGACTCCGCCGGACCATAAACCGCATCAAACAGTCACACGTTGAGGATAGAGAGGCTTTTCAACAATAACTCTTGGGTTTTCCGAGCCCCAGATGCGACAATTTTGCTTGTTGACGAGGCCACCGAGGTGGAAATGGGCCTCATCACTCAAGATGATTTGCATTTGATTCACTCAAGTGAATTTTAATAATTTCAATGCGTTGTTGAAGCGTGTATCGTTCTATTTTTATTAATTACGTAGTTTCTACTTGTCAAATGTAAAAAAAATGACAGCTTCAAAAGTAACATCTACCGAAATAGCGGGCTATTCACAATAACACCTCTTATTGGAAAACCCTGTATTTTTTAGCTCTGTTAAACAGATTATTATCGTGTTATTATTTGTTAATGTTTTTAAACACTTTATTTACCATCTACTTTTGTTCTGTTTTATCCTCTTTTTGTTAAGTATACTACTTTTCGTTTCACTAAATTGTTACTACATTGTGTCTATGTCTAAGAATGTTATTGACTCCAACTAACCTAATATGTATAAACAGTAATAATGATAAGATTTGGATGATTTTTATAGCGCCGTTTTAGTGCAAAATCACTTCAAGGGCGCTGTACAAATACCTGGTGCCACTGGGTTGAACCACAGTATCATCCTTGAGAAAATCAAGGACGATGCTGTGATGATCACACTTTTCCTAAAATATGCGAACAACTCGGCACAGATTCTCTCAGTGAGGGGTTTACAAAATACTACTACTAACCCATACATTTGCTGATTATTATTATTATTTTTATCTGGTACTTATTATGTAAACTATACGTAAAAGAATAGAAATGACATAAAAAACAAAGACAGAAACCAAAATTCCTACCTATCCACCCTTATGTCCTTGACAAGATACAGGTAACATTAAAACCTAGCGTGACTAAAAAAGCAAATTGAAATTCACCCTCATCTCAGACCTCAGACCCAAAACACAAGCAACTCTCAAAACATGACGTCAAAACATCCACTGTTGGAATCGAAACAATAAAAATAATTAAGATATAATAATAGTGTGAAATAGAAATATTTTGTTTAATTACGGAACAAAATCGAGCATAGCCTATACATATATATATATACCTTTGATCTGGGAGATTAAGATTAAGAAAAAAATAGAGCATACTGTAAACCTTATACTGGTTTATAATTTTGACAGTATAATATTATATCTTTTAAAAATTATCGTGTATACCTACCTTAAAACTATTTTTTTTATTAAGTTGACCCAAACTGCCACATAATAGTTTTTTTTTAAATTTTATATCGTTTTGGTTTTATAATCATTAATAATTATGTTGGCAGCCAGTTTTTTAGCACTGTAACTCTGATCAGTAATCTTTATAACAATTTGGCTTATCAAAATACAGTAATTAGTATAATTATACCAATAGGTATGTGCAATTCAACCCATCCAAAAAATATTAATTAAGGCGATGCACTACGTAGTAATGTAAAAGCATGTGTTTTTGGTTTGAAAATTTGGTCGCCTAGAAATGTTTCAGATGCTTTAATTAAATACTGCGATTAGAATACATCTTGGCCTTTGAAATAATCGAATGTTTTTTAGACAAGTATTTTTATAAGCACAGAAAAAAAATAATGTATAAGGCCTATGAAAACTGCTTTAAAGTTCACAATATCCTACTTACGAACCCATTTTCGGTTATAATTTTATTGTATAATGTGGCAAATTAAGTTATTTATACAACGATCGGAAATAAATTAAATATTAATTATTATTTTTTTTGGTAAACTAATGTTTAAGACAAGATTTTTTTATGCATAGCACAAAGGGTAACAATTATTTTACAATCAATAATTATTCGCCTGAAACACTCATCCACATTGAAAAATCTCCTGATAAAAAAAACATGACGCCAACGGGACATATTTTTTCAATGTGGATGAGTGTTTCAGGCTAATAATTATTGCTTATAAATAATTGTGACCCTTTGTGCTATGCATAAAAAATCTTGCCTTAAACATTAGTTTACCAAAAAAATAATAATTTTATTTAGTAGCTGACTAAGCCTGTGACAGACCACGCTATATTTTCGTGGCTTGGATTATTTCAGCAAATCGCTCGCCATACATATCCATTGGTAGTGTATGGCGAGCAGTATGCTGAAATAGGCTAAGCCATTACGCGTATAGCGTAATGTGTCGCCTACATACACTGGTTGAAATAATATCTACACAAACTCTTATAATAAATAATAATAATACTTGGATGACTTGTATAGCGCCGTTTTTGTGCAAAAACACCTCAAGGGCGCTGTACAAACTTATAATACATTTCTACAGTGATCTATGTTATTACTTAACTATTTATGGAGAAAATATACAGTACAATACAATACAATCTTAATTCAAACATACATATATTGAAGTGGTTAAATATATTTTAAACGCAGCAACTATTAAAATAATAAAATCATATTATTTGGGTTACTGCTTGAATATTATTCTAAATTTTATTATATTATGGACGCAACAATTTAATATAAAAATTAAAATAACGTAAGTATATACGTTTGTGATATTAACAATGTTGACTTACCGATAGTCTGACATCAAATCTTCCCTTCTATCCAAAACATTATAAAATAATTACTCTTTTAAGCAAATTATTTTGTAACACCACCAAAAACATTTAATTTCCACACAAATCCACAAACTAACTCAACTTCACTTCAAAATTCAGTTTTACCTACTAATGCGTATCGCTCAAACATTACTGAAAGGTCATTATTTGACGAAGCTAGATTACTAATGACCTAATGACGGTCATTAGAAAAGAAATCGACGCTTCGTGAGTTACAGGTTTTGAAATTAATATTAACATTACTAATTTATCATCGAGTTAAAATTAATATCTGATGAACTTCGTGTGATAAATTTAAGATCGATGAAAAAATGTGTTAATAAAACTGATAGCAAAATAAACTGCGAATTAGGTTTACAACAATATTGATCCACGTAGTACCTACCTTCTACCTACATGAATTATTAAAAATTATGTGCCAACCATTGATGTATTATATTTAGATGAGACATGAAGCGAAAAAATAGGTTCCGCTTTTTTCCCTCCAGCTCTCCCAACGCTCTAACTAAAACTACCGATTACAGTATCGGCTATAATTGTAGATCTATGGTTAGAATTAGCGCAGACCTATGGAGAATCACGGGTTATTATAATTATTGTAGGATTTGCGAAACTGAAAATATTAATTAAAAAAATATTTGCCTCGGGATTATTGCCTTTCAAAAAATAAAGTAACCTTTCAAACGTTAGTAAGCTTGAAAATTACGCCATATATCCATAGAGCTACAATTAGTGGCGCTACTGCGTACTAATATTTCGTCGAAACTTTAGTAAGAGCGTTGGGAGAGTTTATTTTATTTTGGTTATTTTTTTCGCTTTGTGTCTCATCTAAATATATTACATCAATTTATTTAATGATTTTATAAAATTATACGACACTTTAAAATTATTAATTTTGAATTTCACACGCTCAACACAAAAAACATCTGAATGTACATAACATTACAAAAACAAAATGCTCTACAAAGCAAGATGCAAAAATACTAGATTAGGAATAGTACAATAAATAAATTGAAATAAGTCAAAGCAGAGTTTGGCAGTTTGTTTGCACCGACACTTGAAATTGGTATGTAAAATAGATGAGAATACACACCATTGGAGATATTTATGTAGATACCTTTATAAAATATATAGTATTCACCTATATATAACAAAAATCGGTTAATTGGACTTGGTGCGTTAGTACAAAAAAAATAAAACTGATATTTTAATATGAGTGAGTCCAGGAGGTGCATACTAATTATCATTTACTACACAGGGTGTTTCGGGACATATCACATTCGGGACTTGAACAAGCAATTCTTGAGCTTATTCGGAATAAAAAATGTAGATATCATCTTTTGTATATTTCAATCACCTTTTATGGGGATGTGAATTGATATTCAAAACCAGGTCTAGCGCTATGCACAACATGAAATATACAAAAAAGGGATGGCGAAGTTACAAACATGTTAAGTCTTACATTTGCTTTTTGCATGGAAAAGTGATCTTAAATGGTCGAAGATTTAATGGTTTCCAAAGGTTCGCCTCTGTTCACGAAGTAATAACGTACCTACGCCTACATCAGTGATCCTTAAAGTGTGTTACTCAAAACGCTTTGTTCCGCTGCATTAAACTGTTTACTTTATTGGAAACCACTATAAATTCATATTATGCGCAGAGAAAAAGAGTACGGCTTTTTTTTCACTATAATGTTAAATATGTGACAGCGTGATCATTTCCTAATAAAATATTAGTCATTCGGAATATATCTAAATACGTGTCCAACCTTTTGCTTTGCCCAAAAAAATATAATGGACGAAATGTGAAATTATTATTCTTTGAAAGAACACGTGTTCCAACTTTCTCTTAACATATTCGTGCTGTACTGTTATTTGTTATGAAATCTGTCAACTCATTCGTCATAAGCATACAGTCCCGTTTTTAACAGGAAAACGAATAATTTGACCAGATTTGTAATCAATTAACAATATTTCGTATCAGTAAATTTTCTCCGTGAGACATTTAAAAACTGTTATCAGTGATTTGTCAAACGTCATTTCAACACAAGTCCTTTTCTGAAGTTATTTCTTGAGTACCAGCGAATGTTTAAATTTAAAGTTTTGCGTTTTGCATTGGCGAGCGTTCCAGAAAATTCTCGTAGCATCGCTAGAATAGGATAGATTGACGATATTCTGTAACGTTTAAATTTTATTATCTAATGTTTTTAACAATTTACTACCAACCTACTTTAGAAACAAACTACTTTACAATAAAGACTTCACTCACACACATTATTAAAGACAGAAAAAAACATTAGTTTAAAGAAAAATTAACAAAACAATAAGACAGAATTGCTTACTGAATAAATGATCCAAATATATTGCTTTGTTCTCAGTGGAATCAAAATGTACTTAGATTGAGCGAATTCGAAGAAAAATGTAAAAAAGACGTATGTTATAATAAGTTGGTAATAAGTAAATTAAAATTAAAACCGCCGATTTTTTTTTCTAATGGCTCTTGATGAATATTGAATTTATCCTAAACTAATATATACCTAACGATTTAGTAAGACTAATCAATACGAAAAAACGAGTTAAGACATATCAATAGACAAACAATGGGGAAGATACTTACCTTTACCACTTCCCACGTATTTCTGAAATATGATCAAAACCGATTAAATGTTATTATTAGAATATAAGTCAGTCTATTAAATGGTTTTAGTAGATGAAAGAAGTTAAATTGTTTCAAAAAATATCCCAGGCGATTCCTTCCATTTGCACCTCATTTCAGTGCCCTGTCAAGAGCACACCAATCTGACCCGAACATTTACTTGGACCAGATTTGTTGTCTTTGCCAATCTCTTTCACCTTCTCGTATCTACTTCCTGTAACACTTGTTAGGTTTCTGCTGACTCAGGTAGTTTCTTCTTGACATGATCACAATAAAATAATGTTATTTTGAAGTCCTCAATAATATTAGATGGTTAATAAAAGGTGAAATAACACTGGCTTACATTTATTCCACGTGTATTGTGGAGTATGGAGCCCCGCTCCGCGTGTTATCGTCATGACCGAGCGTAGACACCCACCAACTGCACAGTACGTATAGAGTGGTATGAGCATCGAACATCCAACGTTGAACACATATACAATTTAGCAGGTCGACCAAGCCATTTCGATTCGCTACGGACATGGAAGACAGCTCGTAAATAATCCATGCTTCGGAGATGATATAACCGCAAACTGGCAAGTAGGGAGATGGCCTGCTGATGAAGCTTTACCTGCCTCAGTAACCGGAGCAGCGAGGATGATAATCACCTGGATATAGACAACATACTTTTGGTATCCTGATCAAAAAATGTTTTAATCGAATGAATTATACGAGCAATTATTATATAAAGACTGCCAAATAAACTATCTACGCAAGTTTCTTTAAAATGATTTTCTTTTACATACTTAGAATGAGGTAAAGACTAATCGCGGTGAAAAGCAGGCAAAGGTCACCAAATCACAACACCTTTTCAGATACTGCAAATTTGAAAGCTAAAATAGCTTACATAAACATTAAATACGGTTTTAAAGTAAGTATACGTAACGAAAATTTAAAAGTTTTGTCTACCCGCATAATAACAAAAAAAATAAAAAAACGCATTCAAATTTAGATATTTGAAAACTTGTGCCTTTTGGTGACTTTTGAAGCGTTTATAAATAAAAATATAAACAGTTTATTGCTCTAACATTCAAATTTAATATCTCAAAATTTGTGCATTAATAAAATAAAATGCTTTTTTGTTTTAAAACCACGATATTTATTAATTTAAGAACCGACCGGTTTCGCTTTACTTAAGCATCATCAGGGTACAAATTAATACTAAACAAGAAGTACATAATGTGTGCATATATATAACATTATCTGGCGGTTTTTTCCATTACTTGTGCACTTATGTTAATGTATTTTATGACCGTCTTTGTGTTGCTTATATTTGTATCATGTTGTCTCCCTCTATAATATATTTGTATCATGTTATCTCCCTCTATATTTTGTTATATATATGCACACATTATGTACTTCTTGTTCAGTATTAATTTGTACCCTGATGATGCTTAAGTAAAGCGAAACCGGTCGGTTCTTAAATTAATAAATATCGTGGTTTTAAAACAAAAAAGTATTTTATTTTATTAAATATGTCAAACCACAAAGTGATTGCTTTCTACAATAATATGAATAATAATTCCATTTTGAATAATACGAAGTCGAAAATTCGTTTGCGATGTTTTAATCATTTGTGCATTAAAATGGTGTGCTAATATTTTCGACTCTTTGTCACTTCCCCACCTTCCTCTTTCCCTTCCCCACTTACCTTCAGCCTCACAACATCCCCCAATTGGGGATGCCATAGTCTCACTGGCTCCAGACGGGAACAGTTGGGACTCTTGTGAGGTATTCACTATAAAAAAAAAAAATAAAAAAAACACAGATTACTGAAATTATATTTTTGTATTTATTGTAAGGTATTACACATAAAAATAATTATTATTAATGAAACTGATCGCAATTTCTCAACACTAAAATCTACGACCATGTGGAAAGCAAAAGATAACTAGGCACTTGATATTATATTAATTGATTAGTTTTGTAAAATTAATTACTTACTTAAAACTCAACATCAGTCATCGTCAAAAGCGTGGTATATTGATATCATGGCTTGATTAAGTAACTATCACGCCATTTAAGGGCAGAGATGGGCAGATTGAGTGCTATACTTTTCCTGGTAGTTCATGCTTCATCCAGAATTATACACCGTGTTGTACCTAAACCTACTCCTTTGTTATTACGACCTTTGACTTGACCTGAGTCAAGTATTCAGTTAATCCCGTCATGTATTGTCTTCCCGACATCTTTGTCTATGTCGTTAAATAAAGACGAATAGTAGGAGTGCCTGTTAAACAAATTTGAATGGAAACAATCTTAGAACCTTTTGGTTCTAGACCATTTAGCACGCGGTCTGTCTCTCTTACACTTGCCTTAAATTGTAGGTATATGGCCATCCCATTTGAATTTGGTAATCATGCACGGAGAAAAATGAATATGGCTGATTTATTAAAAGTCTTTTCAAATTATTCGTAATACGGTTAAAAACGGGATTGTAGGCCGTTTCCTGTTAAACTTTTAGTACATTACTAATGACGAAATGCGAAAATATTATAATTTTTATGTACATGTGTTCCGACATCGCGATAATTCATTAATTTTTTAATAAAAGTTATATGAAATAACAGGAAACCTATTGGTTCATTCGTTAAGGGCCTTCAGTTCCGTTTTTAACCAAATTACGAATAATTTGAAGAAATTCTTAATAAATTAGAAATATTTTATGTCAGTAAGTTTTCTCCGTGTGGTGAAACAGTGTTTTATGAATATGTAGGTAAAAAATGGTTTTAATTTAAGATATTTAATTTTTTTTAAATATTTAAAATCTTCAATACTTTCATACGAATTTAAATTTATGTTGTTCCTTTTTAAAATGAGGAAGTTTTACTATAAAAATTATTATTAATCGACACTTTTCAATTTATCATCACATTTTTAATAACTGGTTGCGTGTAGCGAAGTACGTTTTGTTACAATTCGACCGTTTTGCATTTCATATGTCTGTAAAATTGGTATGATCGTTCCGTTTCCGTTTAAAGATGGTGGCCGTTTTAATTGTTCTGTAAAGATTATTTTTTTCAAATGTGAATTCGTTGTGTTTATTTGGACTTTTTCATTCGCATGTTTTCAATATTATGGTAGGTACCTACCTGCCTGAAGAATGTTTGAAAAAAGAATTTTAATTGATATATATTCTTTGGATAAATTGTATGATTCCTAATTTAAAATAAAATAAAAAATGTTAGATATTTTGTTTATAATTAAGTAGGCTGGTATTTAAGCACCTACTTGAGATGAAATTTTAGCCTAAATTTATTAAATAAGAGAAAATTAGAAACATGCTTCTTTGGAATCGACGTAAACTATTAGTCGCTTATGATGGCTTTAAAGTTATTTGTCGGTTCAGCAAAAATAAAAACATAACTTGCCAACTCCCAGACTGGAAACATCCGTTTTCCATTTATTAGAAAAGTACACGATTTGGCTTTACAAAATCTTTAAGTGGGTAATCAATAGGTATAAAGCGAGGTATGTTTCAACTCTTTTGGGTGGTGTATTTTTTGGCTAAGTATTCGTACTCACATGAGATCCTGACATGTATCCCTGCCCCTGATTGGTCACCGCTCGTAAAGGGTTAACAGTCATATTTGTATGGAAGATTTATTACCTCGAGTAAAGCTCGCAACCCGTTGTTTGTCTCTCTCCAACGCGTGATTTTATCGCATAATAAATCTTGTATCCGTCCTCCTCTTTCTCATCTCCTCTCCCCATAGTTTAGCCGTAATGGTCTCTAATTATTTTGTATCAAAATGTAAATTGACTTGATGGAAGTATTTATGACAACACATTTTTGCCGGGGAAATTTTACAGAATACAGGGCTGTCGCAAGAATGATTAATGATTCATATTATTATGAAATGTAACAAAAGTTTCCGTTGCTTCGAAAACTGACATTTAATTGCTATTTTCTATGTTCCGTTTTCATCGAAAACAACTAATTATAAAACACTTCAGGTTGGTAGGTAACTACCAAACTAATTTCATTTAAGGATAATATTATGTTCATAAGAAGGCATATAGGTACTATCAGAGTTATAAACTGCATACATAATGTTGTGAAAGAATTTTTTTACTACATTCGAAATTATAATTTATTATGTAGTCATTTACGAGTATATTCCTAACGGAGGAAACTTACTGATATTAAATAGGCATAGTTAATTAATTAAAATTTTGGTCAAA
Source organism: Hesperophylax magnus (assembly GCA_026573805.1). Taxonomy (NCBI): domain Eukaryota; kingdom Metazoa; phylum Arthropoda; class Insecta; order Trichoptera; family Limnephilidae; genus Hesperophylax; species Hesperophylax magnus. The sequence continues at coordinate 299,628 of JAIUSX010000052.1, forward strand.
GTATTATTTTTCCTGTTAAAAATGGGACTGCAGGTCAAAAAACACGTGTTCTCGATATATTCTCCATCAAAAAAATCGGCATGCTATCACTTTTTTAATCGGATAATTTTTCTCCTAGTACATTATTATATAATAAAATAAAATACTTTTTTGTTTTAAAACCACGATATTTATTAATTTAAGAACCGACCGGTTTCGCTTTACTTAAGCATCATCAGGGTACAAATTAATACTATCATGGTTTTAAAACAAAAAAGTATTTTATTTTATTAAATATGTCAAACCACAAAGTGATTGCTTTCTACAATAACATTAATAACATTTCTACAATAACATAAGAACCGACCGGTTTCGCTTTACTTAAGCATCATCAGGGTACAAATTAATAATATCGTGGTTTTAAAACAAAAAAGTATTTTATTTTATTAAATATGTCAAACCACAAAGTGATTGCTTTCTACAATAACATTATTATATATTTTACTATTAATTAAATTTTCTACTGATTAATATACTTCCTTGAATATATTTACTAATGCTGACTTTATGGTTTCCTTTTCGCATTCTTTGTATAGTAAACTGTTGTATGTATTTGCTTTGTCCTTTTTTGGTAGCCTAATTTCATTGCACGTTCTTGTGTTACATCTGTGAATGTTCTTGATGCATATAATTTTATTTTTAAAAGTATTTTGATAATAGGTTGTTTATTATTTTATGTATAAATATCATCGCGTTCAAGGTCAATATTTGTTTCACTGTTAACCAATTTAGTTACAATAGTTCATAAAATAAAGATTTAAACTATGCCAAATAAATCGCATCAAATTTAGCAAGGTCAGAGATTTATGAAGGGAGAGCATTTTCTTTATAGTTATGGAAACTGTAGGTCAATAGGTATAACAATGATAAAATAATAAATTAATTAAAAATAATACTTGATTGTATAAAAAGATGGGCAATCAATAATGCACAGTTACAAGAGCGCAGAATCTAAAAATACCTGAATCCCTCAGCAGGTAGTAGGAAGTATGTCTTTAGCTAAACTGTTTATCAATGTAAGAAAATAAGCCACTTTCTTTAAAAAATCAGTTTAAAAGAAACAGAATATTAAACTCTTGGATACTTTTAATCTTTCGTGAGTTACGATACCCCCCCCCCCTCCTACTTACACAGTCCCTTCATTTCCCTCCCCGTGCCATCCCCGTGATTGCTCTTCGGAGGTCGTAAACTACACGCAATTATCCACGCAAAATTATCAATTTCAGTGCTGCAACAACCTGAGCCATGAACACAACACAACCACTATACCTACACTATATACTATACCTACCGTATAGCCTATACCTATACTACACAGCCTCTGTATTATGTTCATGTTCCCTTTACAGATTTAATATTATTACTTACCCCGCTTCAAAGCTTTTACAGAGATGTGAAAAATATTGGAATGTGCACTTTTAACATTATAATAATTGTTTTTCTAAGAATTCGCCTGTATTTGTAGTAGTTTTGGAAACAATAGAACTAGCATCCAAAAAAATATTTTCTTATATTCTCTTATTTAATAGATCTAAACCAAGATCTCCTCCAAAATCAAAAGATTTGTATTTAATTATGAAAAATATTTTTTTTACGTAACCTAACATTTTATATTTCAAAAAAGGAATTATACCAATTGTCTAAAGAAATGTCACTTACCTCTCATCGGGCCGGTAGGTACAAATGCAAACACGAAAGAATAATCTTTATCGAACCATTGAAACGGCCGATGAAATGCAAAGCGGTAAAGTTAAAACAGGACTGCGTTCAGTCATTTGTCTATTTATAAATTACCTCATGTTTTCATCAGGACATAAGGCGTCCTGAAAAAAAAATCTAGGTCGCTTCCTTGGACTCTAAATAGTTTTTTTAAGTCTCGATTGTTTTATTTATTCTGCTTATACTTCTATGTATTACATGTAAGAGTGCTATGTTTTTAATAGTACGTATTAAAAAAAATTACTTAAGGGATGTAGCCTTCAAATGTAGAAATAAATTTCTCAGCGTACAAAGAGAAAAAAGACTATTGCTAATTTATTAAGAATCTCTTCTAATTATTGATAATCCGGTCAAAAACGGGATTGCATGACGTTACCTGAAATCTTTACGATAGTATTATTGATCTTAGCTGCTGATTTTTGTCAATAATAATATTTGGATGACTTGTATAGCGCCGTTTTTGTGCAAAATCACCTCAAGGGCGCGGTACAAATTTGTATTACATTTCTACAGTGATCTATCTTATGACTAACTATTTATGGAGATAATATACAGTACAATACTTACCTCGTAGGTCACTTGAGATTGACACTTAATTAACATTAACTATTTTTTTATTATCGAAATTTAGATACAGGATTTAGGACATAATTGGAAAATTGGATATAACTGGACTTACTCTCAGGAATGGTATATTTAATTTAAGGGTATGACAGCTTAAAAAGGTAAGTTTTTAGTTTAGACCTGAATTATTTTGGACTTGTTATGGATCTTAGTTCCGGAGGGAGTTTATTCCAAGACTTCGGCCCTGATACTCCGAAAGCGCGATCGCCAAACTTAGTATTTGGCTTGGGCTTAGGTTCTATCAGTCTGCCTACAGCTGCTGATGTTGCTGATCAAGAGTTGACTGCCTCAGACCAGTGTTTTTCGGGACACGTAGTTCATAGATGTAGGGTGGGGCCAATTCATAGATGGATTTAAAAACCATCCAGCACAATTTGTACTGGATTCTTTCAGGGCACTTGAGCAAATGAAGGTTACGAAGGTGTTCTTAAATGTGCTAATATTTTGAAACCCCGGTTATGAGCCGTGCTGCTGCATTAAACACTGATTGAAGTTTGTCAATTTGATATTTTGGAAGGCTGGCATAAATGCCGTTGCAGTAATCGAGACGTGAGACTACGTAAGAGTTGATAAGTAGTTTTGTTGCTTCTGTAGGAAGATTTCTTCGGACAGACTTGAGTTGTATTAGGTGAAAAAAACCGGTGTTTTCAGTCCTATTTATTTGACTTTTAAACGAAAAGTCTGAATCTAAATTGACACCGAGAAGTTTGACTGTTGTTATTGGGATGATAGTCAGTTAACTTGCTCATGCACCTGAATTTGTCTTGATAATATATAATGACAAAATTCTAAAATGATATGATCTTTATTTATGTGTAGGTATTAATGAATTTATGTTGAACTAATATTATACGTAGGTACCTACCTGAGTATTTATTTTTGCGACCTCTGAATGTAGCTATTGCCTACGCACGATGTTTAATCACATTTCAGTAGAGAGGTGGGTTTCTGGGTAGGTACTGCACAAATAAGTATGGGGTTTGGCGGACATGTTGGCAAGGATATGGCTCACATCATAAAATAAGCGACGATTACTGTCATTATTTCATACGACTTTTTCATACGTCTGACAACACTGATCGATTTCTTATGCAAAATTATTACAGCGCGCGTAGCGGATGGCGGGAATTGGAATTCTATGGACCTATCAAAGGAAATAAAAAATATATTTTTTTAAATTTGTCTTTGTAATTTTATATTCTCTTTCGTAATTTTTCAATATGTGACTAACAACAATCAGCAGCTACGATCAATAATACGATCGTAAAGATTTCAGAAAACGGCATGCAATCCCGTTTTTGACCGAATTACCAACAATTTGAAGAGATTCTTAATAAATTGGCAATACTCATTTTTTCTCTGTGTAGGAGAGGAGTGTACGTCAGAAACTTACAATCAAAGAATAAAAAAATGTATTTAGGCCAAGTTGTTCAAAACCCCGTAAAGTTATTTGGTAATGTCACAAATCAACGATTAGCGCCATTGGCTATTGCAACTTCAAATCATGCCGGTTGATTCTCGGTCAAATTCAACTTTTTATCAATTATTATTGTAATTCCAACGACAAGCACAGCAAGATTACCGTCAACCGTTTACTTTACGCTCCCTGTTTGAGATTTGAGTTTTCATAAACCAACTCGGTGTTCCTTGAACAACAAAAAAGTAAAAATCACAACAATTAAGCTAGGTTATTCTCTCAAACATGGTTACATTTGGATTAATCAAACATTTGTCTAAACAAATTATTTATAAACGTACGTATTCTGGATACAAATTTTATAAGGCATCGATGCTAGATACTTATTAATCTTCGGATATAATCTGCAGTCTCGTGTTCCATGTCAACAATAATTGCCTTCCATTACTACTTACAATATTATCTGTAGGTACACTTATGTGATTAAATCATCAAGGGTCGGCGCTGTAAATTACAGTTTGTGAACACAACGGAAATTGTTGAGTTTTTAATCATATTATGTGCAAAAAAACATGCTTTTTATTACGCAGAGGATAGATAAGCCTCCTCATTGCTCCGTGAGAGAAAAAATAAATGTAAGAATGTGAAAACTGTTACATCGTCTTGAATATTTGCATTGAGACCAGAAAAAAAATTAAATATACTTTTAATGTCTTCATTGTTAAATTGAGAAATTATTAATGAATCTGTTTCAATTGTTCTCAAATCGATAATTGTTCTTTTTGCAGCTATATCTTATATTCTTATATATATATCAGCTTTATCTTTACCTATTTAATGCATTACAAAAACTCCGAGCATTATGACATGAGTAATTTGGTAATTCCTTTTACCATATTGGATTATTTTGCACAATTTCTTACATTACCTGCATTGTAGAATATGGTGGAAATATATTATGAGTTTCTGAGTAGGTAGGTACATAAAATGCATGTAGATATCTATTTGAAAGGCGTGAAAAAAATGGTAATGATGTGCTTATGTCTCAAGAGCGGAACAAATATAACGAAAAATCAAAAACATGAGTAATTAAATGCACAAAACTATGCCGAACTATGAAAGGATTTAGTAAATAAAGCGATAAATATGCTGAATTCGCATAAATAAGTATGATTTAGGTTATTTTATTATTGATATTTATGTTAAAAGGAAACATTTATTGCTTTTTTTAAAGTAGTTTATAGATTTAAGAAATATCACAGGAAAAAACCTCATTAAAACCTTAAATTTAAATCATGTCTTAATTTTTTTAATTAGTTTTACACAAGGAAACTATGCATTTTTTCAGTACAAAAAAATCGTATTAGCGCAGGGAGATTCGGTTAGATCAAGGCTGCCCAACCCCAGGCCCGCATGCATGCATTAAATGCATGATAGAGCTTTTACAAATAGTTTACATAGTTGATAAGGCCATTTACAACGACAAAATTCTGATTTTTAGGAATAAAATTCAGAATTTGAAAAATTGAAAAAAACTGCAAATTTTCAACTTACTCGGTCGATGCTAGTGACGATTTGTTTGTTTCAATACTTTTAATAATGTTCTCCTGCGTAGGTACACACTGAAGAGAAATTTACACCAAATTTTGCTTTAGCTTCATACATCTGATTAAACAGTGCAAGGGTCAAAACTTGGTTAGTGTATAATTTCATGCAATCATTCAAAATTAGAAAATCCTTGTATTTAATTTAGCGTTGCGCTGGAAATCAACCCCTAACCGATTCAATGATAAATTGTAAATACAATTTGAATCTTATTTTTAGTTTCCCAAATAAAACTGTTAGATTGCATTTAAGAAATTATAACTTTAAAATACCAAAGTATTTTCACAGTAGGTGATGCATAAGCTGCAGGTTGGTAAATAAATTTACTGTATAATACAGCGCCAGCAGAAGGTATTTATTTTTAAAAGAACAACAAAAAATAACAAAATAAATAACCAAAAACTTGAACATTATCATCGTATATATATAATTTTCCATTTAGATGTACATGATAAAATAAAAGATTAAAAAAAATAAACCAGTTTTAAAAGTGCAGATGGCGTAAAGATGATTTAAATTAATAGAACAGGTAGGTACAATAAGAAGTAAACGAAAAAAATAAACGTAATCGCTCTTACGCGATACTCCTAAATAAGCTACACAAAGACATCATTCAGGCATTTCTTATATAATGATAAACTTATATTTAATACGTCGATATTTTAGGTGAATTTATTTCCAATTGTATGAAAGCGAGATATAGGTGAGTGTGTATGTTAGATAGACCCGAAATTACTATGTTTGATTATTATAGTAAACCATTACGTTATTGCTACGTCTTTTGATATTAGTATTCCCAGTAAAGTACATTGATAGCAATAAGTTATTAAACAAAATATTATATACTATACAAGTCTTTTTCCAGCCATGCCAGGACATCAGGAGTAAGTAGCAAGTCGGTCACGCTGAGCCGGGTAACTTCGTATTTATAATTGAATTCACTAGACCACAGGTTCCCAACTAATGAGTCGCGACCCCATTTGGGCTCGAAAGGATTGTCTGGAAATAGTAATGAAAATATTTTTTGTATTAATACTATATATTTTTATCCCTTAAACAAAATCATGTAATGATATTTGTTTATTGGTAAATTTAAAAAACATATATTTTATATTTTTATTCGAATGATGTTCGTCAATACACTAAATAATTAGAATTATTAGCATAGACAACAGGACTACATATATATTGTGAAAAATTGTTGGTGGGAAGTATTTTTTCTTTAATTGATTATGGGTTTTATTTGTGAATTTTTAGATCAGCGGGACGAATTTTTAGCCCGTAACGTCATGTTTGTTGAAAAAACTTTGTTTCCATTTTGGTGCGCTTTACATTTTTGGGGGAAAGTTGACAGCAAATCAAAAAAGAAACATTCATATGATAATAAAAATAGTTAATTATGTAAGCCAATTATGAACTTTCTACTGTTGATAGTGAATGAAATTCCACATCCCTCCAATCCCCCACCCCGCGCGCTGTTACTTGGTTTTTGTGAAATGGGGTAGCGACCCGAAAGAAGTTGGGAACCCCTTCACTAGACGCTTATGATGGCACATTTTAATAAACGAATAATTAAATAAATAAGAGATGCCAGACTGGGTTCCTAACCGTACACAATCCGCCATTAGCAAACTTGCTGGCGGAAGCTTTACATTATTGTAGACAATGCGAAATGGCGGACTGGGTAATGATAAACAATTAATATGTCAGAAAGTTTACGTGGTATGACGTGTAGTCTCTTTTTTGCCTCGTCATATGAATGTTGACAAGTGACATCGTAGAGAATTAATAACTTCAAACAAACATGACATGTGATTTGCTTACTAGCATAACTAACTCAGTTTAAGCACAGATACAAGAAAGAAAATTACCTATTATTCTGAAAGCTGTAGCAGCTGGTGAAGTTATTGTTATATCTACTCGTGTAGTAGGTAGGTACTAAGATTGGTTAGTTAAAAAATGTTATAAAAACAACAGAATATTTTTTTCTGGAAATCTGTTTTCTAATTTTGATATTTTACCAATAAGTATAATTTTGACAAGAGATATGTAAGATGTAAATATTTATTGAAAGAAAGGATAATACTTATAATTCTAAATGAAACATGAAACAGAACAAGACACAGACAATTAAAAAGATAACGGTCTCAAATAGGAATCGAACTCAGGATGTCTGTCTTACCGGGACAAAGGTATTTTATCAATCTTTGGGATATAAAAGTTTTTTTTTTCAATTTTTACATTTTTTTTTTTTTTTTTTTTTTTTATAGTGAATACCTCACAAGAGTCCCAACTGCTCCCGTCTGGAGCCAGTGAGACTATGGCATCCCCAATTGGGGGATGTTGTGAGGCTGAAGGTAAGTGGGGAAGGGAAAGAGGAAGGTGGGGAAGTACCTGGCTATTCAGATCTAGTCACTAAACACGGCTAAAGCCATTTGGAGCAACGTTTCAATTCTGAATGGTGGTCTTACACCAGGGCGATACTGGTAGTATCTTCCACTCTGGAACGTGCCGCAAATATACTATATATTATTTTAATTAATTAATTGTGAAATAACACAAATTAATCAAATAAAATTTATTTGCGCACGCCGGGTTCGAACCCGCGACCTTCGGAATGGCAGTCCAATGCATTACCACTGGACTATGCCGGCCGTCAAGATTTACATTATACCAAAAAAAAATATTTATAATTATTTTTCAATCCTTAGGATTACAAATCAGCAGTTTAATTTTGTTGTTTTTTTTTTTAAATTTACACTGTACCAAAACTACAACAAATTATATACTTCCTCCTTGTGTTAAGAAATTAATGGAATTAACAGAACAGAATGATTAGGTTAACCTAGTAATAATTTGTACTCTGAAGATGCTTGAGTAAAGCGAAACCGGTCGGTTCAAATAATTATTAAAAACTCGTGGTTTTAAAACAAAAAGTATTTTATTTCATTTTAAATATGTCAAACCACTAAGTGATTGCTTTCTACAATAATAGAATGATTTAAAATCATCCTGTCCTTTTTACTACAATATAATAAATATAATTCTATATAGAAAGGTTGATAAAAATGAATTAATTCATAACAACACCAGAAACTTACTTATCGCATGTCTGGAAAGCACTACTTTATGGAATTTTATATCTATTACGCTAGTAATTGAAATTATGTATCATTTTTATACCATATAATTATTACAGTCATATAGAATCTAGAATCTAGTAATAGATTAAGACTATTTTATAAGTCCTCCTTACATAGAGATCCTGTACTGAGGTGGTCTAAAGAGGTTTTGTAAAGTGGGTTTTGCTAAAATACCAGCCAGTTATTTTTGTGATACCTTGCAAAGATTTTAATTAACAAGGTATTAATTGATTTCATTTGTTTCTTAATAGGTAGAAGTTTGTTGCATAACTACACCTATAGCTAAATTACACCTATAGTTAAATTCAGAGCTTATTGGTCCAATTGTATTGTAGTGTTAATTTGAATATAAAACTATTGTTAAAACCCTGAAGAAGTAGCGTTGTTCATGAAACATGTTGGTATTTATAAACAATAAAAGTGGTAAAAACTAAAAAATAAAAAATAAAAATAAAAAAATAAAAAAAATGTAGTATTACTCTCACGTGTGTTAACCACTCGAGTGTTCGCGTCAATAACTGGAATATGAGTTGACTGATTGGCGTTTGAGTTGTTTTTCTCGTCCTCGTTTAAAAAAAAAAACATAACTCTGAATTTTAATATGGAGACATATATACTGATTATTGTACTATATAGTCAATGATTTCACTTATATTTTACCGATTTTCTATATTCTTAAGAATTATAAAAAAAAATACTGAAAATCGTTATGCGTGAAAAGACGATTTGCAAACTGGGAATAATATGCCGAAAATCACTCAACTGGTTATGCTATCTGAATGCCTTTTGTCTTTATTGAGATGATGAATAAGAATTTTATTTATTTGGTTAGTTCGTATAGCGATTTTTCATGTTTAAATTAGACGCCGGATAATCCATAATTGCTCAATAATATTGTGCTTGAAAGTTATTTATCTTATTTTAGGGAAATCAACAGTTTACAATATGTTTATTTACTACACTGAGACACCAATTTTAGATTTCTTCACTATACTACATTACGTAATTTACAATTAAACAGTATGTGTACATCAATTATCTGGTATTATTAAATTGTATACATAATTATAACAAGAGAAAATTCAAAAATATGTCATTAAATTTTACGTAGTTTAGCTTTGTTGGATTATGAATACATTTTTAATATACATTTGATAATATAATATACATACGAATAACGTAGAAATATCGTCCAATTGATTAGCATGACTAACTACTAATGTAATATCATCGTGGTTCTTCATATCCTATCCGATTTTCATTTATAAATATCATTCGGTTTTTGAAAGGTTGTGAGATATAATTATTATTTTATTAGGTTTTCATTGATGTAATAAATTTTCAAAATTAAGTTTAACTTTTGTTTCAGTCTGTTGTGTAATTCCGAAAAAAATTCTGGTAAGTTTTTATTTAATTTTTCATCAGCGACCAAAATAAAACTTGTTAGATATTATGGTTTATTTAAGTAAAAAAATGTTTTTTAATTCAATTTAATTAGGTGCGTCTTCTAAGTCCTTTCATGCGACGCTTTTTTAGACTTTTTTCATTGACTTCTTTCAGCTAGATTTTAACTATAGTATTGCACCAATTAAATTTTTTCCATTTGTTTTATATTTTGGGGAAAGATGTTGTGGAGTTTTTTTTATCTATGGATACCTACGTATTTGTTATCTATGATCATTAATCTCTAGTGTGTCAAGCCATCCACCAAAATCAAGATTTTTTTCAAAGCTTTTGTGAAAACTTTTAACTTTTTTTTTCGGAACAGCTTTTAATATAGTTTTTATTTAATTGTTAACAATTTTATAACATTTCGTAATCCACCGCACATATTTTCTGACATTAATTCCGCATTAAAAGTCAGTAGATAATAGTCGGCAAGAAGGAACAACAACACAATGTAATATTGTAACGATGATGACACAGTGCGTAAAAAGTGCGCTATTCACAACCCGTGGATTGGTACATAAAATATAAACATGTCCGCCAGCAAAAAGCTCGTCATTTGTAAGCAAATGTTACTAGAATTGATGGAGAAGTAATGCGCATAACCAACAGCGGTAATAAAGGTAAGTATTTGCATTTTTTATAGCTGACATATTTCAGTGTTGTGGAATTGCGTCGTTATTGTTAGTTATTTTTATTAGTTATTACGGCGATATTTCCCAGTGTAGATACTCGTATGTATACGTTGCATTATAATTCAACGGAAAAGCCGGTTTTAGTGGTATTGTCTTAGCGCATAGTATTTTTAATGTTATAGGTAGACAAATTGTGATAAATAAAATTGTTGATTTATGTTGGAAAAAAATAATAAAAATTAGGGATAAAAGCTTCAATATTTTCCTTCGCCCTTTTTTAGAGTTGCTTAGAAAAACTACTAAGATAAGATTTTTAAAAATATGTTTTTTTTACACTTATTTCCAGATGCATTCAGGATTTTTCTGGCACTTGCAATGAAATTCAATCAATTAATATAACGAGCCCTGAATAGCCAGGCACTAGGGAGTGTCATACTTCATTTTATCCATTTTCTATAATAGTTAGGCCATTTTTTCCATCGATATCATCTAGTGGGTTTCTAAGAGTCTATATTAAAAATTCGAAAAGCTGTTTACTAAAAGTTGTCATAAATTAACTTTTGCTTGCCAGCAAAGGGCTTAAGGTATATGATCCATAGAGACTCAGTTTTTTTTAATACACACATTAGGTAAATAAGGTATGTATTTATAATATATACATTTTATATACTTATTTAAGACCCTGCATTCTGAACATCTAGAATATTTATAGAATATTTCCCAAGAACACTTTAAGTTTTTAAGTTCTTAAAGTAATAATTGCATTGCAAGATATGCTCTGAAAATTAAGAAAATCACATTTGGTTCCATTATTTAATGTTTTACATTTATGAAAAAAATTATAGTGTTTTTTAATTGCTTCCTACGAATTTTATCTAGAGATTATTTGCTCTCCTTTAAATAAGTCGTGCTTTAACTAATATTTTCGCTTACGCCTATTAATTAATACCTCTACCCCGCTAAGCATTGCTGTGGCGCAGTCTGTCTGTACAGATAGAGAAACAATAGCACGTGTTGCTTGTCCAACAGATGGCGCTGTTTTTTGAAAACCATGGTTTACCTATCACAGGTGACGTCTATATAATATAGGTATATATAAAGACACGCGTATTCGAATGCAACATTGTGTAAATATTTCAAAGCAAACGGTGAAGAACTTTCTGAGAGTTAAGATTTTGAACAAACGAAAATTATTTTTTTTATTTAAATCAAAGATAATCGTTTATTGTAATATTAGCGAGCATGTATGCATGTATTACATTCAAACCATCTTCTTCTTCTGTTGAACGCTTACTACGAAGCCTTAGTTTATTTTTGTTGGAAATTCGTCGTTGCAGAAATACTTACACCGATTATTTCCCATTTTCTTTCTCTTTCAATAATTAATAATAATTTCAGTAATTTCCTGACTTATCAATTTACAAATAAGTACGGTTCCATATGCTGAAGTAGATTTTGGCTGTGATAATATTAGTAAGATCCCAAATATTACAGGAAGGTATTTAAGTACCTACACAAAATCTCTTCGTATGTAAGCACGGCTTAAAAATAGCAGATCGACTCAATAGAGAACGACGATCCTCTATCCCCACTCTCTCGGGGTAAGGCAGAGAGATGTGAAATGAACGCACACACAGACATGACGCGACGTTAGCAGTTGGCTGAGCGTGAAATGTGTTTTGGTCGTTACGCGTGCTGTAGCTGTGGGCCACATTAACCGGGAATTTATGAATACTTTGTCTATTTTTTTGGCTATCGCACGAGTTAAATCCATTATGGTAATGTTCCCAGAGAGAATCCGCCACAGGGGTTTTAAATCTCCGGCTAGTTTTCTGATGTCTGATGATTATATTTATATAAAATGAATTAAACAATTACTACATCACCGTTATTTTTCAAAATACTAGTAGTTGTGGAATACCCGGCATTGTCCGAGTATCAACACACTTTTTCGCAACCATATAATTGACAGAAATTCTACAACGTAACGTCTTCTCATATGTTTAATAAATTAATTAATATATAACTATTTCATGGTGAAAATAAAGTTGCGAGATAAAAATAGTTATCATTCAATGCAATTCAATTCAATTCTGTTTATTCATTTCAAAAACATTACAAAATTGTTAATTTCAATGCGTTTTTAAAATATTTTTGTAATAAGAATTCTTAGATTAATATTAACAGTGTGTATATCAACTATACCAGTAATAATAGAGCTTGCCTTTTAAAGGAAGCTTCATTGATGCTAAAAATGTCGATATCCGAATTGATTCTGTTCAATAGCAAGATTGCTCTCCCCACAGGCATGACCATTGGCAAGTTAGTTCTGCAGGCCGGGAGATAAAATAGTCTATGTTGTCGGTGACGTAGATAAATTACCTACGTCAGGCCCCACACGGAGAAAAACGATCCTGTTTAAAAAGTGATAGCATACTAATTTCCTGATAAAATATTAGTCATTCGGAATATATCGAGAACATGTGTTCTTTTCCTAATAACTATCATGAAAAAATGTGACAACATTAGTATTTGCATGAACACGTGTTCCGACGTCCTCATAAAACATTCGCTTTTAACTGTTACTTTGTTAGGAACTCTGTCAATTCATTCGTTAAAGGCCTGCATTACCGTTTTTAACAGGAAAATGAATAATTTTACCAGATTTTTAATAAATTAAATGTATTTTATATAAATATATTTGCATCGTGCATAACAGTGCGTCTTTGCGGCTTCATACGTACGTAAGTCAACTTTACGAATTCTAACGTTTTATATCTAGCATATTATGCATAAAAATGAATTCGCACTTAAACAGGTCAAAGCTTTGGAATAAATGGCGAAAAGCGTAAGAAATTATGATAAGTTTGATTTCTCACAGACGTTGGTAGCATTGCACAAAGCTAGTACCTACGTATATTTATTTTAATTAATCCAGAGATAACTGTCGCTTATTTACATCATTCAAATGTGACAATTTTTCCAACGATGCCTACTATAAGTTAGAAATTATTCGCTTCTTCAATCGATTTAATTTGTATTTATTGTTACTTTTCCGTATTTTGACATTGTTGACCCCGACCCTCAATGAGCGTGGATTGACCTTCTCTCCCCATTACTCTGGCTAAACAATGCTCCAGCGTTGCTCTCCGGGCCACCATCTACCATCCGCCATCTCGAGTGGCGCTGACTGCTCCGAGCTTCGACCGAGAACACAAGGCGGCAACGATAAACCAAGCGACAAATTAACTACGAACAATTTAACCGCGCATACCATCAATTATTATGTAATATAGAGTTCCTACTTTCTATATTTATATTGAATGTGGTTCTGAAGAATACTCCTCCTCTCTCTCTCTATATTGATATATTTGTAACTTTATATTTTGTCGATATATGAAGTGTTTTATTTTATGATAAAAATAACAATATTAAAATATTCTTATTTATTGTTTTGGTGTTTAATTCGTAGAACTCCATTTAATTTTTTTAAATAAATTTAAAATAAATCAAATTTAATAATGTTATAATAATTATTAAGTTCTGCAAGTAATTCTGTTATTTTTACAGTTTTTAATGTGACAGCTGTTTCCGCTTTTGAGTCCATTATCAAACTGAGTTTGAAACCAAACCAAAACCAGTCTGATAATGGCCTCAAAAGCCGACACAGCTGTCACATTAAAAACTGTAAAAATAACAGAAATATTTGCAGAACTTAATAATTATTATAACATTATTAAATTTGATTTATTTTAAATTTATTTAAAAAAAAAAAATAAATAAATAAAAAAAAAATATATATATATATATTCTTAGTTAATAAGTCTTAGTTCACCCTTCAAAATACACAAGTTCGAAATTTTGTGCAGGGGCGGCCCTGGGTCGTAAAAACCTCAAGGGCGCTGTGTTAGAAGTTAGATACATATAGATATCAGCATCTTGGATCCTTAGCTTCTTGGCGCCTTGTCAGATCGGCGCCCGGACCCAATAGTACAGGGCCGTCCCTGGTTTCCTGAGACATTTATCAATAACTCGGAACAAAATCACAGAATATCTAATATTATAATGTTAATTTATTATGTTACACGGGCAGGTAATTTATCAATTGTCTGAATTACAGACACACAAGCTTAACGTAAAAGCTATTGGCAAGGTCCATTATTGCCATTACTTTAATTTAATTTGGTAATAATTAGATTAATAAGAAATGATTATCTGATTATCATTTAGAGTTTTACAGCGTTTACTTTGCCGTGCCGTCTCTTCCCCCTTTTCTTATAGCTTTAATCATCAGTTATACTAGGTCAAGACCATTAAATCATCATTAAATACCATCAGGCTTTTAATTACCCTAACGCACAGTGATTAAATGTAAAGTACGATGGTAGAACTTGCATTCAATCCACCATCTTGCGAACGCCATGACATTTTCAACTGTTTGGCGGTTAAAAAGGCAGTTTATTGTTTCGTCATTAACCCAAATAGCTTTGTGATTGTTGAGGAAGTAATATATGCTTAATGTTTGCCGCAATTTGGTGGGCGGCTTACACGTAGAACGTAAATATTTTATTTCGTGCTGAAAATGAACGCCCGCGAACCAAAATGTATTAATGACATCGCGATAAAGTTTATTACAAACACTGGAAGTGCTTATTTTAGGAATATTTTTTTTGAACATTTCTACGATGATTGATATCGCAGTAATTTTGTTTGGATATTTTAGAATATTATTTAGCTAAATTGTTTGTGGTGGTACTTTTTCATTCTTCGTATTTTGTTTTTTTGTTGTAACGAAATGAAAGGACTAACAAATAAAATTAACACGAACACGTAATTCTTACGAGGATATAATTCAAGTGTTTACTAGTTTTGAGATATAAAATATTTGAACAGAGAATATTCATTGATCTCTTGTGATTAATGCCCGAATGGCATTTAAAATGGATTGTATGAAAATAAAAAAAAAGAAGATCAATCGATCGTGTTATTATCACAAGGAATATAAGGAGAAATTTATAGGAAATACCTTATGATGATATTTGGTTTCTTTTGAGTCTTGTTAGTTTCTTGAAAATTTCCCATAACTACGCTTATAGGTGTACACCTTATACAGTTATTTTCATCAAACAACTCCAAATTATCGGACTTGGGGATGCCTTTTTCACAATTTAATGGCCTTTTTACGAGATAAAAGATCTATGCAGCGCAATAACATTCACTTCCAACGACGACGAGAATTATAATAAAAAGATGACATAGGTATGAGTGTAACAAATGAAAAACACTGGCATTGGTCTTCTTCGTTCGGGTTCTTGTTTCTTACAAGGTAATACTTTTGGGAAAGGAAAGGAGGAGGATCAAGGGAAATGACAATTTTAAAAGGACATTGGGATGTGGAATAATCACAAAACTATTTCAATATCAAACATCTTGAAATACTTTTGGCTAACAGATTACCTACGCAAAAATTGTATAACTTGCATAATTGTAACGCCTGCTTTGTATAAAATGTACGACCTCTTGTGTTAATTTCATTTTGTTTTCTTACATATAACAAAGAGATGGTATAAAAGGATTTCTTACCAAGATGAAACATAAATAATATCGTTTACTATCCTCAGAATAGGTCACTTACCAACACACGAGTAAATTAAAAACCTTTTTTATATATAAATACTCAAAGCAGACTGTAAAAATTATATTCCTAATTTTACAAATATCACATAACTAGGTTATCTGATTTTAATTTATGAACCTTAGATGATTTTAGGGATGGACCATATCTCTTGAATTCTGCCAAAATCAAGAATATGCGAAATCTATGATTTTGTATTGGATTAGAATTTGACTTAACTCTTGGCGAGGATTAATATCCACACTACTACATTACTAACGAAAACTACGATCATTAGATCGTAGTTTTCCGAAACTGAATCACCGGAATATTTTCTACAAATAATATTATTTCAAGTAGACATCTTTTAAGTAATTTATCACTTTCAATTTTTATTTTGTTTTCTGAACGGTAAAAAGTTAATGGTTCAGCAAATTATGCGGGATCTTTTACACTGCAAATTTAAGACCTAGAGTCGTCACAATAATATGATTGTTCGCGTGAAATTTAACGAGAACAAAACACAAATTTGGAGTTTGAGGGATGACAACCGCAGCTGACGTTAAAATGCAAATGGGTCCGAGGAGGTGCCCTCCAACCTACCAACCTAACCCCAACGTCTCCAGTGACCACAGTTCGTTGGGACCGAACACACCTTGTGGTTAATAACTAGTTGAAAGCCCCGTCTTTTTCCTGCCCTCTTAGCAAAAAGTTACCACAAAATGCCTTGGTCACTTAACAATTGTTTCGTTATTGCATTCAATTGATTCACCTTACATACCTGTTATTGAGCAGCTTAATTCGCTTTAAACTATAAAATTATGGGGGTCAATTAGCCCATCACACGCATTAGGCGCCCTCTTACGTTGCGACGTTCAACGATAATGCAAAGTGTATAATTATGTTTTATGCAATTTTAGCTCTTGTCTGAATTTAAAACTTTCGCGTTTTTTGTAAGTACGTATAAAATGTTATTCTTATAAATTTGGCACGAATAATATCATTCTCATGAATATGGAAAGTTTTGTACACAATTGTGCATCTCATTATCTACCAAAAATAATTGTTTTTTATCACTTTTTATAAAAGCTTAATTCACTGTAACTTAATTTTAATACGATTACCTACATGCCAAGTTTATTGAAAAGATGGGGTGTTTTTTATTACTGGTGGTTTTGAATCGAATGGGCGATGGGCGTTACCAAATATTAAACGATGTACGAAAAGAAACGTCTGCGTAACCCTTAGCATGCGAAACATCTGAATTGGCAGACAATGTACCAAATGGTATCACAATATGCTTGCGGTTATATAAAATAAGCCATTCATTACTGACCCATTATTACCGACACTATTCTGAAAGCTTCAGCAGGTCTTTTGAGATCACTTTCTTCTGTTATCCCGATACTGCCGAGCCACAAAGTACTAGGCATAGGTGTTACTGGCCACCTTGCGCTGATCAGAAACCTTCATTAGCAACAATGGACAACTTGCGCACTTTGAATTAAAGCCACAACTGCCTAAAAGCGTGGATCAAAAAAGCTTCGTCTTTTGAAGCCATGGCGGTCGCGTGCCCTTTGTAGTGGCAGAAATCGTTTAATTCCACTAAATACGGCGATGGTCACTCGGCCATATGTCAGGACCTTGCGGCACGCCGCGCCGTAATGATAAGCATCAGCCGTCGATCATTACTCTGTGGCCTTATGATGATGGTTCCATGGTGTCTGAGATGACGGCAGATGGTGAAGAGGATCCTACTGATCCCGTTGGTGTCATACTGGTCGCGTCCTTGGAGATCTATACTTAAGATGATTGCCCTCTTATGCAATTGCAATGCGGAGTACCCCAGTTTAAAAAATAAAAAAATATTGTGTATGAGCTGTCATTAATGTTAAAAGAACACGTTCGCATCATTTTTGTGTTAAATAGTAATGATACACGCTCAACAACAATCTAATGTGATATTCATGAGTAAATTAATTTATGGCGTGTAAACTATTCATGTCATGCCAATGAATATTCTATTAAACCGCGAGACTGTATAATTTGTATCGAGTGGTCATATAAATTCAAAATTTCGATAAGTTGAAATTTTGAAACGAATGTTCATTATTTAGCATGTTAATTAGAATCACGCACTTTTACAAACATGGTCGAAGTAATGATAATTGTTTGAAGCTGCGAACAAAAGCACCGCAAAGTTAAATAATAAAAGTAACTGTTCATCAAATCTGAAAGGTTTGAAATTAGGATTTAATTTAATCATTAAAACCCTTCGATGAATTGACTTCCGATTGATTAATTTAACAATGGATCGGCGGCGGTCTAGCATTATCTCGGGCCCTCTGAAGGCACAAAGCCTCTTCCGGTCCTCGTCTCGGAGGTTTGATTTTGAAAAGCTTCCAAGGTAAGACCTAGGACACTTGCCATCTCTGTGGAAGGCTGTAGTCTCCAATGGGCCCATCTGCTCCCCTGGCAGGATATTAGCTGGCTCGTGCCTACTATTAATTCAGCTATATTATCAAAGTTCTCCGAAATATGAAAAGATTTGAGATATTCTGGGCCACACGGAGAAAAATTGCTGATTAAAAATATTGCAATTTTTTAAGAATCTTTTTAAATTATTCGTAATCCGGTTAAAACGGGAGTCAGGCCCATAAAAATGAATTGATAGACTTCCTAATAAACTTTTAGTAAATCACGAACGTATTATTATGTTGGAACACGTGTTCATAAAAATTATAATATTTTAGAATTTTGTGATTATATATTATCAAGACAAGTGCAGTTGCATGGACACGTGCTCCGATATATTACGAATGTATTGAAAGTTTTTCAGGGAACGGCCTGAAATCCCGTTATTTACCGGATTACCAATAATTTGAAGAGATTCATAATAAATTAGCTATTGTCATTTTTCTCCGTGCAGAATTATTATCGTGGTTTATTTTTGGGGTATTATGCCGTATTGCACTTGAAGCGAAATGACGCAAAATTATTATTATTGCGCTTCCTCTCCCCCTTTTTTAGATCAGTTATTTTTATGACTTCAGCTTCACAACTTTTCATAATATTTGCTTCAGAATTACATTGTCCAACATCAGGATAGATTTAACGCTGTCCGAAACGTTATCTAATGAAATATTAATTGTATTATATTAATATTATAAGTATTTACTATAGCATTACAGTGTCCAACAACAGGGTAGATGTGACGCTGTTCGAAACGTTATATAATGAAATATTAATTGTATTATATTAATATTATAAGTATTTACTATAGCATTACAGTGTCCAACAACAGGGTAGATGTGACGCTGTTCGAAACGTTATGTAATGAAATATTAATTGTATTATATTAATATTATAAGTATTTACTATAGCATTACAGTGTCCAACAACAGGGTAGATGTGACGCTGTTCGAAACGTTATGTAATGAAATATTAATTTATTATATTAACATTATGATATCCTCGTATTTTACTTACAACTTTTGCATTCAATGGCACTTAATTTGTATTTAGGTACCTAGCAACCGTCTAATATTTAGATTATGTAGGTAAATACTCATATTGGTTGTGTCTCTGTGCTGTGTAACTCTGGTTTAATGAACTCCAGAGCCAAGAACTTTGAATTTAAGTGTAATTAAAAAAATTGGAATTGATGAAGAAGGCGATAGAGTACCTACCTATACAAACATTTTAACAGAAAATTATTTAAAATATAATTTTAAAAATTGGAGATGTTTTGTAAAGAGTAGTGTTGTAAAGTATTATTAGTATTGGATTATAGTTAGTATTGTAAAGTACTATTAGTATTGTTAAGTATTATTAGTATTGTTAAGTAATATTAGTATTGTTAAGAATTATTAGCATTAGGATTATTTTCCGACTTTATGTCCGGATCAAATCTTTCCCACAGGAAAACCTTAACCCTTCCACACACTTTTCCACAAATGATCATCTAGTCAATCCACATTATGTAAGTGCCTTACATAAGCATAATAAATACAAAACAATACTTATCTTTTTAGTATTTTTATTTTTAGTAGTGGAGTATAATTAGCATTTTAAAGTATTATTAGTATTATTGTAAAGTATTATTGGTATTGTTAAGTATTATTAGTATTTATTTATTTCACGCCTATTAAGGCTTTTACATACATATATACAAAAAATATTTACGAAATTATACACGAAAATAGTGCAGGAAACGACTATTTAAACGACTATTTTTATTTAATTTAAAACAATTGAAGAAAAATAAATATAAAGTCAAAATATCACTGAACTTCTACACAGAACGCAGGCACAAAACTTAAAAAATGCAAATTTTTTTTTCTGTTTCAGTTGACAAAATTATTGTGTTAGTCAAATTAAATACCTTTATTAAAATATTCCACTACTTGATGAAAAAAACTTCAATAGGGTGTGCTTATATATTGAAATTGATGTACTAAATATATCAACAACATCGTAGTATTTGTTTCCTAACTGTTGAATCCGTTGCATAGGAGTGTGATATTGGGACGTTGATATAGAATTGCTACAATAATATGGTAGGTACTGTCTTGTAACCGACCTGCTTGGAGTATGAAAAGACATTATATATACTAAATCAGGGGTATCAAACATTGAATTAATGATTTTATACAAACAGGTTAAATCGGAAATAATTCTACGATCAGATAATTTTATTAAATTTATTGAACAAAGTACGCTATCGTATTGTTAATTGTTACTTTTTAGCATTATAATTTTTACGATTGGAGTATAATTAGCTTTGTAAAGTAGTGTAAGTATTCTAAAGTATTATTAGTACTGTAAAGTACTATTCGCGCACGAGTGTGTTTCACTTTAAAAACAATATGTGCTGGGAATCCCAATGTAATCTTTCATTAAAGCTACAATTATACACTGAATAAATAAATTTCGTAATAACTTACGTCTTCATACTACAATCTGCATAAGTATCAAACAATAACCTGTAACAGAGGCGCGCAGGCTGGAAAACTAAGCATTCTTCAAGAAAAAAATGATCGTAAAATAATGTTTTCCTTCAAAATGCGTTAGTTTTACATAATTTTTTACTGCTTGAATTATTTTTTCCTTATTATTTCTATTATGAACGGTCAATTTGTTGTTGATCATAACTTATTTTCTACGTTTGTTATTAGCCTTTTTATTATGTTACTAACAACTTGGTTTATTATTAGGTTGTCGAACTGAACACTATCGTACTGTGTTGTTCATTTCCCCTCCATGGGGGCGGATAGACCCTGTTCCTGCATCCAGTCAGCTGACATTAATCCGGTGCGGCCGTCCCACGAACCACGGGTGCCTCCTTCGGTATCATGTGCGAGCCTGGGGAATGTTTGCGCGGGCCCGGTTCCCTTCCGTCCTGCCTCCGGTGACCTAAAGGCTCACTTCATTCCCTAGGGTCTTTGGGAGTATCTCCCCCCCCCCCCAACATTTACATTTCTTCGAGGGTACTCTCTGAAAACCGGCTAAGGGGTGCGGGTGCTTGGGCTCGTTGTTGCTAGGCCGCTCGCCACGCTCATTCTTGCCGGGACTGCCACACGATAGTGGGGTAAACTGCCCTAAATACGCGGTTTCTATATTTTTAAGTTTCAATCATACTTCTACTTGTAAATATTGTTTTCCTACTTTATTTTTTCATTTTAGATGCCAAACCACCAGGCGAACACATCTCGGAAGTGTTCTTATTTTGTGTTACTATTAATGTAAGTATACATGCATTATTTAGTTCTAACAATCATGCATGCAGGGACATTGGAGGGTCTAGAATTGTTTTAAAATAAATATAGCTTCTTTTTGCAAAAAAAAAAAATAGAGTCCTGACGTGTGAGGCTAAGAAGGTTATCAGTATCAGTTTCCTCACAAAGCCGTTGGGAAAGGGTGGGATGCTTGATTCCAATGCTTGAATCGTTCTAAACACTTCTCCATTACATTGCATTTTTTTATCAAACCTTAGTTGATTTTTGTGAAAATATAGTTTTAAAATCCTCACTAATCTTAAATAAACAAAGGCAAAATACATTGCAAAACGTTTTTGAACGTCACCAATGTTATTATTTTTCAATACATATATTATCTATATTGTAGCATTAGGCAACTGTAGTAATGTCTATGTAACATGCTAAGTAAGAGCAGTTAATTTAGTTGTAATGGGTAGTTGAAAAAATGTTAGTACCTACCTGAATTTTTATGCTAAAATGGAATGAATCAATTTTTTACATCATTTCTAATGTAATTTATTTAAATTCACATCAGAAAAAATGGTTTTGGCCGTTCATAAATAAGTTTATTCCATTACCAGATACCAAGTTTGATTCAGCTCTTTTATGCTTAAAGATTGATGCACGCCACTGCTATTTAGGTACCGACATATGTACCTACTAACTACTACCAGTAGTATGTTCTCCACGCTATTATCACATTTTACCACCCTTCATGCAAATTAAATGTCCGGTTGCGAACATTAATTATTCCCACTCTTTGTTTTAACTCATAAAAATAACATAGCATGGCTATTAAATCAAGAGGTTTATATCAACAAACCGTAGAACCATAATAACATGAGAAGGAGAGAAGCACAAAGTGCCCGACACGCGGAGCAAAAGATCGATACAAATATTGGGTCTAACACGCAAATAATTACCATGAAAATACGTTTACCTAATTAATGAATTCTCTTTTGATAAAGGTCGTATTACGAGTCCGTGGCGATCCTATCTGGGTGAGCTCTGCAAAGCTCCAACCCTAGTGATACAGAAAATAGTACCTCCACACCGTATATAGCTTTTACCTTCAAACGGTGGTACGCAAGCCCTTTACACCTTTGATAAGAAAGCTTCAAAAGCTTTCTAAGAGCACAGATTTAAAATACTGCAGCGTTTTTCTGAAGCTTTTCAGATCAGCTGAACGTTAAGATAATAAAATTTAGTTGTACGTGTATCTTCGGATCGTTATAATGCTCGATGTGTTCTTGCACTAGTTGATGCTATTTGACGAGTATTTTCTTGGGACCAAAAGCGGTTGGGAGATGACTTTTAGGTAACAGTCTCTTTCAGTCTTTTGGGTAATGTGGGAGCCTAAATAGAATATTTTATACTTGAAGGTAAGGCGCTTGGATTTAAGACAATAACTCATATGTATAAACCAGCATTATGTTTTTTTCTATTTTTTAACTGATTTTCGTCCCATCTTTCATATCTGATAATATGGTACAGACATTTGACATGTTGTTGGTACTTACCGTTCCATTTGTTTAGATAAAAAGAATCTTGTCAGGTCTTTCGGAAGTTGAGTATTAGTTAATTACAAAGTTTTCTCAAATCATGGTACGTCGAATATTATTTGTATTAACTTGCAGAATCTTCCTAATAACAATTGTCTTGATAAAATTTGTTGAGTTTTTAGCAGAGTCTTTTGACTTGTGGTTTTTACGAACCGGAATAATATGGAACATAGAATTATGGAACAGGCACTAAATATTGTTAGAACAATTTTTTTATCACGACAGACTTTGATTCTAGCTAGATGGGACCAATCGATTGAGAAATTACTCAGAAAATGCATTAATATGCGATCTTGGAGGTAAAGCTTGTAAGTAAAGCTGACACAATTGACACGAAAACAATAGTCGAAGCTCACACAGATGCTTTGCTTGCATACAGAATATTTCAAATTTCTTATTCGACTTCACAAAAGAAAAATCCGAAGAAATTGAAAAATATTCCAAAGTAAAACTATTAGGAATACTGTAAAATATTATCGTACACTCAATTCGCTACAAAGTCTACATTGGTTGTCTCTTTTTGCTAAAAAATTAAGCGCCAGTATTTCAGTTTACTAAGGAGTTGTTTTGGGTTGTCAGGAAACCTTGATGAACGTAAGTATTTCTAAAGTCGAGCTTAATAAGCAACTGAAATACCGGCCCCGACAGACTGTTTCTCATTGACGTTTTGCAAGTTGGAAGTGCAAGTGTTTGGGTCAACTATGATCGCGCGATAAACGAATCTGACTAACCGATTCAATGCTAATCACTCCCGTTGGCGGACCAATCATGTTTAATATTAATTATATCAAAAGCTTCTGGCAGCGATTGTGTTAAAAGGCGTGTTGATATTTTTTTCAAAAAGTTTGCGAAGTTCTGGAATCGAATATTCAGTATAAAGCAGTTCACCACGCAATATGCTTCGGTGATTTACTACCCCACCGGGGAGGGGATAGAGGGGAGGGAGAGTTGGGAGTTTTCGGGTGGGCTGATACTCATATTCCGATTTGATACGGCGAAGGGTGGAGGATGTAAACCGAGAATTATCTTGTATTATTGAATAATAAACGAAACAGAACATTAACCCGCCATTAAATCATTTTGATTTATAAGAGATTATTATTCACGCTTTATAAAGGTTTGTTCAAGAATACACGGGGAGCTTCTGCAGGGAATGTTTAATCGAATACATTCATAGTAAGTACATATCCAGCATTTTATTAGAATAAGTATTTGGGAATAGTTAGCAAAATTATTTACCTAGTGACTTACAACACGAGAACTTGTATTTATTTGCCATTTATTGGATAACCAACACCTATGCCGTTGGTCGCTCCAAGTGGTTTCTCTACGTTTGGTGACCTAGCTTTTAGTTTGAGACCCTTTGACATCTTCAACTGGGCTCTTGACCCATCGCCTTGTGTCACAGTGGGATGGATATATTCATATGTCCGTCAATCCTGGACATACTGATTCCTGGATTCCTACCGAACTTTCATACCCTTTACCTTCCCAGAACTTCCCCTCCTTCCTTTCCTTAAAAGGACCCTCCATATACCATCCCAAAAGATGATATAGGCTCTGAGGGAAATTATTTTCCTTCTTACTTTGTGGCAATTCATTCACCATCGAATTTGATGACCATCGTTCGACGATCACTGCACAGAGATAAAACGGGATAACATGCCGTTAACCCTAGAGTGGGCGTGTCTTTCCGTAAAACGTTAGTGGACGCGTGGGGAGCATTTTGCCGTTCGTTTTTGTGGACCATTTTAAGTAGGAATACTGCAATTTAATTAATTTATTTTCTCAGGATTTATGTAAAACAGAAATAAAGAATTACAAATCGACATATTTATTGAACTTTGTTTAAGGAACTTTGGTTTTCAGTCGACTTTATAAAATTTAACATTTTAATTTACTTTTTTAAGTTTTCCTATATTATCCTTCTATAATATTTATAAAAATGGAAATAAAATAACAACATTAAATATTATGTAAATCTACAGGATATGCTAGGGCGAAAAAGTCTTCACCTATGTATGTGCAAATGTTCATTGCACAGCAGTTTTGAGCATCTGCAACACCCTTTTTTCGTGCGCCTATTTTTCTTTGATGGAAATACACTGCATTTGCCTTCCTTCTTTGAAGATGATGCTTGTTCTATACGAACAAAGCGAGCAATTTGGTTCCTCAGAGGAATATTTAAAGTCTCTACAAAAGACCTCGCGGTCATATATGGCTTACCAGGACCATCGCAATCTCCTTCAAGTACTGTCAGCGTAGCTTCAAGTGTTTAGTATTGGATTTTTAAATTATTTGGCTATTTATACCGGCAATATTCATCATTGATAAAAACAACTTCATTGGACTTATTTAAGTAAATATGGATTTTATTGAAAATTCTGGCTTGGTTCTGGACACGTATGATACACTAAAATAAAAGGGCTTTTTTAGTTTTTACAATAAAAGTATCATAAGATATAGTCTACATTTCAACTTTGTAAATAAAGAACTCTTACTTACTCTAAGCATAATAGAATGTCAAATTGCTATAGACTTGCGTTTATAATGATACGTAATAGAACATTTACCTTTTCATTTTACCCACAATACTGTAATTTATTGGTGAACTAAGAGTGTCCGACTACTTATTAATTTCTTTATTTAGAAGTACCTTCTATAATACTTAAAAGTAATTCTTATATTTAGTTTTGCTATCACTTGTATTTTTTCAAAATAAGTAAATAGTTTTCATTTTGAGAAAATAAATGTATTAAACCGTAAATAACATAGATAACAATTTTTACTTACGTGAGTAGGCGCGCAGTGAGCATATTGCCGCCGGACGACACTTGATGGTAACAAACTCCTTCTCAAGCAGCCCCCCGCGTACCGATGGCGTCCAATCTTTCGGCACGGGTTGCGAACGATAGTAAAGGCAGCTACTAAAAAGCGCAAATTTTACGCGCAATAGATTTAAGAATTATCAACCTTTTTTGAAGTGAAACTTCTTTACGCGCGTTATGCAATTTCTAGGACCGGAGTAAAACCAACTCATGACCGTCATCAAAAACCGTGATCATTTCGCTATAGAAGCCTAGCCAATATTATATACCTACTTTCGGTCGCTCCCCAAACTCAGCTTCGCGGTCTAGAGGCAAAGCGCCCGCTTGTCGTCGTGAAGAACCGAGGTTCGAACCCCGCTTTAACTAATTTTTTTTTTTCTTTTTGTGATTTTTTTAATAATAATTTTGTGATAGTTTAATAATTTAAGTGATAAAATGCTCTCGTGCTGCGAATACGTAATAACCGCGGTCTAGAGGCAGAGCGTTCGACACTCGTCATGCAGGACCCGGGTTCGAATCCCATATTTTTATAACTTTTAATTTTTTTTATCACATGCTACTTATAAATATGTCAATAGACAGAAAAAAAGAGAGAATGAAATGAAAAGAGAGAGAGAGAAGAATACTAAAAGTTTCACTTCCGTCGTGCGTAGGCTTGCCACACACTGTATTTTTTTTACAGGGGGCGGCAAAATGCTCATAGCGCGCCCACTCTAGGGTTAATACACAATGATTTAACGATAGTTTATTAGGAAATCTGTCAATTTATTCGTAAAAAGCTTAGAATTCCACTTTCAACAGGATTACGAATAATTTGAAGAGGGAGTGAGTTTTCTCCAATTATGATTTTGAATTTTTTTGTTTTTTCTCGGTCCCCTTTAAACGCCGATTCTCGGCCCGTGTAAGTTTGTGATTGCAGTAAAAGACTCCAACCGTAGTGATTGAGGCTTTAAATAATCATCCACTTAAGACAGTCTCCTTTGTTACTGCAATGTGCATACAAAGTTGCAGAGGGTACCTATGCAGCAATGTAGCAGAAGCAGGAAGCGGGAAATAATGACGCAACTCACGGCATCACGTGTCGGACGCGTTGCATCTCTTATTTATACAGACATCGATTCAATTGGCCGATGATACTGCGCTAAGCTTTCTAGATTTATTGATTTCTAAAACTAGGGCATGAATAAATGCACTGAAATGTAAACACGTGAAGTAAAGAAAACGGAAAAAAAGTATTTCTGTTATATTTGCATAAAAGGTATTGGTTTAAAATTTACAGGGTGCAGCCAAATAGACATCATAGTTTTGAAGCTCCTGGGAGGGACTTCATTGTGTAGGGAGGGTCGTGCCATTTTCAGTCGTTACCATGGTTTGGTCCGCATGACACCGGGGCTTCGCCGTCCGTACGTTTCTTGAAAATAGCCGTTCAGCGGGCCTTCCGGCTGCAATTTGCGACTTCTTCCTGTGGGGTTACCTGATGGAAAATATTTTTAAATATTGACTTCACACTGTTATGGAAGAAATCGCTGCTATACCCGTCAAGATGTGCCAAAATGAGGAAAAAAACTTCAGAAATCGCCTTCATCAATGTATAGCTGCTGGGGACCATCAACTTTCCGATGTCACCTTGAGGACTTGATGCATAAAACGGAATGATATATCGAAAAAATAAAATAAACTCTATTGCGCCGTTTTCTATAGCCTTTCAAAACTGCACTGTCGGTTTTTGCATTGTCTGTTTTGCTGCAACCCTGTATAATAATGATATTCGTTGAAATGCTAAGTAATAAGTACCACCGAACCGTATGGATCGTGGGGTAAATGGCGTTCATAGGGAGGTGGTTTATGTAGTTGACTTTGAGTTTTAGGTTTTGGTTCAATTCAAATGCAAACTAATATATATATTTACTTTCATTTTTTCTTTTGATTTATATGTAGGTGAGCACTGTACTTAGTAGGTAGAGCTTCACAGATACTGAACCTCAGCAGCGAACCATCGAGACCATGTGGTCGAGCACAGTGAAATCGATAACGAAAGTCGTAACTATCTACGGTTTCATACCAATTTCCCGAGCGCGGTCACGCCTATATTGATAATAAAATAAATAAGAAATCCATATAGCCTGGCAACACTGGAGGTATTGTCTATGAATCAACATTCCAAAACATCAAACAGCTAGGTAAAAAAATGATAATGTTGAATTGAAATACACAGTAACCTAAATATGTAATGCGACTGCCACTAAAAAGGGAGATAATTAGTTAAGCAGGTCTTTATTCGCAACATCTGCGAACAACTTTCGTTTCTTCAAGCCCGAACCAATGTAGCGTCGTTGGCCCGAACGGATTCAACTCTCTGCGTATACGACTTCTTTCAATTCTAGGAGCTTCCTTTGTTAAATTCCGTTCGTAAATAAGTCAGTAAATCTGCATATCGAACGATATTATTAAAAAAAATGGAAGCTTAACTGATACTATGAAGGTCACGCTAAAATTTCTCTGTCGGCTGTCAGAACATTTCTTATCAATATTATTGGCCGTGCTCGCAAATATCACTAACTGACCAAAGATGACGAATTTAGTCAATATCGTATTGAAATTGGGACTTACCCATTAACCAACCTCCGTGGTAGAGGGTTTAGGCTTTCTAATAGGCAAGCTAAAGGTCACGGGTACAATTCCCAGCGTGCGCAAGTAAATTTTATTTGATTAATTTGTATCATTCTCAAATTACTCATTTGAAAAATATAAAGTTTATTTGCGGCACGTTCCTGAGTGGAAGATATTCTCAGTATGGCCCTGGTGCAAGACCACCATTGAGGATTGAAACGTTGCTTGAATTGGCTTTGGCTGTGTTAGGTGACCAGATCTAAATAGCCAGGTACTTCCTCTTTACCATCTCTTCCCCCCCCCCTACTCTCAGCGCATACCCAAGTGGGGTTGCCATAAAATTACTAGCTCCGGTGGGAGCAGTTCTTGTGTGGTTTTACATAAAAAAGGCCTCCAAGCCTGTAAAGGTCGATTAAATTCACAAGTCTAGATTAACCTCTAATTATTTTTTAAATGCTTCACCCAGCATATTTTTTCATGGAATAGTGTAACAAATCACTGCAATCTGCTTCACGAAGAATAAAAAAAAACACAGTGAAAATAATCATTATTAATTAAAGTGAACAAATTAGTAAATTTTATCAGTGAAAACAAATTGTCTCTTTATTGTGGGGTGAATTTTGAGGAAGATACCCCAGGCACAACAATACATCGATACGACTCTGTATATAAGTACATATTTACATTTCAATACTATCTAATTTTACAATCGTTACAAAATGGACAAATAACTTTTGTTACTATTCTTCGCATTCTGGACGCCTTCTACGTACTTTAATATATCCGCTTTCACTTTTGAAAGTACGTTTCTATAACTAGGTGAAACACAAACAGCGAAACGAATGGTCAAGTTAAACTCAACTTCATAATTTAATGAGCGCTAACTAACCAGGAACTAGTTACTACCAATAAACATAAAGATCCCATCCGCCTATACGTAATAATACACCTTCTGCTATTTAAGTATTTTTAGTTTCATCGTACTGTAGGATCAGATAAACAAAAGTAGGAGTAATAATTCTGGTAGTTAATAAGTGAGTAGTTGATTGTAATTCCAGATTTAATTCGAGTGTGCGCCTTGCTCTTCAGCCTCCTTGTTACGTTAGTTTATTAGCATTTCCCTCGCCGGGGTATTTATTTTTGCCACAATAAAAGTACACGCGGCTTCACAATGGCAATAAAGAAAATTCTCCATTACCCTTTTTCTGTTTCCACTCCGCTCGAGGCAGAAATAAACAAAGGCCATAAATTTAATTTAGTGTTTGGGCGGGAAGTTTCGGCGGGAAATGTGGGCGGTGCTTCCGGTCCGGGCTACTTCCGCTTCCCTTTCCCTTCCAACCCCCGCCCGAATGGAAACGGAAGTGCCTTCAATATAGCTTAAACCTTCAGCCAACACTACAGCACTCCTAGTAATACCAACCGATTCCATTAAACTAATCCTTCTTAGTGCTCTTTAATACACTATATGAAACGATCATAGAATCTATTCAATATTATATGAATATGTAATTGAAATTTATTCTTCCGGAGTCATTTTCAAAATACTGGATATATTTTTATTTGAAAATATTACAACAAAACGCTTTTGTATATATAGCTGAAGGTTTAGCTGGATGGTGTAAAAACGAACCCTGCACCATTATTACACAATGAAATTGAGAAAGAGAGACGCGTTTTCTAGATGATTTCCCAGGACCCTCCAAGGATTGTAGTACGCAAATAAATGTCATTTAATAGTAATAGTATGATCTGTTTTAGGTTCATCTCGTGTTATAAACAGGCAGACAGTGATCGCAATTAATTGTGGAATATTCGACAAAACAATGAGCACTTCATATATTTAATTTGGAAAATATACAAGACTTTTTAAGCCGGTAATTAATACAATTTATAGACAATGATTTTCTAAGGCCTGAATGATTTTGTCAATAAATCTTAGTTTCTGTGGGTCATTAGAGTCTAAAAAACACTAAAAAGTGATGTTTTCTCGTAAGTAATGGTTAATGGTTGGAGTAATAAGAAATAATAAGGGAGGCGTGTTGGTTAAATTTATTAAATCGGCCACTAAGCCATTGTAAAATTAACTAAATCACCCTGATTAAAATAGAGCCTTTGAAGGATATAATATTTGATAAGGCGAGAACCTCCCACGCACTTTATAACCCCTGTGTGATTTTCTATTTCATAATGTCCATTAACAAACCGTAGTCTTAAAGCAGGGCCAATTTCGCCTGCTGAAATCTTAAATATAAGGAGATTTTTATACACAGTCTTCAATAAAAATGCATACAACATAATAATTGTAATCACATGAAAAAAAACGTAGATTCAAAAGCCGTTGATGTGCAAAACAATGAAAATATATGGCGAATAACCGGAAGAAATAAAATTAGAAGACAACATGTTTTTTAACACAAATTTCGAAAATATGCTATTGATTTATTGTAAAACATGTTTTTTTGAATAAAACATGTGTTTAAGGATTGTATAAAAACATATATAACTATGTAACTATTTAAAATACCACAAATAAATATAAGATTTGCTTTTCCTTTTTACATTATGATATATATATGTATTTAGGATCTTTCTACGAAATTTCTAGGGAGCGTGAAAAAAGAAATGTGTATTTTTCTGTAACTGGGTAGTACGTAATGACTACAAATAGTTTTGGGCTCTTGACATTTCAGAAGGTTATTTTAAAGAATAAATATTATAACATTATACTCGTGTAAGTAAAATTTCAACATCCAAGTAAACTACACTTCAAAACAACACTGAGAAACATTCGTAATATCTCAACTTTCCCATTCTACACTCATCTTGGGACGGGTTATTTCACAGAATTTGAACAATTCATCAAATTTCAAAATTATTTTTTTAGTTCTCTTGTTATTTTAGGTTCTGTTCTGTTGTTATTTTAGTACTGTGAATCAAATGAACAATAACGATAAAATAACAGAACTTGAATAGGACTTTCACAGAACTTGAAAATCATCTTTGAAATTTGATGAATTGTTAAAATTTTGTGAAACAACCCATCAACAAGTACTGCGAAACAACCGACTCATAATGAAGTGATAACAGAACTTCAGTAAAACTTTCACAGAACTTTTTACAAAAAATTAACTTTGAAATATTGTGAATTGTTTAAATTCTGTAAAACAACCCATCCATATTTTCAAGGCTTTCTTGCATGTCATTTCCTATTACTGTATTTCCTCAGTACGGCACTGCACTTTAGAATATACGAAACAATAAGTTTGTAATATAATTTTGTAAAAACACCACAATCAGGTAGATTAGCATTTATAAGGCGCGATCATGCAAAGGCCATAAAACTCTGTGCCCGGATTAAAAATACAAAGAGATTCATTCCTGGGGCGATTAGACACGTGGTTTTTCACAAGGGGCTGGGAGAGGGTCGGAGGGGGGTAAGGAAAAGGAGGTAAACCCCCTCCACCACCTACCACCCACTTAAGGCTCGGAAGCGAACAATGGACATGGCAGCCTCTAGGGTGAGCTCTATTGAATTGATGATGCAATATACTGTTGAACTTTCAACGCACACGCAGAAAAATGATCCTGTTAAAAAAATGACAGCATGCCAACTTTCTGATAAAATATTAGTCATTCAGAATATTTCAAGAACCTGTGTTCTTTCCTTAATACACATCATGACAGAATGCGTCAATATCAATATCAGTATTTGTATAAACACGTGTTCCACCGCCCTAATAAAACATTCGCTTTTGAATGACACTTTTATAGGAACTCTTTCAATTAATTCGTCATAAACCTGCAGTCCCATTTTTAACAGGAAAACGAATAATTTAACCAGGTTTTTAATAAATTGATAGTATAGAACAACCCTGTTTTTGAAATAGGTATAAAGTATACCTATATTCGTTTTCCATGGTACATGGTATGGTTTTCCAGAGACATTTTTTGTTTTGTTTGTCATATTTTATCAGAATGTATTCTGTAGGTACCCACTTACAAGATTGTTATATCTCTGCCTACTTGCCGATTTCTGTGTTGGGAACTCTTTGAAAAAGTAAATGGTTCTTTACTATAATTGCGTTTATTTACGTTACAATAAATAATTCTGGATTTAGCTACACTGTCCATTACCCGAGGGTTGGTAATTCTCTGTTTTTAAAGGCTTGTTGTCTGGCAATAATATCCCACAGGCAATTGCTACACTCTAGCGACATCTGTCGGACTCTGAAGTAAGCTTTATGACTGGTGCCGTCTATCGCTTGAAAACCCAACTTATTACCAAACATCACACAAGATTAACTGTGTTTATGCTTAAGATGCGTTGAAGAAAAAAATGTACAGTATTACTTATAGAATCTTTTACATTAATAATGTAGTCACTGATATATTAATACCATAAAAATAAAACATGATAAAAATAAACAATTTTTTTTTATTCCGTTTTTCTAAAAGTAGGTTTTTGGAAGAATGAGAAAATAAGTTATATATATTTTATATGTGTATCGATTTCATCATCATATTAAATTAAGTAATGTATTTAAATTACAATATTTTTAATTGCAGATTATATTATTTTACGCATACATTACTCTGTA
Organism: Hesperophylax magnus; assembly: GCA_026573805.1. NCBI lineage: Eukaryota > Metazoa > Arthropoda > Insecta > Trichoptera > Limnephilidae > Hesperophylax > Hesperophylax magnus. The sequence goes on from JAIUSX010000052.1 coordinate 333,227, forward strand.
CATTTCATTAAAATAAATTAAAGGGAATTTAAAATTTTCATGAGAACGTGAATAGCGCTCGGTTCGATTAATTTCGTTTTTATGAGACACTATAAAGTTAATCAATAATTAAAAGTTAATGCCTTCCGATCGAATCGATATATTGATTTTATTAAATTAATTAAAACAACCTTATGGATTGGATCAGGTCTACTGATCTGGTTGCCGAAAAGGAGTTTTTAATTACTAGAAACCAGTTTAACAACAAATAATTAATTATTAATTATTTCTCTATGTGTTTGCTTTAATAATTGATTAGCTTACAAAGAAAAATAATGAAACTCTCACCGACTTACGATTGACAAACCGACACTCAATTCTCTGTTTATTAGAAAGTTCATTAGAAATATAGTACGATTGCATGAATAATTTCGTCAGTTGGAAAGTTTGGGTTGCAAGTTACATGGACTGGATGATTGTCGGAATACTTATCTACCTTACCCATATTTATGTTGATGTAAGAATTGGGTTGTAAAATAAGTTATACTATTAAAACTCGAATTAATACGTATATTTATAATACTGATGGAAGGTTATCTGATAAATTAAAAGATGTAGAGGTAAGTGTTAAGCATATTTAAAATAATCTGGGACTGTGAACAATATTTCCATGTACAGGAAATAAAATAAAAGCTCTGAGCCCATTTTAAAACTGATGTATAAAGCCTTAATTTTGTTAGAAAGCTTCTTACAAGAGTTCTTCAAAATAATGTCGCTATAAAACATCTTTTAGTTTGCTTTAAAATAATTATTCAATAAAGATGTTGTTGAGATATTTATTATTTTCAAGACGTCTTTAGAGCTATTCATTTTTTATTTTATTTTTTTTTTTTTTTTTTATTAGGTACAATATTTTTTACAATTCAAGGTTTTCAGTAATGTAGGCCTCACTGGGTGGCTTGCCCGTGCTGAGGCCTTCATTTTATAATATAAAAAACTACATAATACATTTAATGAGAAAAATTATACATTTAAAATTAAAAATACATAATAATATATTAAAATTTAAAAAAAAAAATAGTACATTGAAAATAATCTTGTGTGGTTGTGAGTGATGTGTGTTTATATTGGTTTTGTGTGTTACGTGTAGGTTTTATTTTTATTTTATGCTATGAAATTTCGGTAATATTGTCTTTTTTGTTCTTTAATCCATTTTGTAATTTTGTGTGTGAATTTATTTTTATTTTCATAATATTATGTCAAGGGAAATTTAAACAATCCCTCTCATGTATTTTATTGATTACCTGTATAATGTTGTTTCATAGAGAAAACTTTAATAAAAATGAAAATTGGATGATTTTTGTAGCGCCATTTTAATGAAAAATCACCTCAAGGGCGCGGCACAATTAATTATTAGTTCCTAAACTTCATCTAATCTTATTATTTATAAACAGGTACAGGAAAACGTACTTACGAAGACTTACGAAGACGATTTTATTAAAAAGTTTACGATTTTGCACCCACAGGACACTAAAGTAGTAATCATTTTTTTTTTTTTTTTTAAGTTTCTTTATTCAAAAAATTATTAGTTTTTTTTTTTTTTTACAGTATTACCGCACAAGAGTCCCAACTGCTCCCGTCTGGAGCCAGTGAGACTATGGCATCCCCAATTGGGGTATGTTGTGAGGCTGAGGGTATATTGGGGAGGGGAGGGAGATGGGGAAGAGGAAGGTGGGGAAGTACCTGGCTATTCAGATCTGGTCACCAAAAACGGCTAAAGCCATTTCATCAACGTTTCAATTCTGAATGGTGGTCTTACACCAGGGCGATACTGAGAGTATCTTCCACTCTGGAACGTGCCGCAAATATACTATATATTATTTTAAATGAATTAATTGTGAAATAACACAAATTAATCAAATAAAATTTATTTGCGCACGCCGGGTTCGAACCCGCGACCTTCGGATCTGTAGTCAAAAGCGTATACCACTAGACCACGCCGGCCGTCATAATAGTTACATGCATTGAGGAATTTTTCGACCACCATGCTAGGCACATGCCCGTGTTAACATGACAACATTTGAATGTGTTGAACATGACTTTACATTTGCTATTTTAACCTCCCATTACTATTTAATTTCACTCCCATCTGAGTTATTTAGTTAGTATCTGGGGCACTATTACTAAAAAACAAATATCAGAAATACAAGTGATTCAAAATCGAGCAATAAGGAATATCTACCTTCTACCGTGGGATACACATATCAAAGATATATATTTAAAGACAAACATACTTCCTTTTACGGTTCTACCTAAATACAATATCACTTGTACAATATTACAAATCATACATAGATCCTCACACACTAACATCAAACCAGCATTTAATTCAGACATACACCAGCACAAAACACGGTCCCAAAATCTAATACACCTAGCATCGTCTACCCACACAACAAAATTTGGTATTAACTCATTACAATATATTGCATATAGACAATACAATGCATTACCTAATGAAATAAAGCAATCAGTAACTAACAAAAAAATATTAGTTAAAACGCTTAAAGATTATTTCCTGAAAATGTTTTTAAACCAGTGAATTTTCGCTCGCTTTCATATGTTGGCTTACTATGTTCATGTGTATAGATGTCTCTCAGTATTTCTAAAATCTCTATTCTTAACAATGTATTTTTCCTTTTTCATTTATTTTTCTTTTCCTTTTCAATATGTTGTATTTTTTTAAAAAGTGTAATATCCTTGTAAAATGTATTTTATGTGTCTGTACTTCCCGTAATGAGTTTTATCTCAACTCATTGGGAATAATGTGTTACTTACCATGTTTTTTGTAATACATTATAAATAAATAAATAGTCAAAATAAATTATATTTATTAGATGATTAGTTGCAAAAGCAGAGTTGGTAATGTAGAACTCTTTAGGGCAGGAGAACTTAGATACAAAAATAGGATTTCTTGGAAGGAACATGTAAATGTATAGAAATCCGTTTTAATTTTTAGTCTTATTTTTTATGGTCATTATTAGTTATTTCAAAACATGAATTATTAACACGCTCTTCTGTCCTGTTCAGGGTGGATCAATGCAAAGCGAGCTCTAAGCAGAATCCTTGTCTGAACAGACTATGCAATAATTACAATAGGGTATTATCCAATGTGGATATTTTCAGTTGCGAATTTACCAAATACAAGAAGTCCATAAATTAATATTTCTCTGATGGTTTGTGAATAACGTTATGTCTCTAATGTCTATATTTCTATTATGATTTGATTTATATCTACAACCCCTCTCCATGGCAATAAATGTATTGACAAATGTTTTATTTGCAAATTTTTCGTTTTATATAATCTTTTGTTTTGTATAAATTTTTGAACTCATATTCCCTTCCTTCTTATGCTGTCTCAGTAGATGTAAAGTCACGAGGAGGAAATTAGTTTTATTTTGACCATATAATACTTATGTACAAACTGAAATAAATGTAAGCTGTCGATTTCCAGAAAATTATTAAATAAAATAAAAAAAGTCAAATCGATCAAATATATTTGTATTTCAAAGGAAAGCTGACACTTGACTCGTATCCCAATACATTGATAAGTATATTTTTACGTATTTTTATTTTTAAATAAGTAGTCACAACTTTAGCACGTCCTCTGTATGATTTGATCTTGACCATCAAACTCTCAAGAGATCTGCAAAACCCACCGTTTCGGCCATCAATCCACCGCTTATCGCTATTGACACAGGTGACTTAATTGATTCACACAGATCGTACCTGCCTTTGGTCCGCCATTAGCTCAAGGTAATTAGCAAGAAACCTGTTAAAATGGTATTTAGTAGAGATACTAAAGCGTCAAGAAGGCGTTCTGGCTCCGTAATGGTGAGGCAGAATTTCCCGCCCATGGCAGCCGGGCGGGAAGAGTCTAAAACTCTTCGTGAGCTGATACGCCCAGTTCTGTTCTGATCTCGACTTCATTATGCTCTGTTCTGCTATCTACTCCGTCTACCCACGTGAATCTCGCTGCAAAAGCTCTCATGAGAGAAGTTGGTACTAATTTTGGCTTATGGGTGCGCGATTATATTTTTAGCTTGATCCTATGCCACCTTGTAAATCGGATTGATATAAGAACTATTGAAACCTAACATATTATCATCACAAATAATCAAATTAACAGAAAACATAGACTATTCTCTGTTATTTACCTAATTCTTTCGTGTTCATTTTCATCCAAGTTATCTTACTTATCACAACAGACTTTTTAAAATAGTTTATATGGACACATACAGTCCATCCTGAGTTAGTAACCTTTCAGAAACAGAAAGATTAAATAGTGTATTTGGACTCATACGGTCCATCCTGGGTTACTACCCTTTCAGAAAGAGGAGGATTTTACTAGGACTTTTTACCGTTAGTGAAAAATATTTTTAAAAAGATTAGTATAAATATTATATTAAATTCAATGAAAAATATGTTTACTTATATGGGTATGTGTTCTAGGGCTGTAGGAAACAATTTCAGCTTCTTTTAAATACTTAATTAAACACATCAAAATAAAACAATTAAAATTCAATTAATTTATTTCCTGAAGCTTTAATGGATCTTTTTAAGGCTTTGGGAAAATTATGTGTAGGATATCAGAAAGCTAAAATTACGTTCGCATTCCTTGTTTTATAGTCACATTATTATTTTCTATTTATTGTGTGTATACTTTTCGATTTATGGGTAAGCACAACAAAACAGAAGTTTATTTTTTAGGTTTTCAGATTTTGATTTAAAAAAAAATGAAATAAAGATTGGAAGAAACACAGGGAATAAGATGATAAAAAGTAATAAATATTATTTAATGGTGTTTGGCAATGTCTGCTGTGAACCATGAACCGATGCGTTTTGGTTTTGCACCTGCTCTATCCAAAATGCTTATTAAAATCATTAATTCCTCTATAATTTACTGCTGAGGGCCCCAAACTTTCAGTCCGACGTATTTAGCCCATTGAGGCAGGGGTGGAATGGAATCAAAAATATTCAGTATTAAAGTAACATTTTTTTTATAAATAGACTTAAAGGTATCTTATGTACCTATGCAGATTTACAGTAAAAATAAGTTTAGGTAAATAATATTTATAACTTTATTTAAATATTTGTGTTGTTGTAGTCGAAGAGCCGTCAATAACATGAGTGATAAAATAAACAGGGCATATTGTAACAAGTAGCAAAGATGGATGGCTTCAAATGGGAGGCCCAACCATAGACGACTTGATAGTGTGAAGATTAACTTCGCATCCTTCAGTCAGCATGAGACTTGCGGGAGTATTTGATAAGTGGCGGCCTGGACCCAAAGAGGTTGTGATGATGATTATAACAAACAATTTCAAATAATAAAATTATTTTTTTATGATTAAAGTACAAGAGTCAGGAACAAGGGAACCCTAAACTGAAAAATGTTGAGAGTTAAGTACAGAGGTGTTTAGATTATTAGACTCAAATGATTTTCTTTAGTTTACAAACTTTTATGATATATAGTAACTTTAGTTATATGAATGGCCTATATCTAGTAATTGGTGATCATTCGTTTGTTCATAAGAGGTAATTTAATCTTAATCGGCATGTTGTTATTTCTTGTGATGCCATACTTGAATAAGTTCCTTGTTGAGACTTTGCTTGTTGGTTATCTTTTTTTGTATTCAAATTTTTCAGAAAAATTGACCACAGGTTCATATCGGGGCCCTTAAAATTTGGAATTTGCATTCTCTTGAAGATATTTGAAGACAACTTTGGCAGTTGTGGCAGAGCCTTATTTTGCACAAATGTTCCATTCAACAGATTAATATTTTTTGTGATATTAATGTTTTAAAAAGTAACCTCGTTCGATAAAAAAATAAGATTTTAGGTTCTAACAATCTGCACACCTCTGTACATACAGAAGAGCTATAATAGTGTATGGAAGATGAGGATGAATAGGTGCCTAGACCTTAGAGTAATAAAACCAGAAGAACAATATGAGTGGCATGAGCATTTCCTACAGGCGGTCAAGACTCTCCAGGAGTAGTAATGTAAGAAAGGATTCTTTATTCAACTCCCAATCCAAATCTGTGTCCGTTTGCAATAACAATTATTCCCTTTGCCCCGGGGCTCAGGGGCTCGGCGAGGTGCTAATTAGCCCTAATCACGGCGGCCCGGCTGCACTAGGAGGGCCCCACACCGGCGGGGTACAGCAAATATTTGGTCACGAGTGTAATTAGGGAAGCGAGAGACTACCGGTACCTACCTCCTAATACAGACGGCTACCATGTTTTTTTGAGAAATTTTAATGATAAATCGTTTTGATAGGTATCTACTTAATCTCATCATATAGTTCGTATTCAAAGTTACACGAATATTGTGGAAAATTACGAAAGCACGAAACGCCAATACACTGAATCTGAATTGTTATAATGGTGTACGGTAAGTTTAATAAAACATTCAGTTGTATTTGATAAAGGTGGGTAATATAATAATGTCCTTGAAATATTGTTCTTCTTGTTACAGAAATATATAAAAATAATATATATATATATATATATATATATATATATATATTCGTCCTACGTCTGGATTTTTCACAAGCATTCTTTCAGTTTCGCCGTCGCACTAGTCTAATTCGACCGCAGTCGTCACCACGACTTCGAGATACAATACAGAAAAAATAGTTTTCTAATTTATTAAGAATGTCTTCAAATTATTGGTAATCAGGTTAAAAACCTGATTGCAGGCCTTAACGAATGAATTAACAGGTTTCCGGATATACTTTTAGTAAATGCACGTGCACTTGCCTAGATAATATATCATAACGAAATGCGAAAATATAATGATTTTTATGAACACGTTTCATTTCGTGATAATATATTCGTAATTTACTAAAAGTTTTTCAAAAAACCCGTTAATTCAATCGCTAAGGCCTAAACACGATTTTAGCCGGATTACCAATAATTTGAAGAGATTCTTAATAAATTAGCAATATTCATTTTTCTACATGCATACGGCAGTACATATGTTCTATCGCTGCACATAATAACAAGAGTAATGGTGCTAATTAATGTACACGGTAGTACATATGTTCTAACACAGCATAGCATTACAAGAGGAATGGTAGATACTATTGAATAAAATTCCAGAAAAAGTAGATATATTTAAATACTTTTTAAATATGTTACCATTAAACTTATTTGTATAACTAACTATTTTCCCAAATATTAAATGTCAAAATAATAAATATTTTATTGTAACCGGATAAATATCTGTCGTACAATAAACAAACACAAAAAATAATTAGAATGGTTGAAAATGTTATTTCAAGCTACATTTATTTACTTATAGGTAAATGCTGCAAATTATCTACATCTATAAAAAAATAATATAATCTGATTAACTATTTAGGGAGTTCTTTCTTCTCAATATGAGTGATCGTGGTATATCAGCAACATAAACATTATCCATTATTAACGTTAATATTAACCAAACTATTTGAAATAGGCGTTGCTAACAAAATGAGTTCTGACTAGTAAAAAAAAACAATAAGTAGAAGATCTTCTTATCATATGATTGCAGCCATTCTAAAGCATATTCTCTCTTCTTCTCTGTATAAATCCATTATTCCACATTTTTTCCAATATAAGAGATATCTTATTTTCACCTCCTGATGAAATTAGTTAAAATAATTCTAGTTTCCTAAACAAAATTTCGCTACTTAAAAATAGCGATCGTATTAAAAATTAAATAAAACTTTTAACCCGGCAGCAATTTATTTATTTTAACCCGACCTTCAATTATCATCTCCATCTGCCAGAAACGATCAAAACCGCAGTCCATTATAAAAGTACAGACATGCCACACCTTGTGTGGATTACATCATATGATGGGGCATGAGGCATGGCGTGATAGCTCGGTATCGAACGGATTAAGTAAATGCTCACCCTTCAGCAACGTATCGCCTTGCCCTTGCTGAGAGCCTGGCACCTAGTCCTCCGCAACACGCATCTTAGTCTAACGGACACGCATCCTCCAATGCTTCCTTGCATGGAAGATGGAATGCACCTGAAGAACTATAGAAAAAATTATATTTGTAATATGTTTCCCAAAAAAATTATGCTTTTGTAGAGATTGTGCTGCAGGCGAATTTATCGATGAACGAGAGACCTGATCCACTCATAACCATTCACCCGTTCTCTTTTCGCTGACTAGATAGACTTCTGTAATTGGAATTAAGTATTGGTCCTTAAAGATAAGGGGTAGGAAATTTTTACTTTGTATGAGGGGTCAGATTAGGTTCCTATATATTATTTAAAATACTAAATAATTATGGGAAATTGTTTTAATTCTGTCTCTAAAAGAAGATCGTAGATTTTCTCTACAAATACGAATAACCAATTAAAGAAGAAAATAGGATTATTAATTAGCTGTGAAATTTTATATGAAATAGAAAAAGATAAAGAAAATACAAATGTATCGGTCGAAGCTGGGAATTGAACCTACATAAATCATGTGTCTTACACTCTCCTAATTGAGCTATGTTAAAATATTATATTATTACAGATAGGTACCTACTTTATAGCATGTCTGGATTTTTTACACAATCAGATCCAATTTTGAAAATGACAATTAAATTCAAAGTAAATCAGAGTTCTAGAGTTCATTGAACCGGAATTACATATACACAACCAAAACAAGTATTTTTGATAATTTTTGACAATTATGGTATTTTAGAGAACTCTTACCTCGCTACGTGTAAAAAATTGCTTGAGGGGCATTTCCAAGTCCCGAATAACTTGAAGATATTCTAATTCCTCGCATTTCTATCATAACTAGCATAAATTGGATCTTGTACAATGATGAAGCAGCTTACCCAACAAATGATTGAATAAGCGACGCCTGAATGGGAACCCGAAGCTTTAGACCGCTCGAACAATTAATCGATAATTTTTGTACTGATGTTGTTATTAAAACCAACGAACCAAGGTTTAACCGTAATTTTCACGTGTACCTATAACGTGTGTGATAAAAATAGAAAGCATTAAATGAAGCAAAATATTTAATTTAAATGAGTTAATGATTTGAGTGGAATTTTATTAGCGTTACAAAATACAACTTTTTTACAGCATTAATTCAAGTAGACGTGTTATGTGTATGTGACTTATGACCGTAAACTAATCATTCGTGTTGAGCAATTGGTAAATTATGATCATCATAAACTTGCTTCTCAAACAGACATAATATATTGTCTTGAGCATATATTTAACAAAGAAGATTTTGTTATTACTTGACCTATAAGACGCTGTACTCACATATTAATATTTTCTTTATCTCCTGACATAACATCAAACGTTTAACCCTTCACTGTCCAATGTAGACTATCTGCTACATCCTACCAAAAGGAGTGTAAACTCCTTTTGATAAATGCACTTGGCGCCAACTGTATTATATCATCTACGTAACAGCCTAAATGATTTAGTTGCAAACGGCCAACACGGGAAACTCGTCAAACAATATTTGAAACAAATTCAGTTGTTACGCAATCTGTCAATAGTGTGGGTGAGCTGTTGTTTGATTACTGATATCGGCAGGTGTTTATATAAATTTAATAAAATAAAAATTATTTTTATTCATGTTGATTGACTGTATAGAATGGCAAAGTTGATTTTTTTTAGATAAAATGGTATGTAGCAGATTATTTACAGTGGACGTCAGTGACATTAAATATTCATGACAAACTTTGAAAAATCAAGAACAAATATTTAATTTGTTGGCAGATTGGAATGAAAATTAAAACGAATTATATAATTCTGATAAATAAGATGACCACTTTATCGAAGTTAATAAGTTATCGAAGCAATAAATTGACATTTTGACCTCACCAGTATGGAGGGAAATTCTCTTTCACCTCAAATTATTGAATACAGTCAAGGGTTGATTGAAGTTAGTGGTGATTCCCAAATAGATATGATTGGGGAGGAACATGAAGATGGTTTTCCAGGGAATCTAACAATTCAGACATAAGAACAGATGGCTTAGACCATTGGCTCAGTTATAAAAATTATCGACAACGATGTAAAATGCCTCAAAGTGGATGTACATTTGTGAAATGTACCGTTTATTGTAAATGTACTATTCGTTCATTTAAACGTGCGGTTCTTTAACTATTGACTAAAATTGAATTAAATTTAAATTGTAAAACCGTAAACCTTTTCTTCTTCTTTTTTCCTTCCTGTTTTTAAGCATTGATACCCATTGTTGCACATTATCTACATACCAAAATAATCTATTAAACCTTTAAAACAAGACTTTTTTAATTATTGAAGACAATATTAGTGATTATTAAACGATAATTGGAAACAGAAAAGTCAGAAAAAGATACGGTCACATCTAGGACTCTTGCCTTGCCGGGGTCCAAGTCCAAGATGTTACCGTACCTTTTTCTGATTTTTCTGTTCCTAATTTTCGTTTAGTAATCGCTAATATTGTCTTCAATAATTAAATATTACAATTTGAGGTTTGACTCACTAAGTTATTCCAAAAATACAATACTTTTTTTGTTATTATTATTTTTCCTAAAATCAAAACATAAAAACATGAACGATTATTTTTTTTAATCGAGCATTGAAGAGTTAATATATTTAGCAGTTTATCCTAACTTTTAACCGAAAATTGCTATCTTTTCATCAGTTTAGAGGTAAAAAGTAAGGATAATATTACTTAGGGTAAGTTGTTTTACAGAATTTGAAACATTCGAATCATATTTCTGGTAAATTTTCAAGTTCTGTGAAAGTTCCAATTAAGTCCTGTTATTATTTCAGCTGTATGAAACAATGGGCCAATGAAGGAATATTTACAGAATTTGAATAGAACTTGAAAATTCAAATTCTGTGAAACAACTGGTCCAAAATTTTTATACTGTGAAGTATAAGGAATGATATTACAACTAACGCAGACCCGTGAAAGATCACGTAGTCTGAAATCTTGACAAATCAGTTTAAATGTTGAAAATGACATTTAAATTCAAAGCATATTTGAGTTCATTGAACCAGAATTCAGGCAGGACTAACACACACAACGGACATCAGAAATGAAAACCTGAAAAGCTGAGGTGTTCACGTGTTTTAGTTAAACTGTTAGATTATGGGAATTACTTTTATTTCTGTGTTAATACTATTATTTGTTTCATTTGTCACATGTACACAGTAATATGAAGATTTAAACGGAAAAATTAACATTATTAATATTCGTGGTAGAAATCCACTACTAAGTGTCTTAAAAAACGTGTTTTGTTATTTACGCTTTAATGTATTAAATTATGAAAGTATACGGTCGGCAAAATGCTAAACCAAGAGGTGTTCAAATAGGCATGGTAATAAAAACTACTTTTCATTTATAAGTAAACAAGATAATTTTTGAAGATGTTTCGAGTTTTTTATTTACACGTTAAAATCCTTCCCTCCTTAGCCTTAAACATTTGTTTACGTTATGCTAAAGTTCATATTTTCAATAAAAAAATTCCAATTGTTACATAATAGGTATATATCATTATTTTTCTAGTTTTTTTTTTTAAATTTTTTTTTTACAGTAATACCGCACAAGAGTCCCAACTGCTCCCGTCTGGAACCAGTGAGACTATGGCATCCCCAATTGGGGTATGTTGTGAGGCTGAGGGTATTGGGGAGGGGAGGGAGATGGGGAAGAGGAAGATGGGGAAGTACCTGGCTATTCAGATCTGGTCACCAAACACGGCTAAAGCCATTTCAAGCAACGTTTCAATTCTGAATGGTGGTCTTACACCAGGGCGATACTGAGAGTATCTTCCACTCTGGAACGTGCCGCAAATATACTATATATTATTTTAATTATTTAATTGTGAAATAACACAAATTAATCAAATAAAATTTATCTGCGCACGCCGGGTTCGAACCCGCGACCTTCGGATCTGTAGTCAAAAGCGTATACCACTAGACCACGCCGGCCGTAGTGAATCTCTCTTGCAATTTTTAAATTCCATTTAAATTTTTTTTATTACTTGTTTATTTATTATGTATTTACCCCAAAGATATTAGAAGAACGAGATGTGCTATGAGCAGTTCATACTGTGTGGAATTGCTTTGCCGAGTGTCGCCGGTTTTGATCATCAATACTACTGCACACCTTCGCTTACGCTAAGGCATCGCTAAGGTATCCGCACTAATACATAGAACAGATTTCTGTGCGTACACGTCCCGATACCGTTCAAAGTACCCTAATTAGTTAGTACTCCGCCTACGGTCCTTCGGCCAACATAGCATATCTCGTTCTTCTAATATCTTTGATTTACCCTCTCTATAGGATGTGTGAGATTGCACTAACCTCCTCACATTCACACATTCGGAATAAATAAATAATTATAATATTACGTAAATATTATCCAGAATGGCCAAAATTGTTAACTCAAATAAGGTCCTTGAATTTTTTGGTTTGAGTATAAATGATTTTCGTCAGTCATTACACAAGTTATCCAAGTATTTTGTATTTATGATTGATGTGGTAGAAGTCGTGAACTTCGTCAATACCTTGTTCCTGTCTTGACTAGATATTATCTGTATTGTTTTTTGGTGCCCTATTTTTTCATGGCTGTAATTTTTTTACCCTACATTGTATTACTTCTCCTTGTATTAACTTCGCAAATATGTAATGTAAATCATTTTAATTACAACACATTACGTTAGTGTACATAAAAAGGGAATTATCATCTATTTAAAGTAATTATACTTTTTTTTATAGTGAATACCTCACAAGAGTCCCAACTGCTCCCGTCTGGAGCCAGTGAGACTATGGCATCTCCAATTGGGGGATGTTGTGAGGCTGAAGGTAAGTGGGGAAGGGAAAGAGGAAGGTGGGGAAGTACCTGGCTATTCAGATCTAGTCACTAAACACGGCTAAAGCCATTTGGAGCAACGTTTCAATTCTGTTCTTACACCAAGGCGATACTGGTAGTATCTTCCACTCTGGAACGTGCCGCAAATATACTATATATTATTTTAATTAATTAATTGCGAAATAACACAAATTAATCAAATAAAATTTATTTGCGCACGCCGGGTTCGAACCCGCGACCTTCGGAATGGCAGTCCAATGCGTTACCACTGGACTATGCCGGCCGTCAACGTTTTAAATAAAGTATAATTTTTCCTTGTATTAATATATTGTTATTGTACTTAGTCCGTTAACACACAAATGGAAAAATTACCTATCTAAAATAATTAAGAGTAAATAAATTATCATTTCTCCATGTATTAACTTCGTAATATGTAATAAATTGTAATTTTTCTTAGTCCGTTAGTGAATAAATTGAATTATTACCTATCCAAAGTAATTACAAACAATATCTAAAGTATCATTTCTCCTTGTATTAACTTAATATGTAATTGGACATTCAGTAATTAGAGTCTGATAATAAATTAACATAATTTTTTCCTATTTAAAGTAATGAATTCATTAGTAATCAAAAGCCCAGAATGACGAAATTAAAACAAAATTGCTGTTATTTATTACAGATATATACTATTATGTATTCATAAAATTACGAATTACGCCACAACTCTCAATATTTATCCTCTATAATCCTGTATTTCAACTAGCAAACATCCATGCATTATCACAGCATAAATTTTCTCAATGGAAAAGCTTTCTACATTAAGAAATACTGTGCGTCAGAGATAATTTCTTTTTGATCTGAAAGAAGCTGAGAAACAAGAAAACATCATGGAAATCACATTTATACGTGCACGTGATAGATAATATTTCAGATTATTTTTTTAATGTTTTAAGTATTAAAAAAATATTAAGTATGTTATTTGGGTGTTGTAACTATAAACGAAGTCTTTATTATGTAAATTAATTTACTGAAATCATGGCGAGAGGAGATTAGTTTTAGTAATATTTTGGCACAACAAACTAAATAGGTACGTATCTGGTTTGTGAAAATGTTTGAGATCGCTCCGTGTTAATATTTATCCAGTCCAAAGAAGATGGAACTGCAGAACGGAAATGCATAATTAAGATTTACACTGCCACCTTTTTTTTTTTTTTTTTTATAGTGAATACCTCACAAGAGTCCCAACTGCTCCCGTCTGGAGCCAGTGAGACTATGGCATCCCCAATTGGGGGATGTTGTGAGGCTGAAGGTAAGTGGGGAAGGGAAAGAGGAAGGTGGGGAAGTACCTGGCTATTCAGATCTAGTCACTAAACACGGCTAAAGCCATTTGGAGCAACGTTTCAATTCTGAATGGTGGTCTTACACCAGGGCGATACTGGTAGTATCTTCCACTCTGGAACGTGCCGCAATTATACTATATATTATTTTAATTAATTAATTGTGAAATAACACAAATTAATCAAATAAAATTTATTTGCGCACGCCGGGTTCGAACCCGCGACCTTCGGAATGGCAGTCCAATGCGTTACCACTGGACTATGCCGGCTGTCATTTATTTATTGGATTAATTTTTTTGTTTTTAAATCGATCAATAATTCACCATCATCATTTTGTTCAAGATCGTATCAAGAAATGTCCGAAAGCGATATAAGAAACAGTACAAATAGGTGGTGCTATTGCTTAAGAGGAACAGCTGCGCGGCCTTTTTCATACAAAACTTAAATTTGGATTTCACGCCAAAATTATTTGATTAATTAAAAAAATCATTTTGATTGGCGAAAACTTTATTCAGTTAAACTTGATTAACGTTAGAACAAATTTGTCGTATATAAATTAAAATTTCCACCTAAAATATTTTTTTGTTTTTTATAATATGCAATTTTTAATTATATTTGAACTGTGGGTAGATGAAGATTATTTGTTTAAAAAATATAATTAGCTCACAAAAAATTTCAAAATTGCTTCGAAAATCACGCGAAATTGAATTCTTTAATTCCCTATACAACATAATTTAAAACACATACAAATAAAATAGCACATATGAGTACTTGATATTTTCTATACCTTTTGAATAAAAAAATATTATCTCATTTTATTAAGTATGTTGGCCTCAAATCCAAATTTAAGTTTTGTTTGAAAAGGGCCGCGAGACCGTTGGATCTGTTCATTTTAATGCTGACATGTTATATCATGTATTATGTCCATTGTCCATAAATATAATATTAGGTAAGTTCATGCCTATAAAACCTCCAGGATCGTCCCAGACAGTAGGTACTTTGCACGTCGGGGTTACAGTCGGTCGCATAACTTATTTTATTATGTACTTATATCTTATGACGATGCGGGTTAGCTCGGGGTTATTACGTATTTAATTCAACTTTGTATCAAGCTGCACCTGACCTAAGACAAACACTCGACCTGTTATTATGGTGGATACTATAGTATGTTAGGAAACAGGTTTCTTTAGATTATGGCGATTCCATAAAATAATAGAAAAATATTATTATCCAGAAATATAAGTATATACAAGGTTTTCCAATAAGAGGTGTTATTTTGAATAACCCGCTATTTCGGTAGATGTTACTTTTGAAGCTGTCATTTTTTTAACATTTGACAAGTAAAAACTACGTTATTAATAAAAATGGAACGATACATGCTTCGACAACGCATTGAAATTATTAAAATTCACTTGAGTGAATCAAATGCAAATCATCTTGAGTGATGAGGCCCATTTCCACCTGGTTGGCTTCGTCAACAAGCAAAATTGTCGCAACTGGGGCTCGGAAAATCCAAGAGTTATTGTTGACAAGCCTCTTTATCCTCAACGTGTGACTGTTTGGTGCGGTTTATAGTCCGGCGGAGTCATTGGACCTTACTTTTTCGAAAATGAGGCTGGAGCAACAGTTACGGTGAATGGATTGCGCTATCGAGAGATGATTATTGATTTTTTATGGCCGGAATTGGATGGTATTAATCTAGACAATGTTTACTTTCAACAAGACGGCGCTACGTGCCACACAAGCAACGAAACCATTGATCTTTTACGGGAAAAGTGTCTTTGAATATCACAATAACACCTCTTATTGGAAAACCCTGTATTATCGTCGTTTATTTTACGCATTTTAATAGGTATCTTGGCACCCTGTGATATCTTTCTGCGACCTAAATACCAACGACGCAACTATTATTTTCACAGACACGTGTTGATTTAACTTTATATTTTTTTGCGCTCAGTTTAAGCCCCTGAATACCAAATTTCTACCCATTTATAACAAGTTTATAAGTTTCAAAAAATATATATATTATTTTTAATGATAATATTTATACAGTTGTCACGTCAAAACGTTAATTA
Source organism: Hesperophylax magnus (assembly GCA_026573805.1). Taxonomy (NCBI): domain Eukaryota; kingdom Metazoa; phylum Arthropoda; class Insecta; order Trichoptera; family Limnephilidae; genus Hesperophylax; species Hesperophylax magnus. Next base: position 349,504 of record JAIUSX010000052.1, read on the forward strand.
TATGAAATTCTCTATAGAGAAAAAAATTGCAAAGTAAGCTCCAAAAATTAATAAAAACAATATTTTTTCTGTTATTTAATATGTTACAGGCACGAAGAAATTCACAGTGTATCTTTAAATGCAACTAAAGGGTTATTCGCTCTATTTAAAACGAGTCGTATTGTTAAATATTTTCACCATTTTCGCTTAATTACTATCTCTAACATTCGTATTTAAATATCTCCCTTTCAAACCATCTTTGAACGCTTACTACGGGGCCTTAAAGTGTTGTTTATATATTTTTTTAAGAATAGAATATGAGGCATATAGGCATACTTTACAAAATACAAAAAAAAAATTATGAATTTATGTTGGTACCAACCTATTATTTTGACATGTAAAATACGATCAACATAATATTTTTTCAAAACTATCTCTTTTCTGGCCTTATTGTATGACATTAACACTCCCGCACCGGACGGGGGGAACACACTTACACTAACGAGAGTTTTATGCTATATCTAAGTTGTTTTTTACACCACATACTCTGTAATTTAGTTAATCCTAAAAAAACTATTTGGTTATCGATCTGCATTTAAAAAATATATATTTTATTTATAGTTTCTTAGATATTAAATAATTTGTACAAAATTCCGGCAAAATTCCTGTCCCCTGCCCCGCACCTCAGCTTCGTAGCATCGGCTAAAATTCCCCCGTCCCCATCCCCACTATCCGCTCACCACCGAGAAAGATCCAGCGAGCTACGAACTGGACCGTAAAAGTTGCATTTTATGGAAAGGGCTAACTCCCGGTCGCGTACACTGCACTACTGGTATTTCCTTTTGCGATGCTAAAATGATCACTTGCCGGACAAAGATCGGCCTGTCTAGCTTGCATCCGGTAAATGTTTCATGTTTAGAGACAACATTAAAATTATATCTGTCTCTGTTTCTCACATGGAAAAGAAATCGGTCAGAAAGAGACACATATTTTGTATACATTTTTAAGTAATTTGAAGGAACTTGAATAAAAACAGAGTACTATATGGTTAAAAAGTCTATCGCAAACGTCTGTTAAATTTTATATTGGGTTATAGTTGCTAATTCTCTTAATTTTCGTGGTAAATAATTCTCTGCAAAACCGGACTAGTTTCGCCCTGCTATGGGCATCTTCAGACTGGTAAGTAGTTCATTCACACCTACTTATGAAATGGTGTTTATAAATTAATATCTATTTCAGGATTGTAAAATATTTATTCTGTACTTTTAATATTAGAATTTATGTAATCAGTCGGCATGTATTTATTGCAGTTTCTTACGGCATATTTACCAATGTTTTAAATTAGATCATAAAATTCTATGGTTTTAATTAATTTGTGTGAAAGCCGCACAAGAGCCCCAACAGTCCCATCCAGTAGAACTATGGCATCCCCAATTGGGGTATTTTGTGAGGCTGAAGATAGTGGGGATGGCGAGGGGGAGGATATGGGTAAGACAAAGGTGGAAGTACATGCATATTCACATCTAGTTACCATATAGGCTTAAGTCATTTCAAGCAACGCACACTGGGGCCAAATACCAGAAGTTGATACAATAAACAAAAAAAATAAATTCAATAGTACGATGTCGCTTCATTTGTTTCGAGGTACCTCGATAGTTGTAGCATTATTATATAGTAGGTAGAAACCTTTGACCATACTCTTCTACCTGTGACACCGCTCAGTACAGAGCGAACACTCGCGCAGATAATACGCCGTTTACAAGTGCCAGCATAAACCTCAAGTTCAAGTATTTATTTCGGAAGACACCTATTACGAATCCCAAAAGTGAGTATAGAACCATCATGTTCAGGTATTTATCTTATTTTTTCACATTATATTTTGAACATTATTAATTCTTTTAATAGATAAAATTGTTTATCAAATATATACAAAAATTTAGTCGTGATTTTTAAAAAAATGATATTCTTTTAGAGATTAGTTGAGCTCCGGGCACCTCCGGGCTATCATTCAAACACTTTTAGGACCAATAACTATTGTTATTTACGAATCACTTTTAAAATCTTGCACATATGTACACTTTTTTAAGTAATGAATTATTTTAATGTGATCGGGAGCTATAATTAAAATGAACAGTTTTTTTAAAAACTCGGGATCAGACAATTTCATATCATGTTAGTTACAAAACCTGTCAGAATAGAGATTTATTTCAAAATAGTCGTTACCGACATTCAATTTCCATTTTTTGGACGTAAGGTGGTAAAGTGTAACTCAAAGATAAAACTTCATGGTCTCCCTTCCTAAAACTGTTTATACCACATATCTGGTCATAATAGAACAAAGATAGAACGCGTTTTCGGAGAGAAAGAGTCGTGTTAGTTGGTGACAGATATAGCACAACGCAATTCAGCGGTTTTTTATGCTTCGTGACAAATACAGCACTACGTGAACCGAGCGGAGAAATTATTCATTTTCTTTTTTTCACACAGGTGTGAATTCTGATACCTTATTCATGACACGACGACAATTATTCACAATAATGAAGAACTCTGGATACCTACACATTCCAGATCAGCTAAATTCGCTGCAAAAGGAAATGGAGTTGAGAACAGGATGCATCGGTGATCCCAGAAAACATATTTCGAGAAGGATAAATCGCTTCAAATCGGAACACTATTCACGATGGGTGCAGCGCACTAGATTGAAGTAAGATTTCTGGAGAAAAATAAAACATTGCTGGATTCATCAATTTATTTTCCGAATCTTACACTAAAACGCGGTGGTCCCGGTCGCCTGAAAATTACCTTTGATCAGAGTACAAAACGAATGAAACGACAAAAGACTCTGAATTTGAGAAAGTCTACTCCTCTAACTGAATTAGTTTATGCCACACATATGGAACTTAGAACTACAGGACAGACAGAGGCGTATATAGCTATCACTGATATTTTATCGGATTCATCAAGTCCCAGTAAAAGTAGCTTATAGAAAGTCTCTTGAAACAGTTACTATGTTAGGAGAGGATGCTGTAGCACTCGTAGTGGAAGCGGGATTATCTCGACATCAATACAATGTAATAAGATCAAATGCTCCAAAACTATACCCGTCTTATAAAATTGTACAGGCCGCATAAAAGGAATGTTACCCAGTACCCAGCAAAAATCAATGTAGTGATATTTCAGTTCATGATGATTTGCAGACAATACTCAATCGTTTGGTCTTCGCTCAGGGCAATGTAATACGTACACTCAATTCTAAGGAATTATAAAATATATTTTCAATTTGTTGTTTTTGTTATCAGAACCCCTGCGAGCAAAAGGAAGCAGCAAAAAAAAAATTGACCACACTCCCCATAGAAGCGGTAAAACTGTTAATGGCTCCATCATTACATCCGACAGGTGAAAATTACTCAAGTACTCAGGATGATGATGATGATAGTGACGATTTCGATTATTATGATGATCGTGATGATGGTAGTGTTGATGATGGTGATAATGATAATGATTTTGACTCAATCAAGTCGGATAAAGAGAAATGATTTTTTTGTTTTGTTATTTATTTATTTAAATCGTGAATATAAAATATGTACATAATAAAGTTTACATATATTATGTATTTAAAATGTTTTTTTTTTTTATAACCTTCCTTTCCACATTCAAATTTTCTCTTAAAAACGTCCCTGTGAATAAAGGGCGTTTTTCATCACTCTTGCCCCAGTGTGCAACGTTTGGATTCTACATGGTGGTCTTTCACTAGGGCGATACTGAAAGCATCTACCGCCCTGCAACTTGATATTATATATTTTTTTCTTTCATAAATATTACAGCATCCGTTGTCGAAGGGTAAGGCTCTAGACTAGTAAACCGGAGGTCGCGGGTTCAAATCCCGGTGTGCGCAAGTAAATTTTAATCTTTGTGATATTTCACAATTTACTGACTAGAATTCATTTAGGTTGTTGCTTGAAATAACTTTGACCTTGTTTGGTGACCAGTACTGAATAGCCAGCTATTTCCCCAACTTCCTCTTCTCCATCTTCTTCCCCTCTCCACTACCTTTAGCCTTACAAAATACCAGTACCGGCTCGTGACTTTTGGGTCTACTATTAATTGTAATATTATCACTCTTTCAAATTTTATTTGATTGATTTGTGTTATTTCACAATTAATTAATTAAAATAATATATAGTCTATTTGCGGCACGTTCTAGAGTGGAAGATACTCAGTATCGCCAGGTGTAAGACCACCATTCAGAATTGAAACGTTGCTCCAAATGGCTTTAGCCGTGTTTAGTGACTAGATCTGAATAGCCAGGTACTTCCTCACCTTCCTCTTTCCCTTCCCCACTTACCTTCAGCCTCACAACATCCCCCAATTGGGGATGCCATAGTCTCACTGGCTCCAGACGGGAGCAGTTGGGACTCTTGTGAGGTATTCACTATAAAAAATAAATAAAAAAAAGTATCGCCCTGGTGTAAGACCACCATTCAGAATTGAAACGTTGCTCCAAATGGCTTTAGCCGTGTTAAGTGACTAGATCTGAATAGCCAGGTACTTCCCCACCTTCCTCTTTCCCTTCCCCACTTACCTTCAGCCTCACAACATCCCCCAATTGGGGATGCCATAGTCTCACTGGCTCCAGACGGGAGCAGTTGGGACTCTTGTGAGGTATTCACTATAAAAAAAATTAAAAAAAACTCTAGTACACCTAAAAGTTCCGAGCCGCCACTCCAACATACCCCATTTGGGAATGCCATAGTCTCACTGGTTCCAGAGGATTGGATAGGAGCAGTTGGGACTGTTGTGGTGTTTTATATAGAAAAATCAAAAACAGGAATATCTGAGGTTACAGTAAAATATAATTTACTCCACGTTTAAGTTCTAAAAATACCTTTTTTTTCACTATATTCGAAAAATTCGTTGTATTTCGAACCCCTCGACATACAAACGAACCCATTATTTATGGTAAGGCAAACACTACGATTTGACCCTAAATGTAAATATACTACATAATATCATAAATTAGGAATTATAACCTTCACTAACATCTAAATATTCCATAATATTCGAAATAACATCCGTACCTAGTTTAGTAGTGGTAGGTTTTTAAAACTTAAAAATATGTATTTATAAATAGATCCATCATTTACGGACCACCCTGTGCAACAAACTAGCTACGCTGTAATCGCCAATCGCCAGTCGACATTCAGAATCGAGGAGTTATGCTCGTTATCGGCCCGCCTTCCCTGTTTTGTATGGAAAAAGGCGCATTATTATCTAAATTCATTAGAATATTAACTATGACTTTATTTATGAAAATATTTTGATAATGACTTCTGAAACACTTCGAATATACTCCCCCCTAATTATTACTAAAACAAATTACACAATATTATGCCATTAACATCCTTTAATAAGCAAAACAAATTGGGGTCTCTAGTGACCCCCCTTCGGATCTTATGTGATTTTTTTCTCTCCGGGACGAAAAGGTTAATAAAAAAAGAGATTAAAAAAAAACAAAAAATCTAACAAATTAATATAAAAAGGAAATCTGTATAAGTGTCTAATTCAGTTAAATTTTTAAAGATTATTAACGGAAGGAATTCCTGAAAAATTGAAACTCGGTAAGAAAAGATACAACTAGTCCCAGAGAGAGCTCGTACGGACGTCATAGATATTCGTCCTCTTCCTTCTTACGCATCTTTTTTAAATCCGAAAAAGATAGAAGATACTAGAGCGATGACGTCAAGTACGATCCCTCGCTGGGACTAGTATATTACCTACCTACTTACTAACTTACTACCAAAACCTAATGTCAGATGGTGATAATAATTATATAATATAATCACTTTATTTCAGTCTTGTAAAAAATGTTTCTATTTTAACATATCGGTAGGTACTTGCGTTGAAAATTCCTATCAAAAAACTTTGCACCCATCTCATACAAATACACACGTATAACACCGGGCACCAAAAGCCATAAATACCAAGTAATAAGGGTGTTGGCAAAGGGCTGCCGATAGAGGCACCGTACCATCTACCATATTATATTATTATCTAATTATCTACTGGAGCCCGCTTGGAGCACTGTACCCGGCTACGTGTTGCGTTCGCGCCATTAGGAAAGCTAATTTAAGCGCAAGCGCAAAGACAACAAAATTATAGGAAAATCGCTCCGGGCCGGGCTCTGCGCAGGTGCGATGCGCACGCACACTTCTTTGCATTCCGAACAAACGTTATAATATTATACAACATGCACTGGGTATTATAGACGTTCACGGTGGACCAAAGTTGAGCCGTAAATTGCTTCACTCGGAATCAATTCAAAACCGGAAAAGTGTACCAAAATAGAAAAATTCTTTAATTTTATAAATGTTTTGAAAAAGAAATCTATCAATAATCTGTCAATATACCTTTATTGTAACTTCATATGACTAGCCGGGTAGGTACCTACTTCTCTATCTATTGCCACTTATTCCTCGAACACGGAGAAAACATACTGATATAAAATATTGTTAATTTATTAAAAATCTGGTTAAATTAGTCATTTTCATATTTAAAACGGGAACTACAGGCTTTTAACGAACGAGTTCCTATCAAAGTATCAGTTAAAAGCGAGTGTTTTATGAGAACAGCGGAACACGTGTTCATTCAAATTCATGTCAATATTAATATTGACATACTGATATAGTCACATTCTATCATAATATTTATTAGGAAAAGAATAAGTGTTCTCGATATATTCAGAATGACTAAAATTTTATCAGTAAATCGGCATGGTATCATTTTTCAACCAGATAATTTACTCGTGTATTTCATATCCATTTAAAATATATTACAGTGAAGTGTGCCAAAGTCCCAACGGTTGTGACTATTGGGACTGTTGTGCTGAATTAACACATTTTCTTTGAGAGTAGGTAAATCAAAATTTTAATCAAAAGATTAAAAATATTTTTTAAAAACAAACATAGTTCAGCATCGTCCTTTTCGGCTCTTCAACTATTTGAGATAACTGATACCAGAAAACGCCCTCAGTTCCACTGGTTTTCTATAGCTTTCTTCAGAAAACATTTTGCGTCGCTACGAACAATTATATTATTAAAAACTAATTCTTATCATGAAGGTACGAGGCACCGTACCCTCTTGAATTCATCCGTTCAATCAACAAATAGAGTAGGTAAACTAAAACGTCTAGTTTATACAACCGACTTTACAAACACCGTGCACCGCGTAGCTATATGTATACTATGCTACACGCACAGAAAAAGCACCCATACCATTGGTCGGTGGCGGCGGCCATCTTTAAAGCTCCCGCCAAAGCTCTAACTTATTTCATTTGCCAAATTAATGCGCGGCCTAAAAAAGGTTACAAGAGAAAGAGAATGGTAATCACCCTGTCGATATTATTGAATATTGATGGCTTGTATCGGGATATGCGTATATTAATTTGTTACTCAAATGGTTTCACGTTTAATTATTTTACCACTCTTATAATAAATTTGTTAATTAATGTTTAAGCGTCTATAAAACCAGAGGCACCCCGAGATCGTAGGTTCAAATCCAGCCCAGGACCAATTGAATTTAATTTTAAAGGTTAAAACGTTTGTATATATCTGCAATTAAGTACCTTACTGTGAAAAAGTAAAAAAAAAATAGTGAATTGAACGTTGTTTGTTTTTTTTTTTATATCCATTAAATCTGGTGTGAGAACACCAGATTCCGATTTGAACTGTTGCTTGATATTACTTTATGTTTAGTCATTATTGTTATATCTGAACAGCAGGGATAGATTCCGGTAATACTTAAGATCAAAGAATTGTCTTTAACCTTAAAGTTATTAACGACTGCAAATCCAGTTCTCTCAGATACCAGCAGAATTTTGTCCCTAACCTTAAAATTATTAACGACTGCAATTTCAGCTCTCTCCAGAGCAGATACCAGCAGTGTTTTGTCCTTAACCTTTAAATTAACGACCTATATTGCGATTCCAGTTCTCTCGGATAATGGCACAATAGTTGTTAATTTTAAGCATAAGAACAATTTGCTATTTATTCCACTCAATGGGGTATTTTTTTACATACTATGAATACTACTAAAAATGTGTGTAAGATTAAAGTTCATTTTTCTGATTATGATTCCAAAGAATTAAAAAAAATCTGAAACGGTTCCAACTGGCTACAACGTAATTATGACAGTGACGGCAAATCTAAAATTTCACATTTTTAATCGTTATAAAAATTTTATTCGTCAATAAAAAAATAAAATAAAAATACATTCACCGTCGTAATTTTTCATAATATTTTCGAGAGAAAAAAATACCTTATTGCCCTTCAGTTACTTCTAGACCTCTCTCTTCTTCTAAACTTCAACTTGTCTCTTGGCTGGTTTAAAGTAGGAGTTCATTGTCATTTTTTTCATGACACCTATTCACATAAAAATCAGAAGGATTATAAAAGATACATTTTTATCATATATATTTCAAATAATTTATTTATTAGCCTTTCCGTTGAGTATTTTACTACCCATGGAATAGTTTTTAATTTTCGTGAACAAGTGGATTTTTAAGACATTTCATCTTTAAAGACTGTAGCATTTAATCAATTTCAATTACAAATTAAGTCACGCACGTTCGATTTTAATTAATTAATATATTTAGCCTTTTAATGATACGTTTTATTTTTACGTGAACTGAACTTGTGCAGTAAAATATGAACAACAAAAACATACTAAATAAATATATATTATGTATAAATTATTATATAAATATAGAGTAAGTGTACAGTGTGCGTGTACGAGTACAATCCCAGTACGATCTAGGGAGTTATATGGTGTGGTAGCCCTCTATCCCCTATCCATGAAGAATGTTCCCGTTTTTATATGAAGGGCGTGCTTTTGAAGATATAAGGGCGGGAAGTTTCGCCCTCAACACATTTCTAGAAAAGTTCAGAACATTCGAGAGTATTCGTGACTTTTCACAACATTCCAGAACACCCCGGAACATTCTGGAATGTTCGGGAATAGTATGGAACGTTCGGGAACATTTCGGAACATCTCATATCATAATGAACTAAAAACGGGTTTACATGCCGTTTCCTGATAAACTTTTAGTAAGTTCGATATAGTGACATTACATTGGTATCTCTAAACAGTATAAAACAAAGTCACTATCCGCGTCTGTTTGTTTGTGCGCTCAGTTCTTCTAAACTCTGCAGGGGAGTTTGATAGGGTTTTCTTTATCATTTAGAGAATTTCTTCCGGAAGGTTTATATATACAAAGTAGATAAAAGTCGAGCGACTTTAATAATGACTAGTTTAAAGTGATTTGTTGACTTTAATAATGACTATTTTTTAAGTAATTTGTTGACTTTAATAATGACTAGTTTTTAAGTGATTTGTTTTTTTTTTTTTTTTTTTTATATTTACTCCACACAGGAGGCCCTGAAGAAAATAATTTCCCTCAGGGCCTATGTCATCTTTGGGGATGCTGTGTGGAGGGTCTTTTTGTGGAGAGGAAGGAGTGAACATGGGTCTTGAAGAGTCCCATGTTGTAGGAGGGAGGAAACACAGAGGCCGGCAGTTCGTTCCACAGCCGAGCTGTTGAACTTAAGAACGAATCGTAGAAGCGACCCGTTCTCATGTGACAAGTGTCAACTGTGTACAAATGTTGGGCGCGCGTTTGGCGTGTATCCCGACTACGCACCGGTGCCGAAGGGATCAATGACGCTAGTTCCTCAGAGCATCTTCCATTGTAATACCGATAGAACAAGGACAGCATACCTACCTGACGCCTGTGCTCTAAAGATTGCAGTCCGTTTGTTAAGATTGGGGAATCTATCAAACGGACCGCCCGTTTCTGCACAGAGTCAAGGGTTTTTTTCAGGTATTTTGGGGCTCCAGACCAGAGATGGCTGCCAAATTCGACAGTAGGGCGCACTTGCGATTTGTACAGGGTGAGCAGTTGTGTACTATTAAAGTATCTGCGGGCCCTGTACAGTACGCCCAGCTTCTGAGAGGCCAACTTTACTCTGGCTTCGATGGAGCCCCCGTACCTGAGCTGGTCACTTATAGTTACACCAAGCATATCAATGGAAGGCCTGTTCGGAAGATTGCTTCCGTTGAAGGAGACTAGATTATCATTTGGATCCCTTTTAGACGTAATCAGACAGGATTGGGTCTTTGAAACATTAAATTCGACGAGATTATTTTTACCCCAGGAGGAAATACTCTCGAGATAACCGTCCATTCTCTGCTTCAAAGCCCTCCGAGCCGTTGGAGTTTGTGTGCCCTTTGGGGGCTTGTCAAACAAAAAACTATCATGAACTGTACTGTCATCCGCGTAACAATGAATCGGTGCACATGTCAAAAGGTCATTGATGTGCAACAAAAACAAAGTCGGAGACAGAACCGATCCCTGTGGGACGCCAGCATTTATGGAGTGCGAGGAAGAGGTGAAACCGTCAGCAACCGCCTGAATCGACCTATCCCTTAAAAAGTCAGCAATCCACGTACACAGGGATGCGGGAAGTCCGTAAGAATGCAATTTGTTGACAAGTCCTCGGTGCCAGACCCGGTCAAAGGCCTTGGATATGTCTAGTGCGACCGTTTGGGTCTCACCGTGACGTTCCAGGCACCGCCCCCAAACATGCGTCACATACGCGAGAAGATCACCGCACGAGCGGTTCCGCCGGAATCCGTATTGACGGTCGTTGATAATTTTGTTCTTCTCGAGGTATGTGAGCAGTTTGTCGTTGATCACACGTTCCATCACTTTGGACAGAACTGATGTGATCGCTATGGGGGGGTAGTTGGCCGGGTTGGAGCGGTCACCTTTCTTGGGAATAGGGTGAATTACCGCTTTTTTCCAACCAGAGGGCACAGTGCCACACTTCAGGGACATTTTGAAGAGCTTTGTCAAAACTGGAACTATTTCCGCAGCACACTTCTGCAATACCAGGGCAGGTATTCCATCAGGTCCACTAGCTTTGTTAACATCGAGCCCCCGTATGACGTGGAGTACATCCCGATGCCGGATCCTCAGCTTTTTCATAAAGAAGCCGCAGTGAGGAACCGACGGCGGAACAGCACCCCCGTCGTCGAGGGTCGAGTTTTCCGCAAACATTTTCCCTAAAAGGTTTGCCTTTTCGGTGGCGGTGTTTGCTAGTGAGCCGTCAGGTCTGGTAAGAGGTGGCAAACTGGGTTTGCAAAAATTTCGACCTATTGAGCCCGCAAGCGACCAGAATGCTCTGCTGCCATGCGGGCAGGCAGCCAGCTTTTTGCTGATCTGCAGGTCGTGTTCGAATTTTGATCTATTGATGATTCTCTTGACTTTAATAATGACTTTAATAATGACTAGTTTTTAAGTAATTTGTTAATTTTAATAGTGACCAGTTTTTAAGTTTTAATATTAAGTTAATATTAAGTTTCCCGTGAATTTGACTACCATAATACGGACTGGTCTGGTGTGTTGAAAAACATAAAAAAATATGTTTAAAAACTTGTATTATGAATAAATCAAATAATATTTTTTAAATAAATTATGTCCTTTAAAAAGTGTTACGAGGCATAATGCACTAACAAACCGAGTTTCTCACAAATTAAATTCTGATATTACGATGATGGTTACTGAATTCGTCCTAAATATCGACAGATAAAGTATGTGTGTGTGTGTGTTTTACCCTGAAAAAAAAACTAGTTTTCACAATTTCTAATAATTATTGTATAATAATATTAGGTGCTCAGTTAATAATAATATTCTTGTTTAACAACGTTGTTTAGCAACGCTAGTTAAGGCATATGCTTTGCATTTGCTCTCTGATTATTTTTTGTAATATCAGATAGAAAAGAATTAGCTTTGATCCCTAAACATATAAATATTTAAAGAAGAGTATATCAGATAACGCAATAAATAAACTGCCAGTAAGCCATAGGATATTTAGGTAAATAAATAGGATTTTAAAAAATATATATATTTGAGGACCTCAGTAACCAAGGTAAACTACAATATTTGACAATCATTTAAAAAAAAAAAAAATTAAATATTAAAGTTATTTTTTTATGTTAACGTTTTTCTGGAATATAATATATCATAGATTTTTAATGTTGAAAGGTAGTTGAATTGGAAATTATAGATTTGTTATGTCGAAAGGTAGTTTGATTAGAATATTTAATTTGGTCATTGAAAATTATTTGTTAATTTGGTTACTGGAATTTAGCAGTAACGATACAATCATCTCCTAGTTGTTTTGCAAAATGACAACAATGTCATTTGCAACCAACGTAGATAAACAGGGGATTATTATGTCATTTATACAGATGAACATGGATAATCTAAGACCACAAAAAACAAAAATGAAATAAAAATAATTTGGCATTCTCAGACTATAAAAATATTACCATTCGTTATTTCGGCAACTGGCATTATACCTAGCTCTCTCATTAAAAATAGGCGTATTAGATCTATCAAAAAAATTATATATAAAGATGCAAAAGTCGGTCATTTTGAATACATGTAGAATAACGAAAGATTTTTTAAATATTTATGTTGAGGGATCAGTAGGATTTAAAGGCCCTGTTAGGAGTTCTACGGAGCCGAACCCTATGATTTGAAAATATCTGGAGTCGGTGAATTATTTTCCCATTTGATCTCTGGTGAGTTGACCTGTTGTTCTTGTATTGTTTTGTATTTATTATGCTTATATAATGCATTTGCATAATGTTGATTGACTAGATGATCATTTGTGGAAAAGTGTGTGGAAGGGTTTAGTTTTTCCTATGGGGAAGATTTAACCCGGACATAAAATCGGAAGCATCTTTAAAAAATAATAGTCATTTTAAATGTACGATAACGAAATACTTTTTAAATATTTATGTAGAGGGATCAGTAGGATTTAAAGGCCCTGTTAGGAGTTCTACCGAGCCGAACCCTATGATATGAAAATATCTGGAGTCGGTGAATTATTTTCCCATTTGATCTCTGGTGAGTTGACCTGTTGTTCTTGTATTGTTTTGTATTTATTATGCTTATATAATGCACTTGCATAATTTTTGTTATTTGTTTTTGGGGTGTTATGCCGTGTTGCGCTAACTCCTTCTTTATGCAACGTTTCGGACAGCATTGCAGTGTCCATCATCAGGGCAGATGTGTTATTACATTATTATATGTTATTATATGTTGATGTTTATTACGGTAACTATAATAACACATCTGCCCTGATGATGGACACTGCAATGCTGTCCGAAACGTTGGCTAAAGAAGGAGTTAGCGCAACACGGCATAACACCCCAAAAACAAATAACAAAAATACTTTTGGCCGTGAAAATCTTAAATCATATTTCACTTGCATAATGTTGATTGACTAGATGATGATGTGTGGAAAAGTGTGTGGAAGGGTTTAGTTTTTCCTATGGGGAAGATTTAACCCGGACATAAAATCGTAAAAAAAAAATTAATAATTTGTATAGCGCCGTCTTCGTGCAAAACCGCCTCAAGGGCGCTGTACAAATATATAAAACATTTCTACGATGATCTATGTTATTACTAACTATATATGGAAATAATATATAGTACAATACTTACCTGGTAGGTCACTTAAGATTAACACTTAATTAACATTAACTAATTGTTTATTAGCGAAATTTAGATACACAATTTAGGACATAATTTGAAACTTGGATATAACTGGACTTTCTATCAGGAATGGTGTATTTAATTTAAGGGTGTGACAGCTTAAAAATGTTAGTTTTTAGTTTCGACCTGAATTCTTTTGGACTTGTTATTGATCTTAGTTCCGGAGAGAGTTTATTCCAAGCCTTCGGCCCAGATACTCCGAAGGCGCGATCACCAAACTTAGTATTTGGCTTCCGCTTAGGTTCCATCATTTTGCCTAAATCTATTTTATGCTGAATTGGGTAGATAGAAAAGGTACCTACCGAATTACAAATGATTGGAAAATATTAACTAACGGCCGCTTTTTGTTAAAAAAATGTTTTTGTTGTTTTTTTTTTAAAGATAAGTTACGGAGTTACGAATAACCTGGCATTATTTGAAAATATCATAATTATAAGCAGCTGATGTGGGAAACCGACGCATACCCCAACAAAACCAAAATTACTATGAGCTTACGGCTTCCGTGATTAAGTGGTTGCGACTCTTGGCTACTTATCCGCAGGTTAAGGGTTCAAATCTCAGCGTGCGCAAGTAATTTTTTAATTAATTTATCTTATTTTACAATTTATTCATATAAAATTACGCACAGTACATTTGCGGCTTGTTCCGGAGTGGATGATACTCTCAGTATCACCCTGATAAAAAACCACCATTCGAAATGTTCCTTGAAATGAAAATAGCCGTGTTTTGTGACCAGATCTGAATAGCTAGGTACCTCCCTAACTTCCTCTCCCCATATCCTTCTTCGGATGGGAGCAGTTGTAACATCAGTGGTACTTACATGAAAAAAAAAATCTTTTGCAAAACTAGAAAACATATCACAGCTGAGGTAAAATAACGTCAAAGAAACACAGAATTTGAACAATTCATTAAATTTATAAGTTAAAATTCAATTTTTGTGTAAGTTCTATTCAAGTTCTGTTATTATAATATTATCACGGCCGGATATTTGACAGTGGTTGTATAATAACAGAGCTTGAATAGGACTTTCACAGAACTTGAATATTAAATTTGAAATTTTGATGAATTGTTTAATTTATGTGAAAAAAACCCTCCTCAGTTATACCAAAAACTAATTTAACAGATATTTATTTATAGTGTATTACTGTGGGTACCTACAATCTACATATCTATGTTTGTCATAATACGATTAATCTCAATAATGAAAGATTGCAGTGAGTGAAAATATCTATGTTTATGTGTGCACAACATCATATATATATAAGGAATACATTACATTATTAAGTTCAAAGGTGTACCAACAGTTTGTATAGAAATAAAACAAGATTTTTATTAAATTTGATACGGTAACTGATACTTCAGTCTTCCTAATACTAATTCATTCAAGCTCGCTATTACGTTTATTCCATCAAAGTTGATTGATTATGCCGAGACGTGAAATTGCGGAATTGACGTTGGTAGTTCAGATTGTTGGTGCCTCTGACAGAGCGGAGAACCTGCAAATTAATATTTGGTGAACCAATCAAATTAACTCGGCAATTTGCAAAGAAGACAAACTAAATCAAATTATTAACTGTTTTCATATTTAATTATTGAAGATAATTTTAGGGATTCTCAAACCAAAAATTCAAACAGAAAAATTAGAAAAAAATATGGTTGCATCTAGCGCCCCGGCAGGGCGAAGGTCCTCGGTGCATATCCTAGATGCGACCGTACCGAGAAAAATCATCCATACGATTATCGAAATCTTTTTTGTTGTTTGTTTTTGGGTTGTTATGCCGTGTTGCGCTAACTCCTTCTTTAGCCAAATAAATAAGCACAAACTCGACAACCAAAAATTTACACATCTTCGGATCTACCGGATCTGCCCTGATGATGGACACTGCAACGCTGTCCGAAACGTCGGCTAAAGAAGGAGTTAGCGCAACACGGCATAACACCCCAAAAACAAACAACAAAAATGCTTTTGGCCGTGAGAATCTAAAAACTTACCTATCGAAATCTTGTTAGAAACGTGATGGCAATCCATTTCCTGATAAAATCCATTCAGAATATATCGGAACACGTTTTCATGCAGAAGACCTTTTCGTGATAAACATTATGACGAAATGGCAATTTTAGTATTTCCATGAGAACGTGTTCCACTGTCATCATAACACATTCGCGTTTTACTGATACTTTGTTAGGATAACTGTCAATTCATTCTTTAAAGGCCTACAGTCACATTATTAACAGGAATACGAATAGTTTGACAAGATTTATTATAAATTAGCAATATTTTATATCGGTAAGCTTTTTCCGTGTTCAATTATTATTAATAGCTTTCTTATAAATAAAAAATACATTTTTGACACAGGTAGGTAAATAATATTATAAACTATTTTAAATGAACAGTGTTCGAATTCAACCAAAACCACCTTCATATTATAAATAAGAGGCTGACTTAATTCAGTGTCCCGGCCTGGGTTAAGGTGGTTTTGATTTGACTGAAGTAAACCGGAACCTAAACCAAAATTGATAAAAATAATATTGCATTATTAAATTTAATCATTCCGGTTACTAAATAATAATAGTACTAGCGCAAACCTGTTAAAAATCACGGAATGTTACAATAATTAAAGGATTAGTGAGGCTGAAAGTATTTAAAAAATATTTGCCTTACATAATATTGAAACATTTTATAAAAATCAAACTCAGTAACTCATGATTGAAATGTTATTGCCATCTGAAAGAAGTTACCTAGTTTCTTAACCTATAAATTCTAGACAGCTGTGAAAATGTACAGCTAAGCGTTCTTGAATTTTTCCCGCTTATTAGGTCATTATTTTTAGAAATTCGGGACTTGAAAATGTAAGATAAAACATAA
Source organism: Hesperophylax magnus (assembly GCA_026573805.1). Lineage (NCBI taxonomy): Eukaryota > Metazoa > Arthropoda > Insecta > Trichoptera > Limnephilidae > Hesperophylax > Hesperophylax magnus. Next base: position 365,970 of record JAIUSX010000052.1, read on the forward strand.
TACCAAAGTTATTATGATAGTGACAGAGTTTGAGAATTTTAGTTACACGGATTCAATTCCTGTGGTTTTTATTGTCACGCTATGTATAAATACTAGTAGCTACTAGGTAGTACCGATTGTATTTCAGTTCATTTTCAAAATAACCGATACCGTTTCGGTTACTCAAAATAAACGGTTACTCGAAACTGTTTAAAAATAACGTTATAAATCATAAAAAGTAGTGGCAAAAGCGTTTCACGCGAAAGCGTTGTAGCAACCGGCAGCGACGGCATGAACGTAAAACGGCGTCGCTAAATTGACATTTCAAAGTAGTATACAGGTCATTATCTTTGAAAGCACATTTTTATTGTTGTTTTGTGTAGGGTATGTATTCAGATATATGTATAAATAATAAAATATATATATATTTTTTTTTTTTTTTGGTATACTAATGTTTAAGACAAGATTTTTTATGCATAGCACAAAGGGTAACAATTATTGTTATAAGCAATAATTATTAGCCTGAAACACTCATCTACATTGAAAAATCTCCTGATAAAAGATACATGAAACACTAGTATATATTGAATTATTTCGCGGATAAGAGATAAGCCTCCATAGCTCAGTGGTCAGAGCTGTCGACCGGAAATCGAAAGGACACGGGTTCAAGTCCCGTTGGCGTCATGTATCTTTTATCAGGAGATTTTTCAATGTGGATGAGTATTTCAGGCTAATAATTATTGCTTATAAAAATAAAATAATAGTTTATATTTTCGAATAACTATATTTTTTGACAGTTGTCTCTTTTTTTCGATAAAGTTAGGTGTTCTGGGGAACCGTCTTATGATATTAACATTAAATAAATAAAAATAATAAGATTCATCATTGTGGTTTTTATCACAATATTTGAAAAAAACTCGGTTTTCGAAAATGTTCGCCGGCTAGTTGTGGGTATTTTGACTTTTCCTACTCCGACGTTTGTAGTGTTGCGGGAGTTGATTCGAAACGTTTCACACAAAAGCGTATTGTAGCAACGATCAGCGATGACGTTTCGGTAAACAGCGTTTTTCAGCAACGGTTTAGGACGGTAACGGATGTATAACAGTTTAGACGTGTTGCGGGAGCTGCTTTAAACGTTTCGGGCGGAATCCTAAAACGACTTGTGCTCCATTGGAATCATTATGCGCGCGTTGATTGCAGGCGTAGTTACACGGTTATCCCAACATACGCGATACAACAGTTACAAGACTTAAGCGGTTTCAAGTTATTTTGCTAAGAGAAATCAATAGGTCTAGTCAGCTGGGAGCTGCTGATAGCCCGACTGGTCACGCTCTATCGACACTGCGGAATACAAATTGAGGAGTGCGGACTCTTAGTACCAACACGCGCAGCCTTAATGGACCAGCCAACATACTCGTAGGTACCAACACAAACGTGACTAAATGGGATTAAACAAAGCAAATCGAACTTTTTAAACCCTAACAGGAATGGGAAATAAAAAAAACTTTTATTTAATCGGTAAAACCAAAAGGGTGATTTAGTTATTATTAGGTGAACCAAGAATTGATAGGGCTCAGTGGACAAGTGAGTCCCAAAAATAACATCCTGTTCAAACGTTTAGATAGTAAGGACGGGTTGTTTCGGAGAATTTGAATAATTCATCAAATTTCAACGTTCATTTACGGGTTCTGTGAAAGTCCAATTGAAATTCTGTTATTATATCATTATAGTATAGTTGCTTGACAGAACTGAAATAAAAACACAACTTAAAAATATCTTTCACAGAACTTGAAAATTAACTTTGAAATTTGAAGAATTGTTCAAGTTCTCCGAAACAACCCGTCCTAAGACATCTTTATTCAAGTATTTTCAATTGTATTGGGTAGGGCCACGTCAAAAGTCAGAATAATAAAAGAGTATGTTTGAGCCGATGCATGAATGTAAATGACGCAAGGAGTGTGAGACAAAATAAAGTTGTACAGTCAATCCTCTCTGCCTAAGATTTCTCCTGCACCACCTGCTGCAGAAGGGCTACTCTAGGTAATTAAGACTCTCCCAACAAAAATAAGTCTCAGCGCAGAAGCAGGCCACAGCCTGACTTACCGACACCATTCTCGGCCAGTCTTATAACACAAAAACAGTGTTGCCCGCATATATCAATCGTCTTTATTTTTGTGACACCAACGTGATTCCATGTGAAAGAGCGTAGACGAAACATTTTGATAGAGTAAATCTTTTTTTTTTACATTTACGATATTCCCACATTTCCGAGCAAATACAAGTTACGTAATATTGGTAAAGACAAATCAGTTAAACAAGGACACGCTTAAATGTAAACGTTTTTTTTAAAAAGAAAGTTTCAAAAAAACGTTTTGAACTAGTTTGGAACACCCACCCGCAGTCCTCTCTTACCGCGCAAATTCCTAAGGACTAAAGATCTTTTGTACATATCGACGTTTATCATTTCCTTATTAATTTAGACTCACGAATCAATATAATAATGTTTTTATGTGCATTTTTGTTTCATTCTTCGGCTTCTCAACAAAAACATTTTTTTTTGTCCATCCAGTACAGCCCAGTACACAAGCATGGGTATTTTCAAAATAATTTACCTCACCATTCTCATTTTATCCTCGATACTCGATATAGATTCGATAATATCTCGAAGATTGCACAAATTTAGAAAATTGAGAACAATATTCCACCTGCTTATATTTGACAAACTATTTTTTTTATTTAGTCATCAAAGGGTTATTCAAGTTATGAACTCTCTTTACCTTGTACAATCTAGACAGATTTATCTCTGCGGCGCGCTAGTCATATTACCTGGTAAGAAAAGCAGACACCGGGCAAGTACCGTGGCAAAGGATACCCGAGCCAGTCCATCGACTCGCTAATTAATGCTTTAATTACCAATAATAATCAATAAAGACGTACCTGTACTTGATGAGAATTGACCGCATAATAACCGGCGCTTAGTAAGTGTCGAGCTTAAAGCTATTTAAAGCATCGGTATAACCGCGTACGTATTTATTTTTAATGATGCCACTATTGACTTGTGAAGTTGATTTATTGGTTTGGAAATAAAGATATCAATGGGATTAAGACATTTATCATGTTATTGCAAATGATATTTCCGTAATTGGAAAATTCAAGTGAATACGTCGATCTTTTGAATCAATGTGAAAGAGATATTTCCATTTTCAGAATCAATTTTCAGCGAGAATTTTTGCTGCGTTTTTCCCTCGATAATTTTGAACTACGTTTTATCACTCAAAATTAATTAAAATATTCTGTTTCTGATGTGAATCTAGCGTATTTGTAATAATATAATAGTAATTATAGACAAGAACCAAAACTGCCATTACTATTATGAATACTCAAAGAATAAATATTAAATACAACGAAGCAAATTCGCTAACATGATAACAATAGAGCTGAGCGATATGAACTGATATGATGTTTATTTGGATCGAGCAGGTGAAGTTTAAAACTTTCCATGCAAAGTCAATTATAATATCTTCGGTTCCATGTCTAAACAGAATAGAAAAGTGATCAAACTCAAGTTTCTCAGAAAATATTTCATTTATAAAGTCATGATAAATGTTGAAAAAAATCATCACTTTTAAAAAATTTCTTTAGGGTGGTTATCCAAAACTAATGGTATTTAAAACAACCGAAACTAAATAACCATCACGCTTTTCGTTGAGGTAGAACAGCAGATAGGTCGGAATGCTTTACGTATTTGTCTTGGCATGCATTCCTTGTTTCGCTCATATGCATACATCGTCTCATACATGCTGTTCTGCAATATCGACTTTTGGCCTGACTCACTTTTTTTAATTTATTTCTCCATTTTTTTATTTCTTGCTAGAATAATCCTGATGAGTTACAAAACTCATTGTAGGACGAGAGGAACTTACAATACAAAAGAGGGAGTTAACTTGTACAACTTTACATTGGTATTTTGATATCAAAATTATAAGTTTCACATACGAAACAGTACAAAAATTGAAAAATATCTTAATTGTAAGTTTCACATACAAAACAGTACATAAATATAAAAAGGAAGGTTAAGTAAAACAAACAAGAAGAAACAAAAAAGGAAACAGACAAGGATATACACATAAGCACAGACCGAAGGTAGGAATTTAGAAAAGGGTACTTACCCACTAATACATTGGTAATAATAGATTAAGCTCGATTACAAAAACAGGAGATAGAAAAGGAGAGAGAAAGAAACAAATCAAATTACAACAAGACAAGAATTACGTAGGTATTTCCTTTTTTATATGTTTTTAAAAAATATCCCTTTAAAGCCTTACTTTGAAATTTTGAATTATGCTGGCTGTTTTTATAAGAATAGAGTTATAGAGTGTGTAGGCAATATAGATCATGGCATGTTTTTCGGGGGCACTCTCGATTTGATATTCGAATCACATGTGTGAAATACTACATCCCCTGACACTCCTAGCTCCATCCTACGGGATCCTACCATTAAAGGTTCTAATGTAAAAACTAGCTATTTTTGTTATTTCTAAAATAAATAGTAATGTAAGAACCAGACCACAAATAAAATATGAAACCCTTAATTTAGAAACATTCAACAGCAATATAGCGATATATTTTTGAACCCTCTCTCTCGCTTGCAACGTTAGTATAACGAAAATGGTATGTTCATTGACTGTCCTAAAACGGGAAACCTTCCTGGACAAATAAAAGCATCCTTTCTTTTTAATCTGTAAAAAAATGATACTTTATAATTGGTATGACGTTGATATATTCTCCTACTCACCATACAACTCTTAAATGCCATGTTACTTATAAAAAATAAATAATTCGTTTTTTTTTTCACTTGTCACTGTCCATGATTTTTATTTTCTTTTCTACATTATATTTTTGTGATTTTCTTTACTACCATGCTAGACTAATGCTCGTATTACTGTAGTCATATTTCAATTAAATTATTATCAATTAAATTAATAGGAACTACGAAAATAATACTTTGTGGAAACAAATAAAAAAAACACAATAATATTTTAAAGAAAATAGAAATAAAAGTAAAAAATCAGAAATAATATTTAAATACATCATGTAAAATTATGTCAATTATTTGATATAAGACAAGGTTAATATGTAATGTATACAATGTACCTATCTAGATGAGTACATGCTTCTGGTCAGATTGTCATTTAGTGATATAAAAAAATGGAAAAAGATAATATGAAAAAGTAAGATTTTTAGTTTTATTTTAATTAACAGTTTTAGAAACTCATGTATTCTTTAAAAAAAGCTCGTCCCCTTTAAAATATTCACTGTTGAACACGGATAGTAAAAATGGACATAGAATTATTTGACTTTATTTCGGTGCTTGAACCAGAATAATTGTCGTTGAGAGAATGTGGTTCTAGTTTTGGGGAGCACGCATCCCAGCTTGATAAATGTATTGATAACATTACTTTAATTTTTCTTATATCTATTATTATGTATTATTTTTGTTGTTACTCTGTTAAATGTTCCAAATAAAGAATAAAAAATATATAATGTCAATTCACTTTTTTGAGTTCTATGAAGATACAAGTTTTGCTCCATGAAATGCACAGTAAAGCGAAATGAATCACGTTTTACTTTAAACAGGAACGGGCGAAGAAAGGTTATTACAATCTGGAAGAAAGAGGAACAAAGAGAGGAGAAGAAGTACAAAATATGAAACATTCTGCTACCCTCTCATCTCTCCACTTCTCCATCAACTTACTCCGTAATAACCGCCGCGATAATAACACGGTCCAACATTCGCGATCTTTGAGATCCTGCTCGGCACATCTTTAACAATCCACCATCCCAAGTCTCTCCCGACTCTTGCTCTATCTCCCCTCATACAACAGGCGAAACTTGGCGAGATGACCGCCTTCTTTATGTGTACCGCGCTCAACTAGCGCCCATAAATTTTGACGTTGTTTCTGTTAGTTCCGCGAGCCGTGAGTGAGCGAAACTTTTATCCCGATGTCTTTTATAATTATTTAAGTCTAAGAGTTTATAAAACCAATTTATAAGTTTCGCTTCTTCTTTAGAACTGATTGCCTACTGCCTACCTGCAGATGACGGGGGAAACTTTTTCCCCGCTGTCTATTATAATTTAACTGGAGGTATTTTTGAGGTTGGATTATAAGTTTCGCTTGTTGTGCGGAGTTAGTTGGTGCGGATAGCAAGGGAAACTTGTGGTGTTGTCTCGCAGTTTGGGCGTGAGATTGCGGTTTGATGTATAAGTTTTGGCGGTGGTGTTGGTATTTGTGGAAGAAGATAGAGGATCGCGAGTGGGGTGACCATGTGGTCTAAAACAATATTTTTTTAGACATACATAACAAAAGCTCTCCAGGACATCGATTCTCCAATCTAGGCCGCCGAAATCAATCAATCGCCGTCGAAAGTAAGAACATTGGTCGACAATCTTATTCTTGAGTCTCGTCAAAGGTACATTCTTACATACGCCAAACGTCAAAAGTCATTCCACTCTAACAACCAGTGGGTCGAACCACTCGTTGTTCGAGTGGAATGACTTTTCGAGAATCGAGGCCCAGATACTTATCGCTATGTCTGTCATGTTTGTTATAACTTATAACTGATCTTTAATACGCACTTTTATTTTATTTTAACAGGAAGTTTATCCCTTTTTATGTCTTTTTAGATATCCACAACATACTAAAAAAACTTTCAGATTCAATGATGAATAAAATAAGATTAAAAAGGTATGTACGAATTTATAATCTTTCAATGATGTAGGTACTGACTAGATACGTTACACCAACAATACTGTAATAAAATTTTGACACCATCCACAGCTTTATGTATATTTTTCTTTATCGACTAAATGTTTGGAGAAAATTGCAATAGTGCCAGTAGCACATAAGCTGCTCTATGGTCATTTGCAATCCTGATGTTCTCGAACGTATTACGCTTTATATCCCCGATAACTTCACCAAAGCTAGACAGCACAGGCTTTTTATTTTCAAAGATACAGGACTAACCTACCGTGATCATGTTCTTGGGGAGATTGACTACACTCCTAAGCCACCTTTCTTATGAGGTAGATATTTTTCAGTTAAACTTCAGTGACTTCAAGAATGCGATAAATACCTACAGTTTTAACCTAATGCTGCGCCTCAATTGATCTAATTAATGTATTGTTATTGATTGTAAATTTAGTGAAATGTAATTGATCCTTCGATAGCTACAAAATTATTTGTGGCGTCATTTTAATTATATGTAATTGAAATACTTTGTATATATCACTTTTTATCAATAAAAATCTAGTTGCCTCATCGGGATAATGAAAATTAAATAAATTACTAAATTATTTTTGATTGAAAAGTGGTGTTTACAAAGTACTTCATTTTCATGTAAATGAAATGTAATTTGATTAACTGATAAAAAAAAACAAATAAGCTTAAAGTTAATATAATAATGTTTACTGACTCAGCGTAGAGAATTCCTGTTTTAACTTGACAGTTTAGTATTTCGCCTGTCTGTAAATTTGGTTGTACCTTCCCTTTTCTGCTTTAAAATGGTAGCCATTTTAATGGTTCTGCAAATATTCTTTTTTCAAAACGTAAATTGTCTTGTTTATTCGGATTTTCTTATTCAATTTTATTAAAATATTATGTCACTTACCTGCCTGAAAGATTGAAAACGAAATTTTATTGAGATAGTGACGTTACTTCGAAAAAAATTGTCTAGTTCCTTATTTGAAATAAATCAAAAAAGTCACGTAAAATTAATTCACAGGAAATTAAGTAGGTAAGAATATAAGTTCCTACATACAAATCTAATAATTTCAGGGGAAGTTTTGGTTTTGATTTACTACCTAAATAAGAAAAAAATTAAATCATACTTTTTTGGACGCGAGGTACACTGTCTAATGTTCATAGAACTACTAGTTTATCAATAAAATGTACCTACCTAAATATTCTGCTTATAGAGTGTGTCGAGTTGCCCTTATTTGGTTTTGTTCTGGAAATAATGAGAACCTAATATTGTAGACGTTTGGTCACCGTCCGGGCGGGTAGGTGGATGCCGAGGTTCTAGGTGGGGTTTGGGGTGAGGGGGTACGGGGTGCCAGGGGTACCGGTGTAATGGAGCCCTGCCGGGGGCGGCGGCGGCCTTTGGTTCACACCTGAGCGGCCCGGCCTCCGCCCCACCAAACTGTGGGGCAAACTGTTTCTTTTTGAGTATTTATAGCAGAAAAATATTTTTTTTAGTTTAGCTAGTAAATCCAAGTATTTATAACAATTAATATTGAAACTACTAGTGATTTTCTAACATTGTCGCACTTTGGGACACTAAAGACTCAGAAACTGATTTCGCGTATTTTGGCTTTGTTTTGGTTTTTAATTATTGATTTATTAAAATTGGATTGTTTTTACTAAAACTCCGCAGGGACTGGCTATTAACTGCTGTGAATATCAATTGGATAAAACCGACATTTTTTTCGTATTAACTCGTGTAAATTCATCCGATTTCAGAGAAATGCGTGGAAGTCCGCGTGCGTATACGTGATCGTCACCAAAAGTCGAAAGATTGCATTGTCATTGACAATGACTCTATTTGCCGACTTTCAACACGATTGGATAGCGGGTAGTGGTTTAATTTGTTTCATACGTTCATTCAAGAAAACAAAGATTAAATTCAAATAGAAAACGAGTTCATCATGTGTGTACAATATAAAAAAGGAACAGTCATAATTAACAAAAGTTAAAAAAAAAATCTAAAATAATTGTTGTGTATGTGAGTTTGAAAGAGTAGGGGATATATAAGTATAGGTATGCAAGAATGAGAGCGCGAATGTGTGTGCATCAGTTTTAATTTTACGAGACAGGTGTCTATGGTGTCGTACATTACCTACTCCCTCTCTATACCTATACCTCGGGCATTGGAATTGTTTCATTGAAGTTGAAGAACCACTGACGCGGGTAATCTCGATATAAGATACGATCATAAGTGAATTTCTTAAGGAAATCTCCTTGGGTGAAATGACTCGCCAACAGCCTCAAAATATCGGCTGCCACGGACTGCAGGACGTGATAAGGCTATAGGACCTTCCCTCCTACACGGTGTCTGGAAATCCGTGTTTTGCAAATGTGGGAAACTAATTCATATTTTACAAAGCCATTTTTATTGGTTTTCAACTGTAGAAACTATCTCTAAAGTTATTTTAATCAGTGACGGCTCGTGACTTTTGTGTTTTGAATATTCGGTTTTTTGTTTGAAACTTTTCAATTTGGAGGTGAAATACACCGATTTTATAAAAATCTTCATACAAAAAACCGAATTTTTGGAAAAAAAATCCTCCATCACGACACAAGCAACAGTTTCCGCTCGATGATAGTAGGATATTTTCAAAATTTGAAGGCCTCCGTGGTCAAGGGGTAAGGCTCTCCACTGGCAATACGGAGGTCGCGGGTTTAAATCCGTGCGTGCGCAAGTATTAATACGTGTATTTCAAGATCAAATCATTTAAAATATCGTATATTTGCGGCACGTTCCAGAGTGGAAAATATTCTCAGTATCGCCGTGGTGTAAAACCACCATTAAATATTGAATCGTTGCTTGAAATGGCTTTAGCCGTATTTGGTGACCAGATCTGCATAGCTATGTACTTTCCCACCTTCCTTTTTCCCCATCTCCTTCCCCAACCCACCACCTTCAGCCTCACAACATACCCCAATTGGGAATGGTATGGTCTCACGGGCTTCGGACCAAAAATAAAATTCCAAAAAATCATTATTTGTTATTTGTTAATTCCTTACAACGAATTGATTAGAGGTTTCTGTAATCCCACGGCCAATATCCATCTACCACATGGAGACAACTTAAGCATATAAAATATTTGCAATTTATTAAGAAATTATTCGTAATCCAGTCAAAAACGGGATTGCCTTTAACGAATGAATTGACAGGTTTCCTAATAAACTTTCAATAAAACACGAATGTGCTATCGCGATGTTGGAAAACGTATTCATAAAAATTCAAAGTTGTTCGCATTTCTCTCTCTCTGGTTCTCTCTGGTTTCAATCCTGGGATTGGTTTGCAGCAATTTCATCTAATCTCCTCTTCCATTCTTCCCTGTCTTGTGCGGCTCTTTTGACTTCTGCATATGATGAGCAGCGCACGTCCACCAGCAGGTTCTCCAGGTATTCTCGGCGTGGGCGTCCCCTAGAGTTGGTCTCCTCGGTCATACCCTCCATTATGACATGCAAGAGGCCTTCTTGTCGTATAACATGGCCGATCCATCTTGCACGCCTTTCGGACAAAGTCCTGAGCAGGTGCCTTCCTCCTTCGATTCTTTGGAGAACCTCCTCATTTGTAATATGGTCTCTCCAGGAAATTCCTAACAGTCTTCTATAGGACCACATCTCAAAAGCCTCTAGTCTCCGTTTATCTCTTTCGGATAGGCACCATGTTTCGCAGCCGTACATCAAGATACTCCATACATAGGTCTTGATGAGGAGTATTCTCAGTTTTAGGTCTATATTATTCGATTCTATTATTTTCGACCTTTCATTGAATGCAAGCCAAGTTCGCATTTAGTTATTGTATATTATCAGGAAAAAAGCAGGTGCATGAACACGTGATCCAATTAATAAGGAATGTACTTAAAGTTTAACAGGAAACGGCTTGCAATCCCGTTTTTAACTGGATTTTAATAAATCAGTCATTCCTTTTTCCGGACACCGTGTTAAATATAGCCCGTAGGACCGCATTTGTTTGGCGAGAGCAATATTCATTTCCATGCTAAATTATCGACACTTCTGCACGGGAGGGAGGGAGATGCGAGACGCTGATTGAGTGGATTTAACCCGTACTTACAACCATCCTACAACATACATACATACATACCTACATCTGTGGTCTGTACAAAGAAACCATCACAATTACAAGAATAATAACGATATATACCTAAGTAGGATCCTACAGACACCTCCGTGGACCAGGGGTTTAATTTCCGATTTGTATTGTGCAGCATGGGTTAACCAACTAACTAACCATCACGCCGTTTTTCCACAGGGGTAGGCACACACTCATTGTTTCATATACATTCATACATCGTCTCATACATACCCTTCTGTTATTCTATATCTTGTCATGGCCCGACTCAAGGTTTTTGTTCACTTGATCGTGCGTTTCTTCCTCTACTTAACATTCGACCACCATTGACATCCGCGTCATAAATTCACACTGCACTGCTTACTTTATTCATTCGCAAACCATCTAAGCGTCCCTTTTTTAATCTTATATACTCATTATGCTTAATCAGCTTTGAACTCTTTGCGAATCTCACATGTTTGTCACATGGTCGTACATGGTTTTACAGAACAATACGCCTCATGTCTGAAGCATTTAGTTTACTTTCATATCTTCCTTAGTCAGTTCTATGATGGTAGTACCAACTGCCATACACCAGGGTAGGTACAAGCACTCCATTGTGAACTGCTAGCTAGAAGTCATCGAGGGAATGGTACCTCTCTTTTTTAGAATCTTTTTAAGGTGAAAGAAGTGTGGAAGGCGAGGAAGATATATCGGTAGGATATGTCGGGGGAGATACTTTCCCGCTTTTCAGATTTCGTAACTCAATATTAAGCAGCGAGCGATTATTTTTTAAAGAAAGACAAACCTTTCCGGGTTATGAATAACTTGACAATATTGGAATCTACTACCACCACAGTAAGCGGAAAATGTTGCTTGTGTTATTATGGAGGACTTAGCCAGAGGAATTGAATACACCACACCTGCCAAAAGCGTTGCCAACTCAGCCACTGACTGGTTTTATAACCATTTATTTATTAGGCAGGTACTAGTTAGATGTATTAAGTTAACTTAGGACGGATTGTTTCACAGAATTCGAATAATCCATCAAATTTCAACGTTAATTTTCAAGTTTTGTCACTATGGGTATCATTATGGGCCAGTTCACTTCGCAGGACTAAAATAATAACAGAAATGTCACAAAACTTAAAAATTGTCAAAGAAATTCGATGAATTGTTCAAATTCTGTGAAACAACCCGTTCTTAGTTAATGGTCACACATTAAAAAAAGCTGGTTTTTGTAGGTAGCTATACCTACCAACCTATGTAAACTATAATATATTTTTGTCATAATAATGTTCCGCTTACTAAGCACTATTTTAAAGCGAAAGTGGTTATATCATTTTCTTGTTTATAATGTAAATATTTTTTATGGTGAATATAGTATTAATATATTCGCCTTGAAGGTACTAAAGCCAAGCGAGAGTTTTTATCCTTTGTATTATTTAATGCAATGTTTGAAATCGAATGAAGTTATCTGAAATATCTATTCAACTACTTCCCTTATGGAACCAAAAGCAAATGATAAAAAACATTATTTTATAAAATAATAATAAGTAAACATATTAATTTTCTTACTTCTCTGCGACGCAGCTCGACAAATTCCATCAACTGAATCTAGAGTAACATTGAGAAAAAATATCCTTTTGAAAAAGTGATAGCATGCCAATTTCCTGTTAAAATATTAGTCATTTAGAATATATGGCCAAGACGTGTTCTTTTCCTAAAAAATGTCATGACGGAATGGATTAATATCAGTGTGTCAATATCAATATCAACATTTGTATGAACACGTGTTCCGCCGTCTCATATACTGATACTTTGTTAGTGAAATGACATTAAACCACGTCATATAAATGATATGTTATTATTATTATTTAGATCTCTATCAATTCATCTGTCAAAGGCCTGCAGTCCTGTTTTCAAGTGGAAAACGAAACGAATTTGACCAGATTTTTAATAAATTAACAGTATTTCAAAACAGTGCGTAAATCGTGAAATTTATTCATTAATTTATCAAACTGAACACTTCGATGATAATTTTTATATTGGCGAATTAACAATAACTCGGCATAAAGCAACATGAGGTTTTCGTTTTACATTCTGAACCCGTACATAAATAATTAAAAAATGTTAAATTTGACAAACCATTGTTCTCAAAAGACGCTTTACAACAGTCATACTTATGCCTCAATTTTCATCAATTGAAAATGCGACTCGTGGATAAATTACCAACCTATTATTATGATTTTCATATTACGCTTAAATGAAATTACGCTTAAAAACCACTATTGAATTAAAAATAATATCTTTTCAAATCAAATGTGTTGCCACAGATTAAACTAATTATTTTATATTTAATGTTTTTACGCCTTTTCCACTCACATAATTGTCGGTTAGCTTTAAGAAATACAAAGTTTAATAATACACTTACCTACAAATATGTAGGTAGAATATAGAGTTTAATAATTTATTTATTTGCATCACTAATGACTAATGACATTTTTTCAGCGAAAAGTCACTGAAAAATTCTCCAGTCCAAAAGATTCCTGAATTCTACAGTCCTAAATTCTACAGTCTTTAAAAATAAATATCAACTCTACTTTTGCCACGAATGTTCTAATAATTGTAATATGTAAAATTAATAGGGTAAAATAGCAAATGTACGTACAATGTATTTTTTTGTGTCCTCTGCGTGCAAAGTCGTAAAATTATTAATAAAAGTGTGTTTATCTGAAGTGACCTGCCAGGTAAGTATATTTCTGTGTATCGTTGGTAAATAAAAACATAAGATGGAGCCTAGTAACTCATTATAAATTGTTCTTAATACTTAGTTCTTGATGCGATTTTTCACAAAAACGGCGCTATGAAAATTATCTTATTATTATTATCATGTGACTAAGCACTATTTTATCAACTTGAAAAGTGAAGTGATTAATTTATTAGTCACTGTTTCAGTGCGCAGCATCCCACTATCTTCTTTCCTCGCCTCCCGATTGGCCGGAGAGAGGAGACACGGGACGTAATGGACCAATCCCAGCCTCTTCCCCCCCTTTCCCTACCCCCACAGAGTGTATGTCCCAGGGTAGGCACCAAACACCAGTTATCACATCCTTGTTGATTTCCCGGGGGATGGTATCCTTTATTGGTCACACACACTAATAGGGAATGGTGAATAAGTGTTTCAGACTAATACATTGAGCTTTCATATACTAATTATATCTTTCTTTATTCTAATTTTTCCATTTTTTGACACTTTTCATTTTCACTTTCGCACAAACTATTCGTCTTTTTGCTGAAAATCTATATTAAATACAGTGCTTTTCTAGCGTGTGGCCTTCTAGGTGTGTTCTGGAACCGTTAGGTATATCTATATTTAATGCATGTAACTTCATTCGTCACGTTACACTCTCTGAACACGCATTAGATATCTAGAAACTACTTTGAAAACGCAGATAATGAGTTACCAGTGGACTAGCCGCTGAAATACGCACAGTTCAAATGTTTTGACACGGCCGCTTTTATTGATACAAAATCGCCTGCTTGCTATAATAGTCAAAGGAAGCAAGGCCTAAAATTGAAAACAACCAAAATTCAACGGAAACAAATCCAAGCAACAAATGCGCGATACCAGAGTGAAGAGCGTAGGTAATAGGCAGAGACTTCTCCATTTATAGCGTTATCCAGTTTCCACTCATTAAGTTAATATGGCACTTTCAGTGTTAGATCAAATCGTCTGTCTATGTTGAAAAATGTTTCCACGCAAGGAGCGGAGGAAGGGAAGAATGAAATAATAGTCGACCCCATACCTTAAGGCTAACTTCGTAAGGTTCTAGTTCGAGGTATCAAAGTCAAACAACATTATCTACAAAAAACATAAAATAATTCTTGGTCTTAAAGTCAAACAACGTTATCTACATAAAACATACAAATAATTCTAGGTTTTCAAGTCAAGCAGCGTTATCTACAAAAAATATTCAAATAATTCTAGGTCTTAAAGTCAAACCACGTCATCTACAAAAAACATACAAATAATTCTAGGTCTCGTCAAACCACGTCATCTACAAAAAAACACACAAATAATTTTAGGTCTTAAAGTCAAACCACGTCATCTAATCAAAAAACGAATCAATTATTCGAGTGTGTAAAGTTATCAACAATTATTATATATTATCACTAGAGAGATCGGTGTCATATAATATATACAAATTTCAGTTTTTTTCTCCATATTTTAGGTTCTATAAATTTGGTACATTGTGATAAGCGATGGTTAAAAACGTTTTTGAAAACTTGGCATAATTTGCCAAAAATCGCTCGAGTGGTTATCGTGGTTGAATTTTAAGCCCTCGAATTATTGATATGTTTTTTGTAGATAACGTTGTTAGACTTTAGATCTGTAGAATTGTTTGTGTGTTTTTAGTACATAACGTTGTTTCACATTAAGCCCTCGAATTGTAACCAACTACAGTTTTACAATATTTAAAATACTCTTTTATTATTATAATTGTTTTAGTATATCCTCTAAATATTGTTGAAGAACTGTATTATATAAATTGCATTATTAATCAACTCTTAGTAAAACAATGAAACTACTCTCAAAGTTTCAAACACCAAAACAGCACGTCATTATACCTACGGTTTGCGCGTACCCAGAGCGGAGCCTAACTGATACAAGTATAAATAGCGAGAGCACCATCACTCACCCACAAAACAAACAAAAAACACTTCACACAACCGGAGTAAGTACGCTGTTTTACATTCAGGCTGTTGATTAAACACCACTGAGTGACCCCTTACCGCTTCCATCATTTATTACACTCATTCATACTGCTTTTAATTGTTCCTTCTAGATTGGCCCTATACAAAACAACGCGAGATCCTCACTCCACAATTGATTTACAAAATCTGCTGGGAAATAAGCAAGCCAGAATAATAAAGCTCAAGCATTGACCATAAATGAGAACTGATTACTAAAGATTTGGTATTGCGCTTTGACTTCGTGCCAAAACAAGAACAGTAACATTTGAAATGATCGTTTTTAATCAAGTTGTTCATAACATCAGCCGAGATATAAGCATACCATAGTCAAAAGGATAGAAGGATTTTATGTTAAAGCGATTTTGTGATTAGGGTTGTTTTAAGGTAGTTTGTTTAGGTGTCATTGCTGGATGTATTGCTGTGTTGGTGAGGATCGTATAATGCATGGAGATGAGCGAAGGCATTAACAAAGATGCCATCATAAAAGGCCATTTATTGACCAGTCGAGATACCTTTTTACGCGGGTTATTAATGAAGACGAGTTTAATTTTAGTACTATTAGAGGAGGCATTATTATAGCACCTAAAACATGGAGAGTATTAATTTAATAAAACAAAACCTTCTTAGTATGTATTAATTTGCAAACTCGATAAAGAAAATTAAAAAATACATAAGAGATGGTCGTTTAACCGTTACCTTTCATTGTGCATTCTCAAAATCTTTGTTTATCAGTGTTTTGTTACTTATGATAACCATAGCGCTATTTTTGGAGGTTTGAAAATTTTTAATAACAGTATAATAAGACCTGGCAACCCCCAAATATTATGTGAAAGATTTATTTATTTAATTACTAACGGACCATGTCCAATTTCAACACATTATATATTACACTAACTTAATACAAGGAGAAATATTACAATACAGGATAATTAAAAAATAGGGCTCATAAACAATAAAGAGAATGTCAAGTCAAGACAAGAACAAGGTTTTGATGGAGTTCACGACTTTTGCAACATCAATATAAAATATTCTGGACATTTGTGAATGGTATCCTTTGTGGAGTGGATTGAGGAAAAGCAAATCATTATTTCTGAGTCTAAGGAAAGGGATATTGAATGGGATGAGTTGCTACAAAGTAGGTGATCATACTGTTCATGATTTTGAAAATGCAGATGAGATCAAAGTTCTTCCTACGTTTTTCTAAAGAAGAAAGATTTAGTTTACTTCAAGTTAAAAAAAAAGACATGAAAGAATCATCTCAATTTTTTAAATTTAATTTTCCCGTCAATTCATGGGTCGGCTCTAGTTAAATTTTAATTCCAGTGTATATATGTTATGAACAATGCTCCAATTCAGTTAAATAGTGTTCCAACTAACCTCACAAAACATTATTTAAAATATGTAAAAAAAATATGATAGGCCAGATCTAGTGTTACAACCGAAATTGGCCAAGACTGGACGAATGGCATACCGAAGGGTGTACGGAGTAGGAGTCGGAAGACCATATACATAGCTAAAGAACATTCGACAGTGACAGTGAATACGGTTTCAAGGTACAAAAGACTTCTTCGGGTTTTCTGCGATCCGGGAGAGTTTTGGCATGATGGCCAATGGAAACGACAATTAGCGAAATCTCAAAAAGCCTCAAGCCATAATAAAATAATGGCAATACGTGAAGGAGGCTTTTACCTAGCAAAATAAATAAAACAAAGCTGTAGAAGGAAATATAAGTTCTAGAGAAATCGATTCAATGATTGTGATGAATCGAATGCTTGAGTTCTGCCACTGTCCTCATTCTTCCAAGAAAATCATCGAATCAACAATCTTCTTGTGGCTAGTAGGACGCACTATACAAAACACGTTTAGGTCCTTTTATTTCCCCGTTTTCACTATTATTTGTCGATTTGCATATTGCTATACACCGTACCAACCGCCGATAGATGCCCCACACCCGATAAGGCAAATTTCTATTTTACAAACATATCATTAAAGGCATATTGTATGCCCTTTTGATTTATTACCCAGCAGGGGTGCCTAGCTATTCTAGATAAACCTACAAAAACGTTTTTCAGAAGGCATTTTTTAATGGAGCAAAAACTTATTGAAATTAAAAATATTCACATTAGACGGAAACTCTTTGTTCTGTAAAGGTTAAATGAATATAGGTACTGACGCTTGATAGCAATATGTTTTAATGGGAGATCAGTGCCTTGAATGTTCACTTATTTATATTTGTTATAGTTCCCGAAATAACCGTTATTTAGCCATTTCTATTCGCTGTACTACCCCAATGACCACGGATAAATTAATGACAAATTTGAACCGATATTTTCTTAAACCAGTTGTCACGGAAATTGATACCACTGGACATAGATAGGTATGTATATAACTTGTAGATTTGAAGTTATGAATGATAATAAATGTAACGTATTTAAACAATCAAAACCTCTTTATGTTAATATGGTTTGAATCGTCCTTCTTAGAAATATTTCCAATACGAGACGACCGACGGTCGGTCCGAAAGCTACTCGTACATCAAAACGCTTCTAGGGTCTGAAGAATAGTTATAATAATTATAAGTTCGGCCCCACCCCATCTGGCCACCAAATAACACGTTATATTCCTAAATTGTGGTAATTCATTTAATTTTAATGAATTTAATGTTACATAATTGGCTCTCCGTATAATGAAGTTGCCCTTTGCTCGGTGTGGATATTTGTAAACATCTACAAATATTATAACCGCGCATGCTTTTAATCACTTCTAATGAATACGTGTGGTAATTCCAACTGCGTTGTTTGCTTACTTTATGTGAGTGATTTTCTATCTCTCCCGGTGTGACGTGATCTATTGGGACTAACGCCGTAAAGTCTGCGAGCAAGTAGGCATAAAATACTAGATTTAAAACCATTAAGTGTAATTCTCGCTAATTTCATTGTTATTTTGAATTGGAAATGTGTTACTTGGCGGTCGGAAAAGCAATTTGCTTTGTTCGAGAGTAGTTTTAACAAGGTAATAATTATACAAATAAAGTGTTAAGTCTGCGGTCGAGCTGGAGCTGGTCTGGTTGGGCATTCGCACTAATATATGTTGCTTTGTGTAAACCTTTAAGCAAAGAGCTATATAGTTCACTGCAGTTTTGAGCGTGTATCACCTGCCACTCTTACACACCCTTCTAAATGAAATATTTCACTGAGGAATGGTGTAAATCTTATTTGCGTACATGATGCATAAATGGGAACTTCGCGTAATCACGCTCAAACCACAGAGCACAATGTTGAAGAATGTCAAAAACGTGCTTCGTGGTTTAAACCTGTCATCACTCACAGGGACCATAATGCAGCCACCATCAATCAACTCTCTCTAACCGTGCGAAAAAGAACTGTTTCTAAAATACCTATTTATAAAAAAAAAAATGTCACCTCCAAGATTATGTTTTCTAAGGTAATGCAGTTTTAATGCAGCCGGAGTATAATTTTAGTTTATACATTCGAGCAAAATCAACATCATCACAGCAGTGGGGTTTGGGCTTCTCCACAATGCTCCGGTCCATCGCTATTACTCTCCAGTCTTCCCGTCCTTGACTGCATTTGAGCAAATCAAAAGTCAAATAAAATTTAAGCTTTTTGTGTAGGACCGAAGCCATTTTAATATTTGGTTTGGCTTGTTTGTTATCTGTGCGTAATCGGGCAAGGTAAACATGTTCACAGCCGCCTAGTGCTATCTAACAAGGTCCAACAATGAGCCACTCCGCGCATAATGCACTGAAAAGGGTTCGAGCAAACAGAGAGCAACTCCCATTCACACCTATAACGACCTGCTCGAGCGGGAACTCTGTACAAACATTAGGTGTTCAACATTCCCATACACGGGACCATAAATACATTTGTCAGGTCTTTTCATCTTTTGTTGTTATGTTTCTCCCGCAGACCGACATTAGGACCCGGGAACACAAATCAAACCGCATCCAATACATCAGACGAAAGAGAGAGAACACGCAAAAAGATCCAAACTCATAAAAACAGTATCATTAGACTTGTTGAAAATTGACGCGCAACTTTTACTAGCGCTAAACGAACTCAATAAAATCATGTAAAGCTAATAATAAATATAAACAATGCCGCAGTAACTTTGGGGCAGAAATCGATGAAATCGATTTCTGCCACCACGGCAAAGAAGACAAACCAGTTTAATAAAATATATTTTAATGCATGATAATGATTGTTCCTTTTTGGCGAGGGGTATATCGCTTTTCAGGTAATTTGATGGCATGGCACGCGGCATTAGAAGAGGCTGCGGTCGTGTCGGGGCGGGGCGGTGCGGAGGGTGGGGAAGGGAAGGGGGACGGCAATCATAAAGGTGTATAAATGGGATTAATAACCAGGTAACCGATTGTGCGGCGGCCGCCTTTGTGTGCGAGGCGAGGCCAGCGCTGCCGCATCTGTGCAGCCAAACGAATCCACCAAACGCATTAAATTTGTAAAAAATATTTTATTTGATTCTTGAATCTAGATATAATTAGTCCGTTGTCACTATAATATACAGGACTAGTGATTCGATAGACCATTTTGTTGAGGCGTTTCTGTATGTTGGGGAGTACGTAACACGTAACTATGATACGTTCAGGTAGTTAGTGTACTTAGGACGTTTCGGAATTTCCCACAGTTTTCCAGAACTCATAGTTTTGGTTTGGCATTTACCCTTTTCTTAAAAATCAAACATTATTGTTTAAAAAAAGTTTTAAAACGACATAGTCCAGATACCTACTTCTCGAGATAAGCTTTCTCCGAAAAAATAAATTGAAAAAAAAACCGTTCTGGATTAGAAATATCTGAATTTTCTTACCAATAATTTTTTTTTTTTAAATATATTTTTTTGAATTTCACTTTTGTTTCGGTAATGAATGAATGCAAATATTGGTAGCGAAAATTAATCCACTTTGAAATCCGATCGTGCTGAAACTCGGCAAATAGACTCGTTGTCGACGACGGTGTTTATTTAGTTATTAGAGCCAGGAAAGAGAAGAGACTAAAATAGACTAGGAGAGATGAGGTGATTTTGCACAAGAGCGGCGCTGTATAAATCGTCCAAATATTATTATTATTATTAATAGAGACTACATAATATGATGGACTCGCCGAACGTCACAGCGGTGCTGCCAAGGTCTGTTATCTATGTGAGGATATTATGTCAGCGCTCTTTAATAGCAGCACATACATACCTGAACGGATGACGAACCGCGTGCTGGCACTGTTGGTGGACGCGGTAGTCTCTCTCGCTGCAGCAGCTGGTCCAGTTTCTTCACCACCTAGGATTTTTGCTGTGGAGTCTCCATTTTCTATCTTCGTCGAACGTCACAGCGGTGCTGCCAAGGTCTGTTATCTATGTGAGGATATTGTGAGAGCGCTTTATTAGCAGCAGACACATACCTGGATGGATGACGAACCTCGTGTTGGCACTGATGGTGGTCTCTCTCGCTGCAGCAGCTGGTCCAGTTTCTTCACTACCTAGGATTCTTGCTGCAGAGTATCCATCTTCTATCTTCATTTCACCTGTTCCTGTCCTTCATTCTACTTTACTTAACTTCACTTTATTTTGGTAATATTTATATTTTTTGTAATACCTGCATCAACTGTAAAGCGCCCCTGAGGTGATAACTCACAAAAGCGGCGCTATAAAAATTGTCCAATTATTATTATTATTAATGCATTCTGCCATTTGGGTGGTAATGACGAACGCACACACGGATATATACGCAATTCTCTGAAATCGGATGACATTAAAGCAGTTAATATACGAAACAAATGTCGGTCTTATCTGATCGGCGTTTGGCGAGGTTGGTAAAGTTGCCTACTTCAGTTCCTGGGTAGGAAGGTTCAATCCTCAGTCAAACAAAAAAAAAATCATCTTAAAATATATTATGTCTACAATACATCTTTTATGTACCTACGTGTACGTCTTTTATGTATAAAATAATACTATCCTTAACTGCTGACGCACATCTTGAGAATTGAAACAGCTAATATATTAGTAATAATAATTAATTACAAAAATATATATAAATAACCGTTTTGGCAGCTGAGGTCCGAGGAGTGAAATACCTAAGCTCGGTTATAAAATTATAGGTGTCCGCCAACAGCCAACATGTGTAGCGGCACCTCTTTACGACGAGGCCCGGCCAGGCCCAAACTGTTGCCCATTGCCGCTTCCTTTGCCGAAACAAGCCAGAATTGATAAAGCAGTGTTATTACGACAAAAAATATTTATTTTGATGGCCAGCCGTGAAAACCTTTTCAGACTGTCTTCGTCATTTATTTATTCTTCTCCTTTATTAATACGAATTATGACGCGTCCGAAGGCGTGAAGAATCATGCCAACCTAACAATAGCAGATGGTATCCACAGAAAAACCTTATAATTTCATATGTTATTGCAATATTTCACCCCTTGTCTACAGATACCTTAATTAAACTCGTCATCAAACCTTCATTTTTACAAAATAAAATAACTGTTATTATTATCATTATTTATCTGTGTAACATAAAATACCTTTTTTTTCCTAGGAACGACGTGTTTATGTCTGCATTTGTTGATGATAATTATTCTGACAAGTCTTTATGACTTACCATCAAAACGTGACGCTACATTCACATTTGAAAGTGTGTAAAAAGTGGAATAAATAAAACGCGTTAAAACAACAAAAAAATAATACCAATCCTGATCGTGTTTTTCTCTTTCGTAGCCATCACGATTTAACTGTTATAAAACATTTATTTAAATATTTGCATAGAGTATGTATCAACCTTAGTCGACATTTAAGAATTTAGCTTTTATTAATTTGTATTTGTCGATAGTTTTGCATAAAATTAGTTATCGAGATAGATATAGATCGAAATCGAAAAAAACGTGTTTTTGTTACTTAACAGGATTGTTTTTAATTGAAAAAAAGTTACATTGAAGGTCAATACTGTCAGTAGATGATGTAAGATTGCAATGATACAACTATCAAGATAAGATCTCAGAAATGGGCAGTTGTGTTGGTTTTGTAAACATCAATTATAAGTAATCGAGATTGTTTTTTACCCGTCGTTAATCGCTGTTTATTTATTCCTCAACTCATAACTTTGTCTGTATAAATAGCGAGACCGAATAAGTGCATTCGCGTGGAATGCACTTGAATATCACGAGCAAAATAAAACACATCATTTTTGACATATTATTGTGGGAGTGTGTATATTAACCGTACAGCATATCTGTTGATGATACTAGTAGCATCAAAAATCCTCGATCAGGTAGCTGTGATTCGGGGCTGTGATGCTGTTGTGCCACAAGAAAGTTAAATAAGTTTAAAAACTTTCGATATACGCAACCGTGTTTAGATAGTAAACATCGTTTCCTTCGAAGCTTCAATAAATCATTTAACAGTCCTCAAATGAAATAGTTGTTTATTTTAACTCATCGATATTTAATATTATCACAAATGTTTTCAAAAAAATCGTTTTGTTTACGTTGAAATTGTGGTAAGTTTATTTAGATTGGTATGTATATTAACGTATAACTGTGGAATAGAGACTTAGGGAGGGTGTTTCATAGAATTTGAACAATTTGTCAAATTTCAAAGTTGATTTTCAAGTTGTGTGAAGGTTCGATTCAAGTTCTGTTATTATATCATAATTGTCCAATTGTTTCACAATACTGAAAGTATAGCAGAACTTAAATAGAACTTTCACAGACCTTGAAAATTAACTGTGAAATTTGATGAATTGTTCAAATTCTCCAAAACAACCCGTCCTTAGTATGATTCAAAGAATTTGAACAATTAGATAAATTTCAAAATAAATTTTCAAGTTCTTTTCAGTTATTAGCCAGTTGTGTCACAAAACCGAAATAATAACGGAACTTTCACAGAACTTGACTGTTAAATTTGATGAATTGTTCAAAATCTATGAAAAAACCTGTCCGTTCGATAGGTAAAACCGGAAGAAATCGAGGTTCTAGAATAATATGCCTAGCTTACACTGAAACTAAAACGTATGTGAAGTGCAAGAAAACAATTTTTTGCCTCCGCCAAAAACCAAATTAAGATGAATCAGTGGTTTTGATTTTTTCTTAAAATATTGAAGGCTGATTTCCCAGCAAAATTTAACAATTAATTTGGCGAAGACAAGTTTTAAAGAATGGATTTTAAAGTGAACAGCAAATTAATATTTCAGACCGCGGCCCCGCCATGCGAATCCCCTCACAATAAACCTGGTAGCTCTGAGGTGATACACGAAGAAGCGAGAAATTAATAACGATATCGCCTCACCGCCATTAATTACCCGATATCGTTTTTATTATTGGTATCGAATCGACTTGGCGGCTGGCAGTTGATTTTTCTCATAAAATACGACTCCCCATACAACCGGGAGGAAGTGGGTACTTTATTCTACACATATCCATGCATATTCAGGTAATACCTATCTATCTGTAAGTCTTGTCAGTCAGATGGTTCCATAGGTACTCGCAACTGAGAGATAATTGCTGAAAAGATATAAATAAAGCAACACTTTGGAAGAGATTATAGACAATCATTCAAATTCTAGAATGCAGTTTTAAAAAAATTCAAAAAGAGGTAATTTTTGCTAGGTAACTACCCAGTTCCTACCTACTTTTTGTATTGAATACTGTAATGGTTCAACTGCTGCTAGATTTTATGAAACGTACCTACATAAACGTTCCTATTCGTGAAGTTAATCAAAGAATAAGCTGCCAAAACGGTCAACAATACTGCGAATACTTTATCTGTAAATTCTATACGCGTAGTTAGGAAAATGTACAAGGTTTCTAAGATTGTAAGCTTTTAAGTTTTATAAAATGAAACGCGTACTGGAATTTTAGGTTAAACTTTCAAAAATGCATTCACTGGTTTTTAAACTGCACCTTTAACGTACGTTTTGGTATTTAATTTATAGAATTCAAAAGATTATTTTTGTAATTGGAAACCTTATACATTTTCTTAAGCACCCGTGTAGAATTTACAAATAAATAATTTGTAATATTGCTTAAGTTAGCAGACTACAATGTTATGTTTTGGGCCATTTTAAGGGTGAGCCCAGGAAAAGGCATGTGTTCCGGTTGTCAATAATGTTCGAATTAGATATATACCTCCTTACCAATAAACGTTTTTAAAATTTTACAAAACTGATAAACAACGTATATTCATGGCTTTTTTTCAGTTGTGTAAAACTTTAAACACGTTTATTGGTAAAGTATTTGAGCTTATTATTTTATATTCGGTTCTACTACCACTTTTATATCGTTCATTTTACGATACCTACCAATGAACTCGCTTTACAGATATTTTTATGTCGTATTGGAGCTGAATGTAAACCATTATTAGTACGAAAATTGAATTTTACAAGACTAACACTTCAAAAGTGAAGTGGCCACCAATTAAACATACTCATTCTGTTGTCGATGCATGGGTGCATGATTTGAAATTGTATTCCTGCGTAGTACGTTAAATGATTCAAGTTCAATGAACTTTTCTTTTTCGTAATTAGAACTGCTCATCATCAGTACAAATCATATCAGACAAGCAATAGAGTAGTTTTTTTTATGTCACATCTCACAAGAGCCCTCCTGTCTGTACAGTATAAAGGTAGGGAAGCTATAACGCCACCCAGTTGGATAGTGTTGTGAGGCGGGAACCAAATTAAAAAAATATATATAATTCTTTATTTGAAAATTGTATTTCTTTTGTTTAAATTTTAGACAGATGTCTAAATGTTTAGAGCTTACTAACGTTCGAAAAGTATATTTCTTCTATTTAAGTGCATTAACCCTAAGGCAAATATATATATTTTTTTAATTATTTCACCTTCACAAATCCTATAATTATAATAACCCGTGATTTTTCACGGATATACGCTCAAATGATTTTTGGCATATTATGGCAAGTTTTCAAAAACGTTTTTAGTGATTGCTTGCCATAATGTGTCAAATTTATAGAACCTAAAAATAGGGAATAAACGGTGAAATCTAGGTCGATTCGTTGTCTTTAAACTGCGGTAAGCAGTTCTTGCGTTTACATATTTATGTTTTGAGGAATGATACAACCAATCGCTCGAGAGGTTATATCAATAAGTAATGTCCTTTATTCCTGAGGTCCAGTACACCTCTTCCCTTGTTACTATTAAATTTAACCTCATGAACATCGTACTATATTTTATCATCTCTAATATTTATCCTAACAGCCCTGTCCGCCGATGTTTATGCAATCTAACACAGTACCTACATATACAACCTATGCGCTCCATGTGTGAAAATGATTAAGAGGACGTTCCAAGAGTGTATTGTTCGTAGCCGAGATGGGGATATGGCGGAGAGATGAGGCTGGATGCTGCAGCGGAATGCCGAGATAAATCTCCGGGATGAGCGTCACCCAAGTGGCCCGAGGATCGACCATTCATCAGCGGGTCCATACAGAGTGTTATTAATGGTCTTCTCGCTATTAAACTCTCAAATGGAAGTGTTAAAGATGAGCACCATTGAGAAACAAAGGCGATGGCCGCGGCTTGTTTCTATCTTTAATCTCTCGCACAGATCAATGATTGTGTGCGGAGTTATGGCTGGCTGAGTTAGAGACAGAGTTAGTGCACCTACCCGTACCTGTAAGTATATGTACCAACTATATATCTACCTTCAGATGCGCGTAAGATCTATCAAATCATATTGGTTTCACGGATTACAGGTGAAATTTAAGAGTCATTTTAAAATTGTGTATTAATTACGTCGAGGGTAGGGCATACAGGAAATATACATCAGGAACGGATTAATGAAAGCATGTTTCCATTGTATCTGCTTATTGAACATAATACTCGTATTTTAGACTGAATGGAACACAACTCTTATAAATTGTATGATTCGTAACTTCTACACCAAGATTTTAAAGCAATTAGAAGTGGTGTATATAAGAGTGGACGGAAAGAAAATAGTGTTAAGCATGTTGTTTGTTCTATTTCTACTGCATGTTTCATCTTAATTTGTGAAGTATGTTATTTTTGTAAAATTGTGTGATATTAGTTACATAGATATCTATAATGAGTGTCTGGTACTGGTGACGTTGGTTATCAATGATTATTTTTAAATACACATTGATGATTCTGATCCCTTCGGTTAGTTTGGAGGGGAAATATTTTTCCTGGATTACCACTAAGCACATTTAAATAAATTTCAACTAATGCGTTTACGCTTGCAACGCTCATATATTTCCGTGTAACCAGTAACTACCCAGCTCCTAACTACCTGTATCATGGTCTGCTTCAAGAGGCTAAAAAGACAACGATAACACTACTTAATTCACGGTTACGCCCGTCAAAATTATTGACAAACAATACAAATATAATATCATAAATGATACACACCGTGAGACAGGATTCAACGCCACAGCAACACCAAACCAAAAAGTACAACACAAACCAAGCGACAAGAACAAAAAAGGTCACAAAAACTACCAAAGGTTGAAAAAAAATTCTCATCAATATTAAGCAACTTTTGATGAGCTACCTATTCCAAATGATTGCTACTTAAGTTCAGATTTACAAACCCCAAAACTTGCTTGATTACTGCTTTTGTATCAAAGAAATCGAATCCCCTATGCAAAAAGGTCACTAAATTTGTTCAAATGCTGCAAATTGTTTTGCTGTTTCTTTGATCTTGCTGCTGTTTGGTTGTGTTTTAGATCCAGATTCCTTTTCTTTGTGGTTTGCTGTGTCCGTGTATGTGAGGTGAGAAGATGGACCGAGCGGCCCATTAGCTACAAAGGAACCTCTATTAGATTAGTACGCGGCGAGGTAATTACAGTTTGCTCTGCTCCCTTTCATGGGGCAAATTGCCTTCAACCCTCCCGGGCTCCCGGTCCGGCCCCGAAGGGACGGGAGACAAATGTTTGTTCGTTCCTTCTTGGACCACAAATATTTTGAAAGACTTCGGGGCATCAATTTTATAATCGATAAAATAGCCGCTCGTCTATTAAATAATACGCCAAGCGAATGGGGAATCTTGGTTAGGGTTTGGCAGGTATTTCTGTTTTTGTTTCACAAATTAGGAAGACTTGATAATTGAAAATTGATCGAGAACCAATGTTTAACAATTTATTTAAGGACTGAGCGTAGCGAAGTCCTGTATTATTTCGACAACTTTGTGTTTCGTCTGTCTGTAAATCTGTTGTTACGTTTACAAGATGGTGGCCGTTTTAATGGTTCAGTAAAGATTCATTAAAATAGGAAATTGCGACGTTTATTTGGATGTTCTTATTGGCATTATTTCGACAATAATTACCTGCCTGAAGAAAGTTTGCAAATATAATTTTCCCTGAGATGTGATGGGACAAATTGTATAATTCGTTATCGGAAATAAATAATAAAAAACTGTTATATAAAAATCACAAATCTAAATGATATATGAAATTAATTTATTAAATAAAAGAAAATAAATTAGAAACAGATTTTTTTGGATGCGAGGTCTACTGATCACAGAACTATTAGTTTTAATGAAATATTTACTTTTACCAACTTATGTAACTGAAAAGTTGGAGTTAGCCAAAACAATCAGTCCCTTGTTGTGTTAATAATATTTTTACGATATTTAGATATGGTTTTCTTTCGAATTTGTTTTCGCTCTGACAATACCGTAGTGAGACAGAATAATCGTTATAGTGAAACAATTAAATCATGTCAATTTCAATGTCGACGTTGCTGGCTGTGGCTTATGTCAATGGCTGTAGCATGGATTTTGCATAATATCTAATGTTATTTTATAATTCAAATAAAAATAACCATTTATACAGAGATGCCTTTTTGTACATTCTCGTCGGAGGCTTTGTTGCTGTAGATACAAACAAATCGAAGTTTGTAAAATGATTATTATATCAGTTAATGGTTGTTATCATTTCAAAGATAAATAGAAAGAAAAGCCCTCAGACGGATATTTTCCGACGGGTGAAGAAAAAATAAAATGGTAAAAAGTAAAAACTTGTACTGTTTACCCTTAATACTTCCCTTCATATTATGTGAATACAACGGCCTCCGTGATCGAGAGGTAAGGCTTTCCACTAACAATCCGAAGGTTGCGGGTTCCAAACCCGGCTTTCGCAAGAATTTTTTATTTGTTTCAGTTGTTATTTTTCGACTTATTCATTAAAAAATATGTAGTTGTACAATAACATTTTTTTTAAATTTAAACATAAATTTATAGTAGGTACCTATGTTTGCGGCACGTTCCAGATTGGAAGATACCTACTCTTAGTATCGCCCTGGTGTTATTCAGAATTGAAATGTTGCGTGAAATAGCTTTAACCTTGATCTGAATAGCCAGGTACTTCCCCACCTTCCTCTTCCCTCCATCTAATTTCCCTTTCTACTATATTCATCCTCACAACGTCCCCAATTGGGGATGCTATAGTTACACTGGCTCCAGATGGTTGGAAGCATTTCTGACTCTTGTGCGGTATTCACATGTAATTCGTATTTTTAAATAAGAAATTCAGCAACAATCAAACGTCATCAAACACGCGACAGGCATAGACAATCCATAGAAAATCCAATG
Source organism: Hesperophylax magnus (assembly GCA_026573805.1). NCBI lineage: Eukaryota > Metazoa > Arthropoda > Insecta > Trichoptera > Limnephilidae > Hesperophylax > Hesperophylax magnus. Next base: position 395,156 of record JAIUSX010000052.1, read on the forward strand.
AGGTACAAATAGAGTCAGCTTTGGCGTTCGAAGTATTGGCCAAGCATATCGGATCATTGTCTTATGTGAGATATCACGGGCATCAGTCGGTTACACAGACTTTTGTACACATCGTACTGGAAAATATAGTGAAAGCAATACCTTTCATCTGTAAGTAGGGATTTACCATAATTAATAGTCGTTTAAATTGACTTATTAATGTTAAAAACTTCTGAAGCATTTGCTTGGCGACGGTCATCTTCGACACGTTCTTTGAGTTCGTTCGCGGTCGGAAGGATTCGGGCGACATCGACAGTCGTCACACCTCCGTTCCAACTTACCCCAGGGGAGAAATATTTCACACTGATATTGAAAAAAATTTAGACACTATTTATATATAACTCAAAGACTCAGAGGCTGATGCCTTCCGAATTTCGACGGCGAACCTGATGTACCGCGTTGAATTTGTATTTTTGTGTTAAGTCCCTAATGGCGACTTAACCTAACATAACTTAATCATGCTTCTGGTGTAAACTGCGTGGCATAAAGTTTATGTTTAGACTTACTGAATTCAATACTAAGTTCGTTTGTGCGAAAGTACTGTGAAACAATATACGATTTTTTTTAATTACTTATCCACTTTTGTACACATTTGTCTTTCGCCCCTATTATTGCTTTTTATTGGTAGCAGTAGTTCACCAATCAGTGGTGAAGTACTAGCCAACCTACCTGCCATTTAAGAGACAAATCCGTGAAAGCATGTTGCATAACGTGTCGATATTTATTCTCTTGGTTTACTACATTGTTTATTATAGGTGTAACAGAACGTTTCGACCACCAGACTAGGCATATGCCAGCGTTGTACGACCAAAGAATGTCAATTTTTTTTGTCTGTTGAAAATGACTAAATATTTTTAAATGTAGAATTTCTTTCATCGAGAGATAGTAAATTTCATTGTCCTTTCTGAGTTAAAGGAAGATTTTATGTAAATAGGTGACATCAGTTTTTTCTTTAGTATTACTTACTTATTGCCCACCGAGGATCACACTTCGACGGTAAACTTCCGCTGAAGTTTGCGGTCTATCGACCTTTACCACTTGGCAGTCAGCATCCCAACATTGGCTGGAATTAGTACACATTTCCGTCACTCTCGAGATGTTGTGCATTTGAAACAGGCCAGCCTGTCAGCCATGTATTTATTATTTCAAGTCGAGCAGTGCTTCGCGTGGAAAAAATGGCAATGGATTTTTTTTATCAAAACATATTAATATTACAAATGGTCAAGTAAGAAATCCGAACGAATGTTTTGGATACACCAACGGTTGGGGTAAGAAACCAAAAATAAAGAAACTGAGTTGGTGGGAGAATAAACATTTCTAAAATTTTAGCATATCATTCTAATTTATCTCAATATTGATAACATGTATGTGCCCATTTCGGATAATGGAAGCTTTTCAAATATTACAGTAAATTTAACCATCTTACCTTGCATCAAATGGGGTGGTTATGTTTTTTTGTATACTGTACAAAGACATGACGGAGGCCTAGCGAAAAAAAGTTTTCGACCTCGGCAGACATTTGTGACTGTTTTCAGTTTCTGCCAATTTCAACCCCGAAGGACTAATTTTATTAGCAAAGAATGTTTAATAATTTTAAAATAGAGAAAAAATTTAAATATTTTTTTATAAATATCTGTGAAGTTAATAGTGTTTGAGGTAGGTACAGCTGTTCAAAATTACAATTTTTTAATATAATTTAATTTTTAGCAATTTTAGCGATTTTAACTTGGAAAACTGTGAAATACCTACTGAGGTCTCAGAAAATTCAAAACACCTAAACCGGAAAGCTTCCGATCATAGATTAAAAAAAAAAAGTATCATGTGCCAATAATATTGAATTCCATTGATTGTGACTAGTAATATTAAAACAAAATTGGTTTATTGGAAAATTTCTATTAAAAAATTTTGTCCAATAATAATATAAAGAATGGTCAATAGCCCTGTAAAATATCAATGAAAACAATTTTTAAATTTCCATTACGCCTTAGACACATTATACTATATTGTGCGCGCATAATTTGCGTGTGTGCGTGGCATGTACATATTATGTGGTATCGTATTAAGGAGAGAGGGTCAGATCTCAGATCAATTGGGGAACTGCCGCTGATTATCATTTATTTGTATGGGATCTGTCACTTTGAAGGGTGACAGCCACGTAATTACGACGCTCCTTAAATTTTTCTGACCCCTTCTCCTACCGTAGATACCTACGGTAGGAGAGGGGTCGCATAATCTTCAAATATAGCCTGGCTAGCAGATCACAGAGCATATCATCGCCACGCTGATTATCATTTGTTTGTATGGGATCTGTCACTTTGAAGGGTGACAGCCACGTAATTACGATGCTCCTTAAACTGTTCTGACGGTAAGAGAGGGGGTCGCATAATTTTCAAATATAGCCTGGCTAGCAGATCACAGAGCATATCATCGCCACGCCTGCACTTATGGCTAGCAATATGGATCTATATAAAGCGCTTTGAGCTTATAGCGTAATCCGTCACCCCCTTTAAGTCTGTATCTGATGGTGCTGTAGTTAAAATTGTAACTATGATTCAGATAATAAATAATAATAATAAAACACGTGAGCGTGTGAGAGAATCCTCTAGAAGGTGACTAATTTCGAGGTTCTTTGACGACATAAAGATAGAAAAACCTATTAACTGGCTCACGTCATCAGAATCGATAACAAGATAAAGTTATTGATTATAAGATTACGCAACTGATAAACTAGGGATGATCAATGAAATACATAAGGAAGACCACAATATTGTCGAAACTTGCCTGGCGAGTGAAGATGACCTTGAAGATAGCCAACCTCGCCAATATACCCGAATACCACACAATTAATTAACATTTTATTTAAATCTATCCCCCAAAATATAAAATTATGACAATTTCCTAAAGAAGCACTGCGTCGCCCCTTCTAAAAAGACAATCACCATTGACAGCCAACAACAGAACAAAGCTGGTTTATAACTTTTTGGGGCAACTCTTCGACTTATAAAAACTCCATTGAAATCATTGAACATTCATCATTATTTGTGTGATTAACTCGATTTACTACAAAGTAATCGACTATGGTTTAAAAAAACTCTCACAATTTACCAAAAAACGATTAGTTAACAATTGGCAATTCTAGGTAGTAGGTACCAAGTAATTATGGGCCCGAATCAAATTATTACAATGCAATTGAACAGGTAGGTAAAAGAAGTAAGCAAAAATAATATTTACTTTGCTCTTTCAGCAATTACACAAAGGTATCGGAAGTGAAAATATAGTTCTGAAAGCTTGTGGATGTAATTCAGGTAAAAAAGGTATTTTTTGTTCAAGATTTGAACATTTCTGATTGTTGATTATAAATTACATAGAGGTACATAAAACAAGTATTTATAAATGTCTTTTGTGGTTATTTTAAATTTTCATTGTTTTTTTTATTTATTTGGTGTTTTAAATTTGTATGCTTGTAGGTAGGTACTTTTTGTATAATTTATTTTGACGGCCTGCTTGGTCGAGGGGTAAGGCTCTCGATTAGCAATCCGAAGGTCGTAGGTTCAAATCCCTGCGTGCAGAAGTAAAGTTTATGTGATATTTTGTGTTATTTCACAATGTTATCATTTAATATAAGGCATGTTTCCGGCAAAATCCAGGGTGTAAGATACGCTCAGTATCGCCTTGGTGTAAGAGCACCATTCAGAATTGAAACGTTGCTTGAAATGGCTTTTAACCGTGTTTGGTGACCAGATCTGAATATTCGGGTACTTCCCCATCTTTCACTTTTCCATCTCCTTCTCTTCTCCACTAACTTCAGCCTCACAACATGCCCAGATCGAGGATGCCAAGGTCTCACTGGCTCCAGGCAGTTGGGAGCACTTGGGACTCTTGTGCGGTATTCACATGAAAAAGGTGTTTTTATTTTTTTCCTAGATAGGTAGTTACAACATTATTTATTAGATATGTATCTACTGACTACTTACAGCATTACACTGCACATTCGTTAAACGGTGTTTTTGTTATCCATTGTATAAAGACTGTAAAAGCTTAGCTTCGAGTTGGTATTAATAAAAAATATCTTTAAATGGGCTCCGAAAGAACTTGTAACGATGGATTTTTCGCAGACTGATACGTGAAATTCCGGTCTTGAAAAAGTTAGTTTATTTCAGTCAAATTATTCTTTGATTAAAAAAGTATCAAGTCATATACCAATTAAATAAAAAATTTACCACGTTTTTTAGTAAGACCGTGGGTGTAGGTACAACTATTTATTTATACCAAGTAGGTACGTACCTAATTTACGGTTATTTTAATATGTGGTCACATGGCTATGGGGACAACATTAAAAAATTATATATGTATTTGGTTTTAACCTTATATTGATATTGGTAATGTATTCAGAGTTAAGAAGGAAATGTCAAGATGGGTATGTTTTTTTAAATTTTCTAATGATTTCTCACAATCTTTTCAAAAAGCGGAACTCTGGCTCTAGACGTCACTTGAGCCAATGAGATCGTATAGTGGCTCTGTATTGTATTTTCAAACCTGTCCTATCATATTCTTGTGATTTTCGGTCATCAGGTTAACTATGTATCATGTATATCCTTCAGATTTCAAAATATTTTTTTGTAAATTTATCAGTCTGCAAAAATTCTGCTAATTCAGTTATTTACAAACAGAGGGCTCTATTTTTGTGTGGATTCAAGTATCGTGTAATAGATCCCTCTAATTAATTCCATTATAAGATACGTATTTATTCCATTATCTAAAATTAAAAGCCTATTCCAGATCTACGATGCAGAAGAAACTTTAATGACTCCGCTAGGAAATGACAAGCACTTTTTTTTCAATAATATTCAATTATTCCATATATTCATTCCCTGCATACATTGAAAAGGGAAATAAAATAATAAATTTCCTAATTTTGAAACAAACTACACAGCACAGGTATCGAAAAATATGTCTTTAGCTGAGTACCACATTTTTTTCTATTCTTTGGAAAACAACGAAGAAAAATACAACATTATTTAATATCTAGGTAGGTAGGTAGGTACTATTCTACGGACGAAGGAAAGATACAAATATTTATACCTATGTTATTTTTTCATTAAGGTATCTACGTACTTTTAACTAACCAACCATCACTCTTTTCTCCAATCATCTACGTGTACAAGTCATCCAAAGTGTGCACAATACCCACAAGTTTTAATTAATTATTTGAATTTCTTGTCACATGTACCGCCGAAAATTAATTGCACTGTTAGAAAGTAGAATAAAATAACGTGAAAGATTTTAAGATCTGACCTGTTGTAGGAAATGGAACTGGATTGCTGAGCATTGTTAGCTAATGAATTAAAGATATCTGATAGTGTTAGGGTTATGTTGAGTGAATGGTATGGAGATGAGTGTTGAACAGAGGTGCCGCCATCTGTGTCGGAAGTAGTCAATCATCTCTGATCGTGTTACTATCGTCACGATCTGCCGTTGCCTTTAGCCCCAGTCTGCCTGAGATTCTTGAGAACCCAACATCCAACACCCAGCACCTCTCCACTCTCCATTCACCGAGCACCATTCAAGACCTAAGTAATCCGCAGCATCTCAACACCACTTCTTTTGTGGCACCTAAAAAGGCTGATGTATGAAGGTGATCACTGATTGATAACAAAGGTACCGCTCTTGTATCGGTTCGTCTGGTATTTGTGTTTGTTTTTCTATTCTGTTTTTATTACGTTAATGTATCCTTCTATGTCTGATACAGCACCATCACCAGCTGTTGTACCACTATTCTCGCACTTTGAATAAGTCTCGCACCCGCAACTACACTGCCGTAAGTCAAAATGTGTATATCAAACTGAGACGATGAACTTTGAAGTCTATTTGGATATATCAATATGTATAGACTACACACAATTTTAAAAAAAATAATTGATGAATATGCTTATTAATATTAGTGCGCTATAAAGTTTAGCAGAATTCATATCAAAAACAGTTTGTAATGTTTGTTATTGTAGAAGGAATCTAATTGTTTTAGTTTAAAATCTGGCATTTTTCTGTGTTTTATATCAAACAGAAGACTAACTGATGTTTTCAAACTTACATGACATGACACATGAAAAAATTATGCAGCAAAAAATTGTTTAGAATACTTTTGGTAAGAGTTAGAATTTCGTAGTGCGAGGAATACTATAAAAATAAGCTTCTCAATAAGCATGAGATATTTTCTGAATTCTTCAAAAATATAGGCTAAAAGCAAGTGGGTATTGCAATTTTATCACCTCACCAATAGAGTTATCGCTAAAAGGTTTTCCCACATTTTTTCTTCTTTCCTTACCCTAATCGCTATGCACTGTGGACACAAGGAATGTTTCTTCAATATGCTTCCACTGTATCCACAACATCTTCAAGTAGTCCGTGTGGCATTTCAGGTAATTCTAAGCTGATAAAGGGAAGCCGTGTCAAGTAATCCTTTTACACACCTGTTCCCAATTCTTCTGGTCCATGGCCGATCTTGACTTATCTAAAAAAAATGTTCACAAAGGGTTTACGTGTTCCATTGATGTTTGTTTAGTCGAGATTTACCAGACCTTGAAGGATACAGGCTTTTTTTATTTCCTTTTCCATGTTACCAATACAAATACTTATGAATCATTCATGATCAAACAAACCTAAAGGGTTTTGACATTTTTTTGTTGTTCTTGTTTGTTTTTGTTCATGAAATACAGTTGATTGTGGATTACATGAATCTTCTCAACGTATTTTTTGCTGGGAGCAAAAAGGGACACTGAAGGACATAATAATAAGATAACTGATTAAAATTCATCAAAAACCCTGAAAAAGTTGAAAATATGCCGAAAATACTTTAAATCAGCACGTAGAATAGATTAAGTAAGAGTCATTTTGAGATCTGGTTAATTTTAGTTTATACTGGCTAATAAAATAAATGTATGCATTTGCATTTGCATTAAGTAAGTATTTATGAGCAATATTCGTTCCCGAACACAAACAAAACTTAGTGAAATCATAGTTTTTTTTTCAGCATGAAAACACTCCATCTATTCGATGTTGATATTATCAAGTTAAACGTAAGGTTTACTTGAATGACTGGCCCTAGTTCTCCAGTTCCAGTAGTGGAGGCAGGTAGATCCCTATCGGCATATTAAATAATATTAAAGGCATCCGGATCTGACAGCCCTAGATATTTATGCAAATAGATTTGATTACCCACACCTCTCGGCGTGAAGCCTTTTTACCAAAGGCCGAGCCGCCTTCAGGGTAAATGGTGTCCCTGGACCTTTGTGGTCAATTTAAGGGATGTTTTATTTTATAGAATGGGGATGTTTTCGGTCGAGAATGGCCGCACAGGTGAATGGGGCCCAGCGGGGGCCGCGGCGCTTTGCATTGACAAAACTAGTTTTATTTTCTCACACTCTGGTAATTGCGGACACAATGCCATTAATGTGTTGAGAGACACAAAGGAAGCTGAATAAAGATTTGTTTTAGACTGAATTTAAGAAAGAAACTGAGTTATTTTGGAACAATGTATGTATCTGCCTATTGATTTGGCGAAATTTGTAAAACCTCGTGTTGCTGTTTTATTTTTGGTGCAATGCGAAAATTAGTTATTTGTGTAAATGCTTTTACTTTCTCTAAGCGGAAAAGGTAAGGTAGGTAGGTATCTACCTATAATATCTTTTAAATTGTTGGGTAGGTAAGGAATATTGACAAAATTATTTTTAAAAATCGCAAACAAAGGGCACTAAAAATAAATAAAATACTTTTTATTTAATCTATGATATATTTTTTTATGAAATAGAACATCATATTTATGAATAAGTTGTTTTGCCTTCCGAAGGCTTTATCAAACGATACTTAACATAACAAACATATTAAAATGGAATTCTACAAATTAATTAACCTTGAATGAAATAAATTAAATTTATATAATGTTACAATGTTTACCCGCAAAGCAATTGTTAAAATAGGTTCCATGATAATTCAACACAGTTCAATTCAACACAATTTTAAAAAGTGATATAAAGTCATTAGAAACGATGAAAAAATTTTTTTTTAACCTAACCTAACCTACTTAACCCAGTTAATAAAGTTTTTGTTTTATCACTTTCCATGACTTTATATACTTTTTAAAGATGTGATGAATTATCATTGTGATGATTTATACGGTCACCGTTAAAATAATATATGTAGGTTGGTTATTTTTACATCACGAGCATGACGCCGAACTTATGTATTTTATCAGCCAACAAACAATATAATTTACCCTTTATTATCCATAGGTAGGTACCAAAAGTTTGATTGCCTTTTGAATATTTAATTAAATACCTGAATGTCGGTAGGTGGGTGCTAATCTGTTCTCGCTAACTCAATTAAAATGGCAAAAATAATAAATGAAAACCAACCCCATCCACTTGCACCGGCATCATCTGTCGCCCAGTCGTAATAAATTCAATAATGATTCCTGCCTTGGAATTTTATTAACCGATGCGACCCGACGGGTCAGAATTAAATTTGGCATAAATAATAAAAATAAAAAAACAACATAATAACACTATTAAACACCGTCCCGAACAAATAAATATAGTTGGGGTGTTAGTGGGAGGGGGGACTTGGGGCTGCCCCCCAAGGGGACAAGGGGGGGGCGGCTACGCCGCGGGGGTCGCCGTTTGAAGTGCGCCGCTCTCCTTTGTGAGGAATTTGTTGGAGAAAAATGACTTTGTGTAATTTAAAAGGTGTGATAGTGATTTGTAGGATCGCTGCGGGGGCCCCGGGCTGGGCCCCGAGCCCGACACTTGCCCCCCATAATATAATGCCGTTTTTTCCACCTTTTGTTGCGACCAGTTCTACAAGTGGAAGAATGGAACTTGTTGGTAGAGTGAAATGATATTTACTTTGTGTGAGCGTGTTTTGGAAATTCTCTAACAATGTTCTCGGATTGTTACGCAACAGGTAGGTTATTATTTGTTCCAATCGGTTTTTTGTCAAAGGACTTTTGCCGATTCGGCCATTTGAATTAGATTCCCAGGCGGAAATCATATATATTAAAAAAAAAGGTTTTTTGAATGACCTTCGCAATACAAATTCCATCCTGTAGGTAATGCACTTATATTATTATCATTTTTTAAAAATAAGTAAGTAGGTACTTCGTAATTTATAGTAAAAATGTTCAATTTTCTGGTATTACCTAATTATTAATATTATTATTTATTTTTTATTTTTATTATTTTAAAAAAATAATAATTATTATTACTATTACCTACAAAACTATCTAACTAGTGACTTATTTTTCATACAATAGTAAGATTTCATGTTTTTACGGTCAAATAAATGTAAAGGAAAAACAAATAAGCGTTGGAAAATTAGGTAGGCAGGTACAAACCCACTTATTCGATGATTTATATAAAACATTTATACTTTTATAAATATTTAGGTAGGCAAGGAGAGGACGCGATCTCAGGGGGGGGGCAAAGGGAGAAAATGGAAGGAGGGGGGTCAGAAAATTTATTAAAAAAAATTTTGGGACGTAAATAGGTACCTACCTACCATTTAACATTGTTAAATTCGTGAACAAAAACAAAAAACTTCACAGTTGTTCAACCTTACGTATGTCTTACGGGTGGATACCTATCTAATAATACATTATTATTATATGATTAAAACAAAATTAATAATAATTATAAAATATTGAAACGAGTAAGTAGGTACCTACTTAGTATGAAAAATAAGCGGAATGGTTCCAATTTAGAATATAAAATAATAATTTTACATGCCAATTTGATCCCTAAACACGGCTAACGACACAGACACAAATCCTTGACCTTAAAAATGTTCAAAATATTTACACTAATTAGACTAGATTGACCTTTCCTGCATAAAATTTACTCTTTTTCATTGTCTAGTAGGTATTCTGAGAAAAGGGAACATTACTAATTTTTTAAGAAATTTTTCTAATTATCGGCAATCCGGTTAAAAGGGGATTGCAGGCCTAACGAATATATTGACAGGTTTCCTGATAAACTTTTTGTAAATTACGAATGTATTATCACGATATCGGAACACGTGTTTATGAAAGTCTGAATATTTTTGCATTTCGTCATGGTAATACATTATCAAGGCAAGTACTCATACATTTGCTTTGATAAATTGATTAGCCTGTTTGTTTGTTTGTTTGTCCTCTGTTTGACTTGAAAGAGATATAAGCTACCTCTCATCCGGGAAAAACATTCTATACCTACAGGAAAATTCTTTGTGCATTAATTTCTCCCTAATTCCACGCGAACGAAGCCGCGGGAAAAAGCTTGGAATATGTTTCAAAAGTCAATCACCTGACACTACCAAACTCAACTATATAATAGAAAGTACCTACCTACCTAACTACGGAATAACTTTGCCATTGTACCTACCTTCAAAATGATCTAAACCCTGTAACTTTACTGATATTACACACTTTTTATTTATTTATTTTAATAATAGAAGATACAATATAATAAAATAAAACATAACAATCTTAATTAACTAATTACAATTCCCGGTTAGTGGAGAATTACTCTAGAGTCTTACTGGGTAGTTAGTCAATTTATTAATTTATTTATTTTTTATTATTATTTTTTTTTGATGTTCTCCCATAATAAGCAATTGCTGGTGTGTATGAGGTATTATTTGTTTAGTTTTTTTTTTTTTTTTGTAGATTTTCAGTATATTTTTAAAATTGTGTTTTGAATTCTTTGAATCTATCATTAAGTGATCTAATATTTTTTGGAAATTTGTTCCTAAGTATTTGTAGTTTTGCTGACCAAAGTTTTTTTTACAAATCGGAATTGGTAACATGTATTTTTGCCTGAGATTTGCTCTGTTTTTGAATGGTACGGTTTTGTTTAGGATATCCTCTTTGTAAACTTGTAAGGTTGAGTTATACAGGAATAGAGTATTTAATTTTCTGACTTTAAATTCTTTTAATATGAGTTCAGATGAATATAAAAATAATTTCTTTAATATTATTTTAATTATTAGTTTTTGCGCAGTGTAAAGAGGTTGTGTGTGAGTTTTACAGGCGCCACCCATCCTATTTGAGCAATCGGGGGAATTGATTCTGTGGATATTGTTTATTTATTTATTTATTTATTTATTAATCTTAAGTTAGCTCACATCTTCGTGTGTGCTAATAGTTTTATAAACATATAAACATGTACATTGTTTGGCAAACATAATCTTTCTTTAAATATTTGAATAAAGTCACAAAAAAAGAAACATTAATAATTGAGATAGACATATTTTCTTAATTCATTTTTGAACTTATTAATATTTTCTATCACAGCAATTTCCTTCGGGATTTTGTTATAGAGTTGAACGGCCTGGTACATCAGAGATTTTTGGGTGCTTGTTTTTTTTCTTGTTGGCAATCTAATTTGCTTAGAATTTCTCGTCCCGTGTCCGTGTATCTCGTTATTGTAATTTATTTTTCTTTTCAGTTCCTTAGACATCATCCCTAAGTTAATTTTATGTAAAAATAAGTACATTCAAATACACAGTTTGCTTCACCGTCAAAATATTCAGCTCCTTTAACATGTCTCTTATCCGTGTGTATATGTTGCGCTTAAGTATTATTCGCATTGCTTTATTTTGCAGTATTTGCATTTTTTTCATTTTCTCTTTATTGCAGAGAAAAAGAATACTTGAACAGTAATTAAAGTGTGGTGATATAATTGTATTATATATTATCTGGCATGTTTCTTTATTTACTTTGTTTCTGATTCTACCAAGAAATGATATTTTTTTTGCAATTTTTTTAATTGTATAGTCTGCATTTTTTGAGAAGTTCAATTTTGAGTCTATAATAACACCTAGATATTTAATTTCTTCCACTTTTTTTATGATTTCTCCATTTATAGAAACCTTTGGTTCCTCATGCGTATTTGTTCTGCCTATATGAATGTATTTTGTCTTATTTACATTTAGTTTTAATTTATTTAGTTTGAGCCATTTTGACAATGTTTCTAAGTCACTATTTATCTTTTTGATTGCTTTCTCATAATTATCTTCTGCAATATAAATTAGTGCGTCGTCTGCAAACAGTCTTATTTTGCAATGTTTTAATATTTTTACCATATCATTTATGTAGAGTATAAACAATATCGGACCCAATACAGATCCTTGCGGTACACCCAGCTTAATTTCAATCGGATTTGATATATTGTTTCTTATCTTTGTTGTTTGTTGTCTGTTGCTTAAGTAGTTTTTAAACCATTCCAGTTCTTTCCCTTTTATTCCATATTTTTTTAATTTTTTAATAACTCTTTTTCTATCTATTGTTTCAAAAGCTCTCTGAAAATCTAAAACACCGCAACAATATGCAAGTTTTTATCTATATCTTCCTTCCAATCATCAATTACTAAATTTAACGCTGTTTCACGTGAATTATTGTTGATACAATGCAAACTTTTTTTCTTGTATTGGCAGTCAATGCAGAAAAGACATCTGTGCAGAAATAACTGAGTATCTAAGCGGGATCAATTTTTCATGTTGGTTTATATTTTAGGTTCAACTGGCCATCTAGGGTTTACTCTATCCGTGTTCGTATACGTGACGCATTTATTGCTGAAGGTGAATATAATATTTATGAGCGTACCTTCCGCTTAAACTAGTTAAATCTATTCATAAATTGCTTTTATTATGTAATTTGTCGAAATTTAATTAAAACGGGAAAGTTATTTAATACTTCGTCTTAAAACTCATTGTAACACTGTAATTATTTCGTTAGACGTAATCAATTTACTACTCTACCACCTATGTACGTAGTTTTTTGTATTAATTTTAAGGATCCTTTATGTAAGTACAATTTTATAAGAAAGTTTGATGGATGGTACAACCAGTGGCTTGTCTTGTATTATATTAGTATATGATTTTCACGAAAAAACCTAGGTAGATACCTTCCTAGGTATTTAGGTAGGTACTTTAATCTTTTAAAATATAAAAAATCTCCTTTTATCGGTCTTTTTTCAACGAAATCATCAGTTATCGAAAACTTCTATCTATATTAAGAAGAGCGTTTGTGGCGGGCGGGCAGTCCATTGGCGTGGATTTGATTTTTACACAAATCTTCAGTTTTATTCAGATATTTGAAATTTCGCACCCTTTGTCTTCAACGTGAATTTAAAAAAAACCTTACTCATTTTCCCACCACTTATTGCTAATAAACCAAATTCATCACTTTCAAAATAAAAAATAGAAAAAATTCGTAAGAAAACCTGAAGTTGACAATTCATTGCGCTTTGGGCATTGTTAAAAATGTCCTTCATTAGAAAACGTTGACTATATATATATATAACTTATATAGGTGAAAAAACTTAAAATGGGCTGAACAAAATAAGAACCAACACTGATGAAATCTTCGAGAATCTTGTCAATTAAACAACTCTATTCTTAAACAATACTCTTTTACATTCATAAACACAAAACACAAGAAACTATAACTAAAACTTGTATTAAAAACAATATATCGCAAAGTCAAAAACATATCCTCAACACAGGCTTGTCCTAGTGAGGTTAAAAATTATAACTTTATGAAAAAGATACAATGTAAAGAATCAATAAATAAATAAATAAATAAAAATATCCAACAAGCAACTGCAAATACACCGCTTGGGCAAAACCATATCCAAAAAGCTACTGCAAATACAACATTTGGGCAAAACATATCCGACAAGCAACTGCAAATACAACGTTTGGGAAAAAACATATCAAACAATCTAATGCAAATACAACATTTGGGCAAAACATTTTCTTATAAGGACAAGCAATTGCAAATACAACGTTTGGGCAAAAACATATCCAACAAGCCACTGCAAATACACAGCTCGGGCAAAACATATCCAACAAGCAACTGGAAATACAACATTTGGGCAAAAACATATCCCACAAGCAACTTTGAAAATACAAAAATAATATCATTTAAATCTCAAATAAAAATCTAGATGCGAAGCATGGACATAGAAAATGTACGTTGTACGTAATGTGTGTTGTACTGACAACAAATGGTGACTAAAACCGAACCACTCAACTACACTAAAAACACCATGTAGATAATAATATATTTATTTCTGAAAAAAAAACACTACACAATATATTTATAATTACTTTATATTATACATACTACTTAATTTTAATAAAACGTAAATGAAATCCATCAATATATGTTTAGAAAAAGGAAGATAATAAAAAAATATTATTCTTATTATAAAGCAGAATATTTGTACTTCTTGATGAAGTTTTGCACACTTGACGTTCAAAATAATATGAAAATTACTGTTGTCATCTGATTTCGAGAAACGCGGACTAATAAAATTTAAATAATTTCAAGAAACATACAGGCCATCATAATATTTACAAAGTTTTAAATTTAAACTGTAAATTTCTTTAGAAGCCTTATCGTAGGTAGTCTGCACCTTTTACACCTACAACACGCTTCACCTACTTAAATACCTACGTGTATTACATAAGATTTCGCACAGTGAAACGAATGTTTGAGAAATGCAGGTAGTTCGACAATAATTCCTCAATTTGCTGTCGGCACAATGGTCCCTCCACAAACAAGCTGAATCCACCCAAATTACTGAAATGATATCTCCCTAATGGCGGACAGTATTACCTGTATTAATGATCCGACACCTTGAGATGGGAATGATTGGTCCAGCAAAGGCAGTGCAAAAATAATCATCCTATCAAGACCTACACAAAGTTTTATCGCATTTAATAATGCTATTTTTTTACACCGGTCGATATTGTTTTTTTTTCATTTTCATTAATTTTCGAGAAAGACTGTATTTCTCAGAAGCTAGAGATTTAAATTTTATTCGAAATATCTAAAATAAATTTTATTAATTAATTGAACTAAATAAATAATTAAATGAAAGAATGCATTATTAATGCCTTCAGGAGGCGAAACAACGTAATAATAATTACTTACATATTACAACTTGTTTTTAAATAAATTGTTTTTATAAATGGAATAATAATATTATTGAATACATTAAAGGGAAAAATAGAAGGAAACATACATGTAGAATGGAGTTCTACAAATTAAACTTGATAACAATAAATAAAAGATTCGTTATAAGGTATGAAGTTTCGCAAATAATTATCGAATTGTAGAATATGTGTTATAAATGTGAAAAAATATCACCTAGTAAATTGAGAGCACTTTAATCGAACTGCATGTTTTTTTACAATATATATATTGTTAAAAAATTAATAATTTAAATTAATTTTAAACTGACCACCAGATACTACTTAGATGACAAAAGTAGCTATCTACAGTGTCTACTTATGATGTAGATAATATACGAAGTTTTTCTTGATTATTTTATATCCAGTACTGAGAAAAACAATTCAATTCAACCTTGTGTATTTGAACTATTCATTCAAAAGTGTTTATTTCGTTTCTTATTGTGTTTCGGCAGCCTGCAGGTCCTGAAGACAAAATGAGTAATGCCCTTCGGGAATATGGGACCCTTTGAAGTCCTGCGGGTACTGATGGCCTAGAAGGACAGGGGACTGTGGGAACCAGGCGCAACCTGCAAAGGAACCGCAGGCCAAACATTAAACACACCTGACCTGGAAGTTGTTAAAAGTGGGTGGGCAGCTAATTGATGCCTCGGTGTTGAATGGAATTTTAATTGTTTTTGCTAATATCTGTAAATTTAAAATAATAATAATAAATTTTCAGGTAACAGAGTATTTAAATTTTATCTTTACTATATTATTATTATGTATTTCTGTTTCTCAAAATTTTAAAATTTAGGCGAAAAATATTAGAAATTTGGTATTTTCTTCAAATGAATCCCGAAGTATAAGATTATTTAAAATTACCTCTAGAGATTTTTTTCTCGATAACTTCGGAGATATTTCATCTTTGAAGATACTATTTGTATTTGCATGTGTTTTAAATGAAAGTAAGAAGCGGAGTTAAACCTTAAGAGAAATCCATTTTAAAGGATAAAAAAGAACCCAACAGAAGTTATACCACGCCGAGTTGTTGAGCACAAAATCAGTGGCGGTTTGTGACGTTTGAGCTAGAGTGTGTGCTAAGATCGAAGAATACAAACTTATTTTTGTTGTTATTTCCGAATGTTTTGTTATAAATAGTTTTTTTTTTTGTAATTTTTTCAGGATTTTCAGTTAAGTGGTGCGCTGCACCATTTTAAAGAAAAATCTTCATCATTTTAAACGCTTAGCTTATGTTTTCTGCATTCAGTAAAATTTTCTTTACTACATATTTAAAAAATAATAATAATTTAAAACTGCATTGTATTCGCATGAAAGTTAAAAATATACATTTTTCATTGAGAATTGATTACACCCACATGAGGCAAACAGTGCTAACACCTAGGTACTTCGAAATGATTATTGCGAGGGGAGTGAGTCCCTAGTCCCTAGTTCCACTTACCCCAGATTAGACCTCCTGACTTTATGACCCGAGACACATTACAGCCTCCCGCTTCCCCTACGAGGGTAAGTGGCAAGAGCACCCACATCCTACTTCCCCTATATCCCCTGCATCCCCTTCAAAACATCTACTAACGTTCCTTTTATACAGCAAGCAACATTTTAACCTTATTACGTCATCAATAACCACACAAATCCAAGAAATGAAGACATCAAACTTTCAAAGAAAACACATTTCATGCGATATGGAATGCGAGCTTTTCGTGATATAAATAAAAGCTTGTGCCTTTGTGATTTTTTACTCGCCGTGTTTGCTAGTTATTACAAATTAAAATATTAGCTCATTAATCATCTTATACCAATATGTCAAGTACCGAAACCATCTGCCATTTTTGTTTGCGGATGTGAGATGCCTTGTAAACCTATAAATAACATTAGACAGACAAGAAACTCGTGGTATTTTTCAAGTATTAAAAACATTAAGCGTTCAAAGTTTTTTTTTAAATAATCGGATTAATAAAATACGAGCAAAACAAACAAAACATGCACACGGGTAAGAAATTACCTAATATAACGTGCCTACAATTTTTTTTATTTTGTACAAATGCAACTTTTTTCTAGTGCGGCCAAATGTTAACCAGGCCTATCTGGTGTTAATCTAATATATCGTCATAATTCGAGCTTTGTACAGGCAAAACGATGAGTTTTTTTTTAAATAAATTTCATTATCGATGAACGGGTATAATTACAGCCAATTATTAGTCTACATCTAAATACTGTATAAATAACCAAGAGTTTGTGATCATTGACTAAGATTAATTTAATATTGTG
Source organism: Hesperophylax magnus (assembly GCA_026573805.1). NCBI lineage: Eukaryota > Metazoa > Arthropoda > Insecta > Trichoptera > Limnephilidae > Hesperophylax > Hesperophylax magnus. The sequence goes on from JAIUSX010000052.1 coordinate 412,472, forward strand.
TTACATACGTAGTACCTATGCAATAATTTGAAGGTGTTCATCTTCATGTAGGTTCTGCTCCTTGGGTAGGACTTGCCCCTTCCAGAAGGATTGGACAGCTATCACTGTTATTTGATCTTCCTATCCTGCTCCAATTCTTCTCCACGCAATCAACATACAACATCTTCCTTGGACTAGCCCTAATATTTTTCTGTTGGGATTTTCCCTTTAATGTCTTCTACCATGGCCAACAAAACATCACATCCTTTTAGAACTATTTTGTATTTTACATTCAAAGACCCTTTAACGATTTGCTTCTTAGACTCTACTTTTATTGTATTTTCAACGAGTTACGGTACATTATATTATATTATAACTTGCTGGCCACAAAAATATTTACCTACATATTCTTTCAATGTTTTGTTTATGCTGTACGTTAGTTCTCAAAGATAACCTTTGGATTTTTTCATCATTCTGTCGGGTAACAAGGAAGTTGCATATTATTTTTAACACATTAACCCCATATATATTATATCTGCCATGTATTTCTTTTAAGTGGGTGTTTAATTTTAAGCTTCACTTTTACGTGATTTATTATAAACGTTACAAATTTTAATGAAAATAGAAAGAAAAAACGTCGAGTTAACGTGCGGGGGTGGTGTACCTAGTTTCAGAATGATTTGTGGCTATTTACGTTGGACAGGTACCTACCCAGTAAACCAAATACGTAGCACCAGGCTGACTCACTCGCTGAATAAATCACATTTATCTCATTCAAATGCTTGCCATTAATTAAATAAGTACTCTTAAACGTTGTCGGATAATAACCTTTTTTTATTCTAGTCTAAATTAATCAAATATTTTGATTACCAATGTTAAAATTATTAAAGGTCTGCGTTAATGTTTAACATATTATAATACGTGGATTCAAAATTGACTTGAAATACACAAGTAAACAGAAAAAAGATTTTTTTTAATTGTTTCTGAAACCGATTTTTCGGGAATAATATCCTGTATTTTAATGTTAGTAGTTGACGATGATTATTCCTGGAGACGTATTTTGCGATATCAGGTTTTCACACCTACCATTCTAAAGCAAGGATAGTGAACCAATGCCACTATTCATAAGTTTAACACAAATGTTAATAATATGACATCAATTAGGTTCAGAATGAAACAACGTGCTTGATAGGCTGACAAAACGGAAGAGTTTATTACTGTGCCACGATAACTCAACACAGTGACAACACACTTTTAAAAAGTGATATAAAGTCATTAGAAACGATGAAACACATTTTTTTAACCTAACCTAACCTAACCCAACCTAACCTACTTAACTCAGTTAATAAAGTTTTTGTTTCATCACTTTCCATGACTTTATATAACTTTTTAAACATGTGATAAATTATCATTGTGATGATTTATTCGGTCACCGTTTATTACATATCATAGACAAGTTAAGTTTTTATAAGTATCTAAAGAGATGGTATTTTAAGCATATTATAACAATAAATTACACCTTGCTTTTCATCGATATGCCAAAAAGGCAAGGGCGTATTTAAAGGAAGGGGGGGGGGGTCAAACACCCCAACCCCCATCGGCCACAGTATTAAAAATAGAATAGTTATAATAGATTATATTGCTTAAAAACAGAACAATGTTGTTTTAACCAACTCTTTTATGTAAATATGATGTGTATAATTAGTTGTGAACCTTCTCGCCTTTCGTCTGCTACAGAATTGCTTTTTATCCCAATCGCATAAGCTATTAGATTTGCAAAAGCAGGATTCAGAACCAATCACAAGCTTGTCCTTATTTATTTATAGACTGCAATAAAATAAAAACAATTAATGTTAATAATCGGATCAAATTTTAGCAAAAAACGTGAGATGATGTCATGTCATTTTATGACTTAAAATCATCTCTACTAGCGAGTAGGGAGTCCTAGCGGTATTCGTTTGTATCTTTTATACCAATCTATCGTATTCAATATCATTGGTAAATGTATTGAGCTATCTGCGGACTAATTCTCGAATAACGATAGTAAGGAATACCGCAATCGGACGGGGCGGGCTTAAATTTACAATTGCGCTTCTGAAATACATTCGTTAATTTTATTAACTATTACATTAAGAAACGATAGAAATATACATAGAACCATTAGGAACCGAAATTAAATATTGTTCTGTATTGCGACTCAACATGTTTTTAAGCAATAAATTTTGTCGTACAGACTTTGAGTAATATTGTCGAATGTATTTTCTATTTATCATAGCAAAGGAGTTGTGTTTTCTTTGATGTATATATTATTTCTCCTTTCGGCTTTACCCGACATAAATGATTAATTTATTTTCAAATACTTTAGTGTCACGTAGGTAGGATGAAATATTTAATAATCGACATGTAAAATTTGCAACAATATACATAAGCAAAATAACGGAGTGTCATGTTATAAATGATATATGTGAAAATTGCGCAACAAAGTAAATAAAGTTCTTGAGTCGGTCGTATTAAATATATAGTCGTACAGCATGTATTGTTGTTTTCTGAGAGGATCACTTTTTTTACTGAAACGAAAATGACTGAATTATTATATTATGAAAGCTCCCAAGCGCAACACAAAGCTAAAATTAATCTAAATATTTAAAATATTACGCGACATAGCAGAATGTCACGTGCCGCCCTCCCCCATACCCTCCCCTTCTCGCCTCTTACCTACAGTGCAGCCAACCACCAGGCCAGCCACCCACCATCCTCACCACACCAAGCTAGCTAGCCTGAATCATCAGAAAAGCGACTTCAGTACGCGGTTGTTTAACGTGCGTCAATTTTCCACGAGCAGTGGCGGGGACGCGCGGATATACAAAAATTGTGTCTATTATTTGAATATTTCTTCCGATGAAAAAAATCTATTAAGACTAGACAAAATTTATTAATAAAGCTTTTCTATCGTAGCATTAAGAGCGCTGCCTCAAATAATGTGATTACCGCCAAAGATCTCAAATAAAAATATTGATATTTAATTGTCTTTTGATTGAAAATTAGATCCAAAGTATTATTAGTTGTGTGTTAAGTGCAAATTATGTTTCGCATTCTTATTAGCCAGAGCTAAAGACCGTAACTTTTAACAAAGCGAAGGACCAGTTCTGGTTAGGATTGCTCTTGTTCAATAATTTAAAACAGTTAAGTTTGAAATATTTTTGATGGTGTATAAAAATGACTATCGAATTATCAGCTATGTTCTTTCAGAATGATTAAGGGTACCTAAGAATCATAATTCTTGCATTTTTTAAATTGCCTACTTGAAAACTTTGATTATGCCACAATATCAATACAAATTATCTGCATTGAGAAAAATGAGTATTGCTAATTTATTAAATTTAATTCGTCGCAATTTAAAAAAAAATTATTTCACCCATTCCTGATAAAATTTTAGTAAATTCCAAATATGTATATCTAAAAACATGTTCATGCGCCTTGATAATATGTGATGACGAAATGCGAAAATATTAGTATTTTTACGAACACGTATTCCAATATCTTGATAATATATTCGTATTTTTCTAAACGTTTAAAAGGAAACCTATTAATTAATTCGTTAAGGGCCACAATTCCATTTTTAACCGGATTACCAATAGTTTAAAGAGATTCTTACGTAATTAGCAATACTCTTTTTTTCGTGTGTATGTTTCAGAACCAAAGTTTTATACTGATTAAGATTATACGATGATATAGGTATAAAGATGCCATGAAGTGAATTTGTTAAAATTATTGAAGGAGTGTTTTTTACACCACCGCCAAAAACAATGTTTCACCTCCAAGAACAATGTTACTCTAACTCCAGTTTTACACCACAGCCGAAAACAATGTTACTCTAACTACAGTTTTACACCACTGCCAAAAACAATGCTTCTCTAACTACAGTTTTACACCACCGTCAAAAACAATGTTACTCTAACTATAGTTTTACACAACCGCCAAAAATAATGCTTCTCTAACTACAGTTTTCCATCTTTATTGAAAGTGACTTTGAAATACCATTTTATTGAATGAATTTCCTTTGACACGTATTTTTTGTAATTGAAAGCCATAACTCACTGAAGTATGCACGAGGAATATAAAAAGGGATAAATCACGTCAACTATGAGCTTTAGGTAGGTGGTATAGGTAGGAGGTATAGGTGGGTATCTACCAAATAAAATGAATGGTATTCTAGTTAATCAAAGATAACACAGATAGATCACGAAGGGGTAGAAACGCATATAACACGAATATCTATTAGTCATAACAAAGAAGGAACGGTTGGTGCAACAATCAGATTGTTTATAACTATGAATATTTATCATAAAACGAATTGTAAAAAATATGCATCTGAAACTCCACAATATGCATTCAAATTCTCGGCGCTGCGATTTCCAAAGTGTGGAATTCCCTCGTTAAAAGGTTGCGTATCAAATTTGCCCTCACCCAATACATATTGTGAAATGCCTTTATGCCGCCACTGGGCAGAAAACCCGCACAAACATTTTTGGCGAAAAAAATATTGTTTCATTCTATTGTTATGTCGTCCATATATCCCCGGCTCCATTCTTTCTACTTTCTCCACCCTCATCACCCCCTACCCCACACCTCCCAGCTTCCCGCACCCCATCATCCCCTGCCGTCCCCGTAACGCTGTCGGCTATTTGTTATTCACAAGGAAAAGAGCAACGTAAGCATCTTTTTAATGAAATTATGAAGTTTTCACACTTAGCGGGGGGAATTTTAAAACTTCCTAATGGAAATTTCGTTCTTGTGTAGGTTTTTTTTTTTGTAAAAATTCCCTCTTGTCGTGGTTTCTTTATTAGCGAAAATTTCGACAATGATTTATGATATTTTTTTTGGACTCTATTGTGAAGAGTGTTTATTAGCCGCTCGGCCTCTCAGCCGCGCGCCTGTAGCCTCGCGTCTCGAGACCTATTCTTTTGTGTTCGGACTTTTTAAATTAATCATAAAATTTTACATTTAATTTGAATCAACATTGGAACCTCCATTGTGCAAAAACTATTCATTAAGTGAGCACCAATCAAAAATATAATTGATATTGCAAAGGCTGAAAATTATGCGGCCAGTAGTGACTCAAATAATCTTATTTGACTTTCCCAATTTCTTCTGATTTTTAACATATTTCTCTTTAACTATTGTTTTTAAATTTTAAAATATATATATATATATATATGTGTTATTTTTGAAGATAAGATCTACACATTTGTAATGTCGTAACAGTAATTATATGAAATTCCTCGGTAGAAAAAAATCGTAAAGTAAGCTCCGAAAATTATCAAAACACGTTTTTTCTGTTATTTAATATGTTATAGGCATAAAAAATTCACAGTGTATCTTTAAATGCTAATAAAGCATTTTTCCAGATATTTGCTCTATTTCAAACGAGTCGTGTTTTATTAAATATTTTCACCATTTTAGCTTAACTATTATCTCCAATATTCAAACCATCTTTAAACATCAAAGTGCTTGCTTTAATGCTTTAATTAAATACCACGAGTAGAAACCATCTTGACCTTTGAAATAATCGAGCAATATGTCTTTTTATAAGCCCAGAAAAAAATAAGAATCAGGCCGATAAAAACTGCTTATATCTCCAACTTCCGAACCCATTTTCGGTTACGCTTTCATTGTATACTGCGACAAATTATTATCTTTAGAAAATGATCGTGAAACATTCACACATTTGTGCCTGAACTTCGCACAATAAAATAAAACACAATTTTAGGCGATGTTTTTTTCTTGCATCAAATGAAAAAGGCGGCTAAGCAGGAATGTAAACCGTATCATCATCTACAATAGGAGTGTTATTGTTAGCGGCCCGATTTAAAATATTACACAAAGTGGTGCATCGCCTTATTACGTCATGATACGAGTAACTAGGTATATTGTGTTGCATACAAAAGAATTTACAAATATTTGTTGTAAATTACCTCAAGACACATTTTTATACAAAATCTATGCCACCATAATAATTTAAGGTAAATATGTTGGTTGTGTTCGTGGCATATCATGATTTATAGGAATTTTTAAGGTTATTATTCACTGTCAAAACATATTAGTATAATCTTCTCCGATATCTCCCCATAGTAGGGCATAAGCATCTTAAACTCACACAAAATGTAAGTATGACGAAGAAGAATTTAGTAGTTACGAGCGAACAGAAGCAGAGAACTATCGGCCATTAACAATATAGAAGATATAAATAATAATGAGTGTCTGCAATAGTTGATATTACGGCGCAATAGATTTTTTATTATTTATTATTTAACAATCTTAGCTGTTCAGGGTTGGTTTGGGTACGTATTTCGCCATCGTACCTACATTCTAGCAGCCTTAGGTACTAATCACAACTACAATCACTTCACAACCGTTAAACGGTGTTTTTGTTACACATTGTACAAAGACTGTACAATTTCTATTAAAGTTATTATTTTTTAAATATATCTTTAACTGGCTGCGTAAGATCTGACAACATAGCCCTTTGGCAGACTCATGCATACGCTGATGCGCCATGCGCATGTTTTTGTACGGGAAAATGACAGCTATGATTTGTGATTTATAATGTGTGATATAAAACATGTTTTCGTTCATAATTTCTATTCTATTGAGCAATTCACTATTATTTCTTTTTTTCGACTTTATGTCCCGGTTAAATCTTCCCCACAGGAAAAACCAATCCCTTCCACACACTCTTCCACAAATGATCATCTAGTCAATCCACATTATGCAAGTGCATTATAGAAGCATAATAAATACAAAACAATACAAGGACAACACTTCAACTAACCAGAGATCAAATGGGAAAATAATTCACCGACTCCAGATATTTTCATATCAGAGGGTTCGGCTCGGTAGAACTCCTAACTGGACCTGTAAATACTACTGATCCCTCAATATAAATATTTAAAATATCCTTCGTAATTCTACATGTATTTAAAATGACTAATATATAAATTCTTTGACATATCTAATTCTCCTAAATTTTGAATGAGAGAGATAGGTAAAACGCCAGTAGCCGAAATAACAAATGGTAATATTTTTATAGTCTGAGAATGCCAAATTCTTTTAAATCTCATTTCCTAAATCCGTGTATTTTGTATGTACCAGTATGTAAGTCGGATCTGTCCTTGTGACCAGCTCATAATTTTTACCTTTTTTTTCCAACAGCATTTATCTCGGGAACGCTGGGTATCTGAAGCCTTAGTTTCAGGACGTATGTCGCATTACTGCTGATGGCTTATCAGATTAATATTAGATATTCTTTCAGTTTTTCGTGTGAATGTTGTGAACGTTCTGAATGAATGTTCTCAATGTTATGAAGTCCAAATATTAGTACCAGGTAAAAGATTATTATTAGACTAGTTTAAGTAAGTCCAGACAGTATTTGAAAATCTCCTACCACCTTCAGAGTAAACGGAAAATTTTGCTTGTTTCGTTATGGAGGACTTAGCCAGCCGAGGAATTTAACACACTACGCCTGGGTAGAACCCAGACGCGATGCCAATTCAGCCACCGACCGATAATTAGCCTGTCATGGTTGTCCGTCATGCAGAGATCATTCATAAGTGATGTTACCAAACCGTTAATCAAATTGCCTTTCAACTTCATAAAACAAATTATAATGTGAACTCACTTCTTACTTTTGTTCAAAAAGCAAAACATACGATCGCGAATAAGAAAATTACTGATTCGACATTTTTGACAAGATCTTGGAGAAAAATATTTTCTTCTTCAATTTTATAAATTTACTCTGTAGCGTCATTTTATTTTAAATAAAATAAATCAAATAGGAGTGTAAATGTAGAGATTTAGTGTATTTAAAAATATATATTTAACTAAGTTTGCTGCAATGAGCACCCCTCGCAGACTGTTAAAATGGACACTAGGCAGAACAACATAGTACATAAAATATGATTACTGTTATGTGGTCCAACCTAGTCAATAACATAATTTACTTAAACCTATATAATGACAAAACCTGCACGAACAAGAAACATTTTATGTATTTTTATCAGTTTATTACAATGAGCACCCTTCGCAAATACGATTACACGATTAAAACTATATAATGATGAAACCTGCACAAACATCAAATATTTTATATTTTTGTGTCAGTTTTCTGCAATGAGCACCCCACGCAGATTGAACCCTTAAATGCATGATTTATTTATTTTTCTGGAAAAAAAAAAATTTTGTAGATATTTACATGCATATGCAAGGAAATATAAAGAATTTAATTTTTTTGTAATTTTTTAATGATATTTGATTAAAAAAAAATTGTTGCAGGTTTACAACACCATGTATTTAATAAAAATTAATATGAATAATTTACGTATGAAAAAAAAATAAAAAACCTAAAAAAATTTCTCAAAACTAATAAGTGTACCGGAAAAATACGAGTTATTACATATAAGTATTGTATTATTGTATCTACTTACCTAAGAAAATCAAAATAATAACAGCAAAACAAAACTGTAATTCTAACCTCCAACCAATTTTCGAGAATCTTCACTTTGTTAAAGAAAAAGTGAAATTTGACATTCGCGAAAGAAAAAAAAGGTGATGCCACTCGATAAAATATATTACCGTGAACTTGATAATTCTAAAACGGCATGCATTAAGTATACACCAAAGAGTTAAAGGCGGTTTGAACGGTATGTTGCAGTTTTGCAACAGTATGCATTTAAGGGTTAAAATGGACATTAGGCAGAACAGCATAGTACATATAACACGATTAGGTACTGTTATTTAGTCCACTCTAGTCAACAACATAATGTACCTAAACCTTAATAACATGAAAAATTTTATATATTTTAGTCAGTTCGCGGCAGTGAGCACCCCTCGCAGACTGTTGAAATGGACATTAGGCAGAACAACATAGTACATGATTACTGTTATGTAGTAAAGTCCAGTCAACAACATAATGTACCTAAACCTATATAATGACGAAACCTACACGAATATGAAACATTTTACAAATTCCTCAAATTGCTGTTAAAACTACAATAAAAAGAGTGACTAATGTCACTTTTCCTTTCACATCACAGCCACAATGTGACAGTGTACAACACATCGGACAATGGACGTAATTTTCCGGAAAGAGGCGATGTTTACCTACAATGAAATAATTTGTTTGGGGATAATAACATTATAATAATTCCTTCGGCGGACCTTGCCTTGGCGGTTCTCCCAACAATGGCGGCCAGAGGAAAGGAAAGAGTAATATTATTATGAATATGAATAGTCGTTGAATAGGCATTGTGCAGCGACATGTAAACACTTTTAGTCCATTGAAAACCCCGCCTTAGCGAGCGCTTTACGGGCGGCGGCTTCGCCTTGTTAGGGCGCTAAAGCTGCGTCCACACTCGATTATAGCTGCCTGCATCAATGGAATATAACAATCGTTATTCATTTTTAATCAATAATATTGATCGATTTTATTGTGTGGGTTTACTTATACCTTGAATCGAAAATCTACATAAGTGGCATGATATGTTTTTTTGGTACCTACCCATCTTTTTTAACAATTTGTCGGAATGTCTTGACTTAATTCATTCGAGAAACACTATGTATATGTAAGTAGTTATAATATGGACATGTTGATAAAACAGAAATTCTTTATTTCGCAATTGAAGAATCCGGTGTATTTCACCCGATTAAATATTTGATCTAGCATCTTATACCATCTTCCGCCACATAAATAGTTATTTCTTACTTTTGATTATCATACTAAAATCCAAATGTAAATGGTGTGTGGTGGTCTGCAATCTAGTTATCTAGAATGATGTGTATTAATAAAATAACGTTCCCTACGGATGGAAAGTTTTTTTAATGAACTAAATTACAAATCACTAATATTTATATTTTATTTAAACTAAAATGCAAGAGCGAGTCGTGCAGCTAGGAAAACGCGTGGAAGAGAAATGTCAGGAGATTTGGCTGTCATCATTGAAGTTCATTCAGTGTTGCCACCTCTCAACGACAATAATTAGGGATGTCTACGATCTACATAATATACTATATAATACTACTTATAAACCATTTAGAGAAATTATTCAATTTGTCCAAAAAAATACCACCATTCGAATCACAATTTTGTCGTCGAAATGTCTTCAGACCGGTAGGTACCATAATATAGATTATTCAGATTTGACAACTCGCAGTATTTTTATTTTGATTTTGCGAACTCTGGCGGGATAAAAAAGGTATTATCCAACACGGCCACCATCTTGAACCGGAACCGGAACATAACAAAAGAATACAGACAAATAAAATGCCAAATGGTTGAGTGCAAACAGCTTAAATTAATGTCCATGTGAAAATTTGACAACCATATTCATAAACGTTGAGATGGACCTCTGCATTCTGGATGTCAAAATTAAGTGCGAAAATCGTGAGCGGCTGCAACCAAAGCGAGCCCGCAATCCTGATTTAATTGCGGGGCATAAAACCCTTGCCAAGAACTACAACTAAGACAATCAATTGAACACAGAGAATAAAAAGGCCAAAGCTACAACCCTTTGAATATAAATGTTAGTTAGACTTGATCAGATATTTTTATTACGTCTCTTCTTGCTTGTTGACATGTTCTGGTTGGGTATTTAACCAGAGACCATTTTCCACGGCATGTCCTCGCTATGGAAGGAGTGGGTACGTACTCCGGGTAAGTGGTTGTGGTGGACTGTGAAACGTTTTCACTGGAATTATGGATAATTTATTGGTCCTAACAATGTGAGGCTTTATTATCAATAAACTATAATATATCCATCACTGCGTACCTAGCGTGCCAACAGTTATGTGCATTGTGTTTGCAGCACGGACATGTACAATCATTAATGAAATGTTTGCTCTTATGCCAGACGGTACATTTATGTAACTATCTACCGTGATACAGTTTGTCTATAGAAAGCAACCTTAGACTTAAGTGGGAATGAATGTGAAAGTAATAAAAAAAAATAAAAATAATAATCAGGGAAATTCGTATCCAAGGTAATGCTAAATAAATTTAAAAAATGTCGTACATTTATTAGTACAGGGTTTTCCAATAAGAGGTGTTATTTTGAATAGCCCGCTATTTCGGTAGATGTTACTTTTGAAGCTGTCAATTTTTAACATTTGACAAGTAGAAACTACGTTATAAAAATGGAACGATACACGCTTCAACAATGCATTGAAATTATTAAAATTCCCTTGAGTGAATCAATTGCAAATCATCTTGAGTGATGAGGCCCATTTCCACCTCGGTTGCTTCGTCAACAAGCAAAATTGTCGCATCTGGGACTCGGAAAACCCAAGAGTTATTATTGAAAAGCCTCTCTACCCTCAACGTGTGACTGTTTGGTGCGGTTTATAGTCCGGTGGAGTCATTGGACCTTACTTTTTCGAAAATGAGGCTGCTGCAACAGTTACGGTGAATGGATTGCGCTATCGAGAGATGATTAATGATTTTTTATGGCCGGAATTGGATGGTATTGATCTAGACAACGTTTACTTTCAACGAGATGGCGCTACGTGCCACACAAGCAACGAAACTATTGATCTTTTACGATTGAATTTCAAAATAACACCTCTTATTGGAAAACCTGTAGAATCATTGTCTGATTTAAATTGACACCCATTTTCTAAGCAGGTTCATATCGAGAATCATTTCACTTAAAATAAGAAATTGAATAAATTTTTAATCACCTATTACAAAGTACCTACTCTCTCTTTTCCGCCCAGAAGGGATACCTACCTACTAATAAAATTCTACCATCAATGTAGACTAATATTGAAAATTAGTAAAGGTACATTTTGTGTGTGTACTCACTGTTCAGATGTAGGTGCATGCATATTATTAAATTGATTAGTTCTTATTCATAAATCTTATTGGTATTTTACTTTACAGACTAGATACCTATCACGGGTGTACACTGTACAAACGATTTGTTTAACTTCACTGAAAAGTTTTGATTTAATGCTCCATAGTAAGCGTTCAAAAGGAAAAAGATGGTTTGAAAGTGAGATTTACAAATACGAATATTTAAAAAAATCGACAAAATTAAGCTTTTAAAATGGAACAAAAATTTATCCATAATTGCCTGAGTTGCATTTCAAAATGCACTGTGTAGTTTTCCATAGCTATACATGTTTAATATCAGAACAAAACGTGTTTTTAATAATATCAGTGGATCCTTTGCAATTTTTTTTTCAATCCAATGAATTTCATATAATCAACATTTCGGCTTTACAAATGCATAGATATTATCTTAAAAAACAACATATATTTATTTAGGAACGTAAGGTGTTCAAGAGAAATTCTTTACAAATCGGTAGAAATATCGCAATGCTGGGGCATAAGTACATACCGGAAAGTTTTAAGAACCTCTTGTTTTAAGAATCGCAATAGGTTCGCATTCGAGGTCGGTGGCTAAGTTGATATCGCGTTTGGGCCCCACCCAGGTTTCGTTTGTTTAATTCCTCGGCTGGCTAAGTCCTTCATCACAACACAAGCAACATGTTTCGCTGACTGTGGTGGTAGTAGGAGATTTTCAAATATTTTCAGATTATTCGTAACTTGGCAATGTTTGTCTTTCTTTTAAAAAATAATTAAAAGAAAAAAGGTCTACGTATGCATATTATAGCACCATAGTAGTTACTATAACTATAACATCAAAAAAAAATCTTATGATTTGTAAACGTGGAAAAAAAAATAAAGCCTTGTACCTTCGGTTTTACAGCTTCGTGGGTGTTTCAAAACTCCATAGTTGTTTCACGGTAGAAATTTTCTACCCTTTGTAAGATTCTATCATACCTACAAACGGCGTTGTAAGATCTATCTAAACTAATGCTATAACATTATGCGGGTACTCATGTGAAAGGTACCTACTTATAAGGATGTGGTATATTGGTACTATTGGTATTATCTCCCCGCAAATCATTGTCAGAACTCTGGAGAGAGTCGAGTATTGTTATCCGAGGAATATATTTCACCGGGTTGGTACCTACCCACCCAGTGCCTAGTGCCTGGTGCCTACCCCGCGGCAAACATTTAAAGAGCATCGCATTGTTCCCCCTACCCTGCGTTTCCATTCAATTGTACTTAATACTTAGCCACCCCCCGCCCCCGCCCTGTTATCCATACGTAATTGTTTTTTTCCACGCATTTACCGCATTAAAATATTGCTTTGTTGTGTTATTATTTGAGCCGGATCCATTGATAGAGATTAAGCTAGAGATCCAGGGTACTTCCCGACGGATATGATTGATTAAGCAAGTACCTACCCAGATATATTTTACAGCTATCTTAAAAATCTATCTCAGGTATTTCAACAGTCTTCTTTACAAAAAGAATTTTAGTTATATCTACTTTTTTTGATGAAATTGAACAAAACTTTTAGTTCTTCTTTTCTAGATAAACGTGTAAAATACTTTAAATCTAATTTACACATTGAATAATTAAGTATTACTGACTCGCCTTCTTCGTTAGAACTCATCCAGTTCAATATCACTTCGCGTAGACTTAGAAATAATGAATTGCTCTTTCCTCACAGACATAGGAATTAATAGACGAGAATATATGGGCGAGGGGTAAAATCAACTGTTGAAGAACGAAGGGAGTGAAGCTGACTGTGATTCGTCAATAAATCAATCTGACAGTAAATAGGCATCTCGCATTATAATATCACCATTTACTTCTTAAAAGTAAAATCTGCTTTGAATGAATAGACATTTTTACATGGGAGCGCAAATTACTCGCCACGTTATGAACAAATTTGCGAAGTCCAAATTCGGCAAAGTAAGGCAGCTTCTATTTTCAGAGTCGTAGTTAGTTTCAGAGTATTTAGTTAAGACACTTTTATAAATGTTCATAATTTACTTCCCAGCAACCAACCAGCTTTGTGTTTCGCGTCCAGACGTTTCTCGATGTGATAGTAACAACTGATTCATATTATACGATGTGAATATGCTTAAAATAAAGTAAAATAATGCTTATATATGGAATGTAATACGACAATTGGGTTTATTCTCTTTTTTCACATCTATTTTTACCAGTTTTCATAGTACAAGTCAAAATTTTGCCGTGTTATTTAGTAAAATGAACCGATGATGCCTCGACCATAGTTCGCACAAGAATGATGACGTCACGTTTTCAAATTTCATTTGAGGCCATACGCGAGCCCAGCCGGCTCAATGGAACCGGTATGGGGAGTGGGGATAATACGCTTTTAATCACTTAGGGCAGGTCTACTAATATTCATATGTCTATGTCTTTCCTAATCAATTCTCTGCTAAATTTGTTCAGAATTTATATCATCAATATATATCAACTCAAGTCAAAGCATTAAATTTGTTGGTGTAGGTATAAACTTGGTGGAAGTTGGTGGAAGTGTATACTTACACCAAATGACGGCCGGCATAGTCCAGTGGTAACGCATTGGACTGCCATTCCTAAGGTCGCGGGTTCGAACCCGGCGTGAGCAAATAAATTTTATTTGATTAATTTGTGTTATTTCACAATTAATTAATTAAAATAATATATAGTATATTTGCGGCACGTTCCATAGTGGAAGATACTACCAGTATCGCCCTGGTGTAAGACCACCATTCAGAATTGAAACGTTGCTCCAAATGGCTTTAGCCGTGTTTAGTGACTATATCTGAATAGCCAGGTACTTCCCCACCTTCCTCTTTCCCTTCCCCACTTACCTTCAGCCTCACAACATCCCCCGATTGGGGATGCCATAGTCTCACTGGCTCCAGACGGGAGCAGTTGGGACTCTTGTGAGGTATTCACTATAAAAAATAAAAATAAAATAAAATAAAATAAAATCAATGCTTTCTTTGACTTGAGTTGATTCAAAATTATTTTTGGCAATAAATAAATAAATAAATAAATAAATATTATTGGAAAATAAATATCATAATTTCAATGTGACGCGTGTCTTGGATTTTATCGTTCGGGCGCTGTCCTTTCGCTATCTACTCTGTTTTTCCCATTTGTGTAATGATACATTGTTATTGGACAGTATTACTAATCAATAATATTTTTTAGTTGGTATTAACGTTTTTAGATATTCTTTCTTAAATAAATAGCATATATTATATCGAATTAGGATCAGTGATAGAGTGAAATCTATCAAAAAATGTCACGTGTAAAATTAAAAAAAAAGTATGGCAAATAAGATTTATGGAATGAACCCTTCCATTGAACGTCGCAAATAAAGACAAAATTTTATATTTTTTTTTGGTTTTAAATATGATATTTGATTGATGCAAAGCATTCTCTTTTTGAACTTAAAACTGTTAAATAAACAGCTTTGGAAATCTGAGGAAAAATTAACATGTTGTCTCAACAAAAATTATTAAATATCTGAGGAAAAATGTTAATATTTTTAAAAAAAATTATCAATGATCATAAGTATATACATACATCAATAATATAGTCCAATCTAGTGAAATTTATATAAGTGCACGAAGAGTCCAAGAGAGGTTTTCACCGCACGCGTTCCCGCCATTCGAATCACGTGCGAATTCCTTTATTTTTAAATAATTTTATTCCCCGCCTTTATTATTATTTGGTGTTGCCAGCGAAGTAAGATTATCTACATTTAGGGGTAATGGGGAATTAATGATTCTCTTCGCCTATTTTCGGATGTGATTTAAAACACTTTTTTTCAATGGTTAACTGCGCAATAAAAATTTTCGAGTTAGTTGGAGCATATTATTCAGTACCTACCTGCTTTTGGATCGGAGCATAAAGTATTGAAGTAATTGGGTTATGTAATTTATGTATGTAGAAATGTACTAGGTTTATTACACCTATAAATATTTAAATATTTGATTATAAAAACACGTTCAAGTTTATTGCTTAGTTCTTCGATTAGGTACGCATAAAATGCAATCGTTAATATACATATCTACATACATGGTTATGAATACAAACTAAGTACCCTGTACGTAACATTAAGTACCTCTTTAACTTTTTTTATTTCTGTTCACAAGATTGCACTATCTTGCTTTTAAAAAAAATAGGGAGATAGTCAACGGGCGTACATTTAATAATTGTATAAAATATTACATTTTTAAGAAGATCTATTTGAACTTCGATTTTGTTTTCTTAATTGAATGAATGAATGAATTATTGAATGAGCGAATGTATTATTGAATGAATGAAATGAAATCTTGGGAGTGAAAATTAACTCACTTTTCGACATCCGATCGAGCTGAAACTCGGCAGATATGCTCGTTGTCGATACAACATAATCCATCAAATGTTGGTGGTACTCTTACTCTTGCACACACACGAATTTTGCTGAAATTGGATGAAAATATATTTAATAATTAAAAATTGACGGCCTCCGTGGTCGAGTGTTAAGCTCTCCACTAGCAAGCAGATGGTCGCGGGTTCGAATCCCGGCGTGCGTAATTATTTAAAAAAAAATTATTTGTGTTATTTCACAATTCAATCGTTTAAATAGAATGAGGTATATTTGCGGCACGTTCAAGAGTGGACGATACTCTCAGTATCGCCCTGTTTTAAGACCACCATTCAGATCTGAATAGCCAGTTACTTCTCCACCATCCTCTTCCCATCTCCTTCCCTCCCTACTACCTTCAGTCTCACAACATACCCCAATTGGGGATGTCATAGTCTCACTGGCTCCAGATAGTTGGGAGCAGTTGGGATTCTTGTGCGATATTCACATTAAAAAAGTTAATATACAAAATAAATGTCGGAACGATTCAATTAGAATTTGGCTTAGATGTTAGGATTGTTGACACCAGTCCCTGGGGAGAAGGGTTCAATCAACCAAAAAAAAATATTTTAAAAGTTTACTGCAGTTAAGAGCCATTCCCTGGGGAGAAAGGTTCAATCCTCATACAAACCATATGTTGTTGGTACATCTATTAATAAAAATAGATGTATTGTAGTAAAATAAAATGTTTTTTGTAGTACCTAAAAGTTTTAATAGCAGATTCGAAAAGTGTAAACAAAAACAAACTAAAAACAAAACTCTTACTTGAACAGACTATGTAATAATTACAATAACATTTATTTTTGTATTAATTTATTCAATTTCTGCAATGTTTTTTTATAACTTTACAAATTGAGGTCTAAATCGTTATAATTGTATATCTTTAACAATGCATTTGCAGTGATAAAAACCCTGTAAGAGCGTTTTAGGAAATGAAAAACACATCGATAATTTGATCTTCTACATTTAAGAAGTACATGACTCTCCCTTAAATGAAAGAAAATTAAAAAATGATATCAAAAATGGACAACTTCAATTGTGAACTAAATAAATTAATAATATAAAAAGCTTCATGTATATAATTCTATTTCAATTTTTCAAATCAATTTAATATATTTTAAGTCTTGTCTTCTTATATTATATACATAATTTAATGGTTTTGGTTTTTGTATTACACAATTCTGTTCATTTCTTATCACAGGGGATTTTTTTACTAAAAACCCCACTAACAAATCATCCAAATATTATTATTATTATTATTAAAAAATTATATTAAATAAATGGTTGTATTTTTGATAGGTATAAAGTAAAAAAGGATAGAATTCAACTTTTGTTTTCAAAAAGATAAATACATAACTCTTTCTCAGCACACAATCCTTACTCATTCACATTCATACTGTCAATTTATTCTGACTCTTGCGCGACCTGATTCAAGTTTTGATTCACTTGATCGTATGCTATGTCGTCCTCAGGCGTCTCCGACTTCTTCTACCAATGACTTCTTATCATAATTCACACCTTTTATCTATTGTGGGTATGTTCTACATTCTACATTACTGAAATAAATTTAAAAAATATATTAATAATAAATAAACCTCCGTGTTCGAGGGTTTATATCCCGGCGTGGGCAGTTAAATTTAATTTAATTTCACAATGAACTGACTACTCTCCTTATCGCCCTGGTGAAAGAACACTCATCATAATTGAAAAATTGTTTAGTCACCATATCTGAATAACCCGATACTTCCCCACCGTCCTCTTTTCCGTATTTTTCTCCTCTTCAATAGCTTCAGGATCACAACGTACCTACCCTGATTGAAAATGCCATAGTCTGACTGGCTCCAAACGATTAGGTAATATTTTTGTTTGTCTTAAATATTTCAAAAACTTAAACCTGCACATTTTAAATCACACAACCTCCCCGCCATTGATATACTTCCAATCTAACCCCATTCCCAGCTGGTTCCAATCTGCCCCGTCCTATGATCGCGGTAGTACCGACGCAGTCCGAGACATCTGGTATTGTTCCAGAGGCGTACCTCACTTTGTGATTACCCCCTGCACTTACCTGCCAGATTAGAGGACGCAATGATGATGGGATGTCCCGAGGTAAATACCTACTAATCGAAGCACGCGTGATCCCTACACCGGGCGCATTGGCGTAACACTCATTTCAATACGGTCGAAAATATTTGATATATGTATTCGTAATATCAGAGGATTATTATAGATAGAGTTATTAAAAAATTATCTTCGCCATCATGTTTGATATTTCCGTTATTTAAATACTTTACTTACGAGTATTACATGTGATTTTAAAACCATTTCATGAAATTATTAAAATTATGAAGACAGGATATGTAAAAAATTACCACGGAGATAAACAATAAGAAAATATTAACTTGAAAATTATGGCTAAGTAATCATGAAGACGAGGAAAAGGAATATCTGGTGAAGAGGGTTGTAAATATAAAGATCTTCTATTATAATTCTATATTTATACTTATTAATGTAACACATGATGAATCCTAAATAGTCAATAAAAACCTACTAAATACTTTACTTTTTTAATAAACTCTACAATATTTACGTACCTTCTTCTTCTTTTTCAGGTGTCTCCAATCAGAGAATTACATAATAGATTTTGTAAAAGGATATGTAAGTACTTATGGGTGAAGGTCTGCTGTAACGAATGAAAGAGGTAGTAATATCACAGTATTTATTGAGTAGTCAGTGTTGTTGTAGGGATGACTCCTGACCGACGCTCGACGCTATTGGTGGGGATGGTCGGTTGCGAATCCTCCAGGCCGACTGCTCGACACCGCGTTGGTGGAGATAATCAATGGCGAATTCACCAGGCCGATGTTCTACACATAGAAGCGGAGATGAACGGTGATGGAGTGATGTCACAGTTATGAAGTAGGTGGCTCAACGCCTTGCGGCGGAGACTTAATAGCGAAACTTTAGAAAAAGTTTTCAATCATAAAAATAGTAGTTTTTTAGCCCTTCAGTCCCTCATTTACTACGCCACTGCTTTCCACCGTGCACCGGGGCTAATTGGACACGTGGAGACATAATGCGCAGCCCCATTTGATTGTATATTGTTTTGATTGCCACAAGAATTCTTCTTCCCCTGGAATGTTCGGGGCGTGATCGGGAAGCCCACACAGAAGAAATCATACATTAAATCAAATGATAAATATTTGAATATTACATGGAATGAGAGAGTACAATGGACATTTATGGCATTGATTACATAGATTATAAATCGGAGTTACAGTTTTAATAAAGGTGGGCTATTTGAGATTATACAATAGCGCAATGTGGGGGTTGAATGTCATTACAAAACGATCAGTCAATGTTAGAAACATTCATTTAGCCCTGAAACAATAAGAAATTCCATTGAGATATACATATTTTGATTTTTCAGATTAGATATCAAAAGACCTATTATGAATCATTGTGGATTAGGTATACTTCTTTGTTATGAATAAACAAGTATGTATGAGTTTTATAAAATCTAAAATTATGGAAAAAATATAGGTATATCTGTAGCACTCCGGACGAGTTCTGACGTCATCGGAACGCACTAGTGAAACCCACACCCATACTGTAGGTACTTTCAGTATCGCCCTGATGAAGGACCACCATTTCGAATCGAAAGGCTTTGGCCGTTTTTTTGTGACCAGATCTGAATAGCCAGGTATTTTCCCACCACTTTCCCGTCTCCTTCCAATCCCCACTACCTTCAACCTCACCACATACTTCCCCACTATAGTCGTGCGTGCTCCAGACAGGACTGCAGGTGCAGTCAGGACTCTTGTCCGGTTCTCACATAAAAAACACTCCATTAGCTTAACAGTGATAATGCGAAAACATTCGAGTCAATCATGATTTGTTGTTAAAAAGCTTCCTAACTTTGGCATAGCAGGGTATTTATACATGTGGTTTAACAGTTATTTAAGTAACTAAAACAAAATTGATGACTTTCTTCACAAAAATTCATCGCTACCAGCGGTGTTCCCCAAGGGTCATATTTGGGACCATTTTTATTTTTGCTATTTGTGAATGATTTTCTTACTATTTCCAAAATGGGCTATATTAAAATATGCAAAGCTATACAAAATATTGATGACTGTCAAATATTGTAAGCAAATGTCTAATTATGAAATTTCATAGGATAAAAAATTCGTTAATTTATAGTTTTTCGATGACTGTAACCGAAATAAATTATTTGGGTGTTTTGATCAAATGCTAAGTTTTGAAATAACATCAAATAAAACTTTTAAAATGTTAGGTTTCGTATTAAGAATATGCAGCCAATTAAAAAATATTCAAACCATAAATAAATTATACAATCGAGTACTCAACAGTGTAGGCACCGAGTTATGCTGTTCATCCACTCACGATAGAAAAATATGCAGTTCATCTACTCCCAATAGAAATGTATGCTGTTCATCCACTCACGATAGAAATTTATGCTGTTCATTCACTCACGATAGAAAGTTACGCTGTTTATCCACTCACGGTAGAAAGTTATGCTGTTCATCCACTCACGATAGAAAAATATGCCGTTCATCCACTCACGATAGAAAGAATTAAAAATAATTTACTAACTTCCGAATGGGTACTTCTACAGGGGAATTTTCAATTATGATTATCTGCCATGTCAACTAATTTTTTTTTTATTTTCTTTACTTATAACAGTTATTATTTGTTTAAAATAAAATCATAAATTCATTGATCGACAGCTCTGAATACTATAATTGATTTCTCACCATATACCTCCCAAACCAGCATCGAGGCAATATTTACCGTATTATTGCAACAACTCCAACACGGAATCAGAATTGACCATTCCCGTTCGTCATATACAAAATTTTAATAATGATTATAAGGAAGCAGTTGACATATTGAACGCATCAATCACTAAATATGAACATGTCTTAGTATTATTTATATCGGCAAGCAGAACAACAAATCTAATTAAACAAACAGCCTAGTTCGACTTATTTTAACTACATATTTATTGTAGGTACTATTCCTAACCTACTGTTTTTCCATCTTGCATTACAGATTATTTTGTTTTTGTCATGGGCTGCAAATTTAGATATTCTTTATGTTACAAAATAAACATGTGACAGCCCATCTCGGCGACAAATTCAAAATAAATAAATAAACTTTTTTCGATAATTTTTTATGTTCGTCATTTTCCACTTAAAACTCATTTTTTGTCTATTGGTTTGACTATGAAAACGTTTTGTGACGAATAATGTTCTTATCATATTATTTTAGACAGAAATTTTCCTCGCTGATATCTTAGTTTTATTTGTGTCATTAGGGAGTTGAGGAATGGTCCATTATAAATCTGTTTTTCTAGTTTCATCGAGTTTCTTTTCAAAGTTGTTCCCTATTGTTTGAGAAAACACAAAACTACACCGCGGAAGAAAATATAAAGCTTCATGCCGAAGCTTAAAAGCTATCCCCGGGAAACATTACCGCTGCGTCATGGACTATTCGCATGATTTATGGTCTCCTATAAAATTAATGGAGTTGATTTTTAAAGAGTTTCAGTCAATATTTCACAAATATTATGCTCTCGAACTAGAAACGCTTATAAAAATGGTAAAGGTTTTGTGGACAAGTGTATATAATATATTATGTTCTGTAAAGTGTTGGAAAGTATGTATTTGTTGTACTGTGTTTTATTGCAATGATTTTTATGATTTCCGACATCGTTATAAAATATTAAAATTTTACTAAAAAGTTTATAACGAAACCTGTTTAATTAATTCGTTAGATTACCAATAATTTGAAGATATTCTCAATAAACATTAATACAGTTGAATGCGACCTTATAGATATATTCGTAAACAGTCTCGCATATTTTAAAAAACAAAATAACAATCTTCTTCCATGATATGTTATGGAAAACATTTAAGAGATATAATTGCTTTATTAGTTTCTTTACTTTTTTCCTTATCCTTTCTCTGTACACTTACTATATTTTATATTTCATATTTAATATTCTTTTTTTTATATTTTTTTTTAATTATTATTATTTATGTTTTTTTTTCACTACTAGCATCTCCGCCTAATATCAACTAAACCTTGTTTACGCATGCTGTGAACATTTTTAATTGGGGTGTTAATATCTTTGCACATTCCCACGCAAATAATATAAATGTAATAATTGTTAACACTCTGTAAATGTTTCAAACAATAAATAAATAAATTAGCAATACTCATTTAGAATAATTAGTATAAATAATGTCCGTTTCTACTTATGTTCCACGTAAATTATATAACTAGATGATGGAATGTATCAACATAATAACAATTTAACTAACATCATGTAAAAGCCAATTTCACAACATTTACGACTACAGTCAATTTTACGTATATACAAAAATCGCGGAGAGCAATTTCACGGAAAGGGGTAACGCCGGTTACAGGGGTTGGATTCAGTTGGGTGGTGGGGTGGATTCACTCGCAGGAGATGTTGTGGATGATCAAATTTCACGGCACATTAAATCATAACAGCCGCAATTGTCCCGCTCCGCGCAGAAACAGGAACTCGGAGACAATGTGAACACAGCCTTATTATACAATGTTATTCAATGTAGCCTCCCAAGTGGATGGGAGTAAAAATATTATTTTACATTTATTATCGTTTCATTTCGCGAGAGTCCACTCGCGTTTTTAATTATTCACTGTACTGATTAAAACAATAATTCCTAAAATTATGTTTGACAGACCACAAACTTGACTCTTATATACCGAACATACGCCAAAGAGACCATTTACTTGTTCTCCCCAAACATCAAACTGCTGTATTTTGAGGGTACACGGAGAAAAGATATTCATATAAAATAATTTTATTTTTTTAAATATCTGGTCATATTATTTGTTTTCCTGTTAAAAACGGGACTGCAGGCCTTTAACGAATGAATTGACAGAGTTCCTAACAAAGTATCAGTTCATAGCGAATGTTTTATGAGGACGGCGGAATACGTGTTCATACAAATATTCATATTGATATACCTACTGATAATGTTGCATTCCTTCATGATATTCATTGGGAAAAGAACACGTGTTTTCCATATATTCGAAATGACTAACATTTTATAAGGAAACTGGCATGATATCACTTGTTTAACAGGATCATTTTTCTCCGTTTAGTTACAGCTAATCTTCATTGAAATGTAAGTAATACCAATATCGGCATCGTTGCGGTGATTCAAGAAGCTCTGCAGCGAATGGCCTAGTCACCTGCACGACATAACAATTGAAGAAAACAATAAATGCCTAATGAAAAGGATATCTACTTATGTTACTGATGTTGTTATTATACTATTTAATTTTATCTTGAATTATACGTGATTTTATTTTAACTTTAATTGTATTTGTTTTAATTTTAATTCTATTTTAATTGCACAGGGTTTTCCAATAAGAGGTGTTATTTTGAATATCCCGCTATTTCGGTAGATGTTACTTTTGAAGCTGTCATATTTTAACATTTGACAAGTAGAAACTACGCCATTATTAAAAATGGAACGATACACGCTTCAACAATGCATTGAAATTACTAAAATTCACTTGAGTAAATCAAATGCAAATCATCTTGATTGATGAGGCCCATTTCTACCTCGGTGGCTACGTCAACAAGCAAAATTGTCGCATCTGGGGCTCGGAAAACCCAAGAGTTATTGTTTAAAAGCCTCTTTATCCTCAATGTGTGACTGTTTGGTGCGGTTTATGGTCCGGCAAAGTCATTGGACCTTACTTTTTCGAAAATGAGGCTGAAGCAACATTTACGGTGAATGGATTGCGCTATCGAGAGATGATTAATGATTTTTTATGGCCGGAATTGGATGGTATTGATCTGGACAACGTTTATTTTCAACAAGACGGCGCTACGTGCCACACAAGCAACGAAACCATTGATCTTTTTTGATTGAATATCAAAATAACATCTCTTATTGGAAAACCCTGTATATTAGAGGCACGACTGAAAAACACCTACATTTTGGGTGCGAAATGTATAGCTGAGCAGTGACCGTTTTGTCAATATTATGAAACCAAATATGATATTAAAATATGTGACAATCTAATATTTTGTTTTTATTATTTTATGTTCTCTTGATGTTCTATCGGAGGTTGGCTATCATCTAGTAATATCTGGGGATACTTCATTAATACTAGTTTCAGAGCCACAATATATTCTTGAATTATTTGTTGGGTATTCTTGTGGTTTGTGTCTCTCCTCGTGGTGTGAGAAAGACGTTGGATTTTTAATTTTATCCCATATTCATATAGTTTTTAATTAAGCTTTGCAACCGGATATATGAAAATGACCACAATTTCAGATGATTCATAAAACCAAGGTCGAAGTCCTGAAATCAGATGGCGAAAAAACGGGACACCAAGGCTTATGTATTTGTAGTTTTATGGCAGCATCCATAGAAAATGATAAGTATAGTGTCTCAATTTAATCTATTCCAATCTAATTGTTTTTTTTTCTACTTACTAATAAAAATATTGTTAATAAAATAAAATACTTTTTGATTTAAAACCACGAGTTTTTAATAATTTTTATAACCGACCGGTTTCGCTTTACTCAAGCATCTTCAGGGTACAAATTATTATTACAGTAATTACAGTAAAATTTGTACCCTGAAGATGCTTGAGTAAAGCGAAACCGGTCGATTATAAAAATTATTAAAAACTCGTGGTTTTAAAACAAAAAGTATTTTATTTTATTTTATTAAATATGTCAAACCACAAAGTGATTGCTTTCTACAATAATAATAAAAATATTGTTAATGCTCATCGTTACATGGCCAACTAAATATATGCTTAAATTATTACCCAAATAAAACATTAGCTTAACGAGGGGTTTTATGTTGTTTTCAGTGATTAAAACACGGTTTTAAATACTCATGATGTAAAAAAGTTCTAAAATGTTGAAGAAACTTCAACAATAAAACTATAATGACCGCGCTGTGCCAGTTACCAGCAAATCTACCGAGAAACAACGTAGTAAGTGTAACGGCAGTAAAGTGGGCCGTATAATATAAATGTAGCAATAAAACACAAACCCCGAACATCATAATCAATTATGGAGGAAATATGACTACCTCCCCCCCCGCCATTACCGCTCCGTGTCCGCTTTTGCCCCCTGTTACCCTACATGTACGGTTATGCCCGTTACGTCAGTCTTCCGCAAATCGCGATGCATGCCTGTAAATCAAAATCTGAATCTCGTATTGTCGGAAGCGTTATTATTCCAAATTCAAACCGAGTTCTGTATTATACCATTAAACTTTCAGTGGAAAAGCTCTGAACAGAACATTGTATTTACTGAAAAAACACCTCTTTGTTGAATTAAATAGATTAGTACACGGTAGTGCTAAATTATTCTCTATTTATTTACTTATTCTATTCTAGAGAGAGTCATTATCTGTTAAAATGACTCGCTATACGGATAAAGACGGGATTGCAGGCCCTTAATAAATGGATTGATAGGTTTCCTTATAAACTTTGAGTAAAATACCGATGAATTGTCAGAACATGCGCACATAGAACATAAAAATCCTATCATTTTGCGCATTTCGTCATTATATATTATAAAGACAAACGCAGGTGCATGAAAACGTGTTCCAATATTATTAAAAGTTTATCAGGAAGCGACCTGCAGTCGCGCTTTTAACCGGATTACCAATAAGTTTTACCAATAATTTTTTATAATAATTAAAATAAAATTACTTTGTTGGAATACCACTTTATTGTATATATTTATAACCAACCGGTTTCAGTTCAACCCGAACCTTCATCAACCGTTGAACTGAAACCGGTTTGTTATAAATATATACCTACAATAAAGTGGTATTCACACAAAGTTATTTTATTTTAATTATTATAATTATGTATACCCACAAAGCAGTAATACAAATTTTGTGCAGGTACTAATTTTGTTTTTAATAAAGACGATTTAGAAATTCCATCGATAGGTTTTTTTTCTAATTGTAGATATTTATTAGTTTTTAGTCTCAATATCACACTCTACCTTCCTGGACACACTGACCTTAGATTTCCTACCTGCCCCTCAATCCCTTTTCCTTCCCATGCAGAACCTTCTCTCCACCATTTCCTTAAAAGGCCCTGAACACAGAATACGCAAAGATAAAATAGGCCCTTAGCAAATTTATTTTCGGATGTGTGCAGTAAAAAAATACCTACATACATACATTAATTATTAAAAATATTAATTTTGGTTATGGGTCTGTTTATCTGTGTAACTCCGATTTAATGAGCTCTAGAAAAACTGTCAATAAGCAATCACTTTTTACAAAATTGGAACCGATTTGTGTAGAATTCAGACTATCCGTGATTTTTCACGGGTCTGCGCTAGTATTTCATAAAATTTTAGTGACTGTAAATACATTGTTTACGTAATATTTTAATTTGATAGTTTTACCACAACAATATTTCTATGCATCAGTCAAAAACGGATCGTTAAACTGTTATTATCTTGATTCAAAAATATAACATCTTGGCGCTCTTTGATCTTTTACAGGTAATATTTAAAAAGCGCCGCTTTAAAAGCCATGATATTGGCATTTATTATTTCCACGTAGCAGCGGTTATCCGCCAGTCGATCTGCCGAAAATGAGACTATTATTACGACATTTTAGCATATCAATCAAACACATCAATCGCCTGAGAAATTCATCGGCTCTAGAAGAAAGATATTATGATGAAATTAATTTCACACACGGAGATGTGGCTTTTTAACATTGATATGAGAGCAAGAGATTGGCCTACGTTACTCAAAATATACGCTTGTCAAAAGGGAAAATTATCAAGTATAAATAGATACGTCATAGTGACACATTTTTTTAAATTAAAGGAAAGTTTATTCTCATCTGCCCATGAAGATATTGCGTCTAAATCAAGTTGTAATTTAAAACAATCTTGAATGTCGCATATCATCCTGAGCAGTTTAAGATCGTCAGCAAAAAGTAAGCAAGTGGTACTTCGGATGCATTCTTGAATATCATCTATTAATATCAAGAATAGTAGAGATCCCAAGTTTGACCCCTGTGGTATTCCTGAAAATGCGGGGAATTCCCTGGACTCATAGCCACCTATGCATCCATATTTTTATGATATGATTATGATGCATGATAAAAAAGATTATCACAGTAACTCATAGTTAGATGGTTTGGACAAGCAGAGAGGTTGGACGATGAAATGAATGTCAGGAGAACATGACACGATCAAGAGATGATAAATGAGACAAAGATTATAAGATAAAGGTTAAAGATTGTTAAAAAAATGCACACTACCTTACAGTACACGATCTGATCTAAGTAACTTTACCTAACCTACAAAAATCGAGTAGCAGTTGGGAGTATTTTATCAAAAATTTCAGCCAATTGGTAAAGAGTTTGCAGCCTTTAGGTATTTAGGCATCAAAATTCATAAGCTTCGGGTGATATTTGACTCAACACCGTCCGACATAGTTGTCACAAAATTTCTAAATCTTGAAATCGTTCTATGTAGTCAAGGGTTCGCTTATAGAACCTGCATCAATGGTTCCTCCTCACCAACCTAGGTAGATAAATGTACCTATATAACTCTAGATAGACCCATACTCCGAGGTATATAGGTACCCCAGAGTAATCTAGCCTTACAATAATTACGATTCCCCATTAAGATAAGACCGTTGGTTGATTCATTTTTAATACGAGTTCGTATTGTTTAACAGAGACATTACACTATGTACGCTAAATTGAAAAAGCTCTACCAAAAATATCCACCAGAGATGCCTAGAGATTCTGACCGGAGATGCCATCTGCAAACCTGAACGTATTATTATTTTTCTTAGTCGTTTCCGAAGATAAAATAATTATTATTCGCCTTCAATTATGTATGTGAGGTACAGAGCGCCAGTTATCCATCAAGTAATACCTACACGGTGTTTAATTTTACATACACTGTTATTATTTTTTTGAAAGATATCTGCAAATCCGTTTCGATTTACGCTCTCTTTAATTGATGTTTCTTTACGAGTTGTTCCGAATTAAAACCTACATAATATTTTGAAATAGGTAGTTACTTATCAAGTTTTACATTTTTTATCATTCTCGCACGGATTTATTAAGATCGAGCTAAGATCGTGCTATAGTCGCATTATACAGTATTTTTTTTGGTTTCCTCCCAATCCAAAGAAAAGCAGTTTTATTTCGCAAATCTTTTACAATTTTAATATCAATGAATTAATTAACCCCAGTTACATTATAGCGACATCCCTCAAACACGACGATATTTATTGCGTAATGGCCTGACAATGCAATCATAAAGTCATTGTTCACCCCCAACAGGAAAATAGGGGAGTTCGGGGTAGTCGCAGACATCGAGGCAAACGGTCGCCACTTAATCGTTTTTTATCGTCGCATTAAATAGATATTGTATTCGGAAATAAAAGCGGAATCTGTGAAGGGCGTGCAGCTCCGCGATATTTGCAACTGTTCAGTTTTATTCTGGGGTGAACGTGATTATTGCCTGTAGTATTTTATTAATAATTTATCATTCTGTAATTACTTCCTGCTTTTGTCGCAATTAAATTATCATCTATCTTATTTCAATTAATCTTTTTTTTATATTTAAATATGCATTGCTAACATCGCATTTGATTAATATTTAAGACTGAAACTAGTTTTACTAACAGGCTTCGCCTATGTTACAAATTTAATCTTTTTTTTTTTCCTTTAGATTAATTGAAAAAAGGTGGCTAAATAAATTGTTTATTTAATCGTGTTCTTCATAAAACGGTTGTGCACCTATATGTTACGGTAAAGATTATAAATTTGAGGTACATGTAAGTATTAAAAGGTCATGAGGGCAGTTTTACTATTTTGTGACATGAGTCAAAAAACAACTAGTAATAATAATATTTTTCTAATTTAAATAGCGCCGTTTTTGTGAAAAATCACCTGAAGGGCGCTGTACAAATAAATTTCTTAAAAAGTTAATGTTGCTGAACTGTCTGTAAGTGACGTTGAAAATGTCAATGGCACCCCTTGTTTTATTTTTACTATAAGTTAAACATTTCGAAACAAGGTGGAAATGTCTTTGCCCGCTGAAAATATTTGACCTCTGCTTATAGGCTCGCATTTTCACTTCTCTAACCTAAAACCTATAGTTACGGATTTTCTTTGGATCGCCATATTTTATTCAATCTACTTAAACAATGTGTATATATTTTATTGAATAATTGGTTCAACGAAGCATAGTGAATAAACATATTTTTAAATCATGTTCGATCGAAAAAGCTGAAACATATTGTTTTAATTTCACTGATTCATTCAGCACGACATGTAAAGTACGAGTATATTAATAACTGGAAGAACAACATTCGAACAAATAACAATCGAATGAATTCAATTCACAATATTGACTTACCCTCTGCACTGCCCGCGAGCCACCCTCCCCATCCGAACACGTGGGATGTGTCACATTACGTCACCCCCTTAACCGTGTCATAACAATTCAATTCGCCACACATTATTGGCCACGAGTGCTACACGACGCACTCTCCCCACTTACCCCACTCTACTAACTCTCCCCATTCTCCCTTATCCCCACTAACCCCACCTACGCTGTTCCCCGCTGCCCCATCTCCTCTACTGAAAAGTGACAATTTATTACTTCAATTCCGAATATATATTGTCCTGTAACCAGAGTCATCTATGAAAAGCGTCATATTATTATACATATTAAGTTACTGAATATTACGCCATTATTTACAAACATGGAAAATAAGATGACGAGGTTTTCGGTGAGTAATGGACAAGATGAAAAACATATTTTTCTGTGGGTGTAGGTACCTGAAAGTTTTTTTTTTCAGTAGGACTATAGTATTTCTTATCGAGTCAAATACAATACCATACTTTTCTGTCATGAAACTTTACCCAACAAATTAATGCCGCTCACTTTTTTGCATTTACATGGGCAATTTCTTCGGGGTTGTCTGTGTAATTTATTTGGAGTCACGTGAGCTTACTTCCACAGTGCAACTGTATTTCGGACAATTATATTTTATACTTTTCATCCAATTCGACGTAATCAAATATCCTTGAAAATAACTGAAACGTAACTCCATTTTGCAGACTTTTCTTGTTTTCTACAAACGACAACGCATGAATAATAATTAATTATATGTATAACGTACATTCATAGTTCCAGGTAAATCATTTTAAAGAGATCCTTGTTTGTCTAGTGTTTACTGGATTGATCACATATAACCACTATTTACCTACCTTTTTAACATTTACATGCAACTTCAACTTACAAAGTGCAAAGGGTATAGATTATAGAAACATGCAATTTCGTACAGCTAGCCAAATAAACAATAACCAAAAATACATGTTGTGGATATAGTAAAGTTTTAATATAAGACTAAATTTAACGATTCAATTCCTTAAGCACGTATTTGATTAACTACCTACCTACTGACTGACGCTAGATTAAAATAATTATTTTTAGTTACATAAAATTATTATATTTTTAATTATAAAGTTGCTACGCACCCAGTATTATTGTGCATTCTTGAGGTTAGAGGGGACTGCGGGATGGTGTTCCAAACTAGTTCAAAAACTTCTTTGAAACTTTCATTCTATGGGTGTGCATAAATGAGTCCTCTGTCAAATGATTTACCTGTGTATATATCAAACAAAAATTTGGTCATGTTTGATGAACGACAAACACAAGATCACCCGACCGGTCGGTGGCTGAGTTGACATCGCGTTTGGGTCCCACCCAGGCGAAGTATGTTCAATTCCTCGGCTGGCTAAGTCCTCCATCACAACACAAGCAAATTTTCCGCTTAGTGTGGTGGTAGTAGGAGATTTTCAAATATTGTCAGGTTACCTGTAACCTGGAAATGTTTTTCTTTCTTTTAAAAAAAAAATAAATAAACCTGGGAAATATTGATGGTAGAGCCGCATCTTTAAAATCAACCTTAAAATATGATGAATTGTTCAAATTCTGTAAAACAACCCGTCCTTAGAAATCCACGTGATTAATACGAATGAAGTTCCGTATTGTTCCGGGCAGCAACTAATGGGGTGAAAATTTTCCTGATGATATTCATCCTCCGATGGGAGAGGATGCCACACGGAGTAAAATGAGTATTGCTGATTTATTAAAAAAAACTTTTATTATATTCCTAATGTATCGGAATACGTGTTCGTGCACCTACACCATGCCTTGTTAATATATAGTGACATAATTCGAAAATATTATTAATTTTATGAACACGTGTTCCAACGTCGCGATAATACTAAAATCGTTTAATAAAAGTTTAACAGGAAACTTATCAATTCATTCGTTTATAGCCTGCAGTTTTAAACCGGATTACTAATAATTAGAAGGGATTCTTAATAAATTAACAATATTTTAATAAGTTTTCTCTGTGCAAATAAAAGAAAAATTCATTATTGAGTTTATCTTTTCATTTTGTTTTTATTACCTATCTTCATTTTCCATTAATTTTTGCACGCTGCTTGTATCATAGATCTATATACTGCAATTAAATTCAAGCATGTAACTTAGTAAGCAGTAAGAAAATAAATCCCAATAGATCTAAGTAATTAGTTTCAAATTTTCCCCATTTCTAATAGTAATTTTACTCTGGTATATGTTCTATTGGAGTGGATTTTAAAGTCTATACATTAATCATCCAGGCGGGTAACTCACTTGGGTATATTATTTAATTGAAGCCATTACTCCAGCGTATATTATATATGTATTTTGTGAAGGATGGTCGGACAGTGTTCCGATATTATGCAAATGTTAAGTATTAACAAAATATACACGGACAATTAAACACACACCGTCTCGTTCTTTGATCGAATCCGTTTTAGGGGTAGGAAAACATTCTAATATTATTCCGATTTTTAAAAAAATTACAATATTAGATTTTTTATCTCGTGACGTAGTAAATTTTAGGTATATTATATGGAATAAATAATGGAAAAGAAGGAAAGGGAAATCTTTGAAAACCGAAAATATATCATGATACGGGTTTAACCCCTCCGACTTTTCGCGAACTTGAAGCTAAAATGTCTTTACCGAAATGTCAATTTCACGAAAACGTTGTGTTATTACCGCCTCACAATCAAAGCTCTATAAATGAAACATTACTGAACGGAGCCGAATAGTAAAAACTGTTTTAGAAAGGTTACAAAATAGGCTTTCAAATTGTTGTATCATAAATAAATATTAACATTTGTAAATATTTAAATTTAGAATGGAAACATGAAAAAATTGTAAAAATGACTCACCTGTAATGTTTTATGTAAAAACGATACTAAAATCACGGATAATGTAAAAAAAAACACTTATTTCATCGTACAAATGTACAATAAACAATTCTGTCACTTCACTTTTTGACCATTTCATACAAAATATATTTTTAAAAAAATAATTAAAACTGGGATATGTGGGAGGCGGGTTTTACGATTTGGCGGGTAAAATTTGCTTCCACTGAGTAGGTCTTTTTACGGGTTTCTATGGATAACTTTGAATAGAGATGTGAAGCTTCATTCAATACGAATATTCTACTTTTTGTTTTAGGGATGTCACTAGAAGAATAACGGAGTTATGACGATTTTTGTGGAAACACACGCGTTGACGTGTAAACACGCTTATTGTACTTGACTGCTATCGTTATTTTATCGTGTATATCTGCTTACGTTGCTGACCGGTTTTAATATCCAGATATATCTTGATACGAGTTCAATCATAAGCCTAGTGTCTATTTAGGTTTATGATTAAACTCGTATCAAGATATATTTGGATATTAAACTCGTACCAAGATATATTTTGATATTAAACTCTTCTCAAAATATGTCTCGATACGAGCTTAAGCATAAACTTAGTGTCTATTTAGAAGATTTAGACCTAGTCATAAATTAATACATTACCAACATTTTGGCAGAGCATTGAACTTTTAGTAAATATTTTTGTTCGTTTCTGAAGCAACGTAAATGCTTGAACAGTATATTTGCTCTGGTGTCATGAAATTTTAAAAGCATTTTCTGGTCAACGAAGTGATTTTCAAATGTTATTAATTATGATTTATTGAGCTATGAAATATGTCAAATTAATTTTTTAAAGTTAGACTTAAAAGTTAGCTATCGTAATTTTAAACGCGATTATCTCGAGTCATTGTATGAAGCTGATTAAAGCATATTTTTTTAAACGTCTCAGAAAGGGTTATTCACCTTCAGTGGCCTGCAGTCTGTAAAGGCTAAAAAGTTATTACTATATGTAAGATAACGAAGCATTAAAGAAAAACAATTTTTTTGTTTTATTTTCTTTGATTTGTGATTTTTTATGTTAGAATCGTTCTATGTCGATGAATAGTTTTCATTGAACAAATTAATACTTTTTAGTGAGGTAATAAAAAGGCTATCACGCGAAAAACATTGACATTTTACACCCATATTTTTCATGTAATTTTAATTTATGCCAACCCTGTCTGGGAAGCCAGCTTACCTCTTAATTGAAGATTGAAATAATTTACACGTCCCACGTGATGTGCTCCAAATTTGATTAATATTTCTGATGGGAACAAAGCACATTAAAATATTTAATAACGCCAATTTCCTACGACTAGAAACAATTTCCCGCCTGGGTCGCCTTAAACAACGCGTTTTTTCCTATTTTTATAATTGCAGGTTTGTTTAATTACGTGGAATATGATTATAAAATAATTTTATGATTAATTTCTGACGGAGATATTCATCTTCAATGCGCTCGTTGATTTATTCCAATATATCTACATATGTACTTGTATGTAGCGATTAAAATGGCTCACAATAGCCGAATTTTACAACGGTTCGTATATCATAAAAATTAGGTACTGTCTGGTGCCTACAGTTTTGATTGTACACGCAAATACTCGTATCTCGTATCAACTACAATGTTTGGTCTCAAACAGATTATCCACCATAGAGATACAGGCTGTATATTATATTTTTACGAAATACTAACCAAATTCACTGTTTCGTAGAAGGTTATTATCTATCAATCAGTAATAGAAATCTAATATTTGAAAGGGCAAGTTGGAAGAAATAATAATTCCAACCCTAAATAGAAAAAGAGTTTTTCTGTCAGCAACTTTCTGTTGATCCCTTGGAACTGTTAATACTTTGAGAAAAAAAAAGTGGAAGTGTGTGTGCGAGCATTGAAAAAATCTGTAATGATCAACAGATCAGAAGCATTTCGCAAAGGAAAATCTTTCTTTTTAAGAAACAACCGGGTTACGAATAAACTGACTTCGAAAATCTCCACTACCACAACACTTAGCAGAATATGTTGATTCTATTGTGATTTGTGATGGAAGACATTGTCACTGTAATTCGTTACACAAAATAAAAATAAATACATTTCATTGAAGAAGAAGATAATACTAATAAATCTTGACGAAACATGAAACAGAACACGACACAGAAAAATGAAAAAAAAGTAACGGTTTCAACTGTCAGTCGAACCCAGGATCTCTGTCTTAACGGGATAGGCGTCTTAAACTACCCGACCATTGGGACCTATTTATCAAACTTCATATTTGTCGATATCATGTGACCGTTATAAAGTTTCATTATTTTGATGTGTCTTGTTCTATTTCATGTTTCGTTTAGATTGATTAGTATTGTCTTCTTCTTGATGGGTATAACCTTTAGTTAAAAGAAAAAGTTGTTCCTGAATAAAAACATTTGATTGGTGTCACATGTTTGTAAGATGAAGATATTATAAACATTGCTAGGAAAATTTTCTATAAAAATCATTATCACATTTTTTAAACTCGAGCTTTTACTTTTTTAGGTACCTACCTGGCGACTTCGTTTTATAGCAATTTTTTTTTTTCAAAATTCGTATCTCAAAATAAGAGATAAATGACCAAACTTAATAATAAAAGACACCTAAAAATTGCCTTTCTTCCACCTAAACCGCAACTCTATTCTTTCTTACTTCTTTCAGATTTTCCCTGTTTTAGAAATAACATCAATTTTTTTCATTCAGTTTGTGTAAAGGCTTGTGTATGCTTACAGCGAATTGCAGGAAATATGCAATTTTATGAGTATTATTCTAATCACGCTGTATTTTCGAAAAACTAATTCAAATATGTAAATACAAAATTTACGGATACATCGTGTAAGTATTTGGCATTCATAATACCCACTCTTTCAAAAAACGTTATTTCCGGAAATCATTTTGGATTAAATTATATATCACATTGATAAGATCGACTTTTTTTTCATTTCTGCTGATAAATGGTGCTAAACACATTTAAATAAAAATAATAAAATTTGATATGCCCACATTTTTTTACTTAATTTTACGATGGAGAGAAATTAGTTAAATTGTATGATACTGCGTTTCAAATTATTCAGTCTTCTGATTTGCATGTGCGGCAGATTAGGTAGAAATGTCTTATTTACGTCAGCGAACCATTATATGTATGTTAGTTAGGCTTTGCCGATCCTATCTCATTGCTTAAGTCAGAAATGGAAAGGAAATGCAAAGTAACATTTACATACTGGGAAATTCCAGTAGCGCTTATCTGCTACCTACTATCTGCAAGCTAGTAAAATGCTTATCCGAACTATAAGAGAAATTGGAAAACAGGCCTTAAAATAGTCACAATAGAGAACTTATAACCGGGAACACGGAAATATTTATGTAATCGAACACAATGTTCAAGGGGATGGTTAGTGAGAAACCTTTTAGAAAATAAATTGATTTTACATCCGTAAATATAAAAATTAAGAAGGTTTTTACTTTATCTATTTACGCACTGGCTTATTATGAGTAGTTTAAGTTAAAGATTCGATATGGTGAGCGCTTTATTAGCAGCAGACTCATACCTGAACGGAAGACGAACCTCGTGTTGGCACTGTTGGTGGACGCGGTGGACTCTCTCGCTGCAGCAACTTGTCCAGTTTCTTCACCACCTGGGATTCTTGCCTCCATCTCCTCTTGAGTCTCCAACTTTTATCTTCGTGTTACCTGTTCCTGTTCTTCATTTTACTTAACTTAAATTCACTTTATTTTTGTAATACG
Organism: Hesperophylax magnus; assembly: GCA_026573805.1. NCBI lineage: Eukaryota > Metazoa > Arthropoda > Insecta > Trichoptera > Limnephilidae > Hesperophylax > Hesperophylax magnus. Next base: position 448,870 of record JAIUSX010000052.1, read on the forward strand.
TACATCAACTGTAAAGCGCCCCTGAGGTGATCTCACAAAAACAGCGCTTTACATACACAATTGTCCAATAAATTAATTAATTGTCTTCTTAAGGAATTAAAATTAATTCAAATGTATTAAAAAAACGGCTGCGCCCCCTTTTACATACAAAACATTAATTTTGATTTGACCCCAAAATACACAACCGGATTGAATAGTTATTTATTTAATCAAAATAAATAGCACACATCTAGTATGGATATGCGCTACTTTATATAGCACATATCTTGTGAGGATATGTACTTCTTTATATAGCACATACCTAGTATTGATATGTGCTACTTTATATAGCACATACCTAGTATTGATATGTGCTACTTTATATAGCACATATCTAGTATGGATATGTGCTACTTTATATAGCACATATCTTGTAAGGATATGTACTACTTTATATAGCACATACCTAGTATTGATATGTGCTACTTTATATAGCACATATCTAGTATGGATATGTGCTACTTTATATAGCACATATCTAGTGTGGATATGTGCTACTTTATATATCATATATCTAGTAAGGATATGTACTACTTTTTATAGCACATACCTAGTATGGATATGTGCTACCTTATTTATTTATTTTTTAAATTAAAAAATATACGCCATTAAAGAATTCAATTTCGCATGATTTTTGAATTTTTTTGGTATAATTGTAATAACCAAAAAAAATTATCTATGTACTGGACTAGTATAATTTAAAAAATAACGTTGTAAAATAGCGTTTTCTTGGATATAAATTTCAATTTACATACGATATATTTGTGTTCATACGTAATTCTGTCATTTGTAATTTAAATTTACGCCCATCAAAATGGTTTTTAATCATTTTTTTTTTTTATTTTTTGTTATTTCATCATATTTGTGTAGTTAATAGAACAAATTATTTTTTATATAACTACGATTTATTCACAAATCAAAACACATATTCGTATTACATATCTGCAATATCTTTTCTTGAAGAAACATAATTCTTCAGTAGGGTTGAGTATTTTGGCTTCAAATCTAAATTGAAGTTTCGTATTAACAAGGCCGAGCGAGGGTTACTCTTGAATCCGTCAATAATGTGGAAGTAATGGTAATAAATAATAATACATTAAATTTCAACAAATATATTGTAAAGCCACCCAACACATAGGATATTATGTCTCTGAACCATGTCTACATCTTAAAAAATAGTTTTTTTTTTTAAGAAAGACAAAATATTTCTTCTACTACCACCACAGAAAGCGGAAAATGTTGCTTGGGTTGTGATAGAGGACTTAGCCAGCCGAGGAATGTAAAACACTATGCATGGGTGGAACCCAAACGCGATGTTAATTCAGCCACCGACCGGTCATTATTTGAGGTTGTCTCCTGAAGACCTATAAGCCGTTTAAACGTGTGATATCACGGTACATCTGCGGCGGTACTGCCGCACTGCCATTGGAATTATGAATAATTGTAGATTAGATTGTGGATTTTACCGATGTCCCCTTTCAAAGCTTATAGCTTCGCCATTTTCTGAGATGCCGACACATTCTTTTTATTGATACGTAAGATTTTATTATCATTCATACATTATAATTTTTCTTTAGAAGTGATTTATTTTCATAAAAATATATTTATAAAAATATAACCATAATTGATAACAGCCTTATAATTTATTCAAATGTATTACTTACTATCTAACATTTACTTTTATTATAATTATGAATCTACATTTTTATTTAAAGATGTACCTCCATAAAAAGCTATGACGTTGTGTATGGAGTGGTAGGGTGTTATTGTTTATTAGTTATTACTAAGATTTTCTACAATGCTACCTAAAAAATCGCCCTCAGTAATTATGGAATCCCACAAGGTACGGTACTGGGTCCAATATTATTCATCTTATATGTAAACGGGATATTTTCTCAAACACTTCATCGTAATATAACCTCTTATGCTTACGATACAGTCATCATTGAAAGTGACAATACACGGAAATCAGTAAAACTAAAAGCAACAGAAGACATAAACACTCTTAAATACTGGTTGGGCATAAACTTACTATCTGTAAATAGCGAAAAACTCACGTTATACCATTTGCAATATAATCAAATGACATTTCACAAAATTTTGACATAATTATACATGACAATTTAAAAAAACATAAAAAAATGTACAAAACTGTTCCACATTGAAAATTTCAAATAAAATTTAATACTTAGGAATAATAATAGACAAAAACCTAAACTGTAAAGATCAAATCAACCAAACCGTCAACAAAATAAGAAAATTAATTTTAATATTTTTGAACATTCGGAATTTTCTCTCATTGGAAATTCTAACATCAGTCTACCACGCTTTAGTACAATCAAATCTCAAATACGCTGTAATCAGCTGGGGAGCTCCACACAAAACAAATCTACTTCCTGTTGAAATTGTACAACGTCTAATTATATTGTCGTCAGTATTGTCGCATGTCTTGCGGCGAGCGGTCGCCTAACGAGGCGGACTCTGTAAAACTGTCTACAAATATAAAATTAACACCTTCGGGACCATGTTCCAACATGGAACTCAAAATACATATTGAAAAAATATTGTCAGAACTCAACAAAATTGGCAGTACAAAAGCTGCCAAAGAAGCTAAAACTGAAATTGAAGCTATATTAATCAACATCAAAGATTCATGGAAGCTTGAGATAAAGTCACTACAAAACACAATAATTTGTCTACAAAATAAAGTGATTCAAGATCAAGATGATTATATCAGAAAATTAGAAAAATTGATAAAAAAAGGAACAAATGAAGAAAATAAAAATGAAGTTAAAAGCTATGCAATGGTGGTAAGGGAAAAATTTCACACAATACCGAAAGCAAATTTTGCTTTACTAATTACATCAAAAGAAGACAAACCTGCAGATGAAATCGAAAAAATATTAAAAGACAAAATAAAACTATCCAAACTAGGAATAGGAATTTCTGGACTAAAAAAAACATATCAAAACAAAATAATACTAACATGTGAGAAACAAAATGACACCGAAAAAATAATAAACGAAATCAACAAAAACCCGGATATTGGAATACACGCTAATGAAATAAAGAAAAAAAACCATGCATTATCATTAAGGGTGTTGATGCTGGCTACAAAGAAGAAGAACTCCTCACAGATTTGATAAATCAAAATGAAGACCTAAAAAATGCCATGACCTCGGAAACAGACAATGAACCAATCGTTGTTAAAAAAAAGCTGAAGAATAAAAAATCGGAAAAATTAGCAAATTTCATCATCCAAACAACTGCAAAACTGAGAAAAATAATCATATCTAAAGAAAGAATTAATATTGGATATACAAGAGCACACGTAGAAGACTGTGATCCACTGATGCAATGCTATCATTGCCTTGGATACGGACACACCTCACTGAGATGCCTCGACAACATGAAGAATCCCAGATGCCTCCACTGTGCAGAAGAGCACAAAATTCAAAACTGCACCAAAAAACAAGATTCTGCCAAATGCCACAACTGCACTAACAGAAAGGGGTATCAAAATGATCACGCAGCCAACAGTCACTTATGTGAATTCCGCAAAAAAATGATACAAAATGCCCAAATGCGAATTGAATATGAGTGAGTTGTATTTCGTATATTTATTTCTTTAAAAATGAATGATTTCTTCACTGAGGAATTAGATAAAACTCTTAATCTTTCGGAATATATTTGTCACACTTTAAATGATTGTAATAAAATCGTGGATAAAATATCAAATTCATTCTCAGTACTCCATTTAAATATCAGATCGATGAAACAAAATTTCAATGAATTTTTACTATCAATTAATTTACTAAATCATAAACCGGACGTCATAGTGTTAACTGAAGCATTCACCAACGAATACAATAAATTTTGCATTCCAGAATATAGCTACTTCGTAACATCTTGTGCTATTAATAGAAATAGTGGTATTGTTGTATTTGTTAAATCTTGTTATTCAAACATCGCAGTGGAAGAAGTACCTATGCAGCGAGTTAATTGCTTAGATATTAATCTAAATGTAAATAAAATATGTTTTAATATTATTGCAATTTACCGAACACACGGATCAAACGAGTATACATTTATGGATGAATTAAGAAGCATTATATTATCAAAAAAAAATAAACAGAACATAACAATAATCGGCGATTTCAACATAGATGTTTCAAACGAAAATAGTAACAAAATAAAAACTGAATTTTTCAATTTTATGTCGGAAATGAATTTTATATTATGTATAAAAAAATATATTAGAGAAATTACGGGTCAACGTCCATCTTGTATCGATCACATATGGAGTAACACTAAAGATACCGACAAATTACACACGATAATATTAAAAAATAATATTACTGATCATCACACTTGCATCTATATACAAAAACTTAATATTAATAATCATATTGATTCAAAATGCAATACTTTTACAAAAAAGTCACTAAACCATCATAAATTAAGCCTAAAAATAAAAACAGAAACATGGCGTTACGTATTAAAATCAACCTGTGCTGAAATATGCGCAAATATTTTTGATAATATTCTATGCAATTATATTACAGCATCAACAGATGTTAAAACTATAAAAATTAAATCAAAATTTAAAAAATAAAACCATGGATTTCACATGGCTTAATCGTGTCTATTAGAAAAAAAGAAGAGCTACGAGTATATCGCTTGACAAAGAAATTTCCCTTAGATAAAAAAATATACACATATTATAAAAAAATTAGGAACAAATTAACCTGTTTACTAAAAACCACTAAAGAAAACTTTTACAAAAATGAAATTGATGTGGCTAAACAAAATGTAAAACACATAATTCAAAACCAGCGTCGACCGTGATGATTTCCTGAGAGACATTAAAAACTACAACAAACAAGCCCCGAACCGTGAGGACAAACTTAACACCGCCCTTATCGGAATGGCAGGACCAATTTCGCAAATTTACATTTCGGAACACCTGACTTTTCGCGCAAAACAATTATGGTTTCTCGCGAGAAAAGCTACACACGAAAATTGGTTTAAGTTCGCATGGACAAAGGGAGGACAAGTTTATGTACGCAAAGACAACGGAACACCTGCTATTATTATTAACGAAACAAACAAAAACATTTTGTCTCCCTCAATCAATAACCAATAAACAAAGCTCGTTTAGATATACTCATATAACTTACTCTCATATGTTTATACTTTTTCAGATAAATCTCTATGTAAAACACAGAAACAAGAAGTATATGTTGTGTTTTAACATACTCATGCTCTATATCCTTTATATGCTTATGTTATATATTCGCAACAACTATATATATACTCTGTATACTTATGAATTTGTTATATATACTTTATATCGTTATGTAAAACATTCACAACAACCAGATCCTTATATCTGTAGTATACTTTACATTCTTATGTTTTCGTTTCATATTCTTTATATGCTTATGATTTATAATCTTTATAGGCTCATGTTTTACTTGCTTAATATGGTTATACTAACCTATATCTCTTATGTACTTTATATGCTTATATTTTCGTTTCTTATTCTTTACACACTTATGTTTTATAATCTTTATAAGCTCATGTTTTACTTTCTTAATATGATTATACTAACTTATATCTCTTGTAAACTTTATATGCTTATGTTTTCACTTCATATTCATATGTTTATGTTTTATAATCTTTATAAGCTCATGTTTTACTTTCTTAATATGATTATACTTCACATTCTTTACATGCTTAGGTCTTATATTTTCAACAATTATATTTACACTTTATATACCTATTCTTATGCCATATATATTGTATATGCTTATGTTAAATATTGGCACCAACTAAACACTTATATCTCTCGTATATCTTATATGCTAAAGCTTACGTTTTACATTCTTTATATGCTTATGTTTTATCTTCTTTATAACATTATGTCTTATATTACTTATATACCTAAATTCTACATACGTTTCATGCTTATGTTATATATTATTTATAAGCTTATGCTATATATTCACAACTACTCTTATATAAGACACACGTTTTCAAATTTTGATGAATAATATTATCACGGATGAACTAGATAGCACTTATAATATAACAGAAAAAGTATGTAATAATGTTGATGAATGTAACCTTGTTTTCAAAAATATGACAAACTCATTAGTAATTATGCACTTAAATATTAGGAGCATTTACAAAAACATTAATGAATTATTATGCACCCTTAGTCTTTTAAAAACTGAACTCGACTGTATTGTTTTGACAGAGGCCCACCTTAATACAGTAAATATAGATAATATACCACAATTACCGAACTTTACATGTATTTCGACGAAAACACACATTAACAAGAATAGTGGCATAGTAATTTACGTTAACCAAAAACACCAAGATATATCTTATAAAGAAATAAACATGACCCTCACGAACTGTGTAGCATTACAATTTAAAGTAAATAATCAGATTTATCAAGTTATTGCTGTTTACCGAACCCACGGATCAAAAACTCAACAATTTATAGAGAACCTCAAAGATGTAATAAACAAAACAAAATGTCAAAATACTATAGTGACGGGTGACTTCAATATAAATATAGGTCTAAATTCAAACAGCGTCGAAAAAAATGATTTACTTAATACAATGGCTGAGCTTAACTTCATTTCATGTATAAACGATTACACTAGAGTTGTGCCCCGACAAAACCCATCATGTATTGATCATATCTGGTCTAAGGCTGACACAACTACACAATTAACACCTGTCATTTGGAAAACAAACATTACCGATCACTACACGTGTTTTTTAATTCTTCATTTAAAAAAAAATATTTCCTTTACCAAAACTGCATTAAAACAGTATAACATAAAAACCTTAAACATACAACTTCTTGAACAAAAATTGAAATTGGAAAAATGGGAAGAAACATTAAACACCGAAGATGCCGAAAAATCTTCAATAATATTCGAAAAAACACTTCGCGAACACATAATAAATGCAACTATACATAAAAACGTTAAACCTAAATCAAAACATAGAAAAATTAAGCCCTGGATCACCCATGGAATAGTTACCTCAATTAGGAATAAAGAAAAATTATTTTATCAAACCCGAAAACAACCTAATGACTTAACTTTATTAGAATTATATAAAAAATACAGAAACAATCTTACAAATTTAATTAAAAAAACAAAAGAAAATTACTTCAAGGTAAAAATTGAAGATAGTGGTAAAGATAACAAAAAAGTCTGGGCTACAATTAATAACATTATCGGCAACGGTAATAAAAATAAACAAATAAATAAAATAACTTATGACAACGAAACAATAGACTCAATAAAAGAACCAACTAAAATTGCAAATATTTTCAACAACTACTTCGCTAAAGTCGGAGAGAAACTTGCCAAAAAAATCGACTCGTTCCAACCTAAAAATACTACCAATACATCCACACAAACTTGCCAAAATATTTTCGAAAAATTTGAAAAATGCACTCAAATAGAAATAGAAAAAATTATAATGAACCTACGAGTGTCCGCGAGCCCTGGTTTTGATAATATCACAGTAAATATATTAAAACAAATGAGACAATTAATATCCAAACCAATTGCACATATCATTAATAACAGCATACAGCAAGGAATTTACCCAAAAATATATAAAAATACAATAATAACCCCGATCTTCAAATCAGGAATTACATCTGAAGTCTCGAACTACCGTCCCATATCTATTGTATCTAACGTAGCAAAAATATTTGAAAAAGTCGTAAAGTCACAATTAACTAAACATATCACTTCAAATAAAATCATTAATGATAACCAATTCGGCTTCAGAGAAAATTTAGGTACGCAAGATGCAATCGCAAAAATAACCTCTATAATATATAATGCTCTTGACTCGGGAAATAAATGTTTAAGTATATTCATCGATCTAAGAAAAGCCTTTGACAGTATAAGCCACAAGAAGCTAATAAAAAAATTAGAAAATATTGGAATTCAAGGAACAGTTAAAGAATGGTTTAAAAGTTATCTTCATAAAAGACACCAACACGTAAAAATTAACAATATATTGAGTGAACCCACCTATTCCGAATTTGGAATTCCTCAAGGGACAGTTCTAGGCCCAATATTGTTTATCATTTACGTGAATGAAATGCTTACAGTACCAAAAAATGGAAAAATCATATCTTTCGCCGACGACACAGTTTTAATCATAGACAAAAAAACTTGGGAAGAAGCCTATCAAACTGCGAACGTAGAAATAAACAACTTAAAACAATGGTTGGATGACAACTACCTCTCCTTAAACTCTGAAAAAACCTATTTCATGACTTTCACATTATCAGACAAAATGCACCCAACAATAAATTCCAATATAACTATCCATAACTCTTGTAATAATTATACTGACAACTGCAATTCACCTAAATGCTCAAAAATCTCCAAAAAAAGTAATATTAAATATTTAGGCATAATTATAGACCAACATATTAAATGGACTGAACATATTGCGCAAACTGTAAATAGAATACGTAAACTTTATTACGTATTCCTCAAACTAAGAAATATATTACATAAATCTTTGCTACTAAAGGTTTACTATGCATTAGCCCAATCAGTTCTGCAATACGGAATAATAGGATGGGGAGGAGCATATAAAACCAACTTAACCCCACTTGAAATAGTACATAGAAGACTCATCAAAATAATTCTAAAGAAACAATTAGACTATTCAACCCAAAAATTATTCGATGAATTCAAAGTATTACCAATAAATAAAATTTATCAAAAAAACGCATTACTACAAATCCATAAAGACAAACTAACAATAAAATCATTTAGCACCAGACCGAGAACCTTAGGACAAATAATAATCCCTAAACTTAATACTACAACAGCCCAACATCATTACACATACTCAGCAATAAAATACTTTAACGAACTCCCTATAGAAATACAATCCGAGAGGAATTATGAAATTTTTAAGCGAAAACTCAAAAAACATTTTACCATTAAATAATTTTTAAGAATGTCTTGCGATGTGCCATCCTAAATTTCCATTATGTACAAAACAAATGCCATCTTATAATTTTCATTATGTATAAAAATAATTTTTCATTATGAACAAAAAAAAAAATTGCAACTTATATTTTCATTATATATAAAAAAGTAGTCCTTCATGCATCCAAATAGTAACAACTGATAAGTATGTATAGTACTGTCAATTTGATAGTGCTCCCTCCCTAAACACGAGAATTTCTCAATTAGGGAGGTATTGTAAAAAAAAAAAAAAAAAAAAAAAAAAAAAAAAAAAAAAAAAAAAAAAAAAAAAAAAAAAAAAAAAAAAAAAAAAAAAAAAAAAAAAAAAAAAAAAAAAAAAAAAAAAAAAAAAAAAAAAAAAAAATATATGGAAAACAATAAATATATGGAAAACAATAAATGAAATAAATAGTAGAAAAAACAAAAAAACTCAAATTAAAAAAAATTAATATCGGAAAAAATTCTATTAATGCCTTAAATGAACCGACAAAATGTGCTAATGCCTTCAATAAATATTTCGCTAACGTCGGTCAAAATTTAGCTACACGGATCGATGAAAATTATAAAATAGATAATTTCGAAAAGGACTGCCTTAAACAAAATAATCTGTCAGTTTTCAAACCGGTAACAACAGATGACATAAAAAATATTATTAGTGAATTAAAAGGTGCATCTGCACCAGGGTTTGATGGAGTCACAGTAGAAATATTGAAAAATTATAATGAATTATTAAGCATTCCAATTACACACATTGTAAATATTAGTTTAAATAGTGGAATATTCCCCTCCGTTTATAAAAAATCTATTGTAACACCTGTTTTTAAATCTGGCAACCCTGAAGAAATATCAAATTATCGACCAATATCTCTTGTCTCAAACATTGCAAAAATTTTCGAAAAGATCGTAAAAAAGCAACTTTTGTACTATATTGAAAATAATAAAATAATTAGTCCTAGCCAATTTGGATTTAGAGAGAAACTAGGCACTCATGATGCCATTGCAGAACTAACTTCAACTATATACCGTGCATTAGATAAAAAAAATAAATGCCTTGGCATTTTCATTGATTTACGTAAGGCTTTTGATAGTATCTCCCATACAAAACTAATAAATAAATTAAATGATATCGGTATTATTGGTAAGGTAAGGTATTGGCTGAAAAGCTATCTAACTCAAAGAAACCAAAAAGTAAAATTAAATAACTCACTAAGCGTGGATGCAACTTTAGAATTTGGAATTCCCCATGGGTCTGTTATTGGACCAATTTTATTTATAATTTACGTTAACCATATGTTTAAATTATCACTTAATGGTAAACTTATATCCTTTGCTGGCGACACTGCAATAATTATCGAAAAAAAAGACATGGAACGAAATTACCAATGCAGCCAATCAAGATATGAAGGTTATAAAAAATTGGTTCGATGGCAATTTATTATCACTCAACACAGAAAAAACATATTGTATTCCTTTCACTCTACAAGAAGATGTGCCAAATAACCAAATTAACATAACAATTCATTCTAAAAATTGTGTAAATAACGGTACATGTAATACGGACTGCGCGAAACTAAATCATAAATCTAATATAAAATATCTTGGTATCTTAATAGATAAAAATGTTAAATGGAAAGACCACATTAATCTCACTGTTGAAAGAATAAGAAAACTTATCTATATTTTCTATAATATACGAAATATTTTAAATAAGAAAACTATCAAAATTGTCTATTATGCATTAATTCAGTCCATATTGCAGTACGGGATTATCGGGTGGGGAGGGGCTTTTAAGGCTTCTTTACAGCCCATAATTACAATTCAAAGAATAATTATAAAAATCATCCTTAGGAAACCATATGACTCCCCTACTTTAGAGATATTTCGGGAATTTAATGTACCATCTATCACAGAATTGTATAAGAGAATCGCCTTATATCAAATTTATAAAGAATATTTTATTTATAAAATTCACCCCTCAGATAGCATAAGCAATAGATTCAAAACTAATGGCTTAATAGCCATTCCTATGCTTAGAACGACCACGGCTCAGCACCACTATTCGTATTTAGGTGTAAGATGGTACAATATATTATTGTCCAAAAATAAAATTAGTGTAACCGAAACTGTGAATTATGAACAATTCAAAAAGTTAATTAAGTCCCTAAAATTGGATACTGATATATTGTACCCCTAATTTTCTTACACTTACTCAATTTGTACAAAAATATATATTAATTTAATTGTCTTTAAAAAACTATTTTTCTAATTTGTTTACCTGATATATTGTACCCTTAATTTCCTCACACTTTCTTAATCTGTAAGAAGATATATTATTTTAATTATCTTTAAAAAGACACTTTTCTAATTTGTATACCTATGTTAATATTATGTTTGTATTTATTTCAAAAGTTTTTGATTATTGTTTAAAAAATCATTAGAACTAAATGTAAATACTCCTCCCATAAACACGAGCTCCTGGAGCTCAACTTATGGAGTAGTAGAATAAAAAACGAAAAATCTATATATCTGTCTGCATATCGTTATCATTTATAATGTTTAATAATTAACAAGTAATAAATAAAAAAAAAATAAAAAAATAAAAAAAAACAATATTGAAAAACCAAGAGATTATCCAACACACCTAATTTTTGAAGAATTGAAAGTATTAAAATTTAATGATCTTGTCCAAAAAAACATAATAAAAGAAAAACAAAAGCACAGCTTTTTAACTGAAAGCCGTACTCGTCAAAAACATATATTCCCAACGCAAAAATGTAACACCACTTTTCCTCAACTTCTTACTTTTTACTTTTGTAAAAATACCAAAATTATGGAACTATCTTTTTAATTAATTATAAATTTTAATTTTCACAATTATAAACACTAAATATTCTTCATCTTGATGCTCACCGCTATTCTAGACACAAGCGCCAGCTTCTATAGAAGGGTAAGATTAAAAATTAAAATCAGTGAAAACTAATTTTATGAATTATTTTAGTTAACATTAATGATTATACTCTGTTAATTGATTAATTATTTAATACAAATGTTCCAAATTTTCATTACCATTTTTATTTTGATTTTTAACAAAAAAACTGTTTATGTAAAAAAATGTTTCACACTAATTTTGTTGTCGTTATTTACTCTTTAAATATTATACATTTTCATAATTAAAAAAAAAAACAATGTGTCACCTCATCCGTGGTGGAATTCCAATATAGTGATTAAGGCATTAAAACTTTTTTAACGCTAGATTTATTTGAATATACCTCAAGTCAGTTAAAAATATGCCATGTACCGTATTGACAAGTAATGTAAAAATTAGATTCTTTTTAAAACCTTTTAATTAATTAATCGTTTGAATTTTAGATTCCGTGCGCTTTTGCATAAACTCTATTTGACTCGAAGGTTATAATACTAATTAATTACTAAAAAGAGTAACATGATATCTTTCTACCTTTATTATCATCAAAAGGAGACGTAAAAACCCTTCAATACCTTATTTTTTTCCATTCAACCTTGTCGCTGCAAAAAATTCATTGATGTTATGTACCAAGAAGAAAAAGATTTATTTTGTATATTGCAGTGTTCTCAAACTTTTATATTTTTCAACCACCTTGTTTCTTTAAAATCATCTGCTATTCTATCTAAATCCACCACGTTTATCCGACAAGAACATCATTATGAGCTTTTATACCAGAAAGTAGAAAACGGGCTCTTGACTTAAACTGTTAATTGATTGAATATCCCAGGAATAAGCCCGGAGCTACTAGATTTATGGCTAAATCAAGAGCATAGCTAGGGGGGAGGGGGTTGGCAAGGGAGAAAATGGGGGGGGGGTTGGAAAATTTATTGAAACAACTTATTACATTGATTAAAGATATGGTGCAAATAATATTCTAGGATTTTCCAGGAAGGTAATCTACGAGTACCTACTATTCTCGTTTTATCCTACGCAATACTGAGGCCGAGGTATGAAGGGTTTGGGCCCCTAGTAACGCAATACTGAGGCCGAGGTACGAGAGCTTCGACCCCCTAATGACGCAATACTGAGTCCGAGGTATGAGAGGTTTGGCATCTTAATAACCCAATACTGAGGCCGAGGTAGGAGGGGTTTGGCCACCTGATGAAGCAATACTGAGACCTAGGTTGGAGGGGTTTGGCTCCCTAATGACGCAATACTGAGGTCGAGGTATGAGGGGTTTGGCTCCCTAGTAACGCAATACTGAGGCCGAGGTATAAGGGGTTCGACCCCCTAATAACGCAATACTGAGGCTGAGGTATGAGAGGTTTGGCACCTTAATAACCCAATACTGAGGCCGAGGTAGGAGGGGTTTGGCCACCTGATAACGCAATGCTGAGGCAGAGGTTGGAGGGGTTTGAACCCCCTAATATCAATATTAATAAAATTAATTTGTTTATTTTGGAATGTGGGGAATTTGTGCAATCCCACACATACTATAAAGCATATGCAATAATAGTCTGATATGTTCGAAGTAAGGTAAATATTCCCTTACTTATTGTGAAATTAATCAAACTTTAAAAATGTTGAAAATCTTTGGTGACGAAATAATAAATTCCATTGAGATGTATGGGCAAAAAGTTATAGTTATTAAAAACAGATTGGCGCCATTTAATTTATTCCTATTTTAACACCCCTGCCACCCCCACAGTATTCCAAACGTTCTAAGTGATGGTACTGAATATTTTTAGAAACACTTGGATACAGTGTTCGTTTTGGAAAATTCACAACATCACCTGTAATAGTTTATACACCTGTATAGTTCAAACTACCCCAATTCTTTTCAAAACATGGTTTGTACGAAAGGGTAAGAATGTTCAAGAAGGGGTATCTGTGGGGATTTTGTAGGATATTTTTTTGTATAACTAAAGAATAACAGTTAGTAGAAGACAGAAGATAAAGTTGTACCCTTACAGCTTATAGTATTACAGGTTGTAGGTGTAGTTAATGAGCAATAAATTGTAACACCGCAGAATGAACAGCCGACTCAACATCAGCCTATTTATTGTCTATGGTGGCTGTTAAACCATAAATAATATGCCCGACAACATTATTACAGCGAACTGTGGCCAATTATTGTTGCGGGTTGTTTCATCGTTCTTCAAGAGATCTTTGGATTGAAGCATTATTAGGGATGTATAAAGATAATATTATATTGATGTGTAGTAGCGGATAGGTGCTTTCTGTGACGGGAAGGAGTATAAACACTTAATCAAAAAACGTTCATCAAAATATACATCTTTACGCAGAGCGGTTCAACACGGCCCAAAAAGGATTACTTTTCTAGGAGACAATTCTGAAAGTTCCGGTTAGAACTCCGACAGACGAAATATTAAAAAAAAAATCAAGTTTTGAATTTACAAAAACTTCATTCAGAAAAACATTTAGGACGGGTTGTTTCGGAGAATCTGAACAATTCATCAAATTTCAACGTTCATTTTCGGGTTCTGTGAAAGACTTATTCAAGTTCTGTTTTTATATCATTGTAGGCTAGTTGCTTGCCAAACCTGAAATAAAAACAGAACTTGAAAAAATCTTTCACAGAACTTGAAAATGAACGTTGAAATTTGATGAATTGTTCAGATTCTCCGAAACAACCCGTCCTTAGTTAATTTTCAATCAACTAAAATATACCGGTTATTCCCAGTTTGAATACATCTGTTAAACCGAGATTTTTTTCATGCTATGAAACTATTTAATTAATATATTTTAAACTAAAGCCGAAACATGACAAAGAACTAACAGAGTGATAATCAACTTGCAAACATTGTGACCACAGTGTAAAGACAACAAGAACAAAAATATATAAGCTACAGGCCAGGAACAGGAGAAAAGGAAATCCTAGTAAGAAGAACTATGGACACTGTGACACTAATCTCGTACTTACCGATTGTGCTTCGTAGATATGCTTTATACTTACACATTGTTTAAAACGCTTTATTCATATAATTTATTATAATAATTGTTATTTACAAACATTGCTTAAATAGAAACTTTTTTTTTCTTTTCTGGTTAAGGATGCACAATGCCACTTCCTTTGCGTGTATTAATTTATGTGAGAAGTACTAACTAATAGAGGTCGTACATCCACCAAACTCACTCCTGGAGTTGTCCGCATCATCATAAATATTTATATTATATTCTCTTCTGTTATCCAGAATTTTGGCATGCCCCGATTAATATACATAATTGATTATCTTCGAGGTGTGATGTCTTCTTATGACGTTCTGATTTCTTATTCCATTCGTTCACCATTTAACCCTTTTCACAATCATATCTTAAATGGAGAGAACACATAAACTGTACAACCAAAAAAATTAAAAAAAAAAAACTTTCGTAATTTTTAAAACAATCAAAAATGTTCTTGACAAAATTAACTCATTATAATCTACACGGCTATATGTCTATCATTATTAAAATATGTAATAATTGGACGGAGAATTACATATAACGCCACCTTAAATCCCCTAATAATAACGCAAAAGCCATCTTGAAAATACTACTCAAAGTACCTAACAGAAGTCTGAACAATTTTTCAGTAATCTAAATATCCTTTCAACTAAACTAGCCTATGCCAAAACCGTACATATTTATACTCAAAAAAAACACGTGATCTATTACCCAACATACCTAACAAAATTACTAGAGCCTTCAACCAAAGCTAAAAGGAACACAACATTTAGACAAAAACTTATAAATATCAATATATTCAAAACAACCATAATACAATGGATCTGCGACACAGTTCAATATTGCAACAAAACACAGACTAATTGAAGTGAGACAACCTGTGTGTAATATTCAAGTAATATAAATATAATCATAACATATAATAATAAAAACACATAAATTTGTTTTTGACCACGATAGTTTTATTTTCACTCTACCGGTTTCGGAAGATCCCTTCCTTCGTCAGGAGAATATTTAAAACTGAATCTACCGAAAGACGACGAAAAAGACGATGTATGAATGTGAATGAGGCAAGGAGTGTGTGCCAAGACCGAGTTGTTTGGCGGTCCGTCCTCTCTGCCTACCCCTACGGAGGAACAGCGAGATGGTTAGTTAGTTATTTTAAAATTTAACTATGTTAGTTGTAAGTTTCTACATATATGTTATTAAGACAGTAGTTATTGGCCTTAGTCGTAACATATAAGTCTTAGATGCAAGTCAATAGTTTTAAGACAGTAGTTTTAGTATAGGGTTTTCCAATAAGAGTTGTTATTTTGAATAGCCCGCTATTTCGGTAGTTTTAAATATTCTCCTGACGAAGGAAGGGATCTTCCGAAACCGGTAGAGTGAAAATAAAACTATCGTGGTCAAAAACAAATTTATGTGTTTTTATTATAAATTATGATGAGCCACAAAGTGAATGCTTTTTACAATTACATAATCATAACAAATTATGTTAGCTTTTCGATTTACGTTGTACAATGTTAAGTATTAAGAAATACAAAAAAAATAGTACAAAACCCTAACCAGTGTAATAGGTAATATTATAATGTAAATTGAATTTTAAAAAATATAGGAAATTAACACTACCCCCAGGACGGGAAATCCCAGTAGGGAAAAACAACATAAGATATAATTATGTCAATACAAAACATAAATCACGTTTCTTAACATTGTCATCTACTTTGAACTACTGCTCAGAACTTCTTGTCCGTAATTCATCGACACGTAATTTTGTCATCTACTTTAAACTACTGCTCAGAACTTCTTGTCCGTAATTCATCGACACGTAATTTTGTCATCTACTTTAAACTACTGCTCAGAACTTCTTGTCCGTAATTCATCGACACGTAATTTTGTCATCTACTTTGAACTACTGTTCAATCAACCTTAAACCATTCTCTGTCAGTTCCTTGTAACTACACATCAGGGTTGATATCTTAACTCCAGTTCGTTGTAACTATACATCAGGGTTGATATCTTAACTCCAGTTCCTTGTAACTGCACGTCAGGGTTGATATCTTAACTCCATTTTCATCTGCTTGTCTGGCCTTGTTTGACAAAAACTATTTTGTTTCCGACTACAGCTTTCAGTCCATCATTAAATACATTTCCTTTCACTCTTCGATCAATGCCAGATATCAATGATAGAAAAAGAAAACATTTTTGAAAAAACTTTATTAAAAAATTTCATCATGTCACAGACGATCCAATATTAGTGAATATCATGTCTAAACCAATATAAACAGTGTGAACACTGCACGAGAAACCGAGACCGCAATAATTATAAAGCGGTGTTCTTAGTCTCTTATGGTTAGCAATAAAGGTGTATTATTACCACCACCACATGCCATAAAATGTCAAATCCTATCAATTCCTATAAGCCAACAGCCTGGTCCTGGGACCAGAGCCTCTTTCATTGCCCGCCCGTTCAATAAACTTCGCTATTAAGAATCCAATGAATGTTTGAAAAAATATAATCTTCGAAATTCAATGTAATAGAATATAACAGATGAGATACCAGTTATTGGCAGGACCTCAAAAGAAACTAAGCGTTATACAGTTTTTTTGTGGAATTGATTCTAATATGGGTATCAACAAAAATCAATATAAAAAAATCTGGTTAAGGCCAAGTGATACGGTCAGATTTTCTGGTACCGAAGTTTCCCTGCAGCTGATTCGATCCCTTCGCTACGATATAAAAATTTTCGCGGCCGGAAAATTTTTCAACATTTGGCTGCTCGTGTGGTGGTAAGGCACATTTTTTCAACCCTCCTATCGTAGGTTTTCTAGCGTCAGGGCAAATGTCACCCTATGGATTGAAACCCGAAAAATCCCTGCAATCGTTCCATTTAGATGTGTTCCGAAGTCATTGAGAGCGGGGGTTTCGTCTCATTTCGGTAATTCTGTCAAATATAATAAAGTATAATGAATCCTAAATATAATAAATATGTTACTTAATCCACTATTTAAACGCAGTTTCCTTAAGAATGGAGAAACTAGATTATTTGAAGAATATCACCGAAAACTTTTGGAAACCGCTACGACATAAACGCAAAAAACTCTTTATTGGGTAGACCCCATTAAAATACTATTTTATTTTGTTGTGACTGTCTGTAATTCCGGTTCAATGATTTCTAGAACTTAGATTTGCTTAGAAGTATCATTTTCAAAATAGAAACTGATTGTGGAAATAATTCAACAAGCGATAAAGTAGATAAAAGCTTCACAAATCCTACAATTAAAAAATTACGTAATTTTTCACGGGTCTGTTCTAGTATATTTAACAAAAGCCGAATATATTTTCCTTTAGAAATAGTAATCATCTTCTGTCCATGAAACAAGAATGGGGAGAATTTCGAATCTGATAAATACATTTATTAGAAATGTGTTAAATTCGGCATCGACCGAAACCACCTCTTTTGACTCACTTAGGTATTTAACATTGAGTGGTTAATCGTTTGTGCCACTTGGGCCCATCTTGTCTAACTGATGTCACTGGCTAGAATGGCAGTAGCTAATTGAAATATACAATATTTACAGAGGTTTATTTAGTCGATTTGGATTTCGGATCAGAGCAGACGACATATTTTTATGTGCGTTAACATTTTTATTTGTCGACATATATTATTAGACATTAATAGGCTATTTTAACCTTTACGATCGGGAAAAGGAATCCGATTTAGCGTTTAATCGGCTGGGAGCTCGATTTACTTATATTTAAGAGTGCTTGACTAACCTGAGATTCGTTCCTTGTCATTAATATGACCATTCATTATCCCATACATCCTTACAAAGTATATTATAGATATCATGTATATTTCAAGATAAACACACACATACATGTGTGGTACGTCCATTATAAAACAATGTCTGGTACTCGTATAAAATATTGAAGGACATAATATATGAATAAACAATAAAGTTCATTAGATCTTAGTATCTTTTCAATCCCTGCATCTATGCAGCCAATAGATAAAATTAGTACAGCCTCATTATTGTTAATTAGTTTGGGGATTCCGTAAGAAAGGTATATTTAAGTGGGGGAAGTAGTGAACCTGGATTTTAAAGAAAGGTTGTAAGAGAGTGATAATAATCTTATATCATATTTTTTTCAAGTTGTTCTACTTTCAAATTGCTGAGCACAAGAATACTCTCACACGGAGAAAAATGCGTATCGCAAATTTATTAAGAATCTCTTCAAATTATTGGTAAGTCTGTGACGAATGAATTAAAAGGTTTTCTGATATAAAGGCCTGCAATCCTGTTTTTAACAGGATTACTTCTTATTTATCTTGCTTAAAACATCATTGTAACGCGTTTGGCGTATTTCTCGAGGGTTTTATGTTCTGTCACCAAAGGGTTCAAAATTGCTAGTTCTATGGAGTGACTTGCATTAAAATACCTACTAGTTGAAAAAACTCAGCAATCCCACTTGTTCTAATGAAAACAATCCGTCTGTTTAAGGGAAATTTATTGTTCAGGTTTAAATGTTCCTTAGCCACTCGAGTGCTTGCGTCAATAACTGGAAATTGAGTTGGAAAATTTTCGCCCTCATTTAAAAAAAATCGTACCATGAATTTTAAAACGGAGACATGTAAACTGATTATAGTTTTATATAGCCAATGAATTCAACTATATTTTATCGTTTATCTTATATTTTTAAGATTTATAAAAAAAATTTAAGACATCGTAAATGAGCGAGTCAAAAATGGCATATTATGGTGTGCGATCAATCAAGACGTTTTCAAAACTTGGCATAGTATGCCGAAAATCACTCGACTGGATAAAGGAAACTTTCAGATGCTCCCTATCCAGAATTGGCTACCAAACTCAACAGAAGGAGACACTTACGATTAGCGGTTCACGTACTTATATACGTATTAATGGATTCTGTATAGTATGTCTAAGTTTTGAGTATTTCTTTTCAATAAAATTAATTTCTTGTAGGTAATAGTCTTTACCGGAGATCCCGTGTCTGAGATGATCACTTTAGACTCATCGAGTAGGAATGTTGAAGGAAGGCTTACTGGAAGGAATGTGTTTTTTTTTACTCCTATAAAGTGATTTAAAGTGGTTATGAAACGATATTCTGTTCACATAAACATTTTACTGTTATATAAATGCACACGTACACAGTCACCAAGTCATAATGAGTTTGTTTGTATTGCCCAGTAGGCGGTATTTCCAGTAAATCAATTACTGCGACACAATGACATTTGGAATGCTGTAAATTGAACAAACAATTTGAGGTCCGGACCTTGCAATGATTCGATTTAATTTTTTTAAAGAAAATAGTTTCCTTTAAGTCAGGTTGTTAGGTTCCAAGGTGCTATTAAAATACTTTTATAATTTGGCTAAATTCAATTGGTATTATTATTTTATAGGAGCTACTACAAAAGCAGTTAAACATATGATTGCTGTAAGCAAAAATGTTTTATCATTTTGCTGTTTTTTGTCAAAGTGATATTATTTTCATTGACAGTCTGGAAGAATTTGAATGAAGCCTACGTAAAACGAAAACTTTTGAAATGACTATGTTATCTATGTAATTTTCAAGATTCTATTGTCATTAATTTTAAAATTAATAACATAGTTATAAAACATTGTGTTCAAAAAAGTTCAGGTCATTAGATACATTATTTTATTTTAAGAATCTGAACTTATTTGTTTAAATATGGGGGAAACATAACGAATAACGGGAAACAGATACCTTTTGGGACTAAATTGTTTTGAATGGGTAATGTTTCATTCTAGAAGAAACAATTCCCAAGTTTCATTACATCTAAAAAAAATCACCAATTCAGTGTTAGTAATAACAAAAATATTTGGTTGATTTGTATTGCGCCATTTTTCTTAAAAATCACTTCAAGGGCGCTGTACAAATATACACTCGTATATACTGACTTGCAGCTAAGATTTCTAATAACAACTAGTGACTAAAAACTAGCAACCTTTCAAATAAATACATTATTTTATAAGCAATAATTATTTGCCTGAAACACTCATCCACATTGAAAAATCTCCTGATAAAAGATACATGACGCCAACGGGACAAGTCAGGAGATTTTTCAATGTGGATGAGTGTTTCAGGCTAATAATAATTGCTTATAAAATAATTGTTACCCTTTGTGCTTTGCATAAAAAATCTTGTCTTATACATTAGTTTACCAAAAAAATAATTAAATAAATACATGTTTTAGGTTTTGTTTAAGTAAGTTATTTTGAAGATATTATGAATATACAGGGTTTTCCAATAAGAGGTATTATTTTGAACAGCCCGCTATTTCGGTAGATGTTACTTTTGAAGCTGTCATTTTTTAACATTTTACAAGTAAAAACTACGCCATTATTAAAAATGGAACGCTACATGCTTCAAAAATGCACTGAAATTATTAAAATTCACTTGAGTGAATCAAATGCAAATCATCTTGAGTGATGGGGCCCATTTCCACCTCGGTGGCTTCGTCAACAAGCAAAATTGTCGCATCTGAGGCTCGGAAAACCTAAGAGTGATTGTTTAAAATTCTCTTTATCTTCAACGTGTGACTGTTTGGTGCGGTTTATGGCCCGCGGAGTCATTTGGTCTTTCTTTTTCGAAAATAAGGCTGGAGCAACAGTTACGGTGAATGGATTGCGCTATCGAGAGATGATTAATAATTTTTTATGGCCGGAATTGTATGGTATTAATCTGAACAACGTTTACTTTCAACAAGACAACAATACGTGCCACGCAAGCAACGAAAGCATTGATCTTTTACGATTGAATATCAAAATAACATCTCTTATTGGAAAACCCTGTATTATATTCTACATGATGATTATGGAAATGCTAGACAGAAACAGTGGAAGCTAAGGTCACATAGATACAAACGACTCATTTGAAAACTCGAGATATCTCCAAAAATTGGTATTCATTACTTACTAACTGTAGTCGTCGTGGATTTTTTTTAAATACCTAAATTTATTTGAATTTCGCTTGTGTTTTCATGAATGAATGAATGCAAATGTTTGGAGTGTAAAATTAACCAAAATTTGATTAAGCTGAAACTCGGCAGATAGATTCTTTGTCAATGACAACACATTTTATCAACCATCGCGTGGTGGCCATTACGCCTACACACGTGGAAATATATGCATTTCTCTGAAAATGGGTCGTATTACAGCAGTTAATATACTAAATAAATGTCGGTCCTACCCAATCGGGATTTAGCTCAGCTGTTAGCGCGGTTAACCCTGGGGATTAAGGTTCAATGCTCAATCAAAATAAAAAATATAATTAGATTGATTGATCGAATATTTTATTTATTTTTGGGACTTGTTTCACAAAGTTTGAACAATTCATCGAATTTTCAAGATAATATTCTAGTTCTGTTAAAGTTCTATTCAAGTCATATCATTATTGGCTAATTGTTTCACATAAATTAAATAATAACAGAACTTTATATTATACAGTATTATATTTTGTATATTGTGAGACTTGTGGGGGGGATATGAGGAGGGGGAAATGGGAAAGTATTAAGTAAGTAACTACGATTGTATTAAGTAATAACGAACGCGACTTAAATCACTTTCTTATTAGTCCGAAAAGCACTCAACTTCCACCTGCAACTGAAGGAGTGGCATAGTTGCAGAACACACATAAAGCATACGGTAATCATAAGAAATCAACGCACATCATAGTACGATGTCGTCGAATTAATTTAATGAAGAAACAAGTACTTGCCTAACTACCTACCGTCTAACTATCAAACGTCGGGTTAACTTTAGTCACATCAAGTTAATGCAGTACCTACAGTCAGATTCATTTGCGTTTGAGTATAAATATTAAAAAAAAATTTCAGCATCATATTTCCTGAGTAAAATGAATACAATATTTGTGATTATAAAGTTCTCCTTACTCGGTGCGTAGTTTTAGGTATGTACCTGCTAAAATGCAACACATATATCATGACGAAATGCATAAACATTCGGATTTTCATGAACACGTGTTCCGATATCGTGATAACATATACGTAATTTACTAAAAGTTAATCAGAAAACCTGTTGATTAATTCGTAAGGCTCGCAATCCCGTTCTTAACCGCAAACACCAAAAATTTGAAGATATTCTTAGTAAATAAGCAATAGTCATTTTTCTCCGTGCAGTTGCAACAGTTTTCAATTACTGACCTATTCTATTGATATTCATCCACCAAATATGTACAAATTACAGCACTACTATTCAAAATCGGCTTGGTAACTTTTTCACCTCTGTACCTATGTACCTCTGTACCTCTGTACACTGACTTCCTCTGGAGAGGAATCAAAAATACTAAATATAGAAATTTTCAAGAGTCAATTCCGAACAGTGCAAAATAATAAGAAGATTATTGATAACTTTCATTGTGTAATTCAAAACCTGAAAATTCAATTTTTTAGCTGATCTTAGCAAAGTCCTACTTTAACTCGACCGTTTTGCGTTTCATCCGTCTGTAAATTTGGTGGTACGTTCCGTTTCCGTTTCAATGGTGGCCGTTTTAAATAGTTAGATAAAAATATTTTTTTATGTGTAATTGTCGTGTTTATTTGCAATTTCTTATTGAAATTTTTTATTTATTTTTGTACCTACCTTCTTGAAGAAAGTTTGAAAAACTATTTTTTAGTGAGATAGTGACTTTTCTTTAGGCAGATTGTGTAATTAATTATTTGAAATTAAAGAGAAAATGTACGTTTTAAATTAAGTAGGTAGTTATTTAAGTTCCTACTTACAAATCTCATGATTTATTAAATAAGAGACAATTAGAATCAGGGTGGAGAATCATTACGGTATACGCAACATAGCTTAGCCTATTTCAGCATATCGCTCGCCTTACACTAACAATGGGATAATTTTATTGCTGAAACAGGCTAAGCCACGAGAATATAGTACGGATTGTCACTGGCTTCATAAGATTATTTAAAACGCTAAGAATCAGTTATACTTCACGGATACGAAAACCAGCACAGTTTGGAATGAAGCTGGGTGTTCCATGTTCAGTTCTCAGTAATGGCACCAAAATTATCCTTCATAAAATGAGTGTGGCACCAGCGAGAAGTGCGGACCGCGGACAGCGGAGTGAGCGGTAACCACCTAATACCAATGCATACTTTATTTAATCTAATAGGAACCAATTCTCATTTCACAATTCCAACTCAGTGCCGAAACATTGCCTCAAAGCCACAAGTATTATTGAATCCAACCGACAGCAGAACAGAGATGGATCCAGGATCATGTTGCCAAGTATCTGGCAGCACTAGATGTGAGATTCTAAAATTCTTCATTTTTAGAATCTCACATCTAGTGCTGCCAGTACTTGGCAATATGATTAAATAAAGTATGCATTGGTATTAGGTGGTTACCGCTCACTCCGCTGTTTTTCGTATCCGAGAAGTACAATTGATTTATTTAATCATATTGCCAAGTAACTGGTAGCACTAGATGTGAGATTCTAAAATTCTTAATTTTTTCCTGACTATATTTAAATTCGTGCTACCATTTATAATTAGCAAAAAATGTTGCTTGTGTAATGCACTCGACCCGACGCATTTGTCCACTTTCAAAGCTAAACTCCTAGATTTGAAACATGACATACTTGATTCTAAATCATGTCTTATATGCTACTGAATAATATAAATTGGTGTTTTACCTGTGTCCTATTCATCGGTACCTATCCACATACAGAAAAAAGAAGGTTTTTGGAAATATCAAATACGAACTCTAAACCTCTGAAATATTAATTCACTAGCTGAAGTCTTCGTCGTTGCCTGGGCTTTACATAGAGTTTTTCGTTATCAGATGTAGATAGTTATCTTACTCTTGTTTTGAAAGTCAAGAATTTCAACAGTCGCGGAATAAAATTGTAGATTTGTATACTAATCAAATCGGCCCACCCATTGTCCGCCCGTCCGCCCTCCACAGATATTGTTCTTTAAATAAATACTGAAGTCCACGGCGTTCACAAAGATTTTTCAAAATCCAATATATACATTTACCTTCCTTTTATTTTGAAGGTCAATTGTGAAAAAAATTCATCAATATCGGGATAAAACTGCAGATTTGTATACAAGTCAAATGCACGCTGCCCTTATGTCATTCACAATCACTTATTATGAACTCTCTTTTATATAAATAGGTAATAAAAATGGGCATTTCGTTTATATCTCAAACGCTCTAAAGCTAATGTTTCTAACTGCGTTCCCAGCTCCGGCCCTGCTCCGAATCGGCGGGCCAGCGTTTGATCGCGGCGGCCACGTCACTTTACATAATTTAATTTGAATAATTTACAGGAATAATGGCGTGTCATTAAAATGGCGGCAAGCAAATGTTTGTAGAGGCCGCTCTACCTCTCTATAGTAGTTTAATATTAGATACATAAAGTAAGTATACACACATAGTCTGCGACTGGTCTAGTAGGTATTATAAACTAGCCTTTATGTCGGACAAGCTCTTGGGGTATTCAGCCAATCAATACCAAGACTGATCCTGTTAACTTATTTGTGAAATGACGTCATCGGATTTGGTGATAGTTACAACGTACTTTTACTTACCTACTGTTGATAGCTCCGTTATCTCAACTTCTTCTTTCTCGTAAACGAAGCATAATAATTGACTGTTTTATGTATCGAAATAATATGAAACGGAGCACTCAAAGGCAGAACCATTATTTAATTTCGCAAAATCGGTAAAAAAATTACCTACGATGAAGATAAGGTTATATACAGGACAAAAAAGGTTATATGTAGAGCAGTGGCGACTAGCTCTAAGGAATAACAAACAGGAACAAATGTCAGTAATAAGAGTAATACTATATTGTTACTATGAGAATTAAATTTAATTCAACCGCCTAGAATTTTCTTTGTATCACGTGTCATAATTCACGTGGTACGAGCGAATTCCACACCGCTCATCGAGAAACATCACCCGGGAACATCAATTATCTATACGCGCAGAGACGGATGATGACCATAGTATTGAAATTTCCCCGAAAGGTGAACGGCGCTTGCCAATGCCTCTTAAACTCTTCGGCGAGATGACGCCAATTAAATTTCCAGCTCGCATACCGATCACTACAGAGGTCGGCATATGCTTCAAAACTGCTATTTGCTAGTGTCCTTCATCGCTGAAGGTTTACCTGACCTGACGTAAGGTAGAAAGGAAATATTTTTAGCGCACCACTAAATTTTTGATAGTAGGAGCCGCCACTAATGTAGAGTAGGATATTTCTAGCATAAATTTGAAGGACATGTGGAAATGTCCACATTTCCTGCCTACAGTTAATAAATTAATAATTTTGGAATATAATCCTTTATAACCTTTCGGTCTGGAACAGAGGTCGGTTCTACGAGTACTTTTCGTTACTGGGTACAATGAGTACAGGTACAAAGAAATACCTGGTAAAAATACCGGTGACAAAATACTCAAAAGTATTTAATACCCACCTGAGGATTGATTCAGAATAAGAATAAGTAATTTCTTAACTGCACTCACATAAATTCCGCCCACATATTCCCCACAAAATTTTCTACGTAGGTGGTGTTAGAGATTAGTTAGTTAGGGGTGTTAGAGATTTTCTGTAAAACATGATTCCCCACAAAAATTTTCAAATGAGTACTTCCCCACAAAATATTTCAAATCCATGGGGGGGTTGTTACAGAACTTCAGTGAAAAAATTTTCCCCACAAACAAAAATTCATATGTGATTCCCCACAATATTTTTTCCCAATCCATGGGGGGGGTAGCTACCAATCACAAATACCCATCAGGAATACCCATCAAAAATACCCATCGAAAATACCAATTAAAAATACCTACTAAAAATACCCATTAAAAGTACCTACTAAAAATACCCATCAAAAATACGTATCAAAAATACCTGGTAAAAGTACCTATTAAAAATATATAGTCCCGGTACAAAATACTTGTGAGTATTTTGGAACCAGGTATTTTGGAGATTTGTCACAAGTACAAAGTATCGCATCAAAATACCCGGTACTTTTACTGGGTACGATAAATACGCCTCACCTCTAGTCTAGAATAATATATAACATTAGGTAGTTAAGAAATCTGTCAGTTTTTTTGGAAATATTCCCGGCTGACATTGTTACAATCAAACTGAATACTTACTACTCAGTCTTATAAGGCCTAAGTGAAAAACAATAGGAAAAAAGACATAACATATATGGTAAACTTTTAATGACAAATCACTATTTTGATTAATCTTTATAACGAATTGGTGTACATTATGAATACCAAAAAATATGCTTTAGATAAATTTAACGTTTTCCTATCGCTTCGCTTGATTAGAAAACAAATAAAAAAAATATGTTACTCAATAAAAAATATAAATGTAAACTAAAAAAAATTGTTTTTCAATAGAAATGTATGAAAGCATAAAGGAAACAATTTTTAAAAAAGTATTACAGCTAAGATTATCTGTGACAGTTTCACTTGTTTAACTTTTTTGCTTTCTTATAAAATTATTTAGAAAATAAATAAAAATCAGTTTTTTCCTTGAAATCGAACGTTTCTCGACCCCGTTTGTCAAGCGATTTTAATGCCTATTACCTGCAATATAAGGTATACCAAGAATATACACATTTTTGGCTTGTAGCTTCCTCTTAAGAAGCACTCATTTGTTCCCTTCTGTAGAGACAAATGATGAGTAGGTAAATACATGAAGAAATTTCTGTTATGCCTCAGAGTCAGAATTGATTAAAACTTAGGTATTTATTTATATAAATATCAGCATGACAAATCCAATGATGGTAATAACTCCAAGTCAATTTTCGGACTTGTTTCTGTCTTGAACTGGTGTATCGATGTATATATCAATAGATGCAGATAGCGTTGCACAATTTTCGGCTCATGTCAATCCGGTCACGATTGCCTCGGATTATCCGCCCCGGGCGCTGCCGGGACTATAATTTACTCATTGCTCACATTTCGCGACCCGCTAATATATTCGATAACGCTTCTAAATGTGTTATTAATACCGGAGAAGCGGAGGATGAAGGACTACGGGCTGGAGGCTGCAGGGTATACGGTGAAGTTTGCATTTCAAGACCTGATTTACTCGGCTAATGCTTAAGAGGAAGCTACAAGCCAAAAATATGTATATTCTCGGTATACCTTATATCGTAGGTAATAGGCATTAAAATCACTTGACTAACGGAGTCTAGTAACGTTCGATTTCAAGCAAAAAACTGTTTTTTATTTATTTTGTAAATAATTTTATAGAAAAGCAAAAAAGTTGATCAAATGAAACTGTCACAGATAATCTTAGCTATAATGCTGTATTTTTTTAAGTTGTTTCTTTATGCGTTCATTGAAAAAATATTTTTTTTAGTAGTTTGCAATTATATTTTTACTGAATAATTTATTTTTTTATTTGTATTCTACTCAAGCGAAGCGATAGGAAAACCTTCAATTTATCTAAAGCATATTTTTTGTTATTCATAATGTACACCAATTCGTTATAAAGATTAATCAAAATAGTTATTTGGCATTAAGCTTCGCCTTAAGGATTCCTTTATCAAGGCAAGAACATTAAATAAGTGCGCTGACGAGTGTGTAGATTTTGGAATAAAAAACTAGAGAATAAAATATTGTTCGATGGGTAGCTGGGTAAAGTACCAACTTTCTCAGGGATGTCTAGCGACGATATAATTTGTTTGTCATTAACTTATGACTTTAACATAGCTAAATATTGTTCCATATTGTTTCCTTTAATATAATAATTAATAAGTACTACTATTTTAAACTTCATGTCTGTTAGTTTTGGGCATCACGCCTGTGTTAAGTACTAAAATTAAATAAATTTCAAAGTTAATTTAAACTTTAACGTCTAATTATAATTGACGATTAAAACGATGCCTGTAATAACGAAATGAAAACCGTAGTAGGTACCTAAAGTGTCAAATAAGTGTAACAAGAATAAAATATATACTTAGAATTTTTTTTTTTTTAAATAAATTTAAGATAAATCAAATTTAATAATGTTATAATAATTATTAAGTTCTGCAAGTATTTCTGTTATTTTTACAGTTTTTAATGTGACAGCTGTTTCGGCATTTGAGGCCTGTACAGTTTGATAATGGCCTCAAAAGCCGAAACAGCTGTCACATTAAAAACTGTAAAAATAACAGAAATACTTGCAGAACTTAATAATTATTATAACATTATTAAATTTGATTTATCTTAAATTTATTTAAAAAAAAAATTAAATGGAGTTCTACAAATTAAACACCAAAACAATAAATAATTAGAATTATTATCGTAAAATGCTGGTTATGGAGCTATATTTCCTGTATCTCTCTCAAAGGAAGCAGATAATCTTTGATTCGCGATTTTAAACCTCAATCTCCATTGAATTCGAAGGCAAATGGTTGGGCGTCCTGATAAAGGTTTGTTATCCTAACCGTGGATAATAAAAACCGCGTACGAAAAAGCTGTAGTTTGTGAGGGATTACTATAAATAACTACAAAATAATTATTGTTGAAATGTGCCGCCATTGCTTGGTTGGCTATTATGACACCAGCTGTCAACTGTTTATATTGTATTAGTATTTATACGTTGGCGGAGAAAACTACTCACTACTAACAGCTTGTGTGTCGTATCCAATGAAAAATAATCCAGAACCTCCGTATTTAGAAATCAGTAAGTAAAGTTCACGCTTTTCCATGACATTTGTATTTAATTCAACGAATAACAAATTTGATATTTTTAATGAGAATAAACAAGTTACATTTGGATTATAGGTCGCTCAGTTTGTTTGGCGAAAGCGTCAGAAATATTAACGACTCCCTTGTTTGTTGCCGTTTTTCCGGATAGCAAGTCATAGAAAGATCGCACGCTGATGAGTGCATCCGATGTTATCGGGTCCGATGATCACCGGCTAGGCTTCTCTGTGTTTAGCAGCCTGCCCTGTGAACAGTGCAGGCCGTGCAATGAGCCTGTATTCCAGTCTGTAGCCTGTAGTCCGCAATCCTAGTCCGTAGGGGCGCTTAAAGCTCGAAGCCATTAGGAACAGGCTCTATAATCAGCTCTGCCGGCATGTGAAGCCGTGATCTCTGATCTCCTCCCATCTGCTCTATTAGATCTCACCAACAAGCCGTGCCCAGAATCTGAATCTATTTAGTGTGTATCAATTACATATCGAATTTACTACTTTGCATCAGGTTTGTGTCGGTTCAATGGCTTCGAATTATAGTTATAACTCGTGTATTATTACTCTGTCGTTAATCACTGTGTTTGAAGGACGCAATGAGTTTATTTATTGCGTTTTAAATAAACTCATTGAATTAGATCAAAATTAAATCACCCGCGCCTTTCGGCAGTAGTTAGACTGGATATTCTGATCTGAACTCGCCTATTAATTCGGCCATAACTTATTTTTATTCGTTAAACATAATTATGATTTATTCGGCAGGTAATAACTTGGCAAATTTTCCAAACTCTTGTTGATGTAGCATTTTAGAAGTAAACACCCATTATAAAACTAGTCTCCAACACTTCACAACCCATCATAAACATATGTCCGAAGATAGAAATAATGGATAGACTCCGATAGAAAGTTCTCTGATTTGTAATTTATCTGCGTGAAATTATAAAAGTCACACTGCTGATAGATTCATTGAAACATCTCCCTTATTCTCTAAACCGACACAAGTAACAGAAAGAGAGGTCACAATGAAGCTATCCTAGATCCGCCGTAACCTTTTCATATTGTTTTCATAACTTACGCATCTAGCAGATAGAGAGGCTACAACGGAGTTACCAGTGGCAGATCCATAATATGATTACGTATATTTATATCTCTTCGCTTTGCACAGTAAATCCTGGACTGGTTTTTGCATAAATTCCTCTGGGCGGCTGCGGCAAGTTTAATGTTTGGCACCCAAAGACACAATTCGTTAAACGATTAATTAATCAAATTGAGCCTCAGCTCGAGGGGTCCCGGTAAATTGGAATTGCTTTTATAATTCACACATTGCCGGTCCAGGGGCGGATCTAAGACACCTCGTTTTAAACAACGCAATAACTATTCATCTGGTTGATCCAATTGGGTTGAGTTTATGACACATAAACTAACGTAGCCCTAAATAACATTAACATCATTGGCTTTTTAAGAGAAACTATGCACTTATTTCTTCTTCTTCATAACTTTCCGGTCCTATCGGAAGTTGGATAACTACATTAATAACTGGACTCGACAGCACGGAATAGAGAATTGCCGCGATCTAACCCCTCTTGAGAGGATATTTGTTTAGGGAGGGACAACAAAAAATATGTGATCTAAAGTTCTCACTTCTAGACCACAGAATGAACAATCTCGGGAGTAAAGGAACTGAATTTAATAAACTTGAGAATAAGTTACAAAGAAAATTTATTTTTTGGAAAAATTGGGGAATTTTTGAAACTGGCTCACTTGGAGTGACTAGCAATGTCCCAAAACTCTGCCCAAACATTGCGGGATATTTCTTTGAGGATGAATATCCTCTCTTTTATAAAGCTTTATCTATAATTGCCTCCCTTCCATTCAACATCTCATCTCTTCTAAGTCCATATAATTTTTAAATTTGCCCATAACAAAATTAATATATAAATTCACCTCCCTTCTCTCCATAATTTGAAATGGTGGCCTTGAACTACCCATGAAGTGTGAAAGTCAGAAACATTTGAAAAAAAAAACATATTAATCATTTTAGAGAATAGTTAAAAAAATAAACTTCCGAAATCAAACCAAAAAAACTATTCAATCTGCTGAATTTGAAAACTTTGCCATTTTGGAGCCCAGATTATAGTATTTAACTGTTTCGAATCCGTAGGCCTGTGCAATGGTTTGCTCTCGTTTAACAGGCCGTGTTATGTTTACAAAGCAGGTAGATTAGACATGTATATGAATAGTTAATAATAATTAAGAACCAACAGGCAAATATGTAATTATGTAGTAGCAAGAAAATACCTTCATAAAATACTGGTATGTAGTGTTAAGATGAAAGATAATAAGTAATAATAAGTCTGGCGTACTTGAATAATTAAATACGACTTTTGGTAACCCTGGGAGCCATTCAGAATGTGTCTAGTTTTTTACGATCATAGATTAACATACATAAATCTTATATTTACTTAGTTAGCTTGTCAAATTAAATTAATTCGTGAAAACATTGTTTAAAATTGAACATAAACCATACGTATACCGCCAAAAGATGATTTCCTGTAATTGTCTGTCAAGGCCGGAGGTGAGAAACATTCCTTAGCATCCTTAAATTAGAAATCTATCTACATTTCAGCCACAAGGAACCTCACAAAAAAGGCGAGACCATTCAACTACGATCAAACATTACAACAGTTGTTCACAAAGACCCCTTTCAAAAAGTGCCAATTTCTGAAAATGTTAATTAATGATAATGAGCCAAGATTTTGCGATTAAATCAATTTGAAACTTTATAAAAGGAGTATATTATTATTAACATAACGGGTAAAACGTTTTAAATATTGTGTTACTTTTATACTCGGTGGATATTTTTATGCGAAGTATTTAGGCGTTGTGCATTCGCAGCAGATGGGTTTTATAATACGGAGAAACCATTTGTAGCAGGTCTAACGAAATATTTCACGGTCTTAAATTAGGCCCCTGGCCCTAATGGATTCGCAGATCGAAGTACTGGCAACAAACTGCCGTAGCGTTCTTCAAATCACTAAATATAGGTTACGCTTTTAAGATAAATTAAACGTCATTCTTGGCCTTTTATTGACTCACAATTACTGATTATATTTTCATATTATTTAAACTGTTTAAAATTATAATTTATGTTTTGTGAAGAACATTCTCGTAAATTTAATCATACTTTTTTGTATCTTTCGGACATATACGCGAATATTTTTATTTCACCAGCAGTGTTAGGGGCATTACTGAACGGCAGATTAAAAAATAATAACTTTCATGATTCACTAATTGTTTCTATTCGTTGGTTGGATGGCACAGCCAGGATTTTGGACTTGTCAGGAGATCATAAATATATTCGATGCCTCGTCTGGTGAGTCACCACTGGTGACATTTTTCATAGTTGACAATAAATAACTGGTTATTTATTGTCAACTACGTTCATGGCACATTGAAAAACCCTCAATTAGTAAAAGCCAAGTAGATCTGCTGGTAGTACGAGTATGTATTGGAATTGAGCAAAACTAAACTAACAGGTTAGGGCGTTTTTTGATATCTACTCCAAACTTGAAACTAACGTCAAAAGTGTATTTTGCTCCTGTGGTAGAAACAAATACAAATCTGAGTTTGGACAATGCGAGAACTCGGCTGCCATCGAGAGCCTTGCCAATCTGCGCTCTGAATTAGAGCTTAGTTTAATTTAAAGATGCAAACTTTTATGTTTCTGACCTCTGCAGACGGGTCCAGCCTTATTGGATTATCTCCCATTGAACGCGAATCATTAGTTATAAAACAAATTTTTCAAATTAACGGTTTGCTTCGTAGAAGAGCATTAGTCTTCTGGGAACATTAAGGCCGTGATTTATGGAGCATACTTTAACTAGATGTGCATTCCATCACACCGCCATTTCGAATGGATAGTTAGAGGAATAAATAAGTGCAAAAACAAACACTTCACTAATAAAGCAGGATTATCCTTAATCCTTGCGGAACACCCCCTGAAAAAATATTTCTGGATCAGTATTCATCATCTTTGAACTTGGAATATAATCTTATAATAGAACAAGTTTTTGAAAATTAGGATAGAATCATTGCTTTATCAATATGTTTCTACAAATGCAAATTAAGCATACGAACGGGCAAAGGAGTTCCTACAAAATCAAAACAGTTTCAACAACATTAGGAATTTTTCAAATTGTTCCCTCTGTTAGAGCCATATATTTTTTAAATATTTAGTTGCAATTTGTTATAAATACCGCCTAATAATAACTTAAATATTGCTGGGAGCTGTTCACAGCTGAACAGATACCGAGAAGACACACTGATGTGGTACCAGAGGAAGAGAAGACGAGAGGAGGTGGTGGTGGGATAATTGGGGTTCGATACAACCAGACAACGCGGGACCAGAGTAATAAAATAACCCACATACTGTAATGTGTACCAACTGCATAGGGACTAGGGACTGGTCATAATATCACTGCCATTGGACATCCATTATAACCTCTCTTTCTGTTACACGCATCGTTTTTGAGAAAGAGAAAGAGGTTACGACTGATCTATCGGCGGTATGCCTCTAGCTCCCAGCAGTCGGGCAGACACATTACAATATTGAATATAAATTTGATGGATGGTGCATCTAAATACAATCTACATTACACGCGTACCGCCTACGACAAATAGGTTCAGAAAAAAATTCAAATACTGGCTAATACAGGGGCCTTTTTAAATGATTTTCCTCTTGTTGGTAGTACTGGAGAGCTCAATAATAATTACATATTTATCTTAATTATGTTTTTCGGGTCAAACAATAAAAGACAACATTCCGAAACTCAAACCCGTCCAAATATCATCACAGCGGATGGGGTTTACAGTAACCCGTTAAAAGAATTATATTCTTCCTTTTTACCTTGTTTTATAACATGTTTGCATTCCTTGCATCCCTCATTTCACTTCACAAATAGAAGTTCTCACACATCATCTGAATAACAGAACAAAGTCTAGTTTTTCGAAACACCGAACCCCATTGGTACAGTTAATTGGTTATGACCTAAAAAATAAACTCAGACTAGTCCAAACCACTTAAAACATGAAAATTATTCCTGTGAAGATATTATTTTCCATCAAAATTTTCTCCGGCACCGCAGTGTCTGGTGGGATCATTTAGATTGAAAAGAACCAGATCTTCATCACGACAAATACTTACAGCCACTAAACCAAAAATGACCAAGCATCCTGAATAATCGCTTATATTGGTCGTGTCCTTTTTGATTTGAGGTATCATAGCTTGGTTTGTTGTGTGGGTTTTCTTCAGACCCTTTCTGCCTTATCTGAGAACACCATCATAATTTGTTTTGTCTTTTTTTGTTTCGATTTCATTGTTTTGTTGGGATAGTTTGGATAGAAGGCCCGGATGGGCACTGGGCACCTCCTCTCCGGGGCCGGCGTGTCTGTACCCGTTGAGGCCGCGGGCTGTACCAGACCTGGGGATAGGGTGCACATAAAACTGGGAGGGCCTTTTCCATTCCTCTGTTCGAATATTTTTACATGTAAATTAACTTAAAAGATTGCACTCTAATCAAACATGGAGCTTAATGTTGGCAACCAGCAATCAATGAGCCTTTTATCATTTTTACTATTCTATGATCGTTTTACTACCTGCGAATATGAAATCTTTTCTTATTACCTGTCGCGTGATTAATAAAATAAAGTGGCAATCTTAATGACATAAGTGATGAAGTCGTGTAAAAACAATATTCGTCGCGCGGCCTGGCGTAATGGACGGACCTACGGTTGACTTTGCCTCAGCACGCCTAAAAAATCCATGGGGTTTATTTTAATTATTTCTGATGAACGTATTACTAAACTCTCAAATGTTTCTGGTGGGAAGAATATAAAAGTTACTAATGCATCGTATAGAAAAATAAAATATGGTGCTCACGGCTAATTTTATAGCTGGAAAACGTTTTATATTTTTTTAAAACCGTTTTACATAAAATATTTTAATGGCAAGGTCCTGTTTTTATTAATCGTAAATATAAATAACTTACATCTGTACGGATCCCTCAAGAAACATTTGTGATTTTAGTAATGCGTTCATCAGAAATAATTAAAATGTGAGCGTCGAGCAAACACTCGTTATTATTCTTATGTAGCCTTAACAGTTGAGATGCACGAAAAAAAAAATTGGGTGCTTGCCTAATTTTTTGTCTGTTTATCTAAACATTTGTTGGATATCCAACACCCCTGCCATTAGCTCACTCCAAGTAGTTTGCTACGTTTGGTGACTTAGCAGGGGTGCCTAGGTTCATGGGGTGAAGTTTGTCTAGGACTTGGCGGCGGATATGTTTGCCCACCTACTGTGTGGCGGGCCTTGTTAAGGGAGACTCTTTTGAAGTCTCCAGCCGGACTCTTTCGACCCATTGTCATTGAGGGTTGGATTTATACAACCATCACTCCTGGACACATTGTCCCCCAGATTCCTACCCATCCTTCATACCTTTTCTTTCCCAGAACTTCCTCGTCTTTCTTTCCCTAAAAAGACCCCCCCCACACACAGTATCCCCAAAGATGACATAGGCCCTAGACTGTGTGGAGATAATGCAAAAAAATCAACGTTTTGCAGTTAATTTTAGAAATGAAAGTTCAGGCTGAAAAAAGTGGCTATATCTTATAAATTAAGGATAGAAAAAGTTGAGCAACAAATTATATTTTTAATAGTTAAGATAAAGAGAAGTTTCGTTGTTTAATTCCTAAATTCGTATAGGAGCATTCATTCGCCTTCGGCGTGGAGATATGAAAAGCTTTAGATTAATGGAATAAATAACATAAAAATAGGATGAAGAAAAAATAAATAAAATTCCACACGATACTAAAAAAAATAGTGCCTTTTTCTGAAAAAGAAACTGAAAATTGAAAAAAAATTGAACATGGACTCTTCTTTAACAAACATCCATCAAATATGTTAACATGCGGAATGCGAATGGTCACCCTTCTGTGGTGCGAGAGGAGTGTTAGGTGCTCCCCTCCCCCCGCAACCTTGACACCCCAAGGGCCCAAAGCAGTCCAGGTAGCGAGTTGGTACCTACCCAGCATCTGCATACCTCCAGTATCCTGCGCCACTCTGTCTAACGCGGCAATGGGCACAACCCAACATAAGAACCTTAGCACAACCAACCAACTCCACGCGTATCTAGGGCCATGTCTCAGTCTCACGCACCGGAGTAAAGGATATATGTATATACCTATATTGTACCCTATACAAGCAATTATTATTATTATTATTATTATTATTATTATTATTATTACATTTATTACATACAAGATATACAAATATAAAAGGAAGCTTTGACTGTCCAACTAGGAAGTTTCCCGTTTTAGGACAGTCAAATTGGCAGGTTGCGTGTACATAATTCCAGGTAGGTACATGTAAAATATAAAATAAAATTAAAATATAACATATAAATGTAAGAAAGAAAAATAGAAAGAAAATATTTTTTTAGGAAAATACAATTTAGCAGTAATAAAAAATAAAATAAAATCCAGATAGGTACATGTAAAATATAAAATAAAAATATAATATATCAATGTAAGAAAGAAAAATAAAAAAAATATATTTTTTAGGTAAATACAAAATACAAAATCGAAGAAATCAACTCAGACTACGTTTTTTAATAATTTTTCGGAATCTATAAATATCGAAAATATTATAAATAATCTATTTATCTCCGAGATGAGGACGTTAATGACGTATGGTATGGTGGAATTTTGATTTTAATTGATTTTTACCTGGGAATTTCCTGTTTGTTATATTTAACGAATTTATGAGCAATTTTAACCGTTACAGTGCGTAGATAATATGGTTTGTGAAGATTTTAAACCGTTTAAATAGGCAAAAGCTCGTTGGATTTCGTTAACTCTTTTTTCCGCCAGCTTATTCCATTTTCGTAAAAACTTATTTGTTTTTTACAGAATGATTTTTTTGTAAATTGTATCGTCTTACTAAATAATGTGTTTATACATTTATAAAAATCGAATATTGTGTACCGTAAGTAGTTTCCTCGGAATAGCACAAAGAAATGTTTTTTTTTATTGCTGTACCCGTATCCGAGATACTGAATAACACATGCAGTTCAATATATAATATGTAGTAATAACATTATTTTTAGCGAAATATACGAATACCGGGAAATGTCATAAAATTTTTACTTAAAGTTAGGTGGTTATCTACCTATTTCATTTATTTTATTATTAATTCTATTCGTCTTGTTAGGAAATCCTGTGTTGAGAGCAGATACAGTTTACAATATAATACATATAAAAATTAAAACTCAGTTACCACTGAATCTACCATCCTAACCAATTATTATAAATGCGAAAGTGTTTGTTTGTTTGTTTGTCCGTCTTTCACGACGCAACGCAGCGACTGATTGACGTGATAAGCATAGTTGGAGGACTGGGAAGTGATAAAGGCACAGAAAAACATTTCATTCCAGTGGGAAAATTCTTTGTCTAGTACCTAATTTCTCCCTAATCTCACGCGAGCTAAGCCGTGAGTAAAATATAGTTGGTTTTAATTTATAATCAACTAGCTTTTTACTTGTATTATGTTTTATTTTATTATTTTATAATACTTGGTATTACTGTTTATTAGCTTTTAAAAGAGATTTAAAAAATCGTTAATATTATACTATTATTTATATTTTATCTACTTAGTTGCGGTTAAGCAACTTATCCAGATACCCATTTCATTATTTGTTTGAATTAAATTTGAAGATGTTAATCCCAGATATAACATATTATACGATTATTTTATTTTAATCCACAGATTTCGATAGGATTAATACAATCAAGTAAGAGATTAAAAATCAGTAGATTGTATCAACGATATTCATCTATTTAGTCTATTGCATTACCAATAATAATAATTATAAGAGAAGTCACCACAATGTTAACTCAATGGACATTATATTATTAATACATCAAAAATATTAGGAAACTGCACAGAAAAAACTTACTGATACAAAATACTGATAATTTGCTAAAAAAACTGATCAAATTATTAATTTTCCTATTAATAACGGAACTTCAGGCCTTTAATGAATGAATTAACAGAATTCCCAACAAAGTATCAGTTAAGAGCGAATGTTTTACGAGGACGGCGAAACACGTGTTCATACAAATAATAATACTGATATTGTCGCATTCCGTCACGATATTTATCAGAAGATGAACATGTGAACTCAATATATTCTGAATGACATACATGCATCACTTTTTTAACAGAATAATTTTGCTCCGTGTGGATCAAAGATATTAGAAATTTAATATATTTGTTGTGGATACAGTCCGGGTATCAATTTGATAAAGTTTTGAATTTCCTAATTAATGCTCAGCTTAGTTAAGTAGGTACTACCGTGATACACTAGTAAGCAACAGCACCACACGTAACGCAAGAGAAAGCTTTCCATAAGCGCTCCGATCTCCACAGCCAGTCAGCTGCTACGATCCAGGGCGAGAGCGCACTTTCATCACACAAGTATTTATATTATTTATGTGAAACAAGTCGTCTGTCGGCAAGCCTCAGCAGTCGAAGCCGACTTGAAGGCAAAAGGCGAGAGGCGAGAGATTAGTGGGGAGAAATAGACTGGCTCTACTCTATCATTAGGCACAAATCATCTCGGTCCCTCGCAGCCTCTTAGCGTTGGTAAACAACGCCCTGCTGTGGGAGAACCTACTATCCATATCCAGGGGTGTACTAAAACTGCCAAACTATATACACATATATTGCTTTTGTTGGATTTTTCGACTGTTCTAGGTTTTTTGAACGCCACAAGCCAGAGTTTAAAAAAAAATTGTTCGTTTGGTGGGTGAGTTTGTTTGGAAAATAACGAGCCATTGTCGAGAATTTAAGTGAAACTGGCCATTATTTTGGATTTGTTTCCGAAGTCCCCGAAGTCCCGAGACCCATAACGCATCGAGCACATCTAATACTACAAGCCGAAAACCACATTAATTTAACTAATTATTATACTGAAATGCCTTCCCTAAGAGGATTTAAGAACTAACTAGGTATGATCTCTACATACATAAACACACACTTCACCACAATCTACACATCTACCCTGATGATGTACACTGTAACGCTGTCCAAAACTTTGAAGAAATTTGAAAGATTGAATATAATAACCCAAATATTAATCACGATACTTTTTGACCGGGAACATCTCAAAGCTTACCAACCTAAATATGATTTGGACAAACGTTTTTCCTTTTCAATGGTAGGTTGAAGAACAGAGTCTTAAAGTAAGCACAAATTAATGTTGGTTGTTAAGAACTACAGTTTACGTCATTTGGTCCAGACTTCTACATCTTGCAGAACTTTGGGTCCAGTTTGCCCCTGTATCTGCCCATCCATAGTAGCCGCATGATTGGACCAACAACAGCTGATCATCGATTATTATCTCTTTCCTCTACTCTGATATTTATATCCCCTTCGGTCGTTCGCAATTTGAATGATATTTAAATTAATATTTCTATAGGCTTATTTATTAATATCATTTCACGCCAATCATCCGGGACGGTCTTTAAAGATAAGATTTCAAAATTATTTATTTGTCTGGCAAAGGATTTAAAATGTTAAAATTGGACTTTGACGATCATAAAACACAACTTTGTTTTGAATACAAAGATTTACGTTTTACGAAAGTTCGGTATTCGAACAGGAAATATCATCGAAGCTGGATTATACTGTTCGTCTTGATTTATTTGGTGTTATCATTTTTATGTTATTTTAAGAAATAATCAAAAATACTAATTTCGGTTGTGGGTCTGCCGGTGATTGTATCTCTGGTTGGGATGAAATGAAACGGATTTTTTGTGTGTCATTATCAAAATCGTTTTTTTTACAAGTATTTTTAATGTCTTGTTAGGTCGATATTAGCTCCTGTTTTAAGGAACCAAATACTTGCGAAAATGCCAAATGAATTATGTTGTAAAAAAATATATTGTTTCAAACTATCTATTAGGTTATTTCTAGTTGTGTCATTAATTGGTAACTATGTAGGCAAGTAACCTACCCATATAATATATGAACAGAACATTATTTTTATTGT
The DNA here is from genome assembly GCA_026573805.1 of Hesperophylax magnus. Lineage (NCBI taxonomy): Eukaryota > Metazoa > Arthropoda > Insecta > Trichoptera > Limnephilidae > Hesperophylax > Hesperophylax magnus. The sequence continues at coordinate 489,713 of JAIUSX010000052.1, forward strand.
TATTTAAAAAAATGGTGTCAAGAATTCAGACACGCGATTAATAACTTACCTAAAATAAAACACTTTTTTACCAGAAAATATATTCACTGTACGGGTAAGTACTAAGTAGGTGAAATGTGTCTTTATTTTGGTTAAATTTCTTAGGGTTGATCTTGAAAAGTAAAGACTGATTTCGTGATTTTCAATGGTCTGTACTTTTTCCATTTTATTTTACTAACTAACTCGATTTACTAACATAATTTTTTACCGCGATTTTTCACAGGTCTGCGCCAGTATCATTAATAACAATAAAGGGGTATTTTTTTATTTCTTTAATTAATAAATTAACAGAACAACAAAAAAATTTACAAATTATTATTTTCAAACTGGGAAGAACCAAACATCCTGGAAAGATCACGTAGATTTTATTTATTATATTTATTTTCAATTTATGTCAATAGACAACCCCTAAACTGAAATTATGAACGATTGATGTTTTAACACAATATTTCATCTCTTGTATTTTCCTTGTCTTCTTTTACGTGGGTACATTTTTTTGGTTTTATTCGCTATGCTTACATTATTATGCCTAATATTTACATGGCCAACCAATCTAGGCGTCCTTATCTTAATCTAATCCTAAAACCGCTTAACTGGGTAGGTATTATTATGTAAATAATATCAATAGGCTACTACTAGTTACTACGCCGTCTCACGCTACAAGAAGGTATTGTGCATTGACATTCATTAGAACAGATGAGCCCTTGAACTTGTTCTAATCGAATGACATTTTAGATAACAATTTTCCTATATGCATGATGGTGGACAATGAAATTTATCTCACTGATCAACATCGACGCTTTTAAAACGTGGAGTGGAGTAGGTACTACACATGTCACGTAGGTAATAGGTATCGAGAAGTTTATAGAGATATAGAGAAGATTGATGAAGAAACCACGTATATGGGTGACAAATTTCGACTACAGGAAGTTACTGAAAAATGATGAAACGATCTGTTACCAACATTGATTATTGATGTAGCTAATTTAAGATGAAAGCAGAATGTAAAAGGGATGTAACATACTGGAGACTTTTGTAGATAGGTTTAGTAGAATTCTAGAAGAACTATTTTTCAGAATCTACCTCCTACATAATTGATACAGACTGACATTCATTAACTGCCGTGGTAACTAAAAACATAGCGTCTTTCTTGAGACTCTCAAGGAATACACTGTATTTTTAGGCACGGAAGTATAGTATTACAGTATTCCGGGCTACAGCAGGGTGAATATTTCCATGATGTTAGCTAACCTCCGACATAAAATGGTACCATAGGGTACTAAATGGTACTAGAAGAAGAAGTATGCGTGACTATACTCATTACGTGATGGCAGCCTGCCGAATATTCATCAAGGCCGACAAGAGTACAGACCAGCAAATTACGAAGAAAGTGCTGTTGCTAAGTAAAGTTCACTAAAATATTCTTATTCAATATGCTTGGGGTAAAACAATACACAAATCAACATAACAACTTTCATTGCTCGATGGCACTGACTTGATCACGTGACACTTCGAAATCCGTCGTGCGCCAAAGCCTGTGCTGAAGACGGCCTTGATATTTATACAGTGACGCTATGGTTAATTTCTTTCTGCCCTTTTCGGTCACACAATAGCCGTTCTAACGTATTCCGAACCGTCGGTTATGAGTCTTTGGTGAGTCTTTCTTTCGGTACCTGTGTACCTTCTAATTTTTGAGCTATCAAAAAACAAACAGAGTGTTCGGGCCGACAAAAAGTGTTTTTATTTGATGTGAGCGTGTAAGCTGTGATTAGAGCCACGGCTCGGGTAACTTAATGGGCGGTTCGATTGGCCTGGTATAATTCTTCGGATAATGTTATACACTTTAACAGGCTGCCTCTGGTGGTGCCTAGACTGCCTAGTGACCACAGAACCTAAATACTGCAAAGGTCAACCGTTTTGTTGCCTTCCATACATGTTACATGTGAAATAACGAGATTATTGTATTGTTCGATCATTTCATGTGTGAAGGTAATAATTACATAGCACCTATCTATGTACATTCATAAAATGTTTATTTATCAACTAAATTATTTTTTGTGAACATCTTGCTCTCGATTCTTTGTAAGAATGTTACCATAATATCTGACTACGCAGGAACCATATTATACTAGCGTTTCGCCTATCCTGAGATGTTTTCAGAACCAAAAGGAAACAACCAAAATAAAAAAAATCTTCAAAAAGACAGCATATGATACTCAAAGCTGTCGTTTTCTTCATTATTGTAATCAAGATGGTTGCAAACGTAGTCCAATTTGACAAGCTGAATGGTATGGACCTTTACTCCAGAATACACGTAGAAAACTGTTTACTTAAAATAGTTACTGTGGAGTTAAAGGTGCTGTTCGTACTTTCACGGTAAGAAGTCAGCTTTGTGAGGGTTTTTGGCCAGATTTAGTCAATTTATCTATCGATAAAACTCTGGGCAGAGGATCTTTCCTACGTCTTGTATCGATGTTTCTCAATAAATTGAATTATCTCTCCTTCTCCGGTATAGTTTTCCCATCATGATACACAAAGTGTCCGATCTGGTTAGCTATCGACCATTTAGCCCGGTAAACTAATACCAAAGCATCTCCATGATTGGTTCACGATGCTGGCGGCGGATCCGCTACTAAAGAGTCCAGAGCCAAATTTGTATTATCTCTGATGCTCTAAGATGATCCATGATTAATGGGATATGGATCTTCCATAGTTGAGACCTGCTTAGTACAGTCCCAGATCAGGGCCGCATTGTACTAGTCATTACATGTCAGAAAATTTATAAACATAAACCGTCTTACTAATAAGATTCTTATACGCCGGTTCAACGTTGTTGTGGTAAAGCCTGCCCTAAGTCTGGTTTAAGGCTTAGGTTTTTCTCTAAGATTGAGGGAAAATGTAATGAAGGGAACTTTCTTAAAGTTCCAATTGTTCCGCCGATCATAGTATATCACACATACCGCAAAGGAGAATAAAAATGATTTTAACACCGATTGCTGTGATATAAAGTACCAATTAATAAGATAAATGATATAATGTTATGTAACGAACTCCTACCCAGTAATAAACAAATTAAAATACGTGGCAGGAATTACAGGAAAATGAACTAGATAGTATTTTAAAGCATCGTCAATCGTCACAGAATTTACTGAAAAAAAACCCTACCCAAACCTTGAAGTTGTACCACAGAAGTCGCTGAAAACCCTCTATCCAAAATCTAGTTCCCCTCAGCTGACACAGCACAGGAATCCTGGTGAGGAGGACTAACAAAATAGTCTACATCTCTTTAATGCCAAAATTATACTAAAGTAATTAAATTAAATTCTTCTAAGCGTTTAGTCATTTCGAAGAGAAAAGAATTTATTTTCCTGGAATTTAAATCTTCTGCTAACCGGGTGATAGCTCTAATATAATCATTTCATATCTACATTGAATTTGAAATTTTAGAGATTAGTATCATTTTGAAGCCTTTATACCTTAAAACAGCTTTCCATTACACTCATTAACAAAAATATGCTGATTTAATTAAATAAAAATTGATCCGCCTTGCTGTCTGACTTTGAGCATTCGCGTGTATAAAATGTATCTAGTTGTATTAGTGTCCGAGATGTTTTCTCGTTTGTCATCTCACCTTGATATCTGCAACAAGCAAGCTAATAACAGTCTGTGCGCAGTTCACGAAGCAGAGAAGAGACGGAGCCGCCCCTGCCGGGTCATTAGTCCATGACTGATAGTTGGAAATCGCCGAGATGTAAATTGATCCCGTCCCCATTAGACCTCGTATCGACTGCAATAAATCAGTTTCATTATGTAAGGCAAAAGATCCGCGGGAGAATTTATTGAACGCAACGCGCACGGCTAACCGGGGATATGTTACATCAAATTATCGGACATTATGTGTACGGGTAATTGGGGGCTGCGTATCGTCGTCTGTTACACGTGATTCGTCAACTTTTGACAGGTGACTTATAAACAGGACCAGACTCGAGGGTGCCTGTCAGTCAGTAGTGAAATTACCTGCCGATGCTCCATTGTATGGCCATGGTGCATTGTTATTATCTATACTTGGGCACTGTTGTCTACTTCTTGTCCTTGACCATTGACAATATAAACTGGTAGATTTATAAAAGTAAAAGTTATATTAAAAATCAATGGGTATGTAGTAGAAGGTTTCTTGGAATCTCTTTGGGTGCTCTAATTTTCTTCGGTGCTAAAAGAATTTAGTTGGTGTTTTAAAACAAATTGAAAATTTTATGATTCTTTAAGAGGGAGATTTCATCATTAATTTTTTTTCCATACATACAGTCTGATCTATAAAAATCATATTCAACAAAAAATCGAGGTATTAGAAAATTCGGAAAAAATTACACCTCCAGTAATGCGCCATTAAGTATGGAGGGACGTAGAGATAAATAGTATTCAAGCAATTGAAAATTAGCTACGACCTACTACGAGAGAGGTTAAATTTTGAGAAAAAAAAACTAATTTATAACTTTGAAGCTAGTTAGCCGTTAAATTCTACGTGGACATTGCTTTCTCCATGTTAGATATTTCTAGGTATAAAATTTCAATTGTAAAACACGACAATCAAATTTCCATTACAGCCCTTGCCTATAAACATTAGGGGTGTACCAAAAGAATGAGGAAAAACTTCTTCTCTTGACTCCTTATTATACCCAACCACTTGTCGATCAGATTGCGTTAATATTCTCGCCTACTATTCTTCCTTGTATGGCAATCAACTGTCCCAACTCCAGGTTATGTATCCAGATCATCAATGTTGATCCAGACCATCTAATCAGATGTGTCAGTCTACGAAATCCCTAGTGTTCTATTATTGTATCGATATTACGGAATTAGGTACAGTGTTTGCGCAAAAAAACTATTCACTGTATATGACTCAAGAGTCGAGTTAGATTCATTCCTGTAAAGGTATTGACCCCAAAAATTCTTCCATCATACTTTTAAAGGCTTGTTTTCCTTTCTAATGTTGGAAACATAATGACGAGCCTTTGTCAGGCAGCGCGCTGAGGTGTCTTCGCGTCCGCCTCCCAGCGATACGGGTGGGTTAGTTAACTCAACAATCCAGTATTTATACGCTTGGTCAATATTTATAATGAAAATCGATTCAATTAAAGGGGACAATGGTGTGGGGCCGTCGCCCGCTCTTTGTTGCCCGGTGCTGGAATCGTAGCGACCGGCGACAGAACCTACGTGCCCGGGGAGGTTGCCAGTTGCCAGAAATCATCACCAGTTGTTGTTGCTGTCAGTTGCTAGTTGCCAGGTAGGCCACGGTTGTGACCGATGCTAGTTGGCAACACTGAACGCTGCAAGACCATGTCCAAATATTAACACTTCTGTCATGCACCTGGAGAGCTACTAAAGACAGAATCTGCGTCTTTAAAAGTATAATGGAATGTGTCAACTGAAAATAAAAACATAAATATGTCGTTACTATACAATGTACTGTTGCGGGTTGGATTTTAGCTCAACTTGCGTTACACAACAGTTACAAAAATGGATCTAAACCTACGCTTCCTTATTTTATTTATTATATTATTATTATTTTATAAAACTTTGCAAATGCCAAATGTCTATTAAAAAAAACTGGTTAACTGTATAATTGTCCTATAACACTATTACACTGAACCACCAAAAAACAGGTGGGATCCGTGAGTCATAAACAAAGACAATATAATTCATATTTTGAAGGTGCTTGTTTTAATTAAAAACTTACGTTTGTTTTATTAAGTCAATATTGCTTTTACATTACAATATACTGGTCAAACTGGTAGAAGTCCGCGGACATGATCGAATATCAAATAATTATATCTATACAATTGTAGGATAGACATTGTAGGGTGAGACAAGTAAACTAAAACACAGCTGTTAATAAAATTAAAACCAATAATAATTGAAGTGCTGCGAAATTCGGAAGAAATAACCGTGGTAGCCCTCCCCGTTGATCCGATAAAAAATATCACAAAGCATCCAAGTTCAACGCATTGGTTCGGAAGGCAACTATTTTATTTTTGAGCCCGTTAGTAGTGCAAGAAGAGCGTGTCCAAAAGCCGTGACAAGAGGTCTGTGGTGGTCCTCCTCGTGGTTGCTACCACCGGAGAAGAGACCCCGGACCCTGGAGCTGTGGGCTGTGGACTGTGAAGGCTTTGACAATAAATTTGAAAATTTGTGGCATACTGACACACAGTCCTTGTGCGTAAAAAGTGTGTTCGATTACAGCTCCCAAGAAATCTTTTCTACAAAAGGTACATAATGATGGCATAATCACTTCTTGCAAGTTCTTATTGTGAATTCTGAAATCGGCAGAATTTTTTTTCCATGCAAATGTCAGTTTCAAATTTATAAATTCTTCAAATCAAATTAATAACACAACAATACGGAACAAACCATATACTGAGAGTCAACATTTACCGGTCGGTGGGTGAGTTGACATCGCGTTCGGGTCCCACCCAGGCGCAGTGTGTTCAATTCTGCAGCTGGCTAAGTTCTCCATCACAACACAGGCAACATTTTCCGCTTACTATGGTGGTAGAAGAAGATTTTCAAATATTGTCAGGTTATTCATAACCCGGGATGTTTGTATTTCTTTTTAAAAAAAGTTTATATATAAAGATGTCTATTAAGTTTTTAAGTGTGAAGAATAAATATTTCTTATCTTCACAGCTGTTGGTTGGATCCGTGTGCCGTAATAAGAAAGCAACAACCAAACCACACACACAGAGACAATAATTATATGTTTGTTTGTTTGTTCGACAGCAATATAACCGAGATTTAAGATATAGGAAATCTAAAGATGCCTAATGTGTCTATATTAATTTATTTTAAGGCGAATCTCTCTCACATCTTCCAATAAAAACATATACACAAACAATAACAAAATACATGCAATTTTTACTCAAGAAAACAGAGCTGATTTAAAAGTGCTTTTTTTGTTTGTACATTCATGTTTATTTATTAGATACTCTTCTCAACTATAATAACACACAAATACAATGACAATACAATTCAATGTTTGCTCAGAAACAAACCATTGACTGTGTCTGTGTTTATTTAGGCATATATCTGAAGTATAATCTCACAGCTTCCGAGATCATGCTCTGTGCTATGCCCAGAAAACATGGGTGAAGACTTGAGAAGCCGTGGTATGCAGCATCTTTAGCAGTGGAACACGACACGGGTGATACGCTTATTAATCGTATTGCGTCGGGATGTTTTTTATATCAAGATCGAGGATGGGGGCATTACCTCACACAGACCTTTTTATCAGCGCCACAAAAAAGGCCAATGTGTACCAAGAATGGGAATTGAATTAAAGTTCTTTAAATATTTTCCAATGCTTGTTTTTTTCTATTTTCCTTTGTTGGTTCGAGTTTCCTAGACTGGGGTTACTTATGTACTTTTATTAACCTTTTTCGCCAGCTATTGTTTGGGGAATAATGGAAATGCTTCACGCCTGTGGGTTTGCTTTGACAACGGTATTTTTGGTGCGTGCAGTTACTTAAATGAAAAGCTCATACACACCGCATTTTTTCGAGGTGATACATTTTGAAAATAGCATTGTGGTCTACAATAAGTCCTCGGTCCAATCATTTATTCACTGCGAATGAAAAAGAAAATTACAAAGCTTTTTCTCTGAATCTGGAAAGATTGATTTTTTACCCCGTAAACGAAAAATCACAAACTTTTTAAATAAAAAAAAAAAAACGAAAACTACGTTGACACGAATAAATAAAAATAATTATTAAACGATTTGTTTGTTATTATAACAATGTAAGCACTCTTCAAAGTAGTTGATACTTTCAGTATCGCCTTGGTGAGAGACCATCATTCAGAATCGAAACGTTAGTTGCTTGAAGCTGCTGTAGTGACAAAATTTGAATCTTCCTCACATTTCTTTTCTGTCCTCACTTCAACGTTCAGCTTCACAATATCCTCAAAATTGAATTCCACACGGGGAAAAATGAGTATTTCTGATTTGTTCAAAATCTCTTCAAATTATTCGCAATGCGGTTAAAAACGGGATTGCAGGCCGTTTCCTGATAAAATTTTAGTACATTCCTAATATTTATTAACACGTGTTCATGCACCTGCATCATGCCTTGACAATATATAATGACGAAATGCAAAAATATTATGACTTTTATGAACACGTGTTCCTACTCTAACAATATTTTTTTTATTAAAAGTTTAACCTAACAATTCAATCGTTAAGGATTTGAAGTCAACACCTACCGCTATTCAGGCGTATGCTTCACACTCAACCTTCACCAGCATTGATTTTATTGAAATTGTTTGTACGTACAAGATGGTGGCCGTGTTGGATACTGCATTTTTATCCCGCCAGAGTTCGCATGAGCATGGATCCTTACACGAGCTGTCAAATCGGAATAATCAATATTACGGTACCTTCCTGCCTGAAGAAAGTTTGAAAAATGATCTGTCATTGAGATAGTGAAGTTTTACAATTCTTTATTTAAATTAAAAATACTGCTACATCGTCAAATCTATGTATGGTTAATAATTACTTACAAATCTTCATAGGAAATTTTTGTTTTCATTTATTAAATAAAAGAAAATTAGGAACATCATTTTTTTGGGCACGAGGTCTACTGTTCACACAGTTATATTGGACTATTTGACGGACATTCAGAATAATTAACACCACGGGCTCAATAAAGGTGGGTAGATGATATTTTAATAGTGTATAATATGGGACCATCAAATGATATCGGTAGCAGACAAAGAGAAGAAACGATGTAATATTAAAGACTAATAAATAGAGCGGCAGTAGATACAGTCATGATGTGTGAGAAGAAGGGATGCTGTAAAATACAAGAGGAATCCTAAGCGAAGTGTTCACAGCTCTAACAGGCCATAAAACCGGAATGCAGACCCAAATAATTGTGTTGCTCGTAAATCCCCAATTTTATACAATATCCCTTTCAGACCCGAGCATTACAGACGAACAGTTTTTTTATTGAAATGATATGAATAAGGGTAACAAAATTTAAAAAAATATATACATATTTATTAAATTTCTTGGGAAAACAATAATTACTCACAATTGTGAGTACTGAGTCTCAACAGTGCCAAAGTTATGTATTGGCAGAAAATAATATTCATAGTTAAGTTAACAAATTTCTTTGTTTATTTGCAATAAAATTTCGAGAAGCAATTGCCATCTTTTGACACACATAATTAGACATCACATTTTATGCATTTGGTGCGAGATCGCTTTGAACATCCCTCTAGTAATTAAATATATAATATACCCAGCCAAATAATATTTTTCAAGTAGCTAGCCACGCTTACAATCGATCGAGTCTGGTCTCAAACATACAGAAGCATTTGCACCATCCGAAATTAAATATAGTACTAACCCTCACAATTGTGAGTACAAGGTCCAAAAGAGTTATACATATCGTTTAAGCTCCTGCCGCTGAGTGATCTGTTTCACCTACTCTTTCTGATACAAACATCATTTATGAGAAAGAGTGAGAGGATGCAAAAGAGCTATCATGAGTACGTGATGTCCTTTGTAACTTCTCTTTCTAATGAATAAGTTGTACATGGAATAGAAAGAGATGTTGCAGCGGTACTCCTTTAGAGGTGTTTGGGATATGCGGCACATCGTAGCTCGGGAGATGAGAGAGGTGATTGTTTATTATAATTTTATTGATCGTGTATGCATATTTTATTTACTTATTAAAATTAATTGTCTGACACGGAGAGGGAGTTCGCCTAGAGTATTTATGGCATTCGAGAGCGTGGAGTTTTGTAAAATCTATGAATATAATCCTCACGTATACGTTGAGCAAGAAGGGTCTTGGACAAGAACAATATAATAATTAAATCACTTCTTCATAAAAGAAACCAGTTACCATAAATGTGGTGCGATTTCACATTCATACACAAAAATATACTAACTTCGCTGAGTGATAATTACTGAAACGAAAATTTGCGTAGGACCTAACAATTTTCATTTAGTCATAAAGAAAAATGACATGATAATATTTAATAAGAAGATAATACTAAAAAATCTAAATGAAACATGCAACAGAACAAGACAAAAATAAGTAACGGTCTTAACTGGGAATCCTCTAGCCACTCAGCCATTGGGACATTATTATTTTACGTCTTTTTTACGATCTCATATTTCAAATTCAGAATTAAAAATTTTATCTTCAACTAATTTTTCCCATATTTTTATTAATGTTCTAAAGAATTTCTTAATAACCTAGATAGTGTCTCAGATATCCGATTTCCGACGACTATAAGTAGGTACCTAAGTACGCACCTACTTCGAACAAAATATGGAACAATGTTATTTCGATTTGATTTGAGATTCACACGACCAAAATAATGATCGTGATTGATTTTGGGGTAGTAAGCCGTGTTGCGCTTTTAAGAGGAAGCTACAAGACAAAAATATGTATATTCTTGGTATACCTTATATTGTAGGTAATAGGCATTCAAATCGCTTTACAAACGGAATCTAGAAACGTTCGATTTCAAGCACAAAAATGGTTTTTTATTTATTTTGTAAATAATTTTATAAGAAAGCAAAAAAGTTGATCAAATGAATCTGTCAAAGATAATCTTAGCTATAATACTGTTTTTTTAAGTTGTTTCCTTTACGCGATCAAACATTTCTATTGAAAAAATATATAGTTTACATTTATATTTTTTAATTGAGTAATTTATTATTTTATTTGTATTCTACTCAAGCGAAACGATAGGAAAACCATAAATTTATCTAATGCATATTTTTGGTATTCATAATGTAGACCAATTCTCTTTAATCTTTGATTAATCAAAATAGTGATTTTGCTAAAAAAAAATTTGCTAAATAGTGATTTTGCTAAGCTTCGCCTTAATATGAATACCGCGCAGTAATCTTAACCATATGTAGCCAGTGAGACTAGTATGTTGTGAGGCTGAAGGTGGGGAAAGTACCTGGCTATTCCGATCTGGTCACCAAACACGGCAAATCAATATCAAGCAACATTTTAATTCTTAATGGTTGTCTTTCACCAGGGTGATACTAAGAGTATTTTCCACTCTAGAACGTGCCGCAAAAGCGCTAGGTATGTATATTGTTACGGACCGAATCGATTGGTACTCGACGAATGTACTGTAATTTTTAACGAGAAAATAAGATTAAACAATTGTAACAATTATTTTACAAGCAATAATTATTCGCCTGAAACAATCATCCACATTGAAAAATCTCCTGATAAATGATACATGACGCCAACGGGACTCGAACCCGTGTCCCTTCGATTTCCGGTCGACAGCTCTGACCACTGAGCTATGGCGGCTTATCTCTTATCCGCGAAATAATTCAATATATACTAGTGTTTCATTCAACAATTACTGCTTGTTACATTTTTTTTCACCTGAAAACAACCAACTTTATTTTATATGAGAAAGGCATTGTAAGTGCTAACTCTCTCACTAGATGGCGTCGAGACATATTGTCTACATTTTTAGGTGAAATACTAAAACTTGTCAAATATTAATTATTATTTTTTGGTAAACTAATGTTTAAGACAAGATTTTTTATGCATAGCACAAAGGTGCTATGTGCTATGCATAAAAAATCTTGTCTTAAACATTAGTTTACCAAAAAATAATAATTAAACAATTGTGTTTATCACAAAGAAAAACAGGAGTGGAAAAGGAAGTATTTATCTTATGAATGTTGTTGCTTCAGTTGGAAGTTCTGATGTTGGTCTTGAACGTTCTGTGGGCACTATAGTTCATAGTTTATCATAGATGTACATATAGTATTGTTTCATAACACGAACGGGTTTTAGATCACTCTCGATAATATACAATATTTATTTAATGTATGATGATTGGGACTGACAGTTTATACTGTTTTCCAATAATTATTTCGAGGGGGCGACAAATATCCAACGATATGTAACAACGACGAAAATAAATATCCAATTAACAAAAGACACTTGCTTTCGGCTGTCTATTTTTCAAATCTTCTTGCTTCTTTTATCGAAGGTAAGATTTAAGTATTTCTTTTAAGAAATGGAATAAAAACAAGGGGAGGGCAATTTAGGTGGGAATCGGATTGTTGGAATAACTATAAACAATACAAACAATATTAATTAAAGAAAATTTACTTGCGCATGACGGGATTCGAACCTCCTTTTCAGACAGCTTTGCAGAGTCTATCATCAGGCCAGATGCGTAGAACGTGGCGAAGAGTAAGTGTTTTTGTGTAGTATTGTTTTTTTTCTTCAGAATATAGATAATTTTTTACTGACTAAAGTTTATCAGAGCGTGAAATACGATGTGTAGAATAAATGTGTGAGGATGCTGATCACAACAGGCATCATAGGGACTAACTTAACCTTCCCGCTTTTAGTATTTAATTGCCCCAATATATTACACATAGAAATCTATAAATCATCAATACGGATCTACTAATGATGTTCCAGTAAAATACGAAGGCAAGTATGCAAGAAAGAAGATGATTGCAACCATAAAATTGGGGTTATATAAACTCATTTAACCCGCATTTTGATTTGCAATTTAATGAGCAAGTCTCGGGGGCTACTGTGTTTCTCCTTTGCCATAATAATATTAATAAGTTGGCGGATCTCTCATTTTCCTTTTGATATCATATTTAAATGCCATTAAAATTGTGTAGAATAATTCTGCTTTATTGGACCGGTTTGGCCATTCACATAGATTTAGATCATATCTGTACCATTTAACTCGAAAGTATTTTATTGTGGGCTCAAACTTCAAAGCGTCCTTATTTCCTGTCGGCTTTTCACTTTATGGGCGGCCACTACGAAAATTAGCTTTTTTCTGAGCTGTCGAAATTTATACCCCACAATTATAATGTAGTAATGCAATATCGTTGCTATTTTAACTTGCACGGTGTCCGGAAAATCGTGATACAAGCGGGAACCATGTGAAACTACATCAGATTTTTAGATTTAAGCCTTCGTTTTCGAGTGAAATTAGTCCGAAATTGTAATTTTATACGACAAATTTGAAAGGGATTAGTATCAACTAATTAATGTCTTTTAAAATAAGTCGAAACGTAGACCCGGCTCCCAAAGTTTTTAACCCATTAGATGCCAAAAAATGGAAAAAGGGTTAAAAAAAATATTATTTTTTATTTTTCTACATGATGTAGATCCACCAGTTTCCCGCTTGTACTATGAATGAGCACAAACTTCGTTTGGTGAAGATGACAGAAGGTGTTAAAGATAATTTATTTCGCAGTGATTGCTTTACGCCAAAATTTTTCAAATATCAAATACAAACCACTCACTTCGTTTGTCGGCACTTTTTTTTAAATGCGATTTGGAAATAACCGGGGCTAGAAGGGCCAATGTTTTGAGGAAAACCACGATATTAAAGAATTTTAAAAGGAAAGTAGGTACTTTTTGAATACATTAATCAAAGTTTTCTCTCCCACCGGTTGACGTGCCCCGGGGACACAACACGATAAGTTGAGATTCGTGTTTTAGTGTGTCTTGTTCAATATTCCCTTTCGGTACATTCTGTCCTAAGTAGGTACCCACTAACAAGTCGCGCCAAGCTGTCTGCCGGGTCGCGCGGCGAGGAGAGAGGGGGGAGTGGAAGGGCTTCGATGGGAGGGGCGGGCCATAAAAACCCATCCGTGATTATACACCACAACACAGAGGTGATGGAATATAATATTTATGTTGTTAAAGTTAGTTTATCTCAAAACTGGTCTGGGCTTGACCAACAAACTCGAAAAGGGCAAGAAATATAATGACAACACATAAAAAGATTCAAATCAATCTTTGCTTTGTGTAAAAAATGCTACTCTTTGGTTGGATCAATTTTATAATGTGGCAAAAGCTCGCGTAGAAGGCTCTTGAGTTCAAGTTAATTTTGTGAGATGAGCAGGTTGGTCGGCGGTAAAAAATAAAGCTTTGTTCTTCTGTCCTAATAATGAGACGCTGTTTCGATATTCTTTTGTTAGGAACACGTGTAGATAAAATATTAAATTAGATATTGTGCTTTCCCATACGGATAAAGGTACCTAATTTCGTTAACAAAGTTGGAGTACTATTTTGGACACGTTTGACGTTGTTTTGATCGATTTATTGGTACCCCATACATTTACCTGCCTTCGTGGCTACAGGGCGTGGGTGTTTTGGATTTTGTATTCTCTCAATTGTTTTGGAAGATATTTGAAGGTGTAAATGAATCTAATTTTATAGTGTATAGTATTTGAATAGGTTTTTTGATTTGATTTTTAGGTTGGTAGGTACTTACTTTTCTTTATTCTCGTAAAAAATATCCCTAAATTGTTACCTTAGAAGACTTTTTTCAACGTAACTCTATGTAGGTAGGTACCAACTTACAAATACACTTCTCAATCTATTGACCATTACAAATATGTTTGCAGCCACACAGAGAAAACTTACATAAAATAAAATCAAGAACATAAAGACAAAAAACATTTAAAATTTATTAAGAATCTCTTCATATTATTCATAGTCCGGTTAAAAACGGGATTGCAGGGCTTTGAAGAATCAATTGACAAGTTTCTTAATAAACTTTCAGTAAATCACGAATGTGTTATCGCGACGTCCGAACACGTGTTCATAAAAATTCTGATATTTTCGCAAATCGTCGTTTTATATTATTAGGACAAACGCTGGTGCATGAACACGTGTTCCGATATATTATGAATGTACTAAAATTTTATTAGGAAACGGCCTTAAATCCCGTTTTTAACAGGATTTTAATAAATCAGCAATACTCATTATGTCCGTGTATGCCCGGAGTCACGCAAGCGCAATACGCCACTTGAACGCATTTTATAATGACTTGAAATAAATCATGTGGATAGACGTTCCTACTACGATTAAGAAAATGTTACTAAAAAAAAAAAAATTAAATATTTTAATAGTTTAATAAATAAATCCATTGCTTTACCTGATGACGTCACTACCTAAAAATGATCGGTCTTCGATATATTTTTTTATAAAATTCCACACTGATTTTATTTTTAAATAAAGCAACACTGTATTCCGTTGCTTTTGACATCTATGTAAATATATTTGACATTTGACGTAAGTGGTTTATTCGGTTTATTTATGGGTTTATTTATGCATTATGACATTACATGGCATGCATGACATGTGAGTGGTTTGTTTGTGATGACCTTCTTTACTTCACTTGTGCAAGCGTGAATTTGAGAAATTATAAGTACTCTTACAATTTGAAAAATGTCTGAAATTGGATGATTTGATCGTTCAGAGATGACAATGCATTTACCGCCAAAACTTGTGTTACGAGCTGATGACGAGCTGTCGCGTCAGTCGCGGACAAACTTGCGAATGACATTGAATTAAAGAGGAAGCTACAAGCCAAAAATGTGTATATTCTTGTTATACCTTATATTGTTGGTAATAGGCATTAAAATCGCTTGACAAATGGAGTCCAGAAACGTTCAATTTCAAGCACAAAACTGGTTTTTATTTATTTTTTAAATAATTTTATAAGAAAGCAGAAAAGTCAATCAAGTGAAACTGTCACAGATAATCTTAGGTATAGTACTGTATTTTTTTAAAGTTTTTTTTTCCTTTTTGCGTTCATACATTTCTAAAGAAAAAAAATTTTTTGTAGTTTTCATTTATATTTTTTATTGGGTATTTTATTTTTTTTTTTATTCTGCTCATGCGAAACGATAGGAAAACTTTCAATTTATCTAAAGCATATTTTTTGGTATTCATAATGTAAACCAATTTGTTATAAAGATTAATCAAAACAGTAATTTGGCATTAAGCCTTGCCTTAACATACATTACATCAAAAGAATAGTAATTTATGAACGGCCATAAGGTTTTCTACTATGTATATGTAAATAGTCATAATATGGATGTGTTGATAAAACGAATTTCTTTATTTCGACATTAAGGTATTCTATATATTTCGCCCGATTAAATATTTAATAAACTTGTCGAAATCCGCAGCATGCAAAGACTCTTTAAAAAAACATCACTTGATTTCAACCCTATATATCTAACTGATAAAACTATTCAATTCGGGGGTTTAAGTAAACATGCACAAAATAGGTTTTTAGGGTTTAGTTTAGGTTATTTTAGTGATTTGTGCGTATTTCCTAACCTTTTTTATTATTTGAAGGGATTATACCAAAGATATTAGAAGAACGAGATGTGGTATGCGCAGTTCGTACTGAGTGGAATTGTTTTGCCCAGTGTCGCCGGTTTTGTTCACCAATACTACTGTACACCTTCGCTTACGCTAAGGCATCGCTAATACATAGAGCACTAATACATAGAACAGATTTCTGTGCGTACACGTCCCGATACCGTTCAAAGTACCCTAATTAGGTAGTACTCCGGCTACGGTCCGGCGGCCAACATAGCATATCTCGTTCTTCTAATATCTTTGGATTATACTATAACCCGTAGAAAATTTGACAGATATTATAACCAGGGTTGCCAATTCAAATGTTCAAAAATACCTATTATAAAATAATAAAACACAAATTCCCCAAAACTTCCTTTACCTCTAAAATTAAACAAAATTCTACGTAAGTTAACATTTATTTTTTTATTATCTAGTAGTCCTTCAGGCTTAAAATATTGAATTTGTTCAAAAAAGTGCTGCGAAAAGGAACGAAATTATAGTTCATTCTTACTTGTAATTGTAAACATTATTTTTCAGTATGGTCGGATAACCATGAAATGCTCTCGTAATCGGTATCAGTTACGTCAGATCTCAAATTGTAAAATCTTTCGCCACATCACAAAATACCTAATAGGTTTAAATTCTAAGAAATTCTCCGCAATCTGGGGATATTCTCACGAATTGGCACATTTTTCCGTACCGGCTGGCTTTTTTAAAAACGATTTTTGACTATTTAATAAAAATATTTTCGCACCTATAAATTAAGTCCCGTCTTTCCGCTTAATAAAATAAAACGATCCGATTTCGCGGATCGAAATTTTCAATAAATCGCCATGCTTTCAAAAATACGATTAAAAATAATTAAAAAAAACCGCAGAATATCTTTGACTTTGAATTTTTGCCAAAATCGAAAAAAAAAAAAAGAAAGTGGCCTATGTAGCTGGCAGTTCCGGACATCGCGATACTGAGGTGGCGTATTTGTTAATCCGTATGTCTGTCAAATAGTTACTGCCTTAGAGCGTGTCGACACACCCAGCGTCAAAGTATTAAAAAGTTAAAAATCAAAATAAAAAGTGTGCTTTGACAGCGTGCCTTAATTGAAATCTCTACCTTCACCTTCAAAATTAAGATATACCTACATACCTATGTGTTTGTAGGTATTTACATACGTGTTATGTTTTATAAAGTAAGACAAGAGGACTTTCACACACATCGTACAAGATAGAGAGAAAATATCCGACTTCAAAAATGGAACAAAACAAAAATACAAAGATTTTACCGTGTAAAGGAATCCAAATTATATACTAGCCCCAGCGAGAGCTCGAACGGACGTCTTGACGTTCGTCCTCTTCCTTCTAACGCGTCTTGTTTGAAAACAAAAAAAGACAGATTATGCTAGAATGATGACGTCACATATTATGACTAGTATTACTTGGTTCCTAGTGAAATTGAAAATGTACCTATTCAAAGAAAAAATAAAAAAAATATTCACCTACCTGATAAGTATTAAAAGTGTAAATTAAAATGTTAAAACGTACCTATATTTACATTAGCTTACATTTTGTTATTGTGTGTAATAAATTAATACAATAAACGTTTCCGAGTTACGATGAAAATTAACAATGTTTGAAAATCCCTACTACCATCATAACAGGCCGAAGATGTTTCTCGTGTAATGTCGGATGACTTAGCCAGCCAAAGAATTGAACTCAGGACTCCTCGGTGAGAACCCGACGCATTTTACAACTCAGCCACTGACCGATCAATTCACACAATCTGTTAATACCTGTTTCGTTAATTGTCATTTTTCTCCATACACGGAGAAAAATGAGTATTGATAATTTATTAAAAATATCTTCAAATTGTTTGTAATCCGATTGAAAGCGGGATTGCAGGTACTTAAAGAATGAATTTATAATATTTTCGCATTTCGTCATTGTATATTATTAAGGAAAATGCTGGTGCTTGAACAAGTATTTCAATATATAAGTAATTTACTAAAAGTTTGTCGGAAAACGGCCTGCAATCCCGTTTTTAACAAGATTACAAATAATTTGAAGAGATTGTTAATAAATTGTCAATACTGTAGACTGATAAAATCGATAACACTGGGTATGGGTAGGTACCTATCTACTTTGAAAATAGCATTGATATACATCAACAGGCATACCAATGCAACTAAAAAATATGCTCAAAAATACAGGGTTTTAAAATAAGAGGTGTTATTTTGATATTCAATCGTAAAAGATCAATGGTTTCGTTGCTTGTGTGGCACGTAGCGCTGTCTTGTTGAAAGTAAACGTTGTCCAGATCAATACCATCCAATTCCGGCCATAAAAAATCGTTAATCATCTCTCGATAGCGCAATCAATTCACCGTAACTGTTGCTCCAGCCTCATTTTCTAAAAAGTAAGGTCCAATGACTTCGCCGGAACATAAACCACACCAATCAGTCACACGTTGAGGATAGAGAGGCTTTTCAACAATAACTCTTGGGTTTTCCGAGCCTCAGATGCGACAATTTTGCTTGTTGACGAAGCTACCGAGGTGGAAATGGGCCTCATCACTCAAGATGATTTGCATTTGATTCAATCAAGTGAATTTTAATAATTTCAATGCGTTGTTGAAGCGTGTATCGTTCTATTTTTATGAATGGCGTAGTTTCTACTTGTCAAATGTCAAAAAATGACAGCTTCAAAAGTAACATCTACCGAAATAGCGGGCTATTCAAAATAACACCTCTTATTGGAAAACCCTGTAGATTCAATTTTTTCCATGCATCAAATCCTGCAAATTATGACTAAAAATATTTTGAGTGGCATCTTTCTCAATAATCTCAATTGCATGATAATGTCCATTGGTAGATTGTGAGCATGTTGATCCCGATATAAAAATGTTTGTCGTAAAATATAACCGCACAAATTACGCTGTCGGTGCCTTCAAAAGCTGGAGGTGTATTCTGTCGACCGCACGGCCCGGGCCGGTTAACTGATTATTACGACGGTGCGGCGTATAATTTTCTGTTCAATCTCATTTTTTCTAACCATTCTTACAAATATTATTGTGAAATCATCCGTCCCAATTTTTTCCCTGGCATAAAGAGTAATCAAATGAACTATTCAAATTAATTTTTGTAATTTTTTTTGTTGTATATATTATGAATTATAATAAACTAGCTGACATGTACCCGGCGTTGCTCGGGGTTATGATTGGTTTGGAGTAAAAATTTGAGGTTTTGAATTCTAGTAAACATGAAAACTGGGTCTATTAAAAGTGGAAATAACATTATTCTAAAGAATTGAAAAGTTTACTTGCATAAATTTTGGTTTTACTTGATCTTGCCACAATATAGCCCTGCTGAAAGACTATTATTAAAAATCAATTATTTGGTTTAAATGTACATATTTGATTACCATATCTGAATAGCCAAGCAGACACTTCTCAACTTTCCTCTTCCCCATATCCTTACCCTCCCTACTCAATTCAGCCTAATTTCAGCAAATAATCAAATGGATACAAATAATCAATTGAAGGAAAAAAGTATAGACAAGGCAGAGAATACTAACACTAATCTACCTACCTACAAAGTATACTAATTGATAAACCGTTAGATTTGATGTAAATAATTAGCATGGGTACCTACCTACATCCGAACTGATCATATATTTTTTGTCGAAAAACCAAACTTCTGTCATAATAAATTTGGCTTCCGACAAACCATTGGTATACAGCCGCCGTCAATAAAATTGCGAAAAGAATATCGTCGTGCAGTTCATTCATTATCATCGAAACATATAATATACTCAATTGTTCGCTAGTTTCTTCAGCGACATTCATAATATCAACTTTGAAATCAAATAATAATGTATTCAAACAGGCGTCGTGAAGTCTCGCGGGTCTTTAGAAGCAGGGGAAGTGGATGAAGCTTTAAGGGGAGGGGTAAGACAGAATGGAAGAATTCCTCGCTAGAAACAAAAGCGCAACGTCAGGATATGGAGGGCAGAGGAAGGGAACCAATCACAGCAGGTATGCGCGGAATCCTAAAAGGGACCTAAAGAGGATCCTTTGGGAACACCGGACCCATCAATCGTTTATTGCGTATCTAAATAAAGTATTTGGGATGAAGCTATTCGGCTGTTTAAATGTTTAGTGATGGGAGAGCCCTACTCCTAATGCTGTGAGGAAAGAATGCCATGATGGTGCACTTTTTTAATGTTTAATGGGATGATACTTCGAATTGATGAAATAGATCGTTTCGTTTAGTATAATTTCAGAAAAACCTTGTTAAATACATCTGCCCTGATGATGGACCCTGTAACGCTGTCCGAAATGTCGTCTAAAGAAGGAGGAAAAATAACACGCATTATAACTCAAAAATTACTCACGATAATACTTTTAGTCGTGCAAATCTCAAAACACACCAAACCTTGTTAAATTTATAGGTGTGCATCTCAAAACCTGAAACAAATTATTTGTTCCTTTGGATCTCTGATGAATAGATTTCGCAACTATAACCAGACACATTAATGGAGGAATGCCAAGAAGGACTGAGGTAAAGAAAATTTAGAGGAATAATGTAGATACTACTTACAATTTTTTGGGTAAATGAAAACATTATTTGAGTGTGATCTGTTAAATTAATTTCCATTCATTATTTCACAAGATTAGTATGAATTCTACTCTGCTGCTCTATTCACATTGTGAGTCCAAAAGCTTCCAACATCTTATCCGCAAAGGGTCATGAATAGTTTCCACGGCAGATTACATTGCTTAAAAAACTCATTTTCACATCATACTGAATACTGCAACTATGACTTACGGAGATGCCAAATGCCATTGACCAGAATAGCTTTTTCATTCCCAATATGAACAGGACTGTACTAAAATACTAAATGGTTTTCACTGTGTATCAGCAGGTTCATCTATTGGTGTTTTTTTCATATAAATTTTCTGTGTCCACGGAAGGGACATGTAAATATGTTCATCTACCAGGTGACGTTTGGCATCTTCTCACACTTTTTCCTGAAATATGTATCCGACGTAAAACAGCTGCAGTCACCGGAACTTTTGAAAACACTTGAGTTAGTCCTGGCGCGGCGTTTGTCGCGACAACGAAACATTTATCATGAGCTGTTCCGACTGTGGCACTGGATTTAGATTGTCTAGAAGTTAGGTAAGTTGTTGTCAAGCCAGACGTAGGCATATGTGACAATGATAAACTTAGATTGGAATCATATTAAGGGAAATCGGATAATCTACGAAACTGACACAACCATCTATTTTGAAATGAGGTAACACTAAATGATTTTTTTTACAATATGTAATACTTTATTTACAAAACCAAATAATAAACTCTTAAAGTAGGACGTCAATATTGCGAGCATCGTTTTTCGTATACATTGTAGGCATTTTATCTAGGAACCAAAAATATATTACACAAAATATTACAATAATTCGTACATGAGCTAGCAAAAAAAATCGCTATAAATTTTCGAAACTGTCAAGAAATAGACTTCACAACAATGTGTAGGTGATGGGATTTAGGGTTAATTCCTAGAACCCCATTTATTTTTTATAAAAATTGAATGTAAATCAATTTTAATAATGTTATTATTATTTTGTGCAAATTTTTTATTTTTAATTATTAAGACAGCTGTTTCGGCGTTCAAGTCCATTTTCAAAAAGAAAATGTTTGAAATGGCCTTCAACTCCGAAACAGCTGTCACAATAATAAAAACTAAAATACTTGCAGAACTTAATAACATTATTAAATTAGATTTACAATATTTTTTTATAAAAAAAAAAATATATATATATTGACATTGAAAAATTCACATTTTAATTTTTTTTTTTCAATAAAATGTATTATTGTAAGAGTGCACGGAGAAAAATGAGTACGGCTTTTTTATCAAGATACTGCAAAACATTAAAAATGTTAATGCATGACCATGTCCTAATAAAATATTAGTTATTCAGAATATATCTGAACTGGTGTACAACGAAGGTGGCCTTGTCTGAATTAATACAATGGACGATATGCGATAATATTATTATTTAAAGAACACGAAATTTGGCCTATAATCATTCATTATAGGCCTCTAGTCCCGTTTTTAACAGGAGAATGAATAATTTGACCAGATTTACATAATTTCAGTAAGTTTTCTACGTGTAGCGGTAAATCATTTCATAGTTGTTGTAAGTAGGTAGGTACTTGCAGTATCTGTACTGACCAATAACAATGGATAATTATAACAAATCGCATACTAATAAATTGGAAAAAAGGTCTTATTACCGCTAATTTGACCATGAGTTATTACTTTTTTGTAATTAAATAGGTATCTATCTATTTAGTAAGAGGGTACCTACAGAACCTTCATGGCGAGATATATATTATTATAAACTTATTTTTATCATCAATTCATTTTTGTAAATAGTAAATTATGTAATAAATTAAGGTAGGTACCTACCTAATAAAAGACCTCGGTAGGTTTTCAAATTATAAAACCTCTATTTAGCAGCTCACTCAACCCCGCACAAAACAACGAAAGAGTTAGAAAGGATTATACCTCAATATTCTCAAAAAATGTGGCTTATTTAGGATCTAGGATTCTGCTAATTATGACAGCTGTTGGTTCCATAATAATTTTAAAAAGATGTTATATAGGTATTTACATATTTACACTTAGAGATTTAATAATAATAATGTCCACCTTACCGTAACTAATATTTTAGTGATGGTATTGATAGGTATTATAACATGTTATAAGTACCTTCGGGTATGCTTTTTTATGCAACATATATTCTTTTTTATGTTTATTTATTTACCGGACATCCACATAACAAATTACTTTATTGGTTGCCTTGGAATAGTAATGATAATGTTGTCACATTAGACATTTTTTTTAAAGGATGAGCAGGTAATGAATATTTATTTATTCATTAACATCTATCTACTTTGTGCTATTTTTTAAAAAATAGGTAGGTAGGTACCTACGTATCTAAACAACGCTGAAATATTTGATTTTAATAATG
The DNA here is from genome assembly GCA_026573805.1 of Hesperophylax magnus. Lineage (NCBI taxonomy): Eukaryota > Metazoa > Arthropoda > Insecta > Trichoptera > Limnephilidae > Hesperophylax > Hesperophylax magnus. The sequence goes on from JAIUSX010000052.1 coordinate 512,974, forward strand.
TACCTGCCTATTTTTATTTATTAAAAAAAAACATTTTTTGGAGTAACAACGCTGGCACGTTTTTTTTTTTAATATTTGTCGGTATCTTATTAGGTAGGTACCTACCAGTGGCGGTTCATAACTTCAGTGAGCTAGAGTTATAAGGCATTAATGATGTTGTTGTAGCAGAAAAAAAATTGTATAAAGATTTTCAGGATTCCTTTGGTTAGAGGAAGCGCAGCATTCTGAAAAATCTTTATACAAAAAAATGAAATTTAGAAAAAAAAATGTTTTCAGTTACAACATCATTAATCATCGTATTTTTCAATCTAACCACTGAAAAGTCACGGACCGCCAATGGTAGGTAACTCTATTACAATTATTTTTAATGCAGCCGAATGTTAAATTCAATAAATTAACTTAAAATGTTTTCCACAGCAAATTGAACTGTTTACTTGTATTTAATTAGGTGGTACATACACCAACAAAAATGCAAGGAAGATGTTTATTCTTCAAGGAAGAACTATTTACTCTTTCTTTACAAGGAGATGGTTTTCAGCTGTAAAAATTTTTAATGGAAAAAGTTCGGTAAGCCTCTGACAAATAGTTAGAAATTTATCTGTCGTAAAACTATATTGGATATCATAATATTCTTTAGATACCTAGTACCTAAACATATTGCACATTTCACTATTATCTACCAACAAACTTCCTAGACAAAAAAAAACTTTTTCTAAAATGAACTTCAAATCACGAACCATGATATTTGGAGAGAGGTTGAATATAAATTGCATGTTTAATTTAATTAAGTAATTATTTTTGACATTTGCAGATTTAATCATTCAATGATTTAACAATATTTATAAGGCAAACAATCATAGGAAATAATGCAAGAACGGATTGAGAAAATTACAAACATAAATACTGGTTAGAATTAGATTAGGTATACATTTGCTAAGTTCTATTATTGATACATTGTATATTTATAATATGGAACAACTTTTACTAATTTGCAGCATATTTTTACAGCATATCGCTAAGAGATGCGTTGTAATTTGTTCTTTCCCTAACATCTTATAAAGGGTGTATGTCACAGAAGACAATGTTTAAATTGACCTTTCAGTTGCAGGACTATTTAAAAAAAAAAACTATGCACCATTTTCGACATGCCTACTATAATAATGTCTTGTTTCATAAACCAAAGTTTATTGTTCCAATTCCACAACTAAAACAAGAATATTTATATAGTTTTATCACTGATATCTCTATTGTAAACTTCTTCCTTGTAAACTACATTATTTCTATGCTGAATAACTCTTCTATCGGAGGTTGGCTATCATCAGTCTACAACAATGCTACGATTTGAGGTCAAAATACCCAACCGAAATGAATAATATTTTTTTAATCAAATGGTTTAGAAAATACCTAGTATAGTTTATGAGTTAATTGTAATTATTAAAAATAATTTACTCTAACCATACTTTGTTAATATAATAAAATATGTTTGGGTAGAAATTTTAATTTATGTGTGACTAATTTGAGGCCCAACGTATATTGGTGGTTTGTAATTTAAATTTAAGCTCATCAAAATATTTTTAATTTTTTTTTTTTTTTTTTTAATTTCATTATATGATTATAGCATTTTTTTAAATGATGATCATTAATTCACTAATAATTGCTTAAAATCTTGAAATATTAAATTCAATGGCAATTTTATAATTTAAAACACAAATAAATAAACTAACACATTTCCGTAATAGATATTTGCTATATACTTTGATAAAAAAATAATTCTTCAGTTTGGTTGGGTATTTTGGCCTCAAATCCAAATTTAAGTTTTATATGAAAAAGGCGCAGCCGTTCCTCTTAACATCTCGTGTAACAGAAAGAAAGATTACAACGGAGAGTACCATAAACCATAATAATAGTTTCCATCACTGACTTGTATAATATTATAGGTATTTTCACTATTCACCATGTAATGCTTTTCTCTCAAGGAGTCACTTTCATTAGAAGTTTTAATTCACTGTTTTTTTTTTGTTCACTTATCATTAATTTAGGAATTATTTCACTTCTAGGGCGGAGGTCCGTGGTGCGGTTGCGGCCCGTGATGCGAGTGCGGCCCGTGGTGCGAGTGCGGCCCGTGGTGCGGCTGGTGCTGCATATGGTGCTGGTGTGGGGGCGGAAAGCCGAGCGCCTGGTAGTGCAGGCGCAGCAGCTCTTGGGCGGGGCTGGGGGGCGGCAGCAGCGAGGGCGGCTTGAGCAGCGGCAGCAGGGTGGAATAGAGCGGCAGGGCCCAGGGCAGGTAGGCACCGCATAGCCAGGGCGGCGGCATGCCCAGCTGCTGCAGGGCGGGGGCGGCGTGCTCTACTGAGATCTGGCAATAATTAAAGTTATTAAAATGATATTAATTTGATCAATCAAGATGACTAATTTCGAAAGATCCTATGAGAGCTCTTTCGTTACCAACATTTATGTTAAATACCTACTCCTACATGGTATGAGAAAGATTGTATTCTTAGAAATTTCCACTTATAACCTAGTTTTTACAAAATAATGACATAAATTTTCCAAAATAAGTGTGCAAATATGATTATTTTCGTGATTTTTCTAAATAAAAATAGTTTTAGACTGGAACTTTTCGGTGACCGGATAAATCATCAAAATGATAATTCTTTAAAAAATTTTTATAAAGTTATGGAAAGTTATGAAACAAAATATTTATTAACTGGGGTTATGTAGGTTAGGTTAGGTTAAGTTAGGTTTAATTTTTTTTTCATCGTTTCTAATGACTTTATATAACTTTTTAAGGGTTTGTTGAATTGTCACTGTGTTGAGTTATCATGGAACCGAACTTTTCATTCATTTTTCCAATACAAAACATTATAGGTATGTTGAATAATAAGTTAGAGAAAAACTCTCTTAGATGAAGAGAATTTTACGATGCTCTATAAAGTTTTCCTTGCAAATAGTTGTCTACAAAACACAACTAACCAATATGGAAAAAATATTCTGGAATATTTACTTAGTAAGAAAATCTAAAGAAAAGTTATAATCATTGTCACACATCTAATCATCGTGGTTTCTTCGGAAATCCAAAAGCCGTTAAAATTCCCAAATATCAACAGCGTTCAATTTGTCCACCCTTTCTGATAAAGTCCTGCGTTTCCAAAGAACCTCACATCTTCCTTTCTCACGAGTCTTTAGATAGGTAGGTACTTGCAGCAGTTTGCAAGATTAGATTTACCACACCGCAAAACTTATAGTAGGTACGGGTACACGGTGTCCAGAAACTCGTAGTACAAGCGGGGAATCGATTTTGCGGTATACCTTTTTTCCAATTTGAACTATGGATTTTGAGTAAATCGAGCCTGAATTTGAAAATTTTAGGTCAATTTTGGAAGAAATCCGTCCCTGGGGGATTAATATCAGCTGTTTAATGTCGTTTAAAATGCATCGAAGCGTAGACCCATCTACAGAAATTTTTTTTACTCATTTAGTTGCTTCAAACTTCCTGCTGACAAACTGCTTTGGCAGTTTAGCGAGTATAAACATATTGAAGAATAAAAAATAAAAAAATCAAAATGCTAATTTTGAAATTTAGTGTTATTTATGTGTTGTAAATTCCAGCTTGTACTATGAGTTTCTGGACACCGTGTATATAACATATATTTTTGAAGCTAATTCAGTCTTCGGTTGCTTTTTTTAACCAACCTATTCATTGGCTAACAACGGTTAATTACGACAAACAAAAGTTCACGTGCCTAATAAACAACAATAACTTTCCTGTAACCGATTAATAATTAATTGATTAACTCTAGAACAAATGTCAAATAACTGTTTTGACAAAAAAGTTTCAAGTAGGTAATTATAGTTTTTAGTTTTTATTATCTACTAAAACAAACTTTTTGTTCACGAAGCAATCGACAACAATCCAATCAATCTTAACATTGAATATGTAATGGGTACGTGGAATGTATGAACGTACTAAAATGCCTAGAAACAAGCAAAACAATTATTGAAAGTTATTATAAACAAACATAAAATTACTTTTACAAATGTATCTATGCGCATTAGTGTGAGACTTATTATGTATGTAGAGGAATTGAAGTCGCGGACACACGAGGAAGACATGGCACTATCAAATGAATCCGATTGATTGAGTAAAGCCATGTGAAGAGACAGAATAATAGAAGAGTATGTATGAATGTGAATGAGGCAAGAAGTGTGTGCCAAGATCGAGTTGTTTGGCGGTGCGTACTCTCTGCCTACGGAAATATCGCGATTGTTAGTTAGTTAGTTGGTGAAACGATTTGAACCTGTTTTTTTTATTCTGAAAAATACTTAAATAAAGAACGCGTTGCTTGTGATTTGAACTCACGATGCCTGGGTGGGAATCAGACGCGATGCTAACTCAGTCACTAACCGGTTAAATTATTATTAAATGATAAATAAATTAATGATTTAGATTGTATTATATGTATTACCTGATGGTCTCTCTTATCCGCCGAGTGCATGATGCTGTCGATGCTAAACGACTTCCTCGAGTCCCTGGTGGTAATGGGCGGCGACAGCGTGCAGGTGAGCGGCGCGGCGAGCGGCGCGGCCATCGGGGGCGCGTCGAGCGGCGAGGCCAGCGGCGAGGAGAGCGGCGCGGGCAGCGGAGCGGGCAGGCCGAGACGCGCGAGCGAGGCCAGCTCGTGCTGCACGCGCGTCGGCAGCTTGAAGCGCTTGCGCCGCCGCAGGAAGGATCCGTTCTCGAACATGTCTAGTGCGGAAGGATGTAGTGCCCAATAAGCACCCTTGCCCGGCCGCTCCGGTCTTCTGGGGATCTATAGATCATTCAAACATTAAATTATTTATCACTTTAATTATGATTTCAATTTTATATTACGGTTCACATTTTTTTTTTACATAATATTAGACATTGTTCTTGTTATTACATTACAAAATCACATATGTACGATTACCATGATACGGGCATAAGCGTAATCTGTAGAGTAGTCGAGAAAATACAAATAAATTGCAATAAGTTAAGTATACATTAATTAATGTAAAATGAGTAGGTATAAGTAGAATATGGATTGAATGGAATAAGTCTAGGACACCCTAGAATGACATGGCACGATTAGGTGAATTTAGTGAATCATAAACTTAAAATTGGAATCAAATCTCAAAATCAAACATTTGGAAAATAAAAAACGTTGTGGTCCCGATCCAATATTTTTGTTTTTGTCCCTCGTTTTGAAAACATTTGGTCCCTAGAGACCTTACTTCTGATGAAAATAATTATTTTTTTTTTATTATTATTTATAAATACAAAAAAATATCAACATAAAAATGTCAAAACATAAAAATATCACGAACAATCTGCTTGTCTGTGCAAAAATCTACCCATCCGTACTTCCTTCCGTACAGTATCCTTCCATCCGTACCAAAGATATTAGCTTCTAATATCTTTGATCCGTACAATCCACCCATACTTGCCGAGAGCGAGTTAGCACCAAATTTGTAGGGAATGGTAGATAAGTATTTTGGAAAAATTAATAGATTTTTATGTGATTATCGCGTTTTATTGTTTTTTTTTTTATTTAAAAATAATAATAAAAACAGTTTGTGATTTCGTAATTAAAAACATTTTTAAACCTACATTATATTCACTAGCCGCAGACGATAATGAATCGTAAATTTTATCTGGTTGATAGGTAGCTAAACCTTGGTACAGTGATATTATGAAATTTCTTTAGATCTAGGGAGTAATACGTAGGTACTAATTATAATTACATAGCGGTTATAGTCGAGGGAATTAATTTCTTTTTTATATCTCCGATTGAACTCCCAACCAGAACCAGGACAGAACAGAACCGATGGCAGTGCATACTCATAGATTACAGATGAAATCGCAGGTCTGCTTCCCTGGATCGGATGGACGGATACAGATGGATGAACAGAACCGAAGAGAGTGTATAATCTTAGTTTGAAGATTGAATCGCAGGTCTGCTTCCCTGGATCGGATGGATGAATACAGATGGATGAACAAAACCGAAGAGAGTGTATAACCGTAGAATGCACGTGGAATCGCAGGTCTGCTACCCTGGATCAGATGAATGGAGGGATACAGATTTTTGAAAAGAACGGAGGCAGTGCATACTCATAGATTACAGATGAAATCGCAGGTCTGCTTCCCTGGATCGGATGGATGGATTAACAGAACCGAAGAGAGTGTATAATCTTAGTTTACAGATTGAATCGCAGGTCTGCTTCCCTGGATCGGATGGACGGATACAGATGGATGAACAGAACCGAGGAGAGTGTATAATCGTAGATTGCAGATGGAATCGCAGGTCTGCTTCCCTGGATCGGATGGATGGATACGGATGGATGAACAGAACCAAGGAGAGTGTATAATCGTAAATTGCACATGGAAAAGCAGGTTTGCTACCCTGGATCAGATGAATGGATGGATACAGATTTATGAAAAGGAGGCAGTGCATACTCAGATTAAAGATGAAATCGCAGATCAGCTTCCCTGGATCGGATGGATGGATGAACAGAACTGAAGAGAGTTTATAATCTTAGTTTGCAGATTAAATCGCAGGCCTGCTTCCCTGAATCGGATGTATGGATGAACAGAACCGAAGAGAGTGTATAATCTTAGTTTGCAGATGAAATCGCAGACCTTCTTCCCTGGATCAGATGTATGGATGAACAGAACCGAAGAGAGTGTATAATCTTAGTTTGCAGATGGAATCGCAGACCTTCTTCCCTGGATCAGATGTATGGATGAACAGAACTGAAGAGAGTGTATAATCTTAGTTTTCAGATTGAATCGCAGGCCTGTTTCCCTGGATCAGATGTATGGATGAACAGAACCGAAGAGAGTGTATAATCTTAGTTTGCAGATGGATTTGCAGGTCTGCTTCCCTGTATTGGAAGGATAGATAGAGGAAGGTACCTTGATGAAGCAGTCGTTGAAGGAGAGGTTGTGCCGGAGAGAGTTCTGCCAGCGCTGCGTGTTGCGGCGGTAGTAGGGGAAGCGGTCCGTGATGAAGCGGTAGATGTCCGCCAGCGGCAGCATCTTCTCGGGGGAGCTCCAGATGGCCATGGCCGTCAGAGAGATGTACGAGTAGGGGGGCTTCTGCTCGCCGTACGACTCGCGCGGGGGACGAGGCATAGCATCGCCTACAATCACAAGCCATAAACATGTACCTATAGTGATTCATAATAATCCTAATCATCATGATTAGAACCTGAATCGTCTTAATGCTAATGTCCGTGTAGATACACAATTTCGCGACATTTTAAAAAATTTATTTAAAATTCTATTTTAAACAATATAAGATATACTATTTTTTTCCTTGTTTTCCTTGATTCTCTACGGGTCTATGGATTGGATTCCTATCTAGTGTAGCGGGCTGTCAACAAAGGCTGAAAAGCTGTGCATATCCTAAGATATACACAGCTTTTAAGAAAAAAATAGCCATTTCGATAATATACCTAGTGAGGCTTTTACAAAACATTACTAGTTAACCATTTACATAAAGTTTCTGATGAAACTCTACTACCATGTTTTTCATTGGGATTTTTTTATTACTTGCACTTATCATTTATTTACCTGTAAACTGAATCGCGGTATGCATGTACAGAAGTATAGAAATATATTAAATTAAATAATAATCATGAAAACCGTATGTTCTGCAAAAAGAAACTTGTGCGTCATTTATTCAGTTGTCCACACCAATCAGAGGGAGATGATAAAATATGATGTCCGGAAACTAGAAGGTACCTATTATAGGCGGGAAACTGATAAATTGATTTGGTATTATTTTTCAAGTAGGTAAATCGAGTCAGAAGTTGAAATCTAAAATTTTTAAAAAATCGGTCGCTACGAGTTGACCATATGTTTTTGTCTTTTTAAATGTGTCAAAGCCTAGACCCGACTTGAAATGTTTTTAATCCCTTTATCGCCGAAAAAAGGGAACAACCGTAAAAAATTCTAAATTCAAAATGTTCAAATCGAAAACAAAAAGTTTTTTTAGTTCTCTGTGTGATGAAGATTCTCCAGTTTCACGCTTATACCACTAGTTTCTGTACATCGTGTATTGTAGCCATTTTCAAATTTTTAATGCACAATACCTCGGAGGAAAAATACACAACTAAGAAAAAAAATTCAAAAACATACACGAACTACCTTTGATCACAGAGCAGTGCACGTGACTGATATACATATAAACTATAGCTATTTTTGCCGGCTTATAGAACCTACCTTCTTACTTCTTATATATATATATATGTACTAACATAATAAATGCAATAAGTACGTACCTACGTATTTTTCCCTACATCTGAAGAAATTTCATCATATCACTGCACCAAAGGTTAGCTATCGAAATCAAGGGAAACTGTCACAAATAAACTAAGACATAAAAGAGTTACTAAAGTAAGTAGTTTCTTAAAAGCAGTAATTAAAATAATTCTTTTAATTCTACTGAAGCCAATCCACAGGAAAAGCTTTAATTTATTCAAAGCATTTTTTTGTACCTATTCATAATGTAAACCGATTAATGATTTTATGATAGCTTCGCCCTAATAACAAATACCTAAATCTACCTTTTATTTTTTTGCAATATCTCCTAACCTTCTGTGGCCGTTTCGGTTTTCCTATCCTATTTTCCAGTTAATACTTTTCTCTCTGAGAACCTAATTTTTCAAATTTCTTTGCTTTGCTTTCGGGAAAAACTTCAGTTGTTTTTTACATTTTATAAAATATTTAGTAGGAATTTAATAACAAAATAAACTTTTGGTAATGAAATATTAATCAACCGACAACCCTTAATTCTGGAAAATTGTACCCAAAAAACCGTAAATAGGTACCTACTTACAAAACAATAAAATTTGCAAAAATAAATTCTACACATAAAAATCCGTCGGCTCAGTATGCACATTTTTTTGATTTTCCAAGGTAATGAAAATTATCAAAAGGCTTAGCTAGGACAGATACCTACCTATCCAGGTACTTATGCATACTATTTTATTGTGTTGGTGACTAGACAGGTAGATACCTATCCGCCTATTCAAACGAGGTTTGAAAAAAACAACAACAATGACACGTTTGACATTAGAGAAAAGTTTGACATTTCTATTTTTAATTGAAGTTTTTAGAGGAATCGAAAATACATCAAGACTAACCTCATATCCCCGCTGTTTATTTATGTGTAGACTTATTCAAACAATAATATTTCCTCATCATCTTGCGGACTCCAATGGGAACATTTAGTCACTAATCACATCTGGCAACACGCGGCGCTCTGACGGCGCTTTCCGAGACTGTACCAGTACCTGGTAGGTACCGGGCGATGCCGGATAGGGCGGGGGCGAGAGGGGTGTGAAGGATGGGGCGGAGCCGCAAGGGGCGGGCCTCCAGCCGGCGGAGAGAGACGGAACTATGTCTGACGTGCCGGCCGCTCAGCTCAGATTGACTACCATGTGCAGTGTGCACGAGCATTAAAATGATTTTATGCTTTTCGCAAATTGATTTTCAATGCTGAAATGCTTTGATTGGTAATTTATTATTTAACTTTATTTATGATCTAAATTGAAAAATATCAAATAATATGGGTAGGTAGGTACGTAATGTGTGTAGATATCATATTAAAATATTCAATATGTTAAATAACATTGTAAAGATGACGACAATACGCTATATAATAAATGCCAATCTTACAAAAGTAAGATTGGCATTTCCAGACTTCTTTTTTTAAACTATTTTTGTTTTTGTTTCAATAGAACAGTTATAAACTACAAAATACAAGGAAATGTATAAAAAAGTGCAAACAAAAAATCCCAAAAAACAAAACCTGTGCGTGGGTATTTAATTTTTAACATATTTCAATGATTTAAGATTTTAAAATTAAGCGTATATATCTACCAATATAAAATACTTACACGTAAAAATTCTCTGAGAGGTACTTAACAACCTACAGTCTACAGTGTAGTTTTAGCATGAGAGCAAAGTGGTGGCCACTCAAAAAAACAAGACCCCAGGCACGTCCAAGAATGTCTACGCCACTGCTCTCTAAGTAGGTAGGTAACTATGGCAATGTTCTATTTAAATAATTTGAAAATTAATTTTGAAGTAGGTATAATAAATTTAAATCGATAAATAAAACGCTTCGTGAATTATATACCTAATAAATATACTAAAATATAAAAAAATACCTGCACAGAGAAAAAAAGATTAACGCTGATTTATTTGAAATCTCTTAAAATTATTGATAATCCCATTAAAAACGGAACTGCAAGCCGCTTCATAATAGTTAATTAATAATACTATCGGAACACGTGTTCATCCACCTGCGTTTGTCTTAATAATATATCATTGCGAAATTCAAAAATGTTTTACTACGTATTACGTGTTCGGATATCGTGAAAAATCATTGATATTTATTTTATTCAAAGTTTATCAGTAGGTATACCTATCGAATCATTCGTTAATGGCCTACAATCCCGTTTTTAACAGGTATACTGATAATTTGAGAAATTCTTAATAAATTAGCAATAGTTTGTATCAAGGACTTTTCTCCGTGTTAAACAAAGGATTTACTATAACATTTTAATTTTTGTCTTTAAGGCGATGCCATACGTAGTAATGCAAAATCACGTGTTTTTGGTTTGAAAATTTGGTCGCCTAGAAATGTTTCAGATGCTTTAATTAAATACTGCGAGTAGAATACATCTTGGCCTTTGAAATAATCGAGTATTTTTTAGATAAGTCTATTTATAAGCCCAAAAAAAATAATGCATAAGGCCTATGAAAACTGATTTAAAGTTCAAAATCTCCTACTAACGAACCCATTTTCGGTTATGATTGTATTGTATAATGTGAAATTAGATTATTTACAAAATGATCGAAAAAAAATTAAATATTTATGCCTGAACATCCACAAAATAAAATAAAAGGCACTGTTTGGCCATGTTTTTTTTCTTGCATAAATCAAAACAGGCGGATGGTGTTAAGCGGGAATTTAAACCTTATCGCCATCTACGTAAGGGTTGTTATTGATAGCGGCTCAATTTAAAATATTACACGACGTAGTGCATCGCCTTAACAATTATCTACTGTCAACTTACTTTAGAGACAAACTACTGCACACCAACAACATCTATATATATAAATAAAAATGTTAATGATCGTTTGTTCAAAATCTTAAATCTCCGAAAGTTCTTCACCGATTGCTTTAAAATTCTAACACAACGTTGCATTCGAATACGCGTGTGTTTTTATATACCTATATTATATAGATGTCTCCTGTGACAGGTAAAAACAGTACCATCTGTTGGACGTAAAAGCAAAACGCATTATTGTTTGTCTATCGGCACAGACTGAGCCACAGCAGCGCGTGGCGGGTACCTACATCTAGTTTAAATAAAATAAAAAGTAGGTACAACCAAATTTTTATTAAATTTTACGATGCCCCCAAATTAATGTTTATTGTGCTTATTTTTTAAATTTATAGTGTTTGGTTTTTTCATGTTCATTATGTTTCTTTTTCAAAGTTTATTTTATTTCTTGCGACTGCCAAAAGAGACAAATTACCTACACATATAGGTGTATTTTCAATACCTATGTCATTAAGACAGTAGTTATAGGCCTTAATAGTAAGTCACTAGATATAAGTCTTAGATGTAACTTACGTCTAAGACTAACGCCATGTAAGTCAGTAGTTTAAGTATTTAATAAATATATTTGTGCATCGCCAATTTTTCACGAAAACGACGCTTTATAAATTAGCCAAATATTATTATTTACCTGATGCTTAAACCGATAGCCGATTATTAAACTAAAAAGTTTTTTTTTATTATAATTATTTTCACATGTTTGTTTTTAAATTTTAATTCAGGTTTAAAGTTGATTACTATTATTGTTGGTGAACATCTTAATAAATGTGTTTTAAGAAGTTAATTTTAAAGAGGCGCTATGATTGGGCCATGCTTCCAAAATGTTTTGGTCAGATCGTAGCAACCCACTAGTCCAAACAAGGATTAGCCAACCAACCCAACATTTTTTGTATTTTTCGTCGTGTTAAATTCTAAAATTCTACGACTTATTATAAAATAGAACAGTGGTATTAATGAATCAATTAATTGTATAATATGTACCAAGACTAAGGCGCTATACGTGTACAAATTCGGGTAGTCCGATCTTCGCAACTTTTACCAAAATTAGATTATATTAAACGAGAATTTAGAGAAAGCTTGGATTATTACTTATATAAAAAAATAAATAAAAAATTTGTGTCATGGTGCCTACCTTAGAGTACTGCTACTAGTAGATAAGTACCTACCTATCTAAAGACTTAATAAAATGTAAGCTTTCACTAGGCAGGTCCCTATTTGAATTATTTATTTATCACACAGTGAGTATTTAAATAAGTACCTATCTAGCTACTATCTACTTACTAAGCAATTTTATTAATCCCCATAATCGACGTCTGAAAATTTGAAATAATTGCTCTACCTGTTTAGAAATAAGAAAAAAACCTCCATAGCTTGCCGATGTGGTAGATAGGTTTTCTTAGCAGGTGTAAATAAATTAATGTAAGTACTAAACAGAGAAAGAAGGACCCAAAAATTGAAATGCAAATGTGTAAAAACTGCGTCCATTTTTTTTAAATGTCCACAATGTAAATCATATTAAACCTTCATAGTAACCTTACTAAGTACCTATTCAATAATTGCAATATCGCCATTGTGCTCCAGGCCCCAAACTAAAAATCGATATCTCCGTAACGACATGCAAAACATGTCGATAACTTTTTTCCCGCCAGCAAGACGTGCTAATAACACAACCCATACTTAAACCGTTCTTCTTAGGTGCAGCTTGTTATCACAGCATAATATTATTAACAAGCTAACCAAACAGGAGTGGGTAAAACTACTTACTCCAACACAATTCAGTGAGAGTGTCTCGATTCGTCTTGAACTGAGATACTCGAATGACTCGATTCTGCCCAGCGGAGGGTAGCTTTACCCCCTCTCTACTCTTCAATGGAGGAGTTGACATTTGGCAGAGGAGGGAGGGGTAACCCTACTCTCTGGTTGGCCGGCGCGACAGCCTCCGGGGAGAGAGGGGGCTGTTAGGATAAATAAGTGCGTTGTGTTATTTGGCGTAGGTGAGGAATGGAGGAATGTTAAATAAACCTTTTTTCGGAGCAGCACGTGCACAAACGAGATTAAAAACACTGAAGACTGGTGGAGATATTTTTTTTTACGTTTTACTTTCTTGTGAACGAAGCTATTAGAGTGAAATCTATTTTTCATTATGCGGTGTGTGCTGATGGAACATAGTTGATGAAATTTAATATTATTGGTAATAAATAGTAGGTACACAAATTTCTATTTTTTTGTTTGTTTATTAATAAGGTCCAAATTAAAACAAATTTACATTTGTTGTTATTTCTGCGGTAGGTTTAAACCTAATTATACATACTGCCCTGGCGCACACGAGCAACTTTAGTTGCGGGCAACAGTTGCGTGCATCAAAATGCATAACAGTGTCATACAGTGATTACGGTGATCATCTACCTAGGCGTATACTAGTTTTGACAAAAGTCAAAATTTTACTCGCGCCAGGGGCCGTTTCGCTCAACGCCGGCCCTGGCAATCGAGGCAGGGCCGGCGCTGTGCAGGCGCAACTAGAGTAGTCCGTCCCAGGCGCAGACTTGCCAAGGCCCTGGTAATACCTAACTCCTAACATAGCGCCCTTGAGGTTTTTACTAGTGCCCGGCGCTGTTTGGGTCAGGCCGATCCTGAGTCGAGGTCACTCCTCACTTTTCCGAAATATTTTAAGGATCAGATGGGTCCTTCTATTGGTTCTGAAAACGTTTATGTGTTCTCGCTCAAGGCAGTTTGTTATTGTTTTTGAAGCTAGTGGAGAGACCACATTTATAAAGAGCAACATATAGGTACCTAATAGAAGCTGATGAAAATTAAAAAGAAAATGAAATTCAACACCAAACATCTCTCTACCCATACCGTTACAGAGTGGTAGCTACTTACAGTATTACCCTGTTGCAAAAACCAAAACCACCATTCAAAATCAAAAAGTTCCTTGAAATATGTTTGGTGGCCAGATCTGAATAGCCAGATACTTCCCCACCTTCCTCTTCCCAATCTCCTTCACCTCCTCACTACCTTCAGCTTCCAAACATACCCCGTTTGGGGATTCCCCGTTAGGAGCAGTTGGGATTCTTGTGATTTAAGTAGGTACCTACTCACATGATAATTATGTTAACAATTTTTTTAAGCATTCAAAATTCACTATTTTTTTTATTTATAAATTTTTTGTTACATACATATAAATTTATATTTTATATTAAGGCGATGCCATACGTAGTAATGCAAAATCACGTGTTTTTGGTTTGAAAATTTGGTCGCCTAGAAATGTTTCAGATGCTTTAACTAAATACTGCGAGTAGAATACATCTTGGCCTTTGAAATAATCGAGTATTTTTTAGATAAACCTATTTATAAGCCCAGAAAAAAATAATGTATAAGGCCTATGAAAACTGCTTTAAAGTTCAAAATCTCCTACTAACGAACCCATTTTCGGTTGTGATTTTATTGTATATTGTGGAAAATTAGGTTATTTATAAAATGATCGAAAAAAAAATAAATATTTATGCCTGAACATCCACAAAATAAAATAAAAGGCACTTTTTGACCATGTTTTTTTCTTGCATAAATCAAAACAGGCGGATGGTGTTAAGAGTGCACTTTCCCTAGCAGAATTTGAGAATTGCCTCTACGGCACCTGTAATACTTTGTAAGATTGCCTATAGGGGCTCTGTCGTCACTTCAAGAAAAATAATATTATGTCCTGAATTCGAGTCATCTATTAACACGACTCCAAACTAAATCTACTTTTACAAATGTGAAATAATATCAACTCGTGTCAGCTGCCAACAGCAGAGCTCTGCTGGCACAATACAAAGGAAGTCAAACTGTGGGGTATTTCAGAATCCATAAATTATTTATTTTTTTAATTTTATAATAATATGTAATTTGTAAAAAAATATGATTTTATAAAATGATTTTATATAATGGACACTTAATTTCAACAATTTGGTTGTCGTCACTATTTTGGACATTAGACCAACTCTTTGCTCAGATTTAAGAATAAGATTTTGAAATCCGTATCCAAAAGGAGAATGGTCCGATATGGATTGCAGCTGGTTAATAAAAAAGAAAATGTCGACGATGCGTCTTTCTTCTCCTCCTTCGACTGCATCATTTTTATCCAACCTAGAAAAGCAAAATTGATTTATGAAAAACTACAAATAAAAGTGGATATTGATAATGATTTGGATACCAATACAAGTATTATAGATTTTTGAATGTTTGTATTACTGAAGATTAATTTTTTCGAATGAAGCGGATGTTCTTTCACATAAAGCAGATAGTTTGTATATTAATAATTCATCTCTTTAGAACTTATGTTTTACCGTTAGTAAAATAAAATACATAAATGTTAGTAAAGTAAATCACTATAACATACCAATTGTCAATGCTTTGAGAAAGACCTCTCCGGCCGATGGGTTTCTTGTTTTACAATTTTACGTTTTTTGTTGTAGTACACACGTACATCAGATTTACTGTAATAAAAAAAAAGTTAACGGTATATATTTTTTTCACAACACGATAGTTTAATCGAAATTCTGAAATCCATTTTACCTTCCTCCATTATCTATATTCTCCTTAGGTATGTCGTTATATGTATTCTCAACAGGTATGCTTTCCCGTTGTTCGTGGAAGCTGGAACAAAATAAAAACATTGATTATAACTACATTTCAAGAACTTTCTAAATAAATGTGAAGGGCGTAAATGATTTTATTGTTACCTCAGTGCTTCAACATCTTTACAAGATGTGGACAAAACGTTCTTCAGTTGAGTATAGTCACATCTGAAATATAATTAAAGAACAAAATGAAATAAATATTTTGTTTTAACTACTTTATTTTAATTTATATTCGTCGACCGGTTTCGGTTGAACTCAACCTTCTTCAGGACAATAAACATTTATATATATCGACGAATATAAATTAAAGTTAAGTGGTTTTTGTATGAGACGATGTATGAATGTGAGTAAGGCAAAGAGTGCGTGCCAAGACCGAGTTGTTTGGCGGTCCGTCCTCTCTGACTACCTCTGCGGGGAAACGGCCTGATGGTTAGTTAGTTAGTTATTTAAAACAGATCGCCTAAAAAATTAGACGTATCTTCAAATGGACGAATTCTGGAATAAATAAGTACGTAACTATAAAATAATAGAAAACCTAATTTTTATTGGAAGAAAAACAAAATTATTATTTATTATATATCCAATCAATAATTAACTTCCTCAAATTAAATTCCCTAAAGTTTGAGAACTAGTATGAAGATCTTTATGCTCTTGGATACATTATCCAAAATGCCGGTAGTTTGCTTCCACCGTAAAAGTGTCTTATTATTGTACGAAATCATTGGCAGAGATGCAAATCTGACCGGGTCGCTTTCTACATATTCCAGGTACCTACAGTGTTATTATACATATTACTTGCCTCGATCCAGAAAGCTTAGAATTTGTATCAAGCCTTAGTTGGAACGCGTTCTAACCACTCGAACGATCGCGCGTCAAAAAACTTTTTTCTCCGATTGCTCGCGGTTTTTTGGCGACGATTTTGAATATTTTCCGCCAACATTAAAAAAATCAAACCTCCGAATTTTAATACGGAAACATAAAACTGATTATAGTGCTATACAGCCAATGAATTCACCTATATTTTAATAATTATTCTATATTTTTAGAATTGATAGATAAATTATTAAAAAATCTTAAACTTTATAAATGCGCGAAATTTGCGTTTTTGTGATTTGAAATTGCCGCCAGTGGCAGTTTTAAAAATCTTTATTGAATATTTTCTACGTTTTTATGTTCTCTATGGCCTGTTTGATAATCACAGATGCAAGAATGTAATAGAAAAATATTTTTTTGCATGTTAAGATCTCTTCAAAAGTTTGGTCAGAAAATAATTTTGTAAAATTTGAGTGCGTGACGCGTCAAAATTGAAATCACTGTATTATATTATATAATAAATTTACCACAAAAACTGGTATAACGTTAGGAAGATACATTAACTGTCTACAATTATTAATAAGCATAGTCGCCGTGTTGGCTTTATTTTATTCATTTGATGAATTATACAGAGAGCCTATTTCACGATGTCAAAATCATGGTGCTACTTTTTAAATAATTGTAAATTAGAACTGGAGATTTGTAACCATGTTTTTATATTACGTGCAAAACGAGGAAATAAGGCTTAAAGTGAGATATATATCATAGATATAAACATTGCCAATATTTCAGGGGGATACTTTGAAAGTTGATGAAATTCACCAATATTTGACCAAAAATCACTTCTGACAGCTACCTTAAGGTCAATCTACATAGGGTAAATCGGAATATGTAAAATGATGATAAATTTGTATATATATATCAAACCTTTGTATGACCGTAGAATTTCAAATAAAATCATAGTGATAATTTTATATCTAAACGCAAAGGTATCGAAAAAAAATGGGGGAGGGAAAATAATTGATGGAACCAATAATTGATTTATTTATTAAGCCCTAATATCCTTTAAAATCAATATTACAGTTGTATGGTTACAATGAAAGAGCAGTATATTGATTTAAACATTGTTTACACCTTTTGTCATAATAAAAATGTATTCAGTTTATTGGTTTATTCATAATTTAAGAAAATCAATACATAATAATATCATTGTGCCTCGCTATAGAGTGAGATTCTGAGTATCGCTCTGGTGAGGGACCACCATTCAGAATTGAACATTGCTTGAATTGGCTTAGTTATGTTCAGTGACTAGATCTGGAAAAGCATCTTTACAGAAAAATTGACAAAATATAATTAAGACATAAAAATAAAACGAGTTATTTAATGTGTACAATAAACAGGGAAAAATGAGAAAACCTGTGCATTTGTTAACATGCATATTTCAATGATCAGAATTGAAATATACATATTAAATGTCCACCGAACCTTATCATATAGAACCTTTGAGGACAACATAACATGAGACGTGAGTATGCGGAAAGAAATGATTATAAGTCCAGCCATCCAGGCCATCATAATTGATGTTCAAACAAATTTAATTAAATTTATAAATTAGAATTTCATAACTAAAAAACCAAAAAAGAAAAAAATGAAATAAAAAAAAAACCCTCAGCAAATCTATATTGTAGTGTGATATGGCTTCATGCAATCATAGCATAATGCCACATCACACACATCACACTTTGTAAGGGTCCTTTTGAAAATGTTATTTATGTTGCACCAGGCACATTTCACCTTTTTCCCGCTACGGACCACGAAGTGGTTGCCTTTCAGGATAGGTCGCAGAGTCTTTCCTTCAGCTATTAGGCCAATGGTCCGCACAGTCGTGTCAATTTGACTACGACAGAACAGCAGAAGGAGTTCATCCGCAACCTCACTCCTGAAGTTTCGGTACAAAATGCGTTTATTTTCCTTGCGGAGCTTTGAGCCGTACAATATATACGCATTCTGCACCGAAACGCTTAGTAGTCTCCTGAAAAGCTTCTTGTACCAGACCAGGTTTCGCTGTCGTTCAATGGGGAAGCCTGACAAAAGCTGATCTTTTCGGTCAACCCCCCCCATTACCTTGTTATAGTCTAGTACGAGTTGAGGTTTGTAAGTCCAGGTACCAAACTTTTCAACTGCCCCGATTTCTGCCTTATGGTAGGTGGACAACATACTTACCAGGTTTTTGTCCAACCAAACCATTACATTGAGGTCCCCGCAGTTCGAGTATACAACCTCACCTTCCCTCAGTTTGGACCGGAGATGGGACTTAAATGCAGAGGGCACAAATTCTCGGTTTAACCGCAATGTGCCCATGCAGTCCATCCCATTTCTTTTGAGGCATCGTGCCAATAATGGACTATTATAAAAATTGTCCATTATTAATGTATACCCCTTGTTAAACAGAGGGCTGGCCAGGTCGTATACTATCTTTGCAGTGGCCCCAACTGGGCAGATATTGTGAGCACCCAAAAAGTTGGCCTGTGTCATGTCGTCCGTCATATCTTCCGTTATGTCTTCCGTCATATCTTCCTGGTCTGGATTTGTCGATTCAGCCTGTCTGGAAATGGTCTTCCCCGTATAAATTTGGAATTTCCAAAGATAGCCAGACTTGGACTCACAAAGCTCGTAAGACTTTATACCCGCACTGGCCGCTTTGGTTTTGATCATCTGGACGAATCCCAAACGGCCTTTATAGCAGAGTAAGGATTCATCCAGAGAGATGTCTTGCTCGGGCAGGTATAAAGTCTCAAACTTATTTGAGAGGTGGTCCAAGACGGGTTGAATCTTTTGTAACCTTCGCACAGATAATGGTGCATCAGAAGAAAGACTTTCATTGTTGGTGAAGTGAAGGAACTTTTTAATTAGAAGAAAACGATTATAATCCATGGCTCGGCTGAAATAAGGCATGGCGGTGAGTTTTTTTGAATAGAAGTAGTCTTTTTCAACAGGAAGGGGACTAATACCTTGATACATTAAAATTGCCAAGAATACATACATTTCCTCTTTATTCGTGGGAGCCCATTTATTGGTACGCGCATGACGCTTAAATTGTTTTTTCGCAATCCATTGATCTGCATACCTGTTGGTCTCTCTCGCGATCAGTTCAACGAAATCTGCATCAAAGATTTTAAGAAAGGCATCCACAGGTTTGCCCATTTCGTCGGTATTGAAAGTTGGTCCCGGCGTGCCTGTGAAAGTCTCCCTTATCCCAGTAAAACGTAAGATATCTTTAGACCAATCGAAAGAGTAACCTTCAGGCGGCAGAATCGAACGCATTGCCTCACTATCTACCTGGTCTTGTCTACTAAAGTCTATGGCCATAGCGGAGTTAGGTGAAACGTTGATAATATTATGATAAGGTATTGGTGGCATGCAGAAGGTATCCTCATCGCTCTCTTCGTGGTCGACGTCACTCGCTTCGTCATCCTCGTCGCTCGATCTGTCCATTTCTGAAACAACAGAAAACCCAAATTAATTTAATGTGTCTATATTACGATAACCCACTGCCTCTGGTACGGCTTATGACTCGCAATACGATGGTCGCGGGATCAAATCAAATAAATTATATTTGAATAATTAGTGTTATTTTCACACAAAATTCATTTAAAATAATATATATTATATTTGCGGCACGTTCCAGAGTGGAAGATACCCATAGTATCGCCCTGGTGTAAGACCCCATTCAGAATTGAAACGTTGCTTGAAATGGTTTTAGCCGTGTTTGGTGACCAGTTCTGAATAGCCAGGTACTTTTCCACCTCCCTCTTCCACACCTCCTTCCCCTCCCCGCTACCTTCAGCCTCACAACATACCCCGATTGAGGATGCCATAGTCTCACTGGCTCCAGATGAGGCTCTTGTGAGGTATTCATATAAAAAAATAAATAAAAAGTTAATCAAATACTTGAGGCGGGCTATGTCAGGAGTCAGAATAGCACAGTCAGGTAGGTATGGAATGAAGAAAAGAGTGTGTGTGCCAAGATCGAGTTGCATGGTGGTTCATCCTCTCTGCCTACCGAAATGGCGTGAAGGTAAGTTAGTTAGTTTTATAACTCACGGTTTCCAAGTACAGACTCTTCTAGTACAGCTGCCTCGTCCACGTTACTGCCCATGTCTGACTCTGAAATAAAAGAAAACACAAATTTACAGTAGAATTTGGATATAATGACTTTGCATTTAACGGTCTACTGTTTTAAGTGACGATAATGTAAACTCTAGTAAGGTTTCATAACTTTTAGTAGGAAAACGTATCCGTTTAAAGTGACCAACTACGTAAAGCGACCTATTTTAATGATAATTTGTCCGGTTACAAAACCCACCTACCAATACAGCCTCGCTTTTGACTAGGAAGCTCGACACAATGAGTCCCGTGAAGCGAAAGTGTTTTTTCAATTTAAGAAAAAAATGCTGTATTACACCGTTTAGAAGCCGGTGAATCAAATGTAATCCTCGCAAAGAAGTTCGGCATGTCTTATTTCTCACTCTGCAATACCCGTTACAGAAAAAAAAAGATGTGTAATGATGCATCCACGTCATAACAACAATACATTTTGTATGTTTGTTATGTGGAATTTTTAAGTACTATGCTTATTTCCTGCCAATATACCAACAGTGAAACTGTGCTAAAGATATCAATATAAAATATAGATAATTGATTTTATATTGAGCCCCTGGTATGACATTTTAAAAAATAAACTCACCGTTCCCAAACGCCGATAATTCTTGGTAGAATGGCACGTCCACCCACAGCTCGCTGTGATAGCGGGCCTCCGGAGAGAAGAGTTCCCCACTCCGCGATGTCCCAGGTAACGGCTCGGGAGATGCTGCACGGATAGGCATAATTGGTGCATTGGGAGCCGTTGATTGGATCTGTGCGGGAGTGGACATCCACGGTGGTGGTACGGGTCGTGGCAACGGTGAAGGCGTCCCTTGTGAAAAGGGACACGTTGTTCTCTCCGGAGATGGAATTCTGAAAACATTTACATAAATCATATAAATTGTTCTCATTCACGTGTGAAACAGTAAGTACAGTATGTAAATAAACAATAAAATTAGAACTCTGTAAAATATGCACTGAATGTGCCAAATGCACAGAGCGCTGATCTTACCAACTATCACTGTAAGAGTGGAACGCTGTCAGGAAAAAACAATAATATTGTATCAAGCATCTAAATACGATTGCTGACTTTTGTTTAGTTTTTCTTGGAGGTGCGGTAGGGAGCAAAATGCGCGCCGCCTGCTTCTTGAATTTTCGGCTTTCCAGCTCTAGCCGGAAGGAAGCAGGCAGGGCCCTAACAGCCTTTAGGGCCTTGACGCGATCCTCTCGCACCAGTAGCAAAGCAGGGTCGCTGTTTAAATAAATACAAATATATGATGAGTTCAACGGCCACAGCAAAGTACTTTCATAAAAAAACATTAAAAAATACTAACACTCCAGACGAGGCTGCAATTGCAGCTCTGCGTTGACGTCCACGTGCAGGTAGTCTGGCACCAGCTCGTACCCCACCTCTCCCTCTTCCTCTGCCTCCTCTTGCAGTCAGCACCACTCTATATATTTTAAATTGAAAACACTTAATGTAAGTACTTAAATGTTTAAATTTTGTTAAATATTGCACTAATATAAAATTTGAAAATAATTATTGGGTCGTGGAGTGCTCCCTTTCCCTGGACGACATTTGTTTCTGCACAAATTTGGTAAAAGTGAAGAAATTAATTAATTATACAACTAAATTACTAAATTTTTATTGTGTGACGAAGGCTTTACACCATTTTACATGTAAAAAAGAGTCAACTTTTTGACATATGACTTAAAATAATTGGTTAACAAATATCTGTATTAATAATGAACCAATTCAAATAAAACTTATATATATCTCTTTGTTTTGAATCACTGTGATGGAATATCTATATTTCAAATGCGCGAGTGCAGTATATAAGACATTATTGTAAATCAAAAACAGATGACGTCTTCAGTTGACGTATTCTTACACAAAAACTTCAACCAAAACAATATATTAGAAACAAACTAATTAAAAACGCATTTCAAAGATAGATAAGTCAATCACAATAACACAAATATATAATTATGCGTTAAAAACCCAATAAATTAATTACTTACGGCATTTTAGGAAGAGTCCAAAATTTCGTGAATGTTAAAAATTTATGGTTTTGTTTTTTGACAGGACGCCTTATAAAACCGCGAAAACTCGTTAAATATCACTTCAAAGACAACGGATAAGTTCATAGACAAAGAGAATATATTATCAGCTATTCGATAAAACAAGTAGCTGGCCAAGGAAGCGTTTTAAATAATTACAATAAATATTTTACGAATGGTAGAAAAATCGGTCCATTTTTGGACCGATATCAATCGCAGAAAAATAAAAGTGGTCGATTTTTCGACCGAAATCGTTCCAGTGGCTCATCAGATATACAGTTCTATGATATGAGATGTCAAAGTTTGCAAAGACGATTTATATATTTACCAATATCTGATTTGAGTTTTTTGTAAAGTTTTTTAGTTTAATATTTTTAAAAGGAAAAATATTTAAATAGGACATATAATTACCATTTTAGAACATACCTAAATATGCATATGGAATATTATGCAATTAGCTAGGGCATAATTATTCATTGTACAAGATTCTAACGAATGCAATTCTGTGCTCTGGCAACGTACTTTATAAATATTTTCCATTAAAATATGACGAACTAAAATAATTTGCACAAGATTGAACCTCAAATTCAAAAATTGTTAAATGGATTACGAAAACTTGTCTTTGCAAACTTTCTCTCCTCAGAACATGGAAAAGCGAAGTTAAAACTATATCCAATCAAAATGAAGAACTACAAAACGCCTCAGAAACAGACAAATACAATAGGACAAAAAAAACAAACGTAATGCTGTTAGAACGTTGTAAATTAAGTGCGGCTTGATTTTAGAATTTCTTCGCGCAATATATACAGTACCCATACTACGTGACCCGTTCAGAGAGGGGGAGGGGATCTTCAACATACCACGCGCTTGGTCACAATGGGTTAGGTTTATATACTACACGTGGTCACTGAGGGGGGAGGAGTGGGTCACGTAGTATGGGTACATTCCCTACCTACTAACTAAAATATATAGTTTTACATTCAAGGGTCATTTTTGAAAAAAAAATGTAAATTTAAAAAAAACTTACCCGGCAATTTCAGTTTCAGAGGCCTTGGCAATAGATTTATCTCCCAAAGTACGCATTCTGAAAAATAATACAATACCTGTCACCTTTGTTACACAATATATAAATAATTTATTTTTATAATAAATATTACCTACGTAATAGTAAATAATAATATATTCATCAAATCAAAATTTATATTTTTCTTCTTACCTTACAATGTCCACCATGCGTTTTTGTTTCGAACGAAATAGTCTTTTCTTAGAAATACGAGCACTTTTTCGCTTATTTCCCATTTTCGGAATACAATATTATTATTTACGATAAATATTATTTAGGAGAAATCACGAAACGGAGAACAACACGACCGTCCGCGAAGCTCTCTAAGCAGTGACTGAAAGGCAGATAGCGTACGCGCGTGAGGAAGTGAGAGGGGCTGCAATAATCATGCTTAGAATCATAAGACGTAAGCGACTGTTGTGAAAATGTTTAATAAATCACGGCGTATTTCAAAAATAGCAAAAATCACTTTTGGGGTCTATTGAATAGCATTAAAAGAAGCATTGTGATTTTTTTCATACATATAACTTGTAAAATAACAGAAATAAACGTGTTTATAATATTTTTCGGATCATACTTTGCGATTTATTTCTATCGAGGGAATTTCAAATAATTACCGTTTCGGCTTTTGGAACAAATAGATACTATCTTAAAGAATAACATATATTTTTTTAAGAGCTTGAAAACTTCAAACTTTTAAGGAAAATATGTTGGAAATTGGATGAAATTCGAATAGTGGGCCGTTAAGCGGGAATTTAAATCTTATCGCCATCTACGTAAGGGTTGTTATTGATAGCGGCTCAATTTAAAATATTACGCGACGTAGTGCATCGCCTTAAGTAAAAAAGATAGAACTATAATTTTTTTATCTTATATGTAGATATAAGATTAAAAAATTACACAATTAAACAAAAAATATAGTAGGTACAATAGTATTCATATATCTATGTATAATATCAAAAAATCTCACATAGGCATCGCCAGTTCGTGGGTATACTTATGTTTTATTATGCGGTTAAGATTTTAAATTATAGCATTATATTTTAAAATATCATGAAAATATTTATAAAACAAATAATTTCGAATTTACTAAATTGTAATTTAAAAAAAAAAAACGAGTTAAATAAAAATTGAGAATTTGTAAAGTTACGGCAGGTAGGATGTTTTAGCAGGTATGTATTTGTGTCGTTGGTAACGTTTCAAATCTTTATTACACTTTTGTGTACGCTGTAAAACGATATATTTTTACATCTAATTTCTACACTCTGATTGATGAGTGCATTGTAAATTTTTGGCGCAATGAAAAAAGCATGTCTCTACGCAATTGTTTGATAACACAACGGAATTTAAAACCGGCCTAATAGTAATTAATAATAATTAGTAATAATTTCCTCTCAAGCATCCATCATGATCTGATAGTGCCACAAAGAGCATTACTCATGGCCGTTTGGTTTACCTCACCACAGGCGTATCCTGCTTTCCGAGAGTCTGGGCCTGAATAATCACGCATAGGTCCAGCTTGATGTATGTGGCCAGTGATGTATGTCTAGGGAAATTTCCCTAGATCTACGGGAGAACAAAAAAAACAGGGAAAGGGAAATTACCCCAAAATGTAAGGAAATTTGAAACCCTGGCTTTCAGCAAATCTTTTTTCTTATGATAATATTACTGGGATTGTTGACTGTTGAAAACAATAATATCCAGTGTTCTATGTATGTTGTCTATGTTATTATAATTAAAAAATATTACAATTTGTTATTTTGGCTACTGGTATTATATCTAGCTCTCTCATTCAATATTTAGGCGTATTAGATCTGTCAAAGAATTTATGCATAAAAATGCAAAAATCAGTCATTTTAAATACATGTAGGATTACGAAAGATTTTTTAAATATTTATATTGAGCGATCAGTAGGATTTGTAGGTCCAATTATAAGTTCTACTGAGCCGAACCCTCTGATATGAAAATATCTGGAGTCGGTGAATTATTTTCCCATTTGATCTCTGGTGATTTGACGAGTTGTTTTTGTATTGTTTTGTATTTATTATGCTTATATAATGCACTTGCATAATGTGCATTGACTAGATGATCATTTGTGGAAAAGTGTGTGGAAGGGTTTATTTTTTCCTGTGGGGAAGATTTAACCCGGACATAAAATCGGAAAATGTAAAAACTATTATGTACACTACCTACTTCCAACAAATAATATGTTTACTTTATATAATTTATTATTAGGATAGTATTTCCAGTAAAGTTAAGTAATGCTAATGAAAATCGAACAATGTTTTTTTATCGCCAATAACTAAGAAAATACATGTACATTTTTTTTTAATTTTAAAGGGGACTTTAGTAATTTATTGATTTAGTACAAGGACCTAAAGATCCCTGGACAGAGCAATAGTGCGATTTTACTTGAATGGCATTGAAGCTAAATCTATGGTGAGGGAAATTGCCTGGCAGCCATCTTGTATGACAAACTTTTGAAATGATTTGTATGAAAAGTGATGCACATTGAACTATTATAATTTAATTTTTGTGTTATTAATGCAGTTATAACGTCTTATGATTTTTTGGGTATTTGAAGAGACAATGAATGTACCTATGTCATTAAAAAAATTAAGTAGCTACGTGTACCCCACAGCTTCAAATTGTTCTCGAATAGCTTCGTCCAGGTCTTTTTAGGTTCATGGTTTAGTACCTATAACTGGTTTGGGCATGTAGAGCGAATGAGCGAAGAAAGGAGTGTAAGGAGAATATATGAGGCAAATGTGATTGGTAGCAGAAGTCAGGGGAGGCCCGAGGAAGACAGAGAGGAATCAGATACTTGGGGGGGCTTATCAAGAGTCAGAATAATAGAAGAGTATTTATGAGACGATGTATGAATGTGAATGAGGGAAGGAGTGTGTGGTGTGACCGAGTTGTTTTCGAATGTTCTGGACTGTTCTAGAAATTTCTAGTGGGTGAAATTTCCATCCCTTTGTATCTTCAAAAGCACGCCTTCTAGGTAAAAACGGGAACCTTCTTCATGAATGGGGGATAGGGGGCTACCACACCATGGAACTTCTTTGATCGTACCGCGACTCTTTTCTGAGTTTTAGCGGCATGCACATTGTACTCTTACTTTTATAATATATACATATATTGATTATTATTGATCATGATGATTACGAATTTATGTTAGACCTAGGTATGTACTTTTACTAATGTAAAGTATTATGTTTTGAAGTATTGAGTTTTACTATTGGAAAAATCCAATTAAAATAAAATTTAAAATCCTGTTTGATTTTACGTGAATGATGGATAATAAAAACATATTCGATGATTTTATGATATAGGTATTAGACATACATATATTATTTATGATAAAGGTAGGTAATTACTTACTTTTTTTTAGTGTGAAAACCACATAAGAGGCCAACTGCTCGGTTCCAGTGGAACTATAACACTGTGGCAGCCCTAAAATGGGGAATATTTTGAGTTGAAGAACGTTAATTTTCAGATCTAGGCACAAAACGAAGTGATGGTTATTTACGATTTTTCCTTTGTGACTCCCAAATTGGACAAGTGATCAATAGTAACGTTTTTTTTAATATGAAACCGCAACAAGAATCCTAACCGTCTGGATCCAGTGAGGATATGGCATCCCTAATTGGGATATGTTGTAAGGGTGAACATAGTGGGGAAGGGCAGGATTTTCTTGCAAGTAATATAAATAATATTCTTTCATCAGATCTGTCAAAAATGCATTGGGGCGAGGGTGTTGGAAAATACATTAGAAAGTTTTTTGGGATCCCTACTTATTTGATTTTAACACTTGGAAAACCTAATAAGAGAGTTCCACTACATACAATTTTTGTTTTTTGTGAATACCTCAAAAGAGTCCCACAAGTCCGAAAACATTGGGACTATGCTATCCCCAATTGGGTATTTTGTGAGGCTGAGGAGGTGGTGAAGGGGAAGGAGAAAGGAAAGGGGAAGTTTGGTAAGTACCTGGCTATTCAGATCTGGTCACCAAACACGGCCAAAGTCATTTCAAGCAACATTTGAATTCTGAATGGTGGTCTTACACCACGGCGATACTGAGAGTATCTTCCACTTATACATCCAATTTATAAGGACTAAAATAAATAATTCACAAGTTAATCAGTGTAGGATGTGGATGCCAGGGATCTGGCAAGGCCAAATTGATGACTTACAAATATCAGATCGATAGGCTTCTGTTGTAGATTTTATATCGATTTCCTGAACACGGTTGAGCTTGTTAGATGTGTCGATAGCCCAGCCGATATTGACAATGAAATATATAAGAAATCGCCCTATGATAGCAACACTGGCAAGTATTGTCAAGTGGTCAGCATTCCTAATAGTCAAACGAAATACACTCATTTTAATGCCGCCTAATACCCATGACGGATTTAGTCTAAAGTGCATCGTATTGAGAGAGGGTTTTATCGATCGACCATGCTTGACCCGTAGGCGCCTTGTTGAGATCCTCAAATCGGTAAGGAAAAGGGAAAGAAAATGAACAAACAAACACATGTTTTTAACTATTTATTTTCAACAGAGGGATTTTTATTATACAAAATATACAATTATTTAACAGCGGTGGAGGTTGATAGTTGCAGATGAGATATGAGTCTTACAGCTTCTCAGTGAGTTCGGGAACAGCCTTGAACAGATCTGCTACCAGTCCAAAGTCAGCCACCTACAAAAGAATAATACCAAAAAACGGTTAAATTTTGATATATGACATAAAGGCAGAGAAATGGGGAACTCTCATGTTGGAGAGTATTTAAAATTAAGATTTCTCTACATGAGGGAGTGTACCCACTACCCGTGGCTCCATCCAACCAACTTCCTAATGGGCATGCTGGGATGTCGCCATCCACTTCTTCAGACTGCTGTGGAGTTATTTTCTTGAGAACTTTGCTGTTTTGCAGACCACCATTATCTTTATTTCTGATAACTATCAAGGACAGCATCAAGGTCTATAGCTATAAGTTCTATAGGTCTACATTAATCAAAGTTAGCTCAATCAGTTTGAACAAATAGAATTAAAACTAGCCTGGAAGATGGGAGCCTCGGGGTCCTTGTTGATGGCCACAATAGTCTTGGAGTCCTTCATACCCGCCAAGTGCTGGATGGCTCCGCTGATCCCCACAGCGATGTACAGGTCCTGGAAAAAATTACTCAATGTTTACTCACTAAACTTTTTGTGCTTACCACCCAGAAATTCCAAGAGATTTCTCTTCAGAGTCCGACTCCAGGAAAACTGAATAAAAATAACATGAAAATTTTACACAAACCCTTCTAACTGAAAACATAACTAACTAACTAACCATCACGCCGTTTCCTACAGGGGTAGGCAGAGAGAATGGATCGCCAAACAACTCGGTCTTGGCACACACTCCATGCTTCATTTACATTCACACGTCGTCTGGTACATGCCCTTGTGTTATTTTGAATCTTGACATGGCCCGATTCAAAACAAAGTTTCTAATTTTTTCTTATTTAATAAATGAAAACCAAAATTCCGGATCTGATTTAGGTACTTAAATGCTTACCCACTTAACATTGACCTGTTGAAGGCCGGAGTATAAAACAGAAAAATATTAGTGGAACCTAAAGTTTTATTAGCCCAAGCAATGCTGATTGTGTATTTCATACATTTTTCGAAGCATGAAGGTCAAAATTGCATTGCAAATTATTCTAAAAAGGACAATATTAGAATGCTCGCCTATTTTCCAAAGAACCATCGGCGTTCCACTGGTTAAACCATATATTTTATGTAACATTTTTTTACTTCAAATGGAATTATACAATTTATCTAATGAAATGACCCCATCTTAATGACAATTCTTTTTTCAAACATTCATCAGGCAGGTACTTGAAAAATATGAATAAGAAAGTCCAAAAAAAAAAATAAATAAACCTGATGATTTCACATTCGGAAAAAGAATCTTTCCTCAACCATTAAAACAGCCACCATCTAGAAACGGAACGTACAAACAAATTTACAGAATGAATGTAGAACGATTGAGTTAAAACAGGACTTCGCTACACTCAGTCAACAAACATATTGTTAGAAATTTTTTTTTTACCATCTTGAAATCCGCCGTAACACAGTGACATTCCTAGAAATGCTGTCTAAAAACAACAAAAAATTTTCAACAACAATTTTTCCAAACGTTTCTTTAAATACGACAAAGCATGAAACAATTTCTGTCCACCAAATTTTTCAACGCCTTCTTATTGCCCATTTAGGGAATCACTATAATATATCTATGGTATAATGAAGTAAAACACTATTCATATTATTTAATAGATTCTTATGTGTCGGTTGGTGGCTAAGCCGGCCGTAAGTCAAGGCCGTTTTACGCGTGGTAATAATGCAATTATAAAATACTTACAGGAGCGACAATCTTTCCTGTCTGTCCGATCTGCATGTCGTTGGGGCAGAAACCGGCGTCCACGGCAGCGCGGGAAGCTCCCACGGCGGCGTTCAGCTTATCGGCTAGGTCAAACAACAGCTTGAAGTTATCTGCTGACTTGATGCCACGACCTACAACACAAATAAAATGTTTCAAAGAGATGTATGAGAGGGAACCCAAAAGTAACTAGAAATCCCTTCTGGAGGGCAGGCCCTTTATGAGAGTTATATGAACCCTTCTGCATCAGCATGCCAGTAGACATTGTGAGAGGTCGTATCTGGCTTCAGTAATTTAAAAAAATTCTTTTCTAGTTTTTAACGATTTTTTAGTGGCTGATTTTCACTAGAATTTTTCAATGCAGCATAGAGGGATTGTTATGATGGTGACCAGATAACTCATTACAATGACAATCAACACACCTTTAACCAGTGGAATGCCGATAGGTCTCTAGAGAACATGCGAGCATTCTAATATTTTCCTTTTTAGAATAATTTGCGATGTGATTTTAACTTCAATGTTTCGAAAAATGAAATAAAAACGAAATCGGCATTGCTTGGGCTTATAAAACTTTTGATTCCCCTTTTAATTTTTATGAGTGGCGCCTCTCTGAAGGCTTAAAAAATATATATATTTTTTTTTTAACAGGTTAAAAAGTGATATACCTAAGTATAAGTCATGAAAAGTGATGAAATAAAAAAAAATATAGATTACGAAGGTTAGATTTACAGGTTAGTTTTGTTTTCATCGCTTATACCAACTTTATATCACTTTTTAAAGGTGTGTTGAATTGTCATTGTGTTGAGTTATCATGGAACCTGTAATGATGCAGACAACTGACAAAAGGCTTTCCTGAGTAAAACCCAAGTTTTTAGTTTGAATGAGGCGAAATTTTGATTAACAATCAACCTCAATCTGGATGTTTTTAAACCTCTAAGTTAACCGCGCAAGTGAAAAAAACGATTCATAAAAATCACCTACTTATACAAGAGCATCAGCGGTGAAACATAAATCTGGGTAGCTATCGCTAGAGTGGTTAAAAATCTGGGGCAAAAATACATCAACAAAAAGATACAATAGAAATTAGCCAAGCTATTAATTAGCTTGTAAGAAACCCACCTCCAGAAACAATGTTCTTTGCGCTGGTTAGCTCCGGCCTGTCGGACTTGCTGAGCTCCTGGGATACCCACTGCGTGAGATCGGACTTGTAGTCCCCGGGAGCTGCGGCCTCCACCACCGTGGTGCCTCCCTCCAGCGGAGCAGGCTCAAAGGAGGTGCCCCGCACAGTCACTACCTTCACGGCATCCAGGGACTGCACTGTCTGGATTGCGTTACCTGGTGAGAAGAAGCAAGACTATTATAATTTGTTAGTTCTGTTTTCACTAACAAGAATCACAATTCGGACTATAAAAATTTTATAATATGAATGAATTCCATTATTTTTTCTTCATGCAAGTACCGTAAAAGAGTCACACTATTACCAACCGTCTGGAGCCAGTGGAACTATGGCGTACCCAAGGTAGTGAATGTACTGAACTGTGAAAGAGGAATGCGGGAAAGTATCTGGCGCGCCCAACATATCATCACTTTGGTTTGACAAGGTTGTAATTGAACATTACCTTATTCTGAGTTATGGAGTTCCAAACATTATAATGTCAATTTCTCATAACCCTTATGGCAATTGCTAAATTTATGGTTTGATCTTATATATAGTCCAACAGAATTGAGGTCTAAACTAAAAACTTACCTTTTTAAGCTGTCATACCCATAAATTAAATATACCACTCCTTAGAGAAAGTCCAGTTATATCCAATTTTCCAATTATGTCCTAAATCCTGTATCTAAATTTCGCTAATAAACAATTAGTTAGGACTGGTTGTTTCGGAGAATTTGAACAATTCATCAAATTTCAACGTTCATTTTCGGGTTCTGTGAAAGACTTATTCAAGTTCTGTTATTATATCATTGTAGGCTAGTTGCTTGACAAAACTGAAATAAAAACAGAACTTGAAAAAATCTTTCACAGAACTTGAAAATGAACGTTGAAATTTGATGAATTGTTCAAATTCTCCGAAACAACCCGTCCTTAGTGTTAATCTCAAGTGACCTACAAGGTAAGTATTGTACTGTATATTATCTCCATAAATAGTTAGTAATAAAATAGATCACTGTAGAAATGTATTATAAATAGAGCTAATCAGCTTGAGCTAATTTTGCACAAAAACGGCGCTATACAAGTCATCCAATTATGATATTATTATTATAGTATTTAAGTTCTTCATTATAAACGAAGAAATTTTTTAATCAGATGTATATTTTTAATTCTAGAATATATACTTACTTGTGAAGTTAGAGCCTTGTTTGACCAGCAAGGACACAAAATTTCATTCTAATGTTCCTTTGAACCTTGTTCAACTGAAGTTCGTTCCTAACTGACAGTTAGAAACAAAAATTGTTTGGATTCAAAGAGTGCGTTAAGAGTTTTTAAAAATATAACATAATTTTGTTAATTATCATTAAAAACTATATTCTAATCACTGCACCTGCATAAATGGCTCTGACGAAAGTATTGGCATCTTGAACACCGATGATATCTGACACGGGTGACACGTCCAGCTTGGCGGCCACGCGGGGCAGCAGGGCCTTGCCGAACGCAGAAGCCCCAGCCACGATGTGCGTGAAGCTAAACTGCTTCTGTGTAGCCAGTACCAACGGAGTCAGAGACTCTGCGGTGAAGCCCTTGAAGGCCGCATCCTCGGCCACCAGCACGCGTGACAGACCCGACGCCTTCGCCACCTGCTCGGCTACCTGAAATATGCATTAGCAACTCTTATTTATGTATTTAACTTAAAATAGTACATACAATATGTACAGTGGTTATATATGGGATAATATAAAAAATTACATAAAATTTTATAGCATATAAGTTACAAACTAAGTACAGTAGGTATTTGAAATAACAAATTACACTTCTTTTTAAAATTTAACTTCTGTATGAATGAGAATGGGGCAAGGAATGTGTGCCAAGACCGAGTTGTTTGGCGGTCCATCCTCTCTGCCCTCTCGGGAAACGACATGATGGTTAGTTACTTAACATTTAACTTTTCTTTTATTTTGATCGGTATTTCTTGGAAGATCTTCAATGTTCTATATTTATTTATTTATTAACGGCCATGTTCAATTTCAACACATTACATATTACACGAACTTAATACAAGGAGAAATGTTACAATACAGGATAATTAAAAAATTATTGCTATGACAAAAATAGGGCAATGGGTATATGGTAATGGGTTCTGTGATTTAGGCCCGGTATCTTAGTCAATCCGTATCCTCATTCAAATTTAAGCAGGCTAAATCAGCCATTCAAGTCTTGGTAAGCCGCAGCATAATTCTTTTTTTAGACGCCGAGGCGCTGGCAGTCAAAACGTTTACGTTTACTTAAATAATAATATTGCATATTTCCATCTCACTGAAATTTATAATCATCATTTATTTCAGCAAGCGATGAGGAATGTTGATGTAATTAATTATTGATAATCAATTTAAAATCTGGTAAGCAATTTGAAAAGTTTCAACGTCAGGAAAGTTTGTGTTCAGCGGTTATTTTGTCATAATTTCATGAATAGTGCACGACTCTAGCAAAACAAAAACTATTTTCAAATTAGTATTCTCGCATATAGCACAATGCTGATTGAGGTAGGGAACTTTGTCAAAAATGGACATTTTAATGGAATTCAACACTATTAGCAACAAATTATTTGAGTGATCGTAAAAAAAACAAGAAGTAATTTTCAGTGTAGTTAAAATTGGATTAATTTAAATGAGTTTCTTAACTCTTGGGAATGTAATGCATGCAGCTATGTTTTATATACTTTTAAAAATAAAATTTTAAATTAAAAAAAAAATAGGTGCACAGGTCTGAGTCCTAGTATGGGTCCCGGTGTGAGTTTGCAACTGAGTTTGAGGCCGGAACGGTGCGTCTCAGCACCTGCCATAACACCTGGTACCCAGTTCGTACCCAAAAACTCGGAACCCACTTCTAGAACTCGAGTTCTTTTGAAAGGAAGTAATCCTTGGAGGCCTCCGGCAATAAGCAGCTAGTAGAGAGCGTAGATATACCACTCACGTAGACAGTAGTTTGGTTTTACAAAGAAAAAATAAACACATTCCTCTATTAAAATCACAGACAATAAGTTTAATATTGGTAATATCTAGGCTTACAACATATATAAAGATATTTTCCAAGCCGCACTAAGCTCGACATTCCAACCGAGCCGTTAAAATCGGGCTTTATTTTGCAAAACTGTTAGTCTTCTAAACTCCTCCTCTTTTGCCAAGAACAAAATATTGCAACAATTAATAATTACTATCAGGAACAATGATGGCATTATAGTTTTGAAAAATTAACCTAAAAACTTTTGAATCAATAACAAATGGCCAGTCGATTTTAATTTTAACGAAAAAACTATTAAAATGTATTATTTTCCATTTCCATAAACTGAAATACTTACTTCTCATTATTATCTAACTGATACAAAGTGTTTTAATAGAGCTATACAATTAGAGGAGCTACTGCGTACTAATATCTCGTCGAAACGTGTTCCTCTATTAGAACGCGATAAGGGGTGCACGTAGACCGGTTTCGGTAGTTTTAGTTAGTCATGTCCCCTCTAAATATAACACATCAATGGTATTAAGTGTGTCCCTATGTTCTGTACATTTACTTTGATTTCGTATGAACATGTAGTTCTTTTTTAATATTGAAACTTACCGATCCACATTTGGTTCCAGCTACAAGCACAGTAATGTCTCCACCAATTTTCTTAGCTGCCGAAATGGCATTTTGAGTTATGGGAAGGAGTTTCTCATTGTTGTGCTCTGCTATGATAAGAGTACTCTGGAATCGCTTGAGCTAAAATTAATGCAAACATTTACGTAATTAAACTGTTATCAGCGATGTTATCGTGAAATTATTGTGATATTCATATTTTCACGTGATATTTAAATGGTGAGCAAAGTTACTGAAAAAATTTTAATAATTACATAAGTGTAGTAGTAAAACTTTGATCGCTAAAATTAAACTTTGAGGAATATTTATTAATTGTTTTGACAGATTTAACATGATTAGATGTATTTTAATAATATTGTTTCATTATATTATATTATTTACCTGCGCTTTCGAACAAAGGCGGCGTTGAACTGTTGAAAACATAATAAAAAATAATTAGTCCCTTTAAGCCGTAATAATAATGTATGTTCAAACCAGCGCAATGAATACTTTTTGCCCAAAGAAATCGGCAAGCCAAGTACAAGAAAAGTTAAAAGGTCCAAAAGTCAATCTGATCAAAATCTGATTGTGTACGTCAGATGCTGAAACCATAGACAATAAGAGAATCGAATCAACCCTTATAGCCCAGCTACACTACTCGCGAAGTTGATCGAAGTTGACCGAATACGATAGTGTGGGCACGAACTTCGCTTCGCTTCGGGCAACTTCGCTTCGCTTCGCCCGACTTCCGATTGTTGTCGGTAAATGCGCCCGAGTCAAAGGACTCGAAGCGTCACGGCATAAATAAACCAATCACTGACTGGTTGGACTGAGTTACTCGCGAAGTTGCACGAGTGTGTGGGCACGCACTTCGAACTTCGGCTAACTTCGTCGAGGACTTCGTCGAAGCGTCGAAGCGAGTAGTGTAGTGGCCG
The DNA here is from genome assembly GCA_026573805.1 of Hesperophylax magnus. Taxonomy (NCBI): domain Eukaryota; kingdom Metazoa; phylum Arthropoda; class Insecta; order Trichoptera; family Limnephilidae; genus Hesperophylax; species Hesperophylax magnus. The sequence continues at coordinate 548,964 of JAIUSX010000052.1, forward strand.
CTATACGATTGCGGAGAACGCGGAGTCATCTAGAAACTGACAAGCTCCAAATCAAATAATACATTTTGTGTATTGTAATTCTTTCTAAAATCTAACCTAAGCTCTTAATTTTTTCCTTATTTGTACGCTTGAACTTTGTCATCTTATATTTTCTTAAGTCATTTACTTTGTCATACATATTTTTTTTTTTATTAGGCAATTCACCCTAAAGAGAGTGCTATGTGAAGAAGTATCGTCGTGAGTGGTATGGTTTAGTTAAAACTTTACCATAGAGAATCAATGTTGTGATAATAATTTGTCAATTCTTTTGATTTGACTTTGACACTTTGACTCTTTGACTTGACGTCTGCAGGCAGTAAATAAAGTGAGGTTATATCGCATTAGGTGAGAACTACTTGAATTTTCTTTCCGTGTTTTGATTTTGAATGTTTTGTTAGTGTTTCGGGTTTTATATTATTTTTGAAAGATGGATTTCTCTAAACGAAAAAACGATAGTGGTGATCCAAATGATATAGAAAGAGAGCTCACTAATAAATTCTTAAACGGGGAATTATCGTTCGCCGAGTATTCCGAACAGTGGGGCGAAAGTAACTACGCGGAAGATGAGGAGAACAACGAAAGTGAGGAGGAAGAAGACGAAAGCGATGTTAGCAGAGTTGTTTCCGAACCCAATAAAGCAAGTAGCTCAAGAGGCAGAAAGAAAGCGCGTATTGAGGGGGAAGGCGGAAGGAACCGCAACCGCAGGTTCCGGCGCCAGCTGCCGCCCGCCCTGATGGGGCTCATGGGGGAAGCGAATCTGCGCTACGCTCGGGGTGAAAAGGACCTCGCCGAAAAGATGTGCTACGAGATCATCCGCCAAGTTCCCACTGCCTCTGAACCGTTCCACACCTTGGCACAAATTAATGAAAAGGATGCGGAGAAATCATTGCAGTTTTCATTGATAGCTGCACACTTGAGCCCCACGGATTCAGAGCAGTGGATGAGGCTCGCAGCCATTTCTAAAGAAAGAGGAGATCCTAAGCAAGAAGTCATCTGCTACACCCGAGCCATTAATGGAAACCCTAAACACTTGCCGTACCACATGAAGAGGATCGAAGCCATGAAGGAGTTGGAAGCAAAGGGCCCTGTTTCCTCCTCCTTCAATTTATCTTCTCAGCAATGTTACATGAGGCTCTTGGGAATACTTCCCTTGAGCGATGGCCCCACCATCCTAAGCATTGCCAAAACGGTGGCGCGTCAATATCACAGTGAAAATAAAATATTCAAAGCTCTACAGGCCATGAATATTGCTTATGATAAGTGTCCCAATTTATTTTCTTTTGAAGATCTGAATTTGTATTTGGAGCTACTGATTGCGTTTAAAAAATATGACAAATGCTTAGAAATTTTTGTGGAAAAAGGGGGAGTAGATATTGAAGCTGACGTGCAAACGGTGTGTGAAGAAGGAGTCTTAGAAGATATCACACATGTACTGTCTTGCGACATCCCCCCCTCCCTGCCAATCGACTTACGCAGTAAACTGACTATTTGTCTCATACACATGAAAGCATACCAAGTGATTGACTCTCTAATTGATGCTTTGTTGGAAAATGAAGATGTTGAAACATCGGGGGACATATATCTGGATGTAGAGGAAGCCCTGACAAGTGAAGGGAGACACGAGGAGGCCCTGCGACTGCTGAGACCACTGGTACGCAGTTCTCGCTTCAGTCTACCCGCCGTGTGGCTCAAGTACGCTCAGAGCCTCACAGCGTTGGGACGCAACCAAGAAGCCATCGAGCCATTCAAGACCGTTATTAGACTCGCTCCTCAACATTTGGAAGCTCGCATGAAGTTGTCCAATATTTTGAAAGATATGAACCGACTGGATGAAGCCACTCTTGCTTTGGAACAAAATCCTCAGACTGATGTGCTGGACACTGCTTTATTATATGAAAGATGTCAAATATATAAATCTATTGGTGATCTCGATTCTTACTTAAAAGTAGGTCAAATCTTGCTCAGTCGTCACTTTTTTAAGATAAGAAATAGAGATGAAGTACCAACATTTAGATCCAGAGATTGCCCCGATCTCTTGAAAGCCATGCGCGAAGCCAAAGGAGAGGAAATGGAAGAAGCTGATGATTACACATTTGATGAAAGCACTAACCAGCTGTCCCTCCAGACAGAATGGGAACTTCTCAAAGAGCTACTAAAGATAGCCCAAGACTTTGGTTATTACAGCGTCCTGGAGCGCCTCGCATTTTCAGCCGTATCAAGTAAAAAGTTTGCCCAGTATAGAAGCACATTAGAGTTTATCTGTCTAATCGCTTGTATCTGTAATGAAGATTATTATTTTGCCTACAATGTGGTGAGAGACTTTGTTCAGAAGGCACCCGAGAAGCCTAAGGTCTGGAACATGCTGAACCTGGTAATCCAGAGGGTGGACGACACTCGTCACAATCGATTCCTAATGAGGCTTCTGGTGCGACTGGGGAATTCCGACAAGTTCCTCCACGTGCTGCACGGCAACAACTGTCTGATGGCGGGATCCTACAAGTATGCACTTAAAGAATTCATGACCATTTACGAGGAACATAAATCGCCGCTGGTGGCACTCCTCGCTGGAATCACAATGACCCACATGGCTTGCCAGAAGTTTTCAACCAACAAACACAAGCTGGTCATCCAAAGTATTGCATTTCTCAGCTATTACGAAAAGCTGCGTGGACCTGACGGCCGCCAAGAAGTCTACTACAACATCGGTCGGGCCTACCACCAAATTGGCATTATTCAAAAAGCAGCAGAATACTACAAAAAGGCACTAGAAGTCAATATCGATTTAATTAATGAAAATCCTGACATTCTTGATTTGACTAAGGAGATAGCGTTTAACCTGCACTTAATTTATAAAAATGATTCTCCTGAAGTTGCTCAAATGTATCTTGAAAAATATATTATTATATAAATAAATAAATGTTTGTTTGTTTTCTTTTCTTGAATTGTATTTTTGTTTTCAGGTATTATTTGACACATTTTCTAAAAGGAAACCTTCACTATGAGTCTTCAAGAAACTTCACCACCTGCGGAGAAGCACATAGCCAGCCAAATATTGTTTCAAGAGTTCTGTGATTTATGTGAGAAAATTAAAAATGCCAAAATTAAAAAAGATGATATACTTCACAGATATATCGATGATTTTCGTAAAAGAGATTCAAAGGGAATGGTAAGGACATTCACTAATTTAACACAAGCATAAAATATGGTACTTATTAATAACTGATGATGATTAAGATGATGCAGCGACCTCCTTAGAGGGAGATCCTTTGGTAAAAAAAAATAATTATATAGTTATAATTATTATTATTTTTTTTTTTATAATATAATTTTTCTCTTTAAATGTAATAATTGTTTACATCTTATACGTAAATAAGGCGAACTGGGATTGCACTATTCTCCCAGTCCTGCTGGATTAAAAATTTAAATAATTAAAAATATCAAGTCGCAATCACATATTTAATAAATGTTATTTATTATTCATTAACGCCCTATCGGGCTTTTACAGGGTAAATTGACAGTTTATGTATGTAAGTGTAACATAATACATGGATAATAGCATAACTAATTACAAAAAAGATAAAAATCAAATGCTAATACTATTAACATAAAATACAAATAAAATAACATTGTAAATGAAGAAAAGTTTCAAGTATAAAATAATTATGTACATTGTACATTCATATATTGTAAAGAACAGGCAGAGCTAGCAAACTTATCAAAGAATAAAATACCTACCCATAGACATGCCGATAAGGGCGAGGGGAATAAATCAATTTGCGAGGGGCGAAGGTGTAGCATATGCAATAAATGAATGCGACAGTTTACAGGCAACTCGCATTGTACTATCAGTTTCAAGACTTCGAAAATAAAATCTGCTTACGAAATACTAGTGCTTTTTACACTAGTGTGCGAATTTCTAGTTTCTTTATGTTAATTATTTCACACATAAATAATTCATTTAAAATATTACATAGCAGGTGCATTATTATTTGCGCCTGGTTGTAGTAGATACTCTCAGTATTGCCCTGATTGAAATGGCTTTAATTGTGTTTAGTAACCAGATCTGCTTAACCTTATTCCCACCACCTCCAGTCACACAACATTGCCGTGAGAAGGGGTGACGTAGATAATATAATTATTTCACACATAATTTAATTTAAATAATACAAAAAAATCCAAGTGCTTAGCTATAATTTTATACAATACTAAATTGTTATGTATTTTTTAATGGACTTGAAGAAAATTGTATTTCTTTAACCTTTCCGGGAGTATGGACGCAAATGAACGACGGTACACACTTTCGCCAAAGGAGTATGGACGGCTATGGACGACAGAGGTCGCATATTCATATTCCATGCATATTCTGTAAATATGCATCGTATTGCCATCTATGGGCATATTCCTGTGACTTTACACCAATTTTAAACATTTTACATCATTATAGACAGAGATATCGGCTGTTATTTATTTTGCATACTATCATAAAATTTAATCAAAAAATATATATCTTTATTTATGTTAAAAAAACTCACTCCCCAGAGCACAGCCAGAATTACGTAACTTACTCCCGGAGAGGTTAAGAGTACAATATTTTTACTGTGAAAAAATAAATAAATATTGAAATTAAGCAACATAAAGTTCACATGTCACATCCCTGATTGCCTGGGAATATTTTTGTATCGCTATGCAACCCAATTTGATACTATTAGTCGGATCGGTCAAAAACTTACATCCAGATTCTGCGCAGAAAAGTCCCACAATGGACTGCACTGCAAATCGTTACTGCAAAGCACTATAACTATCATCACCTAGTTCAAGGCTTCCAAGAAAATATCACTAAACTGTCTATATTATTATCACCAGCTTGTGTGTATCGTAACACTTGTAAAATCTTACTTATCATAAATAACTACCTTGCGGGATTGTTATGGTTTTCCGCTGTTAAATTTTCCTTGTCACAATCCAGTGATGCACAACTCGCGGCCCAATTCTTGTAGCCCGCATGTCAATTTCATACTGCCCACTTGACTATAGAGAAAAATAAATTTTTTTGGGGTAATTCTTGAAAACTCTGGCTGAGAACATTTTTTTATAGAGTTTTGGTCAATTTACGCTGCATGTCCCAAATCAGAGGTTCCCAAAGTGGTCTATATGGACCCCCAGGGGTCGATATCGGCTTGCTGGGGGTCCATGTTGGCGAGAAAAAAATTTGGGGGTAAATACGAGCCGACCCCCATTTACCTCAAGTAAACATTTAGGAGTTCCGTAAATGACATAATACACCTAACACAAATAACACAGTTTACGTAATACTAATAATAGACTGAGAAATTCCTTTTTTATATTTCGTAAAGTTGTTTATTGAGGTATATAAATAGAGTTTATGTCCCTTTTCTCGTCAGAATGAATATATTGAAGCAAAACATTGCACATCGGAAGCCGCGAATTTTCCTAGTTTCCCAATTTGTTTTTGAAAAACGTCCAGGGTTATAATGAAGTTCAACATTTAAATGTACTTCACACAGACTTCAAAATTAAGTTTGAGGACATTTTGACTATGGAAATGGGGCATTGAAGAATCGGATATCATGTGACAAAAATAACTGATCGGAATAAGCACTAACAAAGAACTTAAAGCTCAGTTCTGTAGGACTAGCTACAGAAAGAAATTTCCGTTGCTTTTCCTGCTTCATTTTCATTTGGTGTAATACCTCACAAGGGCGCCCTGTCTGCCGATGCAAAGACAGAGGAACTATACCGCCTACCTACCTGGTTGTTGGGCAGGCAAGGGAAGGGAATCTTCTTATGAAAAAGAGAAATGATTATCACATGGGACATTAATAGTTTTAGGAAAATTCAATATTCGGCAGTCTACGGAAAAAAATATATTTGGCAAGTGGTCTACGGGGCAAAGATGTTTGGGAACCTCTGTCCTAAATGGAACTAAATTTGAAGAACCGGTTTGCACAACATCAAATTCTAAAAAATCAACAGAAACCCTAAATCTTGAATTTCGCTGTCAACTACCCCCCTCAATGAAAACCAAAATAAATCCACTTGTAGATCGCAGGGCTGTTTTAAAAATAGGCAAAGCGGCCCCTCTGCTGAAAAAGTTGTGCATCACTATCATAAATTTACCCCATGCAGGGATGTACGTACTCGTAACTAGGTACCTTCATAAACATATTTATTGGTTTTTAAAACAATGGAGAATGCCACCGTTGTGCGCCGGGCAGCTAACCGCAGCGCTATACCGCCCCTTTATTAATTACTACTTCAAGAATAAATCCCAATTATTCGTTTTTTTCAGACCCAACCACCCATTCAAGTATTCAGAAATTGTGTTGATAAAATTATTTGCATGGTATATCAGTGAATCGACCTCGTTATAACAGCCAACAATTATATGAAGATAAACCTGAACTAAAATATTGTTTTGTAATTGCTCATTATAGCTGTGAACTCGCTATTGCCGTGATCGTTATAACCAAGTTCGACTGTATCTATCATGCTAAGCATAAATATTACAAGTCAGAAACAACAACTTTTCAGGGGAGCGATTTCAAATTTATAAACTGTGATTACTTTTACATATTTGGTGGATTTTATTACAAACCACTCTTTTTACGGTGAATTGCTTTATTAAAAAAAAAATACAGTGTGTAGCAAGCCTACACACGACGGGAGTGAAACTTTTAGTATTCTTCTCTCTCTCTTTTCATTTCATATTATTATTATTCAGAATGCTGTACATTATAGTTTTAAAAAGCATAAATTTATTTATAGGCGTGTTGTTAACAAATGAACGTTTAACTAGATTCCTAATATTGACATATTTATAAGTAGCATGTGATAAAAAAAAATTAAAAGTTATAAAAATATGGGATTCGAACCCGGGTCCTGCATAACGAGTGTCGAACGCTCTGCCTCTAGACCACGAGGAGAGGTATCTTGCGCGACGAGAACCGCGTATAACGTGTACTCCTCAATTGACTTTTAACGTGTAAATTTTCGTTTTCAAACACGGCAAATGAATAATATCACATAACGTCTCGTTAACGCTTTATATAGGGTCGAATAGAAGATATATCGGCAGTGTGAAGTCATATCTGTCGTTTTTAAAAATATTTCCGTATATTTGTCCGTATTTTAATTAATAATGGGTGTGTTTTTTACTAAAAAAACTTGTCACGCACGTCTGCGAGAATAATTAGTCGCGTTATCGGCCTTGATTAGTAATTTTAATGATTCAAAATAAAAATAATTAATCAAAATACCGAGCGACTCTACCGGCTCGATTTGTAAGCTATATTTCAACAAAAATATCATATAGGTACCGACCGTTAATTCTAGCCAATTACTCGAGTGAACACCTGCCGGTCTAGAGTCTCACTAAATGGATTTAGACATTTCGGGAGACTATCGGTTAAAATTAACAAATTTATGTAATTTTTAAAAAAATGTAGATATTTTCTTATATGTATGCCTGACAAAGTCGCAGCACGAGAGCATTTTATCACTTTTCCTCGTATTAAAAAAATTACAAAAAGAAAAAAAAAATTAGTTAAAGCGGGGATCGAACCTCGGTTCTTTACGACGACAATCGGGCGCTCTGCCTCTAGACCGCGAAGCTGAGTTTGAAGAGTGACCTAAACTAGGTATATAATATTAGCTAGGCTCCTATAGCGAAATGATCCCCGTTTTTCGTGACGGTCATGAGTCGGTTTTACTCCGGTCCTCGAAAATACATAACGCGCGTAAAGAAGTTTCACTTCAAAAAGTGACAGTTGAATATTTTTATTTGAAATATATTTATGATTTTTGTTTTGGTACCATGTGAATATATTGTCCCAGAGTTTGAAAAAATTACGTAATCTAAATTTCATTTTTTTGGTTTACTCTTTATACCTAGCATTAATGGTTATTATACAAATTTCAATCTCTGACCCTGTTTTGACTGCAATATAATATTTATGTATTATCAAAATAAATCGACGTTTACTTGAGAAAAACCCATTGCTTTTTCAGAATAAGGATTTTTTTCCTATATTGAGAATGCTTTTGCCACAAAATGAGCGAGAAAGGGGTGCTTATGGGATAAAGGAGAATACATTAGCCAGAATGTATATTCGTGTCCTCAACCTCCCGAGCAAAGGCCATGAAGCCTCCAAGCTTACTAACTACAAGGCCCCTTCTTCCTCTCAAGCCACTGCGGCTGACTTTGCAGATGTGGCCTACTACGTGCTAAAATCAAGATGCAACAATTCCGGAGAACTTACCATTCAAGATGTCAATGACAGTCTTGATAAAATCGCCTCGCTTCATGCAGACAGGACTCAAAGTATGTATTGTGTGGATAAACACAATATTGTTACAATCAATCATTAAAAAAAATATGCTATTGGGAGCATGGTACATAATAATATTCTATAAACATTGTCTAGTAAGATTAGTTACATATCGAGGGCACATGAAAACGCCTTGTTGGATACTGAGTTGTTAGCCCTGCAAACTGCTATCAATTTCTTGCACAGGGAGGCTGTTTACTTATCAACAATTATTCATTACCTATCTTGTTTTCATAGTTTTTTTCTGTATGTTTTACTGAATATTTATTATGTCAGTAAAACTAAAGTATTCCTTAATCTGCTTTGTCTAAATGAGATTTATTTCGCTAGCTGGGAGTGTGGATGAAGAACTTACCAAATTTGTATCTAACATGACCGCCTTGCAACAAAAATGGCTTATTAGAATAATTTTAAAAGACATAAGACTTGGCATAGGACATCAGAAAATCCTTAACTGCTTCCATGTCGATGCTTCGGATTTATATGACTCCTGCAATAGTTTATCTAAAGTAAGTACATACATAATATAACTTACGCATTCCACTTTCAAATAAGAGCATTTATGTTTTCCTACATTCTTATATATATAAATTTGTCCATCTTCAATTTTACTCGCAGGACGAAAGCGAGTGGCGAGTTACATTCCTGATTCACTAACCAAGTTTACAAATCAGGGAGTAGCATATAAACTATGTTCGATCCTTATAAATTATTATAAAACTAGCGCAGACCTATCAAAATTCACGGGACATTGTGTTAATAAATCTAGGTAGTAAATAAAGCTTTCTTGAAAATGATTGACCCTTGAAAAATCACAAAATTTTACTTAACTTGTCAAGATCAACCCTAAGAAATTTAAACGAAACAAGTAAGGTCATTTCAAATTTAGAATTAAAATAATTTTCTGGTAAAAGATACCATATAGGTAGGTACTTTATCGCTTGTCTGAATTCGTGACACATAAATTCCAATTTTGAAAAGTAACAAATAAAATAATTTTAATATAGGTTGGTACTTTATCGCTTGTCTGAATTCATGACACAATCAATTCCAATTTTGAAAATGGCACTTCAATCAAAAATAAATCCATCATTCAACTAAAGGTAATCATAGACCCACAACTGTAATTAGTACTTTTAATAATGGTTATTAAACTATTTTCAGGTTTGCTCCGTTCTTCACAGTCCTACCATAAGACTGCACGAAATAGAAATTGAACTGTTTGCACCTTTTCGTCCCATGTTATCGGAACGTTTGGACATTACCAAAATTAAATCTTCCATGAAAAGAGACGAGAAATACTTCATTGAAATGAAATTTGATGGAGAAAGATTTCAAATTCACATGAAAAATAATAAGTTCAAATACTTCTCTAGAAATGGGTTTGACTTTACCCCAAACTTTGGCGAGTCGTACAATAGTGAAGGTTTGCTTACCAAATATCTGGAGGATGCACTGGATCCCAAGGTCCACAGCTTTATTGTTGATGGTGAAATGATGGGTTGGCACAAAACCAACAAAGTCTTCGGCTCAAAAGGTGACACTAGTTTTTATTCTGCTTTTGTTTCTTTATTTTGTTCGGCTAGTGAGCTGGCGGTCATGCTAGCCGCCAATCTTGGTTTATTCCTATCCAATGACAAAAGTTAAAATGCTTCAATGTTGTATTGCTCCTCGAGAATGTCTGGAAATAGGTTTCCAAGTTATCAACAGTTAAGAAAAGAGTGGATTTTGCCTTAATAACGCAAATATAAATAATTCTCATATTTGTAATAAACATTTTGTTCTACCAGACTATTTGATGCCTCCATAATCTGTTCTAATGTAAGTACAGTATAATTTTAACAAAACAATATTTTAATAGCAATATAAATAAGCATGAGTACACCACTTTCAAAATATGAGTTAACCTCTCTTTTCAAGAGAACTTGCCTCTGAGAAAATTGTTATTTCTGTTTTACGCCTCCAATCCGATATTAAACAGCAAACATTTTTCTCATTTTATTCTGTTAAAAGCATGTTTAGATACATACGTTAATAGGAAAACAATCTGAAATAAGTTTCGATCATTTCGCTATAGGAGCCTAGCTAATATTATATACCTAGTTTAGGTCACCCTCCAAACTCAGCTTCGCGGTCTAGAGTCAGAGCGCGCGACTCTCGTCGTGAAGAACCGAGGTTCGATCCCCGCTTAAACTAATTTTTTTTTTCTATTTGTGATTTTTTTAATACGAAGAAAAGTGATAAAATGCTATCGTGCTGCGACTTTTAGATATTTTGACTATATGATATTTTGGTCGAATACGTAATAACCGCGGTCTAGAGGCAGAGTGTTCGACACTCGTTATGCAGGACCCGGGTTCGAATCCCATATTTTTATAACTTTTAATTTTTTTTTATCTACGATTTGTAATAATGTAGTAAAAAATTACATAAATTTTTTAATTTACCTTTACTTTACTTTACAGTACCTATATGATATTTTGGTCGAAATATAGCTTACAAATCGAGCCGGTAGAGTCGCTCGGTATTTTGATTAATTATTTTTATTTATCAACGATTTGTAATAATGTAGCAAAAAATTACATAAATTTGTTAATTTACCTTTACGTTAATTTGCGCGAGATACCTCTCCTCGCGGTCTAGAGGCAGAGCGTTCGACACTCGTTATGCAGGACCCGGGTTCGAATCCCATATATTTATAACTTTTAATTTTTTTTTATCACATGCTACTTATAAATATGTCAATAGACAGAAAAAAAGAGAGAATGAAATGAAAAGAGAGAGAGAAGAATACTAAAAGTTTCACTTCCGTCGTGCGTAGGCTTGCCACACACTGTATTTTTTTTATTTGCTAGCTGAGAGCAGCTCACGTGCTTTGTGTGGCTCATTTTGAGTCAACTATTTGCAATCATTGCGTAAAACATATTTGGCCACCTCACAGGAGAGAGAAAAAACCATTACATAATGATTTTATGCAAACTGCTTTTGTTGTTGGGCAACTCCCTTACATTGAAAAAATTCTATTTCAATTCTACCAATACTTATACACACAAAACTATCAGCGTTTTAATGTTTTTTATTTAACTCCTCCGGCTAATTTGTTCGGTTGTGCGAACAAACGGCTATTACCCGTAGAGTCAATTTGTTCACTTTTCCGAATAGCTCATATGATCTCATAGAAATCGTTGTCTCCCTTACTATCATGGTTAGAAATATGGTCTAAAAGGTGTTAGAAAGAGATAACACCACACTTTATATTCAAATCTAGATGGTAACCACAGAAGGATTAAAATGTACACCTCTATGAAAGCAAAGGTTTCGACCGCAATTTGAGAAAAAATTTATGAATTTTTTAATATTTATTTTTATATGAAAAGACAAAAAAGTGAGGTAGCAATAATGCTTATAATAGATTTGTCTAATAAAATGTTAATGATATCTTGTATTTTAGGCATGACATTTGATGTTAAAAAGATGACCGACGATAGCAAATACCGCCCATGCTTCTGTGCCTTTGATATATTGCTATTAAATGATGACATATTAACTGGGGTACCACTGAACAAGAGACTTAGCATGCTTGATGGGATGTTTACCGAGAAGGAAGGTGTCATTATACACAGTAAAAGAGTTCAAACACAATCGTGGTTAGTCGATCAATCACAGATATTTTACAATTTATTCATTACCAACATTAGACATTCATACCATTCTAAAGATAGGGCTTTATCGGTTTAAAAAAAGAAACACCTCACAAGAGTCCCTCAGTCTGTACAGTGTAAAGAGAGTAGAACTTATTTTATTTCTTACCTATTTCCCAAATATATTACATACATATTTGTTTTAATAACTAGGTAAGTTCATCTGGAAAGTCTTTTCTAGGTTTTTTTAGGTTTAATTTAAAATTTGTGAATATATTCCAGCGATGAAGTCCTCGCTGCACTGAACAAAGCAATCGATGATCAGGATGAAGGAATAGTTCTGAAAAACATTGCATCCCTCTATAAACCGAACAGTAGGAAAAAGGGATGGTTTAAAATAAAACCAGAGGTAAGTTTAACAATTCCAATTGTCCTGATTAATTTCTAATGTGGTTTGCGAGCGACTCGCGGCGAGGCCCGTATAACCGCCTTCGCGTACACACTAGTGCCTACTTACTGTGTTTAAACGGTTACAGTTTGCTGATGAATACACGCCTTGAATGATGGTTTACCGTTGACGATAATATATTACCATCATTCTTACATTCCATTCTTACAACACAATGTCATTATTATTTGTTATTTTATAACTAGTTGAAACCGGGAAAATTCACAGGACGTAATGTTATGATTTGAAAATAACAAAGATATACAGGGTGGCGCAAAACGATATGGTTTGAATGTGTAATAACTTTTTTATTTAATGGTTAATTATTATTTATTTTTTTTATACAGTATATTAATGGGGAATATTTTTGGCTTAAGTATGAAAAATTATATCCCGCAAGTGGTGGCCATTTTCGGCTTCGCACATTCGTGCTCTTTCTAGTACATTTTGCATAACTTTTAGTAAAATTTCCGGTGTTATGGCTTGAATTTCATTGCGAATATTTTGTTTTAGCTGTGGTATGGTCGCTGTCTTATTTACGTATACCCTTTCTTTCAAATAACCCCAAAGAAAACAGTCTGGCGCTGTTAAATCCGGTGAACGTGGGGGCCAATTGAAATCGCTTCTGCCCGAAATAATGCGTTCGTCAAAGAGGTCCCGTAACAGAGCCATGTGTCCTTTGCAATGTGGGCTGTGGCTCCATCTTGTTGGAACCACAACTCTGGATGGTTTTATACAGCTGGCCTCAAAAAATTGTCCAGCATCATTCGATATTCAGCACCATTAACCGTAACTGAGGCGCCATGTGCATTTTCAAAGAAATATGGACCAATAATCCTTTCAGACGATACACCGCACCAAACAGTACACTTAAGTGGGTGTAATTGTTGCTGATGAACTGTTCTTGGATTCTCCGTAGCCCATATCCTGCAATTTTGCTTGTTTAAGAAACCAATCAATTGGAAATGGGCTTCATCGCTTATTATCAAATTATTAATGAAATCGCGATTTTCTTCTGCTTTTTGTCGGAATGAAATGGCATAATCATGTCATTGTTGGTAGTATATCGGCTTCAATTCTTGCACAAGCTGAACCTTATACGGGAACATGTGCAATGTGGCCAAAATCCTCTGAACGGACCTCCCCGATAGCCCCAGTTGTGCCGAACGTCTTCTTGTTGATGTTTCTGGACTGTCCTGCACACTATCCACAACGCGTTGGATATTTTCTTCCGTGTGGACCGTACGTGGTCTTCCGGTACATGGAAGGTGTCTTACTGTACCATGTTGTCGAAAATTTGCAACCAGGCGGTTTATTGTTGGTGCTGAAGGTCCAGTATGCATATTAAAAAAACGACGATAAGCACGCTGCGTCAAAACAATTGACTGTTGATTTTCAAAGTAAAATTCAACAATTGTTGATCGCTGTTCTGTTGTGTAGTGTTCCATTTCGAATTCCCCAAGTTTTCTTCACAAAATTCTGAAATAAAAATAAAAAATATAAATAAATTTAAAAAGTTATTAAACATTCAAACCATAATGGTAGTTTTGCGCAACCCTGTACAAGCAAGGATCACTTTTTACCCTTTTACCTAAACATTACTTCCACTTTTAAAAATAGCCTGCAAAAGTAAGTAATATAAAATATATTGTAGGTAGGTACTATATTATTATTTTTACTATCTTGATAGGTGTTGACTTAGTTTAATTCTGTAGCTTGTCTAAATTTGAAAAGATTCTTTTTTAGTTTGATAATAATTTCCTCGAGACATCCATAGATTCCTATTTTTAAAAATTCACATTCATACGCAAGAATGGATGTACTCACAAGAGAAATTATTTTGAACTTGCACAGATCCGGGAAAAATCATGCATAGTCTGAATCGACAAATCAGTTCAATATTTGAAAATAGCAACTAACTACTCGAGCAATGGAGATTCGGGTTTTTGGTTTTCGATTCAGCCATTCGTTTTAATTAAATACGAAATCCTCTGAACCAACATTCCCTCAAATTTTTTCGCTGTGTTCGCGTCCTATTAACTTATCTGTACAAGACATTAAACAGGCGAATGCGCAAATATGGACATTCATGCTTGGATAAAATTAAGTAATCATGAATGTATCACAAAATAATAAATTACATTTTTTAAATATGTAAGTTATGAATATTATAAAAGTCTGGTGACACCTTTCTTTTCTTCGAGGTGTGTGCGGAAGATGTAAACATGTGTGCGGCCAATTATAACAAATGTGTGGCCACACACTCTACCTAATACCTTAACATTGCTCTGAACTGCTTACTGTGGTTTAAAGACAGTGAATCCACCTAGATTTATTGCCTATCCCATATTTTTAGGATTTATAAAAAAAAATATATTTATAATTCATAAAAACCACCTACCTAAAATTGGGCGGCCATCGAGTGTTTATAGAATTTAACTCGAGTGGTTATAAAATTTTCTGTTAAAAATATTATATTATAGGTTTAATACATAACCATTTATAATTAACATAACAATTTTAATTTTGAAAAATGACACAAATTCAAATCAAATTTGAGTTTATTGAACCAATTTCACGCAGGATTAACGCACACACAACAGAAATTAGTATTTTTGATAAAATTATGTTTTATGAGTTTTCCTTTTTGTAATTTAGTATTTTTTTTTTTGGCAATATGTAGTACACAGTAGGTGCGATGAATGAACTGGACCTGCTGATAATTGGTGGATACTACACGGAGAATAAGAGACATGGCTTGGTGAAGAGTGTCCTCCTCGGAGTAGCAGTTCCTCCTGAAGTTGAAGGTTTGTGTTTGCTAATTCATCTTTCACCATTTCAACCAAAGTAGTGAATAGTAGAACTTGCGTCCAAAAAAAGTATGTTTCTAATTTTCTCTTATTTAATTATAAATCAAAGCTAAAATTTCTTCTGAAATCATAAGATTAAATAAGTAAGTACTTAATTATTAGAGACCGGATTATATGCAACAAAAATAGCCCAAAATATGCATGCAAATATGCAATAAAAATAGCTTAAATATGCACGAAAATCCATAAAAAGGGTCAAAATATGCAACATGAAATAATACAGGAAGTCGTATTTTTACATATTTTTTTTATTTTAGTAATTAGTTCTCAAGGATAACAATTATATTTTCGAAAATATCAATTATAAAATGTATTTAACAGTAAAATTTAGAATTTACCTTTAAAAACGTATATGACTAAGTACTGTTCTAAATGTTATGTATACAAATTGTGTCTACGATCGCTTAATATATTTTTGTAAGCGGAAAAGGAACGTTCTACGTCTACTGATGTGGCTGGACAGAATTTAAATTTGGGTGCGATTTTTGAACTTATTGTTCCGGGCAAAATTTCACCTGCCCCGTTGATGAAGTTACCGAGTTTACTCGGGAATAGCTTTGGCAACGAGGAATTCATAGGGCGAATTTCCTTCATAACCTGAATAGATGCATTCAACGCCAATCCATGAGTTTCAAGCGTTTTTATACTTGCAGGTATGTAGGCAAAATGAGTGGTAATCATAGCTAGGTTTTTTTTAATACTGGCGTCGTCAAACGATTCTTTGCACTGGAAAACTGCCAAAGCCCGCACTGCACTATCGAAGTCATTGATAACACCCTTGATGGCTTCAAAATGTTCATGGTAAAACATCGCAGCTTCGGTCCATGTACCCCAACGTGTTATTACTGGCTCAGGAGGTAAAGGGATATTTGGCAGTTTTTCTTTGTAGGCCTTTATACGAGCAGGCGCCTTAAGAAACACTTTCTTTGCTGATGAAATCAGGTTATTTACATTCGCAAACGTGGATCTCACTTTTTCGGCGAGTCTGTGAATTCCGTGAGCAAAACACGTCACATGAATCAAATTGGGATAAAATACTTGGAGGGCTTTGCCTGCTTTGCAGCGCCCTTGAGGTGATTTCTCACGAAAACGGCGCTATATAATTCACTATGTGTCGCTATGTGAGGCATCTGAACGATATCAAGCGTAAATATGCAAGATCTTAAATTATTTGCTAAAATATGCAACTACCGCTGAAAAGGGTCTAAATATGCATTTGCATATGTAAATATGCAAATGCATATAATCCGGTCTCTATTAATTATAAACCATAATATTTCTTGTGACTTTTTCTTATTTTATTTCAAATAAGGAATTATGTATACAATTTGTCCAATGACTATCTCAGTGTCATTTCTTTTTTTAAATTTTCTTCAACCAGGTAGGTACCATAATATTGATTGTTCCGATTTGACAGGGGGTAGTTAAATCCACACTCATGCAAACTCTGGCGGGATGAAAAGGTAGTATCCAACACAGCCACCATCCTGAACCGGAAACGGAACACTGTTAAATTAAATCGGTTGAGTTAAATCAGTACTTTGATCATCTAGATTCTAGATACATACCAGCATACTGTTACAAAGCGTTGTAAGAATCATTCTGGAAGGAGTGCAAGCTCGGTATTACCGTGGTGAAGGACCACTATTCAGAATCGAAACTTAGTCTGAAATGGCTTTAGCTGTATTTGGTGACCAGATGTGAACAGCCAGATCCTTCCCCACCTTTCCTTCGCATTCCCCTACCAACTTCCCTCAGCATCACAACATACGTTAACTTTACAAAAAAGACGCACATTGTCAGACCTGTTGTTTCTTGATAATCTGCTAAATAATAAAATAGATAGTCCCGAATTGCTATCCGTCATTAGTTTAAATGTTCCAACGAGGCGTACCAGGCACACTACACTATTTCATATTGAAGCCAACAATACCAATGCAGCAAACAACTCAGTAATTACTCGCGCAATCACAACTTACACCCATTACGAAAAATTACTACATTTAGACATCTTTCATGATTCCTTTCTAACATACAAAACTAACTTATTAAATTTCTTAGCATGACATATTTCAAAAATATTTTCACTTCATGTTTCAAAACTTTTATGTATTAACAGTCAATTACAATTCGTGAGCTTATTATAATTCTTGTTTTCAATTCATTTATTATTATCTATCCACACACTTTCTTCCTTTTATAACAATCTCAGGCGAAATTACGTAATGATATTTTATGGACATACGTAATAGGTACTACAACTATGTAATAACTAAAAATATCTAACTGTATCTTATTGTACTGTGTATGTCTTAACAAATAAATAAAATAAAATACCCTAATCGTAGATACCGTTGTCCCACTAGTTCCAGACCGTTAGAAGCTCACGTGTGGTATTCACATTCACAAAAAGCATAAGACATATAATTATTTCATCTGAATAATAATTCGTCTGAATGACGTTTAACATTCCCTAAGACGTTTTCTAAACAACAAACTCAAAAAAATTTATTGTTGTAAAATTATTATTTGTATTGCAGGTGATCTTCCAACGCTGATTCACTCAGTCGGCCGTGTGATGCTCTCTCTCCGTGCTGAAGAGACAGAAGAGCTTTGCAGCAAACTGCAGCCGCACTGGAGGGTGCTGGAGAAGGGTGGCTCCCCTCCAGACTCCATCTGCTGGACCAAGGAAAAGCCTGATCTCTGGATTGAACCCCAAAATTCAGTTATTCTGCAGGTCAGCATCTTTTATACACCTTTATAAATGATATCAATATCCTGGAATTGGTTTGATTCCTAGACTTTTCGCCACCTAACCTTTCTACTTGTACTGTTTTCGACTTCAACCTAACCTTAATTAACCTTTCTTCTTGTACTACTTTCCACTTCAACCTAACCTAACTTACCTTTGTACTTGTACTACTTTAACCTTACAACATTTTTTCTTTTACTACTTCACACTTAACCTCCAATTAATTCCTAGTCACTAATTCATTATGTATTTTTTTATTAGTAAACTTTTGTAAAGAAAGAGTTCTACCGAAACCCGTCAATGTTGAAAACAATGTTATTTATTTATTTATTTTATTCGAGACACAAACAGGATATTTATAAAAATATTAATTATGGTTTACAAAATAAAAAAGTACAATTATAAATATCCCTAGACTAATGTGTCTGCAGCAATCACATTTGCACATTCACATAAGTAAACATGTAAAACAATAACAGTATTTATTATAGAAAACATAAAACTTAATTACAAAGATTGAAGCACATAAAATTTAAAGAGTACATATTAAAAAAAAAATAAATAAAAAATTCTTAACCACTAAACACAAATGTTGATACCTTTTGTCTGATATTGATATTATTGAGGAATAAATGTTTCCCCCTATAAAACCGCACTGAAGAACTTTTTTACCTCATTCTTTATGTACGGTAAAACCTGCACATACATTCCTTTATAAAATATTTTCATGCAACAGGTTTTCTCTTTTTGGTCCCTTTAAAATCCTTATGAGGCAAACGTGGAACTCTTGCCGACAGCAAATCAGTTCATTTTGTCATCAAACGTACTAATTTCGATTGTGGTTCAATGAACTCGGATTTTTTAAAAATTTAAGAGTCATTTTAAAAGTTTGAACTGATGGTGTCAAGAATACAGACAAGTAATAAAGATGTCAAGAAGACAATCAAAAGCTGCCCTTTACTATGTGGTGAACCTAAATATAATCATCTAGTATTAACTAATCCACAGCCTCCTAAACTATATGGTTTAGCGAAAATTCACAAACCAAATATCCCCATTAGACCTGTTGTTCCTGCATATTCTAGCCCCAACTATAATATATGTTCTAAATTTGTATCTTTATTCAAATCTAATAATTTATTCAGATCACATCGTTCAATTAAAAACAGTTTGGAGTTAATAAATAAAATCAAAGACTTAGACATACCTAGCAACAGTAAATTAGTGTCCTTTGACGTTGTTAATCTTTTCCCAAGCATTCCCACTAATGAATGTAAAAACCTAATTGTAAACATTTTAAATAATTCCCATTTAGATCGAACCATTGTGAAGGAAATGTCCACTTTCTTAGAAATTTGTACCAATCAAAACTACTTCACCTTTAATGATAAATTATATAAACAGCATAATGGTCTCCCAATGGGAAATCCCGCTTCTCCATTGTTTGCTGAAATATTTATGGATTCCTTTGAAAACAAACTTTTCGAATGTGGACTTTCCCTTTTAGCTAATGTATTTGTTTGGTATAGATATGTTGATGACATTTTTGTAATTTGGACAGGTAGCAACAGACAATTAGACATTTTTCTCACTTTTATTAATAACATTCACCAAAATATAAAATTTACACTGGAACATAACGATAATAACAATTTAAATTTTTTAGACTTAAACATCAGCTTAGATAATAATAAGTGTGTTTTTAACATCTATAGAAAACCTACACACACTGACTGTGTTATACCTTCTACTTCACTTCATCCTTTGTCCCATAAACTCGCCTCCTTCAACTCAATGATACATCGAGCCATTAATGTCCCTTTAAATATGGAGAATTTCAATAATGAAATTAACATTATAAAACAAATAGCTCTAAACAACGGATATAAACCTGACATAATTAATCGTTTAGTTAATAAGAAACAAACCAAAATATTTTCTAAAAAGTACATTTATAGTGGAGATAATAACACTCAATCTAGTAAAAATCTAATATATAAAAAACTTCTTTATACAGGCGACTTATCTTTAAAAATATCCCGCATGTTACCAGTTAATATTTCGACAGCTTTTTACACTAATTCTAAAATAAAAAACTTAATTAATAACAAGGATGTTTCAAATAAATTAGATAAAAATGGGATATACACTTTAGAGTGTAATGATTGTAACTCGCAGTATGTAGGTATGACTACAAGAAATTTCAAAACCAGAATTAGGGAACACGAACTATGTTTAAAAAATAATAATTTCTCCGAGTTCGCTAATCATTTGATAGAGACAGGCCATAGCTTCAACCGGGATAAAACTAAGTTTAAACATTCTAACATTAATAAATATTTTAATTTGTGCGCATTAGAAACATTAGAAATCAACAAAAAAATTAATTCAAGCATTAATATAGTAAATAAAATAATAGCACCTTGCAAATCACCTCTATTGACAATGTTCCCCGTTATGTTGACTCCTCCCTCCGTTTCCCTCTCAACCCCCTCCCCCTCCCTCAAATCCCTCCCACCAAAGAACCAAACTAAATAAAACCCCATATTTCTGCACTTAAAAATTTAGTTTTAAAATAGCTAGTTAATGACACGTACGTGTCGAAACCGGTCGCTAATTTTATAAAAAAATTTATACGTAACAAATGTACATTGTGAATAATAAAAACTCATTAAAAACAAAAAAAAGTAATAAAGAACCTACCAATAATATAATATTTTAGCTGAAAATTATTTTAATTGTTGTTTTCCAAATTTGTACTGATGTGTCAAAAAATTCAGATAAGGTACCTTCATATAATAAAATATTTTTTTGACTAGAAACTTTTTAATTCCATATTTAAAATATGTATTTCTTTTGTTTAAATTTCTTAGGGTTAATCTTGATATGTAAAGTCAGATTGCTGATTTTTCAAGGGTTCATCTCGAGAAATGGGAAAAATCCCAGACTTTTGTTGGCACCGTAATCCCTTTGCTGCATTTTTGCTGGTTACATGACTTTGATTCAATCGTAGGAATATCTTTTTTTTATTGGCAGCATGTCGTTTATTGCACAATATTCTTGTTCTCTTGGAATACAGGTTACAGTTCATAAAGCTACTGTTTATCATCTATGTTAATGACATCTTCATACAAAAACTAAACGGGAAAATAATATTGTATGCTGATGACTAGAGACCGGATTATATGCAACAAAAATAGCCCAAAATATGCATGCAAATATGCAATAAAAATAGCTAAAATATGCACGAAAATCCATAAAAAGGGTCAAAATATGCAACATGAAATAGTACAGGAAGTTGTATTTATACATATTTTTTTATTTTAGTAAGCTATTAGTTCTCAAGGATAACAATTATATTTTCGAAAATATCAATTATATAATGTATTTAACAATAAAATTTAGAATTTACCTTTAAAAACATATATGACTAAGTACTGTTCTAAATGTTCTGTAGACAAATTGTGTCTACGATCGCTTAATATATTTTTGTAAGCGGAAAAGGAACGTTCTACGTCTACTGATGTGGCTGGACAGAATTTAAATTTGGGTGCGATTTTTGAACTTATTGTTCCGGGCAAAATTTCACCTGCCCCGTTTATGAAGTTATCAATTTGGCACAAAGGTTCAAACCCTGGGTTTTAAACATTCAGTATGTTTTCAAATTTTTCTTTGAGTTTACTCGGGAATAGCTTTGGCAACGAGGAATTCATAAGGCGAATTTCCTTCATAACCTGAATAGATGCATTCAACGCCAATCCATGAGTTTCAAGCGTTTTTATACTTGCAGGTGAAATGAGTGGTAATCATAGCTAGGTTTTTTTTAATACTGGCGTATAATCGCAAACTCGGCAGTATAAAACTTTTCCGTCGTATGTAAATATTCCAGGATATTCAGCTATCCATGTATGGGCACTTTTTTTTATCAGGGGGCATGGT
This sequence comes from Hesperophylax magnus, assembly GCA_026573805.1. Taxonomy (NCBI): domain Eukaryota; kingdom Metazoa; phylum Arthropoda; class Insecta; order Trichoptera; family Limnephilidae; genus Hesperophylax; species Hesperophylax magnus. The sequence goes on from JAIUSX010000052.1 coordinate 571,001, forward strand.
TCACTTTCACAATGTACAACTTCGTGCAAACAAATAAAACACTAGACGAAACTCTAAAGAACAGCGCGTGCGACCAGTCAAAAACAAAATTCGCAATTCACTGAATTACCATAAAAATATACCAAATCACCCCTCATACGAATGAATGAATTGTTTTCGGCAATTAGCCGAATTAAGCCGAGTAGGCGGGAGCGCAGGCGAAGATGAGAGAGGTTCCCCCCCGCTCCGGCCGCCAGCCGTAGCGATCAGTAAGATCAGTTATCAGTTCTTCGCTCAGCTTCGCTGGCCGCGCGCCTTGCTATCTGACGTCTATAGTAAACTATGTGAAGCATCTGAACGATATCAAGCGTAAATATGCAAGATCTCAAATTATTTGCTAAAATATGCAACTACCGCTGAAAAGGGTCTAAATATGCATTTGCATATGCAAATATGCAAATGCATATAATCCGGTCTCTACTGATGACACTGTCATAATAATCGAAGGTACGGATTGGAATACTGTTAATAACTTGGCAAATGCTGATATTAATATACTGAAAAATTGCTTCGATAAAAATCTTCTCTCCTTAAACACAGAAAAACAAAATTTATCCCATTTTCAATCAATAAATTTAAATCAGAACTAGAGTTAAACATTATAATACACCAACGCAAATGTGGCAGAACTAACTGCAATCAAACTTGTCCTATCCTTAGTCCAACATCCAAAATCAAATATCTTGGTGTATATATAGATCAATATTTTAAATGGAAAACACATATTTGTGAACTCGTCAAAAGGATTAGGAAATGTATTTATATATTTATAAGACTTAGTAATATTCTTAGACTAAAAAACCTAAAAAGAGTGTACTATGCGATTGTTCAATCTATATTACAATATGGTATTATTGGTTGGAGAGGAACATATAATAAAATTTTGAACCCACTTAAAGTAGTTCAAAGATTGGTAATCAAAGTAATTTTGAAAAAACCGTCAAAATTTTCTACCGAAATTCTTTTTTCAATTTTCAAAGTACCTACAGTAGACAAAATGTATCAAAAATATTCAATACTTCAAATTTACAAAGAAATACAGTCAAATACTCATAACTTGCAATTCAATATTAAACACTACCTTTAGACAAAGACACCATAAATACCACGCTATTAAAGCATTCAACAGTCTTCCACTTGAAACAAAAATTGAGGAAAATAAAAATAAATTCAAACACAAAATAAAAAACGGATTAAAGAACAAAAAAGACAATATTACCAAAATTCTATAACATAAAAGAATAAAACATATACAGTATACACGCAACACAAAAAAAAAAAATAAAACACGCAACACGCACGAACACATAAATCATTATAAATGCCGATTTCCATTCTCTTTTAATATTTTTCTTTTAGTGTGATAATTATATTTTAATTTGTAATCTTTATTTTTAGTTTAAATTTATCTTTATTATAATGAATTTTTTTTTTTTTAAATGTATAAATTCTTATAAGGTCAGCCGGGGTAAATCCGTCTACGGGGCTATTGCGTATATCCATCCTGCTTCGTTTAATGTTTACAATAAGTGTAATTATTGCCATCTAGCGTTTTTCTTGTGTATTATGTCATAACTCAGAAGTCTGTAGGCAACACTTTTGGCGACAGGTTGGAAGTAATTCGCCATTTTAAAAAAGTGACTGAAAAACGAGTGACGTGTCGCATTTTGTGGTCTTCTATATTCTTGAATATCTCTGTGATCACTAGAGTGTGGAGTTTGAATTTACGGCGAGTTAAGAAAAAGTAATACTGTTTTCAATTAAAATAATTATTTTAAAGAAACCATTGCGTATTTTGGAGATACGACAACTGAAAAAATACGATTTATTAGTAGTGACCCGGGGTAAATGCGACTATTTTTTTGAGGCAAATGCGTCTAGTAGGCGCAATTACCCCGTTTCCAGATATCGACAACCATAAATGGTATATTTTTTCAATTGTGCATTGAAGCATATTCTTTCATTATTTATTTATTTACTTACATAAATAAGTAAAGTATAATACATCTTTAATATAAAAATTAATATTCGTTTGTTTGTTTGTTTGTTCGTACCCTATGCGCGGCCATACCGTTCATCCGATTGCGATGAAACTTTGGAGATATGATGTGCGCATACTCGGGATGGTTATAGGATAGTGAGCTCTGGCATTATGAAATCCGAAAGAAAATATGAAACTACATACAACTAAAAGATACATGCCGCCAATGGGACTCGAACCCACGGCCTTCTGCTTGCCTTATTTACTTATTTTTTTAAATACCAAAGGTTTTAACCGCTGTTTTTAATATACCGCGTGTGTTTGAAACAACTCAAATTAGAAAAAAAGTCAGTCGCAATATATTTAAAGAAGATAAGTTCCCTATACATATTCCCTATATATATATATATTTTATTCATATAAGATAGGTACATAAATTACAAAATTTTATAAAATAATTAATAACATAATATGTATATATGTATATATCTAAATATTTGATTTACCCCCATAAATAAGCAGGGCTTGTGTGTATGGGGGGGGGTTCCATATATCTAATTATGTAGGCACATAACTAAAGGTTGGCAATGCATGTTTAGTAGAAGGGGTAAATGCGGCATTCACTAAATTGACGCATTTGCCCCGAGATTTCTAAAAACAATATATTTCAGCTGTCATTATCTGGAAATATATTGTTATATTTTGATCAGAAGTAAAAATGTATGAACAATTAAGATAATAATATTTGTTATAGGAATTTGAAATTTAGGTATGAAAAATACATCTTTGACGCATTTACCTCATAGAGGGGCCAAAAGAGGGGCAAATGCGTATAATTTCCATTTTTTACTTTCACTTCATTTTAACGAAATCAAGAGGATTTTGTTAATTAAAGCAAACATTTTCTGATAAACAAATTATTGTTGATGAGTTATTCACAAAAAAAAACAAATTAAAATCCAATGAGTTGCAGTCAGGTGATCTGTAAAGATGACTGTCAAAAAAAAAAAAAAAATATGACGCAATTGCCCCTACTGACCTTATTATAAAATGGGGGCCTCAGCACGGGTAAACAACCCAGTGAGGCCAACATTACTGAATTAGAATATGAAATATTGTAAAATAATGTATCAACAATAAAAAAATAAAAAAAATAAATACATCAGCAAGATACCAGAAAACTATTAAAATCCAAAATTTAACACTAAGCTCATTCAAAATACCTATCTTTATCTAGGCATAATTTATTTTAATAACCTTCCATTAAATTTTAAAAATATCGAAATTATTCAGGAATTTCACCTTAAATTAAAAAATTACCTTAAACTATTATAAGTCCAAAATATGTTCACTACTTACATCTAGAAGTAATATTGTTTAAATCTTATGTTGTTTCTCAATAATTTATTTACCTTAATACTAACATATATATAATTGAACTAGAATTCCCTCACCAAACACAAGAGCATTGTCTCTTTATGGTGAGGAAAGGCTACTTTAATTTCTATTGTTTTATATCTTGTTTATATCCTGTATACTTATCTATGTAAAAAAATATTTTTTTCAAATATTAAATAAAAAAATAAAAATTTATTGCGCTATTTCTTAGAAACAAGGAAAGTTTTATTGAAGCCTGAATAACATTCAGTATTCAGACTTGCGACATCACTACACCCGAATTGTTCAGGCAGACGAGTTCTTACTTCTCAATAATTTTAGCTAGCAGTAAAAGCATTTTGTCATCTTAGTATTTTATTATACAACGCTTATGTCAGCTGATACAACGATTGCTTTCATGATGAACATCCAGTTTTTGCACAAAGGCAATCAAGACTAAGCAGAAATTAATTTAGACCTTTTAGAATTTTGGGTGTTTCAACAAAACAACAAAAATCGCAATGGTTTCTGTTCATATCGAAATCAGTTAAAGAAATTGTGTTTTTCTCTGTGTCTGTTTTTTAGAGGAAGTGGATATCTGTCTCCACGAGAAAAACTCGATAAAGCTCTTGAGCATGGACTTAATTTTAAAATCTCTTCAAATATATTAATAATCACGGGAGTTCAACATTATACCGATTTACAAATGGAAACATGATGGGCTTTTTCTGAGCAGCTTTTCTTCTTCGTCAAATATATGGAGTCACATCATTTTAAAAGACTGCACATCTGGAAGACCGTTTCAAAAAGAATTAGCACAATTATTTGTGTATAAAGTTTACAAATAATCTTTAAAAAATATCAATAGTTCCTACTAAAATGAATACATCCACTGACTAATACACTTGTGGTTTGGGAATGTATAGAACAAGTGCCATTGAATAAACTATTTTTATCATTGAAGAAGAAGATAATAAATCTAAACGAAACATGAAACAGAACAAGACACAGAAAAATAAAACGATTGTTTAGATTTATATGTTTTATATTTTTCTTCAACAATATATTACATTGATGGGTAGAACCTTCAAATAAGTTAAATAAAAAGTTGGTCCTAAACTAATTTTAAATATGAAAATAGCAGTTTACTTAAAATTGATGCATTCTAGAAGGTTATTAAGTGCTGTCGAACCCCAAATAATTGTTGACATACATAAACAAGTAAATAAAACATGAATATACTTGATATTGTGAAGCGCACAAAATTATTATAAAGGCGAAAAAATCTAAAGGTATATACAGTAGCTTGTAATTTGGGCGCTAGATGGCACTGGAACTCTGTATTACCGTACGGATATCCGTGAATATTAAAAATAAATTAATAATCAGGTAGTTTGTTAAATCCTTTTTTATATTAATACTATTGCAGCATATTTTGTGAGATCATTGACCAAGAGACGAGCCGCCACTAGTCGCAATTTATGTTTCAAAATATTGCTAACATACGTAACAATATGGAATGAGTTTTTTAATGTATTATGTATTCTATTTTTGATTTTTGTTCATTTATGGAACTACTTTAATATTATTGAAATTTAGTTAGTAATCAATGTTACCTAATCTATGTATAATATCTGTATAATAAAAATAAAACATTTTTTTACAACTCTTATTTTTTAAATAATTTGAACATTTATTTGCCATCCCGGGATTGAAAAATTCTAGCACTGTGATACCGGTTCTGAAAAAATAAAAGCCCCAGTCTGCACATTTTAGCTAACATGCAACTATTAATCCCACAATTATAATATCCCGTGAGTCTGCGCCAGTTTTTACATACATAATTTGTTAAATAAAATGCTGTCTAAATTGTATCTTTCCACTAACAACTTGATTCAAAAAATATTATAGACTACTTAAATATTATTATGGTAATTTTTTTTTCCAGATTAAAGCATCGGAGCTGACTCGCACTAGCGCTTTCAAAACTGATTTTACTTTGAGGTTTCCAAGAATTGAAAAAGTCCGCTTCGACAAACCTTGGCACGGATGTATGACCACTGTGGAGTTTGCTGAATTGACTAAGGTAGATCAACATCTTTTTTTAATTAATCTATAATTGACTGAATGTGGTTAAGTCCTGTTTTAACTCAATCATTTGGCATTTCATCTGTCAGTAAATTTGTTTGTACGTTCCGTTTCCGATTTCGAAAATCTGCTGCATTCACTTAATTATTCAAGTAAGCCTAAACACATCGTCTCACTGTTTTGGTAAAGGTAAGTAATTGACAAAAAATGAAGACCCTGCAGAAAAGTAAAGTTCACTACGGTTTCCAACGCAGCCATTGTGGGAATTCACTACGCATGGTTCGTAAATCTGCTACATCCACTATCCACTTTATTATTTAAGCAAGCCTTACTTTGCCTAGATACCTAATTTTGACCAAGCTTTTCAATATTATGGTCTGCCTGAAAAAAATTTAAAAAAATAATTATTGTCTTTGAGATGGTGATGTTTCTTTGGACAAATTGTATAATTCCTCATTTAAAAATTCGCATAAAATATTACTTGGATTATAATTAAGTAGGTCGGTACCTACTGACAAATCTTATGATTTTATTTTTTTTTTATTATTTTATATTTTTATAAGAAAAAATTAATAATATACTTTTTGGATGGGAGGTCTACTGTTCACAGAACTACTAGTATTTTATTATTGAAACCTCTTGTGCATATTTTTACAATACCATCATGTATATACATTGAAACACACAAATTTTGTTACTAATTTCATATCTTTTCAATTGTCATTTTGTGGGTAAGTAGATCACTTCTTTGTCTTATGCATCTGTAATGTATTTTTACGATATATAATATGTTATTCTAATTTACAGGATTCATACATTGTGGAGAAGCTAACAGCCCGCCACATCGGGGAGAATGAGTTAGCAGAAGGTGCTGAAGTTTCCCCCAGAAAGCGAGCTAAGATGTTGGAAGTGGGATCCCAGTTTAAGGCAGCCGATGTAACGGGAGCTCAGGAGTGCTCCAGTCTGTACAGTGGGAAGGAGGTGTGTGTTATGACGGGAAACGACCAAGCATCCAAGGCAGATTTGGAAATCAAAGTTGTAGAGAATGGAGGGAAAATTGTTCAAAATCCAGGTACAAAATAGATTTTTTTACTGATAGAACTCTTATTTTGTGATTTTAGATCAAAATATTATAATATCAGAACTAAACTAAATAAATCGAAAAATAATTATTTTCACTGAATGTTGGTTGGACGAAACGGGAACGGGGCGGACGGCATGATTCAGCACAAAAATTCATGACGATAACGGCATCAGTCTGAGTCATTCAACTAATTGAAGCTAGGATTTCCATTTTGCAATACATGCTTCCTATATTGTGTTTGCATTAAATTACATTTAACCCATGGAATCTTTTTGAGAGATATTTCTCCCAGCCTGATATGGACTCACAAAATTCGTGCTGTCCCATTTTGAATAGTGTTAGAAAGAAAGAACACCATGCTTTCAGTTTGCATACAAAAGTTTACCATAGACTCTACCGAAATTTTTTAAATAATTCTATGAAGCTACATTTTGAAAAATATTTGTCAAGGTTTGCAAATTTTTTAATAAATATTTTTTATATATAACAAAAAAAGTGATAGTAAATTTTATATTACCTTTGTCTAATTAAATATGATGATAAAAACCACCAATAAGCGACTTTAAAAAATTTATGTATGTTTGCATTCAAATTTTTAATTGCATTTGTGAATTTGTAATAATAAAATCTGAAAGTCTTTTTTCATCTGTCTTAAAAAACAATATTTTATTTTGAAATACGTTGGAAACTAAAGTAATGCGAAAAATTATTTCTGTGCATTCAGCATTTTGACTGTTCGCTTGTGAGAAATAAATACATTGCAAAATATCAGAGGCTCTAGGGGTTAAAGTATGGATGAAGGCCAACCTCCTAAATGAATCTTAAAATTGCCTTCGTAGTGAACATTAACTTAATAAAAATTTGTTTTCCTCACAGGTCGATCTACATTCTGCATAGTAGCTGGTAACATAAATGTGCGAGTCAACAATATTATCAAGTGTTCCTCCCATAACGTGGCAACAGTGGAATGGTTCCTAAGGTCTGTGGGTCCCGACATAGTCTCCCAGGGATCCCTACCTCCGTGGACTCCTCGGGATCTGATTGGAACCTCCAGCCAGATGGCCGAGGAGTTTGCTCTGAAGTACGATCAGTTCGGAGACAGCTACTCACAGCCTGCCACGTTAGAATCCCTCAAATATTCAATGAAGAGGGTCAGTGAAGTTGTAAGTATTTATCATTCAATTTAAGATTTAGTCCATTTTTGGGCGCTGCTGTGATGGTGTATATATATATACAGTGAAACCTCTATCTATCGTTCCTCGAATAATCGTTTTCCCGGATGTATCATTTATTTCTTCTAGTCCGAATTCATTTCATACAAAAATAGATCGCATCGATCGTTTCTACGTCCACCATTTTCCCGCATTCATCGTAGGAATTACGTCGCGTATTTGATATATTTTGTCTATGTTTAAACGGCGCCAGACGGCACTCGTTACGATGCGCGAAACTTTTGAGAGAGAAAGAGAAAGAATAACAGTTTTTCGCCGCCATCAGTCGCTAGTTGTCGTCAGTTGTCGCTAGATACCTGAAATTAGTGGAGTGTTTGCAGTTATCCTTTTTGAGCTTTTAAACTATCTTCGAAATGAGCCGTTTGATGAAAAAAGTACGTACTCTTCAAGAAAGATTGAAAATTATCGAAGAGGTGGAAAAAAACCCCGCTGAAAAACGCGTCGATATAGCCAAGCGTTTAGGAATCGCGGCATCCACGTTAAATTCTATTTTCTTGAAAAAAACGAAATTCGGGAGCAAATTTAAAAGTGCGGAAAATCTTCGAAAACTAGAAAAACCAGTAAAGAATTAAAGTTTAGCGAACTGGAGAAAATTCTTATCTCTTGGTACCAAATTTGACAAATTTTAACAATTTTGTTTCTTTCGACGACAATATTCCAACTTGTGGGATAGAAACTATCGAAAGCTTGTGTGACGCAAGATTGACGGAGACAACAAAAGAGGTCGATATTGATGAAGAGGAGCCGCTGCCTGTACCTTCATTTTCAGAAGCATGCACACTCTTTGAAAGATTGAAAACTTTCTACTACGCACACTCAATAACTGATGCCGAAACGAATATCATTTGCAAAGCCGAAAATATACTGTTGACTTGCAGAAATAAAACAGTAAAAAAAAAATGTCGATGAAAGATTATGTATTTACAATGCAATAAACTTAAAAAAAAAAATTGGTTCTGTTTAGCTTTGTACTTTTTTAAATAAATACATTTATTTACATCTAAAACTTATTTTCTTCTTATAATTTTAATCTACCAACGGTTATGCAGATTGGGAGGACGGTATCTTTACTGGATCGTATCTCCTTGTGTTTTGTCCTCTTAATCCCGCATTCATCGTTTATTTCGATAGGTCCCTTTAAAACCAATAGATAGAGGTTTCACTGTATATGTAAAGAAAACCACTTAGGAGTGCTTTCTTTAAGTTTGAATTTGCCGCGTTACCGACAAGTTAGTTGGTGGCCCGCTAGATGTCACTGCTGACAGCTTTGACATTTGCGAACTAAAGCGAGATATAAAAGTAAAAGGGTCATCATTATTTCATTAAATACACCTGAATATAATATCTCACATTATTAAGAAACCTGAAATAAGGGCTTTAAATGTTGTTTCTTTTGTTTTTACAGGTGAGTGAATCTTTTGTTAACAGATAATGTGATGGTTAAGAGTTGTAAATACGTATTGTTAATAAATCTTTTGTTTTTACAGAGAAACGCAATTACGCCTTTGATTTCAAATTATAGTTTTAGATTATAAAAAAACTATTATATATATATATATATTTTTTTTTTTTTCCGTACAATCCTTAGAATGGGGTACAAACTTACCCGATAAAGTTGCTGAGAATTTGCCGAGAGCAAGTGTGACAACATTGCGTATTTGTGATTGGCCCATATCCATGGAAACCGCATGTAAACAATAATATAAGACCGATAGTTTGACATTTACAATGTACAAAATGGAATGTTTTGAATCAAATTCAAAAAGAGAACTGCACTAAAATAACAAATTGTAATTACACTTTTTATTTCTGACAAGCAGCCCTTGCATTTCCATCATATAACCCATAAACATAATGAATGTCTGCCTGTTCTTCGTGGGTAAAGCCAGACATTGTCACAGTAATTAAATAATCAAATTACTCACAAAAAAACAATTTTAACAGTTATGTAGAGCTATAACTTAATAAACAAAATGTTAAAAGTAAGTCTTAGGAGAAAATCACACTGCATAAAGTTATTCTTTTAAGTAAGTCTTAATAAATACACACTAGATAAAGGCACACTATATTAAGGGGGTATTTGCAAAAACCGAAATAATATTTCGGGGCGGAGAGGAATGAAGTATGTTGGAACGGGGAACACGCGGCGATGTGCGATGGTCAACTCAGTTCGAACAGAGCAGCGATGAAATCCACTAGATGGTACCCATGAGTAAGGTTTGAACATGAAACGCTTAATAATGAGCGTCTTTCAAATAAAGTTTATTAAGTTGAGTATGCATTTTTTAGGTAAATTTCGATAGAAGAATTGCAGAAGGAGCTCATGATTTTATGAGATTTAGATGAGATTATCAGATTTCTATCAAACTTGTTTGATAAATTATCGTTACTATCAACTACACTGCTAGACGGTAAGCAGTACCTTATGACACGTAACCGACGTGTTCTTCATTGACAGATGTCAAAACAATACGGTATTTATTTTCTCAATATCTGATCATAATTATATCTGAATATATTGGCAAGATAAATAAAATATCGGTCATTTTCAATATTTATTATTATTTTTTGCAAAAAAGTTACATAAAACAAATAATTATGTAATGTAAAAAGCATAAGATTCAATTTTTTATATAAATGCCATCATTTATTATTTTATCAGTTAGGAATAGTAAAAATAATTTACATAATAATTTACTAGATGTCATTACAAAACAAATCAATAATATAATCGTTCCCAATCAGCACGGCTTTATCACAGATAGAAACACTTTAAGTAACTTAATCATTTATGAAAATTATATAACTGATTCCCTTATCCACAAGCATCGGGTGGATTCGATATACACTGATTTTTCCAAAGCTTTTGATATAGTTAGGAGACATATTCTTGTGTATAAACTAAGTCTTTTGGGCATTAAAGGAACCTTATTGATCTGGATCAACAGTTATCTTAGTAAAAGAAAGCTTTGTGTTAAAATAAATGCTGTAGAATCTTACATCTTCGAATCCATATGTGAAGTTTCCCAAGGATCTCACCTCGGACCAACTCTGTTTTTATTATATATAAATGACATTGTTGGTGTATTTAAAGATGTACAAGTTCTGCTCTTCGCTGATGATTTGAAAATATATAGAATGATACGTACTATAGAGGATTGCCATATTTTGCAATCTAATTTGGATAAATTGTAAATTGTATCATTGGTGTGTGATCAACTAATTATTTCTTAATATTCAAAAGTGCCAAGTTATTCGTTTTCGTAAAATCCAAAGTCATGTTACTTATGAATACTCTTTAAATAATGTACTATTGACATCAGTCGCTCAGATCAGCGACTTGGGGGTTATATTTGATGAAAAGTTAACATTTACTCTGCATGTAAATGATATAACAAAGAAAGCTATAAAAATGCTTGGTTTCATATGCAGAACAGCGAGTGGTTTCAAGTCACTTGAATATTTGAAAACATTGTACACTTCTTTAGTAAGAAACCAGGTAGAGTATAATTCGCCTATCTGATCTCCATTGTATAATACGCTTTCTGACAATATAGAAAGGGTACAGCACATATTTTTAAGATTTTTATATTTCTATCTTTCTTGATACATATTTTGCTTTCCATAATCCACACTATTAATTTTAATTTACTTCATCATAAAACATTATTTTTTGTACACTATACATGGTGTCCGGAAACTCGTAGTACAAGCGGGAAACTGGTGAATCTACATCACATTTGGAGTCGATTTTGTAGTATAATTTTTTTTGATTTGAGCTTTCGTTTTCGAGTAAATCGAGTGAGAAATTGATTTTTTTTTTGATCAAATTCTTATAAATTATTACTGAAGATCAAAGTACCCAACTAATTAAGACTATTTAAAAAATTAAAAGTAAAACAAATAATGACGAAAAAATTTGAACCCTGAAATAGCCGAAAAATATATTTTTTTGGTTTTTTTTTTTTTTATAAAAATGCTCAAATCAAAAAACTTTATGTTTATTTGGGTTCCCCGTGTGGTATACATTCTCCAGTTTCCGGCTTGTACTACGAGTTTCCGGACACCATGTATATAATTTTATTTATTTTATTTGTGTACAAAAAATTTTACAACATTACAGATATTTTATCTAACTAATTGTAAAAGTACCATTTTCACAGTGAGAATTTAGTGCCAAAAACCTTACAAACTCATTGAATTTTCCGAAGAATATGTCGAAATTTTTATCTAATATATTTAAATAGCGTATCGCTCTTCCCACGGGCGAATTCGGGTACAGATTTGTACGACTCAATCGGCAATATAATATGTTATGGTGACTAACACAACTGTATTACTTGTTACTTATTTTTGTAAAAGCCCATTAGAGCGTATTCATTTTTGGGAAATCGACAGTTTACATTTAATCAGTTTGTACATAAGTATTATATAGTAAAATAAAACCAATTATGGATTTCCTCCTTGTGATTTTAACTGGGACAGCATAATATGGAATAAGTTATTTAAATTTGTGAGAAAGAAATATGAATTAAAAAAATTATATAAAACAAAAGATTATATAAAACGAAAAATTTACAAAACAATACATTTATAGCCATGGAGAGAAGTGGTAGATATCAAATCAAATAACAATTGATATATAAACAATACAGACATAAACATTATTCACAAACCATCAGAGAAATATTTATATATATATATAATATATATTAATAATAAAGTTTGCAACTGAAAATATCAACCTTAGATAATACGCTATTGTAATTATTGCATAGTCTGTTCAGGCAAGAATTCTGCTTAGAGTTCGTTTTGCTTTAATCAACCCTGAACAGGACACAAGAGCGTGTTGAACGCGCAGGTACATTGAAAGGAATCTTGTTTAGCAACTCTGGGCATTGAATATTATCGTTAACTACTTTATACAGGAATAGTGCATCCTTATGATGCCTCCGTACGCTCAAGTATGAAGCTGCCTCTGCATAATTATTAAATCTTACAAATGACTTGTAACAATAACATTAATATAAAAAACTAAAAAAAAATATTCAATCAACTAGCATTTCGTCGAAATCTAAACGACGCTTTCCTAATTGACGTTCTTTACGTACTATTGCGTCTAAGATATATGAAGGATCACGAACATTCATAGACCTTGTGACTCGAGGATCGATAAGCTCGGGAAGAATGCAATCCATATAAAAATTGGTTAATTTAGTAAGCATTTTTTCTTCCCAGAACTTGTCATCTCGAAGTATACGCTCAAATTTTAGAGGGAAGTGTGAGCCAGTCCAAACGGCAAAAATACAATGACTTTTCTTACTAATGTGTATTCTTACTAATCGTGACTTTGGTTTACGCGATATTTTTCGTTGTCTAATTTCCAAAACGTTATTTTTTTTTTCAATTGCGTCTTCAACAGACATACTCTTTGCAGAAGATGGGCATTTAATTTCGACGATACAGTTATTACCGGACAGACCATCAGGTGTAGCTCCAAAAAAACAATGTTCAGGGTCTATAAATAAGCCACTCTGTCAAATAGTTATGGACTCAATATTTTGCAAAGAACGTCCATATAGTAAAGTTTTAACTAATGGCGCACAACTAATCATTCTTCTCTTACAAATCTTACCAAACCACGACGCTGTTAAAAGATTTCGACGCCTTTCTAACTGTAACGGACGTAGTTGACCACATTATTTAATTTCATAAAATCTGTTTTACATTAATAAAATGTGCCTACCCCACGCCACTGGCGAAATCATCACTCCCCGCCACTGGCCATTTTGTTCCCGGCCGCTTGAAAAACTTTGTCTACGAACGGCATCGATACCGCATCGCCGGCTTACCTGCCGCGTGGATCGATGTCCAGCATTTTTTCTATGTAAAATTTACTAGGAAAAATCAATTTTTAAATATTGCAAATGTTTATATTTTACTTGTTCATCCCCTCGGCGGTAGTCAAATAAACACTATTTTCAATATACTACCGCTGAGGAGATATTAAAAAAGCTGTTTTTCACACATATGTATAACCATTTTTTGAACAATATTTTTTACCTTTTTTGCGTGTACAAAAATCCAGGAACCTCGTAGCATAGTGAATCTTATCTCTTTCTGAGCGCTATGTTACGGGGGACCTGGGAAAAATACCAACTTAACAATGTTTTACAAATTTGATCGCTTTGAGATCATTTTTACACATTTATTTACAAACTTTTCTTATTTTTTGTCGTATCTTGGCAAACAAAAAATCTAGTTGTCAAGATACACATTCTTATAACTACTATACATTTAAACTATGTAATTGTTATTCATGTAAGCCTTCAAAATCTTTTCTAGCTCGCAAATTTAAGCGACTACCTTCGACTGTGCTGCCGGCAAAATGAATATGCGACATTTTGCCGGAGCATATAAACTCATTGTTGGCGCGGGTACAATCCCCCACCACTTTTGGGCTCCCAGCCCAATGTCGGGCGCGAGTCATGCTTATTGAATATAAGCAGCCAAATAATAAAATAAAATTAGTTCATCTTTACCACCGAAACCAAGCGTTTTATTATCTACAAGTGACTCCTGCCCAACATCTGCCTCACCTCGCCAAGTCTTCTGCTCCAAGATCTTCTGGTGTTACCTCCTCAAGACAAGCCGGCCCCCCTCTGGAAAACCGCCAACACCAGAAGCGAGCAGAGACGACAGCACACCCAGTGCCCAAAATTCACCAAGCCTGGGTGCGGGAGGCAGATTCATCATCAAATATTACTACTATCATCATCATCGGCCGTAAAGGAGCATTTTCAACGGTTGAAGACACGGTTTGGACCCGGCGCCTAAATCTACAGTCTTGTGCGGACTCCCGTCCAGTACACTAACCATTCACCACTCTCAGACTGTAAAATGGTTTCCCTTTCAATTCGCCGACGTTCTGGGGAAGAACATTGCAAATCTTTGAAAAACTGCCTTTTTGCAGCATCAAATGATATATTATCCATATCCGGCTTTTGACATGCATCGCCATATTCGGAATCTGGTTTTAATGAATTTAGTGTTTTATTATTTTTTTTTTGTTTTGTACTTATAATTTTGGTTACTAAGTTTTCTACGTTTATTTGCTTCAAAACTTTTCAAGACATTTCGCGGGCTGCTATCAAAAACCGTTTTATGGAGAACATAATGTGGCCGTTTTGTATTAAACGCAACAACAGATGCTGCGCACCTCCCAGTATAAGACTGTTTTGTTGAAAAATTTATTCTTTTCCCACCTACCATTTTGGCGACAACGCTGTTATATGATTCCGCAATATTGCTATCAACGTTAAATATTAAGCTGCGGGAATTTGAAGCTAAACGCGAATAAAGTTGGGAGAGTTTAGAAAATAAGTTGCACAATTTTAAATCTTGAATGTAGTTTTTCTCATCCACATGCTTACAGTAATAGTCGTCACAGGTAGCGTGGTCGCCAAACACATGTTTAATGCTATTTAGAATATCTTTATTTAAATTCCCCACTTTGGTATCCATTAAAAATTTTTCTGAAATCCTATATTTAATAGCAGATGTAATTGATCTACGCAAGCGGAGTAATCTTTCACTAATAATTTTGCGTAATCGTATAGGGTACTGTGTATCTAATGAAAGTAAATTGATTTTAGTTATATAATTACGTAGAAGGTGATTCCGACATTCGATTTTCTCTACGGTTATATTTGAATAGGGTCGAGCTTCTAATATTTTCTTATATGTACTACAATCGCCATCTGCTATTAACTTGGAATATATCAATCCGTGTGTGGCTAATGAGCTTATTTCGGATTCCATGCCGCTTGAAGAGCCTACGTAATTCTTATAGCACTTATGTTCGGGTGGGGTCACGCTTTTATTTGAGGCCCGAGTGCAAGTCATACAAAACTTATTCTTGACACCCATATACAAAACTTTCTTTGTCCTATATCCAATAATTACAGCTGCGCCAGATAAAGCAG
This sequence comes from Hesperophylax magnus, assembly GCA_026573805.1. Classification (NCBI taxonomy): domain Eukaryota; kingdom Metazoa; phylum Arthropoda; class Insecta; order Trichoptera; family Limnephilidae; genus Hesperophylax; species Hesperophylax magnus. Next base: position 586,787 of record JAIUSX010000052.1, read on the forward strand.
CATATTTTATCTTATAAGATCTTTTAGACCAACACCCATCTGCCACAACTGTAATCGTTGGAACCCCATCCCTGTTAACATCACCGGCAATTTGGGCTAAAGTAGCCTCCTCTTTGGCGGCTTCTGCCATCGTCTTAACCTTAGTACGGTCCCACCATTCACACGCCCTTTCATGTGATTTGCTGTACTGTCTGTTACTCATACAAGGGATCCCTGCTACTGCCGTTAGTTCTTTTAGGTTAGAATAGCCAGATCCAATACTTATCATTCCAGAAACCATTGAGTCAGTAACATTCATATCATCTTTCACGTCTTCGCAGGTAAAAATACTAAATTTGTTCTTGCACATATTACAAATAAATGTCAATACTGAATTAAATCCTGATTGCTTCTCTTCAACTATCTCCAAGTTAGATAATGTACACTCATAAAGAGAGTTGTGCTGCGAAATTTTGTTGATTTAAAAAAAAATGTATATCTACTATTCTTCTTCCTTCCAGAATAACGGGTTTCTTCTTTTCCTGTGTAAACAAAACTTTTACTTTATTTACTTCAATTGAAAATAATATGTATTTGAAATTCTTTTTAGATAAATTATTGTTACAACTAATATAACTGTATAATTAGATATTTATGTAAAAGCACAGTAGGGCGTGAATAAATAAAACTAGGAATACGATTCTAGTGATGGGGCACTCTCAAATATTCTGTGCCGCTGGTAGTCAGCCAGCTGGCCAAGTGTTGCATAAAACGAGATTTATAGTAAAAAAGTCAACTTGGGCTAGAAATGATACATAATAACATAACGACTAGCCTTTAGTGTGATCTCTTTTCTCATGTGCCTACACATTTACGTATTTATTTTTTGTAAAATGAAACGTGCTCTCACGTCGAACTCACCTCGGTTACTGAAGATAAATAACTTGCGTTGTGATTTATATAATGCGGTGATACAAGGAACAATATCTTAGTATTAAAAAACTGTTTTTATTTATTTAAGCATTGTTTTAATGCTTTTCTAAATAATTTTATTTTCTCATCGTTTAGACGACATTGACGTGGTGATAATGTATTCATTTAAAATTCTTCTGCATTTAGAATTAAAGGATATAATCGAACTTAAAGCTATTTTTAGAGGTTCTGTAAATATTTTTTTACGCAATTGTTTTAAACATTTTAAAGCGTTTTGTTTTCTCATTGTTTAGAAGAATAAATTATCTGTTCAAAACATAATATTATTTTCTTATAAACAATATGGAAATTTATAAAAAACTGCGTCAAAAACCGCAATTATGCTGCGCTTGCGGTAACATCCCCTTAACAAATTTCGATTATAACAATAAAGTCAATCACTGCATAAATCAACTTCATTAAATTATCAGATCTAACTTTGCAAATAAAATAAAAATTATTAAAACGACTCATTTCAAGTAAAGTTACATTCAAATTCAACACTGACTGACACGGGACAGTAGATTTGGCAACAAAGCAAAATAATAATGCCAGCCACACACGGCGGACCAATTTTACCAGAAAAGTACCCGTAAAATTTGGAATTTAGACAAAAGTTTTTCAACTTTTTTACTTGTAAGGACACCTTGTATATTTGTAAAAGATATTTTTTGTGAGTAGAAAAATGCAAAGCAAGTGGATATTTTTTGTTAATATGTATTGTTTTTTAATATTTTTTTAAATTCCAGATTGGAAGAGTTCATCTATTACCATTTGAGCTTTTGGAGCTGGACAAAGAACTCTTTGCCGGAGCCGTCAGTCCACACTCCTTCCTGAGGTGTTGCCACGTCCACATCATCACCGATCATACCGCCCTATTGCCAGCCGAAGCAGCAAAGTTCCAAAGAAACGTGCGTATTATGAAGTTTGAATTAGATTTCTTTGGGGGCTCATATTCTGAGGAACTCACTGCCGATGGTATTACTCACATCTTGGTGCCACACTCTTGTGGGATTAAAAAGATACAGGATGTGCAAGAGCAGGTGAAGAACACCTTTGATTTTAAACCTTTCTTGTTAAGTCTGGAGTGGCTAAAAGCTTCTCTTAAAAACAGGAGACATGTGAAAGAAGATAATTATCTTATGTGAGGGAAGATAATTATTATCTTATGTAAGGGAAGATAGGTAATTATTAACTTACGTGAGGAAAGATTAGATTGTCATTATTATCATGTGAGAGAAAATAGATAATTATTATCCTATGTAAGGGAAGATAGGTAATTATTATCTTATGTAAGGGAAGATAGGTAATTACATATTAACTTATGTGAGGGAAGATAGGTTATTATTACCGTGTGAGAGAAAATAGATAATTATTATCCCTTGTAAGGGAAGATAGGTAATTATTATCTTATGTAACGGAAGATAGGTAATTATTATCTTGTGTGAGGGAATATAGGTAGTTATTTTCTTATGTGTAGGAAGATACTTATTATCTTATGCAACATATTTTTTGTTATTTTTCATATGTAACTAAAGTAAACAGAAGCAGTTTGTTATACGTAATTAAAATATAAATACATTATATTTATATTTTTCTAATATTGTGTAAACGGCTATACATAAAGAACCAATAAAAGAACCTCACTGTCTTTGAGGCCGTACATACTGGTAGAATATTTTAGAAAATTGATTGATTTATTGAATGATTAATTTTAATTTGTTCATTATTATTGGAGCCATTTTGTTTTTTGTGATTTATTGAATGATGAATTATTTTAGATATTAGATGCAAATTGAATGTATTGTTCCGTTGTGTATTATAGTTAAAGAGTGCAATAACTGATTGAAACCAAAAAGCCTTTGAACTTTGAATGTACAAAAATTACTTTTGTAACACCAACTTAAACATTTTATTAAAAACTTTTATTATGTTTAAAATATTATTTTGTAATACCAAATAAGCCTTTGATTATTAAACATATTTCCTTAATTTGAGAAATCAGCTGATAAATTATTTTAAGTATGTATATGCAAATTCAAAACTTTCTGTGAGATGTTATCATTTTTATCCATATATGTACATTTATGTAGTCATATTAGTCACACCATTCATTTTAATATGGACCCAAATGGTCATTGCGTGCACATGGCTACAAATGATTATGTTTTCACAGTGCGTTTTAACATATATGCATACCTTCATTCAGTAACAAAAAAATTATAACAGTTTTTGTGTTTTATTTTTCTCAATATAATATTATGTACTGCACTTAATGCTAACACCTTCACTTTAATGTTCTACATTAGTTGGATAGTTGAATCTTGAGGATATACAACTCCCAGTTGCTGGCGGAGTGTGTCTTCTATTTTAGCCAGGATAAGGCTTTCAGCATGGGTCATCTTGGGGCTTTCTAGTAAACCTGGAAAATAAATTTTAATTGAGAATGTTTAGTCAGTTCACTGCGGGTATTCACAGTAATGTCTGTGCCTTTTGTTTGAGGGACATTGAAGATTTTACTGTGATATTGGGATGGCAAAATAATAGTCAATAGACTGTCGTATATGTGATCCATCGGTGGCTATCCCCGTACGCGGATGTCGCATATTTATGTGATTCATGAAGTTTCATTAAAACGAATGCATTGTGTCAAAATGTGCTACACGGCGGACAGATTCATTGGAAAGGTTAACACAATATATTATCTCGAATGACAGACGATGACGAGGAAAGACAGGATAACCTTGCACGCTCTTATATACCTGCATTGTTCCCCCTCTTTCAAGCTGTCACGAGAGACACTCGAGAGAGACACACTTGAGAGAGACTAATGAGAATACAAAATGTCAGTCGCAAATTCGTTTCATGTATTTACTTAATATTGAACTACTATTTTATTAATTTACATACCAGCATTTATGCATCTCCGGCACTCCTCAGCCTCGTAGTTCAGTCCAGCAGAGTTGTGGAAGTTGAAACGGTGCGCTCCTTGAGGGAGGTCCCACTCGGTTATGTCTGCTGCAGATGTTTGGAATACTGTCGGAGCCCAGAACTCCTTAAGCTAAATTAATAATAATGATATCTGTTACGTATAAATAAGAATAACTCGTGATAATGATATTGATCAAAGACCATAGTAACATAGACAATGTAGAGTAATAAACGTATAGACACTCTTTAACGAGAGTAACTTTTTTGGAAATTAGCAGTCTTTTTGAATGCAAAAGAAATTTTGAACATACGCTTGAAAATTGACTGTGCGTAATTAAAATTAATCATGAACACGAGAATCTAATTGAACATGAAACCACTGTAAGATTCTAAAGGTCCCCAAAAATGAAATGGGCAGGTTATTTAAATAAAATACCAGATTACTGGACACTAAAATCTTGACTCCATTCACTTGACAACGATCCAAGAAGCAACTTTTTCCAGATGAAAGAATATTTTATCTACTACTAGCTGATGTGTAACCTGCTTTGCTCGGAGACTTTTCTTTTTATAAATATAATATACATTTATTATATATATATACAGGGTGTATCGGCAAGTACCCGACAAACTTTAACCAGCTATTCCTTAGCACATTTGGAGTAAAAAATGTTATGGGCGCTTTGCTGTCCGGTAACATTTTTTTTCCATTAAAAACAAAAAATAAATAAAAAATCCACACTCCGTCACTTTCATTTGCATTGTTTCTCGTGTTCAACAGCTGTTATTAGCAAGTGTGTCAAAAAGTGTCCTCGCTCTTTCGTACACACTAAATAATAATAGTTAAAAATGAGACGAATGGTGCCATGCCATTTCGTTGTGATTGTAAAAGCGCGCCAACGTAGGTACGTACGTACATTATTCAACGAAACTCAAACAAAATATTGCCAGACGGGTTTTCAAACTTTTACAAAGGATAAAACATTGGTGACATGTGGTGAAAATATGAATAATAAATTTTTTATTAAAAAAAAATTTTACCAGACAGCAAAGTGCCCATAACATTTTTTACTCCAAATGTGCCAAGGAATAGCTGGTTAAAGTTTGTCGGGTACGTGCCGATACACCCTGTATAAACCTTCCGGGAGAAATTCTCTAAATGATGGTGAAAAACCTATCAAAATCCATTGCGTAATAAGAAGAACTATGCGCACAAACTGACAAATACAGATAGTGACTTTTTTTTATACTATTTAGAAAATACAATCCAAAAAAAAATATTTTGGAAAATCTGAAGAAAAATGGCAGAACACCGCTTCTTTATCTATAATTTTTCAAATTAATTAATTAGAAAATTTCCCACCTTGATGGTCCCCTTGGTGCCGACGACGGTGGCCTCGTTGGGCAGCAGGACCCGCGAGTGCGTGATGAGTGAGGCCGTGCGCCCCCCACTGTAAGTGAGCACGCACGACATGGCCTCATCGGCCCCGTTAGCATTCACGTGGCCCCCGCACACCACCTTAATGGGCTCCGACTTGAACACGAGTTGTGCAAGCTGGAGCACGTACACACCCAGATCGAGGATTGTACCACCGCCAAGTTCCATAAAGCTGAAATGTATTCATATATTTTTAGTCGTACCCTACCATACTACTTTACCGCTCTTTCACAAATTCTGTAAAATAGGTACCATATATTTTGATAACTAAAAGACTAATAACTTTGTTTACATAACGCCACCACAGTGAAAACCATTTAGAAGAATTTTCATGTTTTTTAATCTTTTTTGTCATTAACGGGTTACGAATAACCTAACATTTTTTTAAAACCTCCTGTTGCCATCATTACAAGTGGATTGTGCAATGATGGAGAACTTAGCTAGCAGAGAAATTGAACCCAAAACCCCTGGGTTGGAATCAGTCTTTAAGAATTCTCAATATCAGGCGATTGTACCTCAAAGTAATCCTAATAATCATCAATTCATCAAAACACAAGAGAGACTTTTGGTACCGAAACATATGACACAACCTTTGCTCAAAGACTCCATGTGTATATAGTGCCTCACGCATACAACAAACTGCCACTACAGTCTATAGCAACAACTAAAATGTATTTCTTCTACAAAAACATCACTGAATGGCTTATGAGAAAAGATCACAAGGAAATTTAAAACTTGTTATTTTTATGCATTGCTAATAGTACTAACCTACATTTTCACTTCATTTAATGTCTTTGTAACCGTACATCTAAAAAAAGTACTATTTTTCTTCTTTTACGCACTACCTATTTTATTAAATCTTCTCCTCAACATATTTAAATTGAACACTACCTAATCTGTCAATAATGTAGCATTAAAATTAATTATTAAAGACAATATTAAATATTACAATTTGAGGTTTTACTCATTATTTTATTTAAAAATAAATAAATAAAATTTATAATACATTCCTGTCACCTCTCACTGTCTCAGAACAGGTTAACATAATATTTATTTTTATATAATTTTATATGGTATACTTACGAATTTCTTTCGTCCTCGCTCATGGGAACCCCGAACTGTGCATTTACCTGCAACACATCTCCCATAGAGCCTGATTGCACATGTTTGTCTAAAGACTCGTAGGCGGGGAAGAACCGCGACCAAACTCCTTCCATGAAGAATAGCTTCTTTAGTTTTGCTATTTCTGTCAATTCCTTGGCCTCCTGGTAGTTCATACACATCGGCTTCTCACACAAAACATGTTTGTCGTGTTCCAACATCAGTTTGGCCACCTCAAAGTGCTGAGGAGTGATGACTCCAATATAAACGATATCTGTCAATAGAAATAAATTCATAAATTTTGTTAGATGCTACTTATTTTCAACACTTTTTACGATTAATTAAATAGCCAATCATTTGCTTCTACCTGTAGAAGCAGGAAAACATAATGTTTTTCGATTGTTTACCAAAATAATAGACAATTGTTTTCTCACCTTGAACCTGGTTGAAAAAATTGGCCCTGACGGTATGAGATTACTGAAGGTGGCAATAGTCTGAAGTGTCGAATAAGTGAAATTCTACTGAACTTGTACACCTAATTAAGCATAAGACCACCGTAAGTTTCTGTAGGTCCCGAAGATTGCAATGGGCTGAGTATGTAGAAATAATACTAGATGATAGGACATTAAAAACAAAGACCAAGACTCTGACCCGGTGAAGTGACCCAGGCGAGGAACAGGTGGATTAACTGCGTGGAAGAGGATTGGAATAGGACGGAAAGGTCTGAGGACTGGATATTAATGGTGAGGGACCAGAGTCCGTGGAAAGCATTATTTTTGAAAGCCATGGATATAACGATGTGATGATAACATCTTTACATGAAAAAAAGTCATTCACATTCAGAAGATAAAATAATTATTCCTACCAACATCTGGATCTTTAGCTAGGCTTTCGTATCCCTCATAAGCATTCCTTATGTTGTGGAGAGAGATGAAATCCTTAGCCTTGTCCAGGTTCCTGGCTCCGACGGAAACCACCCGGTGCTCGGACGCTGGCAAAGTTGCCACCGCGGTCACAAAGTCATGGCTCATCATGCCCACACCGGCAATCCCCCACCTTACTAGCCCCATCTGAAAATCAAAAACAAATTACAGATATTCACAGGCTAAAATAATGTTGGCTACAGATATTGAAACTTCTCTGTGGAGCATCACTATTGCAGATATTATGACTATGAAAAAGTTTAATAATTTTCAATTGGTTCTACTTTTGGCCACATGCACAGATGTTCTTAAAGACGTGGGTATCTACTTTTGACATCCAGAAGATAATATATATTTATGTATTTTTTTATCACTGGTAACTCTAATGTACCTATCATCCTAACCTAAAAGGTAGGTAGAAACATAAATCAACTTGGTAGAAAATAGAAAACACTGAATGGAAAACAATGTATTTTATATATAAACAATGTATTTTGCACACACATAAATTGTTGTGACACGTGAGAAAGGTGCTGTTATCATTGACTAAAAATACATCAATGGCTGTAATACAATAATATTATGTTATTTAATGGTGACAATACATCATAACTTGTGTGATATTAATAACAATGATTTGTGATATTGTTTATTACTTTTTTAAACCAAAATTAAAGCACAAAAACAAATCCCTTGGCAACGTTTTTTTCTTGAGTTTCTTAATATATAATATTATATTAAAAACAAGTTGAAATACTTGCGGTAGGTAGTTTCAATATTTTGGTAATTGCCTAACAGTGTTTTGTTTTGGCTTTTTGCCCAAAAAAATGACTTACTAGCTTCGAAAAACTCACACACAATCCTAAAAATGTGTTGTTTTAAAATAATATTGCACTCTTTCACATTTCACATTCTCTGACTTTAAATAAATTCATTTTTAGAAATAGTGACAGCTAACAAACCTTCCTCATCGCAAAGATTTCAAACTGATTGCTTTAATCCATTTTTTTTTATGCTCTACACTCATTTGTCTTATAATGTGTTCATAATTTTTACAACTGATAAAAAACAATGACTTATGATAAGAAACAAATATTGATAACAGTACTTTATTTAAAATATTTAAAAATTCTTTAATGCATCTTGCAACCAGATAGGTGTTTTACAGGTTAACGAAAAAAATCTATTTTTTAGTTAAATCTATATATAAGATTATAAAATCAATAATCTGTGGTAATTAAATCTGTTAACGCTTCATGTATATTTTATTTAAACACTGAACATAGAATCCCTAAAGTGTCATGTATTTTTGATGACCTCCGTGGTTGAGCGTTTAATAGTGATTGTCGATTACAAATCCATAGGTTACGGGTTCGAACCCCGTGTGCAAATAAATTTTATTTTATTAGTACCTATGTGATATTTCACATTAATTAAACGTAAAATACTTTATCATACCTTTATCTTCTGCAACAGATTAGTCTCATTATCGCTGTGGTGAAGACCACCTTTCAGAATCTAAATGTTCCTTGAAATAAGTTTTAGTCGTGTTTAGTGACCGAATCTGAATGGCCAGGTACTTCCCAACCTTCACCCCAATTAGATGCCATAGTTACACTACTTCCGGACAATTCAGAGCAGTTGGAACTCTAGCCTATTCAATGCTGGTTACTAGACATAGCTAAAGCTATTTCATACTAAATTCAGCTTTAAATGCTGGTCTCATGCATAGGCAAAACACACTAAAAACATTTATTTGATCTTCACGTGATTTTGAACCCGCAACCTCTGAGCCCAAAAATATAATCTCTCTTATCACTCTACCACTAATCTTGACAAAATTCTTTGTTACTGAATATTTGCTTATAAAACCGCCTGTATATTAGTCATTGAAGAAATGAAAAGTACAGATTTTTTTTATCTTAACTTTTACAACATAAAAGTTTAAAGCCCATCTTATATACACCAGTAGCAAAACAATCCCAATATGGGCTATGCATTACCGTTAAAGAAAAATAGTCCTTCAATTGTATTTACCTTTCTTATTAGTTAGTACCACACCTTGATAGTGACACAATTTTTTTTTACATATTCTTAAAACATCAATAGTTTATAAAGTAATAATTCAATTAAATTTATTCTTCAGTTCAATAATTTTATCCACTTTTAATCCTAGATATTTATCTTTATACACTTGAGAAGATATCAGTAAAAACAGAGAATTACCCAGCAAACTCGAGTGGCTGAATGTAAAAATACTGTGAAGCAAAGCAACACACTTATCACATTATTTAATTGTTTACCTTGTCCGTTATCACCCTATCACACATTCAGAGTATATGTACATGTAATTGGTGATGAGACAACTCCATACCGGTAGGTAGGTAATGCTTACTGTACTCAGTAATTGCAGATTTGTGAATTATACATGTTGTAACCTTACAAAATAAATAATAATGTTTCGGCATATTATTTTGTTTATAATATTGAATTAACATAGTTATGTACCTATATATCAATCGATAAGCACAAAATTACCTTATTTATACTAATACTTAGTCTCGTTTGTACCTAGATTGCATGCAATTACAGTTCGATGGCCTCCGTGGTTCACATTTAAGGCTCTTAACTAGCAAGCTGGAGGTCGCGGATTCAAATCACAGCATGCGCAAGTAAATTTTATTTGATTAATTTGTGTTAATTCACAAATTGCTCATTTAAAATAATATGTAGTATATTTGCGGCACATTCCAGAGTGGATAATATTCTCAGTATCGCCCTGGTGTAAGACTACCATTCAGAATTGAAACATTGCTTGAAATGGTTTTGGCTGTGTTTGGTGACCAGATCTGAATAGCCAGGTCCTTCCACATCTTCCTTTTCCCTATCGCCTTCCCCTCCTCACTATCTTCAGCCTCACAACATACCCCAATTGGGGATGCCGTAGTCTCACTGTTCTTAGTCTGGGCAGTTGGGACTCCTGTGTAGTTTCACATACGGGAATTAAGTTATAGGATAGCTAAAATAAACATACATCATGTTTTATTTCATAATTTCTTTAACAAATTATAGAAGTATCTTTAGTAATTTTCCGCTAAATTATTATGCATATATCATTTGTTTGTAAAAGCCCATATGATAAATAAATTTATATTGACCGAAGAACAAAGATATGATATGATTTTTATAGCACTACACCCTGTATAATCTGTAAAATAATATTGAAATGCGGGAACCCAACAATAGCAGATAGTGACAGTGCAATGAACATTATAACTTACACCTAGTAGTTGCAGTTTTATTGCTTCTGACGTCAGTAATTTTATGGAATTGTTGGACTGTTCTGTATTGTCTCTTTTTTATTTAAAGCTAATTAAATATCTGTATCCATTGCCCGTTGATATTAGTCTACTTGAGATGATGTGCAATCAACATGAATAATTAAATATCTTTGTCTACTGCCCGTCTATATTAGTCTACTTCAGATGATGTGCAATCCACATAAATAATTAAATATCTTTGTCTACTGCCCGTCAATATTAGTCTACTTGATATGATGTGCAATCAACATGAATAATTAAATATATTTGTCTACTGCCCGTCAATATTAGTCTACTTGATATGATGTGCAATCAACATGAATAATTAAATATCTTTGTCTACTGCCCGTCAATATTAGTCTACTTTTTTTTTTTTGTATTAGGCAATTCACCCTAAAGAGAGTGCTTTGTATTAGTCTACTTGATATGATGTGCAATGAACATGAATAATTACATATATTTGTCTACTGCCCGATGATATTAGTCTACTTGAGATGATGTGCAATCAACATAAATAATTAAATATCTTTGTCTACTGCCCGTCAATATTTATTTATTTTTAATATCAACCGTATAAAATATACCATACACAGTAAATTATAAACAGTGACATCAGAAAATATACAATTAAAGTTAGAGATACAAGTACATGCAAAACTTATAGGTAGACTAGGTTAGATTAGTATTGATTGAAATATATGATAGTATAGATACATGATATAATGATATAATATAACGGGCATGTGCCTAGCATGGTGGTCGAAAAATTCCTCAATGCATGTAACTAATAATTTTTTGAATAAAGAAACTTATTAAAAAAAATAAAAAATATTGCAATAGCTAAAATGTATGCATTTATTTTCAGGTTTTGGTTGAAAGTAGGTAAGTGCCAAACAAGCTGTTGGTTCACCGTATTGAATATTATTATTGACCCAAGTTTCCTCAGTTGCCCCAGGCAGTTCATTTTATATACATATTTATTTGACCTTTTACGTAAGTATGAGTAGACTTACATTTTATTGGTTATGATTTAAAAGATATGATATTAAAGCCTTTTTGTACCTAGCTTCTGTGCAGTTAAACAGATCCGCTACATCTGCGTACCTATTACTAATTTCATGTAATCTAGGTACAAGCGAGCGTTTGAAATGTTCAGTCTTAGAATTATTACAATTAAAGAGGGTTTTAGAACGAGTAGCTCTTATGGGTACATGAAATTCAATGAGGTTAATTAAATCAAGGCTGTCTACACTACCATTTACAATTTTGAACATAAATATTAAGTCGGATATAATTCTTCGATCTGAGAGTTTTAATAAATTAATTAATTTTTTCACTAAGTAATTATAGTTTATACTTTCAATGGGAATACCGAGTTTAAAGTTAATGTGTCTTAGGAATTTGTGTTGAATTTGTTCTATTGAATCTCAATGTATTTTATAATGGGGGGACCAGATCGAGGAGTTATATTCGACTTGACTTCGAACTAAAGATGTATACAAAATTTTCAAGGTTGAAATATTTCTGAAGCCTCTGGAGTTTCGAAGAATGAACCCAAGCATTTTCATTCTCTTATTGTTAATTGAGTTTATGTGAGATATAAAGTTTAATTTAGAGTCGAAAATGATACCCAGGTCATTAATTTCTTCGACAAAGGTAAGGGTTGAGTTATTAAGTTCATATGAATAAATAATTGGTTGACTTATTTTGTAAAATCTTATTGAATGGCACTTATTTATATTGAGATATAGTTTATTTAGAGTGCACCAATTAATCAACCTGTTTAAGTTATTTTGTAGACTGATACAATCTTCAACGGTTTTACTTTTTTAAATATTTTTAAATCGTCTGCAAAAAGTAATACATTTATATCGTTTTCAAATATATTAACAATATCGTTTATAAACAGTAAAAATATTAGTCTACTTGAGATGATGTGCAATCAACATAAAAAGTATTTTTATATGGCTTCTCCTCATATTTTTTGACACATATAACATAAAGATCAATGATGGAAATGATGCTAGTGGTAAACAGTTGTGTTGACCTAGAAATTTAATTTTTAAAAGCTATATAAATTTTGTGAAGATGGAGCTCAAGATTTAGGAAGATTAATTAAATTCACCTGCACAACTAGATTTATTTATTTATTTATTTAGACGCCGTAAAAGGCTTTTACAATATACATGATTTATGTTTACAGTGGTTCACAGGAGCGAAACAGTATTATGTTGAACAGAATAATTACTGAGAAATTATGTTGAAAATTAAACAAGAATAACATCTGGTATACATAGGTACAATAGCATTTTTATTTTCAATCCGTACAGTAATTTAGTATTGAGGTTATTGTTACCTTCAATATTGAATTTGGTTGAATTTGCTGAGAACTAAGAGTTAGCTCTATTGAATCAGGGCTGTCAGTAAGACATCTCATAACAATTTTGGGAAAAATTATAGTTTTGATTAAGTATATAACACTCTTCTGTCTGATATCTGATGTAAGTGCATAGTTTAGGTTCTGTGATAACTTATGAATAGAATGGTATTATGCCTAATAACATTGATAATTACGACAGAGGTATGTTATTATAGCCTTCTTATAACTATATTCCGTGCAGTTGAACACATCTACTACTTCTGAGAAAGCATTGCCAACTGCATGCAATCTAGGTATAAGCGAGTTTCTAAATGACTCAGTCCTGATATTGTTATTGAAATTAAAAAGAATTTTGGATCGAGTGGTTCTAGTGGGTATATGGAAGGTAATTAGGCTTAATATATCAGGGCTGTCTATAATACCATTGACAATTTTAAAAATAAAAGTCAAATCGGAAATAAGTCTTCTATCTGAGAGTTTAAGGCGAAATAGGTAGACTTGACCTGAAATTTGGCATTTTTGAGGTCACTTTTAGACGTATGGACACTTTTCTAGAAAAAAACACAAATTGGTTTCGAAAGATCGTTATTTTATCTTGTAAAGTAAGTTGTAAAATTTTGGAAAATTATATTATTTTCATACCATAATAAAGTGTTACCGTTGGACGATATGCAGATTTGTTGCATTTTCAAAGGCGAAGTTGTATCATACAACAAATATTTCAAATCATATAATAATACAGTATAAACAATCAATAAATTATCTATCATATATATGTATAAGAATTTTGTTTTTATTTCAAATAAAATTACTAATAAATAAATCCGAGGACGCGTTTTGTGACGAAAATCCCTCAATTTGACTATTTATTTATGACCTTACAAATTGGTATAGTTGAGATTTTTTTACAAAAATAATTTACTATGATATTATTGAATCATTAATAATAATTTATGGCCAAGAAATATATTCTTAAAGTATATAATAGTAATTAATTTTGATTAGCGTTTTTTGTTTGTTCGTCGATTCGGATTGCCACGGCGCAAGCCGAAATTTCGTCAGTATCCGCTGCGACAGGGCGGTGAATGGTCGTTCGGTTCGTGCCGGTCTAGTAAATAACATTTTAACGAAATTCCTCGTTTAAAAATGGGTAGAAAAATACTATCGGACAAAAGTTTTATAAGAAAACAAAAATTTCGTCATCAAAAACGTACATGGGAGAAATATTTGTAGAAAAAAAAAGGGTTAGTCATATTTAATTATCCTTGTACATTGTACGTACTCTATATGCTACAGGGTCGTTCAAACGAATCAGTCAGAATACGCATATATTTTTTATAACATTTAGCGATAATTTTGTGTTGTTTAATTTTCAGGGAAAATAATCAACTACCAACGAATGATTGTGATTCTGAAGCAAATATTGTCTCTAAAATTCCGTCGGTATTTTTTTTTTTTTTTTTTACAGTAATACCGCACAAGAGTCCCAACTGCTCCCGTCTGGAGCCAGTGAGACTATGGCATCCCCAATTGGGGTATGTTGTGAGGCTGAGGGTATTGGGGAGGGGAGGGAGATGGGGAAGAGGAAGGTGGGGAAGTACCTGGCTATTCAGATCTGGTCACCAAAGACGGCTAAAGCCATTTCAAGCAACGTTTCAATTCTGAATGGTGGTCTTACACCAGGGCGATACTGAGAGTATTTTCCACTCTGGAACGTGCCGCAAATATACTATATATTATTTTTAATTAATTAATTGTGAAATAATAACACAAATTAATCAAATAAAATTTGCGCACGCCGGGTTCGAACCCGCGACCTTCGGATCTGTAGTCAAAAGCGTATACCACTAGACCACGCCGGCCGTCAAAGCCGTATGTGTAATTTACATTAATATTATTATTATTTTATTATGTAAATAGGTAATACCTACAATATATTGTGAATCATGGATATTATGGTGACCGAAACCGTCAATATCGGGGTATTTATAAACTAGCAATTATTCCCGGCGTTACGCGAGTTACACTCACAAAACCATACCCTTGTATACATGGTGTCGGGCAACGCGTAATATATTACTGTGACCGATTCAACTCTAATTACCGCGGTAATTATAAACATGCATTTACTACCCGGTGTTGCGCGATTTACGCGCATGCAACATTACCACGTGTACACGGTGTCGGGAAACTCGTGGTGAAATTACGGTGACTGAAACCGTGAATATCGCGGTAATTATAAAATATCAATAATTCCCGGCATTACGCGAGTTACACGCACAAAACCATACCCTTGTATACATGGTGTCGGGAAATGTATGGTATATTACGGTGAATAATTTCTATTCTATTGTCCAATTCCCTATTACATAGGTATAATTCAACATATTTAATATTTTTAGTGTTACTTTTTGTCAGTTTCATAATGTCATATTGTGAATTGAGCTTCTTGTTTTAGGAGAAAAAAACGAGGTTATTTTGACATACTTACTTTAAGTATTAGAAATAAAACTTACTGGTAATACCTATCGTACAAACGGATAAATATGTAAAACGAGAGATTTTTTACAATCAAACTTAATGTTAAACACTTTTGTAAAACCTATGTAAAATAAAATTTAAAAAAAAACAAGTGAACAAAAATATTTGAAAAATTAACAAAAAATGTTTATTCAAATACCTACCTATTTTGTACCTACTATGTCAACGCACTGCATTTGTAATTATTTATGTTTACGCACTCCGACGTATAATTTATAAATATGTATGTAACTACTCATTAGGAAGAAAGCTACAACCGAAAATTCAAACACAATAATTGTTATTTCATCGGAACCATGCTGTAGGTTTCGGCCGCCGTGCGGAGTGTATGGCTGGCAGTGGAATGAATATGGTATTTCGTATTTCTGTCTCGTTCTAAAAAAACGTCCGATCGCCAGACCGTCTTTTGACCAAATTCGAATTCGCGGCCGCTGGTTAATACGCCTTAAGTAAGTTTAATTCTTTCATCAAGTGATAGTAATTTATTGATTCTATAGGTAGACCGAGTTTATAGTTAATGTATCTTAGGAATTTATGCTGAATTTTTTCAATAGAGTCGGAGTGGATTTTAAAGTAAGGACACCAAATAGGAGAATTATATTCGATTTGACTTCGAACAAGTGAGGAATATAAGATTTTTAGTGTTGAAATATTTTTAAAGTCTCTGCCATTTCGGAGAATGAAGCCGAGCATTTTTAATCCTTTGTTGGTGACTGTTTCTACATGTGAAAGAAAGTTAAATTTTGAATCGAAAATAATGCCGAGATCGTTAATTTCACTTACAGAGGCGAGAGAAACATTATTAATTTTGTATTGATAGTTAAGGGGTTGTGTTGTTCTGAAAAATCTTATAATGTGGCATTTACTAATATTGAGATAAAGTTTGTTAGTTTTGCACCAATCTTGAAGTTTATTTAAATTTAATTGAATTTGAATACAGTCATTTATTGTTTTTATAATTTTAAATAGTTTAAGGTCATCGGCAAAAAGTAGCACTTCAACATTTTTATCAAATACAGTAACAATATCGTTTATGAAAAGGAGAAACAGTATTGGGCCTAAATGTGACCCTTGGGGTACACCGCTAGTAGCTATGAATTTGTGTGAAAGGTTAGAATTATTTTTTACTTGTAGATTTCTATTTGTTAAATAGCTTTTTATCCATTCCAATAGTTTACCCTCAATTCCGATTTGACTAAGTTTATTGAGAAGAATTTTATGGTTAACTTTGTCAAACGCTTTTACAAAGTCTGTATATATTGAGTCGACTTGGGTTTTGTTTTCGAGTGAACATGCTATAAAATTTTCATATAAGGAGAGATTTGTTAGTGTGGATCTGCCTGGCATAAATCCATGTTGATTAGTTACAATGATGTTGTTAATATGTATGGAGATTTTATCGAGGATAAGTTTTTCAAACAGTTTGGGGATAGTTGAGAGCATGCAGATGGGTCGGTAATTAGTGACATCATGAATATCGCCTTTTTTAAATACAGGTGTTAGATAGCAATTTTTCCATAGGTCGGGGAAGCAGCCAGAATTTAATGATTGGTTAAATATATGACATAGTGGATTGGCTATTATTGATGCACAGTTAATTAGAAAGGCAGGACTAATTTTGTCAGGACCCGCTTTTTTCTTTAAGTCGAGTGTTTTTATTTTGCGTATAACATCAGGAACATTTATATGTAAAGCGGGAATGTGGACCGATTCCTTTGGATGAAAGGGTGGAAGTTGAACATTTGGGATATCATTATCGTAAACATTTTTGAAGAAGTCGGCAAACAAATTAACGATGTCATTAGTATCACTACTACTTTTCCCTTCGAAATACATGTAGGTTGGTAGGCTAGGTTTGTTTTTTCTTAGTGAGTTTACATGTGTAAAAAAGTTTTTGGTATTTGAAGGAATAGACTTTTCTGTGTTGAGTATGTATGTTTGATATAATTTTTTGGAGAGCTTTTTACAGTCAGTTCTATATTTATGAAATATTTTGTAGTCTGAGATAGAGTTGCTCTCTTTGAAATTTTTGTGCCAGATTTTTTTGTTAATTATTAAGTGTTTTAAGTCATTATTAAACCATTTGGGGAACTTTGATGGTTTGAATTGAATTAAGGGAACATATTTTTCAATAGTCGTGTTGATGATGGAGTAAAAAGATTCAAGATTTTGGTTAACATTTGTGTTTTTGTCTAAAAAGGACCAGTCTGTACTTTCTAAGTATTTTGTTATCAGTGGATAATCTGCCCTTGCAAAATTGTATGAATATTTAGGAACACTATTAGAGTAAATGTTTAGGAAGTTGTTAGTAATGGTGATGTTTAAGGGAGGATGGTGGGAATCTTCGGGAAGAAGGGGGTCTATGGATTTACATAATTTTACTGAAGGATCGCTACTAAATGCAAGATCTAGTAAGTGGTGATTAGAGTTGTATACGTTATTAATTTGTTTAAGACCTAGGAAATTTGACATATTTATAATTTCACGAGCATTAGCAGATGTATTAAAATGAGTTGTTGAGTTATCGCTATGGGTAATCCAGTCTATATTGGGAGTATTGTAGTCGCCGATTAGCAGCATTCTAGCTTCCGGATATTTGAGCTTGAGGGCCTCTACATCTTCAATGTGGTTTACGTAAATTTGTGTAATTGATCCGGGAGGAATATAAACACATCCAAGAATGATTTTTCCTAGGTTCGTCTTGAGTAGTAGGAAAATTTGTTCTATATTTTTGTGTTTGCATTTTAGCCTGGATGAAGTTATAGATTTGGTGACTGATATTAATACACCTCCTCCTCTTGATTTGGTGCTGGTGGCGGTACTTCTATCTAAGCGGTAGGTGTTGTGTGAAGTGAAGCCTAGTTCTTCTGTGTTAAAGGACGGATCCAACCAAGTTTCAGTCAGGAAATATATATGAAAGGGATGGATTGGAATCGATGATCTTAGCTCATTAAGTTTTGTGCGGCAGCCTCTGATATTCTGATAGTAAGCCATGATTGGTTTTAGTTTTTTGGGTTACTATTTACAATAACAGGTTTATTATTTTTGTATTTTATTGTGAGTCCAATCTCACCATCTTTGGTTCTTTGTTCTAGTGTTAAACGTAGCTTGGTGAGATAGTTTCTTTGAGCTGGGGTTTGGTCTGAATAAATTTTAATACCGGGGTATTCGGTTATGTTGTTCTTTTTCTTCAGTATGTCTATGGCTTGGATGGAACTGTCAAGGATGACTTTAAGAGGTCGAGGTTTGTCAGGTTTTGTGATTCCCAGACGAAAAGTTGTTATGTTGGCTCGGGTGATGGATGAGTTAAGAGTTGTTAGTGTGGTTAAGATTCTCGTTGTATCATCAGTATTTTTTTCTATATGGGAACTGGCTGAGCTTTCAGGGAAGTTAAAAATAATTATGTTTTTTGACCGTTTTTTCCTCTCTTCGAGCTCATCGGCAGCTTCACACATTGATACAGTTGATGAGTTTGTGGATTCTTGTGATGAGTTTGAATCTATCAATTTTGAAGAGACCATGTGCTCGTACGACTTGACCTGTCCCTCGAAAATTCCAACTTTTACACCTACATCCAACATAGTGCCAGAGAGGTTGGACAGTTTATTGAGTAGTTTGGTCATCTGATCTTTAGTTAGTTTTAAAGCGGGATCCGTTATGTTACTGTATAGAGCACTAATTTCTTCTTTCGCTTTATTGATATAAGAAAGAGCATCTGTGGCACTCATCTTGCAAGTTGGAATTTATAAAATTATTTTTATTTTATTTTATATAATATAGCGGTGACAACCCTGCACTTGAGTTGTCTGTGACAAGTTAGATGGGCTATTCACTTGCACACTTCGATACTCTGAATGTGTATGTCAGTAGTACTTCCTTCTGTATGGCGTTTGTTTGTGTGTGTCTAATGCGCTCTGGTGACAGTTGAGATTTGAGATATTAAGTTATAAATAAAGAGTTACCAGTTAGGCAGCTGCAACTATTATTTCACTGTTTAAGTTTAGATTTTAGTTGAGTTTTTGTAATAAAAATCACTACATAGAGTCCTTAGATTAATGTTTACTGTTAAATTTTGTGGAGCAAAAAAAGTATGTGTTCACTGTGACACTTGGTATTGTTGTATGTATATATTATATTTACGTCGTAACCGTATTATTTACAAACTTGATAATAAGCATTGTTCAATCGATGTTACGACACTCAGTCCAAACTAAAAATCTGTTTATTTGAAAGTTTGAAACAGATATATAAAATAACTAACTGACGTTTACCCGGCGTTGCTGGTAGTTAACCTTATGAGATTTTTCTGTAGGCCTTTTTAAGATATACAATTCCGTAGTACATTATGTTGATTTATCTCATAAGGTTTAGACAGCGTTAGCAATGTAAGCGCCATAAAGTAATTTTTTTACGACTTGATTACAAAACATCGTATTTTCTCTACTCTCTATAAATATAATATGCATGTATTATATATATAAACCTTCCGGAAGAAATCCTCTAAATGATAGTGTAAACCCTATCAAAATCTGGTGCATAGTTTAGAAGAACCAAGCGCACAAACAGAGAGACGTGGAAAGCGACTTTATTTTATATTATTTAGTGATTTTGTATACACCTTTGTATTGTAGCTGTTCTGTAAATCACCCAATCGGTCGTAATATCATAATAATCAATTTGGGATGCAGGTTTGTGTACCGCCGCCCCACAAACCATTTATTGGATAAACCTCTGCCATAGGTCACCCCAAGTGGTTCACTATGTTTGGTGATTTAGCAGGTGTGCCCGGTTCATCAGGGGAGATGTGTTCAGGATGCGCCTGCCGACCACCTGTGTGACGTGCCAGATCGGGAGAG
This sequence comes from Hesperophylax magnus, assembly GCA_026573805.1. NCBI lineage: Eukaryota > Metazoa > Arthropoda > Insecta > Trichoptera > Limnephilidae > Hesperophylax > Hesperophylax magnus. The sequence goes on from JAIUSX010000052.1 coordinate 607,228, forward strand.
GCTGGTTTGGGGAGACCTTTTGACCTCTCCAACTGGTTTCTCGACCCATCGCCACAGCAGTGGGATATATGTATACAACACTCCTCATACCTTTTTACTTCCTAGAACTTCCTTTCCTTAAGAACACCCTCCAAGCAGCATCCCCAAAGCGGGGTTAATGTAAAAAAAAAACTTCAACTACAACATCAATAATGTCATACTTTTTAATCTCACCACTCTAGTTGACTAAAAATTCAAGGACCGTCACTGTTTACAACTCATGTTTATTTTTAAAGTAGTAAACTTACTACACATTGCGTTGTAACTACTTACATAGTAACCTACTTACTTCTTTATTACTTATTCTTGATTTATACTTATTGAACTCTTTTGTAGAACTTTCTGTGATAGTGTAACTGCATACTAAAATTTTACCTACTTTTCTTTCTTTCTTTCTTACTTGTTTTATTGTGTTATGTACTATGCTTCTTTTTTTGTATAACTTACCTATAATAATATCTTCTTCTTCTTCGATGGCGCTACAGCCCATATCGAGCTTTGGCCTCCTGCAACAGTCGCCTCCAACTCCTCCTGTCCTCAGCGGCTGACTTCCAGTTTGTCACCTGGAGAAGCTGTGCTGCATCTCCTCTTACCTCATCTTCCCACCTCAGTCTGGGTCTTCCCACTTTTCTCTTTCCACCTGGGTGACCAGTCAGAATTCTTTTTGGGACGCGTGTATCCGGCATTCTCTGTACATGCCCAGCCCATCTCAGCCTGAGGAGTCTCATGTGTGCAGAGATGCTAGGGGTCTTATATATATCGTACAATTCTATATTGTGCCGGATACGCCACTGTTCGCCCTCTTTCACGGGTCCACATATTCTTCTCAGCACCTTTCTTTCAAAAGTATCCAGCATTTCAGCCATCTTTACCGTCAGTGTCAGCGCCTCACATCCATATGCCAATACAGTTCTTACAATGGTCTTATATATGGTTATTTTGGTTTTTCTGTGGACACTACGTGACTTAAACACTGGCAGCAAAGAGAAGTATGTTTTGTTGGCTGCTGTGATTCTCCTTCTGATTTCTGCTGGATCCTCATTGTTCTCTGTCAGGCTGGAGCCCAGGTAGGTGAATTGATCGACCACTTCGTATGAGTGTTGTCTTTAAATAGTGCACTACTTCTTCTGTGTGAAGGGTTCCTGCTCTGTACCATCATTTTTGTTTTGTCAACATTAACTCGCAGTCCTACTTCCCGCGCCGCTGTTTCTAAAGGGTCGAAGACCTCCTTAATGGCTGAAATTGATCTTCCGACAATGTTGATGTCATCCGCATATCCGACAACTTGACTGCTCTTGAAACAAATATTGGAGCCAGTGTCTATTAGTGTTTTTCGTATTACATGTTCGAGCACAATGTTGAAGAGAGTGGGAGCCAGACTGTCCCCCTGTTTAAGTCCCTGTGATACTGTAAATCCTATAATAATATACATATCTACATTCAAAAGTAAAGGCGTGAAAAAATAAATAAATTTATGGTCATGAGTATATTACGATGCAGTGGTAGATACTCTAGAAATAGTATTTTTCAGTGCAGCATATAAGCATTTTTTATAGTTTATTTTCAATGAATTGTTACATTGTGTTGTCCTTCAACAATTTATTCAGGAAATTAGGTAGGTAGGTATGTATTTAAAATATTAAAAAAACTTTATGGAAGAAGTAATAAAAAAAGTTACTTAATTTGAAAGTAGTCACCATGTAGTATTTTGTACCAGGGCCGAATTAAGACTTATAGAGGGAATTATTAAGAACGAGCAGTTAAAAACCCGCTCCGTGGGTTTTTTGCTGCTAGGCCCTGCGGGTGGCACTTGGTTGGACTTCGCCCAGTTTAAGTGATACTAACAACAATTACATTTAATAGGTACATATTAGGTCATTCACAGAGAGAGGGTGAGTATATATTAGTACTGGGTGTTGACGATAATTCCATCCAACGCCAACGTCGTTATCGTTGGCGATTTTCTACTGTTGAAAATAACTGTTGAAAATAACGCCGACGTTGACGCAACTATAATTGATTATTTCTAGTGATTTATTAACTCAGGTCTGTTTTTGGTGCTTAATTCTCCATACTTGATGAAACCTCATTCATCACATTTGTTATTATATTTTTTTAGATAATTTACTAATATCTACACTTATTCAGATTATCATAAAGCATTAAACGTTATAAAAAATTACGGTCCAAGTATTTCGAATTTCAATGCTTATTCAGTTTATTTATTTGTAAGAATATAATGTCCAGTTTTGAAAAATTAATAAGATTAGACGTTTTTAAGAAAAATAAAACCATGACTTACATTATTTGATAGGTTTACTCCAAGCTCAGTCTATTTAAGGTCCCACTTTTTTTAGCACAGTTCAGACGTTTTTACACATCAAATTATTTATGTACAATATTTACGGTTATTAAGTCATTTAAAGGTTATTTACAGATTGTTTTTTTACGCATTTCTATATTTTCGAATCCATATTCAAAAACACCAGCTGTCGCACTTTTACAGCCTTAAAAATGCACCTGCGGTCGGATATAATTTGTCCAGTCTTGGAAAAAATTCGTTCACGAGGAACGGATTTTGCTACAATACCGCATTGTTCTATGAAGATTTTTTCAAATTCGGAAAATATACTCCTTCTTCCTTCCACCATTTCAGGGGACAACTCTTTCTATCAAGAAGATCCATTTCGAGATACATGTCCAGTTCTTTGCGGAATTTGTTATTTGGATTATTCACTGGTTTAATTTTTTCGACTACTGAATTTAATGCATTCCAAAATGATAAGGGTTCGTCTGAAGATTCTGTTTGATTTTCAGAAATATCTTGCGAATAGTCTTGTTCTTCCAAGGGAGTAGGTACCCCCCTTAACAAAAGTTTGTGAACTATATTTTTAAACACATTAACAGTGTTGGGATTAGAGTAATAAATCACCATCTGTTCAACTGTTTAATATTTATCATCAGTCCAAAGTTCAATCACACTACGACATAAACATTAATAATTATTATTCAATTAGAAATTAGTTTAGTCATCAAATTTATATCAAACACTTATGTATTTTTACATAAATCACTAAGTAAAACAATTAACAAAAAAAGATTGAATAGACGCGCGACAAGCCAGTACAATCAAACTAAACGTATAGGAGATCGACACGATACTAAAAAAAAAAACAAACAAAAAATAGATCAAAATCGTATTAGGGAATTCCTAAAAAACGCGCAGTAGGTACGTACATTACCAAAAGACCATTTCAAATTAGGCATAATATTGTTCACGAATTGTAATCTCTTGACCCTTTTGATTTAACAAGCCAACACTGTTGAAAACAATAGGTACAAAACGTAGCTAAGCGGCCGACGTTGGTTATTTTTTGCTTGTCGTTGATAAATTTGTTTGTCCCTTGGCGCTGTGTATCGGCCGTATTGAATGGAAAAATAAAAGAAAAACGTCTAGCAGGAGTTACATAACCAAAAGACCATTGGAAATATCGAGTAATGTTGTTCACGAAGTGCAAACTCTTAACCCTTTTATTTATTAGGCAGTTGAATCGTTGACTGCGTTGAATAATATTCGCAAGTAGGTATTATATTTCCACTATTGGCGCTAATTATTTTCAATAGCGTTGGACGTTGAAACAATATAACTATTGTTTCCAACGGCTAGTTATATTTTGATACAGTACTAGTATATATGGTTAATAGATTATTACAATATAGCGCCCCTGAGGTGATATCTCACAAAAGCGGCGCTATACAAATTGTCCAATAAATTAATAAAAATAATGTTTCCATTTTATTGCGTACATATGCATTGATATACAACGGGAATAGATAAAATAATGTAATCTTATTAAACTTGATTTCATTAAAACACAAATAACTTTGTTTACATCACTTTATTATATACAACCACTACATGTTTCATGAACGAAGTTCACCTCATCAGGAGTAAGAAATATAGATTACAATTGGAAAGAAGAAGTGGAAGGAGGGGGGAGGGGTTAGAGTGGGCGAGGTTTATCAGAATTAGGAATTACAATATCGTTAGACGGGAAAGACCAGTTGAGTGGGAAAATATTTACTACAGAGTTTATTTAAGAAAATTCTTGTTAATTATATCTGCTTTTATATTAACATGTTTTCTAATTTCTAAAAATATAAATTATTTATTTGCGATGCTTTATATCCTGTGTGAAGTATTTTAACTTCACACAGGCCTGAATTTTTATCAAGTGTGATCATTATTCAAAAGATGATCAAACTCAGATTCACTATTTCCATTTAGAGCTCCGATATGTTCTTTAGTTCTGACTTCAAAATATATACAACGGGAATAGATAAAATAATGTAATCTTATTAAACTTGATTTCATTAAAACACAAATAACTTTGTTTACATCACTTTATTATATACAACCACTACATGTTTCATGAACGAAGTTCACCTCATCAGGAGTAAGAAATATAGATTACAATTGGAAAGAAGAAGTGGAAGGAGGGGGAGGGGTTAGAGTGGGCGGGGTTTATCAGAATTAGGAATTACAATATCGTTTGACGGGAAAGACCAGTTGAGTGGGAAAATATTTAAAAGAGAGTTTATTAAAAAAAATCTTGTTAATTATATCTGCTTTTATATTAACATATTTTCTTATTTCTAAAAATATTAATTATTTATTTGCGATGCTTTACATCCTGTGGGAAGTATTTTAACTTCACACAGGCCTGAATTTTATAAAACACGTATTTGTATGTATAGTGAGATGCAATAAATAAAACATATATAGTAGTGACGTGCCCTACGACGGTACAGCTAATTATGAAGATATTATAATAATAATCATTTTTATTCCAGGTTGTGGGGAGGTTAGTGCAATCTCACACGTCCGAAACAGATATACACATTGATTTTACAATAGATATAAATATGAATTCAATTTTTAACTGCCCTGGCGTCATAAGTGTGTTGTCGCTACATGTACCTCCCAAACATACTAGATGGAATATTTTATTTCACCATAATAACTTCGTATTCAATTCTATTATGGAGAGGGTACATAGGATGGGCAATGAGTTAATGGATGTCGCTGATATTTTCAAAATTTATAAATCTAGACACATACAAATCCAAATTAATTCAGCATTTTTTAGTTCATGTAAATAATGATTAGATAATGCTTAGTTAATTATTCAAATATTTTTAACTATTTATTTATTTTTATTACATATACATAAATTTCAAGAGTTTTTGTAAGAGTTATTAGTAACTGTATTTTATGCTTCATTTTTTTATTTATTTATGTTATACTGTTGTTTTAAATTTATTTTGTAATCTTTATGTAAAAGCCCTGACATGATAAATAAAACATAATTATTATTTTTTTTTTTTGGAAATAGGTACAAGTCTGAAAATTTGTAAAAATAAACAGTAATAATGTACATAAAGCAATTTTTAAGAAATAGAAGAGAACCTAAAAATAAACAACAATTACGTGAATACAATGAACTTTACGAGATAAAAGAAAATCCAAAAATGAGCAATTAAGATCGGTGCGTAACGTAGGCCGTGGTCTTGAGTGGGCTTGGGCCCAGCGCTAACTCAGGAATGGTGCTTGGTTCTGGTAGGCTGCGGTCACCATCGTGTTAGCAGAGGCCATTAGCCGCATCCTGGCTCCAGTGACCCGGTGTCTCATCAGGCCGGCGAATCCATTTAGTCCTCGTTCCAATGGGATGGTCCGATGCTCTGTAGGGAACCCGCTTGCACAGCGTGGGTGCAATCTGTGCACCCTAAAGTTTAAGTTTAGACTTACGGAATTCAATACTTCATTCCTAGTTTCGTAAACATTGTAGATGCGCTGCTGTATCTTCTGTATCCAAATATGATTCTACAGGTGTCATTATATTGCATTCGGAGTTGTTCTATCGAACAAGTTCGGTAGTGACAATATAGTGTTATTATACTTGTAGCGATGCATTGTAGCGAAACACTCTAGTCGCAAAGCGAGTGTTCGGCGTTCCTACCTACAGTTCTGAAAGTTCTCGTTCACCCGGGCGCCTATATAATGAGGCGCGCCACGATGTACTAAGCCAGTCATTTATTAGCAGTTTTACGAGTGACCAACTAGCGAGAGCTGCGACTGCTTGCTGCGTACTGAAACGGCCGACCACCGGCCGCCGGTTCCCCCGCATCGCGTCCTGCTCTTTCTTCACCTCGCCTCTACAGGACCGGCTCACCTACACCCGGCTCTGCACGGACTACAATTAATTATCACCTCACGCACCTAGACCCTGCGACCACTTCGCCGGTCTGCGCCTCGGCCCCGCGGCATCGTCGCCGGCCTGCATCTCCCGCTCATCTGCCGAAAGGTCTATTGCACCTTCGGCTACCGCATTCACACTGGAGTACCCATAAGACTCCACGTCTTCACCAGTATTGAACACATCCACGAGTCCGGTCTCCACCAATGCGACGTCGACTCACTGACCCGTCCCTCGACCATATTTTCGCCGTCTACACCTAGTGTCATCTGCATCGGTCCAGCGTCATCTCCCAACTGCGCAATTCAACTAACTCGAATAAACGCTGTGACACAACACAACATGCATCTTTCATTGTCTCCTTACCAGATCCCCAAATACTTTTTTTCTATTTTAAAATATTGCCATTACTTGAGTGAGTTTTCTATTTAATTCTAACACAATTAATATACTGTATACAAATGCTTCTGCAAACATTATAAATCGTAAGTAAATGAACAAATAAAAATTTTTATTTTTTTTTTTTATATTAACTCCACACAGGAGGCCCTGAAGAAAATAATTTCCCTCAGGGCCTATGTCATCTTTGGGGATGCTGTGTGGGGGGTCTTTTTGTGGAGAGGAAGGAGTGAACATGGGTCTTGAAGAGTCCCATGTTGTAGGAGGGAGGAAACACAGAGGCCGGCAGTTCGTTCCACAGCCGAGCTGTTGAACTTAAGAACGAATCGTAGAAGCGACCCGTTCTCATGTGACAAATGTCAACCGTGTACAAATGTTGGGCGCGCGTTTGGCGTGTATCCCGACTACGCACCGGTGCCGAAGGGATCAATGACGCTAGTTCCTCTTTGGGTCTCCCTTCCCCTGATGCCCTAAGCACTTGCTTATTTTTCTTACTGCTTAATTCAGTCCTGTCTTTTACCTATGTAATTACTGTAATAATAGTTGAAAACAATAATCATTATAATTAGAGACAAGTCATAATAATGACACTAGGTACATGGAATAATTATTACTCTACCATAACGTTTGATTGAAGCTTGTAGCTTGAAGTATGGATCATAAAAGTCGCACATGTCTACGGCTACCTACAATGGATGTTATCAACACGTATTATTGTTTATCTAAGACTGTAAAATCTTATTCAGCCGGTGAAGATAAAAGAAAATTACTGCAATGTTTACCAACGTCTGGTTTTTTTCTCTACCAACTGCCATTTTAATTCACGATAGATAAAGCAAACGAAACCTGCGCCAGAGCAATATGCTCCTTGACTATGAAAACACAGAATCAAATCTCGGCAAGGGAAGGGAAAAAACATATTTCTTTTAAATAAATTCAAATGGAAAATCTTAAAAAAAATTCCAAGCTGGAGGTCGCAGATTAAAATCGTGGTGTGCGCAAGTAAATTTTATTTAATTAATTTGTGTTATTTCACTAATTACTCATTTAAAATAATATATACTATATTTGCGGCACGTTCCAGAGTGGAAGATACTCACAGTATCGCCCTGGTGTAAAGACCACCATTCAGAATTGAAACATTGCTTGAAATGGCATTGGCTGTGTTTGGTGACCAGTTCTGAATAGCCAGGTACTTCCTCACCTCCTCTTCCCCATCTCTTTTCCCTCCCCATTACCTTCAGCCCCTACAAAATACCCCCATTTGGGATGCCCTAGTCTCACTGGTTCTAGACGGTTGGGAGCAGTTGACGCTTATGCAGTTTCACATTTTAAAAATGTAGTGGTTTACTCTTTGTATCAATACTCCGCCTGATTAGAAACATTATTCATAATCGAAGCATTGCTTGAAATTCTTAGAATTATTTTCAGGACCAGTCAGGTTCTTATCTCGTGATCCTCCCCTCCTCCTTCTTTTTCCCCTGCCTCGCTTCGATCAGCCTCATGACATTTCCCAATTTAAGGATGCTGTCGTTTCACTAGTTTGATACTTGTTGAGAGATTTGTACAGTATAATATAAAAATAATTACCAATTTTTTAAAATGCTTCTTAAATTCTTAGCTCAATTTGGTGTTATCAATATGCATTGCTATAATATATAAATATTTTTTTTATTCATACAGATTTGGATCACATGTTTTTTTCTAAACACTACAGAATTTTACTGATATAAATATTTCAGTCATCCTCTGCAAACCTTACTCCAACTTGTGCTCTAATTGTGTCTTCCAGTTTAGCAATAGCGAGACTGTCATTCCAAGACATCACTGAAGACTCCAGAAGTCCTGAAAAAATAATATCATTTAGTTATGTATGCTCCAAGAATATCAATATCCATATATATATTTATTTTATGTAAATACTGCACAAAAGTCCCATCTGCTACCAACCGTCTGGAGCGAGTGAGACTATGGCATCCCCAATTGGGATATGTTGAGAGGATGAACTAGTGAGAGGGGAAGGAGATGGGGAAGAGGAAGTTGGGGAAATACCTGGATATTCAGATCTGGTCAACAAACATGGCTAAAGCTATTTCAAGAATTCTGATGGTGGTCCAACAACAGGGCAATAATGAAAGTATCTTCCACTTTTGAACGTGCCGAAAATATTCTATACAGGGTGTATCGGCAAGTACCTGACAAACTTTAACCAGCTATTCCTTAGCACATTTGGAGTAAAAAATGTTATGGGCGCTTTGCTGTCCGGTAACATTTTTTTTCCATTAAAAACAAAAAATAAATAAAAAATCCACACTCCGTCACTGTCATTTGCATTGTTTCTCGTGTTCAACAGCTGTTATTAGCAAGTGTATCAAAAAGTGTCCTCGCTCTTTCGTATACACTAAATAATAATAGTTAAAAATGAGACGAATGGTGCCGTGCCATTTCGTTGTGATTGTAAAAGCGCGCCAACGTACGTACGTACATTATTGAACGAAACTCGAACAAAATATTGCCAGACGGGTTTTCAAACTTTGACAAAGGATAAAACATTGTGGTGAAAATATGAATAGTAAATTTTTTATTAAAAAAAAATGTTACCAGACAGCAAAGTGCCCATAACATTTTTTACTCCAAATGTGCCAAGGAATAGCTGGTTAAAGTTTGTCGGGTACCTGTCGATACACCCTGTATATTATTTGAAATGAGAAAATTGTGAAATAAAACAAATTAATCATATAAAATTTACTTCCTCGATTTGAACTCGCGACCTCAGGATTGCTAGCCGAGATCCTTAGCCCTCGACCACGGAGCCCTACAACTGTCATGTTTGCAACTGTCATTATTTGAAATTTTAGAATTTTTTCATCACTATTGAAGAGGAAAGAGATGGAGAGGAGAGAATCCCGGGTGTTAACAAAACGGATATTAATTTTACTTAGTTCTGCTTGTTGCATGTAATATCCTGAAAAATCTCACTAAAGCTTACTTCTTATTAAGTACCTGCGAAAAACATCTACATACCTTCTTTAATGCATCTTCTGCACTCTTCAGCTTCGTAACGAAGACCACAGCTGTTGTCAAAGTTGAACTCGTGAGCTGCGGGTGGCAGCGGCCATTCTTTCCAGGTGCCATCGGGCATCTCAATCTTGTCCGGACACCAGAACAAAGGCAACTGAGGAAAACCACAAGATATTATATTTTTATTTTTTTTTTAATGATAAACTAATGTTTACAAGACAAGGTTTTATGCATAGCATAAAGGATAATAAATAATTATAAACAATAATTAGTCGCCCGAAAAAAAAAATAATAATAATAGTAAGCAGTAATTGTTGATTGAGGTACTATTACATATTGAATCATTTGGCGGGTTAGAAATAAGCCGACATAGCTCAGTGGATACAGAGCACCTGACCGGACATCAGAAGGCACGGGTTCATTTCCCGTTGGCGGCATTTATTCTTACTCGGGAGATATTTTCAATTTGTATTAATATTTCGGGCGACTAATTATTGCTTATAATTATTTGTTAGATATTATATTTTCAACACGGTTAGGTAACACAGTAATAATTTAACAAGGGCCAACTTTACGTGTGCTGATATTTTGCTTGGAATTTCAGTTCAATACATCAAAATTTTTCCTGATTTTTAGTTGATTTTTGTTTGCTGCATAATATTAAAAACAATATTATGTATACATACAATCGGCGTTACAAAAATTGCACATCTTCCAAAATAAGTTTCAAGCGCAAGTTTCCCCGAGTCAATACATCTAACCCAAACAATATTGATATCAATTGAAATTATATTTAACAACCTCTTATCAGACAATAGTTTAATTTCATAAACAATACAAATTTTCCGAGTACGCAATATTAAAAAAATATTGCCCATATACTCTTTGCAGGTGCCACAACTTGTGTCATCTTCCTGCTCAAGTGGTGGCACTACTGCAATCAGGGATGCGACAGTGTCGTGTTGCTCGGCAACTAAACATAAGCCGTTCAACAGGTTTTCCAACAGTTTCAAGAGACTATGGCTTCATCCAGAGGCGTGGATCAGGGCGACGACGGTGCACACCGAAAGAGATGATCGCTTTTAATATCTCATAAGATTTTGCAACAGGTGCGATTTTTGTGGAGCCGAGTGTATATACAGGAAATTAATTAGTTAGGACATGCATTTTTCCAACAAGATTCTAGGCAATCTAGTCAAGATAATAAGCGTAATTAACGTACGTATTCATTTGAAACAAAGAGGAGCACATTCACAACATTTAAAATTCAAATGCTTTTTTGAGGTAAATGTGTAATTTCTATAAATGTTCTCTCATTCATTTGAAGTAACCGTGATAAATCTTTCTTATACAAAAATGGTTCACCAAACCAAATAAACTGGTGAAACAAATTCATTTTCGGTATGTCAGTTAAAAAAACTAAAAATTGGTTCTGGGAAATGTAATTTTTGCGCATCATATTTTGGCATGAGACCCCAGATATGTTATTTAATTACTAACCCTAGCCTTTCCTTTGGTTCCGACCACCACAGCCTCATTAGAAAGTCGGACTTTGGAGTGTGTTGAAAAAGCGGTGGTTCCTCCGTTGGGGTAGGTGAGCACAACGGACACGGAGGTGTCCACTCCATTCTCGTTCAGGTGTCCGGCCGCCACCACCTTGGTTGGGGCGCAGCCGAATATCATCTGGGAGAACTGCAGAGGGTAAATTCCCAGGTCCAATACAGTGCCACCACCCAACTCTTTGTTCCTGGGAAAAAAATAATTTATTAAATTAATTATATCAAATCCTCTTTTGAAGATATCTCATATGTTTGCAGCAATGATAAATTAACATTTAAAAGAACACTGTAGTTTGACAAGGGTATGATTAGACATAAGAAAGCTTTATGGCTCATTGATTTTAAAAAAAACTACATACATTAAGTTATTGACTGACGAAAACTGCAACAGCACTTCCTGAATTCTAGGAAGATAGTGAATAGTACCGAAGATATAAACCGTCAAAATGTTTATATCTGCGGCTAATTGAAAAACTTGTGACATCACAACAAGTGCGCGGCGATACTGCAGCATAGACATTAGAATTATGAATTGTGTCTCGTGTGATGTCACGAGACACAATTGCATACGTTTTACCCAAGTTCACTTTGAAGGCTCTTCACTTCGACACTTTAACTAATTTTACATAAGTAATAATACAAAAAAATTAGGAGACAACCTAATTTTATTTAACCTTATTTAGGAAGGTACTGAGGACTATTCAGCTAAATATTAATTTAATGATTTCGTTTGACAGTTGATAGAAGGCATTAAAATACATACTTGATGCGTTCAACTTCGCCGATAAGTACTCCAAACTGAATGTTGACTTGGACGATCTCTCCTAAGGCTCCTGACTTGACGAGGTGTCTCATTTCCACATATGCCGGGAAAAAGCGAGCCCAAACGGCTTCCATCAGGAACAGTTTCTTGTCCCTGGCCATGTCCACCAAACTCTGCACTTGCTTCTCATTGATGCAGAGTGGTTTCTCACACAGGACGTGCTTACCGTGATCCAACATTAGCTTTGTTACGTCGCAATGCTGGGTGATGAGATTTCCAATGTAGACAATGTCTGAAATAAATAACAAAAGTTTAATACTTATTCTCATAAAAACCAACCAGGTAACCAACAATCCTAAAGTGCAGGATTTTCCAATAAGAGGTGTTATTTTGATATTCAATCGTAAAAGATCAATGGTTTGGTTGTTTGTGTGGCACGTAGCGCCGTCTTGTTGAAAGTAAACGTTGTTCAGATCAATACCATCCAATTCTGGCCATAAAAAATAATGAATCATCTCTCGATAGCGCAATCCATTCACCGTAACTGTTGCTCCAGCCTCATTTTCGAAAAAGTAAGGTTCAATGACTCCGCCGGACCATAAACCGCACCAAACAGTCACACGTTGAGGATAGAGAGGCTTTTCAACAATAACTCTTGGGTTTTCCGAGCCCCAGATGCGAAAATTTTGCTCGTTGACGCTTGTGCTTGCCACTGTGGTGGAAATGGGCCTCATCACTCAAGATGATTTGCATTTGATTCACTCAAGTGAATTTTAATAATTTCAATGCGTTGTTGAAGCGTGTATCGTTCCATTTTTATTAATGGCGTAGTTTCTACTTGTCAAATGTCAAAAAATGACAGCTTCAAAAGTAACATCTACTAAAATAGCGGGCTATTCAAAATAACACCTCTTATTGGAAAATCCTGTACATACTCACCAGGGGCATGCAGTTAGTATGTAAACTCTGGAAAAGTGTACATGCCCAAAAAAAAGAAAAATAAATTTATGAAAACAAAGTGGACAACATTTACTTCCTCTAAATGTTAAAATTCAGTCAAACTTTCCGACGCGTCGGATGCCCGTGAGAGTTTCCACACACCAACTAGTAGTTCTGTGAACAGTAGACCTTGTGTCCAAAATGAGTGCCCTGAGGAAAATAATTTCCCTCAAGGCCTAATACATCTTTGTGGATGCTGTGTGGAGGTTATTATTGAGGAGAGGAAAGAGTGAACATGTACATATTTCAATTTTAAGCAAAGAATGGTCAGACTTTTGGATCACAAAACATGCCCACATTGCGTTTCTTGTTTTCTTCGTTATGATAGGTAGGAATCTAATATAAATTTTAAGTAAAATTTCAAGTACGTATTGCTCTTTTACGGTATGAGTAAAACACAGTAGGATAATGGATACTTACCAACATCAGGATGGGCGGCTAGGGCAGCATAACCCAGGAGCGCCTCAGGGATCTTATGGAGTTTGGCAAAGTCTTTGGACCTTTCCAAGTCCTGGGCAGCCACAGCTACAATCACATGCTCACTCTCCGGCAGGGTTCCCAAAGCCGTTGCGAAGTCATGGGAGATTTTCCCTGCACTCGCGATTCCCCAACGAAGAGCCATCTTTCCTTATTCTGGAAATATAATAAAATTAATTTCATGATTTTGGAGATTCCTCGGGGCCTCAGGTCAAAGTCCCACTGCGCTAGTTCACATTGATTAACTTGTCAAAAACTCAGTTCATATAAAGTTCAATATCCTCAAATAACCATAAAAAAATTATCTTGAAACCGAACTTAAAAAATCATTTTTTATTTAAATAATAGGTAAATTTCTTTTTATTCGTTGGTACAATACAAAAGAAAAAAACGTTTTTGCTACTACTTGATTTTAAAACCTGAGATCTACCAGCTCCCACTACTGAGCTAACGCTGCCACCTTCGTACCTGCCGTGTTCCTCTAATATATAACAGGATTTTTTAATATCTATTATTTGTAATGTTTTGTGAGTTTTTCTAATTCAGCTTTAGTTTTTCAACAATTTTTTTTAAAATGTATTTTTCAAGCAATTAAGCATAAATTATTCCTCAGACAATATTATAGTTTTTTTAAATACCTATAAGTACATATTTTGTCCATTAAGGCTATGTTAGCAATCTATTGTGAAAAATGTGACATAGTACATATTAATGTTCAAATAAATTAATTTATAAAGGTAGGTACTCAATGAAGTTAATTAGGAACATTAGTAGTTAAAAACATGTTTTCATCTTGGTCAACTAATGCTGATTATGAATATATAAATTTTGTTATGTATTATTATTTGTAGAATTAATAAATTGTCATTTAAAAACGATTAAAACTGTGAGAGACTTAAACGCCTTGTGATTGGTTGGGGGTTCTGACAGATCTTACACCGCTACCTCATGGGTAAGCCGGCCGCGTGCATTAGAATGCGGACAATTTTGTACAAAGTTGCGCTGTGTAGACCACCACTGTGGTTTACAAATTATTTCAATAGAAGTCATGTTTTTTGGAAATCTTTTAAATTGGGATTTGTTGATTTTATATGTAATGATTTTGACCTTATTGTCGAACGATAAAACTGAGGTACATATTATGACATAACCAGACATAACGCTTACCCCTCCAGATTTTGATCGTTTTGGCGGGCTTTGAAACATGCAAAAAATGCATTATTTTATCCATGAAATCGACATTTATAAAAAAATATTAAAAATACAGGTATTTAAATTGGAAGGTGAAAAACTCGTAAAAAAAAATTAAAATTTACCAGAATTCCTTGTTATTGATAAGTATAGGTACATATTTCATATAAAAATTAAATTTGTAATTTTTTAAGATCATTAATAATATTCATATAACATTTAATATATATAAAAAAAGATTTTTAGCAGTAACACCTTACTTACTCAATTCGGCAGTGAAGATAGAAAAATACTGAGTTAATTTTTTTAGTCTGTTTGCTCATATCACGAGATAAAAAGTATTATAGTGGCCTGATAAATTCATTAGTCATTGATTATTAGTAGTTATCAGACATATGTGATATACATTATCACGAAAAAGATCGAAATGATAAGGTATGTATTCAGACAGTGTATATTAGTCCCAGAGAGGTTTCGTACGTCATTTTGTCATTCTAGTATCTTCTGTCTTTTTTGTTTTCATATAAGACATGTCAGAAGGAAGAGGACGATCGTCAATGACGTTCGTACAACCTCTCTTTGGGACTGCTATAGTATTTTGTTCATGCGGAAATCATTTTATCTATTGAAAGAATTATCTGATCGTATTTATAATAATAATAATAATTGGATAATTTGTAGAGCGCCGTTTTTGTGAAAAATCACCTCAAGGGCGCTGTACAATTTATTTCCTAGGATCTACATTTTTTATTTAGAAAAGATACCAAAACATACTTACCTGGCAAGTCACTTCCAACAAACACACTTATATTAAAAAGTTTATGCTTATAAAAGATAGAACTGCACGCAGAGGACACTATATCAAAAAACACTGGTCGTCGCATGATCTTAAGTCTGCTATAGTTTTTATTTTAATTTAAATGTATTTTAACTGTCTTAAAAGCCTACAAATTGTTACTTGTTATCATTTTTATTTATTTATTTTTAATTATTATTTTTATTTATTTTATTTTATTTTTAGTATTTTTAACATTTTGTTAATTTAAATTTAAATTTAAATTTAAATTGCCGTCAACTGTGAAAGTGGAGGTTTCTGAAATGTCAGAATGTGGTCTTATTAATATTATTGAGGTTTATTACATAAAACTTTGACCCATCTCAGAATAGATTATTATTTAAGGCGATGCAATACGTAGTAATGCAAAATCATGTGTTTTTGGTTTGAAAATTTTGTCGCCTAGAAATGTTTCAGATACTTAAATTAAATACTGCTAGTAGAATACATCTTGGCCTTTGAAATAAGTCTTTTTATAAGCCCAGAAAAAAATTATGTATAAGGCCTATGAAAACTGCTTTAAAGTTCAACATCTCCTACTTACGAACCCATTTTCGGTTATGGTTTTATTGTATAATGTGGCGATTTAAGTTATTTATAAAATGATCGAAAAATATTTAAATATTTTTGCCTGAACCCACAAAATAAAATAAAAGTCACTTTTTGGCCATGTTTTTTTCTTGCATAAATCAAAACAGATGGATGGTGTTAAGAGGGAATTTAAGCATTATCGCCATCTACGTAAGGTGTGTTATTGATAGCGGCTGGATTCAAAATATTGCACGACGTAGTGCATCGCCTTAATGAGGTAGGTAGTGTAGGTACTATCAATACTACGTAAGTACGTTTTTTTTTAACAATGTTAATATCTAGTTGATACTTGATACTACTTGTAATTATTACATCTTCCAACCTGGTTTTGCAGATTTGTGCTTGTTTATCGAATAGTTTAAGTTTTAAAACTATTTTTTGTTTATTAAACAAATTTTAAAGAAACAATAGTCACCTTGTCTTATTTTGTGACAGGTAAATATGAATTTCAAAGCTCCATAGATCATAGTCAACTAACCTACATGTTCAAATTAAGTATTACAAAACTGCGCTGTATTGTCAACCAATCAGAACAAATAAATGAAATAAAATATAAATTTAAAAAAAAACTTAAATTAAACGTTACATCGAAAAATCAATATTCTGCACAAAAATATTATTATAACATAAAACTTATGTAAGAATCGTGGCTTCCTTATCAGGCACAAGAACCTCTCTTTTATGATAAGGTATACATGACCAATGATGATCTAAAATGTAATATTGTTAAATTTTATGTATCTATATTCCTTATATTACAACAATAAATAAATAAAAAAAAGTACTTAGCTAACTTGAAATAGGCATAAAATAGAATTTTCTGACAAAAAAATTGTGCAAAATTAATTCATTTTCAACTGTACCTTGAAAACATGAAATCAAACTGGCCGAGTATTGATGTAATTTCTCTTGTAAAATATATTTTTATTGTTTTCACTGTTCTTATTGTTTATTTTTTCTTTTGTTTTGTTTAAATTGTACATACTATGCAAATCGACTAAATATCGATGAGTAACTATGTATATATAAATATAGATAATTAATGGAACTTAATTGGTTTATCATATATTAATTTTACAATGAAATTATATTATAAATAACTGTTTGATTCCAAACATAATAAAATATGTACAAATTTTATGCTTTATAGTAAAGATTACATATTTAATGTATTTAATAACACAATGTAATGGAATTATGAAATAAGTGCACAATTTTAATGGTGAACACAATTAGTCTTTATTTTGGAAGACAGTGTAATGAACTTTAACAACCAATAATATGGGTTCACTGAGAAAACAGGTTACACCTGTATCATTCTTCCCAAAGGAACGTAATATGTTCCCTTAACTCTTGGATCTACCAAAAGATTCCAATGAGTATTTTCTCTCAATGGGTTAGCAGATCTCCGAAGCCGACGATTTACGAAGCATCGCTGGAGTAACTGAAGTTAGGTAACCTAACTTTCTAGATCACAACATGACCTTCCATCGGTCACCTCAGCTGTGACATCCCTTCCAGGATCACATCTGTAAGCCAGAGCGGCATGGTGAAAAACTAACCAATAGCATCCCTCGCCTTAATTATTAAGGGGTGTAGCAATGCAGGAATGAGAAAGTATTCGATATATAAACAGATCAATGTACGCTCGCTCAATGTATCTAGATGGTTTGTTATTATACAATATTTTACTTTACAATAATATAATATTCTTTTTACCTCACATCTGTAATAGGTATGTAAATACTATTGTAAAAAAATTTACAAAATCCTGTAAATAAATGCTGATACCTATCGACACACAATTTGTAAAGAGAAAAAGTATCGACAAATCTATTATTTTACAGGAGTAAACTTTAAAATGTTCAGAGTAGCAGTAATCCAACACCTCTACCATAGGCCATCCCAAGTGGTTCCCTACGGTTTGGTAACTTATCAGGGGTGCCAGGGATCGTGGGGCGAGGTTTATCTAGGTCTTGGCGGCGGATGCGTCTGCCCACCTTCTGCGTGGCGGGCCGGTTTCGAAGAGACTGGTTGTGGAAGACTCTTTTACCCCTCCAGCAGGACTCTCTCGACCCACCGCCTTGCAACGCAGTGGGAAGGATAGATTCATACAACCGTTACTCCTGAATTCACTGAACCCAGATTCCTACCCAGTATTCGTACCTTTTTCATTCTCAGATCTACCTCTCCTTCATTTCCTTAAAATAAACTTCACACTGCATCCCAAAAGAAGACATAGGCCCTCAT
Organism: Hesperophylax magnus; assembly: GCA_026573805.1. Classification (NCBI taxonomy): domain Eukaryota; kingdom Metazoa; phylum Arthropoda; class Insecta; order Trichoptera; family Limnephilidae; genus Hesperophylax; species Hesperophylax magnus. The sequence goes on from JAIUSX010000052.1 coordinate 625,609, forward strand.
GTCTCAGGTTATCCTGTGTGGAGCTAATGTATAAAAAAATAAATTAAATTAAATACCTGTATCCCTACATTTTTTTCAATTTATATAATTAAATATAAAAGTGGTGTTCTGCAAAATTAACTAATTTTCAGATAATGGTGCAATATAAATAGCTGTAGTTGGTGTTTTAGCATGTTATTCTATAAAAATTACATATTCTCGTTTCGTGGGAACACAGTTATTTTAAGTGATACAACAAAATATTCTCTCTCAATGTGTATAGTAGTGCCAGGAGAGTAGATTTTAGTATGTAAAGGTAATATTTTTACTATGCAAACCTAGCTTAACTTCACTTAACCCCCCAGGCTAATTTGTTCAGTTTTGCAAACAAACATCTATCACCCATAGAGTCAATTTGTTCGCTTTTGGGAACAACTCAAATGGTCTCATAGTAATTGTTGCATCTCCTTAATGTCATGATGAGAAATATGAACTAAGCGGTGTTAGAAAGAGAAAATGCTTTATATTCAATTCTATTCACATTTATATGATAAAATATGTGGTTTTTTTTCTTATCGGTAATTTTAATTGTGTTTAGGCGAAAAAACTTAAGGTAAGACATTTTTCAAACATGGTTTATGTTTGATTTTGAAATTTTTAATTATAAAAAACTTAAGGTGTACTATTTTTAAAACTTTTTGTGTTTGATTACACAATTTTTAGGTTTAAAAAATTATAGGTTTATTTCTAATAATAAAATTTGAATTGCATATTTATCACATTTAAAAACAATTTTTGTTTTTGGATGTGTTCAGAAATATTCCATTCATTTGGATTTTATTGCGAAGCAGAAATATACACAAATTGGCCAACTTTCTGACAGCCTCTTTAAGAAATGCCTAAAGCCTGAGAGGTTAGCACTTCAAAAGCCTATCTAAATCATTTTTTTTTATCATTATGTAAACAGGCAAAAACAGATTTCATAAAATAATATTGACTTCTGTTATGGTAAAAAATTATTAAACATTTTTAACCAATTGACCCCAAACAGCTAAAATTGATAAGTTTAGGAAAACATTTATTAAGTTCTATTATTTTTTACATACCTACTTACTGACAACAAAATTATCTCCTAAACATATTTTCTAAGAATAGAACAAACAATAATAGTCGTTTATTATTCAGTATTTACAAATAATTGTTCTTCTATTTTTACGAGGATTCAATAAAAAAAAACAATGTTTTAAAATGTTAAATCTTTATTGCCAATACATAATTATAATATCATGGTAATTAGTAACTTTGGTGTGAGACATTATTCAAAATAAAATGCAACTTTGTAAGCACATCTTTTCTAAGTAAAGCAAACTGGTTTCAGATACAAATGTGTATTTTTCAAGGAAAATATATAGAAATATCAAATATATTTTAGTTGCAGTTATATCTGGTTCCGGAGGGCATTGACTAAAAACAGCTACTTGTAAAGTATTTTTTAAATTTATTAAAGCTAAAAACATGAGTATCGGCAATAGATAATATTTTGATAAAAATTTGATAAATTTAACAAACATTCAATTAATAATAATTACTTTTTTTTTTGATAAAACTTAAAGAGTAAAACCTCAAATTGAAATATTTAATCATTGAAGAAAATATTAGCGACTCTCAAACGAAAATATGAATCTATCTAGGAATTGAACCTGCCGAGGCTTTGCTCCCGCAAAGGGTCCTGGGTTCAATTGCTGGAAGAGACTGAATCATTTTCTGATTTTCTCCTTTAAATTTTCATTTGAGAATCACTAATATTATCTTCAATGATAAATAATAAATTTATTAGTGAACGGTTTTCAAATGTTGTTGTTATACATAATATTCATAATCTGGAAATGATTCTTCTTCAAATTAAAATATTAAAAATTAAATGGCACATCATCCTGTGGGTATTTGACACCAAGTTGCCCCCTGATTGTGTCTTCCAATTTTGCCAAATCTAAACTATCATTTAGTGACATGATTGGCGATTCCTTGAGTCCTGGAAAACACGAAAATGAATTTAAATAAACTTAACTACATAAGTACATTAGCGATGGGTCATGACTCATTTTATTAAGAGCGGGAGCGACGGTACCAACTCAATATTTTCGTACGGCTCAAAGAGTTGTCTCTGTTGAATGACGGCTCAATTGAACACGAGCCGTGAGCTCAGAGTGTATGAGCAATGATAATACCCAAGAGAAAAAAAAATGGCAGCAATTTCACATGGGTATATTTTCTAAGGTTAAAGCTTCTGTCAAAATTTGATTGAAGATCAGCGCCATCATGAATTTTCGACATTTGAATATTCCCTTTTAAATGTATCATACATATAATTCAAATATATCAGATTATATTATAATTCAAGTATATCAGATATAGTTAAGTCACTGTATTACATATGCAATAATGACCTTTTTTAATGCATCTCCTACACTCCTCGGCTTCGTAACGCAGCCCGCAGCTGTTGGTGAAGTTGAACTGGTGGGCCGCTGCCGGCAGGGGCCATTCCTTCCAGGAGCCATCGGGCAGTTGCAGCTTATCCGGGCACCAGAACATTGGCAACTGGTGAACAAGAACAAATGGTTTCATGACAAACAGAATAGAACATTGAATAAAAGTGAAGAAAAAGAATAAACAAACAACAAACCTAACCTGACCTAAGTTCTGTTTTGTCACTGTTCTGTATTATCAGGTTACCGGAGCAAAATAATGAACTGTGACGGAAGGAATTACCATCACGTTTTGTGAAAATAACGCTTCTCTGTGACAGAATAATATATTTGACCGAGTGTAGCAAAGTCCTGTTTTTAATTTGGACTACTCAACCAGTTGTCATTTCGTCTATTTGATAATTTGTCAGTTGGGAGTAGTTGGGACTCTTGTGCGGTATTCAGATAATTTTTTTAAATACTTTTTGGACCTCAGGTCTACAGTTCACAGAACTACTAGTCATACATACATACATTCATATTTTATATATTATATTAGAAAATTATAACAACACATATTATTATCGGCAACCAAAAATTAAAAAATATATATATATAAACGGAAAGTTATGGTGTGATCACTTTTGAATACATGTCGAGAGATTATCATGATATGTTATTATTATGATTATGTGACTCAACTGTTTACATCTGTGTGATTTTCAACTGGTTTCTAGAAAGAAATTATCACCTGAGGTAACTAGTCCAATGCTGACGAAAAATTATAGAATGTCCAACCATCCTTCCAGCTAACTAACAAACTAGAGTAATCTTAACCATAAAGCAGAAAATTGGATGTGGCTGGTGTCATGAAATTTGCACAGCTTTATCTGAATGGTGGTCTTTCACTAGGATGACAATGAGAGTATCTATCACTCTATTATTGTTAACTCATAATTTAATTTCTTTCATGATCTAGTCATTTACTGAGAAATATTAATTTACTGTTAACAGACAAGATGACACAACAAATTGTTAAGTTTTCAAGAGTGTCTAAACACTTGCAGAAAGTATATAGCAACAAAATGTAAAAATTAAGTATGTGCTGAGTAATAAACAAACCATAACGGTCCCTTTGGTGCCAGTGACTCTAGCTTCGCAGGAGAGAGTGACCTTGGAGTGGGTGGAGAGGGTGGCAGTGCCCCCGTGGGGGTAGGTCAGCACGCAGGACATGGACATGTCCACGCCATCCTCGTTCAGGTGTCCGGCGGCCACCACCTTCAAGGGCTCGCAGCCATATATCATCTGGGAGAACTGCAGGCAGTAGATTCCCAAGTCCAAAACGGTGCCACCACCTAATTCCTTCGTGCTTTAAAAAATAAATTTCAACATTGAAAAACAATACCTAGATTGTTAATTCAGAAGCATAGACTGGGCCGGCCCTGAACCAAATGATCCATGGCGCTAATAAAAACCTCAAGGGCACTTATTAAATGTTAAGTATTATCAGCGCCTGGCTCCTTGCCCCCCTTGGCAAGTCGGTTGTAATGTAATAATTACAATTTTTTTTCCAACTTTATGTCCGGGTTAAACCTTCCACACAGGGAAAACTAAACCCTTCCACACACTTTTACACAAATGATCATCTAGTCAATCCACATTATGCAAGTGCATTATATAAGCATAATAAATACAAAACAATACAAGAACAACACGTCAACTCACCAGAGTTCAAATGGGAAAATAATTCACTGACCCCAGATATTTTCATATCAGAGGGTTCGGCTCGGTAGAACTCCTAACTGGACCTATTAATCCTACTGATCGCTCAATAAAAATATTTATAAAATCTTTCGTAATACATAAATAATATTATTATTGTTTTTAGATTCTCACGGCCAAAAGCATTTTTGTTGTTTGTTTTTGGGGTGTTATGCCGTGTTGCGCTAACTCCTTCTTTAGCCGACGTTTCGGACAGCGTTGCAGTGTCCATCATCAGGGCAGATCCGGCAGATCCGAAGATGTGTAGATCCGGTAGATCCGAACATCTTCGGATCTACCGGATCTGCCCTGATGATGGACACTGCAAAGCTGTCCGAAACGTCGGCTAAAGAAGGAGTTAGCGCAACACGGCATAACACCCCAAAAACAAACAGCAAAAATATTATTATTGATTATGATGGAGTGGAGAAAGTTTTAAATCTTTCGTAATACATAAATAATATTATTATTGATTATGATGGAGTGGAGAAAGTTTTAAATCTTTCGTAATACATAAATAATATTATTATTGATTATGATGGAGTGGAGAAAGTTTTAAATCTTTCGTAATACATAAATAATATTATTATTGATTATGATGGAGTGGAGAAAGTTTTAAATCTTTCGTAATACATAAATAATATTATTAATGATTATGATAGAGTGGAGATAGTTTTAAAAAATTGTATTTATCTACACTCAGCAGATTGATGCATTTTTAAACATCAGAATGAAATAACTAAGAACATACTTAAGTCGTTTCACATCACTGATGGGCTGTCCAAAGAGCACGTCAACTGAGAATATCTCCCCTAGAGCTCCAGTGGTTACAAGGTTCCTCAGATGCACGTAGGACGGGAAGAACCGGGACCAGACAGCTTCCATGAGGAACAGGTTCTTGCTGCGTGCTAGGTCTACCAGACTCTTGGCCTGCTTGTAGTTCAGACACAGCGGCTTCTCGCAAAGCACGTTCTTGCCATTCTTCAACATAAGTGTGGCTATCTCTAAATGTTGTGGGTTTAGACTTCCAATGTAGACGATTTCTAGAAAAGAGTAAATATATATTTATTTAATTTTTTTATTGTTGGCAAATTTTTTTGATACGTACATATATAATTATACAAAACATAAGACAGTAACAAAAAAATCCCACAAAGGCGAAGCCTGTGCGTGGGCATTATAAGTTATGTATTCAAAACAGTGGTGGTTACATTATCTATGGTTTAAACGAAAAAAGAAATATGAATAAAGAAAAAAAAATTATAGTACCTATAGATTAATATGATTTTAATGGAGTTTTTGCTTATTTAATGAAAAAAAAGTTGAAGTTAAGTAGATGTTTTTTTTTTTAAATATAGACAGTAATGGCAAATTTTAGGTATCATATTCGTAGTATAAATTATAGAAAAAATTCACTCACTTCCAGATTTTTTCTTACCCAGCTTTTATCATTTATTTTTGATAAGAGTTTATGTTTTGGCACATCTTAAAGGAACTCGGCAAGGAATTAAACAATTTTGGGCCAATATAGTTAATGTGTATTGCATGAATGTTTCTTATGCTAGCTGTAAAGACATTTTGGTAAAGATAATCAAACATAACAATCAACTTCACACCATTTAGACCTGGTAATGTGAAATATATTTTGTGTATATATATTAAATACAATATATATTAAATACACATGTATACATTGCACGGGAATCTAACGCACAACAATCTGACTTAAAATCATTTGCATAAACCTGATTTGTTGATGCTATCGTAGATACTTATTATCTTTAAAAAAATATATGTATCTGTGATGTATCATATATACGTATGTGATGGGCGTTTAAATAAATAAAATATAATAATAACAGATTTTTTTACATTAACTTCACACAACTAGCCCTAATAATAGAATAAATTCACTCAGGACCTACATCATCTTTGGGGACGCTGTCTAATATATGCTGGGTCTCTTTGAGGAGAGGAAGGAGTGAATATGGGTCTTGAAAAAACCCGTGTTGTAGGAGGGAGGAAACATAGAGGCTGACAAATCGTTCCATAGTAGAGATGTTGAACTCAAGAATGAGTCGTAGAAACATCCCATTCTCATGTGACACAAATTTCGACCGTGTACAAATGTTTGGCGTAAAAATAAATCTTATTCGATTGGCAACAAAATAAACAATGAGGGGTTCTTGCTTCTTGTTTCGAAAAAAGCAGCCACTTAAAAATAATAACAAAGTTACTACTTCGTCATTCTTCAATCTAACGCGCAGTTTATGTATGTTTGCTGTGTGTTTTCTTTATTTTTTATTCTGAAAAACACTTATTTAGCTTTATAGAAAATATAATAAAACTTCAAGAATATTTATGTATTAATTTCTTTAAAATATTTGTTTATAACATTTTTTTTTTTTTTTTGTATTGTATTGTACAACAAAACATTCATTTCAGTTACAGTACAATTTGGAGAAAATTTAGAGAAAAAAAACACTCCTATTAATATCAGTAGCTATTCTGGGGAAATTACTTATGGCCTATAAAAAACACGTTTAAAAAATTAGTTTAACAAGTTTTTACGAAAATAGGATCAGCTGGCGCACTGCGAGCCGCGCGATAATTTAACATCGGCACACGACTTAGATATTAGGTCGCGGGAGGTTGTCTTTCCAAAGGTTAAGACTCATATGAAAAATCTTTAAATATATGTACGTAGTGAAATGAAAACACTTACCAACTTTGGGGTGCTTAGCGAGTGCTTCATATCCCAGGAGAGCATCGGGGATCTTATGGAGGGCTGCAAACTCCTTAGCCCTGGTCAGGTCCATGGCTGCCACGGCCATCACCTTGTGGTCCGAGGCCGGCAGTGTTGCCATTGCCGTCACAAAGTCATGGGAAATCTTCCCCGCGCTTGCAATACCCCAGTGGAGAGTCATTTTTGTTCAAAAATATTCTGAAGGTACCGATGTAAGAACTGGAACAATTTTTAATAGTAATGATCAATGAAACTAATATAATAACTAACCTAGTTCATCGAGGGATTGCTGGATATATTACCGAATGAAAAAAAAATGTATTTTATGAGTAGATAACATTTTCTCAGTGAAAATACTTGATAGTTTTGAAATTAATATGTACCTACCTGAAAAAAAATTGCGCCTGTACTGCAGAGTGGTCTTAATGCTGTGAACAAATACTGTTATTGAATGCAACTCAACGATATTTATAGCATTTGCAGCATAATAAAAAACATTTAATATCTCTTTCCACGGTAAACAAGTCTCTTCAAATGATACAGTTTAAATAAACATGCATAGAATGCATTATTAATCTCTTAAGTACTTACTCCTCGCAATAATATCAATTTTGCTTATCACTATTTTGACCTTCAGTTATAATTTATTTTACTAGTTCATAGTTACCAGCCGAGTTTGACAGAGTTTCAAATTTTTACATTTATTTTTCTGTATTAAACAAAAATTATTGAAAAATGTTGAACAAACGATACAAAATTGTATCATTTTACCTGGCATTTAAAAATTTCTCAGGTCGTGATAGAAATGATATTGCACGCCGGAAATAGTTGCATGGGTTAGAAATTCAAAACGGAAAACACAGAGCTTGTTTTATAAATCTAACCTAACCTGTGCAGGGCAAGCGTTCTCACAAATTTTCAAAATTTTATAACATTGTATTTTTTCAAAATAAAATTAAGACCGTATAATGCTGTTATTATTATATACATATATCCAACTATTTTTACGGCAAAAATTGTTTTAAAATCTCAATCACAGATGACAGTGCAAGGAACAAGGCCCATGTATACGTAATACATAAAACGTGTTGTCTATTAATTGAAATATCCTATCCTACCTACCCTGCCTCTAAGGTGTGCGGGTTTTTGAAAACATGTTTGTGGCAAATTAAATTTTCCACAAACATGTTTTTATCTTCCGCACACATTTCAAATAAAGGAGAGTATTACAAGATTTTTGTTTTGCGCAAGTAAATACACAAAAATTATAAATATTTTATGATAGGTTATCAGGGTTTGCACCATATGTTATGTATTTTGAACTAACGCTTTATGAATTATCCCTTGTTTGAAGGTCTTTTGTATTATTTTATGTATGTTTTAATTGTTTTTCTTTTATAGAAGTACTAGCTGTACCCCTACACGAGTTGCTGTGGCTTAGTCTGTTGGTGCAGATAGAGAAACAATAGCGCGTGTTGGTATTACGTCCAACAGATAACGGTGTTTTTCAAAAAAGCCTGTTTTTACCTTTAACAGGTGATATCTATATAATACTAGTGGTCCCGGGTAGACATTGTTCTGCTACAGACCGCCTTCTATTTAGGGAAGTTAAAATTTGTGGTTGTATGTATTTTGAGTGGATGCCCGGAAGAGCGCTTTGACCAGCAGTCTAACCTGAGTCAAAAGGAAGGCCACAATCATAAACACAAGCCAAAATGTTTGACTTAAATAAATAATATTTATCATAAGTAAAATGAAGACATTTATAATAAATGAAATAACACTATAAAAATTGATTTAATGGATTAAACACAATAAAAAATTAAACATTAAATAAGGATATATATATAACAGAAAGGCAGATTCTTTACATAACAACTCGCAGAAGAGTTCTTCTTTATTCCATGTTATAACTGCTCAGAGTTGAGCTAGATATGAACTAAAGATGACTGCGATAATACGGGCATGAACCTATTGTGGTAGTTGAGAAAGTCACCAAAATTGTAATTTTTTAATATTTAAAAAATAAAAAAAGTGGGTTAACAGTACAGGCGCAGGCAGAGAGGACGGACCGCCAACCAACTCGGTCTTGGCACACACTCCTTGCTTCATTCACATTCATACATCATCTCAAACATACCCTTCTGCTATTCTGACTCTTGAAATGGCCTGACTCAAGTATTTGGTTCACTTGAACGTGCCGTGTCTTCCTCAGGGGTCCCGACTTCTTCTACTATTTACATTTGTGTCGTAATATAATCTTCTTAAACTCAATTCTTTGTTCTTTCGCTCTACATGGCCAAACCATCTAAGTGTCCCTTTTTTAATATTACACATTACAATCATCATGCTTACATCAGCCTAAGAGTGGAAGATACTGTCAGTATCGCCCTGGTGTAAGACTACCATTCAGAATTGAAATGGCTTTGGCCGTGCTTAGTGACCAGATCTAAATAGCCAGATACTTCCCACCTTCATCTTACCCATCTCCTTCCCCTCCCACCTACCTTCAGCCTCACAACATACCCCAATTGGGAATGAACTTACTCCAGACGGTTGGGAGCAGTTGGGACTCTTGTGCGGTGTCATATAAAAAAGGGATCCCATTTCTACAATTGAGAAAACTTCTAGGTAGCATTCAGCCGACTTTCATCCTTCCTCTGCCAGTTCCATACCTCACTGTCATGCACTAGATATTTATAATATTATTATCATAGTACCCACTCTATCTTTAGTGATCATATATTTTTTAAATCTATTTATATATATACCTATATAAAGGAGTGTCTGTGTTAATCTGAGATTGGCGAAATTTTGTATACTTGACCTTCAAAACAATAGGAAGGTCACTGTCAACATGAGATTTCAAAAAATGACCCCATCCCCTTTTCACACCCCTTGGATCAGAATAAAGACCGTGCACCGCCGGGGAATTCAAATAATATTTAAAAAAAAATAACTTTTAGATCGTGCATAACTGAATGTTATAAGGAATTTGATAATGAGTGAGATTCTGCAATAATACTTTACATTATTCGACAACACTTCATTTACTCCTTAGACGGTAAAGAGCTTTAGAAACAAAAAAATTACAACAAAAGAAAACAGCTGTTTTTATATGGTAATATTTGAAAAGGTGAAAACAAGCATTAAAAACAATAAATTTTAAAAAAAACCTACATCTAAGTTTGATAACAGTCTGGAACAACTTGAACTTGTGTTATTGTTATGTGTAGCAATTTTACACATTTATCAACTTTTCGAAAATAGCACTAATTAAAAAAAGTTCTGGCTACAAGCTCACCAACATTATAAATGTCAAATCTTTATTTTGGCTACAAGCTAACCAAAAGATTTATTCAAAAGTGGGTTTTAGACGTTTTAATTTTAGTCGATCAACTTTTATAAAAGTAAAGATTTCTAACTAAAAACCTTCTCAAATTTATTGAAAGAAAGTTCAGACTTGTCGATATTGGTCAATATGCTTTCGAGTGTTGAGTTGATTAACTAAAATTGAAATGTCACCGCTATAACCCAAATAATTTTGAAACGTCTACTAGTTACCAGTAATCCCAGTAATTAATGTTGCCAACTCGATTTTTTTTTTAAATAGAGCAAGACCTTGTGGGACTTATGTTGGGGGAGGGTCTATGCAGAGGTTATTATTAAAAATATCTTCAAAAAAAATCATTCTATGTCCTTCAAATTGACTGTCAAAAACATGGTACTTTTGTAAAAACAGCAATAGACCACAAAATTTATTTGAAGCTGCAATGACATAACGTTTGTATTGTAACGTGATTTTGAAAATGATGGAAAACATTCCGCATTGTTTATTAGTTAGATTTTTTACCGCTGCGTGGCGCTTTAATCATTTATCGTTTAACACCTGTGAATTGCTACTTTTTGTTCTAAATTCTCCATATTTTGAAAAAAAAACAACAAATGTCTACATCTTTTGTTAAAACAGCAAATTTCACGATGAATTTATAATGAATATTTTATTATAAATACTTAATTAATAGTATTTCCAAAACTAGTCAGTGCTTAAAAGCGGAACATATGATTAATTATTTTTTAAATAAATGAAAACACGTTAGTAGAACCATTCAATTTAAATGCTTTTCTGAAAAATAATCCTGTGACCTTTGAGGTTTTTATCCCAAGGTTTTCCATTATTACCTACTGAACGTGAATACAGCTGCAAACAAATTTATTTGCGACAATATAGCTTACACTAATATAAAAGCAAAAGTCGTTTTGATTTGACCGGGCCGAGGTAAAAATCTTTATCTCAATTTATACCACTTCCTTTTACCATTCAAATCGAAAGTTGGATTAATTCCAAATTGTTGTAATTATTTTTGTAAATAAGTTAAAATACGAAGTTTTGGCTGTATTTAAATTCGACTACACATTGGCAATCGGCTAAAACTTGGCCTAATATGGCTGGTTGTACCTTTTAGCTTAATTCAATATTTTTGCTAAAACGTTATATTTTGAACTCCGTTCTAAGATTTAAAACCATTATTTCGAACTGTTTGTGAATACATTTTCTTTAAAATAAGATTCATTTTAATCTAAGATTTTTGTTGTATTTTTTTTAATAAAAACAGAATCCTAGTTAAAGTTATTCTAGATATTAAGTATTTCATAACTTTCCGTTCAGTCTTCGATGTGTAGTTTTTATTTTTAATCTTATGAATACTACGATCTCACAAGCGAGAGCTAGGTGTGATGTAGCCGTTCGTGGTTAGAAATATTTTTAGTTAATATTTTTACAACCACGTGGCGCTAGTGTTTCTTCTTAATATGGAGTGTTTTGTGTTTGTCAGTGAGTTTGTGGTATAAAAAATTTGGAAAGCTGTCAATGTTAAATGGTAAGGACATAATAAAGTCATATGTCTGGACAAATCGAGTGCTTTAGTTCATTATTATGTTGGTTTCATGAATTTCTATTGCAATTTCATCGTTTTCGCGAACTTTACATTGATTTAGTTTCCGTTATGTTGACCGCCATCGCCCAGTCACAGATACGCCTTTTTATGCTTAATCTTATCAAACCCTATTCAAAATTACAAATGTAGTGCGAGTTACCGTAATATGCCTTGTAGAGATACGTATTAGTTAATTACCTCCTTTATTTATATTTACAGTTTAGAGCTGGGTTTCAGCCTGAAAATAACCTCAAATTTCGGTAATTTGTAACCGCTTTCACGACTGAGATTGACAGACCGATTTACGTACATAAATTGACTTTTATTTTCCGTGCTATTGAATTGTATGCTGAAGTTTACTTATAATTATTGTGCAGTGACTACTAGTCTAACCACCGTCAGTGTCGATGAGTACGATTTTCAGTATTGCTTGTATTTGACATTTGCAATCAGCGTCTCGTATGAATCAAATATAAAATATGTGACATTATCATTTTAGTTTTACCGGTATCGATGTGAGGCGTCCAGTTTTTCAGAAAAAAGTGTTTTAATCATTTCAGAACAAAGCTGATTCCTAAGTTTTTTTTCGTATTGCAGAATCGGCTCATTATTTATAATCATAATAGTTTGTTTTTTATTTCACAAATAGAGTTCGCAAATTTTTTAACTCGTTCCGTCACTGTAGTTATTGTGTTTAAGTGTTCATTATTTGAGAGATTACCGTTTTTTTATGTTTCAAGTGTTTTTAGGGATACTCGTTGAAATACAAAAAGTGAAAAAAGTGTCAGAAATTATCTAAAAAGCGTAGGTACTTGTTTCCGCTTCTGTTTATGCCTAAACGATAAAGTAATCTTATCTTTTATAAATTAACACTGTGCTCTAATCTTGCATTAGCAATTGCCTGTTAAGTTCTAAACCAAACTTCTCGATATTATTGGATTTCTCACAAATTTTGTAAGTATACTACACCTACCAAGCTTTACATTGCATCACATGACCTAATTTTATTTTGTGCAATTCCTTAGGATTAGCAAACACCTGATACACCTACCAAGAAAATCTCATAAGATTTGGCCCATTATCTAATTGGATATCACAAGCAATCAATTAAAATATTGTTTGGGATAATATCATTGTTGCTAATTTAGTTTGAAACTCGCGTAAAAAGGCTTTTGAGTTGAAAAAATTTCGAAATATCTTCAACAAAGTATGTTGTTTGTTATTAGATTTAAATGTAAGTATGTCTTGCACACGCGACTTTCACTGTAACCGGTCTTCGCGGTTATTCACCAAAAAGGAGTGAATTCGTGGAATGCTGTTAATTACTTAATTTGTCACGTCATGCCAAAAGATTATCGTGTTAAATTATTTAAGTTTCTAAACCCCCGAGCGAATTATTAGGATTTTCTGACAGGTTCTCATTCGAAGATATGAAAAGAGATTATCGCATACCTAATACCAACATCGAGAACGACTCGGTTCACCGAAAATAACATTCTCGTGATAAAAATGTCGCAGTTCTCCGTGGCTACATGTCAACGTTCTCCATCTTTATTTTTTGCCGCCAGTTTTTGATATACGAATTTCAACCTCACCTTTTTTGATAAAAAAATACGCTTGGGGATACGTCGCCCAACTACTTATTCATTATTCATTGAATTTTTGAATTGCATAGTAGTACCTGCCTATGTTGGGAGTTTTAGGTGAAAACCAGAATAGTCCCATGTTCCTGTTCTCTGGTCCAAATTACATTCACTGTCCCGGAACTATTGTAGGTACTATATTCCCGGAGCAAGTGGAAATTAGGAAACGAAATTAACAGTGGAAAGAGAAGGTCGGGAGAAATATGCTCTTCCGATCTGGTCACAAGGTAGCCAATGACCATTTCATGTATCGATTCGGATCTCAATGTTACTTTTCACCAGCGGCCCTCTCCTATCGGAAGTTGACTTTTATCAGGATAATCTTCACTGCAGGTTATACCCCTACAATTCATTCTTTCATATCACGTCTTCCTCTACTATTATCTTTCATCAATCTTCCCTTGGATTATCTGTTAAATAACCTTGTATTTGTTGCTCCTCATAACGTGACTAAGATTTTAGTTCAGGACAGTCTCAGTTTTCTTAATAATTTATTTGCAATTTGATGGTCGCACATTTTGGTTTTCATGAATCCCATGATGGAAATTGTAGCGTCTCATTGAATTCTTGCCGTGTCCCAGAATGGAGTTATATTAAGACCACCTTGTCCCTGTCTAGTTGGTTTGCATGTGACTCAGTACAAGATTGGCACGCTGCATAATATTATACAATATAGATAGGTACCCAATGTTTGTTTGGCCCGCGGTGATCGCCGACCTTTCACCAGATCTTCGTGCTACAGGGTGCCCCAATGCACACTACACATATTATGTACTTTATCCACATGCTGAACGAAAAAGCGTCACCGGTGCTGTTATACACACACGGCCAGTGTCCACTCCGTGATGTTGAATTCTCGTCTCGGTCAAATATGATTTCAAGTTCTAAGAACCGATCCACACATTCCTGCGAGTCCGACTGCGTTCCGAATAGCGACATGCTCAGACGAATCTTTCGTACGATATTCACGTCGCGTTTCTGCCGGTGGTTAACTTGACACACCGAGTTGATGTCGACATAACACTATGAAGACTATTCTCAAAGCCCTTTTATATTTAACACTTGCTGGCTTCTATATTACCACCACATATCATACCACCATATAGTCAATGTCATATATCATTCTGTTGGGACAGTTTCTGTGCTGATATTCAACACTTTCGGTACAGGTTTAAGTCCCCGCATACCCAATTTCTACCGATTTATGATTAGTTTCTCGTTAACTCTTTAAATTTTTAAGTTCATAAAAATATATATGTTATTTTTGAACATAATATTTATATATTTGTTATGCCGAAACGTTAATTTTGATATGAAATTCCCTCGCTAGAAATAAATCGCAAAGTAAGCTGCGAAAATTATTTTGTTGCAATTTAATATGTTATAGGCATGAAAAAAAATCACAGTGTATCTTTAAATGCAACTAAAGCATTTGTCGAGAGATTTTTGCTTTATTCAAACGAGTCGTGTTTTACTAAATATTTTCACAATTTTCGCTTAGTTATTATGTTTTATTAATATTAGCGCGCTCCCTCTAACAATCGTATTTACATACATCCCTTCCAAACCATCTCTGAACGCTTACTACGGGGTCTTAAAAAGTACAGTTTCAACAGTGCGTCCCACGCTTAATTTTAATGTTAGAATTACAACGGATTCTGGAGAGTTTTGATTTAATTTTTTGTTTTTTAAAATTTCATGACTCCTTTTATTGCGTATAACTCACCTGCTTAGGCAAATGTATTGCTACCACCCGGATTGGTCAGGTGGTTGGTGACAACTATGATGTCACCCTCAATAATTGGTTGTAAATTTTGGTATGTTCCAAAAACAACCTATTCGAATAACTTTCAAAGTTAAAACAAAATAACAAGTCTGATTAATTACCAGGGGATTTTGTCTTATAAAGGGTTATCTGTAAGTACCTAATGTAATGATAATATGTATAAATAAACGCTAATCGATCCATCAACCTATTTACACTTTAAATTCCCGTATCATCCATTTATGTAGATTAAAATTAAATTATTGTTCATATTTAGTTCCACAGATGTTTGTGTTTATACAGTTGTTCCTCCGTCGCATATCATTCCCTCCCGTGAAGTCATATGTCGTGCCGACCGACACGCGATCGCCTTAAACATGTACTAATCACGCCATACAAATTTCCGCGAGTGAAAGTATTCTGATACGAGAGAATGTCCGATGAAACCGATTACGATTCAGTCACCCGGGTCTTAAGTCTTTTATCTGTCTTCGTAAACCGCCGATAATCCCTTTAGCGTTTGTCCAAATGCTGGTGATCGTTATGCCTGAAGACTGACCAAACAACCCAACATTTAAATGACACTGACTGCTCATTTGATGACTGTGAAATGTGACGGGAGTTCATACAAATAGGCCTAACATGTTTACCAAATAATTCATAATACACATAATAAAAATTGATTGGATCTATTTTTTCTATATATTTTAAAACAGCCGACTTCATCAAAAGAGAAGTAGTATTTGCAAGCGCTGGTATACATATTCAATTTCAATGTAAACTTAGTTTTGTGTGTTCCTTTTCGCAAGTGTAAGTTTTCGAGTCTATCTTGAACATCTTGCGTGAAAATATCCGCCAAGGTTTTATAGCCCTTCCAGTAGGCACTATCGCTCGAGATTCAACGCTTTGAAAAGAACAATATGACGTTTTGTCTTATTTTTTGGCCGTTAAATAAGTATTTCAAAGGTTCGTGGCTCACTGTGCTCAGTATGTTCCAAAAATCTGTGCAAATTTCAGAACGTATTTCTTAACGAATGTATTAAAGTATTCTACGATACAGGAAAGATCTCACCACAGATGCAATAGGAGGTTCATGTAAAATCGAAGACATCAAGGAGGGACGTATGGAGACAGTACCAATTAAGATCGAGATAGTAGATGACAGTGAAGAAGAACTATATGACCCTTGCTCGTTTTTGATATAACTTTTCAAACCGGAACATCTTGTTTTTCTTCCACATTCCCATCATAGCCAGCAACAGTCATGACAATTTGCAGCCAATATTGAATGTTCAGAAAGCAACCTTGACTTCTGAAAGTTTTCATCTACCACTACTCCAAAGCAGTATAAAAGAAGAGTAGAATAATCTCCCACTAAAATGATTAAACAAGAGTTTCCGGAAATACACGATTTCCATTCATTTAATTCTGAACCCATTATAATTCTTCACCTAAATACAGAACATTATTGCAAGACCTTCAATATGTAATGTCATAACTATCAGAATTATAAACACAAACTTCTGGAGAAAGAAAAATGGAAATAGGTCGAAACTTACAACTTATCATCCATTCTGAATAAAACATACAAGAGGGAAATGTGAAAACCTACAAGAGTCACAAACTTTGCAATACGCCATTAAAACATTTCAAAATTTGCCGAAAACCGTTTGGTAATATCGTGAATCTAGTTCGATATTAACATGAGGAGACGCATGAACACGGCCCTCGCATGAATGCGACGACTGCCAGTACATCTGCCCGGACTACAAGAGCCGGACGCGGCATCAGTTGAAGCGCAAGAACTACAAGTTTCAGTGCGACAAGTGCATGTTCACATCGCGTCATCAATACTTCTGGGACGTGCACACTGCACATTGCAACTGCATATCCACCGCACCGACAGTATCAACAACCCGCGCTACCTCCACAAGAAGATGAATTAACATTAGTCATCTGACAGTCTTAAGTGCATCAGTAGGGTCCGGATTTACAGTAAATGAACACAGAACTAGCGATAATCCATGTTGTAATGGTGTAAATCTTCGCTTTTTTTGTTTTGCTCCGATATACAAATCACTTCTCTGGAAAAAATGTATTTTGCTACTGCAGATCCTAACCCTATGTTTTACTTACATAATAAGTTATGTTACGAATGAATAATATCGGATTAGATCATTTCCACAATGAAGTTATGTTAGCAATGAGCGGAAAAAACGCGGTGTTAACCCTTTCCATATTCATATTTAAAAAAAAACACCAAGGTTTTTGTCTTTTTTTTCAATCGTATTGTATTTCAATATCATTGGATTTTGGTATTGTTGAATATTTTGTATAAATTTAGCTACGAGCTTACCCAATAAGCTGAGCAATTTCTCTCTCATATGGTTTTTTAAGGGGCCAAAAAAGACAACTTTCTAAGTGGGAAAGCGACCTTGAGGTAACAATTATTTTTATAAGCAATAATTATTAGCCTGAAACACTCATCCACATTGAAAAATCTCCTGATAAAAGATACATGACTCCAACGGGACTTGAACCCGTCCTTGAGGTGATTTAAAAAAAAACGTTCCTGTTTAAATGAACCAATGATTATTATTATTGTCGGAATGAGATCATTTTATCGGTCAATATGACTAGTTACTTACTCACTGGCCACGGTTGTCCTTTCTGGAATGTATCAATTGTAACGGAAAGTGGAGAACTTACTTACTGCCGGATGTGTCTGCCCCACTGTTGTGTATTAGTCAGAGTTCAGAGTATGCACAGATTGCACGGCCAATATTTTGTTTCGCGAACCCGAGCAGTCGTTATTCTAGTACGAGTCGGCGGATTACGTCATTAAGTGTAGATAGTCATCAGTCATCCGTTATTAGACCAGTTTTGTGAACATAAAGACGTAACGCTGACAATTCCGTTGTAATCTCTTCACCTTTATCATAAATGAGGGATCTAATGCTGCCTATACACAATCATGAGAAAGGAACGAACCATCCGCAAACTGCGGTTCACGCCGTTTGCGGCTGATTCGTTCCTTTCCCACGATTCGTGGTTCGGCTCGCAAATTTATACGCAGTGTTGCAGACGTTACAACGTAGCTTTCAGTGGCAGACCATCATTTTTCAAGCGAGTCAAATACAATGTCCAATTCTTGATTAAATCTTGGCGTTTAGGATGTAATTTAATAATACATTGGGCGCAAGATACCTCCTCTACCTCTAAGACCAAATTTCGATGCGATATAATAAATTGTAAGTCAACTAAGTAAGTATAGTCAGCGCTTGCTCTTGCATCCTGCTTACGTTATAGCAAATTAGACGGATTGGACAGAAATTAACCCAATTACTAAATAAATCTCTATTCAATGGATTAACCGCACTCAGTATCAGAAAACTAAAAGAACAATGAAAATCTAGATATTTTTTATACAATATTCGAACTTTGCCGGTATGTCGTTGGTTCGCCATCCGTGTGTTATTTGCGAACCGAGCCTCGAATTATGGGAAAGGAACGCAGCAACCGCAAGTTGCGTTACGCGCCATTTGTGGTTGCTTCGTTACTTTCCCATAAGTTGAGGTTCAGCTCGGCAGTTCGACTTCGTATATATACGTAGCATTAGACCAACAGAGGGGCAATCGGTGTTGCAATCAGATCAGCTAGAAGCTGGCTGGACAAACATTACTTGGGCGTAGGTGAATAGTATCTTTATCTCATTACTGCGCCACAGTTTTGTCAAGGATTTCCGAACCTTTTGATTTAGCGAAAATCATGTTTTCCTCCTTTGTTTATTCTATTACGGTCTAAGTACGATATTAATGGTCTTTGACCTCCAGCAGGTATTATTTTCTTACTAAACTGTAAGCCGAGTCCACCGAAGCTCCAGCCTTTCTTATCACAGTTAGCTTTCATATAAAACTTCCCCGAAATGCCCCTGTCACAGATTTTAAATCCCAGCTTGTACAAAATTATAATGTAGGTCACCTTGCTCACGACTCATGAAAATGATACATGTCACGGTATCCCGCTGATAATGCATTCGAGAGACAATCGTGTGTATGTTTTGCAGCCTCCCGACTTCCTGAAGCAAATCACTTTCCATCATGTTTTCATTGTTTTTATCAACAACTCTTGCACGATAATGTTATTAGTTTGCATCGTGTTATCAATATAATATTGTCTGTTTTTTGTATTATTAAAGGTTTGAATTATACAAGTAAGAAAAAATTATTTGCCTTAGGACATCGGCAATGATAAGTATCACCCTTCAATAATGCTCTAGGTCAGGGGTGCTCAAACTTGAACTGCTGGCGATCTACCTCAATATTATTAGATTCCGATCGATCGACTCTGAGAGGCTGCAAGTATGTGTGATGCAGGATTGTCGTCTATGTACGTAGTGTGTATCGTGGCGCAGGTATAAATGTATATATATATAGGGACGTTGCATAATTGCATGGCCACGAATCCACATAGAATTTGGAGGAACGACAGAAATTAGTTCGCAATATGCATTTTTTTAGTCAAGGTAGGTGGAGGTCTGCACTAAAAAGTTCATGAAAAAACTTATATTTATTCAAAATTGCAAGTTTATTGGTTCTTATAAAAAACAAACGAGTTCCAGTTTCTAAACTTAACTAAATAATGACTTTGGATGTTAAAGCGTGGCACTGCGTGTCCTCAGCATACTTTTCATACGATGGTACGTAATTACCGAGTGCTAATCGCAAGCACGATGACATATGTTCGTCAGTTAGTCGATTGCGATATTTTGAATTCTACAAACTACAAATAAATAATAAAAAAGAAGACATGAAAAATGGGAAATTTTTCTCGAGATCGACTCAAAAAGCACTCGCGATCGACCAATCGATCGCGATCGACCGTTTGAGCACCCCTGCTCTAAGGTCATTCGTGATTATTATAAAATCATCGTGTTTCCTGTTTTCTGTCTTGCCCACAGTCACCTGAAACTTATTATCTTGACTGCACTTGAGGAAATATTAAAGGCACAAGTTTATTTTTTATGGTGCAATAACTATCATTATGAGGAAAACCTCAAATTGTTATATTTAATCATTGTAGACAGTATTAACGACTCTGAAACAGAAAAGACAGAAAAAGATTCAGTCGCATCTAGGAACTCTTCCTTCCTCTATACAACCCAGGAACTCTTCCTTGCCGGGGAAGTTTTCTGACCACTGAGCAAATTCGACCATTTTAATCAAGTTTATTTTATTTGTAATGTACGTAAGATTAAAAAATAAATAAATAAATACCAACCGCCCAGTGACATTGTACAACAATATGTAAGAATGAAACAATAAGTAGGTATTTAAATTACAGAAATAACATAAAAGAAGAGACAATAAGGTTTGCGTCAAGCGAAAACAAGAGATTCGAGAAATTTAGTTCTGAGTGCGATCGGTAAGTATGTATGTCCGGAATCATCTCACTACCAGTGGCTGTTATATAATATAGTCGACACATTCACACAAGAGGTTTGGAGCTGTGGTTCTCCGGAAAGGAATATGGAAAGTTTTGGGGTTTCTTATTAGACGGTGATTGATAATAATTTTGGTTATGGCCGAGAGAGAAGAATCTACATGGTTTTTTATAGTAGCTGTACCCCGCCACGCGTTGCTGTGACTCGGTGTGTCTGTGCAGATACGAAGAGAAAACGCTGTTTTAAAAAAAAAAAATGTTTATCCAACAGATTACGCGGTTTAAAAAAAACATGTTCTTACCGCTCACATTTCATTTATGTACTAACTAAAATTTGTTTTTTAAAATAGAATTTTAATTTGTCGGATATCAAATGATTCTAAGGACTGGTTGTTTCATAGAATTTGAACAACTCATCAAATTTCGACGTTAATTTGCTAGTTCTGTGAATGTCCTAATCTTTATAGGCCAGTTACTTGACAGAACTTGAAAATTAATTTTTAAATTTAAAGAATTGTTCAAATTCTCCGAAAGTTTGACAGATAGAAATTGGAATAATGTGGAAAAAAAGTATAGTTAGTCGATCGGTTGAAAGGTGAATCGAGAGAACTTTTTCGTAGCATGATAATTTCAAATACAACTAATTTATAAATCTACAAGTCTTGTATTCCTTTTTTACAGTTAACTATAGTTCTGGTATATATAGTAATGGAAATTATGGTTCAAGCCGAAAAGGGTTCGTTTTCCTAGTAAGTAGTAAGTTGTAAAATTCATTATAACATGTTCCAGACAGATTTTGAGCTTTTGAGTTCATGGTAGAAATATACTTATGAATTTAATATAATATTATGTATTGTCAGGAGAACCAACGTATGATCCGCATTCACAAGACCGAAGTCTTTTTTACGAATGACAGATATTAACTTATTGACTGTCATAGATAAATATTTTTTTAACCTCTTAGAAGACGACTATTTCTGATGTTGATGGATAACTTAGCAAAATAAAAGACGACCCCCTTGGTTGAGTGGTTACGCATCCGGAGATCGCGGGTTCAAATCCCGGCGTGCAAAAGTAAATTTTATTTGATTTTTATGTTTCTTCACAATTTATTAATTCAAAATAATATATACTATATTTGCGGCACTCAGTATCACCCTGGTGAAGTACCACGATTCGGAATCAAAACGTTGCTTGAAATGGTTTTAGCCGACCTGAATAGCCAGGTACTTTCCCACCTTCCTCGCCCCGCCTCCCTTCCCTATCCATAACTTCAGACTCACAAGATAACCCAATTGTTTGGGGATGCTATAGTGAGAACTGGGTCCAGATGATTGGGAACCGTTGGAACTCTTGTGCGTAGATTAACATCACATTTAAACTTTTCGAGTGAGTTTTAATTGAAATTGTCGTTCCTTTAATCATTTAAAATTATTGATTTTAAAAAAGACAAAAATTCCCTGGTTACGAATAACCTGACAATATTTGTTAATCTCCTACTACCAGCACAGTTAGAGGAAAATATTGTTGTGTCGTAATGCAGGAATTGCACACTACGCTTGGGTAGTACACTAACCCAGCGATGCCAACTCAGCCATTGACCGGTCGATTGATTGAATCTTTGATAGGTCTTCGCCTCCGATCCATTTTTATTTACAAGTCCAATGTTTTTCAAATCGATACTTATTTGGGTCGCAGATCGTATCAAATCAAGGCCTCATGTAATACGCATCCGTCTACTATTATTGATTTAACCTTTCTACGAATTATTTCTAATTTGTACACGCGTCCGACACGATGTACTAAATATTAGAACATCTTCTATCATTGGAAGATAGACACGATAGACTTTTGAGACATAATAATATTTCGTATTGTTTCAATTTTTTAACAGTCAAAACTTCTCATGGAAATGTCGTGGCGAGTGAAAATCATTACGTTGAACTAGAAATGCCACAATGAAGAAATAGATAACTAGTTTGGAATACTTGTTCGCAGTCCCTTCCTATCCCCCAGTAGCCCCACGATATAGTTCACCACTATACAAGCAAGAATCTCTTTAATCTCATTTACCTGTACCCCATACTAGTGTATTCTTTATCGATGGCCAAAGGTTGTTTTCGAACTGAACCACTAAAAAAAACTCTAACGCTATGATCTTTGTTTATTTTATTTTATTTATTTGCGTTATAAAACTGTCTGTATAGATACATGCTGACAATTTTAAGAAGTTTATGTTACTGACCAATAAAGAGTTTTAAAATTTGAAGATAACTAAAATGATAATTACAATTTACAAGATGGTATTAATATTTCTTCTCACTTTGTTACGAGCATTTATTATTAGGTGAACATTATCAAAGTGTACTCTTTATCAACGCTCAAAAGGTTATTTGAGTGTTCCCAGCATGTTCGGCGTTTAAGTTTTTTCCAATAAAAGATCCCCCACCCCTACAATGGCTGGGTCGCTTCGCTACCCTCCCTATTAAACCAGCATATGCCCCGGTCTTCGATTTCCAGCAAACTCACCATAATTTTCCTCAGTCTAGCTACGTCTCACCACTTCTTACTTCAACCCACCACCCCGTTAACTCCCCCTCCCTCAAGGGGGGTTCAGTCTGCCACTTTTTATTGGCTGCTAACAATTTAACATTTTAAAAGTCAGCCGATTGTAAAATATTTCATCACATATTGATGAATTTAAAGCGAAAACTTTGTGGTGTTCTAAACATTTTTCTTGTAAATTATCATTTCGTGTTTTTTTTCGTGTGGTTTTTTGTGTGAAACATCTTACGGTGCTCTTTGGGGGGTAAAACCGATTTTTGCGTAGCAAGCATGGCAGGACGGGACGATGCTCTTGCACGGAACGACGCTTCATTCGGCCAGCAAAACTCTGTGCGGCATATTGGTTCTAATCACTAAAATTGGCAACGGATCATACTAAATTATGATATTTTTTATTTCTAATGTTTGTGTATACATATTTTGATAATTATTTTCAGAAATATAAAGACTTGTTTACTTCAATTTTCACTTTAATAAAAATCAATTTCAATATTTTATATCAGCCAGGTGTCCCTCGACGGCTATAATTTTTTTTCTGCATCGTTTCCGTAATCTGGGGTACTAAGGTTTGTTCATCTGTTTTTTTTTGTCTGAATCAACTCAAATATTTTAAACATTCAACGTCATTTCCATCGAAAGATATGGAGCTTTGAAATAAATATTTAGAATTTTCTATAAGACGATTCAAATAAGACGAGTATAGTTTTTATTTTACTTTACTATACATTTATTTGATTGAATAAACCAGTGAAGTTTCAGCATAAAATACTTTATATCAATAAGAAAATTGAATGTTAAATTCGAGGGATATCGAGTAGTATTAGGTATATAGATATATTTTTTCGAACATTTTGAATTGAAATTCAACAGTTATATTATCTCTTCTAACTAGTCTGACGGAAATGGTTTGAATGATACTTAAATATATGTACAAAGGTAAAACGAGAAGCAGGTAAGACTGTAGAATGTTGGCAATACTATAAGTTGGGCATTGGGATATGCGATTGAAATCCTTGGCTTGAAAATGTTTGGGAGATACTGGATAATCTAATCGATATGCCAGTCTTTGCTTCTTTGCTGTAATCTGTTGAATTTAGCCTTAAACTTTTATTTGATGAATGTCTGAACGAATAATCTTACAACACGACTTAATAAGCCAGATAATATATGCATTTAATAATAAAACTAATGATTAGGAACATGGCGTGGATAACTAATCAATCATTTATTATTACGAAGACCCGGATATTAAAGTGTTGTTGCATTGATTGAATGGATATTGTTTTATTACATAATATCAATTAACTTAACCCTTTCAGACTTATTTATTGTTTTTGTGTTTAATTCGTAGAACTCCATTTAATTTTTTTTAATAAATTTAATTTAGATTAAATTTGATAATATTATTATTAAGTTCTGCAAGTGTTTTAGTTTTTTATTATTGTGACAGCTGTTTCGGCTTACAAGGCCATTTTAAAACTGTGGTTAGTCCACATTGAGACGACGTATTTATACTATTTCAAATGTAAATTTTGAAGGTGCATACATTGATTTATTACTGGTTAAACCGATGACATGATCTATTGTTGGTTAAACCAATCTATGTTTAACAACAAGGGTCCTAAACCATTGCATATAGAAAAAAAGGGCATTAGATTAAATTTACTTGAACAATTAGAAATCAATAAACGAACGAATGACCCAAATTTAACACTAATTAATAAAGTACGGAAAATAATTTACTCACCACTTCTCAGTATTTTCACAAAACCCAAGCAGTATAATGCACCCAAATAATTCATAGCAATAAAGTCATTAGTAAATAATTAAGAACTCATTACCATTTACTGAGGGGAAAACATAGATTGGTTTAACCAACAATAGATCATGTCATCGGTTTAACCAGTAATAAATCAATGTATGCACCTTCAAAATTTACATTTGAAATAGTATAAATACGTCGTCTCAATGTGGACTAACCACAGTTTGAAAATGGCCTTGTAAGCCGAAACAGCTGTCACAATAATAAAAAACTAAAACACTTGCAGAACTTAATAATAATATTATCAAATTTAACCTTTCAGACTTGAATTAAAACTGGCAGTGGTAAAATATATTTGACGATTGATAATAATTGGTACACTTATTTAAAAAAATTTTGGTTTTTTTTGTTTTAAATTAACATTTATCTCTAACTTTAATTGAAAGAACGTCAATTCTCGTAGGGCGTGTTTCGCATAAAATGACAAATAGTACACTGTACAAAAATATTACATTTTATTCAAATAAAAAAAAACGTTGAAAAATATCTTCACTTTTTCAAAATATAAAAATTCCTTCCGTCTAAACTAAACGGATAGATAACTCCATTAAAAATGGCTAGTTACATCAGGAATTGGAAATCGAAAACCGCTTATTTATATTCTCTCTAAAGAGGGTGGAAAAAATTCTTAAATTAATGTTTTTTCAAAGGGTTAAAAACCACTTACAATAATTTATTATAATGGTGTTTATTCATGAACTTCCCAATGAAAAATATGCGGCGGAGCTTGAACCCGGAACCTTTTTAATATCCTTCTAGTTTTGTGACCCGGCTTTGCATGTGTTCTGGTTTTTTTTTTAAATTATTTTATAGGA
Source organism: Hesperophylax magnus (assembly GCA_026573805.1). Taxonomy (NCBI): domain Eukaryota; kingdom Metazoa; phylum Arthropoda; class Insecta; order Trichoptera; family Limnephilidae; genus Hesperophylax; species Hesperophylax magnus. The sequence goes on from JAIUSX010000052.1 coordinate 651,549, forward strand.
GAAAACACAGATATCGACAGTAATTAGACAATATTAAAACGTTAACTGGAGAATTCACCAGCAACCTAATTATTTATTAAAGTTTTTAATCCAACAGGACTGGAAGGATTGTGCAATCCCAGTCTGTCTGCTATATATTACATGCGTTGGTGACCGGATAAATCATCACAATGATGATTCATCACATCTTTAAAAAGTTAAATACTAAATTTGAATAAAATTAAATATTATTTTAAATACTAATTTGACTACTTAATTAATTAAGTAGTCATGGAAAGTGATGAAATAAAAACTTTATTAACTTTATTATTATTTTGGGTTAAGTAGGTTGTATGGATTTGTAGTATCTGCCGTGGGACCTTGCTTGTTACACACAAAGTTTCTCCTAATTCTTTTTTTATAAATATTCCTTATCCTTCACAGGATTTTCTTTAATTTCCATCTATTTCATTTATTTCTTTAATTCTTTTGTTGATTTTTTCTAAGTACGCTATGTATATTTCGCTTGTTTTTTTCCGTTTCTATATGTCGGTCCTATTCTCTTCAGTGATTCCATGGTTTTCTAGTTTGTAATTTAATTTAAATCTGTCTACATCAAAAATTGTACATTTTTCTAAAAGATGGGTACTGTCCTGAATAGAAGTTTTGTCACACGGGCATTTGTCATCGTCTATTATCTTGAAGCGTTTCAGGTATTCTTTGAAGCATCCATGTCCTGTCAGCATCTGTGTCGCATGGAAGCTATTTTCCGCGTGTTTTCTCTTTTGAATTGCTGCGTAAATATCTGGGAAGTATTTCTTAGTTATTCTGCCCGTGCTTTCTTCCATATATCTGATATTCCATTTTTCTTCCGTTTCTTTCTTTAATGTTATTTTAGTGAAACTTGGAGGTACCTTACTGTAGTCTGGACACTTTTTCAGTAATCTTCCCTTCTTTGCTGCCGCATCTGCTTTTTCATTTCCCTCTAAGCCTTTGTGGGCTCTAACCCATTGAAATTTTACCCGGTTGTTATTTTCACGGCATGTTTCTAATTTTCCCAAGCACTCTCTTGCTATATCGTTCGTAGTTCTCTCGTCCCTTAATGTTTCTAGTGATGATTTGCTGTCTGAGTTTATAGTTATATCTTTATCTATTATTTCCTTCCTTTGAACCCATTCTATGGCTTTTTGAATTGCTAACATTTCTGCTTGGTAAACGGTGCAGTAGTCTTCTAATTTAAATGATTTTGACACCCAATCTTTCCCATTTACTTTTATTACTACTCCTGCGCCCACTTTACCGTCCTGTTTGCTTCCGTCTGTATACATTTGTATGGGATCCTCGTTAATTTTATTTCCATTTTCTAACTCGATTTTTATATTTTCTTTCACTATTTTCCCTGGATGTGGTAGTTCATTTATACAGCATGTGGTCATTATTTCCCTGTCAGCTGGTAAGAAGTGAGCGGGTATTACTCTTCTGTTTATTCTGTAGATATTTTTAATTTCGGCTATTTTTAGATCTATTGGTGGTGTTCCTGCTAAGGCTAAAGCTGAGGTGGTGGAGATTGTTCTATACCCCTTACAAATTCTTATTGCGTATTGACGTTGATTACTTTCTAGTTTTTTCCTATTTTTTACTCTTTTACACGTATCTCCCCAGACCCCTGATCCGTACGTAAATAACGGCACGATTGCCCCGTCGTATATTGTCTTTACAATTTCTGGTGATAGTCCCCACGTCGGTTTTGCCGCTCTGCATAAGGCTTTAAAGATGGTCGAGGTTTTACCGCAAATATATTCTATGTGTTTGTCCCATCTAAGCTTGTTATCGATTACCATACCCAAAAATTTTATTTCCTTTACTGGATTTATCTCCTTTCCGTTCATGTTGACGTTTATGCTTTTTTCCTGAGACTTGCTCATTACCATGATTTGTGTTTTTTTTCCGAGAATTCTAATTTTACTTTTTCCCCCAATTGCTCACTTTTTCTAAAGCTTTTACCGCCGTTTCTTTTGCGGTTTGTAGATTTTTCCCGTTCACAATTAAAAGTACATCATCAGCGTAGGCTTGGATGTAGACATCTGGACCGAGGTCCATTTGAAGGAGTTCGTCCAGCGAAACATTCCAGAAGATTGGCCCGCCAATCGATCCTTGAATACAACCTTTGGAAACACATTTCTCACTTGAGTGGTTTCCGTGCCTTATTCTAACTTTCCTGTCTTCTGTATAGCTTCTTACTAAGGCAACCAGGCTGGAAGGACATTTTTTTTCTATGAGTTGTTTTAACAATTGTGGCCACCATGCATTATCGAAAGCTCCTTTAATATCGAGCGATATGACGATTACTTCGTCAGTCTTTCTTTCCATTTTACTTTTAATGACTTCCACTGCATCGTACATTGCGTCTTCTGCTGACTTTTGTGAGGTGAATCCGTATTGTTTTGGGCTTAGTTTCTTCCCTTTGCCAAGGTTCCATTTTATTCTGTCAACCAGGATTTTTTCAAATAATTTCCCTAGAACCGGGAGAAGTCCAATCGGCCTGTAGTTTTCAAGACTGCTGTAGTTGTTCTTTCCTGGTTTGGGTATGATGATTATGTTTGCTTCCTTCCATATTTTTGGGAAATATCCTGTGTCAAAACATTTCTGGAACATTTTTGTCATTATTTCTGGGAAGCTATCATTGAAGCAGGTTAAGTAGTTAGGTTAGGTTAAGTAGTTAAGTAGTTAGGGTTAAGTAGTTAAGTAGTTAGGGTTAAGTAGGTTAGGTTAAGTTTTTTTTTTTTTTTTTTTTTCTTTTGGGTGTTCTCTGTTTTTTACCTTGTCTATTATTTATCAAGGTTTCTTTAAACTGTTTGAATTTTTAATGAGCTATTGAGTTTAATTTTTTCATGTATGTTGGGATAGGTAAGGGTTCATGTTATTTTTAGAGAGGTTAGTGGGTTAGTGGGACTGTCTGACATGGGCTATCCATTACTCCAACATTTGTTTGACAGCATGAGGGAACCATGTAAAACCTCAGCCGGAGTAGTTTTGTGAATCTGAAAGAAAATTGTGGATGTTCTGTTAAGATTATAATTGCTTACCCTCTTAACAGAACCATTTGTAGGATAGGAAGTGTTCTTTAGCGCTCTTGGTTCGTGATTTCTTGTGTTAGCCTTGTTTTAGATTGATCGGATAGCTATAGTGATCGTGCTTAATGTGATTTTAATTTATTTTTATGTCTTTTGATTATTATTTATTTTGTTCCTTAATTTTTGTAATGATGTTTTTTGCGAATTTAATGAAGATTTTTCGGAGAGGTATAATTTTTATGACATCAGAAATGTCAGTAAAAATTATATCTCTTCTCTGGCATTCTTTGGTTATTTGCCATCTTTCCATCGTGAACATTGGGCAGTCTAGCAACAGATGTTTCATTGTTTGGTCCGATAGTTTGTCACACGGGCATGCGGGACTATCTTTCAGCTTGAATCTGTGAAGGTAGGATAGGTTTGCTCCGTGACCGGTAAGGATTTGTGTGAGTTCGAAAGTTGGAGTTGTCTTATTACCAAACTCTTTGGCTTCTGTTATACTCCTGAAAAATAGCCGTGTTCCTTTACCTGTATCAGAGTTTTTATACCTTTGGTCCCATTCTTCGAGAATTGACTCCTTTATTTTGAACTTTGCGTAGCTCAGTGGAAATTTTGAATATATATTTTGTGTTTTGCTTTTTAATGCAGCGTCTTTTGCTAGTTCGTCTGCTCTTTCATTTCCATGGATTCCATTGTGCCCGCGTATCCATAAAAATTTACAGGTAGACCCTCTTTCTCTCAAGAGTTGAGCCGAGCATTGTATATTGAAGACCATAGGGTTGGTAGGTGTCCCTGACTCTAGTGCGTGTGCAGCGCTTTGTGAGTCTGTTAAGACGTTGACTTTTTCCCAATGCTTTTGCTGTTTGTTGACCCACTCGAGTGCTTGCATTATTGCGAAAAGCTCTGCTTGAAATACTGAGCAGTAATCTGCCAGGGGCAGTTTCTTTGCTGTAATTTCTCCGCTAGCATTGAACACTGTGTAGGCCGCACCCACTTTTCCTCCAGTTTTACTTCCATCTGTGTATATATCTATTTCAAAGGAGTTTCTCTCGTATGTTCCTGGAAAGATGACATGTTCTCCAATTTGTTTACTAGGGTGAGGTAGATGAGTAACCTTTACGATTCCCTGGTACTTTTTATCGTCAGGTAGTAGATGCAAAGTTCTGTTCCTTTTTGTCTCACCGATAAGTCTGAGTTCTTTGGGTTTTAGATCCAAAGGTGTTAGTCCCCCGATTGCCTGCACAGAAGTAAGGGACACAGTGCGGTAGGCTTTACATATTCTAATGCCGATGGCCCTTTGGACTCTATCTAGTTTTTTGCGAATATTTTTTCGTTTTGCAGCTGTTGCCCATACCGTCGCGGCGTAAGTTATTATTGGTTCGACTACTCCTATGTAGATTGTCCTTAATATCTCAGAAGGTTAGGTTAGGTTAGGTTAGGTTAGGTTAGGTTAGGTTAGGTTAGGTTAGGTTAGGTTAGGTTAGGTTAGGTTAGGTTAGGTTAGGTTAGGTTAGGTTAGGTTAGGTTAGGTTAGGTTAGGTTAGGTTAGGTTAGGTTAGGTTAGGTTAGGTTAGGTTAGGTTAGGTTAGGTTAGGTTAGGTTAGGTTAGGTTAGGTTAGGTTAGGTTAGGTTAGGTTAGGTTAGGTTAGGTTAGGTTAGGTTAGGTTAGGTTAGGTTAGGTTAGGTTAGGTTAGGTTAGGTTAGGTTAGGTTAGGTTAGGTTAGGTTAGGTTAGGTTAGGTTAGGTTAGTTTAGTTTAGTTTAGTTTAGTTTAGTTTAGTTTGGGTTTGGGTTGGGTTGGGTTGGGTTGGGTTGGGTTGGGTTTGGTTTGGTTTGGTTTGGTTATTTTTTTTTCATCGTTTCTAATGACTTTATATCACTTTTTAAAAGTGTGTTGAATTGTCACTGTGTTGAGTTATCATGGAACCACGTGCGTTATATACAATAATTACATTTATAGAGAAAATAACAATAATATAAAATAAATAACAATGAAGTAATATAATATAAATAATAATAAGTAGGTACCCAATGATAACATAAAATAAAAAAAACATCTTGTAAATAAGCAAAATTTATCTAACTGAATTGATAAATTAACCATGTTTATAGTGTACCTAATATACTAAAATATTATTTTTTGCAATTAAGAAGAAAACTAGAAACATATTAAAAATCTTAAAACCATATTGTTTTCTTATTGAATTGTGTTCAGTGTATATCTGACTGAAATTATTGTTTTTGTCCGTTATATGAATATTTCAAAGCCAAAGAATCTCATGGTGGAAATGAATTGGCGTCCTGGAAATAGTTGCCATGTAGAAAAGCTTTGCAAATTTCATTACGCCATACCATTCTTTTTTCCAAAGATTTTGATGCGTCGTACAAGAAAATTTCTACTTTGTAGTTAGGTGTTTTTCCATGTTATGCCTAACCAGGCAATGCCTAGTTAATTTAATTCCCTTTCTCTGTTTCTCATAATTGGCGTATTGATATTAATTCATGAAATAATTAAAAATACTTTGTTTTTACCACGATAATCTTTATTTTTAAAAAATCAACATGTTTCGAGAACGATGTTCTCTTCATCAGGACATTAATTGTACTGATTAATTATTTCATTAATAAAATGGTGCCACAAAGTGAATTTGCAAAATTTGAAGAAGTAAAATTAATTCGTTTCACCTTCCACGTGAGATTTGGTGAACGAATGGTGTGATCAATACACCAAATAATAAAAACCTTTAGAGCTCTTTAAGAAAATTTTATCATTTTTCACTTAGGCCCCCTAAACTTTTTACGATGGTCCTATGATAATTTAATGGCTCTGCAAACAGTTTGCATTACCAATAAAATGACGACTATTAAGTGCAATTGTGTCTACGGCGATGTAATGCCATCTTGGTTATGCCGTCTTAATTTTTTTTTCTCTTGTATACGTATAACACTCTATCATATTATATTGTTTGTCTGAAGACTGTTGGATGCACTGAAGATACAAATCGATATATGTGTGTTGAAGGCGTTCCCAATACTCTCGAAGTAATTCATTGGTTAGTTTTTTGGACTAGTAGTCGAAATTCTGTACGTTAATTGGAAACCAGTTTTCTTTCAAATCGCTAGGTACATGTCACACTTCTAGGGATTTTCTGCTCAGTCGTTGGACGTTATAGTGTTCACATTTACTAGTACTTCGGTAGGAAAAAAAACTTTAATGTTATTGATGTTATAAGAAACAAATAAGTGTGAATCTCGGTGGGGTGGGACAAAACGAAAGGCACGTGGGTGTGACACCACGGTAGATGTTAGGTCCAAACATTTGCCGGGTAGGCAGGGGCACATATGTACGATAAAAATAATAATGGAAGATTTTTTTTACAATTTTACCAGAATTATTAGGTTTCCTTTTTCCTGGACGGATGTAGCAAAATTAATTACCTGTTTGAAATGAAGGAAATAGCATTATACAGGTGTTAAAAGAAGTATCCGACTAACATAGCCACCGATTTCTTTATCATCAAAATCCGTTATTAAAAGTAGTTTAAGAACTAAGCGCACAGACAGACGCGGAAAGCGACTTTATTTTATACTACTTAGAGATTACACTTCTCGTTCGCACCAATTCAAAGTAATCTTCGCCTTATGAAATGTTACCAGTTCTCATTCCCGTCCTCGAAAAATAGGGTAAAAAGTCAATCATAAACTTTAACCGTACGTGTTATCATTGTGTAGGTACTCGTATATTCAGTAATATTCGGTTTTTGCGGCGTTCTGTGAATAGATTAGCAGATATGAGCATTATGCCTGTTTTCTGCAGAATGCTGTGACGTCATGGCGATCGAGAGAAATGATTGTGAACACTCATTCGTCACACCTCTTGAGGTTTACATTCATTGCGTCCATCGACAAGAGTTCTTTGTTGACCGTGACGGGGCGTTATTAAATTAGTATTGGTAATAATATTTTTAATATCCATTCTCTGAGACTTACGTCTGTGAATGGAAACTGTCTAGCTTACATCAGGAACGGATTGACGGAAAAGGAGGGCATTTTACTAGACATTTTTTGTACTCGAAACAGCCCCTTCCTCACGATGAGTCAGTTTAATACACGGTTTTCTAATAAGAGGTGTTATTTTGAAATTAAATCGTAAAAGATCAATGGTTTGGTTGCTTGTTTGTGCACGTAGCGCCGTCTTGTTGAAAGTAAACGTTGTCCAGATCAATACCATCCAATTCCGGCCATAAAAAATCATTAATCATCTCTCGATAGCGCAATCCATTCACCGTAACTGTTGCTCCAGCCTCATTTTCGAAAAAGTAAGGTCCAATGACTCCGCCGGACCATAAACCGCACCAAACAGTCACACGTTGAGGATAGAGAGGCTTTTCAACAATAACTCTTGGGTTTTCCGAGTCCCAGATGCGACAATTTTGCTAGTTGACGAAGCCACCGAGGTGGAAATGGGCCTCATCACTCAAGAAGATTTGCATTTGATTCACTCAAGTGAATTTTAACAATTTCAATGCGTTGTTGAAGCGTGTATCGTTCCATTTTTATTAATGGCTTAGTTTCTACTTGTCAAATGTCAAAAAATGACAGCTTCAAAAGTAACATCTACCGAAATAGCGGGCTATTCAAAATAACACCTCTTATTGGAAAACCCTGTACTATACTAGCGCAGACCCGTGAGAAATTCTCGACAAATCAATTAAATTATTTTTCTGAAATATATTATATTGTAGGTTGGTACTTTATCGTTTGTCTGAATTCTACAAATAAACTCTTCTAATTTAGGAAATGACATTTAGATTCAAAGCATAAGTTCTATTGTTAATTGAACCAGTTCTAGAGTTTCAGACAGTCACAATGTAACGATTTGCCGGCCTCTATGTTTCCTCCCGCCTCCAACATGGGTCTCTGTTCACTCCACACACAGCATTTCCAAAAATGACATAGGCCCTGAGTTAATTATATAGTTAATGTAAGAAAAAACGAAATCAGCGTTTTTAATTTCGTTCATATTTTGCCTGTTTTTATCTGCACCAAGTTGCCGTGAGCCTTTTGGGTTAAACAGTGTTTCTTAGACTTATTTAGATTTTTTTTTCGCTTTCTTTGTTATTTTTGGTTTTATAAATAGAGGTCTCTGAATGGGGTGTATCGCAATTGCGCCATTGCAATTATATGAATCCACCACTGACTTTAAAATGACATTATAAAAATACAAGGTCTATACGGTATACAGGGTGTCCGGGGGTAAAGTACACAAACTTCGGAAGCTTTCTACGTGATGGTAGAAGTAAAAAAGATAAATAACTTTTTTCAAAATTCCATTAATACAATCATATTTTTCCATAGAAAATAATATTGTTTGATTATTGAAGACAATATTAGCGATTCTTAACGAAACCTTGAACAGATAAATGAGAAAAAAGATAGGTCGCATCTAGGACTTAAAGCCAGGGGTTCCGAGTTCAGCTTTTTCTGTTTGTAATTTTCGTTTAATAATCTCTAATATTGTCTTCAATAATTAAATATTACAATTTGAGGTTTTATTCGTTAAATTAGTTATTACAAAAGTAAATAAAGAATATTATTTTCTCCTGCAAAAAATTCAATTTTTCAACCTGAAAACTACTTTAAAACGTTGAAATTTCGAAAGTCACTTATCTTTTCTATAAGTTTCATCATTTTTTTCTTTTCTACCATTCTACCTTCATATAGAATCACCTCCTGAAGTTTGTGCACTTTACCCACGAACACCCTGTAATTATACTCGTCGAACAATATATGTATAAGAATTACATAGCTATGGAGAATGATTCCCTTGATTCAGAATATATGTGGTCCTGAACTTTTATTATGGAAATTAAAATGAACTGACGAAATTGACATTGAAAATAATACTCGGAGCACTGTGCATTATCCAACATCAATGTTCCGATCATTTATCCTAATCTGTTATCTAATGCCTTCTCAAAATACATTAGTTAAATGCTTATATTCGTTAAAGTTAATTCACAGCTTACTCGATAACCCAATATTACCCTAATTTTTTTTCCGTAAAAAGTAATTTGTTGCTAAGTAAATATAATTGATGTGCTCATTCGTCGGTATCAAAGTCGGTATACTCATAATCTTGTGATCTATTTTCGTAATAGTAAAGTATGTTGCCATTAGTGCTAAATCCATTAATTTGCTGAATCATGAAATAATAAATGTCACACGAGAAAGTTGACTTTTTATCTGCGGTTAGATCATTTGAATTTTTGTTGTTTGTTTTTGGGGTGTTATGCCGTGTTGCGCTAACTCCTTCTTTAGCCGACGTTTCGGACAGCGTTGCAGTGTCCATCATCAGTGTCCATCATTTTTTTTTATTTTATTTTTATTTTTTTTTTATTTTTTATTTATTTATTTATTTTTTTTTTTTACACATCTTCGGATCTACCGGATCTGCCCTGATGATGGACACTGCAACGCTGTCCGAAACGTCGGCCTAAGAAGGAGTTAGCGCAACACGGCATAACACCCCAAAAACAAACAACAAAAATGCTTTTGAAATCTAAAAACTTACCAGATCATTTGAATGATCACTTTAATTGTATATAATGAGACGAGTCATAAATAATGCTCTTTTTTTTTTTTTTTTGTACATGTGTTTTTTTGTGATATTTCACCTTCCATGCTAGGGATGACCCTGTGTTATGACGGGTGAATTTTACAGTTTACGTGTATAGAATCTATAAATTACTATAATATAAAAAAGAAAAATGATGTATAGCTAGTTTGGGTTGCAAGAAGACGATGGAGAAGTTAGAGAATTATAAGAAGATGAAAAATTTGAGAAGTTATTAGTATATAGATCACACTAATTGATTATGTACATACTATACCGCTAAGTTAGGGAATAAGGATATATTATGTTTTGTCTGAAAGGTGATTAAATTGATATAGTGTGGAATGACTGGGTATTGTAGTTGTAATGTATTCCGTGTGTAAGGATCCATTTCGTTATTTATTTTTTAAAGGAATGGGGTTGACTCACGGTTTTTAGGTTTTCAGGGATAAGGTTAAAGATTTTAGGAGCTAGGAAGAAAAATTGTCTTTGATCTGACGTGGTATGTAGTGAAGGTACTTTGTAGTGACCGTTGGTTATTGTTCTGGTGGTGTAGTTGTGTTGTAAGAGAGTTTTGTTTTATATTTGAACAGGAAATGTATTAGCGAAAATTTTAGGTGGAGTTGTCGTATGTTTAAGACCTTATACTTTATGAGGAGTCGAGTGGAATTATGAAGTATGTTATCCTATCTCTACTGTAATGGAAGAAAATAATGTCGTTTACTAATATCTATCTTAATTTGGTATGTCTGAAGGCAATATGGTGTTTATAATATAAAGTAGACTGATCGCGGACTAAATTTGAAAAAAGGCTCCATTTTCACTCGATTCACAAAATAACAATAATTTTATACCTTGTGAAAATGGATTCAGATTCGGTTTATTCGCGGAGCTGTTAAATGTTTGGCTACATTCTTCAGTTGAGAATTATGGTAACAAACGCTGGACTGTTGTTTATTATATTGTTTTGGTTTTCTCGAAGAAATGTATTCCTTCTAGTGCTGGGTGCGGCAGCTTCAAGTCATTTCGGTCATGGTTCACGTTTCGCGAGAGACTTTGGATACCTACTTGCTTGTGGATTGCGTTCCGCTTTATCGTTTTAACAGTTGAGCCAAAATGCCACGAATGACTGATTGAAATTTTATTTCAGAGTGGTTGTACCTATATTCATTTGTCATGATAATTATTATTAAGTTAAAAATCAATAGCTTTTTGTAACTACATCGCCTTTTCTGGTTGAGAAATAGGATAAAAATAGGACATGCAAACACACTAAGCAGAAAATCGCTAGATGTGTGATCTACACCGGTTTGAAAGAAAACTGATATGCATAAATCCTCCGGACGCAGATTTGCCTAGATCCCAGGCAAATCTGTGTCCTTACTTTACTGGTATTTAAATGAAAGATGCTCTGAGGAAGTAGCGTCATTGATCCCTTCGGCACTGTTGCACCGTCGGGAAGCATGTCAAACGCTCACTAAACATTTTAACACTGTTGACATTTGTCACATGAAACGGGTAGTTTCTACGACTCGTTCTTGAGGTACATAATTGAACAGCTCGGCTGTGGAATGATTTACCGGCCTCTGTGTTCTCCCTTCTACAAAACTCACGTTCAATCCTTCCTTTCTTCAAAAAGACCTCCAAAAATTACGTAGGCCCAGAGGGAAATTATTTTCCCCAGGGCCTCCTGTGTGGAGTTGTAGTGTTCAAAAAATGTTTTTTATATTTGTAAATGTATAATAAAATTATGCTTTAATCAAAGGCACACAGAAACGCCCAGAACACTATGTACACTAGATGTATCTATTCAGTGGGCAAATATAATATGATTGAGTTCTAGACACAACAGTCTGGCACCCAGTCAACTATGCTTTTATATATTTATATACCAATCGATAAATCCGCAAATGGCCGCCGATTCCTACTGTAAACTCATTTCTCCCAAACCCGGGTTCACGATTTTTGCATTGCTAATTGTAATCACTATTCTCTCTCTGCATCCTTTCATAAGTGCCTAATCTGTTATTGTCTATATTATTATGAGCAAACTAATTTGTCTTTGTTTACTTGGAAACTAGGCAGTGAATATAATTGAAATTATTATTATTCGGTAAAAGTCTGTTGCTATTACCTATTTCACTTACCGAACAATTCAAAATGATGAATTTTCATTTCCTATCTACAAAGATAACCCTTGGAACAATAATTATTTCCTCATATTTTATTTGCACGCTCCAAGTAGTTACTTGTTGAAGCCAATTACTTTTATTATATTTACTCACTTAAGAGTGCCTGCTTGCATCAATGGGTCCGAGTATTGACTTACGGAAACCGAAATAAATCCGGTCTTCTCTAGTGATGGGGGTGTTACGAAGCTATCGACATTTCGAAATTATCGATTGTTTTACATTATGTATAAATATTTCAAATCTTTTAAGGCACCATTCCGAATTTATACCGATTTATGACATATTTCTCTTGAACACTTCCTAAATTTCCTAAAAAAATATATTTTGTTTTTGAAGATAATATCTACACATTTTTATAGCCGAATCTGTAATTTTGTTAAATTCCCTCGAAAACAAAAGAAATCGCGAAGTGCTCTCCGAAAATTATTAAAAACACAGTTTAAAGGCATTTGTCTATAGATTTTTTTACTCTTATTTAAACGAGTCTTGTTTTATTAAATATTTTCACAATTTTCGCTAAATTATTATCGTCTTTTTTTAAATATTAGCCCGCACTCTTTAACATTCGTGTTTATAAAATCCCTTTCAAACCAGCTTCTTCTTTTGAACGCTTACTACCAGAGCCTTACAGACCCTACCTTGAGGTAGTGACGGACCACGCTATATTTTCGTGGCTTGGCCTATTTCAGCATATCGCTCACCATACATTCCCATTGGTAGTGTATGGCAAGCGATATGCTAAAATAGACCAAGCCATGATGCATATAGCGTAATGTGTCGCTTACCTTACTATTAGATTATACTATTTAATTCCTTTTTTAATGGTAGGTAGTCGAAATGTTTGTCGGTGACGATTTTCATTTTGAAAGCTTGAGTTAAATAATCATTAATTTATTTCATTGTGCCCAACAGTGTCTTCACAATTTTTATGCTATTGCATACTGTTGAGACGCGATTAATTTAATTTTACTGATAGGTACTCTGAGATAGAGAGGAATTTGCCAGTTTCGTTAACAGTTTTTTAACTGTCCCAATTAAAATCTGCTCGAACATTCTGATTTTCTTTCCTAAATTTTAGATCCTAACCGTGCTCTGACGAAAGGAAAAAATGACCCGATTTATATTTGTAGCTAATGACATCCATCTTTTTAGTTGATGTTTGCGCTAAGTGGGCCATTTTTTGTCACGACAGTGTGCTGTCTCCTCCCCAGTTAACCTATTTTTTCCGTTCCTCCGGCCCTGATGCGCGGTGTCAAAACTTTGTAAAATGGTGTGATATTTTACCTATTGTCCCTATTGATTATCCAAAATGCCAAACATTTTTTTCTCTCTAATCTGAGTCTACTACTTAACGCCTCGTATTTAGGATCAATAGTTTACCTACTAGCTTTTCTACAGTATGAATTCTTGACAAAAAAATTATAAATGACACAATTAAAATAATTATAGGTAGGAATCTATCGCCTGTTTGATTTCTTGACACAGTCACTTCCAATTTCAAAATGACATTTAAATTCAAAACACATTTGAGTACATTGAACGTGAGTTACGCATGACGCACAGACAACCGAAATTGATTATGGAGCGATCAATATGGTGATTTGTTTTTTTTTTACACTGTTAAATGAATATAAATGCATAAAAATGAATGTTTGTTTGTTACCTATAGACTCAAAACTACTGGACCGATTTCGCTGAAAATTTAAAAGTTTGTTCTTATTAGTGTTACGATTGTTTAGAGAGTGATTTGAATTGTTGAAAGTCGGGGACGTCCGAGGAAAACTTAACACATTATCTCTGCAATGGAATGAGATATGGATTCGAATAAAAGTCGATATGATGTAGTTTTTATTATTATTTTGGCACTCCCGAGGAAGACGTGGCAAGTGAAACAAAAATTTAGAAAAGTATACTCTTCAATTCTTTAGTATAATATTATTTCCATTATATTTAGTATTTATATAAAATAGGCTCGTTGATTTAGAAATACCATACAAACCGGTATAGGTATGTAAATAAATAATTAGTCTGATCTATTTACTAATAATTTTTTAGTAATTCTTATAATCTTCTTATAATTCTCTAACTTCTCCATTCTCTTCTTGCAACCCTAACTAGCTCTTCATCATTTTTATCATTTTTCTTTTTCATATCATAGTAATGTATAGATTCTCTTCAAACTGTAAAATTCACCCGCCATAACACAGGGTCATCCCTAGCATGGAGGGTGAAATATCACAAAAATCATATGTACCCTCTAAGTCTTGTATTAATAAAATAAAATAAAAACCAAGCTGCAGAAATTTTATGATGCCAGAGCTCACCGTTCAAGAGTTGTATACTTTAAAGTTGATAATTGTGTTGTGAGGGTTATGCGACTTTAGATAACCTCTATAAATCGAAATTCACACTTGTGGCAATGTTTAATCCCAAAAATTCTATTTTTGTAAAGCAGTAATTACTGTTAGCATGAAAGTAATTCGCCACTAAGTTTATTCAGATGTTTGACTGAATGCAATGAAACAGATAAACAGCTGTTCAAGCGGTGGTAGTGGTGGGTGGTTGAAGTTGGTAAAGGTGTATACACCCGACACATTAAATAATACAGTATGTCGTTACTCGGGTGCCTGGTTCAATGCCAGGTGAGATCAGCGACCTGCCACCTTCCACCCGACCAACCTGTCCCTTCACTTGCCCTTCTCCGGTGACAAATCACTCCGCTGTCTGCTCCATCGTGACTGCGACAAATTCTGAAAATTCTCCCACCGTGCCTCGTTAATCTACTCCATCCGTACGGCTATAAATATCGCGGCGATATAGCGTGGAAAATGTGCTCATTTTGTTAGATAACCTTGAAATAATAATAATCTGCTCTGTCTTACTTCCTTTTGTCAGGATATGTTGTTTTGTGGTAAATACGGTCATGTCCACATTATTTAAACCTTGCAATTGTTCGTTCTGAAATTAAACCAGTTGAATTGGAATAAAGTTATTATTTATTTTATTCATAGATCAGCAGTATTTTTTTCTTAATCCTTATTTAATGTTGTGAGCCTCACTTGGTGTTTTTACCCGTACTGATTCCCCCATTTCACAATTTTTTTAAGATAGAAAATGTGTATGTAAAAAAATACTGTATTGAAATTAAATTAAGTTAAACATGCTTAAATTAAATAATAAGAACTAAATAAAGTTATAATAATAAATATGCAATTATTGGTATGGTTGTGTATAATATAATATACACTGTTATCACTTTCAGACCGTGTGTATGTTTGAAAATACGGTTACATGATAACTCAATAGTGACAATTCAACACACCTTTAAAAAGTGATATAAAGTCATTAGAAACGATGAAAAAAAACTTAAACCTAACCTAACCTACTTAACGCAGTTAATAATGTTTTTGTTTCATCACTTTCCATGACTTTATATAACTTTTTAAAGATGTGATGAATTATCATTTTGATGATTTATCCGGTCACCGAAAATACATAGATTTCAGAACTTTTTTCCCACTATCTAGAGCGAATACAAATTAGCGGTTTTCGTTTTCCAATTGCTGGTACGACTGGATTTGAATGCTATTTTTTTCGTTGAATTTTGGCTAATTTTTATATTTTGATTTTTGTGTTTAAACTTGACCGATTATTTTTGCGATGTAAGTTTTGATGAAAATATTTAAGTAAAAAAAATTTCATTCAACAAATTGTTATATTTTTGATATACACAATAAGATTTGTCATTTTATGTGCAAAACGCCCTCTGAGACCCAATGTTCTTTCAAATGAATGTAGCAATAACTTATATAATACAATAACACCACAGACATGGAATTAATAGACGAGAAGATAATGGCGAGGGGTAAAATCAACTGTTGAAGAACGAAGGGAGTGAAGCTGACTGTGATTCGTCAATAAATCAATCTGACAGTAAATAGGCATCTCGCATTATAATATCACCATTTACTTCTTAAAAGTAAAATCTGCTTTTGAATGAATAGACATTTTTACATGGGAGCGCAAATTACTCGCCACGTTATGAACAAATTTGCGAAGTCCAAATTCGGCAAAAAAATTCGGTTTTATTTTCAGAGTCGAATATTTCGTTTAAGTATTTAGTTAAGACACTTTTATAAATGTTGATAATTTACTTCCCAGCAACCAATCAGCATTGTGTTTCGCGCCCAGACGTTTCTCGATGTGATAGTAACAACTGATCTATATTATACGATGTGAATATGCTTAAAATATAGTAAAATAATGCTTATATATGGAATGTAATACGGCAATTGGGTTTATTCTCTTTTTCACATCTATTTTTACAAGTTTTCATAGCACAAGTTAACATTCTGCCGTGTTATTTCGTAAAATGAACAAAATAATATTTCCTTTTGTGTTTTTTTTTTAATTCATTTCTTTTTTGTTTGTGAAACATTTAAAAATTACAATGTTGTGTTTGTTATTTATTTTAGTCCTGATTTTGAGAAGTTAAATTCTTAGCTGTATTAAATAAGTTTTTTTGAGCTGCACGGTTGTCGATTTTCATACAGTAATAAGTCATCTCTATACCTCATTAGATAATAATGAAAATAATAGTAGGATCTTACAGAATTTGTGCTACTAGCAACATTTTTTATCATTGGAAGGTAGTTACTACGTGGCTTTAGAATACACTTGTGTCCACATTCTAGTAGTGACGTTGTCAGAATCATCGTTGATACGCCCATCTTTCCAGTCGATAGGGTAGATCTTATGGATGCAAAATTACGTAGTTCGTTCGTTGGTTGCTCCTTTGGGGCCACCTGGAAAGTTAACCATGTTAAGCTATACATGGGTAACAGAACGTATCCGACAGGCTTTAAGAGGAAGCTACAAGCCAATAATATGTATATTCTTGGTATATCTTATATTGTAGGTAATAGGCATTCAAATCGCTTGACAAACGGAGTCTAGAAACGTTCGATTTCAAGCACAAAACTTTTTTTTTTTTTTTTAATTTGGAAATAATTTAAAAAAAAAGCAAAGAAGTTAATCAAGTGAAACTGTCACATATAATCTTAGCTATAATACTGTATATTTTAAAGTTGTTTCCTTTATGTGTTCATACATTTCTAGTGAAAAAATATTTTTTTAGTAATTTATTTGTATTCTACTAAATCGAAACGATAGGAAACCTTCAATTTATCTAAATCATATTCATATGGTATTCATAATGTACACCAATTCGTTATAAAGATTAATCAAAATAGTGATTTAGCATTAAGCTTCGTCTTAACCAGCGGTTACACCCTGTATAAATTCTTATTAATACGAATAACTTGGTGAAGCAACAAGGTGAAGTACTACAGATGTAACATCTTCGTAAATCTGCCAAGGCAGCTGCTGGATGTATATTTATTTATTTTTTTGTTAATCGAGGGTCGTGGGAACATAATCTGTCTAAAGTAAGCTTTATTAGCTTGGTGTCATAACTGTCAATTGTCAGTCTTTCTGTCACTGTCAGTTTAGTCTGTCGTAGTAGTAGCAGTAGCAGCAAGGAGCACCCTTCTCCCGGTCACCGCACCGTCGCGCAAGGGTCTGTCTACCAATCTCTTTGGATCAGTTAGAACCATTCAAAATGTACACTAACCGTTTTTATACAAGCATTAAAAGTACTCGTTTTCCCATGGACCGAAACGGTTGTTCGGTGTCTCTGGCTACAACTGATACAGTATTTTGCGACTGTTTGTAATAGAGCTTAAACATTTCCGTACCCTCCGGGCATAGCGTGACAGGTGTCTTACGCCTGCCTCTTTCTGCTCTACCCGTGCGCCTCCCGACCAGGCATTCACCCGAATAATGGATACCTGAACCCTGATAGTAAAGTTATGAATTATGAAACTCCGGATGAATATAAATAAAGTGAGATTGACGTCACTGTTGTAGGTGTGGCCCCGAAGGAATTTATATGCTCGCACGTGTTGTTTGGCGTCAGTAGCGGTCGATGAGGAATCCCGCAATGTCCTTGTCCATAGCGATTTCCATTGGCATCGTATCAACACGTGTTTTACTTCCTTATTTTTATTATTATCACCAAGCATAATTAATGACTTTTATATGCATATAATAATTTACGGTATGTGAGGAATAATGCTGGTTCTCTTCTGTCCGTTTTTTAATTCATTCATAAATTATGTATCTTCTCTTCTGAAATAGGAGGGAAAAACCTCGCGACCACAAGCAATGTTTGCTTTGATAAGTTTCGACAAATAGTATTATAATCCATTCATTCTAATTTAAATCCGAAACGGACAAAGTCAACAAAGTGGTTTGTGGAAACACAGGCTGATTGCCGAGCTCTCATTACAGTGGAGCTTTTAGTCGCTCCTCGCAAAGGGTGGCGGAAAAAGGCCTTTGTGTTTGACCTCGTTTTCAAACTTGAATACGTTTTTCTTTTCAGTGGGCAAGGTTCACACATTAGTTTTTAGTGAGAGCATGTTATAAATTATCCACACATAAGTACGTTCTTCACTGACCCCAAAACTTCTCGACATGTATTTATGTAGGGAAGTGAATAACTCGAAAGTTCCAAGGATTTGCACACGGTATGTGAGGGCAGATTAAATATGAATTATGGTAGGGGTACTAAGTACCGTGTTGTCCTTCAATAACCCCCGGAAAATGCCTGCTTTCAGTTCCTATATGGGCGACATTCTATATGTGGTTGTGAGGCGTCCCTTTTAGACTGCCTGATTATATTTATAAGCTCTCCCACGTATGGTACAGCATTGTATGTGTGTTGGATAGACTGGATCTAGTTACAGTCCCGAGGACAGGGTGGGTTGGTTGCAGTAATTAGGCCGCCGAGGTTCTGTCCGCTTCACGCTCATTGGGCATCCCCGCCGCTTTTGCCGGCTAAAAATACCATCCTTGCACGGGCTTATGTTAAATGTTCCGAGGCGCTTGCCGAAACGGCCTTTTGCCTGCCATAACAAATCCCAATAAGGAAATCGAAATGCCAACGAGGCCAAAAAGTATCTTATATATCTTTCTATATAAATAAAATTGTAAATGTTCGTTTGTTCAAAATCTTACATCTCCGAAAGTTCTTCACCGATTGCTTTGAAATTTTGACCCAACACTGAATTCGAATACGCGTGTGTTTTTATGCATAAAAACATGTTTTTTTTTTTAAAACAGCGCCATCTGTTTGACGTAAAAGCGACACGTGCTATGGTTTCTCTATCTGCACAGACAGACTGAGCCACATCAACGCGTGGCGGGGTACGGCTAGTACTTTTAATAAAATAATCGCAGACCAATAAAAGGATGAGAAAATTCTGAGCTATCATATCTACCAAACGAAAAGAAAATTAACTAAAAGTAAAAAAAAGAGAATTGTATTTTTCTTTATTCTTGGGTAATTACGAGAATAATACACAATGCAGAGCACGGTGCACTATGTATCCCTACAATGTACAATATACAATAGAGTGCGATGATATTGAGTTCTTTTTGGCTATTACCGAACGCCTTTGTAACATTGAAATATCACCTCTGCTCTATGAAAAGACTTGGCAACTTGTCATAATTTATGGGCATTACAGACGACTCAATTTGAATGAGCGGTAGTTATCAATCTGGTTAGGTTGAGCGTAAAGTTGAACCGTGTGGAGGTGCGTTTTTTGCGATAAGGTTTGACACACAACGGTTGAACTAACCAAATTGAGTGATCTGTAAGGCCCATTATGGACGTTCATTTTTCTATGTCCCCTTACCCCTTACCGCCCCTTCTCCATCTCCGGTGATTATTAATGACCTCACAAAACCGGCAAATTCGCGTCTTATCTCGGCTAAAAAGAATGCCATCATAAAAAATATATTCCTGCTTATGGTATATTTATAAAAACATAACTCTTTGAAGCTTTGCCATTATGGCAATAATTATATAAATGATTGAAATAATAGTAAAAAATTTATGAATGTATGTAATAGCTCCGGAAAAAGAAAAAGCTTTGGATGCGACCGAGATTCAAAACCTCTACCGATTGCGCGATCATTTCCATACTGTCGATTCTTGGCGAAGCTTAATGCTAAATCACTATATTCGATTGATCTTTATAACGAATTGGTTTACATTATGAATACCAAATAATATGCTTTAGATTTTATTTTTTTATTTTTTATTCTTAAATATATTTGTTATACAATGGTATAGTATATTGTCCTCCACGCTAGGAGTTCACCTGTGTTGTGGAGGACTTTTCAATTGTAAAGTTATATAATTCTAAAACAATACAGTGGAGTTGGTTACACAGAGAAACATTAAAAATTAAAATATAAAATCGATTTTTCCATAGTTATAACAATAGTTTTTCCATAGTTATTCCAAAAAAGTGAAATATAAAAAAATAAATATTAAAAGGATTGTAGATAAATTGAAGCTTTTCCTATCGTTTTTCGTGAGTAATATTTTTTAATAATTTTTTTAAAAAAGAAAGACAAACATTCCCGGGTTACGAATAACCTGACAATATTTGAAAATCTCCTACTACCACCACAGTAAGCGGAAAATGTTGCTTGTGTTGTGATGGAGAACTTAGCCAGTCGAGGAATTGAACACACTACTCCTGGGTGGGACCCAAGCGCGATGTCAACTCGGCCACCGACCGGTCAAAAATAAAATGGAATAATTACTCAATAATAAAAAAAAATGAATACAAATGTACGAACGCATAGAAGAAACTACTTAAAAAAATACAAAACATCTGTGATAGTTTCCCTCGATTAACTTTTTTTTGCTTACTTATAAAATTATTTACAAAATAAATTAAAACCACATTCGAGCGTTTCTAGACTTCGTTTGCCCAGCGATTTTGATGCCTATTACCTATATTCGTGACAATATAAGGCATACCAAGAATATACACATTTTTGGTCTGTAGCTCCCTCTTAATCATCCATTTATTGAAAATCAATTGAGGCATGCATCTTTGTAAGCGCATATTCCAACCCAAACTTAAATCCAATCTTAGATGATCTCAAGGTAAATTACTGTGTTTTGTTCATTTATAATCATTGTTTGTCCACAGATTGTTCCCTACGGATGCTGGGCGATTATTGATGCTAAGATAGACTGAATGCCGTGTTCGGCGGGAGAGATAGATCTTTGGGTAAGCTTACTTTATGTGCCTGCTTTACTAGTTCTAGTATTTCTATGATGTGTGGTAACTATCACGATTCCCACATTGAGATGAGTGATTCTCGGCTCGTCAGCGTTTGATCAACTTTAAAGTTCGGTAGTTGTATAGCCGTCAGGCATTCATTTAAGTAGACATCGATGAATTGAGTGATTGGATATAAATGATGCTGATTTGTTCTTTCGATTTCATTAAGGCTTATGAAAAACAATTTAATTTATTTTTTACCATCACAACTGTCAACATGCGCGTGTCTCTGTCAAATAAAACAGTTCAATGGCATTTATAAAAAGTCGATGGCGAATAATGTAATTTAATTTTAAATGATTCACACAATGGTCGCGGGAATTTTCTCAATTTACGTGTTTTGAATAATAGTATTTAATTTAATTTTTTTTTTTGGTAAACTAATGTTTAAGACAAGATTTTTTATGTCCCGTTGGCGTCATGTATCTTTTATCAGGAGATTTTTCAATGTGGATGAGTGTTTCAGGCTAATAATTATTGCTTGTAAAATAATTGTTACCCTTTGTGCTATGCATAAAAAATCTTGTCTTAAACATTAGTTTACCAAAAAATAAAAATAATTAATATTTGACAAGTTCTAGTATCTTCACCAAAAAATGTAGACAATTTGTCTCGACGCCATCTAGTGAGAGAGTTAGCACTTACAATGCCTTTCTCATATAAAATAAAGTTGGTTGTTTTCAGGTGAAAAAATGTAATAAGCAGTAATTGTTGAATGAAACACTAGTATATATTGAATTATTTCGCGGATAAGAGATAAGCCGCCATAGCTCAGTGGTCAGAGCTGTCGACCGGAAATCGAAAGGACACGGGTTCATGTCCCGTTGGCGTCATGTATCTTTTATCAGGAGATTTTTCAATGTGGATGAGTGTTTCAGGCTAATAATTATTGCTTGTAAAATAATCGTAATTAATTTATTCAATTACCTAGTATTCTTCAATGGAAAATTTTTCAAACTTTACACAGGAGCACATACAGGGTGCGGCAAAACAGACGTGCAGTTTTGAAGGGCTATTAAATAAATAACGGCGCAACTTACAGAGGAGGATTATTTTATTTTATTTGGTACATCATGGCGTTTTGTGCATCAATTCCTAAAAATGACATTAAAAAGATGATGGCCCCCCAGCAGCGATACACCGATGAAGGAGATTTCTGAAGTTTTCGGCCGCATTTTGTCACATCTCGACACATTTCCCCCGTATTTGATCCTAGAGTTATTCCAAGGTGTGAGGCTGATGTTTGAAAACATTTTCCTTCAGGTAGCCCCACAGCCGGAAGGCCCGCTGGGTGACGACGAAAGAATGGTCATTTTCAAGAAACCTGCGGAAGGCGAAACTCCGAAGTCGTTACCACGGTTTGGCCCGGACAATTGTCCGGGCCAAACCATGGTAACGACTGAAAACGGCACGACCCCCTCCGCCACAATGTGACCCCTCCTAGATTCCTACCCCACCAACTGCAATGTCTTTTTTGCTGCACCCTGTACAAGCCTGCTCGAAAATCAAAGTACTCCATTTACTCATTTAAAAAAATAAATCCGTTACTCTACTATCGGGCGTGTGTCATGATTTTTTAATTTGGTTATCATCATCAATTTCCATCGACTTTTGGTTGTAAGTACCATTTTACACTTCTCAGTCGTCCAAAATTATTAATTTTATTTGTTTTTTTTTTACCACCTATTAAAGTTACCTTAAATTTAATTTAAAACTATTTGTTTGCCTTAAAAAAAACCCTTTTGTACTGCCCCTACCTTAACCTACCAATATAGTTTACCTACCTTTACATTGTACAGGTGCTCTTGTGCGATGCGTCATATAAAAATAAAAATAAATCGTGTCGCTTAAACTGCGCAAAAATTGCAGTTGCCTTAAAAATACTCCAGCTTCCATCCATCGTATTAAGATACTTAAGTTCACTGACACGAATCCGCGAAGTCGTACGTTGCACTGAAAGCGAAGACTAGAGATTTGCGTCCGCTGTGTTGGACAGTCAGCATAATGCACCTCTCTCAGAGCACTTGACCCGCGAGAGGCTGTAACTTGATCTGCCCGCCTCGCGGTGCGCAGTGTTTGCTCTTCGGATATCGGGTTGCGACTCCTGCCATGCGAACTTGAACCCCTTCCTGTCCACCGGTCGCAGCTAACTGAATTGATGACATGCTTTGCTTTTTGATTTATGACGAGCTTAAATGTCTCGCCTTAATTCTTCATCTGAGTTGGAGATATACTCGTACCTATCAGTCAGCTTTGGTAAATCTTATAACGTCATTTTCACACAGGTTCAAGGTTCAAATGCAATCGTGTTCAGTTCTGTTGCTGTCCCTTTGTTACCATTAAAATTACATTTGATTGGTCCGCCCATGGGAGTGATTATCTTTTTCATTCCTTGAATCAAATCCAGTTTTGCATTTTATTGCTGTGCTTTTACCACATTCACTTCCAGCAACTTTTGTTACCGTTAAATTACATGTCATTGGACCGCCTATGGGAGTGATTGGCACTGAACCGGTTAAAACCAGATCATCTATTTTTTACACTTAAAATAATAATGAAGCAAAATGTATTCAAAACAATTTTATTAATTACCACATCATATTGTAATAGAGTTATTCAGGAATATTCTCACAAAGATACATATCTACCCAAGTATGTGTGTAAGAGAATTATATTAATTTTGCAAATTTTTATTAATAACATTGTTTTAGGTAATTTATTTGTCTATGATAATATTCAGGAATAAATTTTAACATAAAATAATACATTCTTTTGTAATTGAGTCATTTAAGAATATTCTCACAAAAATTGATGTCTATATATATAGTATGTAAGACAATTATATTATTTTTGCAGATTTGACAAATCACTTTATAATAGGTAATTTATCTGTCTATGAAATGGCATTTTAGATATACATACTTATAAATAAGTTATATCAAAAAATAAATAAATAATCTTTAAAATATCAACCATAAAGCGAAATAATTACTGAATCTCTTTCAAAATTATCAATTTTATTTTATTTTTTTATAACAGTCATTTCACAAAATTTAATAAGGTTTATAAATTTAGTTGAATTTCACTGAAACGAAGAAAAACATTTACAGATAACTCTTTAGAGTTTGTTAGAATCTCCTAAAAAGGGCTGGCATCCTCGCTATTTTGGTTTGTGAAAAATCGGTTCTCATTTCGTCGTAGGTAGCTACTTAAGTAATACTTCTAACATAATAGGCCTCCAATGTGGATGATACATTAAAACATTTTACGATATGAAATAAGTCATAAAAAAGTAGCTAAAATCGTTAAACGACCAAACTTCTTAACAACGTTTACTTACTTAGTGTTTGTCTTGAATCACGAGAGATTGCGGAGTTTGTTATTGAGTTCATAGTTCAAAGGTCGAGCTCGTAATGTTTATTAAAAGCGTGTAGGTTAAATTTGTGTGGCCCATATAAGAGCCTACAAGAGAGAATAATAACACCACGCGAAAGGAAATATAAAAATAGATACACTTTCCAGCAGCGCGTGTCAAGAAGGTCAAGTGGCCATAAATGCCACTGGAGAAATTAGAAAACAAAACTTGCCACCTATGCTTTACGAGAAAAACGTGTTCATTTATTTTGAATGGAGATAGCAACGATGACTTAGCGGTTTTGACAGATATTGCTTTCAGTTACAGTAGCTGTGCGTAATGTAATTAAAAATGGCAATTTGATTTTGGAAAACCACAGTTATAATATGTTGTAATGTATAGTAAAATATATATAATTATTCAACCAATAAAAGGTTTTCACTGATGTATTTTAATTTAGTGAAAATAAAAGAGTTATATGGGGGGTAGTTATATGAAAGCCTGTGTGGACGAGATGGTGGGAGGGAGGGGAAGGGGATGGATCTAGTCTGTTGAGTAATATGTATTGTGTGAATGTTATGTGAGGTGCTTCGAATTCACTCTATAAAATGTTAAAAATGTACTAAGACAGTGAATGAATGTGTTTTGAGTTAGTATTGCATTGGGGGATGTTTGATGTGTGGTTTTGTCTGGTTTGTCTGATAGGCACCATTGAATTCTTTGAAGTATTTCCGGGCATTCTATCATAGAGGTTTTGTAAAAATAGTACATCTGCGGAAATCCTACGACTTTCCAGTGACTGTAAAACACAAAAAGCGATTTAGCACTTTATCAATCCTTTCCATGTGTGATTTTTTGTTGTGACTTTCTATATATTACCTGGGATTCCAGACTTGATAAACGTACTCCAAAGAACCATCATTGTTAATGTGGTTATTTCATCATACGGACAGTTTTTTTTGATAACAGCGATATCAAGAGGCGTCTAGGAAGGCCTTTTTAAGTATTTCTTTTAGATATACCGTAGATAGGCAATATCTACACAAATTTGCTCTTAACTACACCATGTGTGAATAATGTTAATTCCGATGTATGAATAGTCTTGCTCTGGCTGTTGTGTTATCGTGTCAATATTCACATAATGGTGGTGTAATTGGGTTCTGGCAACATATTGAGTAATGCATTATATTTGGTTATACTAACGAACATTCAATACAGAATACTGCTCAGAATTTTGTGTTTATGTTTTCGTCCCTGGTAAGACACGTTTATTTAATTGTTTTTCTTCATATTATCGGGTGTCATCAACCAATACTATGAAGATCGGCCTTTTCTAAACTGCTGACACATTCAAAACTGTCAAATCACAGCAATCGCTTGCCGCCGATTTCAGAGTTCCGACAACTTTTTTCGCGCTATTTATCAAATTAAATGTATTTATGCCAATACCAAATACTGCCTTCTTTTCCAATCGAATATCGACTCTTTCAATGATTGGTGTAAAATTAATTGTTTGAAACTAAATGTCGATAAATTCAAAATTATGTTCTTCTATAGATCAAAAAACCGATTGTCTTCGAATACAAACTTAATAATATTTGCTTAACAACTGTTACATCTATTAAAGACCTTGGTGTCTCTCTTGATAGCAAGATTTCTTTTCGGGATCACATAACTGCAATCGTTAATAAATCCCTCAAACTACTTGGTTTCATCACTAGAATCACTTCGGACTTCAAAAACGTAAATACCCTTCGAACTCTTTACTGATCCTTGGTTCGCCCCCATCTTGAATATGCTTGTGTTATTTGGTCTCCTTTTTATGCTGTCCACATTCGACGCATTGAATCTGTTCAACATCGGTTCTTAAGAGGGATTGCTAGGAGGCTAGGTTTAGAAAATGGCAAATACTCATATGATGAAATTGAACTAACTCTAAACCTCTCTCCTTTGGTAGCCCGTCGGGAAAGAAATGACCTCATTTGCTTAATTAAAATTAAAATTATAAATAGTATTATTGATTCACCTACCCTACTGCAACTCATTCCCTTCAATATCCCCTCGCAAAGACTCAGAAATAATGAACTGCTCTTCCTCAACCATCATTCGACAAATTATGGATATTATTCACCATTGTCCAGAATGGGTAGACTGGTCAACTCAAGTCAAATCTGAATGATTTTTGCCGGTCACTAAACAAATGACGGAATATTTAAGAGTCCTGTGGTCCTGACCCACGGCGTATTCTTGACTTGATTCGACTTGTCACTTTATTTTCTTATATTATATCTACCATATATTATGTCTTTGCTTTCATGTACCTTTGTCTACTCCTGTATTTTTCTTTTTACTTTATTCGTGTTATTATTTTGTAATTTGGACGATGTCCGTTAATAAATAAATAAATAAAACCGTCCATTTTCATCCTAAGCGTCAGCAAATAAATGATTTTGAAATGTTTTGTTTGTTATTATTGGGGATGACATCTAGCGTACAATACATCATTCGATGTACCTACGGGTCATTACGATTTGTTTGCCAATTATTTTTACAAGCGACTCGATGTAAGATAATGGCACGACACTAAGCGGTTCTTAATTGACGCGAACACTGTTACCTCATTGTCGTGGGCATGTAATATTGTTATGTTGGCACTATTGGCGCATGTGAATTATTTATATCTCCCCGGTCCTCACTGAAAGTATCCGGGCCGTAAGTTAACGAAACCAATCAGCGACGCGCTGATCATCTGAGACATTTTCCTCAGCATCAAAAGGAATAAATTATTGGTGCACGTGCCATTGATTTTCAGTAGAATTACTCATCATCTCTTGGTTGCATAACTCACAAGGAAGTCTTAATGAAATTAATATGGATTGTAAAAAAATACATTTGAAATGTGAAGAAACAATAAATACATTGATTCGCGTAACTTTAATTTAAATGAGAAATTCTCGTACACGATTCTACCTACAGATGATCAGACGGACATCTTCTTTAGCATTGATTTATTGATACATGTGTCATTAATTGTAGACAGAAATGCTCATCTCATTCTACCTGACCTGTTCTATGAGGTCAGTTGAGAATATCTTCATCAGCATAAAAAGCTCTATTATTGGTGCACGTGCCATTAAATTGTTATTAAATATTTTAAAGATGTTAGAATCTTCAAACATCGATTCGCACAAGGCCGCTCGCTTCCGAGAGTTTGTTACAGTTTGATACAGAAATACATAGATATAACGATGTAGGTAAGCTGAATTGATGTTACCAATAGTTGAGCCAGTTTTCAGTTTACTGAGAGTCACAAATATGTTTACATTTCGAAGTCGATTTTAGACGTATTTCATCGTGGACCTAAAAAGCCCTGGACGTAGCATTGGTGCGATGTTGTATTAATGGCGTTGAAGCCAAATCTAGGGTGAGGGGAAATTGTCTGGCAGCCATCTTGTACGACGAACTTTTGAACTGATTTGTATGCAAAGTGGTGCATAGTGAAGTTATAAAGCCTTATGATATTTTGGGGTATTTGATGAGATAAGGAATGGGATAAATAATTAAAAAATTTATGTTTGGCATTTTTCACGCATCTTCCCCCTCACCCCGCGGCTTCAAATTAGTCTCGCTTTTAGTACTTTTTAGGTCCATGCATTTTATTAATATTGTTTATGTCATTATTACACATGAGAAAAAACACTAAATGAATCGAGTTTATTCAGCTCTATGAAGCGATAGATCGATTATATTAATTTGCAGAATCGTTTCATACCAAAATTCTGTAAAAATACGAAGCTTAACTATCCAAATAGTGATAAGATGGTACCTACTAACTTTGTACACAGACTAAAATAACATTTAATTCGTAGATCTTTCTTAAGCACTTTTTGAAAGATTTTTGATGTTGTATTTTACTCAAAAATACACCAATATTTTAAAATGAAAAAAAAGGCATTTCTCCATTGAAATGATCAGAATTATAAAAGCTGCTTTATTATACATTAGCGAGTCGAAGAATTGAACAATTAATTCAAGCCTTGTAAAAGATTTCTTTCACTATTCTGTAGGCAAACAGATGGAACCTAAGCGCAA
The DNA here is from genome assembly GCA_026573805.1 of Hesperophylax magnus. Classification (NCBI taxonomy): domain Eukaryota; kingdom Metazoa; phylum Arthropoda; class Insecta; order Trichoptera; family Limnephilidae; genus Hesperophylax; species Hesperophylax magnus. Next base: position 680,065 of record JAIUSX010000052.1, read on the forward strand.
GCCAAATACTAAGTTTGGTGATCGCGATTTCGGAGTATCTGGGCCGAAGTCTTGGAATAAACTCCCTCCGAAACTAAAATCCATAACGAGTCCAACAGAATTCAGGTCTAAACTAAAAACTTACCTTTTTAAGCGGTTATACCCTTAAATCAAATATACCATTCCTGAGAGAAAGTTCAGTTATATCTGAATTATGTCCTAAATCCTGTATCTAAATTTCGCTAATAAAGAATTAATTAATGTTAATTAAGTTTTAATGTCAAGTAACCTACCAGGTAAGTATTGTACTGTATATAATCTCCATATATAGTTAGTAATAACATAGATCATTGTAGAAATGTATTGCATATTTGTACAGCGCCCTTGAGGTGATTTTGCACAAAAACGGCGCTATACAAATCATCCAATTTTATTGTCCGGGTTAAATCTTCCGGACAATAATATTATATATTCATACCTAATATTATTATTAGGTATGAATACAGGTGCCAGTAATTTCCAATTTAGAATTAACAGTTGACGTATCATAATTATGTCGTTACATATTTTCTTTTCCTATCATCATTATCTTCCCCAGTGACGACTTTTGATCCCTCGTTGATAGCGTCCGATACGAATCTGTCTTATGCCGCATCATTTATCTTTGACACACATTTACCTACCAACACTATCATAACCCTTTCGTTCGCGGTGTGTTGTTGTATGGGTGTGTAGTGTTACGTTCACAGTGAAGTGAAGGCTTTTCATTCATACAATAACCACAGAGTGAAACATAAGAAATTGTGTCAGAAATGTGGTACAGTCGTTGACCATTGATCTTTATCAGCATAGCTCATTTTTTATGTACTTTTGTACAGTTTTTTTTTCTACACCGTTATTTATTGAGTTTTCTACCTAGCGATCACACGAGGACAGTACAATACTGTTTTGTTCCAGCTCCGGACCCACTGTCCTAATGTTTTGGGAAGACAGAACAATGAAACAAGACACTGTCCCAGAGATAGACTGGCAGCTATCTCCGCAGGATTTTTTTTTATTTTTATATTAACTCCACACAGGAGGCCCTGAAGAAAATAATTTCCCTCAGGGCCTATGTCATCTTTGGGGATGCTGTGTGGAGGGTCTTTTTGTGGAGAGGAAGGAGTGAACATGGGTCTTGAAGAGTCCCATGTTGTAGGAGGGAGGAAACACATAGGCCGGCAGTTCGTTCCACAGCCGAGCTGTTGAACTTAAGAACGAATCGTAGAAGCGACCCGTTCTCATGTGACAAATGTCAACCGTGTACAAATGTTGGGCGCGTGTTTGGCGTGTATCCCGACTATGCACCGGTGCCGAAGGGATCAATGACGCTAGTTCCTCAGAGCATCTTCCATTGTAATACCGATAGAACAAGGACAGCATACCTACCTGACGCCTGTGCTCTAAAGATTGCAGTCCGCTTGTTAAGATTGGGGAATCTATCAAACGGACCGCCCGTTTTTGCACAGAGTCAAGGGTTTTTTTCAGGTATTTAGGGGCTCCGGACCAGAGATGGCTACCAAATTCGAGAGTAGGGCGCACTTGCGATTTGTACAGGGTCAGCAGTTGTGTACTATTAAAGTATCTGCGGGCCCTGTACAGTACGCCCAGCTTCTGAGAGGCCAACTTTACTCTGGCTTCAATGGAGACCCCGTACCTGAGCTGGTCACTTATAGTTACACCAAGCATATCAATGGAAGGCCTGTTCGGAAGATTGCTTCCGTTGAAGGAGACTAGATTGTCATTTGGATCCCTTTTAGACGTAATCAGACAGGATTGGGTCTTTGAAACATTAAATTCGACGAGATTATTTTTACCCCAGGAGGAAATACTCTCGAGATAACCGTCCATTCTCTGCTTCAAAGCCCTCCGAGCCGTTGGAGTTTGAGGATAGTATCTTATCCCCACCACCGCGCCTGGCCGCGTTGTCCGCGTGTAAACGCGTTTTGACAAGACAGTAGGACAATAGCCAGTATCTCCGCGCGTACTTATTTCGGCTTAAAAAATTCGCGTAAATGGAACATTACAATACATCTCCGTATAAACGACCGATAGAAAGATAATACTTTTCGTATACATTCTCCTGCCCTGTGCGGTGGCTGTTCACGGAATAGGAACAGGACACTATTGTACTGTCTTATGTATTGTCCTTCTATTTTTCTTTAATCATTTGATATTTTCAACGCTCCCCAGCTCACGATGGAAATGACTTTCCGAGCTGAAAAGTTGCATTCATCTAGATATTCTATCAAAAAAAAAACAGTGCAAATTTCTTGACATCACATCTCTGCACTGGCAAGTTTGGGCTGCTGTCGTCGGGTCGCCATTCTCGAAGCATCAAAGAAAACGTCATTGCCCAGCAAGAGTATTAACCCTTCTACAACACCGAGGTAGGCTGTCTTCGGATCGGTCGCTGACCTCCGGATGATGTTGATCGTTGAAGTGAAACCGCTGATGACTATATATTCAAGTCGCCGGCCGCCGCTACTGAAGTTATTCTGCTACAGGGTGGCCAGCTAATTGGAAAACCCGGAAACATGAGATGATTTAATTGACCCGGAAATAATCATGGTGAATAAAAAATAAAATTCCGCCTTGTTTCTCTTTAAAGAAATTTAAATGGGTATTTAAGGCTCCATAGCTCTTGATGGTACTAACAGAACATAGAACGCTGATCAAATCTCGTGCTGCTAGATATTACCAAACGTTCGAGTATTTTAACAATCTGGTTTCGAGTTTATAATATTATCGAAATTGTTTTTTTTTTTTTTTTAAATCGAGAAACTCACGTTTATTGGAATCAATCAAAAATTATAATCAGTCGGAAAGGTTAAAAGTGTTCTTATTGGATGATGGTCAGTTTAAAAAAGCTGGATTTTTCTAAACTGTACTATGTCCATCCTGCTTTAAGAGTTTGTAGGTACCTATATGTATAAGCCATTCGTTAATCCAACTTCAATGCAATCGGCTCTATAACGTTTAATTAATAGGTCGAGCCAACCAAATGGGCATTTATGGCGCTCAATCAAGGAATACACGACGCCTTTCGTATTATTGTACTAGCCATGAAAATATTCGCTTTTATTTTTACTTTTTCAATCTGACCACGAACTTGTACTCACAAAAACGTTCATTCAACATTACATCATCACCTTTTTTTTCCTTTTTTCTTTTCCATTGAAATTGTGTATATAATTCAAAAGATTGTTTTTTGTTTCACCATAGGCAAGTGGCAACCTTCTGAGACTCCAAAGTTTATTCCGGGTTTTCTTAAGGCGAAGCTTAATGCTAAATCACTATTTTGCTTAATCTTTATAACGAATTGGTGTAAATTATGAATACCAAAAAATATGATTTAGATAAATTGAAGGTTTTCCTGTAGAATACAAATAAAAAATAAATTTCTCAAAAAAAATGTAAACTTCTAAAAAATATATTTTTTCAATAGAAATGTATGAACGCGTAAAGGAAACAACTTAAAAAATACAGTATTATAGCCAAGATTATCTGTGACAGTTTCACTTGATTAACTTTTTTGCTTTCTTAAAAAATTATTTACAAAATAAATAAAAACCTTTTTTGTGCTTGAAATCGAACGCTTCTAGACCCCGTTCGTCAAGCGATTTCAATGTCTATTACCTACAATATAAGGTATACCAAAATATACACATTTTTGGCTTGCAGCTTCCTCTTAAGTATAAGGAATTGTCCCTGACCTTAAAATTAACGAATTTAGGGTCAATTCTGGTTCTACCTAAGAATAAGTAATTATCATTACTCTGTAGTTTACTTCAATTTCTAGATTTTGACAGATCCTTTTCGAATTGGGAGTCAGAAATCTTCAGTCATATTTGCTAACTTTAAGGTCTAAAATTAGTCTTACGATGTACTGAATTATTCAAATGGAGTAACGCTTGTGGTTAATCTGTGTAATATTGACTTTAAATAATCCAGTAATATTTTTTTATATATTGTGATGATCAGAAAATATACAATGAAATACCGCCCGTCACGATTTGGGAGTATTCCCATTAGTCATTCAAGCTCCTAATTATCTTGAACTCCACGTTGTCTCCTCCCAACGCACTCTCCATTCATCTATAGGTACCACTACGATCTCCCGTCCCACGTGACACTCCACGTGCGTACAATAATTACACTCCCCAGCCGCAACCTGTGACTAATGATTCGACCCCGGCCTCTCCAGGGTCCACTAATGCGTGAGTGTGCACGGAACAGGCCTGCCCAGTATTATATTGCTATGTACAGGGTGTAAACCGGCAATTGCTGAGCTTATTAGAGGTAACAAATCGACTCCGTGGAATACCAAGGTCCCAGGTAACAAGGCAATGTTAAGCGATAATGATCTCTGAGGTAGCTTTCTCTAGAGCCCATTTTCGCATGACATTTCTGTCAGATGGAACCTTGTTGTTCCATAAATAAAAATAAAAATAAACTTTATCACAGCCCACTAAACGGGATGGTGCGTAACCACGTAGTACAAGTGGGCTAGCTTTGATTTGCAAAACCTTGTAACGTCATTTCTATGTGAACTATGCAGTCCGTGTATTTCCACCCTAAAAGATCTTGCCACTGTGAAAGAAATATATGTTTTTTTTTCAATGGAAATAAAATCAATTGATTTTTTTTAAATATAATATATTTTTATAAATATAAAATCAATTGATTTTATATTTATAAATATATCGCCAGTAGGAGACCTCACCACAATTTGAAAATATCTTCAGAAAGCGTTCACGCGTCACCACAATTAATAATGCACAACATAACTTGTTTATAAATAAACTGTGTTTTGTAAATTGAATAATAATATCATTATTTTTATAAGCAATAATTATTAGCCTGAAACACTCATCCACATTGAAAAATCTCCTGATAAAAGATACATGACGCCAACGGGACTGTGTTTCAGGCTAATAATTATTGCTTATAAAAATAAGTGTTACCCTTTATGCTATGCATAAAAAATCTTGTCGTAAACATTAGTTTACAAAAAAATAATAATTAATAATATTATTGAATATATAAACAAAACATAAAATTTAAATGGAGTTCTACAAATTAAACTTTATAACATTACATTTCTATTTGTTAATTAATACACCCTGTAGACCCAGACTACCCACAACCCACAGGACGCCGGACGTAGCGGTGAACGAAATAACTGCAATCTCCTCCGTACTTACTTCGGAATGTTTGGTGGGAATTAAACTAATGGACACGGATGATAATGGATACACGCTTGCTTGGCTTGCACAGAAATAGTGGATTACGTTTTGAGAATGGAGCAGTGACGTAACCTGATGTAGGACGTGCCACTATTATACGAGATTATACCTGCCACTGATAGCTCCGTTGTTCAGTTTCCCTATTTCTCTTGAACGATGCATGTTATGCTATGTATACATACGCGAGCTGAACGGCCGAACTGAACCTCAACTTATGGGAAAGGAACGAAGCAGCTGCAAATGGCGCGAAACGCCGTTTGCAGTTGCATTGTTCCTTTCCCGCGATTCGTGGCTCGGTTCGCGTTCCGGTTCGCAAATGTATACGTACCATAACAGAAATAGGGATTGCAACAATGAGGTTAGGATAACTAAAAGCTCTGTTGTAACCTCTCTTCCTGTTGTTTATGATAAAAAGGGAGATGCTATCAAACATTGGTACTTTGCTTTTAAAATCAAGGTTAGCCAATAGCCATTATTGTTGAACCAGTCTATCCGTGGCGGTAAGCCGGTAAGCCACGCTAGTCTGGTACTACTGCAGAGAGCTCTGTCGTAAAGCGTATTTCTGATCACGTTAATTAATTTAGTATTTAATCTTAATTAGTTAATACCTATAATAAACGCTCGGATTATTCTTGCTTAGAGTAAGGTTGATGGAAATGGCCAATGTTTTGGCATTATTAGTACGAATTAAACGTTCATTATTAATAACAACTGTAGTCACAATTAATTTGGAGTAATTGGTAATTAAAAAACCACGAATGTTTTCTTATAACTTACTCACTAACTAATCAACACGCAGTTTTAGGTGGAGAGGATAAACCCTTACACAACTCTGTACTCTCATACATACTGTTATTGTGACTCTTGATACGACCAGTATCTCAAGTATTTGATTCACGTAATCGTCCTATGCCTTCTTTGGACATCCCCAACTTCTTCTACCATACAAAAGCATGACATAAGAATTATTCTGTTCGCAGGAAACTAACGATAACGCTTTTGACTTGACTTCTCCTTCCGACATATTCGCATGGAGTTTTTCAAAAACTTAGCTACTTTGTAATCAAAACCCCGCTCATAAGAAACTAAAAATCAAGATAAAAATAACTTCTTTATCCACCTTTCTATGCTTCTTGTAACTTCTGAAATTAACTAAAGTAATACTAAAAATATACGAATCAAATTAAAAGTTTCAAAGTTCGGCCGTTCTGGTCTCAAAATTGTAGGGAGCGGGAGAGAGAATTGACCCCTCACCTTTAATTATTATAAAACTTGTCTGACTAGTCTCGCGTATCTTCTCCCAACTCCCCCTGAATCTGGACAAGGGTGCCGAGAGGTGGAGGGAATTAACTAATGAAACAGGTGTATTAATACCTCAACGCGTCGACTCAATAATTTCTTCCACATAACAAAATAATCTGCGAAGTAGTAATTAATTAAGATTTTAATTATTCCACATTTCCGCATAGCGCTATCCTCCCGTTTTGAAATCTGCAAGGCATGTTGTCGAACAGGTTATGTTCCAATAATTTCCATAGATAGAACCTTTTAATGTCACTTAAAAAATGTGAAATACACAAGTATTACTAATTTATTTAGTTGGACATGAATATATTAGATGGTATGTCTTAATAATAATAATAATTGGATGACTTGTATAGCGCCGTTTTTGTGCAAAATCACCTCAAGGGCGCTGTACAAACTTATAATACATTTCTACAGTGATCTATGTTATTACTTAACTATTTATGGAGATAATATACAGTACAATACTTACCTGGTAGGTCACTTGAGATTAACATTATCTAATTGTTTATTAGCGAAATTTAGATACAGGATTTAGGACTTAATTGGAAAATTGAATATAACTGGACTTTCTCTTAGGAATGGTATATTTAATTTAAGGGTACGACAGCTTAAAAAGGTAAGTTCAGTTTAGATCTTAGCCATCAGTGATCTATCTACCTTAAGATTAATTACGCAAACCAGCTATCGGAAGTTTCCTTTACCTTATTTTTTTCGTTATTCATTGGTTTCTACGGTAAAACACCCTTCCTTGCTATCATCGATCACTTTTTTGTTGGTAAAGTTTCGCTTGACGTCGATTAATATTCAACACGCCAAATACTTTGGAAACTGTTGACGATTTAAAAAGGGTAATTAATGTTTTTACATTCATCACAATCAACAAACATATTTAGTAATTTTTACTGCCAAGAGAGAACTATGCCTGAGAAATAATGAACTACAAGATATACTAGCTGACGTGTACCCGGCTTTGCTCGGGGACTAAATGATTTGTGGTAAAGTTTTGAGGTTGTGTTGATCTCACGAGGTTTAGCCATCGTCCGCAATGTAAGCGCCCAATAATATTGTTTCGTCTTGATTATAAAATTTTGACTATAAATAGCTAAGACTCCTCTTAAACTACCCAAAAAAAATTGATAGAGTTTTCTCTATCGTTTAGAGAATGTCATATATTTTATACTATTTAGGGATTTGTTATTTTTTTAGAAGGTCCGCCGATTTTTAAATCGAAATTTATTTGTGATGTGACCAGAACCCTCTCGTTGTTTTGTTTCTAGTGTGTGCACTGAAGAGTTATTCGTCTGTTCTTGATTTCGCTTAATCGGAGAATCAAGCATGTGGTAGTTAATTACATTGACTTTTATAATGAATTGCGACAGTGGTATGCGGTAATGGCCCCCATCGCACAGGGAAGACTCTAGATGTCTTGGTCCACGTTTCTCCGGAAGCTGTCGTGCTCTCTGCTTATCAAAACACTTCCGCGTGCTTGGCCCCGAGCGGGAAACCGTCCGTTGAATGTCCCATTCATAATACTCGACGGTGGTAATAAAACAAATAACCGTTACTCGAGTATTCATTACTTACACATGCGTAAAAGATAATATTTTTAAATTGGATTCTGAGCAATTAAAACATTTAAAACTGTAATATCATTGATTATCCTACGCGGGATTGCCCCAAGCGTAAAGGCAATTATCCGAATGTGCAGTTGAGTGAGTGTAGGTACTCTAAACTTCTGACTCATATCGCTTGCCACTTACTAGGTAATTCTGATAACGAGGTTTAGAATAATGCCTCGGTGTGTTGTACAAAGTTGACATTTGCCACATGAGAACGGGTCTTTTCTATGACTCGTTCTTGCGTTCAACAGCTCGGCTGTGAAACTATTTTCCGGCCTCTGTTTCCTCTCTTCTACAACATGGGACTCTTCCAAGACCCATGCCTACTCCTTCCTCTCCCCAAAAAGTCCCACCACACAGCATCCACAAAGATGCCGCAGGCCTTAAGAGATACTCTTTTCCCAGGGCCTCCTGTGTGGAGTTGATGTAAAGAATATATTGTTCATCGAAATTAGAATTCGACAACGAGCCGATTATAAAAAAAATGTAGGTTATATGGAAAGAGAAACTAGGAAACCTTAAGAGTCATGTACCATGCGTGCCATGCCATGGCACGACTTCCGGAGGTCGTGCACCGATGAGATGAAAACCTGAAGAGAACTGCTGGCTAACGTGTAAGAGAGAATCCAAGAATCGGCAAGAGTAGAGAAACTGAACACCAGAAAGCTCTTAAAGCAGAAGAAAATTATTGGAATTAATTAATTTATTTGTCTCATCTCATTAATTATTTATATAATAAATAAATTAAGTTATTATTTTTCGGAATAACTTTTATTGAGTAAAACCTCAAATTGTAATATTTTAAATATTGAAGACAATATTAGTGATTTGTAAACGAAAATCTGCAACAGAAAAATCAGAAAAGGAAACGGTCACATCTGGTCACAAGGGTCCTGGGTTCGTGTCCCAGATGTGACCGTTTCCTTTTCTGATTTTTCTGTTGCAGATTTTCGTTTACAAATCACTAATATTGTCTTCAATATTTAAAATAAATTAAGTACTACAAAAAAATCTGTAAAACCTAATGCTTTCTTTGATTTGATTATTCAATTGGTTTCGTTTGTCGCCGTTGCTCATCTCATTAAAATTACCAAAGTTTTTCTTTTTTATTTCCAAAGTAAACTGGTGATTTCCGGCCATCGATATTCGTCCACGGTTGGGCGCCTATTTTCGTCTTCCGGCTCTATCACCCACCCTTCTTTTTTCTCCTCTCCTTCGTTAAGAAACTTTGAAGAGAGGTGTTTCCTCCATGAACTGTTAACGTGAAAAGTGACACTCAACGATTACACGTCATTCGCGGTTTCCTATTACTCAACAACTGACGTTTGGTATTTGTACTGTTTGTAGTGATTTTGGAAGTTTCGCACGTTGATTAAGATAGTTTGAGCGTAGTGGTCTAATCATTTGATTTTTGAGTCGAAAAGTTGCGGGTTCGATTCCCGTAAGTACTTGCAAACGCTGCGTAATTTTACTACAGCTAGCTTTACTACCAGGCTTAACCGGAGTTTACAACACTTTTTCTTATTGAATTGTTGAGAAATTTGTATTAAACAATCTGGCTTCTTGTCATAGTTTTTGTTAGGTAAATGTATATTTCAACGTTCACACTTCATAGTTTAAGATGAAGTGTGAACGTTGAAATATACATTTACCTTGAAATATACATTGTCAGGTAAATGTATATTTCACCGTTCACACTTCATAGTTTAAGATTGAAGTTGCTATATGAAAATAGTTGGTCTAAAACAGGAAATGCAACGCTCGGTTATCGTTTAATATTATGTTTTATTTCTCGTAGTTAAATCAGTACAACCATTTACATCAATGTAGTAATCGTTGACCTTAACCCCTTTCGCATTTCTTCTGTTTCCATTTACCTTGATAGCTTTAACCATAAGGCCTGCTTTCTGTACCACAGTGGAAGCTGACATCATGTTTACAATAGCAGCTTATTATTGATATTCCATAACGTGTGTTGTAAACACAGCGCGGATTGATTCCGGATCTCCTGTTCCACGTGCTAGGGTATTAATAGCAATGACCGACTCGCTAGTCTACCGGAATTCCGTGAAGGTAGATCGGGAAATTGAGAAATCTCACTATTTGTGAACTCTGACGGATTCATATTATTTTTCTTTTAAAACCGGCTCCACACGAGGGGGGTACGAATTGCTATTACCAAGCGCTAGCTGTATTTTAATGTGTCCGATTCTACGTTGAGATACTTAGTTTTTAAGACTTCGCAGTCAAAAATATACATTTTCAAATTATACCATAATCAGCGCAGACCCGTGAAAAATCACGGTTAGTCTAAATTCAACTGAAAACAGTAAAACATAAATAAAAAAAAATAAAGTATGAAATAAAATTATAACTACTAAATTAAACTGTCTGAATCAAACCCTTGAAATCAATTCCCGACACCACCAATCAGTTCCAATTATAAAAATGGAAATAAAAATTATTTTCTGTTCCAAATATTATATTATATTATGTAGGTAGGTATTTTATACAGCTTGTCTGAATTTTCTAAACAAACACTTCCAATGAAACGGAGTTACAGACAGAAGAAATCACAACCGAAATGGTACTTTTAATTAGTGGAATTCTTTATTCCCCATCAAAGTGTTTCCTATCGAATTATAATACGATACAAAACAACGTTAAAAATCAATAATTTCAATAAAGTGGAATAATTTATCAACATAATATGAAATTCCCATTCAAGTTTTGTAAGAGGTCAATAATTACATTGGTTTTGTATATTCGTTTTCACAGGAAATGCTCAAGTTTTCAATATTTCTAGTCACCCAATTAATACACTCATAATAATAAGAACCAACGCTGAGCAGAGTTTATCCCGATCTTATACAGTCACCCAATTAATCCAAACATAATAATGAGAACCAACGCTGAGTAGAGTGTATCCCGATCCTGGATGAAAAGTTATCTCCTATTGAGCCATTCATATCTTTTATTGATTTTCCATAATGTTTACCGTCGTCTTCGAATATCGGTTACTAGTGATAAGTGCAGGATATTTGGCATATTTATAATTATTTCAGTATTCACTACATAAAGGAAAAAAACGGCCTCTCCCGCCTGTAACCAACCGAACTCGTGAACTGAGTCGAGTGTGGACTAAATAGGGTGCGCTTTGTATCATTTTGTTTGTCAACCAAGGAATGAGTGAAAAAAAAACTGTTGAAAAAAAACTAATGAAAAAATTATATGCACACCCATTGGTAGGACAGTTAGTGCAATCTTGATCAATATTTAAACATGAGTCAACGTAACCATGTATGTTCATGTACCGTCAACACAATTATTGATCCAATCAGTCACGCCATATAGATAATTTTTTACACTATCTATTGCTTCATGTTAGCCACATATTGCAATGCGGAAGGAAATGCTTGATTTTCATGTTTACCACAGCTCTAAGGCTATTTTTTAATATGCATTGTTAACTTATTTGGGCCTCACAATATTCAACATATCGCTCATATAGTGAAATATGTTCCTGAATATTTATTTGCATCGTGGAACTCATTGACCAGAATACTGCCCCGTGGAGATGTCAGATGAGGCCGAATTCAAATAAGGAATCTTTAATCGCTATAAAATATTCGCCATCCTTCTTTTTATATCGAATCTGATACTAATAATGAACATTACTACGTACTACGTTGACACTCAAAAACTCTGGAGACTGAAGGTGGCTATCATGCAGCAAACTCTCTTTCAATTATTGTAATTAAAATTTCAACTTTGATCGGCAAACAAGAATTGGCACTGCATCTCTTTGTCTTTTTGAAAATTCACTCTAAGGCGATGCCATACGTAGTAATGCAAAATCATGTGTTTTTGGTTTGAAAATTTGGTCGCCTAGAAATGTTTCAGATGCTTTAATTAAATACTGCGAGTAGAATACATCTTGGCCTTTGAAATAATCGAGTATTTTTTAGATAAGTCTTTTTATAAGCCCAGAAAAAAATAATGTACAAGTCCTATGAAAACTGCTTTAAAGTTCAAAATCTCCTACTTACGAACCCATTTTCGGTTATGATTTTATTGTATAATGTGGCAAGTTAAGTTATTTATAAAATGATCGAAAAAAAATTAAATATTTATGCCTGAACATCCACAAAATAAAATAAAAGGCACTTTTTGGCCATGTTTTTTTCTTGCATAAATCAAAACAGGCGGATGGTGTTAAGCGGGAATTTAAACCTTATCGCCATCTATGTAAGGGTTGTTGATGATAGCAGCTCAATTAAAAATATTAAACGACGTAGTGCATCGCCTTAAAAACGTTGGCATCTTGAATGTACAGTAATATGTACACAACATGTAAAACGCCAAATTGACAACGCGCTTATTGCAATAAAAAACGCCCAGTTCTCGAATGAATGGCTGAGTGCCAACTCCCCCGCCACAAAAGTATCGGCGCCGAATTTTATACTCTCTTCTGAATGGGGCTTAACGGCATTATTATTTAATATTTTTAATGCACCCTTATCAAGTCGACAGCCTAAGTCCACGGAAGGCCTTTCAAACATCCCCACACTAATTTATAACGTTTACAATCTAGTTACTCGTATGTTAATATTCTATCCCAAAAATGATTTACAGGTATTTTAGTGCGCAAATAAACATTTAGGACGGGTTGTTTCGGAGAATTTGAACAATTCATCAAATTTCAACGTTCATTTTCGGGTTCTGTGAAAGTCGAATTCAAGTTCTGTTATTATATCATTGTAGGCTAGTTACTTGACAAAACTGAAATAAAAACAGAACTTGAAAAAATCTTTCACAGAACTTGAAAATGAACGTTGATATTTGATTAATTGTTCAAATTCTCCGAAACAACCCGTCCTTAATTGAGTTCGCCCTTCTATTGAAAAACGTTAGCTGCAATTTTATCTAATTGTAGATGCTCTCAGTATCGGCGTGGTGAAAGAACGCTATTCAGAATCGAGAATGGCTTTAGACGTGTTTGGTAACCAAATCTGAATAATCAGGTTCTTCCTAACCTTCCTCTTCTCCATATCATCTTCCTTTCCCGATCCTTTCCGCCTCAACATTTATCATATGATTTGGGGATGCCATAGTGCCACTGGCTCTGGACAGTTGTCAGCAAACGGGACCATCGTGCGGTTTCCTCATAAATAATAAATAAAAACAACTCTGTTAATGATTTCTGATAGAATCGGAAACTATAACCCAGAATTCGATTAATAATAGTTAAATTGAACATATAATAGGGTTCGTTTCGCAGAGTTACTAACTATATTGTATTATTATTTACCGAATTAGGTTTGGTCATAAGTTCCTAAGTAATTACTTCTTCCAGTTAGTCTGAATTTGGGATCAGGATTTCAGGAAGATACAAATATCGAGAATGGCTTTAGACGTGTTATATAATAGGGAATTAAGGACGGGTTGTTTCGGAGAATTTGAACAATTAATCAAATATCAACGTTCATTTTCAAGTTCTGTGAAAGATTTTTTCAAGTTCTGTTTTTATTTCAGTTTTGTCAAGTAATGTCATATATTACTACTCCTTTTAGGAATTTTATCTCGCTTCCAGTAAGGGAGCATCTACCTCTCCAAACACAACCCCCCCCCCGCCTTTTCCAAACAAGTTTCAGGCCTGCCCCGAATTCCACTAAAAGGGAACAGCTGATATCAAACATGGGGCTGCCGAACAAGCAGCCAATTATTTATAATTACTGTTAAATTTGGTTTTCAATAAATCATCTGCTTCAAACAAATCAACCTTAACATCACAAAACTCCGTTGTTTGGTGGTTATATTACCCTGCATGTCTGAGAGTGAACACCGTGTTGTGTTGTCTCTCTTGCTAAATAAGTGAAATCATATGTAGTCTTTCAAAAACGTAAAGCTACGTAAAATACTCTCATCTTAAAATCCGATTCTTACAGGTAAAATTATCCTGAAAATTATTTGTATAATATTAAAGTAAAACTAATAATCTAAGCAGTTCTCCCGTCTATAGGTTGCGTGGGACGACCATCTTGGACGCTTTCTCCTAAAATAATTAAAATTTTAACAGGCTTTTGGTTGATTCACAAAGGTAAATACAGGGTTTTCCAATAAGAGGTGTTATTTTGAATAGCCCGCTATTTCGGTAGATGTTACTTTTGAAGCTGTCATTTTTTGACATTTGACAAGTAGAAACTACGCCATTAATAAAAATGGAACGATACACGCTTCGACAACGCATTGAAATTATTAAAATTCACTTGAGTGAATCAAATGCAAATCATCTTGAGTGATGAGGCCCATTTCCACCTCGGTGGCTTCGTCAATAAGCAAAATTGTCGCATCGGGGCTCGGAAAACCCAAGAGTTATTGTTGAAAAGCCACTCTGTCCTCTGTTTGTCCTCTGTGTGACTGTTTGGTGCGGTTTATGGTCCGGCGGAGTCATTGGACTTTACTTTTTCGAAAATGAGGCTGGAGCAACAGTTACGGTGAATGGTTCGCTATCAAGAGATGATTAATGATTTTTTATGGCCGGAATTGGATGGTATTGATCTGGACAACGTTTACTTTCAACAAGACGGCGCTACGTGCCACACAAACAACGAAACCATTAATCTTTTACGATTGAATATCAAAATAACACCTCTTATTGGAAAACCCTGTACTATATGTATGTACGAGTATATGAAGACTGGCATCTGTGGGCTTGTTTTTTATACAAATGTATAGTTTTATTTTGAGATTGATGTAATTGTGGACACTTGACCTTAACCAAACAGGAGAAAGGTCACTATCTATACAATATTTGGAAAAACCGCCCCCGTTCCCGTTTCAAGTAGAATAATGATTTTCCTGCCCCTTAGAGCCCGGGCAATGCTGGGTACTTCAGCTAGTCTATATTTATATTATATCCACGGTACATTATTTGCACCATTTCAGTTGATTTCGTTTCAAATTAGGCGCCAAGTTCGCTCTTTTACAGTTTCACATTTGCTTTAGATATTCGATCAGCTTATGATAAAAGAGAAGAGTTCAATAATTGTGATCGTGATTTATTGTTTCAACGCTTCACGGTGACTATTCTTCCGACCCAGGAATCGAATAAAGTCACTTTTTATTATTTTAAGTCCCGTTCTTTGCAAACCGAAATATAAGAGTTATTTTCGTTTGTTTTCACGCGGCTAACGAAAATACGCAGCGTTTGTCAATCTTCAAGACCAAACATCCGTTAGGAACAATAATAAAAACGTTGTTGAATGTGCAGGTAAGAGTATTTAAAAAATTATGATGCAATTGAGCATGAATTAATTTATTATAATAGTATGCAGGCAGTATATTGCAAATTCATAGTAATGATTTAAATCCAAATCCAATTAATAACGAGGGATGATTATTAACTGTATGGAATCTAGGTTGGTAGGCTACCTACCTCCTCTACATATATAGGTAGTCAGTTTTTCCGGGTTCATGGGAGTTCCGAACGATACAAATTGTGGTTATAATTATTTCTCCTTTTAGAAATGTAAATGTTTGAATCATAATAAATTGTGAATCATCGATTTACTGTGATTCCACAACAGGAAAATCGAGTGTTAGAATGTTATCAATATTTTTTACTACCGATGATATTATCCCTATAATATTAAACACATTGTTATGTTATTTACATTTTCACATTCATTTTAATATTAGGTACGTATCACGGCTAATTAAATTGTAAGTTTGCCTTATTTCTCCTTATATCAATTTGGGAGGCGAGTTTGGGTACCGCCGCCCCGGGAACATTTATTGGATAACCAACACCTTTGTCACCAGCTGCGTGGCGTGCCAGAACAGGAGGGGCTGGTTTGGGAAGACTTAACCTCTCCAACTGATCTCTCGACCCATTGCCTTGCGCCGCAGTGGGAGGGATATATTCATATGTCTGTCACTCTTGGACACACTAATTTCAAGTTTTCTACCCAACCCTCATACCTTTTACCTTCCCAGAACTTTCTCTCCTTCCTTTCCTTAAAAAGGTCCTCCACGCAGTTTCCCCATAAGATGACATAGGCCCCGAGGGAAATAATTCTTCCCAGAGCCTCCTGTGTGAGGTTAATGTAAAAAAAATCTATATATATAGTTTTTTATATTAGCTCCACACAGGAGGTCCTAAGGAAAATAATGGCCCATGTCATCTGTGGAGATGCTGTGTTGAGGTTTTTATAAAGGATATAAAGGAGAGGAAGTTCTGGAAGGAAACATGTAAAAGGGGTGGTAGGAATCTGGCGGTTAGTGTGGCCAGGACTGTCGGACGTATGAATCCATTTCTCCCACCGCGATGCAGGTCAAAGGGCCTCCCTCAACCTGTGTCTTCCGATCCGGCCCGCCACGCAGTAGGTGGCTAGACGCATCCGCCGCTAAGACATAGACAAACCTCACCCTCATGAATCCGGGCCCCTGCTAAGTCACCAAATGTAGGGAATTGCGTCAAATACCTGTAATATATATATATATATATTGTTAATATATATATATATATATATATTGTTAATATATATTTAAATATACTACTAGTTTTTCTACCCGGCTTCGCACGATATTAACACTGTTTTTTAGAAATATTTTTCCCAATCCACTAGGCACACCTCATAACATGTCAATGCCCTCATCACTGTATCACTAATTAAAAAAGATGTATATGAGGAATTAGCAAAAATATTACATACATTTTCGGTAGGAAGTCTATTGTTTCTTTCGGTTTTCGTGGGAAAACCACAAGAAGAACTAACTATGGGAGTAACGGACATTCCATCCCGAAATAATGAGCACGCGATGATACTTTGAGCATTAGACCGTACCTTTCCTTCTCGGTAGAGACGAGAGTAGTTTTTACGTGCTTTACTACCCGGCTTCGTAAATAAAATTTAAGTTTTTTTTTCTTATTGGACAAATGAAAAATATCGATCCAACTATCTTGGTCGGTGGTCCAACGACCAACGATTCGCTGCCTTATTTATGTTTTATGGTTTAAATAATTTTCATGGCTTCCTAACTCATGATTAAAATACATATGATCAGTAGTGGAAGTGATGGATTCATACGAGCGTCACTCTTGGACACTCCGAACCCTAGATTCCTACCCATCCCTCGCACCCTTTCTTCCCAGAACTTCTCTCCTTTCTTTCCTCAAAAAAACTCTTCACCGCATCCTTAAAGATGACGTGGATGTTGTGTAGAGTTTTTTAGTTTGAAAGAAGAAAACTACTAGTGCATTCCATGCTAATTTGTTTCGAAACAATTTTATTTAACCCAATAGCCCATTGCTCTGTCTCCTATATACACTCGCCTGACATAGTAGTTCTCCATCCCATTTGAATTTCGTAAACACAAGTTTGTATTGGAAATTTAAGCCTTGATTGGGCAAATATTTGGATCAAGAAACATGCACACCTGGCATTTCTTATTTTCTTCTTTGTTCTATGGTTACAAACTACGATACCTACTCTTAACAAATTAAAACCTCACATATTTCGTGTCTTACTTTTAAAATTTTCCTCTTTTTTATGTTGGTCGGTATTTCTTGCAATTGTATTTGTATTTCTTTATATACGTGTTAATCTCAAGTGACCTACCAGGTAAGTATTGTACTGTATATTATTTCCATACATAGTTAGTAATAACATAGATCATTGTAGAAATGTATTATATATTTGTACAGCGCCCTTGAGGTGATTTTGCACAAAAACGGCGCTGTACAAATCATCCAAATATTATTATTATTATATGGTAAGCCATTGTATTTTCAGCACAGTCGCATTTTCTCCAATCTGCTTCAGTTTAAGAAATTAATTTCTCTCCAAAGCTTTGCTCATTCTAGCCTTCTCAGGAATATAATTTTGGAATAAACGGGCGGAATTTCTATTTCGGTTTTAATTCAAAGTCCGGGGTGGAAGATTCCATTTCTGGCTTTGCAGTTGTATTATATCTCCAATTCCGGAAACCCACCCCGTGAACTTAAGCGAGATTCCTACCCCACCCATACCCAGAGATTGTTATAAAATGCACAAGGTGGGCCTTTGCTGTTCTAAAGATAGCCCCTTTTCGATTATACTGGAATGCATGTCATCCAGATTACATCACTATCACTCGAGTATTATTGACGACTAACCAGAAACTACCATCGATTATAATATAATGTAGATGTGTTAAAGCCATAATGGATATAAGTAGGTGCACACCGATAAAGTTATTACTGGAAACTCACATTATGTGATATAAGTAGGTACAAACTGATAAAGTTATTACTGGACACTCACCTTATGTGATAACACTGGTGTACTTATTTAAGGGACAACTGTCAAAACTATGAGGTGAAACGTGGAAAATGGGCCTCACCAGAGGACGTACTTTGGTATGTGCATTTGTACATTGCACTGCTTGTCTTCTGTTTTCACGTAACTTACAATGTTATCTGTGCCCCCCAATCATCAATATACGAAAATCTTCTAGTCCAAGACTCAAACGAGCAATCGCAAACGAGCCCATCGTTCATATTTTGATTTGCACGAAACAGTGACATGAACGAGACAGATTTGCAGTGAAAATATATAAATAATCCATCTCGTACACCATCGACGCCTGCGCGAAGCGCCCTGACGGTATGTGTGTTTTGAACCACTTTGAAAATGCATCTTGAATTGATTTAGGAAAACAAAATTACAATGTTAGCGCTACAAAATTCACATATTATCAAACCGTGCGTGGTTAATTTTTACGGTTTCGCGAGATTATCAACGATTTGAAAATACGCTTTACTCTCGTGATGGTTTTGCGAATGTTGACGGAGAAGTGTGATTTTACAATTATTTTACATATACACATTTTTACATACTAGCTATTTTTTTAAAGTGAAGTGCACTGCTGACAATTTAGTTCACGGGCCGCCTCTGGGATTCGTACAGGTACTATATTAGATTCAACATTATTCGGTCCTTCAGTTGGTTAGTTCAGCTGCTTTCATATTTTTATGCGTTTCTTCACCCACATCAGTCCTTCTGCCAAAGAAGCATTGTTTACCGTTGTTTTCACGAACATGTTTCGAACATATCACATTGCCTACCGGCGGAGGGTCATATCGTGCCATGTGCCTCAATGGCCACAGGTTACAGTTGGCCGACAGGGTAGAACAGGGCACAGGGCATAACAGCCCACAGCCGAGTGCAGCGACGTTGCTCCTGAACACTGGGACTGAATGAATTATAACTTCCCTTTCCGCATAGCTTTCAACCGCTTTTAGCCATTTCCACTTTTATTATTTTGTATACAAAAGGCGAGACATAAACCTACACCTCTTTGTACTCCTATAATGTACATATATATTGTATATATAATTGTCTACAAAAAACTTTCAATATACTGAATATCCTTTTTTTAGTTGTCGGTGCATGAATGCCCGATTGGAAATTGTGTTCCTGTGTAATGTGTAAAATTAGTCAGGTTCAATGAACTTTTAATTTTCAAAATTAGAACTTAACTTATAAATCTTATCTAACAAGCGATAAAGTAGGTTCCAACATTATTTGAAATTTGTATTTCTTTTGTTTAAATGTTTGATAGATGCTTAGATGAATTAATAGAGTTAAGATGTGTGATACTGAAACGCGCATGGTATTATTTAACTAGGTCCAGTGGATGTACTTTATTGGGCCGTTCATATAACTATTTCATTCATACATACAATATATTATTTGAATGGCTATCCTTTTCTTGAGCGGTGCTACATTTTGTTGTTCGATTAGTATAAGTATAAGGCCTTGTATTTTTATAATGCCATTAGATAGAAGTCGTAATTTTTCGAGTTTACTAACATTCGAAAGGTAAATTTCTTCTTTTGAAAGGCAATAATCCCTAGCTATTATTTTTTTTATAAATACTTTCAGCATCACAGATTCTACGATTAAATAAACTACCGTGGATTTTGTGAGAATCTGTTGTTCGTGATTAAATTGAATTAAAATATTTCGCATGATTGAATGTAATATATGTATCCTTCTACCTACCTACATTCGGCTTCATCAATTGATTGAACAACTATCAAAGTATCTTGAAGCATCCGAACAAATATCGTTTTGTTTGTCTATGAAACTTTGCCAATTTATGCTTGGGTAGTTTTGTAGAGTTGTTAGCATTTTGCTATCGATTTACTAACCCTTCTCATCAGAATTCCTTTCTGTGGGTGTAAATGTAGAACATTGTTTGATTTTGATGTAAACTGGATACTATGTTTGAATATGTTGTTGATATTTTATGTTTGTTTGATGAATGTTGAAATCAAATGGGTTGCTGTTGACTGAACGTAGTCAAGTCCTGATATAATTCGAGCGCTTTGCATTTTATCTGTCTGTAAATTTTTTTTTGTGTGTTCGTGTCCGTCCAATCCTGTCAAAATATTAGCCGTGTTGGGTAGTACCCTTTTAATCCGCCAGAGTTCGCGTGAAACCTGTGCCAGACGATGCTGTACGCATCAAGGGTTTTTGGACGTTGCCTGTACAAATAATACCTTGGTAGTTTCACACGAAGCTACAATCTTCCTCTTTATCTTAGCATGTGCTAGAGGGGGAGTGGGAGACCACTGAATATCATTTCGTTTTACGGGATCTTTTACCTTGACAGCCGAGTGACCACGGCAGCTCCCTAATTGATCTGATCCCCTCTCCTGCCTGAGGGAGTCGCATCATTTTCAAATATCTCCCAGCCAGGAGATCACGGCACATCATCTAAGCCACGTCCACACTGATAACGTATCACCTGTGTCATGTGACATTTTTGTTTGGGATTGTATGGCGAGTGATATCGTGAAATAGGCCACGCCCAAAAAAATGCTTCGTGCATATAGCTTCGTCTGACACAGGCATGAGATGTCAAATCGGAATAATCAACATTGCGCGAGGAGTTTATTGTTCACAAAACTACTAGTCATATGAACACAATATATTAGGATAAGTTTTTTTTGTAAATAATATTGTAACCAATAAAATATAGTTTAAAAAATTCGTAATACATTATTATGTAATAATAATATTTAATATTTTAAACAGACCGTTTTTTTATTTTTTTATTTGCATTTATAACTTTCGAACGGTAGTGCCAATACAAGGGAAAAGTTCCATGTCTGGATCTTTTGATAAACCACATCTCAGTAGATAGTAAAAATATACCCTAAAAACCTGCTAGCTCTGAAAAACGTATATGTGATTAGTGGTTACTATCGACATTGTTTGAGAAAGGTTTAAGAAGCGTATTATACGCATTATTATACGTTATTCCAAATGCCAACCCCTTCCAATACCAGTGGGCGGAATTTTACAAATAACATTATTAAAATACTTTTTTAACATCAATAACTCTTTACCGAGACTTTTGGTCTAATTTGACATGAATTTTTTACACTTTATTCTCAGAAGTGTGGGCTACATCTCGGGGGCGTTTATTAGAATTACAGGGCCGTTAGAAGAAGGGTAGTGCGGAGGTAGGGATGATTCAACCTTTTAAAATCTATTTTAAACTTTTTCCACGACTTTTTGTTACCATTTGAATATACATTTTATTTTATCATTTTTTAACTCAGACCTAGTGCTGGGGTAATTATGCGTAAACATTTTGTTAGAATATTTATTTTCAATAATTATATTTCATAATTGACACGTTTTCGGGTATTTAAATTTTTCTGTCTTAAATTAACTAACTATTTATGTATTATTTTTTCAGCGTCTTAAATATTCCGGTTTTTTTAAATGTTCCGTGATTCCAATGTCCACGTTTCGCGATGGTTTTTTTTAAATGTTCCGTGATTCCAATAGCCACGTTTGGCGATGGTTTTTCAAAAATTGTTCCGTGATTCCAATGTCCACATTTGGCGATGGTTTTTTTTAAATGTTCCGTGATTCCAATGTCCACGTTTCGCGATGGATTTTTTTAAATTGTTCCGTGATTTCAATGTCCACGTTTCGCGATGGTTTTTTTAAATGTTCCGTGATTCCAATGTCCACGTTTCGCGATGGTTTTTTAAAAATTGTTCCGTAATTCCAATGTCCACGTTTCGCAATGGTTTTTTTTTAAATGTTCCGTGATTCCAATGTCTACGTTTCGCGATGGTTTTTTTTCATTCTTTACAAGATTTTCACAACGGTTGCTTACGCCTATTAATTAAAATGTTTTTTTTAGCGCTCATTCCATCATTTGGATTTACATAAAATATGTCCTTTTCAAACCGTCTTCAGTGATAGACATTGATCCGATCTTTAAAGCTCAGAAACTATTTATAAAGATTATTCTAAAACTACCGATCACAAGCAGTTCGAATGAAATCTTCTGGAGAATCTATGTTCTGGACACTTACTAGTCAAATTTATGCCAAAACACGCTATCATACCTATACAA
Source organism: Hesperophylax magnus (assembly GCA_026573805.1). NCBI lineage: Eukaryota > Metazoa > Arthropoda > Insecta > Trichoptera > Limnephilidae > Hesperophylax > Hesperophylax magnus. The sequence goes on from JAIUSX010000052.1 coordinate 702,689, forward strand.
ACAATGTTTTTGACAATGCCCAAACTGCTCGTGATACTAGAACCAAAGGACATAATCTCTCAATAATCCTTTTCGCTAAAACAACTTTTGGCCAAAAATTTTTTTAGATACTTATAAAATGCACTTCCACTAGCCGTTTTAGACAAAACAAATTATTTGCAATATACAGCAAGTACAATTACAGCAAGTATTGGATCATCAGCTTTATTAAAATCGATTTTATTAAAACCCAATTTTAAGTGTGTATTTCTACGACAAGATGCCGATTGTCGTTTTATTTTAAATGTAATATTGTGTTTTTATTTTTGTTGCAAACTGCTTATGTTATAAACTGAACCTGCTCTTAACTCACGAGTTCCTCCTAGCGAGACAGGCACAGCTAAGCAAAGAAATTTTAGATGCTTATACCATGCACTTCCACTAGCCGTTTTAGACAACACAAATTATTTGAAATATAAATCCACAGCAAGTATTGGATCATCAGCTTTATTAAAATCGATTTTATTAAAAACCAATTTTAAGTGTGTATTTCTAGGACAAGGTGCCGATTGTCGTTTTATTTTAAATGTAATATTTTGTTTTTATTTTTGTTGCAAACTGCTTATGTTATAAACTGAGCCTGCTCTCAAATCACGAGTTCCTCCTAGCGAGACAGGCACAGCACATCACCAATGAAAATGTAATTATTTTTTATTATTATTCTTTATTTTGGCTTTCACCCATTAGGGGTGATCTTGGCCATACACAATTAACATTTTTCTTATTAAAAATACAACAAATTACAGAATCTAATTGATTACACATCATAAACATAACATAACGTAACATAAATAAACCAAACATAACATATACTTAACGTAAACGGTACAGAGCCGGTAACAGTAGGTTATCACAAAATTATAAAAATAGGAACCTGTGTACAATATAAGTGGGCGCTTTTCGTTATTTAACCAAAGATTTTTCTAAAATTAGTAGCGTTTTTTTTTAAAATAGAACTATGAAATTGGCAATCTTATAAACAAACACAGCATATGGGAGTAAACATATGTGATTATAAAACATAAAGATAAACATAAAACAAACATACCATGAACATAACATAAACATATCATAACATTACATACACATAACATAACATTACATACACATAACATGAAACATAACATAAAATTTATAAAGATGAATTTTTTTATTTATTTTAAATCTTCATATTTTTTAACGCTTAAAACTTAACCTGTTTCCTTACTAAGGAATGGCCCAAACAGTTAAAATACATTTAATGAGCTAGCTAAGTGTTTGTATAATTTAATCTAAGGGCATGCTGTTATAACGGCTGCTTATGAGCATGATAATCTTGTTGCCACACACCACTGCGTAATGTAATAAAATGATGTCATAATTTTCCAGCTGAGTATAAGTATCAACTCTTGATAGTAATGACATCACTAATGTGCTTGATCGTCGTGGCTTTCAATTTGAAGTGGGCAATTCAGCAATGAGCATGTTTATATCTTGTATTATAATAATGACATAATTTGATACGACGACAGCTTGAGGTTCATCAGAGCTCTGAGCCAGGAAGAGTAGCGTGAAGTGCCTAGCCGCGCCGCCCAGTCTAGGGAGCTTGCCAATGCCAACATTGCCAACTACCGTTCTCTACCCTCGACTCCCACATTACCGATAGCTGAAATCGCTCTGCGGTCGTTGTCTATCTGCGAATAAGACACCACAAACTACAATTGTTCCAGCTTACAAAAAAACAGGGTTAATATCACTAGTAGTTCTGTAAACAGTTGACCTTGCGTCCAAAAAGTATGTTTCTAAATTTCTCTTATTTAATAAATCAAAAATTTCATCTGAAATCATAAGATTTATTAGGTACATAAATAACTACCCGCTTAATTAAAAACCATTTATATTTTATGTAACATTTTTTTAAATTTTCAAATAAGGCATTTTATGATTTGTCCAAAGAAACGTCATCATTTAAGTGACAATTCTTTTTTCAAACATTCTTCCGGCAGGTAGGTACCATAATTTTGAAAAAATTAGAATAAATAAAGCACAAATAAACACGACAATTTCACATTGAAAAAAAAAAAATCTTTACTGATCCATTAAAACGGCCACCACGTTGAAACTGAAACAGAACGTTCAAACAAATTTACAGACCTACGGCATGCGAAACGGTCGAGTTAAAACCGAACATTACGGTCATTATGGTTAAAAATATTGTTTATTTTTGACCGGTCTGCTTTCAGCTTTTATGGGTCATTAGGTTGTTTTTTTTTTCACCATACTTAATATATTTTCTTATCCTACTATTAACCAACTGTTATTTAAAGAAAGTCTTTTAAATAGGTACTTACAAATGTGTTTCAGTAGAAGTTCTTGTATTTCTTATTTATATTTATTATAGGTACACTAATGGACCCCGCAATGCTTCGCTACTGCTAATGTCTTTCTCGGGTGTATCCGACTTCTTCCATCATTCTCTACTGTATACCACAATGTTACTGTTACAATTACATCTGCAACTGCATTACATCGTCTTTAATTCGACTCCGTATCTCACTCTGGTGCAGAGATATGGCGTTAAGTATTCCTCGGGCGTCCCGACTTGTTCTACCATTCAAACCACTCTCTAAACACTCCTGGCACTAATAAGAACAAACTTTTAAATTTTTATCGAAATCTGTCGACTACTTTTCAAGTTCTGCGAGCACAAACATACTCAGGCTGATCAATTTTCATATATGTATATATAGATTAACCAGGCTTCTAGCTATATATATGTATGTGATGTGCTGTCATTTTAGCTTCATCCATTTTTAAACTTTTTTCATACTACGTTTTAGCAAAATTTCCAATGGGTAGTCTTAAAATATATGTAAGTATATTCACTTTCAAACATTTTCTGATTTAAATGATTGATTTAACGTTAATAGAATTGTTTTGCCATTTAAATAATGGATGCTAAACCAATGCTTGAAATGTAGGCCACCATGAGAAGTTTTCGTTGTAAACGACCGAATTGCACAGTGTGGCGAAGCTGTCAGTACCCACGCACAGAATATATGATGTATAATAATAGCAGTTCTATCTAATTGCCACTAAACTTCACTGTGTCACTGTGCCCTTTTCGCATGACCCTGTTAGGGATGATTGCTGGTTGGTTAGATGGGTGTTTAATTGGGGTGACAAGCGATACATTCCTCCCCCTGTAACACAAGTGTCGGGAATACCCTCAAGTGCGGGGCTCGCGGTTCACTTCGTTGCTGTATTTTTTCTACTCGGGTGATTATTGGGTCCGTTTCGTACTTAACTGATATATCATTACATAGTTACACTTAACACAGAAGAGTTCGTTGTACTCATTAATATATTACGCACTGTATTAATAATTCTGGAATTAATTTCAGAAAATGTTTCTCGCTAGCCAGCCTACGCATTACGCATGGCGTATTGTTAATCTTAAATTTCACTTTTAAGGAGGAAACTCACGACCGAGCCACGCCGAGCCTCGAGCCTTTGAGTTAACAATACATAAAATAGGTTATTTTTTCACAAATGTTTAGGTTTTGTTTGGGTTTATTTAAAATTAAGTAGTAAGACATTATTTCGGTACATACATAAAATACGCATATCTTTTTCTATCATCCAGAACGAAATCATGTTTGAAGAGGCCGTACTTACGACTCGAGGTCTGAATTTCTACCGAACGGATTTTGGCTCAGCGATCGCACACACGGTAGAGCCGGCGAGCCTGCGGCGCGGGGACACATACAGTCGAGCCACGGTTCTTTGACTCGTTTTGGGCTGAATTTTGGAATATCAAGCGGAGAGTGCCACGCAGAGCCACCTGATTTCCCTACACACGATGAGTTTTGGCTCGGCCCGGGACCATTTAGCTCGTTGGCTCTGCCGTGTATGTCCGTGTATATCGGGTAGCTTTTATCCGACTCCCGCGGTAGATAGGTAGGTTCTGCCTACTGGCCGGCTTCACCCGAAAAGATAAATCAACCAAATAGATGGAGGAATAAATTAGTGATTCGCCATTTCACATTTCTGTGAATTATATCCATGGTTCGTTCTTGCACATGAATTAATTACGCATAAGATTACACAGTAGAAGAAAAAGAATCAAACACACAAAAACACTTATATTTCAGGTTATGCAACTTTATAATGATATTCCGTGTTGAAATTAGTCACATTAACGTCACTTTTACAGTTTATAAAGATAAATAAGAAGATTTGTTAGCAATAAATATTATATTAGAGCACAAGATCTAATGATTTAAATTATTATGAAAAAAATATAACGATAATTATTTCTGAATGATTTCATGATTCTTTATTTTACGTTTTGTCTTCTAATTTACGTTACTTATATCCAAAGCTGATTACGGTTTAATGGAGAAAATGCGATTGACGAAATTACCTTTATTTTTTGGACTTCTTACACAGAGTAAAATGAGTAAATCCAGTTAAGAAGACTACAAGCCAAAAATGTGCATATTCTTGGTATACCTTATATTGTAGGTAATAGGCATTAAAATCGCTTGACAAACAGACAAACGTTGGATTACACGCACAAAACTGCTTTTTATTTATTTTGTAAATAATTTTATAAGAAAGCAAAAAAGTTAATCAAGTGAAAATGTCACAGTTAATCTTAGCTATAATATTGTATTTTTTAAAAGTTGTTTCCTTTGCGCGTTCATCCATTTCTACTGAAAAAATGATATCTAAAGCATATTTTTTGGTATTCATAATGTACACTAATTCGTCATAAAGATTAATCAAAATAGTGATTTAGCATTAGGATTCGCCTTAAGCCCCCGCATTCCCCATTTCTACTGATTTCATTATTTATATTTTTAAAAGAAAGACAAACATTTTCGGGTTACGGATAACCTGACAATATTTGAAAATCTCCTACTACCACCACACTAAGCGGAAAATGTTGCTTGTGTTGTGATGGAGGACTTAGCCAGCCGAGGAATCGAACACACTACGCCTGGGTCCAAACGCGATGTCAACTCACCCACCGACCGGTCAATTTATAACATATTTTTCTTCATGTTTTATGTTACTACCCAAAAAATATATGTTATTTTTGAAGATATTATCTATACATTTGTTATACCGAAACGGTAATTATATGAAATTCCTCGATAGAAAATAATTATTAAAAACATGTTTTGTTCTGTTATTTAATATGTTATAGGTATAAAAAATTACAGAGTATCTTTAAAGGAAACTAAAGCATTTGTCGAGAGATTTTTTGCTCTATTTCAAACGAGTCGTGTTTTGTGAAATCATTTCACCATTTTTGCATTATTATCGTTTTTTTAGTATTTGCACGCTCTCTCTAACATTCGTTTTTACATCTCTTCCTTTCAAACCATCTTTGAACGCTCACTACGGGGTCTTAAAAACGTGATTTCCCAACAAAATATCAGTAAATTTAGAATATATCGGAACACGTGTTTTTGCATCCTAATAAATATTACGACAAAATGTAAAAATATTATAATTTTTAAGAACACGTGTTCCGACATCCTCATAATACATTCGTGTTTCTTAAAGGCCTGCAGTCTCGTTTTCAACAGGAATATGGATAATTTGACTATATTTTATAATATATTATATATCAGTAAGTTTTCTCCGTGTAGTTTGACCATGTGTTTACAAGTCATAGCAGATGATACATTTTTTTTATATACGTGTACAATATACATGAAATGGAAAAAAGTAACATTCACAGTAGAATCATTTTAAAGAGATTCTTCTTTGTGTAGAAGAGTACTTTATCGTAGGACCACTGCGGGGTATGAGGGGACTGCGGGGGTGTTAAAACTATTTAGAACCAATTTGTGCCCAAATATACCCCTGTGCCCTGTACCGAAAAAAACAATAGAAAATATTATAATTATTATAGCTCCAAAGTAAAGCAAAATATTGCAAAAGCTGTGATACATAGTATTATATTAGATCTTGTTTGGATATGGTGCATTATAAATAATGAAAGAGAATTGCTCTGCTACAAACATATATTATATTTTTGTGGTCTGTTGGAATCTGATTTGGGGAGAGTGTAGTGAATTATGCAGATCGCAGATAGAAGAGTAGATATAGAAGGGAGACCACGTTTGGTGCAAAAACATATAATATCCCAGATTTATTCACAAAAAACGTGGTATTCACGTTACAATACTCGGCATGTTTACATGCTCAAATTAATTAAAAATCTACTCTTAGAGAGTAGATACAGGGTTTTCCAATAAGAGGTGTTATTTTGATATTCCATCGTAAATGATCAATGGTTTCGTTGCTTGTGTGGCACGTAGCGCCGTCTTGTTGAAAGTAAACGTTGTCCAGATCAATACCATCCAATTCCGGCCCTAAAAAATCATTAATCATCTCTCGATAGCGCAATCCATTCACCGTAACTGTTGCTCCAGCATCATTTTCGAAAAAGTAAGGTCCAATGACTCCGCCTGACCATAAACCGCACCAAACAGTCACACGTTGAGGATAGAGAGGCTTTTCAACAATAACTCTTGGGTTTTCCGAGCCCCAGATGCGACAATTTAGCTTGTTGACGAAGCCACCGAGGTGGAAATGGGCCTCATCACTCAAGATGATTTGCATTTGATTCACAAAGTGAATTTGAATAATTTCAATGCGTAGTTGAAGCGTGTATCGTTCCATTTTTAATAATGGCGTAGTTTCTACTTGTCAAATGTCAAAAAATGACAGCTTCAAAAGTAACATCTACCGAAATAGCGGGCTATTCAAAATAACACCTCTTATTGGAAAACCCTGTATAAAAAAAGCCAGTGACAGACAGTCAGGCTATATTATGAGTCATGATTGAATCCATTGATGCGTATAACGCAATGTGTCGCCTACCTAATGTATTCGTAAATCAACGGTGTGCATAACGATCGCCCTTGGGGTGATACATAATACCCATATTTCACTTCAAATGAGTACGTTCATATAATTATTTAATATTTTTGGCCTCTACACCTAAAATTCTCACCGCACTTCACAAACTCGAAAAAAGTGTACTATTTAAACTAATAATTCTTACACATATATTATTACACACCATAGAAAAAAATATGATGCTTACCTAACTTATCTCCTATATTGTAAACATTAAAGTAATTTTCACAATGTTGTGAATTTAATGTTATGTAAAAAATATTTTTTCCAATGATTGAATTTATTGTTATGTATTTGTGACACATTACCTCCTTCATATGAACTAAACCTATCAATTTGATTGTCCTGAAACGGGAAACCTTCCCAGTTGGACGGTCAAAGATTAATTATTCTGTAATTGTATTTTTAGTATCTAATACAAATAAAAAAAATTGACGCACATATCTGGGCAGGCGATTAAGATAAGTGTATGGCTTAGTAAATTCTATAGTTCCTATTTCAGTTTCAATGTTCATTTCCTTTGAAATACGAATTAAATTGATATGTGTAGTACAAACTCTTGGCTCTGATAACGTGTAGGTGGCAATTAACAAGTTGTAAATTTAATTGATAATATAAAATATATTCGCGTGGTGAAATACTGTCCACTTTTCAGAATTGAAATTTATTTAATCTTCCACGTTTGATTATTTAGTCTCCAGGTCTGAATAGTCATGTTCTCCCAAAATTCAATACTTTCCTTCTTCCCCTGACCTGCAGGGGTGCACTAGTCCCATTGAATTTTGGCTGTTCTGATCTGCCCGTAAAAAATACACGTAAGTAATTAAAAACTGACGCCATTAAGCTTACTTCAGAGCTTTGCAATTTTGCACGATTGATTTTTGTCAATAACCTGGCTCGTTGTAAAAATTATACTATTACGATAGATATAATACAGTTGACTTAACTCCAGACTTAAGTATTTTACAAGTTCTGTGAAAGTTCTATTATTTGTACTTGAATAGAACTTCCACAGAACTTAAATATCAAATTTGAAATTGTATGAATTGTTCAAGTTCCGTGAAACAACTGGCCCGTATTGTTTTTGAACTTTCGAATTAAGCAAATAAACATCGAAAATAACAAAATTGAATTTGAATTTTCGCAAATTTCCCTGATGATTTATTGTTCCGTTTTACAAGTGAGATGATAATCTTCTGTCAGTTTTTATTATGTCGAAAATCGGGCATCAGTGTCGGAACTGCGCTATGGAATAACACTCCATTCATGTGGCTGTTGTTAATATTACCATGGTGTTACATTCACACCATTGATGCAGGTGGCGCCCATTCATTGGAGTATTGACACAAAGTACGAGCTTTTACAATGGGGTGAGAACACTTCCTTTCACACTGATGCAATCGACGCTTAACCCTCCCGGACCCGAATTAATAGCACCAACATTTTTTATACTCATTTTAACAAAATGCGAATTATGTGGGTGAATAAAAAAAAGCGCTTTATATATTTTGTAGTTGTAAATCATGAACCTTAAAAGCCCTGGAGTGCGATTTTCTTTTAGTGGCATTGAAGTCAAATCAAAATCAGCGAGGATAAATTGCCTGGCAGACATCTTGTATGACAAACTTTGAAATGATTTGTATGCAAAGTGGCATACAGGGTGCCCGGGAGTAAGTGCACAAACTATTATTACATATAATATTACAAGTAAAAAAAATAAAATAATTTTTAAATTTCAACTTTTTCATGTACAAAAGTTGATTTTTTTTTTGTATAGAGAAAATAACATTCTTCTATGTAAAAATATTTTTTATGGAAAAATGCAACGGAATTTCGAAAAAAGTTATTTATCTTTTTTACTTCTACGAACATATAGAATCACTTTGTGCACTTTACCCCACCCCCCCGGACACCCTTCATAATTAATTATTTTAATTTTATTTTTGTGTTAATGCAATTGTGATTTTTTTTTGATATTTGATGAGATAAGGAATGGAATGACATTTAAAAATTAAAAATTAAAACAGGTTTTTGAATTTTTCATATATCTTCCCCCTCACCCCGCGGCTTCAAATTGTTCTCGAACAGCTCCGTCCAGGGTTTTTTAGGTTCATGTTGCAAATGCTTCTTCTTCATAATTTTAAGCAATTTAGTATTTTTATACAATTACGAAAAATCGGCTTACGACCTTACGATAGTGTAAGAATGATTTTATGTGATGCTTTGGTTCGAAAGAAAAAAAAAATGCATATGCTCGCAATTTCCGAACTTTCAAATGTTGTGATCTTTTTTTTAAAGTTTTTTTTTAGGATAATTCCTTAATTGTGTTTTGAAACAGCACAGGGTATCAAATGTCAATGTGGTCATTTGTATACCAGTCTTTTTAATGTGATAGAGATGCCGCGTGTAAAACTGTTTATTTATTTGAAATACACCTTTTTAGATGTTTTCCTCTGAGGTGTGCAAATTGTATACACTGTGATCTGTCTGTTCAGAGTTACAGAGTTCACCACAAGGACAGTTTTAAAATGATTTGCGTTGGTATATAATATATATTATAATACATTTTATAATATATAAACCATCAATCAATCATATCGCTTCCCGCGCATCTCGAGATATTGAAAGCAAACCTGTGATAAAGCCTGATTTTCACTCATACTTTTTACCAGCCGATTGATATATTAATGTGCAAGATATACAGGGTTTTCCAATAAGAGGTGTTATTTCGATATTCAAAGAAAAATGCCATTTTTTAATATAAATGATCGAATGTTTATTTCATATAAAGAGGAAGGTATGCCGTTAATAGTGAAAAATAACATCAGTCAAATGACCACCACGACCACGCCTACAGGACCATATCCTTTTCATGAAATTTTCCATAACCAAATCGGGCTGCCTTGTGTCCTCGATAGTCTCACGAATTCCATCTTTGAGGTCTTGAATCGACGCTGGGCTGTTGGCGTAGACCTTCTCTTTCACGTGGCCCCAAAGGAAGAAGTCGCAAGGTGTTAAATCACAAGATCTCGGTGGCCAATTGTGATCACCTCTTCGAGAGATAACACGGTCCGGAAACTTTTCCCGTAAAAGATCAATGGTTTCGTTGCTTGTGTGGCACGTAGCGCCTTCTTATTGAAAGTAAACGTTGTCCAGATCAATACCATCCAATTCCGGCCATAAAAAATCATTAATTCCTTAATTAATATTCAAAATAACACCTCGTATTGGAAAACCCTATATTAATACACTAGCTGTACCCCGCCACGTGTGCGGTGGCTCAGTCTGTCTATGCAGATGGAGAAACAATAACACGTTTTGATTTTAAGTCCAACAGATTGTGCTGTTTTAAAATAAAACATGATTTTATCTGTCACAGGTGACATCTATATAATATAGGTAAGTATATTAAAACACACGCGTATTCAAATGGAACGTTGTTTCAAAATTTCAAAGCAATCGGTGAAGAGCTTTCGGAGATTTAAGATTTTGAACAAAAGAACGAAACAGTATTTTCTAATTAAAATATGCGTCTGACCTTCATTATAATCTCCGAATTGATAAATTATAATGTTTTTTTACGTATTTAAAGAATGTCTGCGTTTCTTCTGTTCTGCTTAATTTTGCTTTTCTTTATTTCTCTTGTATAATCATTAATCTTCAGGAAATGTCCAAATCAGAATCATAAATTAACATTCAACCAAACTCAGATATACTGTTTTCTCTCAATTAACCCATAATTTATTTATTTATTGGTAAAGGTAAGAGACAAACAGCTTATACATAAAAAATAAATATAAATATATACATGTTAAATACAGTCAAGCCAAAAAAGTCTCCTATATTAAAATTAGTTGGAGATGGAGTTTTATTGCATAAAAAAATATATATATATTTTAGGTGAGGAGGGTAGGAATAGGAATTTAGGATGAGGATAGGAGATGCTCTGGATACATTCCATACTATTGTATTAATTTTCGATCGTACGAGTTACTTCTAATCGATATTTGTGAAGTGTATTGCTAAAAATGTCTATGTTTTGAAATTTAGTATTATATTGGGCACATATACGAGGAATTGGTGAATTTTTTCTAAAGTTAGTTCTACATGTAGGTAAATGAAACAAATGGGATTGCCGTGTTGATCTTGTTGGAATATGAATATTTATTAAATTCATTAGCTCTGGTGAGTCGAGGCCATTGTTAAGAATTTTAAATAATAAGATTTGGTCAAAAATCAAACGTCGCGTATGAAGTGAGTTGAAGTTGTGGTAATTAATAGAATCGGCGTAATTTGAGAAATGTAAGTTTTTTTTATAATTAATGTGTTTAAAAATTTTTTTTTGAATTCTTTCGATTCTTTCAATGTGAGCTTGGTAAAAAGGAGTCCAGATCGGTGTGCAGTGTTCTAGGTGGGGACGGATGAACGCTGTGTAAAGGGAATATAGAGTCTTAAGGTTGCGGAAAGGTTTCGTTAAACGTATTATAAATCCTAGCATTTTGTTGGCTTTGTTGATGATTGCATCAGTGTGTTGAATGAAGTTTAATTTCACATCCAGTATTACCCCAAGGTCTCTGATAAAATCTACTTCTTTGATTTGTGTCCCGTTTAATGTATAATCAAAGGAAATTTTATTTTTGTTACGTGTAAATGATAATTTATTGCACTTTGAGGTATTTACTACAAGTTTATTTGATTCACAGTAGTTAAAAAGACGATTGAGATCCTCTTGAAGTTTAATGCAATCTTCGATTGATTTGATAACTAAGTAGATTTTTTTATCGTCTGCATATGCTAGGTAATTGGCGTGTAAAAAACATTTGTGAATATCATAAATATACACATTAAATAATAATGGCCCTAAATGAGAACCTTGAGGTACACCGGAGGGCACGGAAAAGAAACTGGACTTAGTTCCCGCAACTGATACACATTGAAGTCTGCTCTGAAGGTATGAAGTGAGCCACCGAAGTAAGTCACCATGGATGCCTATTTGACTTAATTTTTTAATTAAAATGAAATGGTTTACTTTATCGAAGGCCTTAGAGTAATCAGTGTAGATTACATCTACTTGGTTTCTATTGTCCATATTGCTCGTTAAATATTCCGTGAAATTTACCAAATTTGTTAGTACCGATCTTTTTTGTAGAAATCCGTGTTGTTGGTTTTGTATATTGCGAACAATTGTTGTATAAATTTGATCGTAGACAATTTTTTCAAAGAGTTTACTAAATACAGTTAAAATTGAGATTGGGCGGTAGTTTACAATGTTGCTTTTAGAACCTGTTTTATGAATAGGGATTATAGTTGCTTCTTTAAACTTTGTAGGAAATTTTCCTGCTTTTAGTGACATTCTAAATATATTAGTATGAAAGATTTTTTGCACATTTTGAAACAAAGAATGGCGATATACCATCACTGCCAGCACCCTTACTAATGTCTAAATTCTTCAGGTATTTATTGATCAAAAAATGTATTTATTTGTAGGTAATGTAGTTATTTATTGATCAATAATGTCAAAGCTATTCTTTTGTTTTATTTTTATTACGCTTTTTTTGGTAATTGAACACGTCCAAATGTTGTAGAACGTATCATACCTACCCCAAATACATGACGCGCTGTAAATTTGTTTGTAGGTTCCGTTTGAAGATGGTTGCCTTTTTAATGGTTCAGTAAAGATTATTTTTTCATATATAAAAGCGTCCTGTTTGTTTGGACTTCCTTATTCGCATTTTTTCAATAAATATTATTGAAAAAAGAATTTTCATTGAGATAGTGACGTTTTTTTGGATAATTTAAAATAAATGTTTTATAATTAAGTGACTATAAATCTTATGATTTTATAGGATATTTTGGTTTTGATTTAATTAAGAGAAAATTAGAAATCAATTTTTGTTCGTCAGATCTGCTGTTACAGAAACTACTAGTTTTATTAAATAAAGGTACGATTGCCTCGTCGGCATTTCAAAATAAAATGTGTCCCAGGTTGGACGCCCAACGTTTATTGAGTGTTTCCTAACGCCTTATTAAATTTTCCGCCCTGTTGGCACGTTCCATCTGCACCTATCGGTAGATCCGGCGCTGAATCTGTCTGGCTTTCGATTTTTCATATGAATAAAACAAAAAACACTAGCAGGCTGCATAGCTCTTTCGTTAGGTACCTAAACTAGTCCCAGCGAGAACTCGTACGGACGTCTCGACGTTCCTCTTCTTTTTTCTCACGTGTCTTGATTGAAAACGAAAAAGACAGAAGGTACTAGAACGTTGACATCACGTACGATCTAAAGCTGGGAGTAGTTTATCTGATGGTACAGCAATACGCTCCTGCCGCCTAGAGCTCTATCGCAATCTCAAACATGCATAGTTTGCGAGAAAGGGGGATAAATTTCAACCATAGAATAAAGAATAACAAATAAAGTACCTTGTGGGCGTGTTTTGTTATCCCAATATGAGCCCAATTTGGACCTATATATCCATTAAAAAACTGTGTTTACGAAATTCAAATGGGATGGCGATATACAATTTCAGGCAAGTGAGATAGATCTCATGCTAATAAATAGTCTAGAACAGTATAGAACCAAAAGGTACTAAGTCAGTTGGAACATTTGTTTCCGTTCAGATTTATATGGAAGGCACTTCCAGTTTTCTTCTTTATTTTTATTGTAACAACTAAACTGTCAGCGGTAAGAAGTGATGCGCGCGTGTATTCGTGTTTCAAAAGTCTGACTATTGTTTGCTTAAATTTCATGCACAGAACTGTGTATTATCATCATTAAGATATTGGCATTTCTTTCGAATGGGACGGCGATACACGATGTCAGATCACGATGTCAAATGGGACGGCGATACACGATGTCAGATCACGATGTTAAATGGGACGGCGATACACGATGTCAGATCACGATGTCAAATGGGACGGCGATACACGATGTCAGATCACGATGTTAAATGGGACGGCGATACACGATGTCAGATCACGATGTCAAATGGGACGGCGATACACGATGTCAGATCACGATGTCAAATGGGACGGCGATACACGATGTCAGATCACGATGTTAAATGGGACGGCGATACACGATGTCAGATCACGATGTCAAATGGGACGGCGATACACGATGTCAGATCACGATGTCAAATGGGACGGCGATACACGATGCCAGACCACGATGTCAAATGGGACGGTGATAGACGATGTTAAAAACCAAAAGTTACTTTACTAAAGGGACAAGTCGGTGGCGACATTGATTTCCATTCAAATCTACGTGGAAGGCATTTCTAGTGCTTTTCTGTATTCTATGATATTTACGTATTCCGTTGCCGTCGCGTGTTCCGGCGGTTATTCGCGGAAATGGCGCGATTTCTGTTCCGCTCCCAGGGAATGAGAATTATCCGAGTTCTAACCCCACCTGCCGCTGACAGAGGCTGTAATCCTTGATTTGTTTGCGGATTTAGAGCCTCCTCCCACAGCCTCCAGTCTACTCGACTTCGCTTTTTTATCTTCGAGATTGATGGTCCTTCAAGCAATCCGAATTCGGTAGAGTTTTTTTTTGCTGAAGTGTCCTTATCAGGATCGGCTGAGGATTCTGTGGATATTACATTTATTTTTAGAAAATTTTATTTGTATACCTACTCGTTTTGCAGGTTCGTATTAAGATGATAAGAAGAGAGTTTAAGAAACATTCTTTCACCCCTTAATTATTGTCTCCCTGAAATAGATCATGACGCTTTTTTTCTGACTGTAATACAGTTGTTTTTGTGACTGACTTTAAATAATTGAAATTTAAGTAGTGCTTTTCTTTAAATGATATAAAAAATTGACTAGCTATCTTCACTTATGATAGCAATAGCATATTTATTTTATTTTTACGTTGTTGAATAAATTAAAAATTAAATAAAATAGTTATTTTCACTTTACAATTACGATAGTAATGACATTTTTATACTGTCGAATAAATCGATAACGATTTAAAATATGTCGCCTTTGACTTGCCGCCAAACCTATAATAAATATTATGTTCGTGCGGAGAGCGTTTGTGACGTCACACCGGCCAACGTTTGTAGCGGCAGTCCCGTGTCCCTGTGGCAGCTGTCTAAGCAGTCAGTAGCGTAATTGGGTCCTAGGTCATGGCCAAATTCGAACCGTTTAGGAATTCACGATATTAGGTCATTTTTAAAATCAATAACTATGTATATTAATGAAAAAATAAATTTTACACACAAGGCGTACGAAAACTCGTACTACAAGCGGGGGTAATCTTTCGCGATCACTGGCTTCAAATTCGCTTTCGTTGTATGAGATGACAACCATTTACAAAAATTTCTCTCATTGACATTTTCTTACTTGGGAGGCGGGTTTGGGTACCGCCGCCCTGGGAACCATTTATTGGATAACCGACATCTCTGCGGTGTGTGAAGTGTGTCCATCATGCATCATTCAAAATTTCGAGACCCATCCGTCATAGGTTTTTCCTTACCAGAACTTCATCTCCTTCATTTCCTTTAAAAAAACCTCCACACAGCATCCCCAAGATGACATTGGCCCTAGGGAGAAATTATTTTCCTCAGGGCCTCCTGTGTGGGGTTATGTAAAAAAAAACGATACTGTACGAGTGGCTAGAAGAGACGTTATTACCATTTAATCTTACATAATATGTAGGTACCATTTTGGCGGAAGTCTGGAAATGAAATAAATGTATTTTAAATTTAAAAAATAATAAGTTTGGGTTATGTTATGTTATGTTATATTATATTATATTATATTATATTATATTATATTATATTATATTATATTATATTATATTATATTATATTATATTATATTATATTATATTATATTATATTAGGTAATGTTATGTTATGTTATATTATATTATATTAGGTTAGGTCAGGTCAGGTCAGGTCAGGTCAGGTCATGTCATGTCATGTTATGTAACTAATAACTGATTTATTCTAATTTCTCTTTTTTTGTTTTTTTCTGATTTATCTGAAAAAAAAAAACAGAAATGTAGAATCACCAGTTTTCCGCTAGTACTACAAGCAAAGATATTAGAAGAACGAGATATGCTATGTTGGCCGCCGGACCGTAGGCGGAGTACTACCTAATTAGGGTACTTTGAACGGTATCGCGACGTGTACGCACAGAAATCTGTTCTATGTATTAGTGTTGTTACCTTAGCGTAAGCGAAGGTGTGCAGTAGTATTGGTGAACAAAACCCGCGACACTCGGCAAAACAATTCCACACAGTATGAACTGCTCATAGCACATCTCGTTCTTCTAATATCTTTGACTACAAGTGTGCTACAGTATCTCTCATTCGTGTAAAAAAATACCCATTATATCTTATATAAAATTACAACATATGTTTTGTTTTGTTTGCAGTTGAGGCGGTGGGGGCTGAGCGGGGAACAAAATGGGGAAGCTGCTATCCAAGATCTTTGGGAACAAGGAGATGAGAATCCTGATGCTGGGTCTGGACGCGGCCGGCAAGACCACCATCCTGTACAAGCTGAAGCTGGGCCAGTCGGTGACCACCATCCCCACGGTGGGCTTCAACGTGGAGACTGTTACCTATAAGAATGTAAAATTTAATGTGTGGGACGTCGGGGGGCAGGATAAGATCCGGCCGCTGTGGAGGCACTACTACACGGGTTAGTACAGAATTACATATATCTTTCTTCTATCTATCTAATCATCACTATGTTTCCTAGCAGCCACACAACTCTGTCTTTACACACATTTGTTTCTTAATTCGCATTATCCCATCCATACTCTTATGTTATCCAGACTCTTGGCATGACTCAATTCAAATATTTGATTCACTTGGTCTTGGCATTTTTACTTTGAGCCTCACTGACTTCTTCTACCATTCACTTTTGCATCATATCTTCTCCTAGCACTCCTGTCTTCGTTCAACTGTTCGTTCCACATGTTCAAATAGTCCCTTTCTCAATCTTGTTCACTACACTTTCTATAGGAATATTTTATCCCTCTTACTAATAAATGTGTTTTAAATTTTACACAACTGATTAACAACCACTTACCATACATTAATGTTTGTTTATCAGCTGTGTAAAATTTGAAACACATTTAACCATCATAAACCCTAAGGTTGGGGTGATGCAAACTCCATCACATTTGATGACCTTTAAATCGTCTAATCAGCTCCAGTTAGAATTTTTGAAATCTGAACAGTCCCCATTAAATGCCGATTCTAGATCCGTTTTAGCTTTTGACCAAATTGTGAACAAGCATAAAAACATGACCAGATGATCACCATTTTTGATCAAAAAATTACATATACAATTTTTTTTTAAATTTAATAAAAATCAAATTTAATAATAATATTAATGGGCTTTTAAATTATAATAAATTCTAATGTCAAAAAATATGATTGGCGATTATTGTCGAAACATCTTTTGGAACATCAAACGTCTGATCGCATCATTTGTGATGAAAAGGGAATACTTATAATAATAATAATAATATTTGGATGATTTGTATAGCGCCGTTTTTGTTACAAAAATAATACAAAGTAATAACATTCTCATGTGCTTGCTTTATGAATAGCACAAGTGTTCCTACTGCCCAGAGCCGCCAATAAGGTAGGCCAATAAGCCATGTTTAATTTTGTCATTCACTAGGGCGAGTCATACCTGGTATTACCGGTATACAATGGACGCCCGAAGTTTAAAACGTGTCTCGGCAATGAAGGTTCTTGGAATCATGTTTGATCATGGCTGACATTTCATGCTCATATTGAGACGGCATATAGCACTTCACTGAGAATTCTGGGCTTTGTTCTATGCACTGCAAGGAATTTTACAGATACCCGGTTTCTTACAGTTTTATTTAATTCCTTAGTAAGGAGTAGACTTGAAAGTGGGTCCGTAATTTGGAGTCCACACCAGGTAAAGTATTATCTCATTTTAGAGAGAGTTCAGAAGAAATTCTTGAGATTTCTCTACATTCTCTATGGCTACTACCCGTCGCTCTACTACTGACTTTCTTTTGGGTATGCTCGGAATGAACTATCTACGGGTCAGGAGGGATGTGCGCATTGCTATACATTTCTTCAGACTGATTCGTGGATGGTTTGAAAACTCGGTCATCAAGGAGAGCATTCATATCTATGTTCCCGATGGTTATCTCCATCACTGACAACATAACTATTCTACCTCCCGGCCTGCAGGACTAACTTGCCAATGGTCATGCCTGTGGGGAGAGCAATCTTGGTGTTGAACAGAATCAATTCGCATATCGACATATCTAGCATCAATGAAGCTGACTTTAAAACGCAAGCTCTATTATTACTGGTATTTTTGATATAACCACAGTTTATATTAATATAAGAATTTTTATTACCAAATATATTTTAAAAACGCATTAAAATGAACCATTTTGTAATGTTTTTAAAATGAATAAACTGTATTGAATTGAATCCCAAACCTGATCAAAGATGACGTCATTTCAAGCAATATTTAGGATGGGTTGTTTCAGAGAATTTGAACAATTCTTCAAATTTCAAAGTTAATTTTCAAGTTCTGTGAAAGATTTTTTCAAGTTCTGTTATTATTTAAGTTCTGTCAAGCAACTAGCCTGTAATGATTGATAACAGAACTTGAATAGGACTTTCACAGAACCCGAAAATGAATGTTTAAATTTGATGAATTGTTCGTATTTTGTGAAACATTTATTCGTCTATTCGTCATTCTACCGTGGTAGTGTGTAGACGTGTTTATAGAAAGACAATACAATATTAGAGAATTGTCACATTTATCTAAGTTTTGCCGGGAGCGAGGTGTTCCGCGAGGCGGTCACAAGCTTAACCCATTTTGGACGTGCTGTCGATAATAGAAAACATAAAATTAGAAATTTAAAATATTTCTACGGTAAAGGACTCGAAAGCTAAAAATAATCTGGAATTAAATATAAAACTATTAGAAGAAAAATGGACTCAGGAAAAAATATCTTTTCAAAACGAGATTGTTTGTCTCCAGTCAAAACTAATTGAAAAATTAGAAAAAAAAATCGAGAATACGAGCAATTTTGAAAAAAAAAACATACGCAAGTTGTCTCAAAGTAATCCCGGAATCCAAATTCTCATTGATCATCAAAGGTGAAGATTCGAACATGACATCGGATGCTATTAAAGAACAAATCGTAAAGAAAATTAAAATAGCAAACTTGGGTATCGCAGTAAACGGAATACGAAAAGCCTCGCAAAATAAATTAATTATATCTTGTCCTTCAAAAGAACATGCAGAGAAATTGACAGATGAAATCAATAAAACCCTTAAAAAAAACATGGTTGCAGAGGAATTAAGAAAGAAAAATCCAAAAATATTCATAAGAAATCTTCAAGTAGATTTAACTGAAGAGGACATAATTGAGGCATTAAAAACACAAAACGATGGAATAAAAGATATCATGAATAGCGATACTAAAAACACGATTAAATTAATAAAAATGTTTAAACCAAAAAACCAAAATGGACTCACTAATTATATACTTGAAACCAGCGGAGCAGTAAGGTCATACCTCATGGAAAAGGAAAAAATTAACATTGGTTTTAGCAGAGTACGAGTGGAAGATGCCAGCCCCTTGACGCAATGCTACCATTGTCTCAAATTTGGTCACACTGCATTAAAATGTTTTAATAAGGACAAACGTGCGACATGTTTACATTGCGCCAAAGATCACGAATGGAAGGAATGCCCTAACAAAAACACTGAAGAAAAATGTAGTAACTGTGCACATCAGAACACTTTATTCAAGATGACCCTAAATACCAATCACAAAGCTAATAATACTAATTGTTCTTACTACAAAAAGATGATGCATATCGCTCAAAGTCGTATAGACTATGATTAGGTATGTATTATAATTCTAAAAAACAATTACAATGCTAATCACAATTTTTTCATTTTTTAACTTCATATTATCACTTTCATTTATGCATCGTAATGTATATAATTTATTGAGACATAAATATTTCATATCCTTGCCGAAAAAAAAAAAAAAAACTCATTTATGTTACAATGCATTATCCCATTGCCACAGTGTTAAACGCTAGTATACTGAAATCTATGATTATATTGATGTTCGCGCACTCTTCGTGTATTCGTATGTGTAGAAAAAGTTCAATATGTAATTATTGGTGCCAATTAGTAAACTTACCTTGTTCTGTACAAAACTATAATCTAACCTGGAACATATCGGAAATACTTACTGCTATATTGTTATGTATCTATCGTATTTATATTTATAAATCCCAATACATGTTTATATATTATTGCTGCCAATTAAAATATTATTCTGTATGGGTGAATTGAACTGTGATTTTGACACAGCAGAAATAGATTATGAACGCACGTCAATTTTTGAAAACTGGGCTACAAAAAAACATGTGTTAGGAAATAATAAAATAACTGCCCTCAACTTAAATATACGATCTTTATCTAAATATTGGGACACTTTCCTATTAATTGTTTCTAGCTCTTTGAGAAACATCGACTTAATTTCGCTATGCGAAACGTCTATTAATGAAAATAATATAAATCTTTATAAATTACCGGGATTTAATTCGTACCATTTTTGTCGAACAAAAAGATCGGGTGGCGGTATTATTGTGTACGTGAAAGATCACCTTACATTTGAAAAAATAAATATTATGACTAATAATTTTGAATGCGTTTACGGAACTATTTCAGTAAACAAACATATTCGCTTACATCTTTTAGCAATATATAGACCGCCTATTACAAAAAAAAAATTATTTCTTGATGAGCTGGAGACAATATTGGGAAATATTGATATAAAAGAATCCGTATTGGTTCTAGGTGATACGAATATTAACTTATTAAATGTACACGAACCCATAACTATGCAATATGAAAACCTCATGTCTCATTTTGGAATGACCAGATGTATAAATGATGTGACTAGAGAAGCGATATTGACTAACTATGTAACGGCTTCATGTTTAGACCATATCTATGTAAGAGTGAAGGAGACGACTGAAATCAGTTCATGCGTATGCGATTCAATAATAGCTGACCACTACCTAACTGCAGCTAGTATTAACTTCTGTTACTATGATAAATGTACCGTCGACAAATCGCACCAAGAGTATTACACTGCACTATCGGACAAAAGGATTGATTTATTGATCGAAATCACCGATTGGAATGCAATGTTAAAATTGTCTGAACCAAACATTATTTATGCAGAATTAAAATCGATTTTTAAAAATATTTATGAAAAAAGTACCTTTACAAAATTAAAAACAAAAAAATTTCGAAATAACCAAAAAACTTGGATGAATGACAGTCTCGCTGAAAGTATTCTAATACGAGATGCCATGTGGAAAAAGTGGAAAAACACGCCTAATAATAAAAAATATGAAATCGCTTTCAAAAAATATAGAAATAAACTTAATAAACAAATATTAAACACAATAAAGGCATACTATAATAACAAATTTAATCACTGTTTCAAGGACATTAAAAAAACATGGAATGAAATTAATACAATTTTGGGTAGGAAAAATAAATCTGGTTGCGATGAAGTCTTATCTAAATATTTCCTAAAGTCACAATCTTCTGATGCAGTGGCAGAAAATTTTGCTAACTTTTTTGATGAAGGAGTTAATAAGTTGTTACATGAATGTGATTTCCGAGCTTCTAAACACTTGCAAGAATCCCTACCGCATTCAATGTACTTACCTAGAGCTAATGCTAAGCAAATTGAATATATTATCGGAGGTATGAAAAATTCAAAGTCACCGGGCATAGATCTAATTCGTATGTTTGATTTAAAAAAACATGTCAAATTACTTAGCCCTGTTATTGCTCACTTTATCAACAGAATAATCGATACGAGCCTCATCCCCGATGAATTAAAAAATAGCATTGTAAGGCCTATTTTCAAAAATGGAGATCACTCCGAAATTAACAATTACAGGCCAATTTCTATTCTCCCGGCACTAGAAAAAATTTTAGAAAAATATATTTCGATAAATTTAGATAAATATTTGAATATTATAGATGAATGCCAGTACGGAATCCGGGTAAACTCCTCTCATTTTTTAAAAACTACTTGACTAATAGAAAAATGAACGTAAAGATTTTAAATGATATGAGTAAAGGAAGACATATTAAATCAGGAGTACCGCAAGGATCAATTTTAGGTCCAAAATTGTACATTATATATGTTATTGTTATGTCAAAACTCTTTAAAAAGGCCTTTAGATTCATTTTTGCTGACGATACTGCACTTGTAGTATCCAATGAAAATCCTATCATAGCTATTCAACAATTGCAAAGTGACTTTAACGAGCTACTTAAATGGGCTCATGATGTTGGTTTAATTATTAATGTTAAAAAAACAAAATGTATGTATGTAAAATCACCAAGCCTGGGAATATGGAATATACCCAAAATAATTGCTCATAATTCTGAATGTATTCATAGAAAAATTGAAAATATTTGCCACTGTGAAACAATTGACTTTACTAACTAATATACTTATCTGGGACTAATAGTAGACAATAAATTTAAATGGGATAAACAAGTGGCTAAAATCTGTAACCAGCTCCGATCTTTTGCAAGTAATTTTTATAAACTGAAATTTGTTTTGCCTCATTGTACTCTTAAAATAATTTATTTTTCTATGGTCGAATCCATACTCAGATATGGCATACGAACTTGGGGGCACTCAAGCAATATTTATATTAAATATATACAAAACTTACAAATTGCTATAATAAAAAAAATTGTACCACCAAATATTTACAGACAAAGAAGTAATCTAAAACTACTGTATGGTTCTGAGGGCCTACTTCCAATAAAGGGTCTTCTTTGGTACATTATTATAATGGATAATGAGGGAGATAGCAAATATAAAAAGCAACCGGTGCATAATCACACAACAAGATTCACTGAAAATAAGGGCCTCATTATTCCAAGAGTAACAAATAAGTATGGAAGCCGAACGCTTAAATATTTAATACCAGAGATTTTCAATAAATTTAATAATTCTTTTAAACCTCAGAATAATGAGAGACCCTGCCCCAAAAACACTAAGCGTTGGCTAATAAGCGACGAATCAATGTATCTCTGAACTTTATTATTGATGTATTCCTGAACATCTCAACGTACCTGCCTAAATAATTTGTATATAGGTAGGTACTTTGAGATATATGTATTATTTTGTGATATTGTTTATTGTATAATTTTGTGTCATACGTGTATTAAAAATTAAAAATGTTTATATATATTATTTGTAGAACCTACAGACAAGCCGTCATGTGTGACAGCTTTGTGGGACTGCATAAAACTTGAATCTTTAAAAATTTAAAATAAATAAAAAATAAAAAAATAATAAAAAAACCCATCTTACCCATCAACAATCAACAATCTACAATCAACAATCAACCCATCAACAATCCTTAAATTCAGAATGGTGGTCTATCACCAAGGCGATAGCAAGCACACAGAAAACCTGTGCAATTGTAATGTGCCGACTTGTCACGAATCTAATATAAATCATAATTAATATCAATCAAAATCACTCCACAATCAATCAACAACTGACATTGCGCTCATCAATATTCCCACACGATACGTCTGCCGTTTTTGATTATTAGGCCTTGTAATGTCGGAGAAACTATCAATTCCTTTTTACTATTTTGCATCTTTAAAAAATAATTATGAATTTATGAGCGCCTTAATTTTCACTGTACTTACTCTCTTTAAGTATTAAAAAAATATTTGTATATCAACTAGCAGTATCTAACTGTGTAAGGGACATTTTTCTTATTGTTCTCTTGATTCATTCTCTAATAAATAATAACTTATTCATTGATTATTGGCATCACCATGCTTTCAAGAACAATGCAATCAATGGTTGATTCAATATCCTATAATGATAATTGTTCAATGGCGCCCTTTAGTATTGGCTTTACCTCAAGAATTATTCATGTAATTTATTGTTGCATGTTTTCAATACACGTTTCTCTAGATTAATAATTACGTGTTCTATGCCTCTTATTTTTTTTTACCCTCAAATTACACTTATAGTGTTAAAATTTCACTAGAATCCCAAACCCCCCGAATCAGTGGGAATGTGGCATCACTAATTAGGGGTATGTTGTGTGGCTGAAAGAAGTAAGGAGGTTAAGGAGTATGAAAAGAAGAAGATTGGAAAGTAAGTACCTTGCTTTTAAGATCTGGTCGCCAAGCACTACTGAATCATTGCAAGCAAAGTTTGATTCTGAATTGTTGTTTTTCACAACGATCACGCTGTTATGTTTGACGGTTGATCACAATTTGATAAAAGCCACTACATGTGCTGAGAATTGGCGTTTAATGGGGACTGTTCAAATGTCGAAAATTAAAAATGGTAATGATTGTCGATTTGGTGGTCAATCAAAAACGTAATAGATTTGACAAAACTTAACCTAATGGTGACTAAGTGTGATCATTGTACCTATACTTAATTTTGTTTTTTTTTTCACAGAATACAAAGTAAAAATACAGAATGTAATATAGGGTTGCCATCCGTCCTGATATATCGGGGCTGTCATTATTATTGAAACCTCTGTCCCTACAAAACCTAAAATAGTTCTCAGAAAACCTATAATTTCACGATTCAAACATTCACAATGCAGCAAAGCTGTTTATTAATTGACATTTTGCATGTGGCATATTGTTTTTTGTGAACCCCTCGTCCCGACAAGACTATCCTATCCTATGGTAACCCTAAAATGGAAGACAGGTTCTAATTGTATTAAAATCACTGCAGGATGACAAAAAATAAAACACATTATTGTTTATTCCTTCATTATTAATATTGTTGGTTGGGGCAGATCTGAATAGCCAGATACTTCCCCATCTTCCTTTGCCCCATCTCCTTCTCCATCTCCCTCACCATCTCCCTCCCAACTACCGTCAGCCTCACAACATACCCCAATTGGGGATGCCATAGTCTCACTGCCTCCAGACGGTTGGGAACAGTTAAGACTCTTGTGTAATGCGTTTTCACATTAAAAAAAGACAAAAAGGGTGTCCCATGGAGATGGGAAAAATCCTAGGATTCTAATAAGAATAGATATTAACCATTACGCTTTGTTGACCATGTTATTTAAAAATTTTGTAAAAGCTGAGTTGACTGTACTTGAGTGTTTTTTTGTTAGTAATAAAACGATGCATTCTGTTTCCAGGGACTCAGGGTCTGATCTTCGTAGTGGACTGTGCGGACAGGGACCGGATCGATGAGGCTCGCCAGGAACTCCATCGGATCATCAACGATCGAGAAATGAGAGATGCTATTATACTCATCTTCGCCAATAAACAGGACCTGCCTGACGGTAACTCATTTTTCTAACTAACCACGTACAGTTCCTGATGGGTGGATTCTAACATTTATTTATTGGACAATTTGTATAGCACCGCTTTTGTGAGATATTTTACCTAAGGGGCGCTTTACAGTTGATGCAGGTATTGCAAAAAAATATAAATATTGCAAAAATAAATTGAAATTAAGTTAAATAAAATGAAGTACAGGAACAGGTGATGAAGTACAGAAACAGGTGACACGAAGATGGAGACTCTGCAGCAAGAATCCTAGGTGGTGAGTAAACTGGACCAGCTGCTGCAGCGAAAGAGTGCACCGCGTCCACCAACAGTGCCAGCAAGAGGTTCGTCATCCGTCCAGGTATGTGTCTGCTGCTAATAAAGCGCTGACACAGTATGCTCACATAGATAACAGACCTTGGCAGCACTGCTGTGACATTCAGCAAGTCTATCATTCATCTCCATGTAATCTTCTTCCTGGTGATTGTGTTAGTGGTGCAATGTACCCGCAATAAAAGGCGACGGTCGGGATAATAAATTACCCTGGGCACTTGTTAGGGCCTTCAGAGTTTCCAAGAATTCCGCTGAAAACATCTGGCGTACCTACAGTTACCGATTCTCGTCCCAAGTTCAACTTCAGCGAATTTCGAATATTTTTAGCACACTTTTCGATAATTCATTTTTAACACACTGCACTCTAATCACATTACTATAAAGTTCTGATTACTAATTGGTAAGTTAATTTAAAATGTTGATTAACTGATTTTAAAAATTATTTCAAAGGGATGTTGCCTCATTTCCCTTGAAAATACTAAAAAAAACACAAAGCGGTTGGAGGACGGCATGATGCGTCCGGCTGCCACGAAGGGCGCTACAATACTAACATATCTATCTAAATTATTTTACTGGGTCGATTTGGTTCTTTTGAATATTTTTTTTTTTAGATATTTTGTTGGTCATGAAAGAACTGGTGTGTTTTGATCTGATTTGAATAGATGATTAAAAATTACTGTCTCAAATATTGTTAATTTTTATTAAAAAATGGCAACTAATCTAAAAATTTACTCAACTAATTAAAGTAAAATATATGTTTGATAACACTGTGGCTTGCATAATTAGATTATTTTAAGGGAATAGTTTGTTTAAAATCACTCTTTCTATTTCACCCATCAACCGGTTTTGGATCTTCGTCTCGATCAAAGTAACAATCACTTTAATTATTATTTTTTATGGCAGGTATATATTATAATATAGAATTTATTAAATGAGTTAAATTATCCCAAATCTCAACTTAACCCCTCAGGCCTCTGGCATATTTTGTCAGAAGGTCGGAGTATTTCTGCTTTGCAATAAAATGCAAATAAATGGAATATCTTTAACCTGTCGTATGCCAGGAAATTCCAAGCTTTTTTGAAAAAAAACCGCGCGCAAATTACTCTCCTGCCTTTTGGTCAAACATCCGTTTAAAAACAAAGAAATTGTTTATTTTGCGATTGTTTTCTGTTTATCAGATAATGTATCTTATTATTCATATATATTACATGATAATATTGTTACAACTTTTCCCAGAATAGCTAACTTTAACAAAAAAAATGTGTAAAAATTTTCCCATTCGGCAAACAAATGTAAAAAAAATATATTCATATGAAAATTAACTGATTTTTTTATTTCTACACAAACCTGAATAGACACTCCTCGTGAAAAAAAATAATCCAAAGGTTTTTTCGAAGAAGTAATGCCATTGACACTTCTTTGAAAATGTAAAATATTTTCATTTATTCAAAAAAAAAATCAAACGTCAAGTGTCCACTTAAAATTTTTTTGTGTCGTATTTTATAAGTATATGATAACAATTCTTCCAGATTTCGGTAGTTTATACAACTGTTGTTACTAATAATATTATTTTGTACAAGAAACCTGTAAATAAATAATGCTAAAAATATAATTATTCATTATGACGTAAAAATTTTGACATTTCTCACGAAGTTAATTTTCATCACTTTTCTTGGGTGAAATATTATAAAAATTACATCAAAATAATGTAGATAAAACTATCTTTCTGATGATACCTCAAATCTATTATTTCCACAATCAATTTATATCAAAAATAATGAAAGAAGTAAGAGGATTACCTTACAAGAATTCGCGATGTTTTTGCACTGTTGTCCTTGGCACGGCCGCCGACCGCGTGTACAGATGTGTTTGAAAGAACAGGGTGACAAAAAAATCATGATTCGGGGAATAAAAATAAAATTTGCTAATATTTTTTTATTAATATTTATTTATTTATTAAATACGTTTTTTTAAATTCAGATACTGTGTGGTTCAAAAATAAATAAGAAAAAAATTTCATCATATTTTTTTCAGTTTTAGAACAGGTTTTTTTAATCTTTGGTCGAGAGACTGCGAAAAAAATCATTTTTCACATACATAAATTTATTATTATAATATTCAAATTTTTAGACACTGTTTCTGTCCTCCTCAAAAGTGGAAGATACAATGAATGGAAACGAAAATTCAAACAATGCAAAGATGCACAATGCACTTGTTTCAGTAAACATTTTTATTCAAATAATGCACAAATACACCCATTCAATAAATAATTAAAACCATAAATAACAACAACCAGTGCCAAATTACAATCACAGATAACAAAATCCAAGTAACAAATGATAACACACATTCAACAAATAACAACCGCAACCAACATTCAAAGAACAATAACATTATAACAAACAATAAAATTATGACAAACAATAACATTATAACAAACAATAACATTATAACAAACGATAACATTATAACAAACAACAACACTAATGCAAGAAATAGCGATACAATTCCTGAACTGTAATTATGGGACTGCCACTATTAGGTATGATGAATTTCCTCTTCATGGCAATTTTTAAAATTTTGTATAAAAAAAAGAATCTAAATGGAAAAAAACGATTTGAAAAAAAAAATTATAAATGTTCTAGAGTGTGGTATTGTTTAAAACACCCCCCAATGCAAAGGAAAACATCGCACGCTACGCAAATCGTAGAAACATCCTTGCGTATTTTACGATGTGAACATAGTAAGCACCTTCTGCGAATGCGTCGATTCTTACTGTCCATCTTTGGGGTTTCATCTGGAAAATGTTCAAGAGAACGATTTAATCTAAGAGTGGCTCCGACGATGGAAGCGCTCGGTGCGGGTTTAATCAAAGAGGGATAGTGTCGCTCTACAAGCTCAGATGCCAATTTCATCCTGAATGCGCGGTGCAATATTGGCTTCCCTGGGTCTTCTTGGTGAAGCTGCCTAAATATCACCATGCTATTCAGGATGCTGACATTGAGCAGGCGACGAAATACCTTAATGTACCATTTGTAACCCCGCGTTCTCTCCATGCGGTAAGTGGATAACAGCGAATCTTTGGTATCCACTCCCCCCATGAAGCGATTGTACTGGACCACAGATAGAGGCATTTGGTATTTCTCTAACCCTCTTTTACCCTCAACCGTGTCGCTGTTGTGGTAGGTAGACACCATGGTGACAATTTTAATGTCATTCCAGGCAACGACTGACATGTCACCACAGTGTCTACCAATGATGGTAAGCCGTGGCACACTCTTCTTCATGCTTTTAATGATTTGAGGTACCATCTTTCGGTTGCGATTGAGGGTACCGATAAGATCGGTATTCCTTTGTTTCAGGTACCTAGTCAATGGCATGCTATTATAAAAATTGTCCATGTAGAGGCAGTACCCTTTGTCAAAGAGCCCCTCCATGAGTTTGAGTACAACTTTTGAAGTTTTACCCGAAAACCCAAGATGGTTCTCTTCGACTTCTGTATTCTTCCCCGCATACATAATAAAGCGGTACAAGTACCCTGTTGACGATTCGCACAGCTCATAGGTTTTAATGCCGAACCGAGCCGCCTTAGTGCGGATGCACTGCTTGAAACCTAGGCGACCCTTCCAGAGCAACAGGGACTCGTCTATGCTAATATCTTCGTGGGGAGTATACAGACTGGAAAACTTTTCATTCATTATATCCAATAGTGGTTTAACTTTTGCAAGCTTGTTTTGGTAACCGACTTTAGAAATTGTGTTATTGTCAACAAAGTGTAGGAACCGAATTATCAGAAGAAACCTATTACGCGACATTAGAGTCCTAAATTTAGGCATCTCTAAAATGTCTGTTGTCCAGTATTCTGATAACTGAGCTCTGTAACAAATGGACATGTATATAAGCATCGCGAAGAATACGTACAGTTCAGCGACTGTAACATCTTGCCAGTCCTTCAGCCTGGAATAAGTTGTTAAATCCAAAAGTCCATCCTCAGTGTTCACCTCGTCCAGTGCGCTCCATGCATGCCTATTGGTCTCCTCCACGATATAGGACATTGTTTCCAAGTCCCATATTTTGGAGAAGACGTCATATGGAGATGTAGCGACTGTCGGAGGGAACACGTCGGGTGATGGGCCAGGTTGAAGGACGGCAAAATGCTCACGCTGACCCGTGAAGGTGGAGAAATCCTCGGACCAGGTGAAGGTCTGCTCCTCCGGATTCTCCTCCTCCCCCTCCTCCAAAGGCTCCAACTCATCCTCAGGAACATCCATATCCACCATTGACGGAAGTTCTACATCACCGGCGAGGGATTCATCCTCGCTATCAGTGAATCCGTAGAACTCCGCAACGACGTGGTCGGTTTCCTATAGACAGAAAGAAAAGAAAAAAAATATATATACAGCTATGTAAAGCGTCCTTGAGGTAATACAAGACAAAAATGGCGCTGTAAAAGTTAGCCAAGTGTTATTATAATTACCTGAGTATTTGGAGCCCGATGCGTAGAGGAGGTTGATGGTCTCGGGTCAGCCTGCCATCCCGGAATCTGAAACTAAACATTAATTGTTACACGAATGTCTTTCAATTTTGGAAAGGATGAAGCGTACAACCACTATAGAACTACTACTAATACACAACATACCGTCG
Source organism: Hesperophylax magnus (assembly GCA_026573805.1). Classification (NCBI taxonomy): domain Eukaryota; kingdom Metazoa; phylum Arthropoda; class Insecta; order Trichoptera; family Limnephilidae; genus Hesperophylax; species Hesperophylax magnus. Next base: position 732,983 of record JAIUSX010000052.1, read on the forward strand.
CAATTACTGAAAATCTTTCTTCTGTTGTCTGTTCCTCCGTCGACGGTCTTGGAATCTCCATTCTATAACGATAGAAACAATCATGTATTTCATTATATAATATAATCATCAATACGCGTATAAATATTTTATACCTTAACAAAAAAAAAGTTTGTTAGTACTTTTTTGCACACCCTATATAACTGATCTAATTTTGTGATATTTATTACCATTTTTATAAATAAAAAATAATATTTCTAATAAATATTATTAGAAATAAATATTTCTAATCAATCATGTACTTTGTAAGAACCTTGTACCTCCCATACAAAATTTGAATTTGTAAAAAACGTTGATATCTGCGCGCGCAGACCGAAGTGCGTTTTACGCAGGCGCGGATATGATTTCAAGATGGCCTCTCACACATACATATAAACAGTTCACGTGTATTTGTGCAGGTTTCCGATGTCTCGTATTTATTTAATTAAAAAATATTAACTAAATATTGACGAAACTAGGGCTTTTATACACAATCTCAATAGTTTTCTTAACATAATGATGTACAATCGTTATGAGATTGGGCAATATTTACGTGAATATCGATGGAGAAACGTCAAATTATTTCTCGGACAGTTTTTTAGCGCGGGGGACATTGAAATATTATTTTTTTTTAAATATTAACTAAATATGGACAAACCGAAGGCTGTGGTATGTGTTCTCAATTGATTTATCTGCAAAATGAGATACGTAACAAAGCAAATCACACAATATATGATGAGACATACCTAGAAATAAAACGAAAATTTTTATCACGAAAACATGGCGTATACTTTGACGTAATATTTTGTCGGTTATTTTGAGTTTTCGTATTTTAAATTTGCCGAAACACATGCCTTGAACGATAAACTATGTATAAAAAAAACATTACTTACGTTTTATTGATGAATTACTTCGTTTTGGCACTTTAAAATAGATCCGCGATGTGGCACTTTGACCGTTAAAATTTTTTGTGTCGCGTCCCACAGATAAATTTAAATTAAGATGTCGAAGGAGCTACACGTCTTTCCAGAATATGATGCTTAAAGAACGAGAATAGCCCAAGCGATTGAGACCTTGTTCTCCATACAAATTCTTTGTACATAAGGGTCAAAATCGCACAAATTTTTTTATTTTTTTTTTTGTTTTTGAAAGTTGTATGGGCCGCACAGGTGCGGTCCCGGCATATGAGAAGTTAAAACTAAAAAATATGCTTTCAAATTTTATTATTAGAAATAAATATTATTTTGAATTTAAACATGAAAATGGCTCACCTTACGTTTTTTGCAACCCAAATTGCTGATGATGAAAAAAATAAAAATAAAAACACTCATTTTATTAGACATTACGATTTCTACGAGACCATTTGAGTTGTTCCCAAAAGCGAACAAATTATCTTGAGGTTTTAATATACAAATACTTTATGAATATCCCGTTCCGTTTGCATTAACCTTTAAATGTAGAAATAATATAACCTGAAAATGTTTATTGGTTTTTGTTTCTAGCGATGAAGCCCCACGAGATCCAGGAGAAGTTGGGACTGACGCGCATCCGTGACCGCAACTGGTACGTGCAGCCCGCCTGCGCCACCTCGGGTGACGGGCTCTACGAGGGGCTCACCTGGCTCACCAGCAACCACAAGTTATGAGCCCCCCGGAGGTAATCCAGCAATCCGTACTTTACTCATTATAATTTTTTTCTATTTTTGTATCCAGTTCAACTGAACTGCAATAGAAATCATTTTAAAGAGATTCTTCCTTGAGAAGTGGGGTAAAGTTTATAAATTGCGGGCGGGTGTTCCAAACTATTTCAAACTGAATTCAACGACTCTCAGTGTGCACCACTACGATTTAATAAACATGGTAGGAAGTAAGAATTATTAATTAACACAAATAATTGAAAATCTTCAATTTTTGTTGAAAGTAAAATGAAAATGAAAGAGATTTGTTTAGTATTGAAACAGTTTTGGATAATATCTACCATTTTTCCCATCATATACCTACTATCAGACCTACTATCCCTTTCTTTCCTTAAAAACAGCCTTACCCACAATTGAAAAGAAGAAGATGATTTGTTGCATTGTAAATTGTCGCAAGTACAGCATTCAAATTCGTGTTGTGTAGCAAGAACGTGCAATCGTAGTGTCCTCGTCGTATTATTCACATGCTTTGTGCTCGGTTTGCAAATATCAAAATCATATTAAAGATTATCTCATTTCGGAGGAACATTATTATTATCTCATTTCACCCCGTGAACAGTGCAAGTTCGTCGAGAGCCCTATTGCCGGGATTCTTGAGAATTCATGGTAGGCTGTTCCTTCATTCCACTTTCCCGTGATTTTTCAAAACCAATTGAATGAGCTTTACATTGTCGTATGGATTTGATTTACAGTTCATTTACGTGTAATAGAACTGTAAAATTTATATTAATCGTTCATATCCAAGCACTGCAAAACTCCACTGCTGTGGCTGTAAGTTTGTTTATTTGGCAGATCTTTTGCAGAGTATCTGTGAAAAAGTTTGTACGAAATAAGTAACAAATTTAATATAAACGTACATTATTAACAAATTATTATAAGCAATAATTATATTTAATTGAAAGATAATAAAATAAATAGAAAAAATATAATAAGCAGTAATTGTTGATTGAGCTACTAGTACATATTGAATTATTTGGCATGTTGGAAATAAGCCGACGTAGCTCAGTGGTCCAGAGAACCTGACCAGACATTAGAAGGCGCGGGTTCAATTCCCGTCGGCGGCATTTATTTTTACTTGTGAGATGTTTTCAATTTGCATGGATATTTCAGGCGACTAATTTTTGCTTATACATAATAATTTGTTATCCTTGGTGCTATGCTTAAAAAACCTTGCCTTATAAACATTAGTTTATCATTGAAAAAATAATAATACGTTATTAACCCTTCAGCAACGTAAGCAGATATACACGATAAAATAACGATAGCAGTCAAGTACAATAAGCGTGTTTACACGTCAACGCGTGTGTTTCCACAAAAATCGTCATAACTCCGTTATTCTTCTAGTGACATCCCTAAAACAAAAAGTAGAATATTTGTATTGAATGAAGCTTCACATCTCTATTCAAAGTTATCCATAGAAACCCGTAAAAAGACCTACTCAGTGGAAGCAAATTTTACCCGCCAAATCGTAAAACCCGCCTCCCACATATCCCAGTTTTAATTATTTTTTTAAAAATATATTTTGTATGAAATGGTCAAAAAGTGAAGTGACAGAATTGTTTATTGTACATTTGTACGATGAAATAAGTGTTTTTTTTTACATTATCCGTGATTTTAGTATCGTTTTTACATAAAACATTACAGGTGAGTCATTTTTACAATTTTTTCATGTTTCCATTCTAAATTTAAATATTTACAAATGTTAATATTTATTTATGATACAACAATTTGAAAGCCTATTTTGTAACCTTTCTAAAACAGTTTTTACTATTCGGCTCCGTTCAGTAATGTTTCATTTATAGAGCTTTGATTGTGAGGCGGTAATAACACAACGTTTTCGTGAAATTGACATTTCGGTAAAGACATTTTAGCTTCAAGTTCGCGAAAAGTCGGAGGGGTTAAGACTACGGCACGTCTATTGATTTTTTCTAAACTGACCTGCCAATTTTGTTGATATTTTGCTTACGTTGTTCTGGATTTCTGCACTTCTTTCTGGCATTCAAATGAAAATAATGTTTATAAACAATAAAGTTTCTAATTCTATAACATAGAATTTACCAAATTCAATCCTGCCAGCTTTTTACGCTTATAAATAATGAGGATAGAAATTTATGTAGAAAATGTTTGGCTTTTCCGGAAACTTTAGAACATAATATATCGGGATGTTCTATATTAGCGCCGTCCGAGTATACATTTAGGCATAATCAAGTTTTAAAAATAATTTGGTAACAAACCCCAAAGTTTGGTAATCAAACATAACTTGATTGACTGCCGTAATATAGTACCATATTATGAATACGAACCAAAATCATTTTTAGAAAATGAATTTTATAAAATATATTATGACAAAACTTTACTAACTAACTGAAAAAATATTATATGAAGAAAATACACAGATTTAGGAAATGAGATTAAAAGAATTTGGCATTCTCAGACTATAAAAATATTACCATTTGTAATTTCGGCTACTGGCATTATACCTAGCTCTCTCTTTCAAAATTTAGGCCTATTAGATCTGTCAAAGTATTTATTTATAAAAATGCAAAAATCAGTCATTTTAAATACATGTAGGATTATGAAAGATTTTTTAAATATTTATATTGAGGGATCAGTAGGATTTATACGTCCATTTAGAAGTTCTACCGAGCCGAACCCTCTGATATGAAAATATCTGGAATCGGTGAATTATTTTCCCATTTGATCTCTGGTGATTTGACATGTTGTTCTTGTATTATTTTGTATTTATTATGCTTATATAATGCACTTGCATAACGTGGATTGACTAAATGATCATTTGTGGAAAAGTGTGTGAAAGGGTTTAGTTTTTCCTGTGGGGAAGATTTAACCCGGACATAAAGTCGGAAAATATTTCAAATGAAAAAGTCTGGAGTCTAAATTAAATTGAAAAGATGGTGAATATTTTATATAGTTAAAACATTGAGGAACATATCTGTTGTTTAAATAGTAATAATTTCTCTTAGTTTGCCTAAATTTTTTGGAGAGGAACCATGCTTTTTATTTTATTTTTTTTTTATTTGGGATAATCAACAGATTATTTACATATATAAGAATAAACTAAATAATAAAGATAAAATCCAATAACAGATTTTCACTTAAAATTATAATAATAATAAAAAATATTAAAAAAAAAAACTAAGGGTTCTGTACCCGTGGCCTGAGAGATTTACAAAAAATACAATATTGTAAATAATAAATAAAAAATAATAGAAGATGTAAGAACACAAATAAATAAAAATTTAAAGTTAACTGATATACTAATAACCAGATAAATTTCAAAAATTTAAAGTTAACTGATATACTAATAACTAATAATTTCAAAAATTTAAAGTTAACTGATATACTAATAACCAGCTAAAATTCAAAACATAATGTATTGTAAAATTTCAACACAGCAGCAATCAATAAAAGCACTACACAAAAGCAATAATAACAATATAATAAATGCATACCTACAATTAAATTGAACACATGAGTATAAATTGGAAGGTATGTAACTGGAAAGGATTCAAAGCAACAACATGATAACTTCCAGTAGAATATTTAAAATTATTTAATGTTAGTTATTACATATCTTTTAAAGGTTCTTAAATTACATGTGAATATGTCCATATCATTAAAATTCTTATTAAATATACTACAGGCTCTGAATATAAACGCATTTTGTCTGATATTAGTAGAACATTTATGGAGATGAAAAAGTGATTTTTCTCTAGTTCTAACGCTCGGGACTCTAAAATTAATTTCAGACAGAAGGTGAGAACAATCAATAAAGCAATTGATAATTTTATGGAGATATATTATATCTGCGGAGTCTCTTCTAGTTTTTAATGGCTTAAGTCCATAAAGGTCCATCGAGCTGTTTACGTCAAGGTTTGAATTTAATTTGAAATTTAAATGATGGACAAATTTTCTTTGGATGGCTTCAATACGATTTATGTAAATATTATATTGAGGATTCCATATGGGAGAAGCGAATTCAAGATGACTGCGAACATAAGAAAAATACAATATTTTAAGTGTTATGATATTATTAAATTCTTTTCCAATACGGAATAAGAATCCTAGCATTCTAAGGGCTTTCTTAACAATCATATCAATATGAGCCTCAAATGTAAGTTTACTGTCAAGTATCACACCTAGATCACGAATTTGTGTAACTTTTTTGAGTAGTTGGCCAGCTATATGATAATTTTGGTCAAATTTAATTTTATTTCTAGTGAAGGTAATTACATAACATTTAGAAGTGTTCATGTTGAGACGATTAAAGATACAATAATCATTAAGCCTATACAGATCTTCTTGTAGTTTAACCGGTCAGCAACGTAAGCAGATATACACGATAAAATAACGATAGCAGTCAAGTACAATAAGCGTGTTTACACGTCAACGCGTGTGTTTCCACAAAAATCGTCATAACTCCGTTATTCTTCTAGTGACATCCCTAAAACAAAAAGTAGAATATTCGTATTGAATGAAGCTTCACATCTCTATTCAAAGTTATCCATAGAAACCCGTAAAAAGACCTACTCAGTGGAAGCAAATTTTACCCGCCAAATCGTAAAACGACGCCAAGAAAGCCGTTTGACGTGCCGACCCGCCTCCCACATATCCCAGTTTTAATTATTTTTTTAAAAATATATTTTGTATGAAATGGTCAAAAAGTGAAGTGACAGAATTGTTTATTGTACATTTGTACGATGAAATAAGTGTTTTTTTTTTTACATTATCCGTGATTTTAGTATCGTTTTTACATAAAACATTACAGGTGAGTCATTTTTACAATTTTTTCATGTTTCCATTCTAAATTTAAATATTTACAAATGTTAATATTTATTTATGATACAACAATTTGAAAGCCTATTTTGTAACCTTTCTAAAACAGTTTTTACTATTCGGCTCCGTTCAGTAATGTTTCATTTATAGAGCTTTGATTGTGAGGCGGTAATAACACAACGTTTTCGTGAAATTGACATTTCGGTAAAGACATTTTAGCTTCAAGTTCGCGAAAAGTCGGAGGGGTTAAAGCAGTCAATTATAGAATTAATAGGCAGGAATATTTTCATATCATCAGCGAAAAGTAGAACATTTGCATAATTAAAGCATTTTATAATGTCGTTGATGAAAATTGTAAACAGTAACGGTCCCAGGTGAGATCCTTGGGGTTTTGATTATAATAATGGAATAGAGGTGTTACATTGTAATGTTGATGGTATCCATTTAGATAAACTTGAAATCTTAGAAATTAGAAAAGAGTACTGTAAAGAAGGTTTTAAACATCATTAACAATAAAAAAATCTTTTTGAATGAACCTTTGTTAAATATTTCCCATTACCATCATTTATATCTTTAAGTCTATTGTTGTAATTTAGTAATAAGTATACCCTGATGAAGTAAGCATTGCTTACGAAACTTGTTGGTTTCCTAAACAGTAAAAAAATGGTTAAAACTAAGTGATTATTTATTTTGAATAAAAATGGTGCCACAAAATAAGTTTACTGTGTTTGAAAAATTTTTTTTTTTCATTTCTGCAAATTTTTCATGACATATTACTGTGAAATAACCTGTCTAATTGTAGCTAATTGGGTAAACAAATGATTTTTTCCTCTATTTAAAAAATTCTTAATTCTATAAAACTGCAATGGCAATTATTGGCAATACAATACAATAAAACTATAACTGAAAAGGGGTTAGTAAGTTGGAGATTTTGCACTTTAAAGCAGTTTTTATACACCTGATACTTTATAATTTTCTGGGCTTATGAAAAAAAATATCAAAAAAATGCATCTATAATTTTCTATGCAGTAAAATTTTCAAACAAAAATCACACGATTTTGCGTTACTTCACCTTAAATGCCTTTGCTAAATTCAATAATTTATGTTTCAGGTTGACCTGGTGCACACTGCCCCTGGGTCGAGGAGGGGAGACTAGTGTCAGCGGCAGGAGACAAGACAGTGTCCAAAGTGTGTGAATCATAGCGTATACATAGTGAACTGTTATTCCATTTTATGCTTACAACATACTACAAACAAACATACAGTATGCACAACTACTAAATAGTGAACCCCTAGTGAACAGTGAATCAAACAGTACGATGCTGTGATCTATACAGCTATTAGTGGAGAATGTGTAATAAACAGAAAACCCCCAGATATTAATTACACCATGCCATTTATTTCTAGCGATAACTATTAAAAAGAAACATTTATTAATAATAATAATTAATGTAATGTTCATCTCTAATAATATGTATAAAAATGTATATTTTAAGTTGGAAAAGTATTTGATACTTTGATTGCGTCAATAGCTTGTCCGTTTTGATATAAAGTTAATATTATGTGTAGGACCCACCGGACAGGACATGATGGTCTAGCTAACTGGTTAATGGACTGGTTTGGTTAATTGGAACAGTCTAACAAGTTAAAGCTCTCTTGTTTATTGGGATGGATGTTTAGGGAATTGGTATGTTTTAGCGAATTAGAGCATTGTGGTTAATCGGGACATCTGGCAAACTGGGACTCTAACCAACCATAGCTATTTGGTTCATTGTAATTTCCTAGGAAATTGGGACGCTGTAGCAAACTAGAGAAGTCTGGCAAACTGGAATGTTTTGGGCTACTAGTGCAGTCTGGTAAACAGGAATGTTCTGACCTACTAGAGCAGTCTGGTTAGTTAGAACATTTTGATAAACTAGCTCAGTCTGGTTAGTTGCGTTGACCTAGGAAGTTGAGATGCTTCAGCAAATTAGAGCAGTTTCGTTAACTGCAACGTTTTATCGCAATCCGATTGATTGTGATGATCTAGGAAATTGGAACTGTCTAGTAAAACTAGATCAGTCTGGTTAACTGTGACGTCTAGGAAATTGAGATGGTAGGGCAAACTAGAACAATCAAGTTAACTGGGGCGTTCAATAAACTAGCGCAGTTTGGTTGATTGCGATGTTCTAAGGTTGAAACTTCCGGTTAACTTCTATGTAATTGGAACAGTCTAGCAAGTTTCAATAGTCTAGCGAACTGGGATGGTCTGGCTAACCGAGACAGTCTATTTAACTAGTGCAGTCTATAACTAGTTCTAGACAGGACAGGTACAAGAGTCACTGGGTGCTCGGGAAGTTGTCTGTTAAATAAATTATATTTTCTTTTGCATTAGTCATAGGAGCTATTCATTTAAACTCTTAAGAATAGCTATCCCTTAGATTCTGGTATGTAACAGAATTTGCCAAATTATTGTTTATTTGTTAGTGATTTTATACTTTTATGTAATATAATAATAGTTAAATATATCTCCACGGGGATCCTGTGGACCCGTGACCCGTGACCTGCCTTCTTCATGTCATTCATATTACATTATTATGGTCCTGTCGCTGAGAACTGTGCTGTAACCTCTCTTTCTGTTGCACGTGTTATGGGAAAGAGGGAGAGGTTACAACAAAACTATCAGCGGTGCGCCTTTAGCTTTGTAACAAATCTATATCCTCCAAAGTGAAGCGTTATTATATTTTCTTATATTGTGTTTGCCAAACGCTGAGTTAATACAGCGAGGCACTTTCAATGCTTCATTCGAAGGATATTTCCACTTAAATTATTGTAGGCACCAAAATCCTAAAATTGTTCCACTATAAATTATTATAACTTGCTCCTTGACTAACACTAGCCATTATTGCTGAACTGCTTCTGCTCTGCACAAAATGTAACTTTTGGTAGCAATAGCATATCCTATCATTACTAATTTCACCATGAATAAATAAACTTTTCTGTATACCTATTCATAAAAAAAATATTTTTCCTTATTATTTTGTTATACATATGTATTCTTTATTATTAATATCGATTCGGCACTAATGCGTGCGAGAAAAAATATTCCGTTTCTTATTTTATTAAAATCATTAAAAAATTTATATTTTTATAAAATCTTGATTAAAATTATTGTATGAATGCAGAACTATCCAAAGTCAGGCAAATCAGATAACAATTTTCAAAACTTTATTATCTCAGTGTGAAATAAGTTCAAATGCAGTTAGATAGTTGTTCTGCATTCAGGTGATATAATATTCTCAGTTTTTATATAATATTATTGACATTATTTAAAAAAATATTGTTTTTCTTATCTGCATAATATTGCTGTCCAATAATTTTCTGATTTTGTATTAAAAAAATCACATCACAATAACAACTAAGCCATTGATTTACATGTATGCAATATATTGAGATTGAATTTATTATCAATTGTAACAATATAAATTGAGCAAAGTATAGCTTTATTATTATTTTTTTAAAAAACCTGTTGAGAAGAATACCTCACACTTGGTAGATAACCATTGTATTATATTAAGGTGACACTGGAGAACTTTAGCCTTATACGACGTAGGAATAGCGACCACCCAGTTACTTGCCGACAAGTCTTCAATCATTATTCTGTTATTTAATTGTTAAAGTTCTCGCAATTATTATTACAAAACTGATTTGTATGTTAGGAATTCTTTTTTCGTAGATAAATAATTATGAAAAGTAATGCTGGAGGGAAGTTGCTAGGGAAGATTGAAGGTAGAGTTTCCTCGCTTGAAGGGAGAAGGTGAATAATGTATGGATTATATTGTCAGAGAATACTTTCGCTTGTCTGAGGATATTTTCTTATTCACCTTTGAATGTTCTCCGAGTTACGGAAGACGTTTAAAGTCACACATCACAGAATATTTCAGCATTAGTCTCATATTTTAAGCCTGCTATGGATATAAAATTAAAATGGTGAACGTTTGAAGTAGTTATGTAAAAATGACTGCCAACTTTGTACTTGACACACAGAGTGTTGTTTGTCATAGCTGACACGTTGCCGAGGAAAACATTTTACTTGTGTATATAGGAGAGTTGTTACAGTGTGACTGGCTACTAGCAATGTTGTAGAATATTCCAATACCAGTCGCCTATGAGACAATATTATCGAGTAATGCACGTTTTCTAGTGAATTAAATTTTACATCAATTATTATATTTAAATGGATAAACTTTTATTTGATTAATTTATATTTATATTTTATGTTGAGTTGAATCGATACATTCCGAGAAAGAACTTTCATGCTGTCAATTCTGCAAGTTCAAGCAGTAGTCTGGGTAGGTTCATTGGCCAACAATGCCAACTATTGCGACAATAATTTCTTCTGGAACAGCCTTCTCTTTTTGTACATTGAGCTGGCTTGCGGTTTTGATGTGTTAGCAAAATGATGAACCAACTGGACCAACGCAGAGCTGCGGCGATTGATACCTATGTATAATATTAGTTTCCTTGTAACACTTATCTTGACTAACCCACTTAATATGTATGTTACAAATGTTTTACTGGGGCAAGCTCGGCATGTAATGACCGCAAGTATTTATTTTAATATTTTTAAGGACACAATTATTTCTGTCGTTGGGCTTAGTTTGTCTTAGTAAATGATTTGCTAATTTGGCCAGCCTTGTGTACCGCATAAGAGTCCTCATCCATTGTAATTTAAATAAATATGGGATTATAATAAAAGTGATGAAAGTGCAACCCGACTATTCTTTATCTGTAAACCTGATGTCACTTTAAATTGTCTGATACCCTTAGCATTGTCTGCTTCACCTGTAGTCATGATTTTCAGATTTTAACATCCGTGCTCTGTTGTGTTCCCACAAACAGTTCTCCAACTCGCCGTGGAAGGAGATTTTAAAGAATAAGTTCTTTGTGTTAAATCAGGGATTTATTCAATAGTTGACCTAACTGGGAGCTGGCTAAATGAGATCTGCAAACACCATGGTTGTCTGGAAGCAGCCTAACTGACCCTAATGACTACTGACCACTAGCTGCCATCTTGCGGACTTACAAGCAAGCTCTTTTCACTGCCCTGTATGAGTGCATCTGTGAAGCTCTTAGCTAACTCACTTCTCAACACGTACTATATATGTAGTTATTGATTTCGACTGGTAATGATGCCGAAGATGGTAATGGTTTAGTTTGGTTTTCAATTGGATCATCTTATTTACGTTTAAGCATCCCGTATTTTTATTTTCACCATTTCAAAGTACGGTTTTCCAAAAACGCTAACATATAAAATGAAACACATTTTTCAAATTACAATTTATTCACTATCAAAAAACATCCATTACAAATTATATTTTTATAAGAGGAAGAAGATTACATCTAAAACGCAATTGAAATATTGTAAGTGATATTGGTAGGTTGCTTATCGTGATAAAATGTTGTTTGAATTGAACAAATTTCAATTTTGTAACAAAAAGACAATTAAAACTAAAAACGAAATTGTGTCATTGACCAGTGTCAGATCTTCTTTGATTTATTATTTAGCTGGAAAGGTAAAGGATAGGAAATAGGTTAATCATTTTAGTCAGGTGGAAGAGCATATGTTATTTATTTTGTTAAACAAAACTTGGATATATTGATGCCTGTACTGTTTGATGTTTGATAAACGCACGGAGGAAAGAAAGGAAAAGAGATGGCACTAGGGCAACCGGGCACAACACGTCAAATAAACTAAATTGCTCAAATGAGCGTGGCTTACTAGGCCAGTATGATTTCACCACTCGGCGGGAGCAGACTGTTCCTACATCAACTATAAAGAGCGTTTATTACGTTAAAAATATGAAATGCAGTAACAATTATTTTATAAGCAATAATTATTAGCCTGAAACACTCATCCACATTGAAAAATCTCCTGATAAAAGATACATGACGCCAACGGGACCCGTGTCCTTTCGATTTCCGATCGACAGCTCTGACCACTGAGCTATGGCGGCTTATCTCTTATCCGCGAAATAATTCAATATATACTAGTGCTTCATTCAACAATTACTGCTTGTCCCGTTGGCGTCATGTATCTTTTATCAGGAGATTTTTCAATATGGATGAGTGTTTCAGGCTAATAATTATTGCTTATAAAATAATTGTTACCCTTTGTGTTATGCATAAAAAATCTTGTCTTAAAACATTAGTTTACCAAAAAAAAAAATAATAATGAAATGCAGTGTTAAATTTTGCAAAAAACCATACAGGAAGAAAGTAAAAAACTAGAGATACTTTTGAGTTACCTTTCACGTGAAATATTTTTACTGTTGATTTTCATAATAAATTGCTCGTTTCCGCAATGAGCTTCCATTTCACGTTTTGTGGTAGCCGACTCCTTCGGAGTACATGATACAACAATGTTATGCGATATTGGGCATTGAAGACAGTTACCTTAGAGCTCTCAATGGCGTAGCATTGGTTTAACAAAAAAGTATGTTTCTATTTTTTTTATTTAATAAACCAAAACCAAAATTTCTTCTGAAATCATAAGATTTGTAAGTATGTACTAAAATACTTAGCTACTAATATAAACCATATATTTTATGTAAGTAACTTTTTTTAACTTCAAATAAGGAATTAGTAATTTGTCCATTATGGAATTTGTGGCAATACAACGATTATTTCTTTCTTAGCTCGCACGGGCTTTGCCCCCGCCCCTTGGCTAGTTACCTCGCTCCTCTCACCCTCGAAATATTATGTCCAATCTTTGTGAAGTTGACTTTAAATTGCAGCATTTGGCGCCTTTTGGGATTGCTTCGTTTCTTTCCATAATTCATGGTTCGGCTTGCGTTTTGTGTGTGTATAAGTAGCATAATAATTCATGTTTGTCTCTTTCGTCTCTGTTATTGTTTGGGAGTTCACTGTATTAGAGAAAACCGCCACTGCTTATAACCCTTGTGAACACTGTAAGGTTTTTTGCAGTAACTAAATCCGTTGTCAAACACTGTTTAAATAACCAAGAGATTCCTTTTAAGATTGCAGCTTACCTTTATCTCGATCCTTCTGCAAGACCCGCAGCGCAAGGAGGGTGATCTTGTCTGCGGCGGCCTTCACCAGGTCTGTGGTGATGGAGATGTCACTGGCGCGTGTGTGGCAGACCATCATGGCCAGGCGACCGTTGTCTTCTGTCACTTTGGCTGGAATCACCCATTCTATTCAGTTAGCAATATTTTTACAGAACTCTTAATACCTACCTATGTACCTCCAATGAGTTGAAATTATGTTTTTACAGTAGAAAAACTGATCGAAACCATAGATGATTATAGATTTTCAAGATTTAGTGGACTGACCTTATCTGCCCAATAGCTAACCGACTGTCGTATCTGGTTATTAACCGCGATTTTTCACGGGTCTGCGCTAGTAAATAATAATCTTGGATAGGCTTTCAAGTTGAGGTAAGGTTGCTAAGACAATTGTAAAATTAAGTTAAGCCAACAACAAACATTAAAATTATTAGACTTGCCCTAACATGAAATCTTGGTATCATTTTGACGAGCTGGAGACGAACCACATGGCCATAGCTTTGGCACCAGAAGGATTCCAGAATGCTTTGAATAAACCATTACATCAGTCATACATTGACCACTGAAGAGCGCACATTGAAATAACCAGACCATGCGCCGAAAAGTAAAGTTCGCTAAAGTAAGGCAAAGATTTGTAATGTAGTCCATTGTGGGACTCTTCTGCACAGGATCTGGATGTTCATTTTTAAACAAACCGCCTGGCGTAGCAACGCTAAAAGTGAATGAGGTGGATAAATTATATCACATTTGTATAAAACTAAATAGTGTAACAAGATATACTTTTGTTATATATAGATATAAATTTTGGAAACAAGCCCAAACTTTTGTTTACCCGATTTGGGATCTGCAATGAAGTTTTTTATGCAGCCAGAAATTTGCGTGCCATTGTAAAGAGAGACTACTAATACGTAAGCAGATTTTATTTTCGGGGACCGAATGGTGATATTACGTTGCGAGTTGCCTGTATATGCCTAGATTGATTTGCTGACAAATCACAGAAAGAGGGACGATCAGTTTGGTCTCCTCTCCTTGTTTGGCTGGTCTCTTAATTTGAATGTATATGGATTACATCATAGAATAAAGAATCACACTAGAATGCCTTCCATGTATATTTAAATAGAAACCACCGTCGCTACTGACTTAATAACTTGATTAGTGGTTCTGTCTCTCTTACACTTGTCTGACATTGTTTATCGCCATCCCATTTGAATTTCATAATGTTGATTTGTATTGGTAATTTAAGCAAAGACTTGTCTGACTTGGTTCACGAAACATGCCCATGTCATGCCCATGCCCATGTCATTTCTTGTGACAGTTCTTTATTCTATGGTTTACGTAAATTGTTGGCATCCATGTCAAAAAACAAAAGTATCTCAGACTCAGGTTGGATTTAATCGTAACCTAACAAACATCAACATCAATTTATGCACAGTTGGTACTGGTGCAAGATGATAATGTTTGATGGATACAGATGTCGAGGTGTTACATGGTGCAGGCATGAGGAGTTTTTATATTTTCTAGGATAACTGTAAAAATGTTTGATTGGGTTCTCACTGGGCTCTCTGCCGACTCGGGGTAGTGTGCTGATGGTGACAGTCTCCGGGTCCAGGCCGCGGCGCACATGCTCCGATACCACCTGCGTCATGACCCTTCTGGTCTTCGCCAGTGACTTCTCCAACAGAGAGGCCGACTCCCGCTCCTCGCGGATGTCCTCCTCCAGGTCACGCTGGGATGCGCTCTGGTGCACATCACCCTGGAATGTGACATCACCAAAACTTATTTAATCACAAGTGAATGATAGAAAAAATCGGGGACACCCAAGGAAGACATGACACGATCGGGTGAATCAAATACTTGAGTCGGGCAATGTCAAGAGTCAGAATAACAAAAGAGTGTGTATGAAAGTGAATGAAGCAAGGAAAATGTATAAAGACAAGCTGTGTGGTGATTCATCCACTCTGCCTACCCCTATGGAAAATTATGTGATTGTTAGTGGTTAACTAATGTCTACCAAAGAACTAATGCATTTAAGATGGGATAAATTCTTCGGCAATGGAGAAAAATGATTGCATTATCACCTGTTTTGTTTGCTTCTTTTTGCCTCTACCAGCAACTGGAGCTCTGAAAATGTTAAAATAATTTAAGTACCTTCATGTTTTTAAGGCATCTACATTTTTAACTTATATTAAAAAAGAATAATGTAATAAAAATTCATATGCAACACAAAATGTAATGATAAAGTGATTTGGCGTACCCTTCCTTGGATGACTTAGCTGCCGCCATGAGGAAGTTCTTCATGATAACGAGTGCCCGGGAGTACACTGTCAGCAGTAACTGCGCCGTCAGCTTCTTGGTGTCGCTGAGCACAGCGCGGGCCATCATGGCATTAACGGCAGATCTCACGGGTATGGGCTGCAATCATGGGTAAGGTTTTGTTATATTACATTTAAGTACCACCATTATTTTAAATATAGTTTATGAGATAATCTAACAGATCAATACCATCTAGACCCGGATCTATCATTGGTGTAGATAGTATGTGTAACAAGAGCGGAGAACCATATATGGTGCTATCCGTAGCAATCTTTTCTTATGTGACACCGGACAAGAGTCCCAATTATATCTATGATTTAAAAAAATTAAATCCTGGTCGTAGGACAAAATTGTTTCGCTAGATTTGTGCTTATCTATTTATGAAGCAGTTAAATGGTCAAAGTTGTGAAGAACCAAACAAAGTATCTAACATCAAAAAATTTTCCAAGATTCTAGTTAGAAGTCGATACCCATGAAAACTACGGTTTTCCATAATTACCAAAATGGTTAAACCTCAAACCAAAAAAACTTTTTTATTATACAATATTATACACATTCAGAAATTAGCACACAGAAGATCAAAGGCTGGTAGGTAGTGTCTTGTTCACATACGAAATTAGCATTGCTGAGAGATGAAGAAACAAAAGCAGAGCTTGCACTGCGTCACATGGGCATGGGCAAGCGGGGCACGAGCCCAGGGCCCTACGGAACTCATGACCATAGATCCTAGGAAAACAAGCTTTATAGTGGGTGCGAGGTGCGACCATTGGGAGCCACTCCAAGTACTTCCCGATTTCGGATTCAAAATTCCTGTATAAAATGCCTCCCCGAAATGTTGTGCTTTGCATTGTCTTGCACGAACCATTTAAATATTACAGAAACGTTCCTTTCTTAATTATTGATGACATAAATTTGAAACAGAAAAATCAGTAAAAGATACAGTCGCCTCTATGAAGATCTAGCAAGATGCGACCGTATCTTTATCGGTTTCAAATTTTCCTTTAAAAATTGCTAATATTGTCTTCAATAGTATATATCGTCAGCTTGGCGGCAAAGTCCACTAAGTCCCGTTTTTTCATGAAATGACTTAAGTATGAGGTCTTATGTAAAAAATCGTCCTCTTTCGACTGGCATACTCCATTAATTCGTATATTTAATCGTTTTCGATTTAAACATGTTTTTAAATTCACACTAAGTCATAAATCCGATATTATTGGCAAGCAAAACACATTAAGTCAGACATTATACTCGGCAATATTTAGATTCTAAATTAACCATTGCAAAAATGCATGCGCATGTGAAGGGAAGTGTACAGAAGACGGTGATGACAATCCTGTTAGTCTTATAACTTACCGAAGAATATTCTGCCAGAACTATAACTTGTCCTTCTTCAAACCAAAGAAAGATCAATGCGTCACCTGTACAGTATAAAACAAGGCCGGTGCCCCAGAAAAGGAAACCCTTGAAGATAACTATCAACAACACCAAAACCAAAAATCTGCATCCATGAAAGCCAAAGACGAAGATAAGAAAAGAGCTATTGAGGATTCTACTTTCATGTCTATAACATTTGATTTGCAATTACCTTGCTCCCAAGTGAGCTTACTTTATTATTTGCGGAAGTTAAATTTGTATAATTTTACAATCTATGAAGTGGCACCTCCAAATAAGGGTCTCTGTTACCTTTGGACAGAAAATAACGGGGAAAAGGGTAGTTGTGAAATTGGAACATGCATGGCCCTTTATTTAAAACAACTCCCACCGCAAATCACTGAAGTATCCATATTTTCAGATGCTTGTGGTGGACAAAATAGAAATATATAAATTTCCGCGCTGTTCCTGCATTTCGTCCAAAACACTTCCATGTGTGTTATTGAACAAAAATTTCTTGAAAGCGGTCATTCATTTATGGAAGTAGACTCAATGCATAGTGCAATTGAAAACAAAACAAAACATTTGGATATCTTTAGTGTGCACGAATGGATCAACGTTTTTAAAATGGCTCGATCTTACAAACCAAAAAATAAAAAGCCCCCATGTGAAACTAAAGAAGTTTTATTTACAGATTTTTTAGATCTGAAAAAGTTGGTTGAAATGACAATAAAAAATAAGAAGGTTGATGAGGATTCTAACATTGTCAAATGTCTAAAAGTTAAATGCTTCCGATATCAGAAAAAATTACCAAACATTATAGAATATCGGTAAAACTATTCCAGTGACTACAAGAGGTTTTCCGTTGCCTCCCTTTCACGACCAATCAGAAATAAAATAACACGTGCACAGATCGAAGAGCAAAGCAATGTTATTATACCAAAGCTTTATACAAAGCCCATTCCAATATCAGTCGCAAAAAAGAATGACCTGTTAAAACTATGTAAGACCAATATTATTCCACCAGCCTTACATAACTGGTATGAAAATATACCATGTTTAAGTAGCATCAAAAATGTAGCTCCCGAGCAAAGATTTTCTGATTCCGATCCTGAAGATGAGTAGAGTGTACCGTACCTACACGTCTACACGTATACACATCCCTTAAAAGCCTTTTTTATTATTATAAAATATTATGAATGTGTCTTTCAGTAAACACCAATAATGATTGGAAATTATTATTATTTTTATTTGTAATAAAAAATATTAAAATTTGTATTGCATTCTTGGTTTTCATATTTATTTCTACTAATTATTACAAACATTGCTTATTTTTACGTTGATTAATGTTTCTATAATCTTTTTATTTCATCTAAACACACACCTTGTTTATTTCTGATATTCGTCATAATATCTTTTATGTGATTATTATTATCATAAATATTTCTTTTGTAGCTTTGAATATCTATATTTCAGTAGGTACCAACAATAATTTGTAATTATTATTATTTTAATAAAAAAACTACCTAAAAAAAACTTTTGTCTTATTTAGAAATTATTATAAGAAATATTAATTAGTATTTAAAAATTAAATATTATTATTAAAATAATCTTAAAGCTATTTTGCAGCATTACAGTCAACAATTTGACAATAATCTTAACAAGCAAAGCACACTAAGTCATTATTGACCGGTAAAAACCACTAAGTCCGGCTCATTTTTTTTGTAAATCTTTAATTAAAGGTTGCTTTTATTGCTTTCAACTAATATTGTGTATTGATAAGGTACTTAAAGGTTCAATCTAAATTATAAAATATTAAAAAATATATATTTTAGAGATATTCATCCACTTATAGCCTTTCCAAAATCGCTAAATATTAAAATGCGATTATCTCAGGATTGTGTTTTAGTGACTTAGTGGACTTTGCCAGTAGGCCGACGATATATCCTATTGGAATTTGTTTTGTTCGGGGGTGTTTAGGCAAAAAACGACCACTCTTCCTCTCAATTCTTATCGACTTGAGAGTATACAGAGAGTATATTTTCGCATACACTGTACGCTTATTTTTTAAGAATCAAAATTTAGGCAAAAAACGACCGCAATGACCCTCAATTTATATTGAGTCTAAGGTTATTTTTCATTTGAATTTTGAGCTGTATATTTCGTATGGAATGTCCTATCCAAAAAGTAAGCAAGAAATCGTATGAAAAAAAAAATTCAGACCATTTGGGAACTCGGGCAGATTTCGTACGGAAAGTTAGAGACAAATTTACCGGAAACTCTGGCAGCAGAAACTAGAACTACTCACGGTACGCCGAACAAATGTCACGGTAGTTGTTTAAAATTTAAATTACGATATTTTTATATAATTTTAAAAAAATCTGTTTTGCCCGTTGCAGGCAACTAATAGGTAAATAATATTTGAGTAAACTGATGTACAAAAAGATAATATGGGTTTTGGTGTTGAATCTGGATAAAGCAAGGAGTGTGTGCTTATAAATATGTACCTATGCTTGCATGTGGATAAAGCAAGTAGTGTGTGCCAACAATTTGCTTTATGTCCGTTGCAGGCAACTAATTGGTAAAAGTAGTAAATGATTTGATGTTTAAATGTGGAAGAAGCAAGGAGTGTGTGCCTATAAATATTAAAAATTAAGTGCTTAAAGAAAAAAGAACTCCGTGTTTAATTGTGGATGAATCAAGCATAGTGTGCCTTCAAAAAGAGCCCAGGGAGTGAACCGCTCAATTTTGTACATCTGCAACTGAGTCACTTTGATTGCCCGGGTCAAGGCGTTACTTTTATAGTACATACAGATAAAATATAAAAAATATTTGTATAATCCACCATATTATTTCATTAAATGTATTTTTATTATAATCTCACCTTGTCGAAGTTCTGTGCTCTTGGTATATTGTAAAGACCCCTTAAGGTGATCTTTCGCCAAAACGGCTCAGTACAAAATTATCGTAATTGAGAAAAATATATTAATCTATTTAATATCGTTTATAAAAAATGTTCAAAACACAGTCCCTGTAATGTATTTGTAAATATTACATTTTTGTAAATTTTTAATTTTTATTGAAATTTTAAACAAACATCAAATCGCTTAGCACTTTTACTAATTAGTTGCTTACCAACGGGTAAAAGCTAGGTAAATATTACAATTTGAGGTTTTACTCATTAAGTTATTGAAATAAACATTCTTCAGTGGTTTTGTTGTTTTCCTGGAGGTTTTTAAAATCAGTGTGACGTAGGTACTCACAACATGCTCCCACTTCTCCAGCAGCTGGCCAGCCCGGTCCAGGGTGGCCATGGAGGGGCTGCGCCCGCTCACGGCGCTCTGGGCCGCCTCGCGAAGCAGTTCCCTCTGCGGGTACGGCTTCTTCTCCTTCCTGAGTGCCGGCTGCAGTTGCTGTATTCAACCATGAACATATCATGTTAGATTATTCTGGTAAGTCTTTGTTCAAAGCATTTAAGTGATAGTAGACACACTACGCAATGGAGGCCATAACCGAACAGGAGACGGTACCTACTGGGCCACTCGTATGTTCATTTGTAAGCATTGTTTTATTCATAAGTATTGTATTACATGTATCCTAATTATACAGATCCGTCAGTATGCGCTTCTTGAGGTGATTTTTCACAAAAACGGCAGCTTACAAATTATCCAATTATTATTATTCTTATGCACATTATATACCTATCCATTTCCCAAGGCAAATCCTGTCAAAAATGTGATGAGTTTTTGTCCAATTGATAGCCTCGTGTTTTAAATTGTAACACCGAGACGGCTCGTAACACAATGAATGTTAGTTTAAAAAAGCACAATTATCCCAGTTCACATTTTTGACTATCAAACGGTATTCAGAAATTAGTGGTACCTACCTACTTTCAAAGTGTAGAAATTTGAATGTGAAGAACAGATTTGAAAGAGCTTGGTTTTGCAATAGTATTGACAATTTTTTGGTACAAATTGAATCAATTTCTGGACTATTATGACTAAGATGTAATTACGACTTACAAAGTGTTCTTCAAACTGAATTAAAAATGTGTACACTAGTAATAGTAGTTCGAATGAAGTGAAAAACAGATCTTTGATCATTTTTTTATTTTTATTACAATAGCAATATTCAGTCGCCATTCGGCTCAAGGCCGGAGTTGACCTGACCTTCATTATGCATTTCATTTCAGTTCTAAAAGTATACCCCCACACAACGGTCATCAAAAACATGAAATCTTTTAAATATTCATAGGTTGTCTTTCTGGTTACCTTATCCCTCCAGTTACTGGCCATCTTGTGCCGCAGCTCTCGGGCATAGTCCTTCTCCTTGTCCGCGCGCGGCTGCTTCATGTTGGTCCTTTGGATGACGCTGAGCACGCGGTCCCTCTGCGCCTGTGTGCGCGCGTGCTCTTTGAGGTCGGCAGCCACTGTGGCGTGCAGGGTCTCCGTGTAGGCACGCAGCATCTCCGAGCGCTGGCGGAGACGTTCTTGCTGGGAACGCCACAAGTCGTTCCAGCGTCGCAGATCCTGAAAGAGATCACAATCAGAACAACCAGCAATCGAACAATCAGAAACTTCATCCAAACTCATTGAATAGATTCTCCATCTTAACAAACGGATTGCAATCTTTAGAGAACGGGTATTTCAATCGATGATGCCCCGAGGAACTTGCGTCATTGATTCCTTTGGCACCGGTGCATGGTGTCCTATGTGGAGTTAAAGTTGGAACGTAAAACAAATCACCAAAGACGGATCACTTGTTTACAGTTGTTTATATGTGTCGGCATCATGAAAACAGTTTTTTTTACGTAATGGAACATGGAACCAGCTAACGTCATCGTAACATCCGTTATTCCTTATTCATTTAATCAGGGTCTCTTCAAGTCCACAATGAATAAATCACTTTCTACATTTTTTCTTAATCCGCCTCACAGGGAGGCTTTTGTGGAGACCATAAAAAAGGAGATTGTTATGATGTATATACTATTATTACATAAAATAGCCACCTCCGTGAATAGATTGCCCGGAATTACTTGAAAGAATTCAATTAAGGGTGCCCATCAGACAAACCCGACAAAACAACATATTAGACATCCCTCATTGTAATACTAACTCAAAAAAAATACATTCATTCCACCGGGCTTCCCATACTTTCAACAATTTGTACAACACATTTAACTTATTTAACACAACACCTCGCATTTTTAAATCTAAAATAAAAAAATAACATTTACATTAGAATGTTACTCATCACGTAGACTAGATCCATCCCATACCCCTCCATTCCTACATCCCATCCCATCCCCATAGGTCAATGTAACTTTTTCTCCTTTATATTCACTAAATAATTAAGATACATCAGTGGAAACCTATTATTGGTTGTATTTTACATTACTTATATCGCTTTACATTATAAAATATTAAAACTGTTGCTTTTCCATAAAAAAACAAAATAAAATATGTATCTTTATACATTTTCCACACTTCCAGGAGTGTCTTTTTAAACGTATTTTATAGAAAATTTTTAAACTGTATGAAACGCATAGATGTCTAAAATTATATCATAACCCTTTATTTTCCATAACCAAGTCCAACGTCGATTACCAGCAAAATTTTCTTCTTAAAAATGGTAGGTATTGGGAAATGCGCGAAAATCAAATGCTGAAATTGAACCTACCAGGACAATATGATGGCCATCGAGGAATAATAATGAGATTTATGATTATTTATTGACAGTATTAGTCATAAATGGTAATTTTGGCTAAGAAATCAGCATTGCTAAAGAAAGCGCGGCATAGTGATTGGAAAATGAAATTAATTCTGGCCTTTTATAAACTTTGTTTTATGGAGAAGTTATAGTGCCTACCTAGATGATAATCGTAACTACCAAAAGAAACCTCTTAAAAAAGCACTTAAACATCAAAGCAAGAGCATAATGGTAGTCGGGAGAACTACCCTAATAAATTGTGATATATAAAAAAGTTCAATAAAAAAAAAAATAATTCTATTAATTCTCACCTCTTCCTCCCTCTTTCTGATCCTATCATCTTTGGCCTGCTGGAGACTCTTTCTCATTTTAATGTCGTCCAGTCTCATCATCTTGAGGGTCCTGACTTTCTTCATCATGGCTATTTCCTTGCTGGCTTCAACCCTCTTCCTGATGGTCTCCTGTCTGATGTGTGCCTTTCTGGCCACCTCCTGTTTCCTTTCCTCTTTCATCTCCTGAACTCTAATAATCCTCATTTCCATATTTTTCTGACGTTCGTACAGTCTGGAATAAAAAACGGGTCAAAATGTTAAATATTGACGGGTTCACGAGCCTCACTCGTGACGTTTTTCTCTCATGTTTTTCACTCATCTAGCCAGTGGCTCACTGGTGAGTAGGCGCGGGCGATTCTTCGTCCCTTCGCATCCGCATCCGCATACCTCAAGTATGTGAATTGCCTGTGTGTGTGTATATGTGTAGCCCAAACATTCATCTGCACGTTCCGATAACGGGGATCATGAAAAGAGCTCGCGATTTTAGTAAACAGTTTGAAACTCGAACATGAGTGGTATCCGTGATCAGCGTTTTCTACGAAAAAAACGTCACGAGTCACAAGTGAACCTCGTGAACGGCTGTCAAAGTGCTGCAGTCATTAAAGGCGGCTTTTTAAGTGTTAATTTTATCATTGGAAGACAGGCGTAAAATAAACGACTTAACTTTTTTATTCAAGAATATTTTAATACATCATTTTAAAAACAGAAAATCTCCTAATGAAACTCGGATACATGATACAAGAGCCTGAAAAAGGGATATACGAAATGTTCCAAAATTCAAGACAAGTTTTGGCCAAAGAAACAACATATATCTGGCAACCAAACTTTACAACATCCTTCCTCCAAGTTTGAAAAAGATAGAAAAGATAAATAAGCTTAAGGAAAAAATCAAAACATGGGTGAAAGAAATTAATACAGACATACTAGAAAATGTATTAAAAACATCATAGAAACTAAATAACAGAAAATCAAAGAAATCTACCAGTCCGCCTCAGCACAGGACTACCTAGTGAGGAGGACTAAGAACAAACAGATGAAATATTATAGATTATCATATATTGTAACTCTCATCAAACCTGTAATTAAATAGACACTATTAAAAAAAAATAAAAAAATATATTCTAAACTCTAAATTCGACTGTTGCGAACTTCTGCAACTCATAAACTTACGAATACCCACAATAACAACACGACAAAATACACTATTCCACTGCAACACACATAAGCGCAATTACATTGCGAACTCCCCAATACAACGGTTTCACACTATGGGAAACCAATACTTAGGTAATGTCGATATATTTAATATTAACTTTGCGAATTTTGTGGATTACGTAAAAGACTTATTTCAACACTATTCATAAATGGAAGTTATATTTTTGTAAACCAGTCAAATCGCTGTATTTTCAAATTTATGTTCTTGTTTTTTTTTTTTTTTTTGCACATCTTATTTTTTTATGTAATTTTATTTTTATTATTTCTTTCTTATGTTTCAAAACTGTCATTAAAATTGTACCACCTACATGTAAAAGGCCTCTGGGTGCTAAATAAATAAATAAATTATTCACTGGTCCATGGGCTAAGGTTTAAATTATTTTTATTCTGTAACTTCTTACTCTCTTTCCTTTGCCTTTTGTTCGTCCTCTTGTTCTTCCATGACTCTCCGCATGTTTTCCCTAGCCTTCTCATCCCTGAAAAAACGCACTCTCCTCTTTTCTCTTTCTTCCTCTACCTTTTGAAGCAGCAAGGCGTCCCTTCCCAATTCATCCTGTTGAAATAGATTGTGCAATACATGATTTTCATTTGCTAGTTACTATTTTACAATGTATGTATAATACATAATACGTAATACGATGTCGACGGTCAAACAACATCAACAATCTGCAAAACATTTTTGTCAAAAACACGTTTTGCAAAAACCGCAAGGTTGGGGTCGTCAGGAGTCAGCAGTTACCAGTGGCGGTTCGTGCAATGATGCAGAGTAGGCTGTGTCACCCCTGAAAAATGGAGGAGAACAGGGGAAAAAAGGTACATGTATAGATACAAAACATAGTATAAGCTTTAAAGTAACTCCAATTTAAATATTGCCCATTCGTAAATAATAAAAATGCCTTTGAAGTTTATTTCAATTTTAATATTACGTATTTATATTTTCGTATTTGACTAGGACTGGTCGTGTTTATAGTATTATATAAGTCATCATATCGGCTGGATATCCACTTGCCGAGCTGTACAACGCAGTACAAATGTATGACGTACATTTGTAGTGCGAAGTGAGCAGATTTAGTCCCCTAGTAACTACTAGTTACATAGGGGTGCGGCTGTCATTCTTACCCTGCGAATCATTTCCATCTTGATTTCCTTGGCGCGGATGTAGTGCAGGCGGCGGCGATGCTCGTTATAGACGGCCAGCGAGCAGGGTGGCTCTGCGGGCAGCACCAGGGCCCGGCACGAGCGCAGGAACACGCGCAGGTTGGGATCGTGCAGTGGGTCGTACTCAGGTACCGTACCGGGCCAGCAGTCGAACTCGGAGCCCGGGGGCTGCGCGTACAGCTGTATACACATACAAACGATAATCACAACTTAAAACTTGATAATCACAACCCTTTCCCTTCCGTTTGTACATATTTTAAAAATAAATGACATTGATTTGGTACATGATATTGACTCATTGATAATGAAGAAAAGTGTTTTTCATTTTCTGATAACATCTGAACTATTATAGAAATCAAACACAGCTGCTGGGAGATTCCCCCTCGGAAACGCGTTATTTTGACAAAGCATGGAATTTTTTTAATATTTCGTACAATATTATTATTTGTGCGTGTTCACCAATTGACGGAAACACTTAATATTTTCTTCAGATCTTTGATTACATATTTCACAAAAATATATGATCAAGGTTTTGTGATACCCGTGGAGGAATTCCAATTATTTTACAAAACATGAATAAATTAATATTATTTCATTTTGTGTTTGAATTCGAACTCATATTTGAATTTGAATTTATACTTCAATTTGAATAGTATTAAAAGGAAAAAAAGAGTTTTTTAAATTATTGAGGTAAATCTAAGCGTTGCGATGGTTGGCTAAAATCGTGGACCACGGGACAGAAACTGAGTTAACGGGATTAGTGCGGGCATTCATTAATTAATGCAACGCAAAAGCTCGAGCTTTTGTCATTTCATTGTTTTAGCCCACTCTACACCCACACATACACACCTACATTCTACCTTCCAACTGCTGCAGGCTCTACCGTAAGTATATGTTACCCCATTCTTTATTCCTGCTAATCCTACGGGATGGAGTGAGATTCCACACCGCGGATCTACTCTTTTGTCTACCAACGCGATTCGAAAATATCTCATGGAATCGTATATCTCACCCTTTTGTTTTCATTAAATATAATAATCTTACTATTTAACTTATTTATTCTTTGATACAATATTCTACTATTCTGTTTGCCATTTTTCCCCTTTCTCTCGTGAATAATATGGTGTACGATTGTTTTATTTATACACAAATGTATTTATAAATAAAACGTGTATGTACGAGTATATGCACGGACAAAAATGAGTATGACTGATTAATCAAAATCCAGTTAAAAAGAGATGGAAACCATTTCCCATTAAAATATTATTCCATTCCATTCTGGAATAAACTATTATTATTCAGAATGTATCAGAACACGTGTTCATGCAGCTGTGCTTTTCCTGATAAATACAATGACGAAATGCCACAATATTATAATTTTTTTTAAAATGTGTTCCGACATCCTCATAATACATTCGTGTTTATTGTAGGAAATCTGCGAATTTATTCGTCAAAGGCCATCAGTCCCGTTTATTTATTTTGTTAAATAATAAAAAGGGTCACACTTTGTTTACAGTCACTTTATTGAAATTTTTAACGTCTACCGGTTTCGGTACCTCCGTACCATCATCAGGACAGTTATAAAAATACTAACAAATACAGAATAATACACATATATATAAACAAATAGTTGAGAGAGAAAGAGATAAAAAACAGAGAGAGACAGTATCAGTTGTGGGCGGGAAGTGGGGGAGGGGAGTTAGAGATAACAGGAAACATATTTATTATAGGGCTGAACGTTAAATTTAGTTGATTATTGATAATTTCAGCCTTTGAATTGACTGATTTTTTTATTTCCAACGCTTCCAAGTTGTTAAGTCGTAAACCTATCTCATTTTTGCGAAGGACTTTAATACCCGTGTCACGGTTGAAAGTATGATCTTTATTAATTAGATGTTCTGCAAATTCTGAAAATCCCGAACTGGTTAGACATCTTAGGTGTTCTTTTATTCTAGTTTCTATATTGCGTGATGTTTGCCCTATGTAGAATGCTGGGCAATCATTACAACTAATTTTATATACGCCTGAGTGGCTAAGAACATCTTCTTTATCTTTGGCATTAATTAAAAATTTTCCTAGATTATTATTAGTATAATACGCTGGTTTAATTTCTGGGGGGAATTTAACTGTACATGTAGAGGAAAGGTTATTATTATACAAAATTCTTCTCCACTGCTGGTTGGAGTTATTATTGTTGAGAGTTGGTGGACTACTGTAGACGTATTTATTTATGGCAATACATCTTAATTTTTTTGTAAGGATTCTATCAATAAGGCCTATTTCATATCCATTATTAAGTGCTATTAGTTTAATTGTACTTAACTCATTAGCGTAATTAACATTTGATAAAGGAGTAGTGACTAAACGGTGGATCATAGAGTGGAATGCCGAATGTTTGTGGGAAATAGGGTGGTTAGACGTATTATGGATTGTAGTGTCTGTGAAGGTAGGTTTTCTAAAAATATTAAACTGAATTTTATTATCAATAATCGATAATGTGAGATCTAAAACGTTGAGTGTCGAATTTATACCTACTTCTAGTGTGAATTGGATCTGTTTATGTAAGGAGTTGAGGAGTAATAGGAAGGAATTTAGCTGACGCTCTGTACCCGCCCAAATACATATGATATCGTCTACATAGCGTCTCCATAGTAAAATATTTTTTAACAAAGGTGTTTTAAGTTCAAAAATATTGTTTTCAAAATTATTCATAAAAATATCGGCAATAAGTGGACTTGTGGGAGACCCCATCGGTAATCCATCTCGTTGACGGTACATTATATTATTATATTTAAAACTGTTTTGGTTCAAGCAAACATCGATAAGTTGGTTAATATCTTTTGTAAAATCCTTATGTAAGTTAGAACTATTGACTAAATTGCTTATAATATTTTTACATTCTACTACCGGAATACTGGGAAACAAATTCACTACATCAAAAGAAATGAGTTTTCAGTTGCTAGGGAGGGTTAAATCTTTCAAGTGGTTGATTAATTCATGGGAATTTTTAATTGTATATTTTGGTTGAAATATATTGGAATCTTTAATTACCTTAGTAAGAAAAGAAGCAATTTTATAATTAGGTGCATTACAACAAGTCACAACCGGCCTAATTGGCCTATTAGCTTTATGTATTTTGACAAACCCATATAACCTGGGGATTTTCGGGTTTTTAGTTAAGAATTTAACCTGGTGATAAGTATCATCTTTGAATATTGGGGTTTTACACTCGTTTAATGTACTTTTAAGTACTTTTAAAAAAATTGTGCCAATCAAATACCCACATCAATAACCCGGAGACATCATCATCTCAAAAATTCTACGAACGTGTACAGAATCTCTCCTCGGCACAGTTTACCCAACAAGAAATGGAATTACTCTCCAAAGGTTTAAAATATAACCTAAAATATACTAATAAAAATTACAATAGTGCTGTGGAAAACGTTGCAGTAGACATGGAAACAGCGTTATATAAATCTCCGAAACCTTACCTCTACAAAAGTGCCGAGGTCTTACAAAACCTTATCCCAAGATTCCAGCCGAAGCAGAATCAAGAAAACTTACACGCCAAAAATATCCGTGAAAAACTGAAGAAAGAAGATTTAATATTAACCAGAGCTGATAAAGGCAATACAGTTGTAATTATGAACAAGATAGAATATAATCATAAAATTAATGACTTCCTAGAATCTGATAACTTTGAAATTTTAAAAGTAGATCCGACTAATAAATACCAGAGAACCCTTAAAAGTACATTAAACGAGTATAAAACCCCAATATTCAAAGATGATACTTATCACCAGGTTAAATTCTTAACTAAAAACCCGAAAATCCCCAGGTTATATGGGTTTGTCAAAATACATAAAGCTAATAGGCCAATTAGGCCGGTTGTGACTTGTTGTAATGCACCTAATTATAAAATTGCTTCTTTTCTTACTAAGGTAATTAAAGATTCCAATATATTTCAACCAAAATATACAATTAAAAATTCCCATGAATTAATCAACCACTTGAAAGATTTAACCCTCCCTAGCAACTGAAAACTCATTTCTTTTGATGTAGTGAATTTGTTTCCCAGTATTCCGGTAGTAGAATGTAAAAATATTATAAGCAATTTAGTCAATAGTTCTAACTTACATAAGGATTTTACAAAAGATATTAACCAACTTATCGATGTTTGCTTGAACCAAAACAGTTTTAAATATAATAATATAATGTACCGTCAACGAGATGGATTACCGATGGGGTCTCCCACAAGTCCACTTATTGCCGATATTTTTATGAATAATTTTGAAAACAATATTTTTGAACTTAAAACACCTTTGTTAAAAAATATTTTACTATGGAGACGCTATGTAGACGATATCATATGTATTTGGGCGGGTACAGAGCGTCAGCTAAATTCCTTCCTATTACTCCTCAACTCCTTACATAAACAGATCCAATTCACACTAGAAGTAGGTATAAATTCGACACTCAACGTTTTAGATCTCACATTATCGATTATTGATAATAAAATTCAGTTTAATATTTTTAGAAAACCTACCTTCACAGACACTACAATCCATAATACGTCTAACCACCCTATTTCCCACAAACATTCGGCATTCCACTCTATGATCCACCGTTTAGTCACTACTCCTTTATCAAATGTTAATTACGCTAATGAGTTAAGTACAATTAAACTAATAGCACTTAATAATGGATATGAAATAGGCCTTATTGATAGAATCCTTACAAAAAAATTAAGATGTATTGCCATAAATAAATACGTCTACAGTAGTCCACCAACTCTCAACAATAATAACTCCAACCAGCAGTGGAGAAGAATTTTGTATATTAATAACCTTTCCTCTACATGTACAGTTAAATTCCCCCCAGAAATTAAACCAGCGTATTATACTAATAATAATCTAGGAAAATTTTTAATTAATGCCAAAGATAAAGAAGATGTTCTTAGCCACTCAGGCGTATATAAAATTAGTTGTAATGATTGCCCAGCATTCTACATAGGGCAAACATCACGCAATATAGAAACTAGAATAAAAGAACACCTAAGATGTCTAACCAGTTCGGGATTTTCAGAATTTGCAGAACATCTAATTAATAAAGATCATACTTTCAACCGTGACACGGGTATTAAAGTCCTTCACAAAAATGAGATAGGTTTACGACTTAACAACTTGGAAGCGTTGGAAATAAAAAAATCAGTCAATTCAACGGCTGAAATTATCAATAATCAACTAAATTTAACGTTCAGCCCTATAATAAATATGTTTCCTGTTATCCCTAACTCCCCTCCCCCACTTCCCGCCCACAACTGATACTGTCTCTCTCTGTTTTTTATCTCTTTCTCTCTCAACTATTTGTTTATATATATGTGTATTATTCTGTATTTGTTAGTATTTTTATAACTGTCCTGATGATGGTACGGAGGTACCGAAACCGGTAGACGTTAAAAATTTCAATAAAGTGACTGTAAACAAAGTGTTTCCCTTTTTATTATTTAAAATGTCAAGTCACAATGTGTTTGCTTCTTTTGAAAAATTTATTTTTTTATTTAACAATTTTTTTATATAAGATAATGTGTCCTTACTGGGGTACCCCGTTCTAAGGACACATTGTACATGGTTATGTGATTGAAATAGTATAAGTACATATGTTAAAATACTATATAGAAAATTAAAAAACAATATTTAGAGAAAAATAAAACATAATACAAGCTTTAGTCTTTGTTGGGTTGCAGCAAAATTATATCTATATTCATCCTTCCCTTATCCATAATCCATTTCTTAATGTTTCTTTTGAAGTCAGTTATTTTTTTAATGTTTTTTATTTCAAAAGGGAGGACATTAAATAATTTTATAGAATAATACTGCATATTTCTTTGTCCAAAAGTTGTTTTAGTTGTAGGTTTGTGTAACATATGTTGTAATATGGATCTTGTGAGTCTGTCTGAGTTTGTCTGTGCAAAGTTGTCCTGGTTTTTGAATGCGTAAATTAGTATATCTTTTGCGTATAATTGTTTTGGTGTCATTACATTCAGGGTTTTAAAAACATAGTCGGTAGGAGTTCTGATGGGGGTCCTAAGTATAATTTTTAGAATTGCCTTTTGTGTTATGAGGACTGGTTTTATAGTGGAATCGCATGAGCTTCCCCATCCGATAAGACCATATTGTAGTTGAGATATTGGCTAGTGCGTAGTAAATTTGAATTAGTTGTTCTTTATCTAAAATGTTTCTTATTGTTTTGAAGAAATAGGTTAGTTTTTTTTTTATTTGTTGCTCACATTTTCTATTTGGGAGTTCCAATTTAAGTTTGGATCAATAATTATCCCAAGGTATTTTATTGTTTGAATTTCAATCAATATTGGGCAGTTGCAAGAAATTTCATGGTTCGCGGTTAAACAGTTTTTATGAATTTTTATGTTTAGGTTTGAATTGACATTATCTGTCTGTTTGTTGTAAATTTTGGATTTAATATATTTAGTTTTTGTATCATTTAATGTTAGTGAATTTGTATCAAGCCATTGTTTTACCTGATTCATCCCTTCTTCAGCTTTTACGAATACAATCTCCCACGACTTTCCATGGAAGAGAAGAACTGTGTCATCTGCAAAACTAATTACTGAGCCGTGACAGTTTAGATTACATAGATCATTTATATATATTAAATTAAATCATTTATATGTTTTAAACAGGAATACGAATAATTTGACAAGATTTTTAATCGGTAAGTTTTCTCCGTGTGTGTTGAAATTACTAAAGTATTAATGAGTCAAACATTAAATTCGAGTAGCTGGACTTGCTTTCTCTAACAAAGATATTTGTTTATTCGCTTTATGACCCATTGAGAATTCAGATGAAAGCGAAAGTATATTAATTGATATGGGCTCACCTCGCAATTTATATATCGAAGGGTTACACCATGTACGGCCGATGTTTGATACTGCTTCTGATGACAATCCCACTAATGATAATGATAACGATTGTAGAATCAAATTGCCGATTTCGCATTTGCGATATATTTTCAATATCGACGGGCAAAGCCATTACGCGCAATTTATTATCGCTGGAACGAACTCCATTTTTATTTTATTCGTAGCTTTTTGTCCTTCGTTAAGTGAGAATTCGGTCCAATATTTTCATGAAACCGCCAACATTCGAGTGGCTATCTAAAGGCAATCACCAGAGTAAAATTTAATAGAAAACAGTTACATGGAAGAACGTATGAAAAGTGTTGGTTATTTCGTGTTTCAACATGATTGGGCGCCTGATTGATAATCAAATATGCACTCGATATAACATACTTTTATAAATGAAAATTTCGTAAAAAAATATTTTCTATAACGAAAGAAAAATATCATAATTACCAACATTATATTTCATCTTTCCCTTAGTGTCGTAAATA
This sequence comes from Hesperophylax magnus, assembly GCA_026573805.1. Classification (NCBI taxonomy): domain Eukaryota; kingdom Metazoa; phylum Arthropoda; class Insecta; order Trichoptera; family Limnephilidae; genus Hesperophylax; species Hesperophylax magnus. Next base: position 766,066 of record JAIUSX010000052.1, read on the forward strand.
TTTAGGCAATAACTAGGAGTTAAGAGACAAGTTGATGAACCAGTCATGGTCGGTCCTAAGTAAAACAGTAAACTAGTAACTTGCCTCAGAACAGAAATCTTCTAGTGAGGCGGGTAATTTACTTGTTTGTATATGATAATTTTATTTCAATAAACGCCCGGGTTGCCGGCAATTACAAAAAAGTAACTGGTAAAGCCACAAGGGCGCTGTGAAAGGTGTTATATTATCAGCGCCGAAATGCTCCAATTACGCCTGCACAGGACTGGCCCTGTAAACCAGGGGGCAAAACAAACACCACATGACAACCCTGCTGAACTTTAAAGGAACTCGGACACTGTTGAAGGAAGGGGCGAAACATGAGAGATAGCATGTTGGGCCTATTGTTGGCGCTACATAAATTAGCCAAATATTATTTATTTATTTTATTTTATTAGGTACAATATTATTTACAATTCAGGTTTTCCAGTAATGTAGGCCTCACTGGGTGGCTTGCCCGTGCTGAGGCCTTCATTTTATAGTATGAAATATAAACTACATTATACATTTAATGAGAAAAATTATACATTTAAAATTAAAAATACATAATAATATATTTAAAATTAAAAAAAAATAGTACATTGAAAATAATCTTGTGTGTTTGTGAGTGATGTGTGTTTATATTGGTTTTGTGTGTTACGTGAAGGTTTTATTTGTATTTTATGCTATGAAATTTTGGTAATATTGTCTTTTTTGTTCTTTAATCCATTTTGTAATTTTGTGTGTGAATTTATTTTTATTTTCTTCAATTTTAATTTCAAGTTTTAAACTGTTGAAAGATTTTATTGCGTGGTATTGGTAGTGTCTTTGTCCAACGCTTGAATTTACTGTCGGAGTTATTATGTTTTCTTTGTACGCTTGTCTAACTGGTCTGTTAGTGTTATTTTGTGTATGTTGAAATTTATTTTTTTGTCAAAAATGTAGTTTAGTAGTGTTTTAACGTATAATTGGCGTATATCTAGTACATCACAGCTGTTGAATATTTGGTCTGTATCAGTCAGTCTATGTTTTTTTAGTATTACCTTTAAGAGCGTTTTCTGTGCGGTTTCTATGTAATTGATAGCCGAGTTTGTTGCTCCTCCCCAAGCAATAATTCCATATTCTATTATTGATTGGCAAAGTGCAAAATATATTGTTTTCAATTGTTTTATTTTATATATGTTTCTTATGTTTAGGAAAATGTGTATTGTTTTGAGAAGTTTATTTGTGATTTGTTTGATGTGAGGTATCCATCTAAGGTTATGGTCAATTACGATTCCTAGATACTTTATTTGTTCTGTTTGGTTATTATGTTTCTGTTTTTGAGGAGGGCAATCGCAGATGTTGGTGTTTAAACATTCGTGTATTTTTATGGTGTTTGTGTTGTTTTTTGGCTGTCCCGTGCTATTTATACTGTATGTTGTGAATTTTGTCTTTGATATGTTAAGTGTAAGTATGTTTGAGTCTAGCCATGTTTTCACTTGCTAGATTCCCAAATTCGCTATGTCATATACATTATTCCAATTCTTAGATTTGAAGAGTAAAACTGTGTCATCAGCATAGCTAACTATTTCACCGTCTATTTTCATGCTGCAAAGTTCATTTATGTAAATAGTAAAAAGAACGGGCCCTAGTATGCTTCCTTGTGGAACTCCATATGTAATCGGCAGTGGTTTACTAGTATGGTTGTTAATTTTGACTTGTTGTGTTCTATTACTCATTTAACTTTTTAATAGTTGAAGTTCCTTGCCTTTGATACCCATGTTTTTTAATTTGTTAAAAAGTGAATTGTGGCAGATTGAGTCAAAGGCTTTAGCTAAATCTAGATATATCGCTATGCATTTGTACCCTTGATCTAAGTTGCTATGTATATAATCTATTGTACATGCCAAAGCTTCTTTTGTGCCTATTTTGTCTCTAAATCCATATTGGTTATCCGAGATTAATTTGTTTTCTTCTAGGTATTTTATAATTTGGTTTTTTAATACTCTTTAGAAAATCTTTGAAAGCGAGTTTAACAGAGTGATTGGTCTATAGTTAGTTATTTCCATTTTGTCTCCGGATTTATAAATGGGGATCACTAGTCATTTTTTAAGAGTACTAGGAAAGCAGGAGTGTGTTATACTAAGGTTGATAAAGTGTGTTATAGGTTTTAAAATTTCATTTTTTTAATATCTTAATGCAATCCGTTGTTATCTCATCTAATCCAGGAGCAATTATTAATAAGCTTAACAACATGATAGGTGTTCTCTTCTGCTGACCACAATTTGTTCAAAAGCGGAAGCGGACTTAGAATCTGCATTTAACGGGGACCTTGCAAACGTAAAAAAACAAAATGGCGCTTAGTGGCCATTTGGTGACAATGTCACAATTGAATTTCTGTGAAACAACCCGTCCTAAGAAGTTTAATTGATGTCGGTGAATACCTACTGAAAGGTCTGGAGGTTTATTTTGCTTTACCACATAAAACTTTCCATCAGCGATATTGAAGTATTAAAATGTAATTCAAAGGACGAAGCAGAAATAAGTGATAAATTTATATTATGACGTTTTTTTCTTATCGCAAGAAAATTTCAAATGTCAAGTCCTTAACTAAGGTGACATTAAATAAAAATAAAAATCGTATAACGAATTGTGTTGAATTTAAAAGGATTTTGTTGTAGGTCAAGGTCCCGACCTTTTTGTTCACTTAAGATTCCCAGACTTGCCCTCTTTTCACGTTAAAATACCTAATTTGCTCTGTCTGTAAAATATGAAATATGAGCCGGTCTTTTATATTTTTTGTTCGAAGATTAAATCTTATCGTCGCTTAACTTAGCGATTAGTGATAAACTGTGAACCTGCGGGGAGATAGATATCCCATGAAGTTATCTAATTTTAGTATCAACGGACTGAAAAAAGTGTTCCTATCGGGTCCAAATTTTCAAAAAAATTATTTTGTAAGAAACAAACAGCTTTTAGATAATATACAATGATAGATATAAATATACAAGTTAACTGAAGTCAAGCCACATAAGTTTCTTATGCTAAAGTTCATTGGAAATGAAGTTTTAATATCTTAACAAATAATTTGGTATTAAAGGAAGGGGAGAGGAAGAGAAAAATAGGAAGAGGATAGGAGATGCTCCCGATACATTCCATACTATCATATTAATAATCGATCGTACGCATTACTTCATATCTATATTTCTTTAGGTTATTACCAAAAATGTCAATGCTGTAAAATTTTGTATTATATTGTGCACATATAGGTACGAGGAATTGGGGAATTTTTTCGAATGTTTGTTCTACACGAGGGTAGATAAAATAAATCAGATTGTCGGGTTGATCTAGTCTAGACGGAATATGAAGATTTATTAAATTGGTAAGTTCTGGTGAGTCCAGACCATTATTCAGGATTTTAAACAATAAGATTTGATCAAAAATTAGACGTCGTGTTTGGAGAGAGTTAAAATTATGAAATTTAATGGATTTGGTATAATTTGAGAAGTGTAAGTTTAGTTTATAATTTATGTGTTTATAATTTTTTTTTTGATTCTTACACTTCTTTCGATATGGCCTTGGTATAAAGGAGTCCAGATCGGTATACAGTGTTCCAGGTGCGGGCGAATATATTAGGTGTAAAGGGAATATAGAGTGTTTATGTTGTGGAAGGGTTTTGCTATGCGAATTATAAATTCCAGCATTTTATTGGCTTTGTTAATGATGTCATCAGTGTGTTGGATAAAGTTTAATTTAACATCCAGTGTTACTCCAAGGTCCCTGATATATTTTACTTCATTGATGTGTGTGCCGTTTAGTGTGTATACATTAGTCACACACGATGTGTCACGATAAGTTGCATCTGTGACTAGCTTAAATATGAAATATTTGATATATTTATATGGTTGTTATGGCTATAAGACATAGATATTATGTATATATAAGCTGGTCTATATAATATATATTGCAGCGTTTAGTTATATTTAAGCTAGTCTATATAATTTAGTTTTATTTAAGCTAATATATATATAATGTATATATATTGCAGCCTTTAGTTTAGTTGTTTCGGTGGTAATAAATGCGGTATTCTCATTAGAGTCATTAGTAAATAAAACCTGCATCGTTGTGGAGTTTACGGTTAGCGTGCGGAAGAGTGGTGATGATTAATCTCTCTCTAAAAATTTCTCAAGACTGCTGATGATTCGACTTAGACATATAATTTCTTTAAAATATTCCACCACTGACATTTCAGCGGAGCTGTTATCAATATAGTCATGTATTGGTGCACATTCGACGAAGTCATCAATGTGCAATAAAAATAGCGTCAGTGACAGCACAGATCCTTGTGGCACGCCTGAAATAATATGGTGCGAAAAGAAAGAACAGGCGTCAACTACAGCCTGAATCGTTCTTCCTTGAAAGTGGTTTCTGAAAATGTATGAAGGATGTGCCTATGTATGAAGGAGTGAGCAAAGAAGTATTTGTTACCTTATTTCCCAGCTTGTTCTTGGCGTAGTATATTATCTCGTTGGGGATTCTGGTAAAGGGGATCTGCCGGTCCAATGGTATGGTGCTCCACATGGGCAGCCCGCCCTTGGGCACGCTGTAGGCGGGCAGCGGGATAGAGTCCACGAGGCGGTTCATCTTGGTGGGCTTGCGGGTGGACAGCATCTTCATGTAATCGAGCTGTAATGAGGTATATAAAATCTATAACCATATATAACCGTATAACCGTATCTAAACCACCGTATCTAAACCACATTTTTCATAAAATTAAATTATTCATCAGGTTTAAATAAAATTTTCCAAGAGATGAGAATTTACGTTTTCACATACAAATGGTATACCATCGATATTTTAATATTATTACAAAAATTTAAAAACGAAAACTATCTAAATGCCCCAGTATGAGTTTTAAATGGTACCATGATAACTCAACACAGTGACAATTCAACACACTTTTAAAAAGTGATATAAAGTCATTAGAAACGATGAATTTTTTTTTTTAACCTAACCCAACCTAACCTACTTAACCCAGTTAATAAAGTTTTTGTTTCATCACTTTATATAACTTTTTAAAGATGTGATGAATTATCATTGCAATGATTTATCCGGTCACCGTTTAAAATGTACCAGTTCGGAGAATATAACTTTTTAAAACATGATATATAGTCATAAGAAGTGATAAAACACAAAAAAACTAGGTGAATTAGGTGAGGTCAATAGGCTAGTTATTTTATCACTTTTAAATACTTTATTTCACTTTTCAAAAGTGTTCTGATTTGTCATGGAATCGCAAAGTAACCTGACCGTTATCAATATTATTCTTTTTTTAAATAGCAAAGTTTTGTAATTAGGCTACAATTTGTACAATCCAGAATCGTTGGACTTAGCCTAGCACTGGCCAAGTGTTCAATAAAGAGTCGAAGAGAGTTAATTGATTGACTACTTTAACGTTTTAAATGAAATCTAATTTACCTTTCTCTGCTTCTCTTTCTCCATTTTCGCAAGTCGTTTTTCTTCTTCAGTCGGCGGTGGTTTTTTCTAGGAAAAAAAAATTGTTAAAATCGCACTATTTATAAAATATTGTGCACGACCAGAGTTTAGCAGATCTCGTCTAAATACAATTAACCGATGAGAAATCATAAAATGCTGGTACCAAAATGCCATGGACTAAATACGGGGAGATAAGATAACGTATCTACTACTTAACAGGTCTGAACAGTTGTACAGCATCACCTAAACCTTGAATCATCAGAATAAATAATTAATAGCACACAATTTTTTACGAAAAAGTCGGCTTCTCAGGAGTATTAACATTCTTTTATAAATCTTCTTCCTTATTGAAACAAATTAAAAATATATATATATTCAACGAATAATACGGAAGTTTCTAAACTTCATAGCTCACGATTTAGTTTTATATTATTAGATCTGATAATAGAAGAGTATGTATGAGACTATGTATGAATGTGAATGAGGCAAGGAGTGTGTCCTAAGACCGAGTTGTTTGGCGGTCCGCCATCTCTGCCTACCCCTGCGGAGAAATGGCTTGATGCTTAGTTAGTTAGATCTGTTTTTGGGTAAGGCGCACTGTAGAACTAATTTTAGTGTTTTATTGTTAAATCTGTATTTGGGTAAGGCGCACTGAAGGAATAATTTTAGTGTTTTATTGTTAAATCTGTATTTGGGTAAGGCGCACTGAAGGAATAATTTTAGTGTTATATTATTAGATCTGTATTTGGGTAAGGCGCATTGTAGGACTAATTTTAGTGTTATATTATTAGATCTGTATTTGGGTAAGGCGCATTGTAGGACTAATTTTAGTGTTATATTATTAGATCTGTATTTGGGTAAGGCGCACTGTAGGACTAATTTTAGTGTTATATTATTAGATCTGTATTTGGGTAAGGCGCATTGTAGGACTAATTTTAGTGTTATATTATTAGTCCTGTATTTGGGTAAGGCGCACTGAAGGACTAATTTTAGTGTTATATTATTAGATCTGTATTTGGGTAAGGCGTACTGTAGGACTAATTTTAGTGTTATATTATTAGATCTGTATTTGGGTAAGGCGCACTGTAGGACTAATTTTAGTGTTATATTATTAGATCTGTATTTGGGTAAGGCGCATTGTAGGACTAATTTTAGTGTTATATTATTAGATCTGTATTTGGGTAAGGCGCACTGTAAGACTAATTTTAGTGTTATATTATTAGATCTGTATTTGGGTAAGGCGCACTGTAGGACTAATTTTAGTGTTATATTATTAGATCTGTATTTGGGTAAGGCGCATTGTAGGACTAATTTTAGTGTTATATTATTAGATCTGTATTTGGGTAAGGCGCACTGTAGGACTAATTTTAGTGTTATATTATTAGATCTGTATTTGGGTAAGGCGCACTGTAGGACTAATTTTAGTGTTATATTATTAGATCTGTATTTGGGTAAGGCGCACTGTAGGACTAATTTTAGTGTTATATTATTAGATCTGTATTTGGGTAAGGCGTACTGTAGGAATATTTTTAAGAACATGACCACTAATTTTAAATTAATATTTTTAAGTTTGTTGTAATAAAGCGCGCTTAAAGCGAAATTAAAATAAACTGTGTTATGTCAATGTAATGTTATTATTATATTCACGATGAAAGTAAGGCAGAGATCTGAAAATTCTTGCGATGACCTAAAAAATCTCTACAGAAAATATGTTAAAATTTCAAAAGCTGGAATTATCAAAGAAATTCCCATACCTACTTCCTGTATGCATTCACACCCAAGAAAGCATCTGACATTTTGATGATGTAGCATTTTTGGGAATACTTACTGAGTACCTAATGCTTATTTTATATAAAAGTACATAACGTTTTCTTACTAAGTATCTAACGCTTATTTTATATAAAAATACAGAGTGCATAGTGCATTCTTACTAAGTTACCTAATGCTTATTTTATATAAAATTACGGAGTACACAATACATACTTACTTAGTACCTAATGCTTTCTTCATATAAAAGTACAAAGTAAAATCTGACTAAGTACCTAATGCTTTCTTTATATAAAAGTATATAGTATATTCTTACTAAGTACCTAAGATTTTTTTAAATATGAAAGTACAAAGTACATTTCTACAATTAAACAATTTAATATGAAATTATGATATGAACTAAATTTGTCAATTTGACTGGCCTAAAATAGGATCCATTCCTAGATGGCTAGTCAAAGTTTCTGCATATGTTTTATTATATAATTTTTTGTGAAATATATTTTTATTATTACATTTTTACTAACTAACCGATGATTATTTTATATAAAAAAATCAGGGGACATAATAGAAACTTACTAAATACCTAATGCAATCTTTATATAAAAGTACATAGTACATTCTTACTAAGTTCCTACCTAATTCTTATTTTATTAAAAAAGTACATTCTTACTAAGTACCTCGTAAAATATACGAAAAGAGACTGAATAATGTCCATGGATAAGGAAAGAAAGAAATATAATTCTTTTTACTAAGGATGAATAAATTAATGTCTTATGCTTGATTTTACTTTGGAAGAGCCGCTATCTAGTCTCTCTACCAACACATTAACTTGAAAGTTTTCGTTTAGTTTTACCTGTCCTTTATCATGGCATTTCATCAATATGGGGACCAAAGATAAAGTCAGAAACTTTATAATGGTCAACGAAAGTTTGCTGAAGATTTTAGAACAATTTCAGAAGTTGCAAGATTCTCAAATAAGAATGAAGAAACTATTGAACTGGTTGATAGAAGATGGTGATTTCGAACTTTTACTTTGTGATTGTATACAGTACTTTGCGGATGCTTTTCGTGTCAAATTGTGCTGAAGAGCCGTGGAGGAAAAGTGGGATTGTTCCGGATCACCCGGACGTCCGAAAGTTCGGGTCATAAATCTTGTAGTTGTCAAATAAAGCCCCTGTCAAGGAGGAGAGATAAGGTGTTCTTATAGTTACCATTGGTGTACCAGAACTAAACAATGGATGTCATCAGAAATACAACAAATGCAGTGTTATAAAGACGAACACATCGCAAACGAAAAAGGTTTTTGTGAAGTTTTTGATGTGATTGCGTGATATAAATAATAATAATAATTAGTGGGTAATATATAGGGTATTGCATTTTTTATGGAAAATCACTAATTTAGTAAAATATCAAAAAAAGGAAAGAATTCAAGGATGACGTAGTGAACAATATTAAGATAGCGATGATTATGTGGTTCGGAAACGGCGATTGGATGTCTATCGAATATTTTATAGAAAATTGAATGGTAGAAGAAATTGGGGACGCTTGAGGAAGATAAGGCGCGAACAATTGAATCAAATACTTTGATACAGGTAACGACTGTATGAATGTGAATGAAGGAAGTAAAGGATGCATGCCAAGACAGAGTTGCGTGGCCATACATCCTCTCTGCCTACCCTTGGAGTACCTTAAACGACGTGATGGTTAGTAAGTTACTTAGAGAGTATTTCACCATCCTCTTTATATCTTATCCGTAGGAAAACGTATATTTTCGATTTACGGTGGATTTACGATGTAAGTCCGAATTTATTATTCAGCACTCGAACCTATAAATAGTGTAACCTATAATAAATGTATCAGAAAAATTAGCCGAGTTTTCTGCCAATCGCGAAAATTTATTTGTTTACATATTAAAATACTTTATACTATGGATAAGCTAGCAAGAGGATGGAAAAAATTCCCCCTTAGTTTATTAATAATCATAATACTTATGTATTTAGTTATACTAATGATCAAGTTTGAGCACTTTGAAAAACTCGTTTGCTGTACTTGAACATTGGGTTAACGACGTCAAACGTGCGACAACAAAACGTGATTTAAGTATAATGAGTTTATCTTCGCACGTAAACGCTAAATTGCAGCACCGGGTGTTCCCCGTGTTGGCTTAACCCCCCCGCCGCGCCCTCATTGGTATGGACACTGGACACCGGGCACGGCGCACCGCGCACCGGGCACCGGGCACCAGCTTCGGACGCATTCACCAGGGCACAATATTACCAGAGTACCTAACATTGGTAATAAACGCACTAGATGACCCTGCAAGTAATAAAATATTAATATCAAGTGGAAGCGTCTACACCAGTTATAAGGGGCTGCACTGAGTAAAAAAACAATCAATTTAAAATAGATAAATTTACCAGTACACGGTTGCCATATGCAAAAATAATTGAAAAAATTTTTAGTCTTTGACTGTAAAATATTTTAGTTTTTTAAACTACGATATAAAATGGATAAAGCAGAATTAAAATGATCAAAGTAACTTGGTCCCAAAACCATGCGCTTAACATAATAGATTTGTTTCTATTGAGATTCAAACTCTGAACCCCAGTCTACAATCTTTTGAAAAAAAGTTTTAATAATGTATCCAAAAAAGTCCGGATGAGATCAACAATTACAAAACAATAACATATACAGTGATAAAATAAGTGGTTACTGTTTTGCCCAGATTTGCATAGCATTGCCTATTGTACTTGGTTCCCTACTACAACTGCTCTCAGCACATAGAGGAGACAGTAAATGCCACTTCGAGAATTCAAAAAGTAAGCTTTTTTAAAGCTATCGTTGCACCAGAGGTGGTTCTGCACAGTGGCAACATGCCACAATTGTCCGTCTGGTTTTCATGTTAACGAGACTGCTAAATATGGAACGAATTTGCGAATATAGGCCAACCTTGTCTGTATTCCATACCAGGCCAGCAGGAGTGGCGAGGGGCTTAAGGGAGGAGGTCGCTTTAGCCAACGTAAAATGGAACAGTTTGCCGTTCACTATACACACATCTACATCATCATTGGTTACTTGTTGACGCACACAATGCTGTTACGGAGATCGTGTACATGTATTTTACTCCTCCGGCATTGTATTATTCTGGTTCCCTGTCCCTTGTGTTAGCGCCTGAGCCGGGTGTCGCATGAAAACATCACAGGTCACGAGTCCCGGTTCATTACAACCTGGCTGCATTTTAAAACCCTAGCAAAGGGCAAAGGGTTTTTAGATATTTTGGATCTGTTTTTATCAATGTCGGCCAGCGATTATTGTAACTGGTAATTCTGGCATCACCAAAGTCCCTAAATAGTTTTGGACTTTGAACTTAACTGTAATTTTAAAATTATCTAACCATAACTTAACATTAATTTATGAGACGATTATTTTCATCAATATTAAGAAGAAAAAAAAGGTCTTCTTAGTCGTGATCTGAGAAAAAGAAACAGATAAATGGACTCACAATCTGTGAAGATCCTCCAGTTTCAAATGCGTGAGTCGCTAAGATTTGAATTTTTTTTTTTAAATTTTACATTCTCTTCTGATAATCCCACTCTTGATATTTCCAGAATAAAGTATGTATACCTAACTACCTTCTTCACTTTATCGTTCTATGTCGTTTTGGGGAGTCAGCAAACACCGGCTTTCAATCTCTTTTTGTTTTCGTCAATCCATCATTTTATCGATAAAAAAATATATTTTCTCACGAAGCAAATAAATACTTTGCGATGTAACAATATAATTTAAAACGGTTCTTTTCGTGTTGTCAATTTCTGTATTTCTTTTTGTCAAGCTTCAGAACACTATATGAAAATAATATTAAATAATATGAAGATTAAATCATTAATTAAGATAACCTTGAAAATTCCCACAGAATAGTTACGCAAATTTCGTGGGGCCAAAAGCCATCGTTTGTGAAATTCGCTACTCTATACAATCAGATTTCTCCTTAGTAAAAATGAGCTACAGTTGCATTATTTAATGCAAGAAATATTTTTGAATTCATTATGCAGAGTGGAATATCTTTTCAGTAGGAATCGTCTAGAGTCTAGGTGAACAACTGCGATTTAGAACTGCAACCAGTCGTTGCCTGGAATGGCTTTGGCTTCTAGAATGTTCCGTCTAGATTTGAATGGCCACCAGCTCTCAACGTTACGTTCATTTAATTTTCTTAATTTATTCCTGATGCTGTGCGCTTTGCAAGGAAGATATATTTATTTCAGGTGGTGAATAGTCCGCTGGGTTCCCACGGCGGGCAACGACTTATGTACTCCCTTTTCAGAACAAGTAGTAAGCTATTTCTTTATAATTCCGCGGTAAGGGTGAAATTCACAATTATTTCATTATTTTTTTTACAGTCCTGGTGCAAAGTCCGTACAGGAAAAAGTTTTGTCAGAAATATTACGATTAATAAACCATGTAAAATAGTACAACAAGTGCATTACACATCTGCACTGATTATTGACACTGTAATTGGTGTATAAGAAGTTATGAAGTTGTTTTTATAATAGTGTAAGAAATAATTGTCGAAGGACCTTGGATGATTGAGCAATGACCACTGCACATAAGACAATATTTGTTGTACGGATAAAGGAAGGACTCACCATTAGGAAAGGGCACTCGTTTCTTCCTGTCTTTTCTCCTCACAACAATGTCACTTAACACGAAGCGGCTTGCACGATATCGGCGTGACTGATAATGTCATAAGGTAAGGGAGATGAGATCTCGCGCAGATGCGGTTTTATTGTGAGCGGTTCGGGTTATTGCAACATACTGATTACCAAAGGGCACATAAAATGAGCAGGAATGAAAGGAAGGTAGGACAAAGGACAATAATACTATCTCAGTACAGTGGTCGCAGGTATGTGTGTATGTGTGCATGAGATGTATGTATAAGCTAATGTCTATTGCGCATTGGCGCAACCAGTAATGCTATCCTAAACATTGGCTAAAGATGGAGGTAGCGCAACACGGTATAATACCCCAAAAATTATCAATATAAAGTAGTACAGTACAGGACTACTACAGGTGCTTAGTAATTATATGCAGATTTAATGCACAAAATAATTAACAAAATTCGTGCATTCATAAACTTTGTTCAATTGAATCGAATGAGACCACTCCCAATTCGATATTATCAATATTTCATAAGATTAGATAGTTTTATAGTAAATTCATAATAAAATTACAAGGGTTATCCCCCATAGAGGGGTGTTCCATCACTTTATTTTGGGCGGACTCGACAGATCCTCATTTCTACTTTCCAAACATAGATTTTGCTGTCAGTTCTTACTTACAACTTACATTCGACCATTGATCAATTTTTTGATTGAAATTCTGAAATCGACAATTTTTTTTTAAGTACAGCTAAAGAAAAATGTATTATTTATAAAAAAACAAACTATTCTATTGTATCTACCTAAAATAATATTTTGTTTAAAAAGAACATACATTTATTTTTAAGATAAAATATAATAGAACAATTTGTATTCTATTTTCTTTGATTGCTTCTTTAGATCCAGTTGATCTGATAAATAGGTTTGAATCAAGAAAAAAATCAGAATCAAAAATGCAATAATTATTCCCAACACGAAAAGCATTAAATGAAAAATAACATAAATTATAATTATTTTTGGGAAAACAACGGTTTGCATAAATTTCGCATTTTTATTAAGTTTTAATCATCAAACCGGATATTTATTTTTATTTTTTCCTTGCCTCTTTTCCGTTCCTTAACTTACTATAACCATTACGAACACAACTATCAGTTGAAAATGAATATGCGATACTATTAACGATACTTAACAGAAAACACTTCAAAATCAAATATTTTGAATATAATGTTTATACTAGTTGTTTGAAGACAAAACGTACTTATATATTATTCAACATTATATAGTAATTCAGTCTTTAGTATATGGCTCCTACAGTGCTCGTAAGTTAATAAAGTTTTACATTAGAAAGAGATGCACCAACGTTACAATATCAATTGCAAACCTCATCGATCTGTGAAGTCACGATCTGAGGAATTTTCAATAATCGTTTCAATAAATGTCCCAACATAGGTGTTATACCAAAAACCCTATAATATTAATAATTCCTACATTCAACTACTGACGTTTCACATGCATTCTGATGGAAACGTGCTACTCTAGCCCCTCCTAGCGGCATGAGAGGTGCGCCTGATTTTTAAACTTTAACTCTTAAGGTTTTTTAACTTTTGGTTAAACTGCAAACACAGAACCTTCAAAGCGTAGAACACCGCCACCAAGTACTAAACAATTCAATTAGCCGCCATTGAAAGGAGTGTCAATGGTAATATGCTACACTAGCACATCTAGCGGCCAGCGTTGTTGATACTGCTGATATTTTACTATAGTTGGACGTGTTATTAATATTTTAGGGTATTTGGTTTTATTCCAACTAGTTCCAGGCAGCTAGAACTCACGTTCAGCTTTAAAAACAGTAAGTATTTCAAAATTTCACTTACTTGTACCCCCATTCTGAAGTGTGCGAGGGGAGAGCTTCGGAAAAAATAATAATAAACTTTCCGCAAGCCTCCTGATGTGGAATGAAAATACAATCAAAAGTTGATTGCGTTTGAATCGAGATAAACAATCTGAATTGGCACTATTTTTTTGGTATTTTTTCCGACCGAATTGACGCTAGTATTGATTGGTATGAATGTTGCCGTCGTTTTAGTACCTGTAAAATAAATAAAATATTTTAGTCTCCTTTAAAATAAATGTTTAGTTAGGAATTTTGGAAAATATGCAGAACATCGAAACACCTGTTTTGACGATAATATAATAACCGAAAACATCGTATTCTGATGTAACATTGTACAGAAAGTGGAAGATTAAGACATATTTGAAAAAAAAATATTAATAATAACAACGGAACAAAAAATGGTAATTTATAATAAATTTAGAGAGATGTGAGAGTATTCATTCAAGGTCTTAAAATTAATTGAAATAAATAAGGTTAGTGGTTTAATGTATACAGGGTGTATCCGCACGAACCCGACGTATTTTAACCAGCCATACTGAGCATGTTTTGAGTAAAAAATGTAAATGTAGATAACAAAAAACGTGATGCCTTTAGATGAATCCAGTGGCGGCGTGTGATGGAATTTTGTAGATGTTTTTAATTGAAAAAAAAATTCACCGGACAGAAAAAGAATATTTAAACAATTTTTACTCCGAACATCCACAAAAAAACGTCTATAGTTTCTAAAACTGTGCATAACAGCAAGAAAAGAAAAAAATAAGCAATAATCAAATATGATATTATCAATGAAAAGTATCAAGCTACTAAATATTAACAAGTTTAAAAAAAATGTTCACAGTTCATTTTACATATTCTAATTTTAATGGTACGCACAATTTATATGATGGTCTCTGTAGACGACACACCCCAAAGGTTAGGTTATGGTGTGCAATGACATAATATTGAATAATTTAAAACCCATTCCTCAATGTAATTTAATTTAAAAGAAAACTTATTTCGAAATTTCGTTATTCGGTGTTACGATCTTTAGCATATTAACCGTAATTTGTTACATCGCGAACTTATTTTGTGAAATATTACTTTCATTTTATCATCAGAATTAATACGTTCAGTATCATTTTCTTACAATGTTATTGAAAGCAGTTCTTAGGCGACGACTCTAAATCGGAGATAAATGGAAAACATTTCTGTTTTCGAGCATGGCACAATACTTAGAAGAAACTTTTAAATAATAAACGGAAAATTTTCAGAGATGAATTTATATTTCCAGTAAGGAAACTGATTTAACCAACTAATAATGGATCGAGAGGGGGCCCTCTCCAACGCGTAAACCTAATTACAAGAAGAACTTGTCACTGTGCTTTTGTTTCCCTTTCATTATTCAAAGTTTTTTTTTAATATTCTTTTTGTGGTAGGTACTCGAAGCTACTCGGTAGCGTTTGAATTTCCCCACTAAACTTAATTTCTGTGGCTTTAGGTTGAAAATTGTAATTTCTCATGAGAACCGTTTGTACAGATTGACACACCCATTTGGCAGTCAGCGGAATTTCCAAGGTAGATTTAGTTGAAAGAAATAAAAGCGGAAATTATTAATTTGGACTTAGATTTTTGGGTTCGTTTTTTATACCTTTATCGTCTGCAATGTTAAGCATCTCAAGTTGTATT
Organism: Hesperophylax magnus; assembly: GCA_026573805.1. Taxonomy (NCBI): domain Eukaryota; kingdom Metazoa; phylum Arthropoda; class Insecta; order Trichoptera; family Limnephilidae; genus Hesperophylax; species Hesperophylax magnus. The sequence goes on from JAIUSX010000052.1 coordinate 781,540, forward strand.
TGCACTTAATTTATTAAGCATTTGTATATAAGTTTCACTGATGTTTTCCAAATGTTGTGAATTGGTATATTGATGTTTTTAATCAGACGAAATAATTTATGTTTCGGAATTTTTACAATAATAATAATAATAAATTTTATTCCAGAATGTGGGGAGGTTAGTGCAATCCCACACGTCCCATATAGATATACATTATTTTATATGTATAATTTTTTTTTGTATAAAAGATAAAATAAATTATCAAATATCGACAACTATTCAGGGCGTGGTCTTGAGTGAACTTGGGCCCAGCGCTCACTCAGGAGTGGTGCTTGGTGCTGGTAGGCTGCGGTCACCGCCGTGTTGGCGGAGGCCATTAGCCGCAGCCTGGCTCCAGTGACCCGGTGTCTCATCAGGCCGGCAAATCCATTTAGTCCTAGTTCCGTGAACATTGTCGATGCGCTGCTGTATCTTCGGTATCCACATATGAACTACAGGCGTCATTATATTGAATTCGAACCACAGTTATGGCGCATTCCCATCTCATCTATTATATTGGCATATTTCATAGAATCTATGGGAGAACTCTATGCATTAGAACGCCCGAAAAAAATAGAATCCAATGTTGAACGTTGAACTTCAACTTTCGTTCTATTCTATATGGAATCGATAATCGATTTGACCGGTCGGTGGCTGAGTTGTCATCGTGTTTGGGTCCCACCCAGGCGTAGTGTGTTCAATTCCTCAGCTGGCTAAGTCCTCCATCACAACCCAAGCAACATTTTCCGCTTACTATGGTTGTAGTAGGAGATTTTCAAATATTGTCAGGTTACTCGTAACCCAGGAATGTTTGAACGAAATATAACACAGAAAGTGATAACGCCCAATATTTTCAAATGGTTTGTTCTATGAAATAGATCTTATAACAAATGGGTTTGGTGGACTAAACGCTAGTAATATCAGCGCCTTGGTTTTTGGTGTCTTGACAAGTCGGCGCCCGGAGCGGACTGCTCCAATTGCGCCTGGCCTTGGTGGGATCTGTGCTACAGATCGACAGACTTAAATTTTAATGAAATCGTTATGCTGGAATTCCACCCCATCTATTTTACCATCCATTATTTGAGTATACACGGAGAGAAATTAATATAGCTAATTTATTAAGAATCTCCTCAAATTGTTGGTAATCTGGTTAAAACGGATTGAAAGCCTTTAACGAATAAATTAATAGATCCTGATATTATATTAGTGATTTGCAAAAAAAATATCAGAAAACCCGTTAATTCATTTGTGAAAGGCCTACAATCCCGTTTTTAACGGGATTACCAATAGTTGGAAGTGATTATTAATACATTATCAATACTCATTTTTCTCCGTGTATGAGTATTGCAAAATTGAATCGACTTCAACATTTGTTCTATGAATAGACCAAAGATTTTCATAAAAAGATAGTGCTAACCCAGCATTAGGTACTACTGTGGATAAATTCTAAAAAAAAAAATTATATTATAAAGACCCACCATTAATTCCATTTCAAATAACTACTGAATTTTTTATAAATTATTATCATGGTCAGTTCCTTTTTTAGCTATCTGCACAAGATTTATTCAAAGTACCTGGCAAAGTATAAGTACGGTTGTGAGAAGGTATGTAGATACGCATTTAAATGCATAATTGTTATGTTACAATATTATAACAATGGTCCAAGGCAGTATCGTATCGTAAACGCATGTTTACAAATTCTTTTGGAATAAAAAAGCTGTTGATAAGCAATATTTGGCAGATCTAAAAAACAGTCGGAAACCAATCGATTGCAGGAAATCAAATCAAACAGAGTAAAGAACAAATATTCTACGTTCAGGATTAAAATCAAAGAGAAATTTTCTTCTTTGAGAAGCCGTATCCGCTGATTTCATAATAATTGCGAAAGAAAATATGAAATATGTATATTATATCTAAAAGTAAATTTGTAGAAAATATGTAAATTGCATATTCAAAAATCTCACCGAAGCGAGCAGTCGTTACTCTACAGTGTAAATTCCCTACAGATCCTTCACAATATTTTTTTTGAAAACACCGAAAAACTATATTAACGAAACAGCATTTTAAATATAAAGTTTTCCGGTAAATAGAACAATCCCTTGACTTTTTCTGGTTTTGTCCGGAGGGAAATCCCATCGACGGTCACATGGCATTAATTTTCGGTTCGTTTTAATATTATTTTCCACATACCTACGTACATATTTTCCAGCAGTAGTGCAATTTGGCTAGGGTTTTTACACAATAATAAGGTTAAATTCAAAACCATTAAAAGACAGTAACATGATTACTTTGGTTTGGACTTTTTTAGTAGGTGGATAGATTTCACAAACTCTGTGCGAGGGAGAGCGGTGTCTGGGCTGCAGCCCTAGTTCAGGTTTCAGTGAGCCCGCAGCCGCCGCCCGCAGCTGACGTGCAGCGCTTTTCGCTCCGCACTTCTCCTTTGCCGCGAAAAGTTCCCGCGCTGTCATCGGATTCCGTGAAAATCCGCTTTCCGGTCCGGTGTTGACAAACGTGTGGTAGTTAAACTGTCACCGCTCACGCCTTATTACGTCCTAATACTGTCTACAATGTTTTCCCCACGGGGCCGGGCCCGGGTCCCGGGTGGCGACTAAGTCACCGATACTTCTTTTTGTTTTCGATGTAAATTTATGAAATATTCTCTACAAGAGTTGAGAATTAAGATATGCGGTTCTTAAATCTACCCACGGAGCGTTCTGTTGATGTTATCTGTTGCGTCTGGACCGTTTGTTTACTTTTACTTAGCTGTGCTCTTCTGAATTACTGCGAGCTCTCTTGAATGTCCACTAAACACAGGCATAACATAAAATACAAAACAAAAAACCGATCACAACCAATTAAACACTTTTTAAGAATTTCAATATATTTGTTATTCCATTGCGTTAATTCTCATTATTAGAATATATTATTTAAACGTTTTTGTATTTTGATTTGCAAGAATAATTTCAAATTCTACCATTTAAACGAAGATTTGATTTGCTTAAAAAAATCAATTCTGTTACCCAGACATAAATATATGTTGTTTTATATTTTATAATTAATATTCGTTAAATGTATTACTGTGATAGCTGTTTCGACGTTCAAAACAATTATCAAAACATAAATACTTGCAGAACTTAATAACGATATTAAATTTAATTTATTTTAAATAAAAAAATATAGATATAAAATATAATAACATTGAAATCTATAGGCGATTTGTAGCTTAACTTACATTGAATTATATATTTTAAAATAATTTTACGGGAATTTGGCCTAAATTTTAACATACATTTTTAATAATTGTAGAAAATCATCTCACAATTTTAGAGATATTTAATAAAAAAATAACAATTTGACACTAGTTGTTTACCCGTGAATAATCAGAAGAATTAACATGACTTTCTAAGATAAAAAACTAGGAAATTTCATTTCTACAGGATAAAAAAAACCACATTTCAAATAAAGAATAAAAATAATCGTTTCGTTAAATATATTTTAAGTACCTATAACTTTATCTCTTGTCTGGATTTAAAAAAGATTATTTTAAGAATGTTCTAAAATCACTAGTTCCATTTTTGAAATATTCGAACTTGTTTTATTAAATAAGAAAAATAAGTAGGTACCGAAAAAAATTTAGGAGATCTTTCGATTGGGATTATTTTCAAATTAAGCAACACATTTGGCTTAAATTCTGTGCTCAGATTTGCGTGTATATTGCGTGCTGTCTTCATGAAATAATTCATTCTTGATGTTTGATGCTTAAAAATATTCAAATGTATGTTTGTGTAGCATGGCACGGAGCCGAGTAATATTATTATTTAAATTTGAGAAACTTTAATTGAACAGCTCAGCGAGCCTGCATCGCTCTGTGATCGGTAAGAGGTTAATTAAAAATTATTGTCCGTTCATTAAATTATTATGTATTTTTATTTGTGATATTGATTTGAAGGTTCAAACCATCCCATTTTAAATCAATATCATATGTTTTAAGTAAATTATTTTAGGGTGACCAGAACATAATTTAAAGAAATATTGATTAATATGAACACAAAACAACATCGTTTTATGAAAAAGACATTAAAAATAAAAAATCTAATATAAGTTACGAGCAGGAAATCTTTTGTTCTTTATTTGTTTTCAAAGCTTAAACTCAATCTTAAATCACTTAATCTGTGTGAAAACTTAATACGACTTTTCAATCAAGAGCTACGGAGCTTTGAAATATTATAATCTAATAATTTAAAAACACGTTTTTATTTTTAAATTTAAATCATGGTCTAAACAAGGTAGTAGGGCGTGTTTTTATGTTAATTTAAATACATATTTGTATATTTTAAAAATATTATTTTTCTCCCTTTTTGGTTGTCATAAAATAATCGTTATAAATTGGTTTTCAGTGTATGTTTAACCAAACCATAGTCTATACATACTGATGATATTTATAAAAAAATGTTTTAAAATTGTTCGAGACCAGTTTAATTTTCAGAACGGATTTCGTTCTCCCATTGATCCTACTTTGGGATTCTAGTTTAGATTTGATTTCAGCCGACATAGATAGAGGTACCTACTAACCACGGAGTTGGGACAACACATTGAACAAATATTCCCCAGAAGCGTGTTGTGGCCGTGTCCATGTGCCCGAAGAAAGCTCAATATTTCCTTAGTTTTGTTGAAACTGATCTAATATTGATATTTATTCTTTGCAGAGAATCAATACCGTTGGCCTATCGGAGGACCTAGGAGCCGAAAGGAATTAATAAAAACACATATATCTTTCAATTCTGGTTACAATGCATTCGGAACCACTTATACAAGCGGTAAACTGGTGAATTTACATCACACGGGGTTTTAAATTTAGTCATTTAAATAAAATAAAAATTTAAACGTCATTTCATTATTTTTTTTAAATTTTATAGTTTTGCGTTTTTGCTTCAACAACTTTGAAAGTTTTTCAACAGATGATTCTAACCCACTGGTATTTTTTTCAAATTTATTTTAAAAATTTTAACTTCGGACTCGATTTAAAAGTTATAGCATAATATTGACTCCAAACGTGATGTACATTCACCAGTTTCACTCTTCTATTACGAGTTTCCGGACACCGTGTATAGATAAAAATTAGCTTCTAGGCATTTTCTATTCAGTGAGCAAATAGTGGAAGGAATAGATAGAAGCGTAGATACTGGGTCCCCCAAAACAAACTGAATCGAGAAATAAGCTGCGACTGAACCACAACGGTCGAGACTGCAGCTGAGTCATTCCGTCGCGCTTTATCGCTTCCCGACACTTATCGGCTCATTTCTGGAATGTTCTCGTAAACTCATAACCTCGTAAATAATGCTCGTAGCTGCTGGCTCTGTTCTGGCTGCACTATGCCGATGCCAGACACTCTTCTCATAATATCATAACAAATGCCATTCATGAAACATGCTGCATTCTGCAAAACTAATATAAATATAGCAATATAACATCATTAATAAGATAAGGAAACAATAATATGTTTATCTAGTAATAATTATTAAAAATAGGAAATCTGAAATTTTCGCATTTTAAATTGTTAATTTTTTCGCGAAAGCGCTAATTTTGGCATTAGAGATTTTAGTATTTTAAAAAGAAAACAATATTATATATTCAAAATATTTCTTCATCTACGGTTTTGACTTTTGACAAGCTTGATACGAATCAAATGGAAAACAGCTGATTTCGTATCGAAAACACGTTGAAGTATACTTCTTTTTCTTTTTAAATAATCAAAAAAAAATCACTCACTTTTTTGCTAAAAATTATCAAAAACGGAACATGACATAAATTTTGTTAAAAAATAACACCACTTTTCAGAAGAATGTGAAATTCGTAAAAGAAAATGCGAATTTCGCCAAACAACAAAAAATATAGTGAAATTTGCAGGTCCGTAAACAACTACAACTTAATCAGCTAAAAGGCATAGTACATATTTCGTATACCTACTATCGTCGCTTGCGCCCCTTTTGTCTGGAACATTCGCTGTTTATTTATTTAAATTTATAAACATTCCTAATTATACATAAAATAGCTTTTTATAATGTCTTCAAAACTGGGAGCTCACATGTCTTGTGGAAAAAATATATAATGTCTTTTGGCAACTCATTCTCAAATCATACAGTACAGCCCTGGTGAGGCTTGGACTACATTGGTTGGTAGAAATAATTTGTTGAGGTATGTTTATTTTGGTCAGTCCTAAAATCATTTTGTCTTAATTTGTTTATCACTTTATTCCATTTTGTCGTGTTTAGCGCTATCTTGTTTATATTTAGAGTAACATTAGATTACACCCTTCAATGATTTATGATATTAATCGGCTCAATTCTGAAATGTTCTCATAAATGCAGAACTAGTAAATTTGTGAATAACTGCAACACTTATACGGATACCCAGGGAAGGCCCTGAGCAAAATGGCACCTGGCGCGAGAAAAATTTAAACACGAATACTTTAATCAATAATATTTCGATGATTTGTATATTTGTGTAGCGCTGTTTTTATGAAATAATCTGAAGAGCGATGTGTTAAGTGTTAGACATATCAGCGCTTTGGCACCTTGACAATTCGGCTCTTGGAGTGGACTGCTCCAATTGCGTCCGCATAGGTCCGACCCTGCGGATACCTCTCTCCATAATGTTATGACAAATGCCATTCATAGAGCAAGTTGCACTCCATGAATTACCACAGATAAAAATACGTATCAGTGTTCAATCAATTGCAGCGCGATAGTCGACTCCGGTCAAACCATATATCATTTTATCTGAATTGGCTGTAATTTGTTTGTTTTTTAAAATACATCTTTTTGGATTTTAATTTTGTTTTCTTGAAATATTTATGAAATGGAATCTTCCCGATATCCGATAGAGCTGAAACTCGGCAGATAGACTCGTTGTCGATGACTATGCATTATATCAACTATCTTGGTGATACTCACGCACACACACGCATTTCTCTAAAGATGATGAAATTATAAAAAATTACAGCAGCACAGTATACAAAATAAATCTCGGTACCATCCAATTAGGATTTGGCTTAAGTGATAGCGCAGTTCATTAATTTTAGTCAGTCCCTGGGGAGTGAAGCTCAATCCTCAGTCAATCTTTAAAAAATACTGCTATTAGGAAAAATAAGAAAATACTTAAAAAAACTTCTTTTTTTAATGGTTGTCTTGCGTTAAGTTTAACATCAGATTGACAATTTATTGTGTTCTTCAAAAATTCCTTCAATTCTATGGTTTTTCGGTCAAACTACGATGGTATCTAAAATTACATGTCTCAGGAGAACACATAGTTTTGCACATGTCATGTTTTGACACAGAGCCACCGAATATATTACGCTATTGAAACCAACCTGTGAAATCATAAGAAATGGGAACAAATAAAAACAACATGCCATTATCTAATAAATGATTATGTTCTTTGAGCACAGTATTTGAGTTCTCTCGTGCATAACCCACTGCATTGATTCATTCGCGGAATAAATAGCTCGTGCAATTATATTCTGGTTCAAGGATGCAACGTAGTTACTTCACCCGTTGTAGTATTTTGGTCGTGGCGCCAATAACAGATTTATAAACTTGTCACTTTCAAGAAATGTTGCGTATTATTTCCGATTAAACGGTAATAAAACTCAATCCGTAAAAAACAAAGTTATCTATTTTTAAATTTCTTAAGTTAGGGATTATACTTTCCTTCCCAGAGACTGGAGTTCGAACCCGCGCTAAAACCGAGCTACCGACCTTGCCAGACGCCGATCGTTTAGGACTGACATTTATTTCATGTGCTGACTGCTGTAATGTCCGTAATGATTCGTGTGTTTTGATAAAATGCATTGTCATCGACGACAAGCCTATCTACCGAGTTTCAATTCGATCGGATGTCGGGACGTGGATTAATTTCTGCTTCCAAGATTCACACTCATTCATTATCGAAAACAAAAGTGAAATTGAAAAACATACGTGCAAATGAGAAAATTTTACTGTCAATTCATTATTTTTCTCGTCTCTTTTGATGTTTAAAACTACATATAGCTATAATTACTCATATCTACAAAGATAAAACAATGAGACATAATGTTATTTTAGATATCCACGACAATTGAATGTTCCACGTTCATATCTCGAAAATCCGGTGTTTTGAGTTATAGACCTACTATTGTTGAAAGTATACATTAAAATAAACACCATTATCAAAAAATTCACATCTTTAACTAACATGGATACCTACTATACTGATCAACTTTAGCATTTTTGGAAGAAAATTTCCTTTGTTTTAATTTAGTATAGTAATATAATTCTATGCCACCGTCGTGCCTACGGCCTACACAATTATATAGAGCTCTATATAATAGACAGTGAAGATATAGAATGTCCAAGTCTTTTATCTCAGTTTGACATATCTTGACTTACGAAGTGTTATCGCGAAAGTATGATATTTTGGCCATATGTTTTCCGTACGGTATGGAGATAGATATATATTACTCTCGTCATTCTAGCCTTCATCAGGGCTAATGGCATCTTGTTAATCTCCCGCCGCCACTTTCAAGCCTTCTAATCTTTATTTTTTCTCCATCCCCATCTCCCCTTCTACTTCCCTTCTATGTCTTCCCGCCCCGGGCTAATGGTGACGGATCTCACATGGATTATCTGATAAGAATGCCATCAGAATTCAGTCACCTATCGCTATACGGATCAACTAAAAAGACGTCAGACGTGTTTTGATAAACAACTATAATTTAAAAATCTTATAAAACACATCAAGCCCCGGACGCACAGTTTTTCGATTGAGATTTTTGAATCGGGTCGAGATTTTTTGTGCAAATTCATGTAAAATAAAATTATTTTTCAGCGTGAGATCAAAAGTCAGTTTGCTTCTTCTTTATATTCCGTATTATTTGCCGATCAAAAACACACGCATACACGTATTTTCATACATATTTGATACATTCATGTTTTTTTACGCGCTCGCAGATCTATTAGTGCATATTTTAACCGGGATTCTTACAAAGAGACGGACATTTTGAAAAATATTACAGTAGCACTGAAAAATGTGTTTTTAATTAGACTACCGGCCTGTATTCAGAAACAGTATGGATCAACCTAAAATTCATCATGTGTGAATTTTATTTAAAAAATTTCATTTTATGAAATATCCGACGCCAAACCGTTTCGCCTTACAAACAACCAACGAGTTTCTCTTTACCGCAATTCAATTTGCAATTATTTTGAAATTGATTTTACAATATTTTTCGCTTTTTCATACAACAGTAGAAAATGTAATAGTTTGGAATGCACGACTGCAAGTAATAATCACAAAGGTAATTAATCTTTTGGTTCAGAAAGCTTTGCTAAGTTTTGCCCGGAGAAAACTTACTTATCTAAAATATTGCTAATTTATTAAGAATTTCTTCAAATTATTCGGAATCCGGTTAAAAACGGGATTTCAACTAATGAATTAACATGTTTCCTAATAAACTTTCCGTATAACATGAATGTGTTATCGTGACGTCGGAAAATGTGGTCATAAAAATTTTAATATTTCGTCATTGCATATTATCAGGACAAACGCAGGTGCATTCCGATATATTATGAATACATGAGAATCCCGTTTTTAACAGGATTTTGATAATTCAGGAATACTGATTTTTCTGCTTGTGGTAGTGAAGTTTAGAATTATAGGAAAATGCTCTTGTTTTCTGGATTATCTTTCAACATAAAATATATTGTATTGGGAAATAATTAAAGTTATCTTCTTAAGTTGGTTTTGACCGCAGTGCGAGCAATACAAATCCATAGTTAATTACACAACAGGAAAGATTCGATCGGCTCTCTTAAGGTCTAATTATGGAAAATTTATTTATAATCACAAGTTATTTTTGTAACAGATACAAGTAATACCCGTCGAGCTTTCAACGTTGTTAAGGGTGGGACTTGGTATTTCTAACCACCCTCTAAAGGACAGCGTAATTTATTTATTTTTTATAGACACAAACAGGATATATTTATGACAAATGATTGGACTAGATTTTTTTTAATAATGAATTTAAAGACACTTAAATTGAATGGGAGCCGTGAGCTCAGAGCGTATGAGCAATAAAAAGTACGGCTCCCCCCGTACGGCTCCCCCTGTATGGCTCTCCCTGTATGGCTCCACCTGTACGGCTCCCCCTGTACGGCTTCCCCTGTACGGTTCCCCTGATACGTCTCCCTAGATACGGCTCCCAGCTCTCTGCGTAAGCGTATGGATGCTTGTACCACTCTTGCTACCGGTACGCCGCCTCATGCCACGAGGAAAATAAGATGCTAGATAGTTATTAGGTGTAAGTACATACGTCAAAGTCCAGATGTCGGACTGTTAGACGCCGTTTCTAATATATTACATTTTATTGTTCTGTTTTAATAACAATTAATACTTGCATAATTTTAGTGATGCCATTTTTCTAAAAAATCTCCTGATAAAAAAAAGAGTTCAATTGAGCCGTGGTACGGTTTGCCGAGAGTCGTACGAATAGAGTTCAATCAAAAAGAGCTAGATCAATTGTGCGGCTCGTTCATGAATGACTCATCGCTATATACGGTACGATGGGGCATTTTATGTCGATACAAAGATATTATGTGAGTGAAAAAAGTAATTACAACCATGAGTAATACAGATTATGCTGCAGGAAACTAAATAATTAAAGGATAAATAATAACATGTTTACGATAGTAACAGAGTCAATGTTTAAAAAACATTTTTTTTTATCATTTTAATACAGCAATATTCATAACGCATATTTTTAAATGTACAGAGATATTAAATACCAACACATTCCTCCGCACGAGGAAATTGGACGGGATTGTTAGTTGTAGCTCGCGATAATAAGTTGTCAGTAAATGAAGAAGTGTGACGGATGATATTATTGTATGCTGAGTGAGATTGTTCTCAATAAAGACGTCCGAGAAAGAACCACTTCATTGCTGGGGTCAGATATATTAGTGGGCTAACCTCCCATCCCATCAATGTAGGCACATAGTCATATTATTGGGTTGATCTCGTTGTAATGGAAAGGCGAGTCGATTATCAATAAAGCCAATATGGGAAGCTCGCAAAGCGGTGAATAGAAAATGCCATGGGCCAATTCCATTTTGGAGTTAGGGCTTTGAATTTTAAGCGTCATCAGTTATCATGCTAACCAGAGCGTTTCGTTGTGGGTTGCGAGGGGAGATCTCCACACAATTTTTTAAAAGGAAATGAAATTATAAGCATTTTTTTTTGCTACGGTACTTATAAGGAATTCAATTATCAATATTTATCTTTGAAGGACTGGTAACGACTAATCATTGGTACATAATATAAATAACAAATATTCTTCCAATTTAGGTATTTACAATTATATTGCATGTTAAACAGCATTTGTAAATGTTTTCACCATCAATGAAACGATGGAATCAATCTTTTTTTACAGTAACACACGATTGATTGTCTCTTGATATCTTGCAATATTACGGTATTTACTTCTCGGAAATTTAGATAAATTAATATAGTGAGAGGCAACGCCCGTGGTTTCACTGAACTAGGTCCAGAGGACCTAATTTAGCGGCCCGTTCAAATAGCTCTTTCATTATTACATAAATATACTCTTACAATTGCTATCCGTCTCGTAAGCAGTTCTACATTTTTTTGTTAGATTAGTATAAATATAACGTGTCTTGTATTTTTATAATATCATTGCTCGTAAATAACGCTTTTATTAATACTATTAAATTATACGCGTATTTTATCGATAAACTGTGTAGGTGATATGAGTATACACATATTACACATCTGTTCTGATGATGGATACTCTAGCGCTGTCCGAAACGTTAGTTAAAAAGGAGATGTGCAATACTCAAAAAATAAAACTGCATACGGTCTTTTTGGTTTGAACATAATTCCCCCTCCCTGGTAACACTATACGGCCTATCCCGTGCCTATACAATAAAAATGTTCCACAAGCGTGCCATAGACCTGCTAACGCAATGTAAATTCTTGTCGCAGACCATCAAATCTCCAATTCTACTTTTATGATGTTGCATACAACTCTTATCATGTCGTTAAACTCATAATGTATTCTACTAGAATAAAAAAAGAATAATTGCCGTTTATATTAAAAAAAAATCCTTAATATCCCCCATTTTGCAAGATAATGCTCCATTATAACACTAGAACAACGAGAATCAAATGGGAAGGTTGTGGAACAATCTAATTCATGCTGTGCCAGCTGGGGCTTGTGAAAAATATTTATTCAGCGTTCGTAATTATTCGTATCAATAGGTTGATGGGAGATAACACATTTTTATCGTATCTGTAATCATGCTAAACGCGTGCAAAGCAGGTCAAACAATGAATTTATTATATTAAACTGGTCGGTATGATTCATAAAACATTTGCATAAAAAAGTATCAATTAGTATACAATAAAAATTACGTAAATGAGGAATTCTAATAGACATGAGCTTTTGGGTGACAGTATCAGTTATTTTTGTTTTGATTCAGTTTTTTCTTTGACAATTTAAATAGTGTTTTAAAAACTTCAGTGACTTTGTTTGGATACTTGAGAGTGAGTAAAGCTTTGTATATTACCTCCTACTATTGGAGGAATGTGGACAATTTTGAAACTACTACAGTGAGTGTTTGGAGTGCATTCTCGATTCGTATGGTAGGAAGCAACAACAAGTGTCTGTGACCAGGAACACGGAAAGTTAAGTAAACTAGTCGTGCTGTGTGTTGTGTCGTGAATCGTTGGTTGAGATGTCGGAGAGGTTCAAGGTGACCAAGTCAGAGGAGATGAAGATGGCATCCTACAAGAACTACGGCGCTACCGGCGGCAGCAGCGGCGAGGGCGGCAGCGGGGCCGAGGACACATCGCTGGGGCGGCTGTTGCCAGGTCAGCCCGCCACCCCCCCGCCCAGCCCGCCCACCACCCCCCCGCCCCCGCCCCAGCCCTGTAGCGAGCCCCCGCCCATACCCTGGCCTCCAGAGCCCTACACCACGCATGGTATGCACGCTAGATGGCACACACTAGTTCTTTATTTATTTCTTCCTTCTTGGTTACTGTTCACGGGATGTATGGTCGACATTGTTTCCGTTTTGTTTGCAATCGAACTGTTATTGTTTCATGTATTGCTTTCGTTTTGTTTACAATCATACGACCCTATTGAAATGGGTGGCTTACCCAAAAGCTTCCTATATAAATTCCTAGACGCTGGCAACGCCGCGTCTAGTGATAGATGCAAAAGCATATTGTTCGATTTCATACAATCAATAGTAATCTATTTAGTTTTATTTCGATTATTATAAATTTTTGATACTATCCGCCAAACATGTATATTGACATTCATATAGAAAGGTTGTAGCTCACTTTCCAATGCAGGTACTCTTTCACAGAACAATAACCAAGAGATATTATTTTTTATCCATTTTCTTTCCTGATGTTTTCTTCGTTGGTACATACTTAGATGTATTTCCTGTATCCGAATTATGATTGTATCCAAGTGATTTTGAAAACTACTGATTTACATTTTTTACTTTTTAAACAATATCCACCATGAATGTCTTATATCCCAAATTCCATATTATCGTAGAGAATTAGAGAAAATCGATATTTATGAAATCTATGTCGTAGTTTGAGCATCCATTCATCCATTTGCATGATTTAAAAGTTCAAAATTATGTGATGAAATTTGTTTTAATTTGAGTGTACATAGGTATTACCTGTCAACTTTATCCATGAGTATAATATGAGTATGTAGTAAGCGTCAATATTCTATATAGATATAAATTAATATTGACTCCTACAATACACCAAGACACGTACGTTATCCAGAAACACATACATTGAAGACCAGTAAATGGTGGGTACTACTAATTGGTTAATACTACATAAATATTATCTCATCATCTGCAAAGCGTAAAGCTAAATGCCGCAGTGGTGAATCATGAATTGTACTCGCAATTAAGGCTCCATATTAAAAAAAATACTTCAATCAAGTCTTAATTAAAATGCGTCCGAAGACCAAAAGTTTTAATGATCCAATTAAAAATGTCCACAAAAATGCATTTTATCTGCTGTTCGATGAAGATTATGAAGTGTGTCAGAAACTTAATCTAATAATATCTTCCTTTATAACCTAAATATTTATAACTCCGAGCAAAAGCACATCGAAACAAGTTTTATCGACAATATCCGCTATTTATTAACACAGATGTAATTGTATTTTGTTCGTTGCCGACCTGTCATGCTCGGGAACGTTGACGCAACATCTAAGTCGTCGATAAAACCTTTATAAATGCATTCTTGCTAGGACCTAGCACAGTCGATCCTTAAGAGTTTTATCAAAAACTTCCGCAACTTGTCATCGTTCCCGACCATGTCTGCAGATCACCAACGAACAAACAACAGTTCAAAACGACTACGTGTTCTAAATTTATTCGACGTAAACAGTAGTTTGTAGGTTAGAGATCTGCAGTCGTGCTCGGGAACAATAGACGCCCTAGCGCATATAAAGCGTTATAACTTTGATGGACTCAAGGTGGTCACTTATCAAATGGACGTTCATTTTGTTTTTTTATCTTTTCCTATTTTATGTCCGAATTAAATAATTCTAAATTATGCATTTGATAGTCCAGAATTACTTGCATTGATAAGCTTCTGGATTCCACTACGTAATACTAGAAGTCGGGATTTATTTCAATGGAGGAATTCTGGTACTAACTACCATATGTATTCCTCATTTCCCAAAAAACTTAAAAACTGAGGATATCTTTAATTTATCACTTAACAAATACAAAAGATTGTGACTGAGACAGTTAAATTATGTATAATGAATATGTACAGTATTAATATATAATTTTTACCATTCATATGTAAACAGCCCCTAAAAATGACATTAATAAAGGAATAAATAATAAATAAAAACTTATATAATTTAAGTCAAAAGTACCTTCAGAGACTTAGCATCCATAAGTCAATGAAAATACTCCTGTCAGACAATTTAAGCATATTTATTTCATTTAAGAGTGTTGTAGTTCAACGAAATTGCTGGAATACCCATTTTAAAGCAAGAAAGCGTAAGTAATTTTTTTTTTCAACTTGTACATGAATGTAGTAATGTGGGTTCCAGATGAGAGAATCGTATTCGAATTGACTACTAACAAAGCTAAAAAAATTGTTGTGTAAAAATGGATAGTGAAACTATGGCTGGTTGCGTTATATTTTTCAATAACATTAATTATTAATCGAATCGTCTTTTATCTTAAAATATCTTATTAATACAAAAAATTACTTCCAGAACCCTTTGATGGCAAATGATAATATAATACTTCTTCGTGAATTTTTGATTGTTCTGAAGGTGGTATGTTTCGCCTCGAGGCATCCGCGGACGCTTGGAGACGAACCATAAATAAACCACTCACAGACGAACTAACGAAAGGCGTAACCAATAATGTCAGAAACAAACTCACTTCTACAGAAGTGCACAATCCATAGAAGTCATAGATAAAGATGTATTTCTAAGCTGTTTTGCTACTCTCGTCGGTAAGTCTCGGTAATGCTACCGACTAAAATTGTATTTTAAAACATTGTTGGTCAACACGTGTAAGCCCTACATGTTTTTTTTAATCATTAGAGAAAGATGACAGATTGCTTCGACATTATAAAAATATGTAAATAGCTAAACGCTACAGTACTGTCCACCAAAACTGAGATGTTTACTGATATTATTTTTGAAAATATGCTTTGTACATTAGTAATATTAGTACACATATCATGTAAATGTGGTCGGATCTTCAAAATTGACCTATTCTATCGACTAATATAAATATTTAAAAAAATGTAAACATAGTATTACAAAATAGATATTTTTGTTATCAAGTTAAATTTGTAGAACTCCAATAGTACTATTCAATTTATAAAAAAAAGTTTCTCTACAAATTGAATAATTAAAAAAAAAACTTTTTTTTCGCACGATGCAGAATTAAAAAAATTCCTATAGGTACTGATCGAAAAATATCTGAGTTTGACCGGTCAATTTAATTATGTGGTTTCGCAAGGTATTTGCCAGTCTGTACCTACTCGCTTTTATGAGACAAATTCCTTCCAATCACTTTCAATAACAGGTGCAAAATTTTCTATCAATAATGTTTAATGGTGCTGACTGGAGTTATTACGGTATCAAACACTGAGTTTATGATTACTCTGACTACTCAAGAAAACTATTTAAACCTAAGCCAAGATTCACAATCTTTCCCCTCTAAATAATGTACCTGTAACAGTATCACCTCACTCACTTGACTATATTGAAGTATACGAATATGGACTCTTCTTTGATCAAGTGATTAGAAACCTCTTAAAACCCAGACATCCACTCTAAGCCACTCACATTTTCAATCACTGTATCACACGTATATAATAAACTGCCCACTCAAACACCACATACCGGACTAAATAAGAGGAAGGTACTTGTTACTTTCAGTCTCCATCAGCCTAATCCTAAACCTCCACTAACTTTAGCACCCTTCCCATCCTTTTCTCACCCCAACCCTTTCACATATAAAAACAAAATGTAGGTTCATGTGAAAAAAATAGCTAGTTCCACTTATGTCATTATTTTAATTTGTGGAACAAAATTTTTAGGTTGTTATCAAAACTAAGTAAAATAAATACATTCATAATATTTTTAATAAAATAATAGTAATACTTCAGTACTTGTACACATATCGAATACAAATTTGCAACTTTTGAGGTGTTCCCTTCATACCCAACTTGATAATACCTATACACATAAAGAGTGGCTTATAATTGGAAAAACTTAACCCTTAAGGGACGTCGTGGGTCCATGGTACCCACATCGAAACTCCCCCCTTCGCCTCTCTCATCCCATTACCACTGAGACCCGCGCGTCTCAGTTTCTTCCTAAATTCTTCCTAAATTTTTTTTTTTTTTTTTTTTTTTTTTTTTTTTTTTTTTTTTTTTTTTCACTCAGGTATAACGTTTATTTTTTAGTTGTCAGCTGATTTTACAATCACAATATTTCACGTTGGTTACGTACAAAGGAATGCGCGCGAAACTAAACTGTAGTAAAACGCAAGTAGGTGCGGCCGGCAATAGTAATTACTGAACACTGATGATATGCTCGCTGCGTCGGGCCTATTTATACTAGACGGCCGACGGTAGCAGTAGGTAGATGGATGGCAACTAAATCGAAGACACTCGCTCGATCTGGATCATTCGCGAACTTTCGACGGCTTGGCAATTATGCCTAGGCCGTAGGCTCGAACCTTCTGGCGAGTTCTCGTAGTATTCGAGACGGACTGCAGTGTTATTGTCATCATTATGCAGGTAGGTACTTGAAGTACGTAGATTACTTTGTTTACGATTTAACGATGCAAGTACATAATTCGGGAGTAGATACTAAGTAGGTCAAGCGGTTTATTATTAATTATTTAATGTAGATTTTTCTCGACGCCACAGATAGCTCCATCACATAACAAAAGTCATATGGGTCCCCGGAACCCACCATGTCACTTACGTAATTAATTTTTTTTCTCCAGTTTATTAGTCAAGACGGTGGGTCAAAACCCAAGAACGAATATTTTAAATAACATATTTACTTCACAGGTGACATTATTGAGCTCAGGAAATCATTACAGAAACTGTGAAACGAAAAATAAATTGAATGTTCATTCCCAGATCGTGCAAGCTGTGTACCATTTAGTGCAAAGATACGCATGACATTACTTATTGTCATTATTTTTATGTTCAAAGTTATTGCTGTTTTTTGTGCACAGGTTTTAAAAGTTTGTCATTTATTGTACGGAAATATCACTTTTAGTAACAAGGATGTCCCTATTTTTGTGGATTCGAATTATTGTTTAAGGATATGTTTATGTGGAAAGAATTTTGCTGTCTTAAGTTCAACAGAAAAAAATACTACAGATTTTATTAAATTTTGCATTATAACTCTGATTTGTTGTAAAGATTTTCGAAAGATTATTTAAAAAAAAAAAGTAAGTATAACCTCTCCAAAGACTAAGATGGGCCGGACATGTGCACCGAATGCCAAGCACACGTGTACCAAAGAAGGTTCTAACAGGACACCCGGGAGGCAAACGAAAGGCGGGCAGACCTAGGCTGAGATGGGAGGACGATGTCAGGAAAGATGCCAGAGGACTACTCCATGTTGCAGATTGGAAGACGACGGCCGAGGACAGAGGGCGGTGGAGGCTCATGTTAAAGGAGGCCAAGGCTCGAAATGGGCTGTAGCGCCATTGAAGAAGAAGAAGAAGTATAACCTATGACTTTTACTTACACAAGTTTTTTTTATCACCTCACTTAAGGGTTTTAACGTGTACACACCACCAATGAAAATCTTTCACTTGAGAGAAGTCACCACTACTTTGGTCAACATCATCCACACACAAATTTACACATACCTCTTAAAAAAGCACATGTGCAGAAAATAGAGTTGTTAGTAGATATTGTGGGTATGTATGTATCGTATGTTGTGGGTAGTTATGTATCGTAATTAGCTGCTTTTAATGTGGCAGTGCTTATAATTTGTTTACCATTTACCCGCCATACGGGTACTTAGTTCCAAGTGCTATTATTGGAGTGGTTTGCATGAATCATTATTAAAGTAATTTATAAGTGATTTCTATAGTTTTTTTTGCAGCGATTTCAAAATTCACATGTTTTCATTTGAAAGAATAATAAATTTCTCACAGCCAAACTTAAATTAACTTTATTCGCACAGCGATCGATTTATTCAGGGCATTAGAGAAATGTGTGTGTGGTCTTCATGTGAAATCAGTTCCAACATTACGAATGGAATTTTCGTCCTATATATGCAGAACTCCATATTATAATTTTTACTACCTTTGTAATGTACTATGCAATTAATTACTACTTGTCTAATATATTTTATATCTGTGGGCATTCTAACCTAACCTACCCCCATCACAAATTTCCGCTAACCGCGTGGAATCACCGTAATCTAATCTAAATTGGATTAGATTTTTGGGGAATTCTGCTAGCGACAACACAGCTGATGTTAACACAAACAACTATACAAGTAAGTACAATCGGGTATACAAAAATTAACCTACTTTATTTTATATTTGATCCTGAATTTTGATTGTTGAATGTTTTCCACGTGTGGCACATACGTTAAGAGAATTTTGCACAAACTTGTATAGAAAATTTCATGATAAATTATTGAATGCTTCTGAATCTATGTATTCAATTCCACGCGATTCATTTACTTTTACGAGTATTACGCAAAACACAATAATATCGTAGGTATTTCGTAAGATCAATGAAAATATTATAAAGTTTCTCCACGATTGCTAGTTCCATTTGGTTTTAAAGTCATAAAATAGTAGAACTAATGAGAAGTCCATCGCTTCCGGATCGAATGTCGGGAAATTTATATCTATAAATAACAGAACGCGAAGAATACTTACTGATATAAAATAATATGTGTTATTAATTTATTAAAAATCTGTTAAATTATTCGTATCCCTGTTAAAAACAGGACAGCAGCCCTTTAACGAATGAATTGATAGTCTCCTAATAATCAGTAAAACACGAATGTGTTGTGGCGATGTCGGAACACGTAATCATAAAAATTCTTATATTTTTACATTTCGTCTTTATATAAAAACAGGATAAACCCAACGACAAACGCGTTGCGATATATTATGAAAGTACTAATAGTTTATTATGAAATTAACCGCTATTACCTTTTTAACAGGATTTTAATAGATCATCAATACTCATTTTTCTCAGTGTAGGTAGGTAATTTAAATATCCAAAAGTTTTGTTCACCACAATAACGTTCTTCAATTTCTATGGGAATTTGATTGGAAATATTCGACGGATTGGCATTTTCTGTCTTTTTCTTTCTGATGCAAGATGCGTGAAAAGAAAATAGAATCTAGTATGATTATTACCATGCCAACGTTTTAGGATAACGACATGATAATATTATGTCAAACTCAACTGATTCTGAATTCAGGATATCTATGTCAATGTTACATCTTCACAAAATATCAAGGAAATGTAGGGTTCAAAAAGATAAAGGGGGCGGAGAGGGGGTGGGTGGGTGGGTGGAGGGGAGGTGATCACGTCACCACTCTAGAAGTTGACAGAAGATCAAAGAATAAGATGTTCATCGGGTCGTGAGTGGGTATGAACCAATTTATATATAACATCATTACAGCATGTTATGTGTTCAGTATGTATTCGGCGATATTTAATAAGAACATTACATTAAGGAGTTCACAATAAGAAAATTACATTATAATATCTGAATTTATTACTTACTTCCAAATTTAGAAAACAGATATAATTGTAAGACAAAAAGGTTAATTCTGTCAAACATGAAAGTTCAAGGCATAATATTTATATGAAGAATAAAAATAGATCATGGATTTCGTCTTGTTTGGGATTTCATGTTTTTGTTAAACCGCCCAAGAGTACCAACTGTCCCCAACCGTCTGGAGCCAGTGAGGCTATGGCAACCCCAATCGGAGTATGTTGTGAGGCTGAAGATAGCGGGAAGCAGAAGGAGATGGGGATGAAAAAGGTAGGGAGTATCTGACTATTCAAATCTGGTCACCAAACACAAGCAACTCTTTAATTCTCAATGCCGGGCTTACACTAGGGCGATAACAAAAAAGACAATATTACCAAAATGTCATAGCATAAAATAAAAATAAAACCTACACGTAACACACAAAACAACATAAACACACATCACTCACAAACACACAAGATTATTTTCATTGTATTATTTTTTAATTTTAAATGTATTATTATGTATTATGTATTTTTATTTTTAATTTTAAATTTATTATTTTCTTTTCAAATTTACTATCTTAGATTTTCATATTATAAAATGAAGACCTCAGCACGGGCAAACCACCCAGTGAGGCCTACATTACTGGAAAACATAAATTGTAACAAAATAATGTACCAAATAAATAAATAAATACTGAGAGTATCTTCACCCTGAAACGTGCTGCAAATATACTTTATATTATTTTGAATGAGTAGTTTGTGAAATAACACAAATTAATCAAATAAAATTTACTTGCGCACTCCCGGATTTGAACCCGCGACCTCTTGCCAGTCGAGTGCCTTACCTAATAAAATAAAACATCAACACGTATAATCCGACATCTGCCAGGTTCCGTTATTCATTATTATTATTTATGCAAAGGTTCTTAATAAGAACAGTGTAGGTCATTAAATTATCTGATGAACACTCTATATCTTCAGTTACGGTACTGTTAAACCTTCGATTAATCTATAAGAATAATGTTCATTGCTTTAAAAACATTATATTAATCGAAACGTTGAAATTGATGCTAAATGAGTAGAAGCCGGTATTTTAAGATATTGAAATTCACAATAATTAGATGGTTGGCATCATAATTCCCGCCTGTATTTCATGAGTAGATGAATACCCTACCATATAAACTTCTGAATGTTCTTGATTTATGAAAATTTTACTAAGAAATTCTTTATTTCATTTTAATGAATGGACGATTTTATCGAGAGACGCCGTCACCCGTGAAAATAAAATAAATTTTTCGAAAAATTTCTCCAAAATTCTCTTCCGACTTTGAAATTAATTTGGCTGGGCCAGGAAAGAAAAGATTCTTGGAAGAATAGATTAAAACTTTGGCGGCCAATCCAGCCGCTTACATGAATGCCTCTCAAACAAAAACTTAACGAGGTACGAACAATTAACACGTCCCGGGGAGGATAAATGCCCTGGGGAAGGGTAAAAAAGAATAATATCGCTACTTGGTACTCCTTAGAGAAACTGTATGGTTACGTGTCTGGGTACGGTGAAACTATAGTCTGCTTAGCTTCATTCCATCGCATATAATAGTCAAAGTGCTGCAAGTAGTTAAAATGTTTTTTTTCGATATGGGCGTACAAAAATATTTCACTTGTAAATAACTTAAACCACAAAACTTAAACAAGGTGCAAATATAACGCGGCGCGTAAGTCTGAACTGTGAACGTACAACTTAAGTTGTTACTACGGCGTGCGGCGTAGTAATAGTTAAACTGGCCTTTAGCCGGGTTTTTGACCGGCTTAACTATACCAAAGTTGAACCGGTGCGTAAGAATCAATCATCATAATAAGCAAGTCAAGGGAAAAGGGACGAAGCTGTAATTGATTGCAGGTACTTTATCAATGGAATAAATAAAAATAAAATAATTATTTTCTGGTTTTTATAATTTTTGTTATAAATAATACAATTAATTAATTAATAAGAGCAATTGAACACACGACGGTTGGGTGGAAACCAGACGCAATTGTCAATTTATCCACGAACCGGTCGAGTAGTAAATCCCTATCTCTACATCCAATTAATTAACCTCCTGCAAATCGTTATAACATTATTTGAAGTTGCCTTTTTTTAATTAATAAGCTGAATTTACTTTAAAATATTCACAACAAATAAGCGCGCTTCTGGATTCAGCCCTTCATTAGATCCAGATTTGTAAAAAAATCTCCGAACTGTTCGACAGACCGCTCCGCGAAATGGGACGATAATTGAATCTGAAAACTTTTTGCGGACCCTCGGACCGGGCAGTTATTGCCCGTATTTTTATGAGGGTCATTTATTTCACCGAATTTATTTTATATTCAGGGTAGAACATATCACCCGAGAAATGAAATATAAGGAAAACATTTATCTATTATAATATTATATATAGCTGGCTTGCCACTTTTTAAAAGTACCTCAATTAAAATATTATATATAGCTCGCTTGCCACTTTTTAAAAGTACCTCAATTAAAATATTATGTATGGCAAATTTGCCACTTTTTAAATATACCTAAATTAAAATATTATATATGGCTCGCTTGCCACTTTTTAAAGTAACTCAATTAAAATATTATGTATAGCCCGCTTGCCACTTTTTAACTAAATTTAATATCATATATAGCTCGCTTGCCACTTTTTTAAAAGTACTATTATATAGCTCGCTTGCCACTTTTAAAAAATACCTAAATTTAATATTATATATATAACGCTTGCCACTTTTTAAAAGTATCTAAATTAAAAGAGGATTGGAAAGAAATCTATAGCCGGTGAAAGCTTTTATTTTTACTATTATAGACAGATATAATCTTATACCCGATAGAAAAGAGGCTTAAGAGCACAAATTTCAAATTAAAGTTGGAGTACGTCATACGCCGGTAAACTAAATTGATCGAGACAACTATACGGACAGAGGACAGGCAAAATCGTATCGAACGAATCGATATCGAACGACAAAGGAGAAGCCTAAGCATAGTGTCTAATATGATTGCTCGCTTTTGCAAATGCAGCAATACCGCTAAAAATACTGTTCAACGCATTCTGTACTAGCCTGTATACGTGTGAGACATGGTGTCACTACCGAACTTGCTCGATGGAACGAATCCGAATTCAATATGATGACGCCTGTAGAATCATATTTGGATACCGAAGATAAGGCAGCGCATCGAAAATGTTCACGGAATTAGGACTAAATGGGTTTGACGGCCTGATGAGACACCGGGTCACTGGAGCCAGGATGCGGCTATTGGCCTCCGCCAACACGTTGGTGACCGCAGTCTACCAGCACCAAACGCCACTCCTGAGTGAGCGCTGGGCCCAAGCGCACTCAAGACCACGCCCTGCATAGTTGTTAATTTATTCATCTTCATATATTTTTTCATTTTTCACATACCTATTGTACAAAAAATATGTATGTATATATGGGGCGTTTGGGATTGCACTAACCTCCCCACATCTTGGGATTCATATTCATTCACATTCACATCCACAAAATTATTATTATTATTATTAAAACATACAAAGAAATACAAAAAAATTGGTTCTTATTTATGGTTTATTATTGAGTTCGTAGGTATCTTGCCGAATCCCAGATCATTTAAATACCGTATAATACAAGGACAACATCACCTGATGCCTATAATTTAAAGATCTAGTGATTAGGATAAGAAAATTTCTTAGTGCTCCAGACCAGAGATGGCTGCCGAATTCAACAATGGGGCGCAATTGCGATTCATCAGGTAGATGTGTACTGGGTCAGCAGTTATAATAGTGTATCGTACTGTGGTAGTGTACAAATAAATAACTCATCTAGTATTTTTGATGTCAATGGTTACAAAGATTCAGGATTTAATTAGCGTAACGGGTTATACAGCTGGTAACATGGCAACGCTTTATGCTATTGCCTACTACCTTATTTGCTTCAAATATTATGAGGGGAGCTTTTAACAAATGCCAATGTTTGAGTCATCCGTAGACTAAGAGGACTGCGTGGCTTTACGATGGAATTATACCCAGCTTTGTACAAACATTACATACACATTGAAATATGAATTTCTACCTAGGGGAGACCAGGCTTAGGGCTTAATTAATATTCTATGCCTACGCAGTATTTTATATGAATAATTCTTTGGGGTTAACGGATCGATCTTTGTGAACAAACGCAATTTTTTTTAGGTTGTGTTCAAAATTGTCACAAAAGGAAAAAGGTGGCGCAAAAGTCATATCGTTGATACCTGGGTACGTAAAAAATGTGTATTTATTACTGAGGTTCTATGTGGAAATTTTCGGAAAAATTAATACATGTTTTTATCATTTTTATGCTTTCCATTCCGTTTATATTTTATCTATAAGTTTCCCACAATACCAGATTATTAGAAGTCGGTATTTTTAGTGCAGATATTTTAATTTTTTTATTTATTACATTTAAAATTATACCTAACAGTAAACTTTATAAGAAACCCGTAAAAATCGAGGGACATGTTTATTTAATGATCTATGCATCTTAATTGCATATTTAATCTTCTGCATTTTGCATTCCTAATCCTATATCATTGTAAAATATCTTAATTACAGTTAATTTGGATATTAAATTCTTACGTCATTTATAAATTGATAATTTTATGACATTTAAATTACTATCATCATTGGTTTAATTCATAGTATGTATTTGATATTTTAGCGTTTTTCCTCATATCTAATTCTGGTTTTGTCATTAAAAT
Organism: Hesperophylax magnus; assembly: GCA_026573805.1. Lineage (NCBI taxonomy): Eukaryota > Metazoa > Arthropoda > Insecta > Trichoptera > Limnephilidae > Hesperophylax > Hesperophylax magnus. The sequence goes on from JAIUSX010000052.1 coordinate 806,660, forward strand.
AGAAAAAAATATATTGTTCATGCTAAATATACGGAATAAATATAATCAAATTACCTTTCCGTTCCAATTTTTATTCATTGTTTGTTATTGAAGAAAAATAAACATTTCATTAGATTTAATGGACCACTCACTTTGTATTGTACATATCATTTGTATGAATCATATAATTTAAGGTAGCTAAAATAACATTTTATAAAATGAAAAAGAAGTGTATTAAAATATAAAATGCTGTCAGCGTTTGAAGATAATTATTCTCAAACTGACGGCTTGCAATAAAATCTCAGGTTTAATACTGATGTTAGAGATTGCGCATATAAAGAAGCGATATATGAGTACCTATTTGCGAGCGGATTATGTTCTTCTTCCTTTTAAATCGTTGTATAAAATGATCACTGTAAAATAACTAACCCGTGTTAACGGATATAATAAGTACCTACCATACATTAATATTATACACGAATAATGGGTATCTATTATTTCTAACATGTAATTAGGTTGACAGAACTAATTAAAATATAAATTCCACTTCGGTATTAGAGCTAAAATTAGAAATGATCAATTATTATTGTTAATTCGCGCATCTTTTTTTCACTATTTAACACTATAGAGCAGAATACCTGATATTTTTAAACTTGCAATGTTAATTCCATCAGGAGTTATCTCGAAAAATCTCGAAAATTTTAAATAACTTCATCTAAATGTTTGTTAAATCACAAAATTCTAAACTTGGGCGAAACCGGGTTAAAAGACCAAATTTATAAAATATTAATGTTAATATTATTGAGTGAAGGTTTTTTTAAGGCAGCACTAAACCAAACAGCGGGAAAGTGTTTCCACGTTACCAGAAAATTCTGTATTGAATAATAGCGGCTAATAAGTATGGTGCAATTTCCAAGAAGAAAACATTTCGCGTGACACACGACCACAGTGCAACATAATGTTATTGCAACCAAATCGCTACCACACAAATACGGGGTTGGAAATTGCAGTGACTCATACTAGACTTGTCGATCGCAACCCTTAACTTGACAAATCTAATAAGCTGGAGGAATCAGAGCGGTAGATACTCACGGTATCGCCCAGGAAGTCTAAGAAGAAGGTGGGGAATTACCTGGCTATTTTGATCTGTTCACCAAACACGGTTTCAGCCGTTTCAAGCAATGCTTAGATTCTGAAAGGTGGTATTGGTGACAACGATAACTTTACAGTGTCGGATCGATAGGCGTAACTACCGATGATTTTATATCGATTGATAAAGCACTATGTCAATACGATATTGACTAATTACGTGATCTATCGTCAGTAAGCAACATTCCCTAGCACGGTCAACGATTGTTGAAAAATTGCAACACAAAAAAGCCCGCTAAATCTCCTTGGCTGTCAGTTAAATTTGGGTGACTGTTCAAATACGACACTTTTTTTATAAATATTTTTATTTATTTATTTATTCAAACGCCATATAATGACTTTTAAAATACAGTGATTATCGAATTACAAACGTACAGTGATAGATATTATAATAATAGCAATAAATTAAAGAACAATTAATATGTAAACGAAAACACCATTGCAAGTGATGCAGTTATTAATATAAGTGCTGTAAGACATGCATAATTCAAAAGAAATTCAATTCAAGGTTTGTATAAGACCTGTCATAAGTCGAAGAATATACTATGATAATAGTCAGTGTATCGTTCTTTATGCAAAATGACTGGTTTATTAATGAACGAAGGCAAATTAACGAAGCTCGTAGTATTGAAAGACGTCATTTATGCGATCAATTAAATCCGTTCAAACACTTCAAAATTCAGAAACTTGTTTCATATATCTCGTATTATGGCTAAATATCTCATTGACCTCAGTTGTGAATAAAAACCTCATTAACTTCCTTTTTAATGCCAACAAGTAAATCGGACTGCCAATGCATATTTGGGTTAGTATTTTAATTCGAAATTCCAATTTTATTGATTACTGATTACTCTATTGTTGCCAGTAGGTATATATCAATAACTTTGCAATATCGGATCAATAGGCGGAACTACCGACGATTTTGTAGCGATTTAGCTAGCATGGTCGCACTATTGATACGCCAACCGATATCAGCAATGCAAATCCATATACGTTGGCAATATTGGCATTTGGCAAATGAATTAATATCAGACGGCTATGTGAAAGTAAAAAATATTAATAAATTGACAATGTCGAATTTAAATAATAACTTTAATATATGTATATTATGTTGGCAGTCCACATGTACTTTTTAACTCAAAAAAAGAGAGTTAATTAGTTCATGAAGTCTTTAGTTATGACTAACAACTTTTGTTCCTCAAAGTTGGAACAGAATCAATTGATCGCGTTTCCATCTTCGTGGATCGTGTATATGATTTCTTTCATCTTAAGGACTTGGTTCCAGTTATTTTGCATAACGAATGACATTATCCAAAAAGTCGTGCATATTGATAGTTTATCTGGCCTCGCTAAAAGCAGCGGCTTTTGTATACCGATTGTCGGAATCATATTTTGACCGTGCTGGCGAACTTCGCAACCTGACAATAGATGAAGGATTTTGTCAATATCGTATTGACACAGGGATTTATGGATCGACATAAAATGATCGGTAGTTATGCCTATCGATCTGACATTGTAAAGTTATCGATTTCACCGTGCTAGACGCCCTGGTGAATACCACCTTTCAGAATCTAAATATTGCTTGAAACGGCTTAAGCCGTGTTTGATGAACAGATCTGAATAGACAGGTACTTCCCCACCTTCTTCTTACCCATTTATTTTCGCTCCTAAATACCCTTAGCATCACGAAACAACCTAATTAGGGATGCCATATTCTAAAAATGTTTTTAAATAAAACCTGTAACTTTATTCTGTTAATTTAAATATTAAATGTAGGCATTCAATCTTAATTAAATGTACCTTCACATCGTGCTAACATGCAATGACATTCCCTCAAGTTACTACGCTTTCCCCAAACTTGACTAAACAATAAACCCATAACGTTAAACACGCAGCGCTTAACAGTAAGATGGCACTTAGGCCATAGGCTGATGGGCTACGTCGCTACGTGCCATGTAATATACATCTATGCGACATATATTATACAATATATGTGATATCTCTGTGATATTGGTTGTGTACTATCGAGTTTACGTGGCGGGTTAAGGAAGGCACCAGCCACCGGCTTCAGGCAGATAGTTATTCGATTAATTATATAGTAAATCACGTTAATACGGCCGCGGTGAGACAAGCGGCTCTTTGCTAAGGGCGGGCCTTAATCAACACGGCAATTTAACTCGCGTAATTATCGCGGGTAAGTTATCTTCTTTACGGTAGTGTCTGGCGGCTAGCGACCTTCTCTCGCTATATGAACTCCTGGTAAGTACGTATATTGACAATTCGAGTTTAGTTTACGATCAAACTGTCGCTGATATTATGATTAATAATAAAACTTGATTTATGTTTTATCTTGGTAAGTAGTCGTATTTTTCAATTAACAGTTTTATGGTAGGCAAGCAATTGGGCGTTTTGGACACACCCGGTTGTTTTATATAAATTTCTTTACACTTAATGTTATCTAGTATCTTTGTGTTCCTCACTTTATTTACACAAAGATGCCAACCGGTTTCAGGACAACAGCACATTCGTCAAGGTGGTTATAGACTTCTATCTCCCCTCATTGTACCAAAACTGGTTGGTGTGATCGCATACATAATTTATAGTGTTTAATTTGATAATGTTCCACCACAAGGTAACTATTTTTAAAAAATCGCCTTTTATTATGAATTCGGTTTGAGTTAGAACAGCTTTTAATGTATCTATAAAGATTTACCAGTAAGTAGTAAGCACAGCAAAAACTTACGTGCAAAAAAAGTTATTAAAGAAAAGACGTGTTCCCTTTAATATTGGTAGAATGCAAAATAAATACGAGTTATGTAAATAAATGGAAATTCACACTTTAAACTTTCTTATTTTTATAGTGATCTCTCTCCAAACCCATTGTCTTCTCTTTAAGATTAAAAAATACTATAATATTATTAAAATAAACACAAATTAAAAATATGTACATTTATACAACGCGGTTCAGTTGTATAGTGAACGAAGTATTTTTCAATGAAGAAACACCACAAATTAAATAAGAAAATATTGATAAGCTTAGTGATAATATTGACATTGATGAAAGCCTTACTGCAGAACAACAATTTTTTCTTCGAATGAAGAAAACTATTTGAGATTAGCTCCAGGACAATAAAACATCTCACCAAGTTTAATCGTCGATGAGCCTTCCCCGCACAGAGTTTTGACGGCCGGGCGGAAAGAACCAACGAGTCACGAGGCTGGCCAAATGAAGCATCGTTCCGTGCAAGCCCGTCTTGTCAGGCTTGTTACTTAAAAGTCAGTTTTACCCCCCCACAGGTGCGCCGGAAGGTTTTTCAAAACGTTTTTTGAACGTTAAAGACTGTTCATTGATGGATGATCAACACATCCAGTGTCCAGTACTGTATAGTATTACATTAGCCAGACGTGACTATTAGACTATGCTACCCAGGCAAGGTCTAACAATACCATATAATTTTATTTGCTAATAGCATGGCCAGCAATTTTTTAGTGTTTGTCTATTAGTAATCTTTTGGTTCATGCCAGCTAGTTCTGTTTTGCTGGTCACTTTTAAATATTACATTCAGTGCGTACTTGTTTGAAATATATAACTCGGTAAAAATCAGGATATTCCATATGGTAGTCGTATTATATTGAACATGCTGATTGCTAGCGAAATTTATAACTCGCTAGCAATCAGGGTGTTCCATATAGTACTCGTATTATATTGAACATGCTGATTGCTAGCGAAATGTATAACTCGCTAGCAATCAGGATGTTCAATATAATACGAGTACGAGTTGTGTTCGGAATTAGATGGCTTGGACAAATATGGCTTCCGAACTCAGTAATTAACTTCATTATTTGTTGTTAAAAATCTGTCTTGTTTTACAATTAAACCGTATTATTATGTAATGTATAATCTTTGTAATTAACAGAGTGGTAAATACTCAAAAAAATACTACTCGAAATCGAAACGTTGCTTGAAATAGCTTAAGCCGTGCTTAGTGAACAGATCCCAATAGCCTAGCACGTCACAAACATCCCTTCCCATCAGCTTTGAAAAAATTCTCCATTTGGGATGCCATAGTTTAACTCACAGTTGGGACGTGGGTCGCTTGATTTAATCAAAATAAAAAAAAAACTACCCTTTAAAAATCAATATTTTTTGCTATCGGTATTTTTAGACTGCCTTTGTGAGAGTATTGTACCTAATACTACGCGTTATATCATAATCCGCATAACATTTAGGAATAATACTCTCATAAATTAAATCTCATTCCAGGAAATTTCTATTTTGAATACCTTTGACAGAAAGATCATGTAAGTATTAAATAGAATTTATTATAATTATATGTGTGTCCCATGAATGAACTTGCCATTTACAATAAACCATTGATAATTACGCTACAAAACTCAATAATGATTACGTTAGTGAGCCTGCGATATCTTTCTAGTGGATTGCTTACCCAGGGAAATGTGAAATGTTGAAAAAATATTCCGTATCTAATTGGTAATAACCGAATTCGAAATAAATGTCAAATTAATTGAAATTGAAATTAAAGGAGAAAATCGAAACCAGAATTTCACCATACGGAATAAATTCGGTTTAGGGGAGTCACTCGAATAACCGAAATTGAACTTGATTTAGACTAATTTAGGGCTGGGGAATCCGAATCTGAAACACTTTTCTTTTTTTGGTTGGCACTACTGAAATGTCAAAAATAGTTGTTAATTTGATTCTTTTTAATTGATATTTGATAAATAAAACATGGTTTCTATGTATCGCGTACAAAATTTCAAGACCCTATAACTCAGTTAATAGTGCCGACCCCCACCTAATTCTTACAGATTCGGATTCCCCAGCCCTAAATTAGTCTAAATCGAGTTCAATTTCGGTTATTCAAGTGACTCCCCTAAACCGAATTTTACCCCACCATACAGTTAAAAAGTTAGACAAGTTTTGTACAATACAATTAGACAGATTACGAACGTTTAGTAGAAGACATTCCGTGTATCTATTTTTGTCATATTTTTACCTACGTGATGCGAGAACGTAGCCGTAACGGTTAACAGATTATCGGTTATATCGGGGAGATATAAGGTTATTTCTAAGGGATGAATTTTGGCCTATATTTCTTTTCAGTTTTATATCATCAAATTAAATTTAAAGGTATTGGGACACATGCGACAAATGAATAAGTCTTTCAAGTATTTCTTAATTTAGAATTGTCAGAAGATAAGAAATGTCAAAATTCACGTTGGTTTGAAATTGGAGCTCCGATTTAAATGAAGAAGTGAATATCGAATTATTTCCCTTTCATCACAGTACTTTCTTTGCGGAAAACATTGTACAGTACACGAAAGGGTGGACATATTGAAAAATAAATAAAATAACAACGGAGACTCCTTAATTCTTTTATTCTCTTAATCCTAATTCTTCCAAAGAAATTTTCTGATCAATTCGGGGTAATGAAATTTTTTCAAATAATTTTAACGCGTGCCCTGATATTATATTTTTTACCCTTGCCCTAGATACTGTGGTTAATTTTTGAATATTTGATTGCACAATAATGTGGTTTGTTAATGTTATGTGGTATGTTTTTCGCCACTCAGCGTATCGTAAACATTTCAACAACTAGGTACAAGACGCGATGCCTTGGGAACAGTCGAGTACATAATACCTACAATACCTGACATAAATATCAACATATTTCGCCAATTCAATAGGTACTACTTTTTCGTGCCATCGCCGCAAGGGCGCTCTTGTCAAATTCTCATGTCAATGTCCAAAGCATTTGAAAACCTTGGTTAGTAAAAAATAGATTTCCAAATAATCAGGAAATATTAAATTTATTATTACAACCATATTAAACATCAAATCGAAATATCTGAAGATGGAACATTTATGAACAAATATAATTATTTATATGAAGATAGCTTCATTAATACAATTATATATTAATTTATATATTCATTAGTCACGACAGCTATTACACATTGTTTTTAAGACCAATCGAAGGTAATAATTAATTTAATTTAGATAGAAAATATAAAGTAAAAAAACTTCTAAAACATAATGAAAAAAAAAACATTATAGAAAATAGATCTACGGATATTCGATTGAAATATTTCCAGGTAGATAAGGAATAATTTTGCCTTTTGAGATTTAAGATAATTTCTTAGTCAACATAATTATTTTTTTAGCTAAAAAATTATTTTTTTTGTTATTTGTTTTTGGGGTGTTATGCCGTGTTGCGCTAAATCCTTCTTTAGCCAACTTTTCGGACAGCATTGCAGTGTCCATCATCAGGGCAGATGTGTTATTTGAGGTTGTGGTGAAATGTGAGCTTATGTATGAGGTTGTGATACCGTGTTGCCAGCTCCAACCCTCTGAGCTAACATTAACGTATCATTTTTTATTTAAAGTGGTTTTCTTCGTTTAGCTCTGGTGTAGCCGTCAATTACCGGATACCAAGAACTATTGAGCTTAGCTCCATCGTCTCTATTAATGTTTACGGGATTTTTATGGATTTCAATGGCCTCCGTAATCAGCCGTGCTCTATAAGTTTTGGGTCTCCCCAGGACTTCAGGAACAAATCCAAAGTAATGCCCGGTGTCAATCAAATGCTCGGCAATTGCCGACTTGTCAGGGTGGCCGAGTTTACAAGCTCTGAAGTGTTCTGAGATCCTTATGGAGATAGTCCGCTCTGTCTGGCCTACATAGACCTTGTCACATCCGGAACAGCTGAGTTTATACACTCCATCTGTTTCCAGAGGAAACTTAGTCTTTGCAGACCTCAGTAAGTCCTGTATCTTTGTCGTTGTTCCGAAGACTGTCTTGATACTCTCCTTTCTCAATAGCCTGGCAATTTTGTCTGTCACATTGTGCACATAAGGCAGGAAGGCATAGCCTTTCGACTCTTGTTCAATTCTGTCTTCGTTTGGTGCAGATTTGGCTCTTATGATTTGCCTTGTCTGACTTGCTGGGTAACCGTTACGCTCCAGTGCATCGGTCAGCTTCGTAAGTTCCGCTCCGATTTTATGTTCTTCACATATTTTGGTCGCTCGGGTCACCAATGTATGGATAAGTCCTCTTTTCTGCGCTGGATGGTGGTGCGAATCAGCGTGTAAGTACCGATTCGTATGGGTTGGTTTCCTATATACGGTATGCCCTAGGCCTAGGCTACCATCGTGTTTTCGCATCACCTCCACATCTAAAAAAGGCAGGATTTTATCTTCGTTTTCCACTTCCACTGTGAATTTAATTTTGCTGTGGAGAGAAATAAGATGGTCCAGGAATTCGTTTAGTTTCTCCGTTCCATGAGGCCAAATGGCGAAGACATCGTCGACGTAGCGCCACCATACTTCAGGGACAGCTGAAGCTGTGTCGAGTGCCACTTCTTCAAACTTCTCCATAAAAAAGTTGGCTAGTACTGGCGACAACGGACTGCCCATCGCAACTCCCTCCAATTACTCAAACAGTTCACGCTGAAACGCAAAGTATCCCGTTTTGAGGCAGTGTTCAAAAAGTTTGCAAATGTCTTCCTCATATATCTCCCTGAGCATTGTCATGGAGTCTTCTAGAGGCACATTTGTGAAAAGAGACACGACGTCAAAGCTGACCAGAATATCTCCTTCCTCAGTCTTAACTTTCTTGAGCTTACTAATCAGATCTGTTGAATCCTTAATCCACGATTCGGTATTTCCAGTTTGCATCTGCAGTAATCTCGAGAGGTGTTGGGAAAGTTTGTATGTAGGAGCACCAATAGCGCTGACAATCGTTCTCATTAGGATTTCATTTTTATGTATTTTTGGGAGACCGTACAGGGCAGGAGTTCTAGAGGCTTTTACAAAAAGCTTAGACCAATCCTCTTTCCTGATGCTAGAAGCTTTGACTAGTTCCCTTGTCTTTATGTAGCTTATAAGAAATTTTATTATATAAGAAAAAAAACTTCGTGTCGTTTGTTCAATACTTTTCATATTTTCATAAAGGTAGATTTAACTACAACACGAGTTTTGGAATAATTTGATTAGTTTGACTGAAAACGTGATAAAAAACAATTGAGAAAAAATATTAAATAACTTGTAAGGAAAACACCGAAAAAACATGTATTCAAACTAACTAACTTTAACACTACACGAAGAAAAAAATACTCGGGAAAGAGAAAATTATGGGACGTTGAGAGTTTTATGGTCATAGATACAGTCTGCCAAATCTAAAAAACATTTCCAATTCACGATGTTATATGATATGATTTTGTTTGAATCAACAATGTTTTTGAGATATGGCAGATCGAAATCGGGGAGAATCTGAATTGACGATTTAGATCATTAGTCTCTGCAATTAATGACTTGTTATTAAATAAAAATGTGTACAAGCATTATTATATTAAAAGAAAAAATATATACTTCAACAAGGAGGTCCTATCCACAACTCATGCCTTTCTGTTTAAAATCAATAACTTTATGTGTAAATTTTAGTAGCCATCTGCTCTGTATAATAGACCCATACATTTACGAGTACGCGGTAGAAGCCGTATATTTTCTGAAAATTCTACGCTACGGCTATAAGTAAAATAAATAATTTAGAATTATTCGAAAAAGATGCGAAGAGTTTCTCACATCGAGTACTAGGCTTAAAACCTTCTGTATAATGCCGTCGTTGAAAGTGACTTTCAAAAAGCGAGGGGTGTGTTGGGGTGATAAAAACTAGCGATACATAAAGCGTACTCTGGGCTGGGGTAAGGGATGATTGTTCCTATCACACTTCTGCTACTCTGGGACCACGGGGATATTTTCAAGGCAGCGTGGTTAGAGGTTACTTTTATAGTGTCGCAAAAGGCTTATGAGAGATTATTATTGTCACAAGATAAAATATAATATAAACTACCCATTCTGAACTCTATTATTTGCCTTAATTATTACAATATTAAGTAGAAGTAATTCTTTTTGGGAAACAACTATCCGAGGCGGTTGGTCAACTTCTGTACTCTGTGGTCCGTAGAGTAAAGAGATAATCGTGTTTTTAGCGATCCGATTTGTGCGTATGACGTACTTTAATAATGAATGTTTTGTACATAATATTTCGTGAGTAGGTTTGATCTTTATTTTTTGAAGTTACCCACTTGATGAAAATGAAATGTTATGGGGTATGGAAGAGATCATTATATAGATGGGAACCGTAGAAAAAAACATTTTTTTAAAATATTTCTCTGAATTTCGATTTCATTTACTCGATTGAATGAAAAAAATAATTAATTAATGAATAAATGAAATGGAATCTTGAAAGTGGAAATTAACCCACTCTCTAACATCCGATCGAGCTGCAGCTCGGCAGATAGGCAGATAGACTGTTGTCGATGACAACAAGTCTACAATATACACGCGGAATGTAAGCATTTCTCAGAAATTTTATAACTTTATGTTTAAAAATTTACAGCAGTTAATACGAAATACGAAAAAATCTCACTGCTCACTCCCTGGGTTAGTCAGTCAGTCAGTCAGTCCCCGGGGAGGGAGGTTCAATCCTCACTCAAAACATTTTCATGACATTAGAGGAAATTTTTTTGTGAGATGGTGAGTGATGAGTGGTAATTATTTAAAAAAATATTCTAAATATAATGAAATACAAAATAAATAAATAATATTTTGTGTCGAAATTTGAAATTTATATACGTTTGGCAGGGTGAAATAATTACCAGTATTGCCAAATAATATTTTTATTATTCTTAAATCGTGAAAAATCGATTTCTTTAATGGACTGTATTTTATAATTTGAAATGCAAATAAATGTAGTAGCATATATCCGTACTATGTATTTTCTACACTTTTTGATTGAAAAATACTAAAGGCTAAAAAATTATTAGAAGCAATAATTATTAGGCTGAAACACAAACATGTCGGCGAGAAAACCGAGTCGGCGGCATTTATTTTTTTCTCAGAAGATTTTTAAAATTTACGTTTGTGTTTCAGGCTAGTAATTATTGTTTATAATAATTTGTTTTCCTTTGTGCTTTGCGTAAAAAAAACATGTCTTGTAAACACAAGTTTTCTTAAAATTTAGTAAAAAGATCAAAATAATATTATTTAGTTTGGTCAAGTATTTTGGCCTCAAATCCAAATTTAAGTTTTGTATGAAAAAGGCCGCCCAGCTGCCCCTCTTAACCATAAGTTAATGTCACGGAGATAATGAAAACGAAAATAATTGGTATTAGGTACTTAACAAACTATTCATAAAATTGTATACTATTACAGAGTTCTAAATTTTTAATTCAATATTTCTTTGATTATCATCAAATCGTGACCTTGTATACATGTGTAATAGTTATGTATTGTACGCGGAATTCAGGGCCCAGTTATATTCTTGTATAATGATTCCAAGGCTGATAATGAAGATTTATATTATTAGTGTGAATTTACATGAAACTGTGCCAAAACTAAGTAATGAAACCGTCATAAAGACTTGTGTTAAGTATGTAAAACTCGTTAAAACAGTCTAGTCAATTATACATTATTTTTGACATCTCACTAATGTATTATAACACGTGTTATTCTTTTATTGACGTACGACTGACCATAGATAAATAATCAGTCAAAAAAAATAATGTAAATTTTGAACGCCTTGATCTATATTAACAATATCATATATTTTGCCAATATACAAAAATGTACTACATACTATATTTTAACGTTCTCTGTGACAGCATTATACGTTTTTTTGGCTCCGGACGTGAGTTCGAAACGCGCCGTCCAAAAATAATTTGAAATTAAAACTTATGGGATAATCCACATGTTAATTTTTTATTCTATATTTGCACCTAGTTCTAGATTTGAAAATTCTCTGAGAATCGCTCAAAAGTCCACCAATCATAATCAAAACGTTGCTTTAAGGTGAAATTACTATTTTCAATTGATCTTTACTTTTAATTGGTTTACATTATGAATGTAAAAAAATATGACTTGGAGAGATTGAAAATTTTCTATTGTTTTGCTTAAGTATCATTAAAATAAATTTGATAGTTAAATTATAAAAAATATATAAATTACAAAAAAGGGGTATTTTTTTTATCAGAAATCTATAAACGTAAATAACAAAAAAAACTACAATTACAAATACAATTTTATGTCTAAGACAGTTTCCCCTTATAACCTTTTTTTCTTTCTTTAATAATGGTCTCTCACCAGAGCGATAGGTACACAGTAGGTTTTAGCAGTAGGTACTTTCGGTTCTAAATCTTTTTTGGAATAAGTTCTATTTTTGGTTTAAAACCCGTGTGTTGGAAAACTTTATTAATTTGTGTGTGATCACTTGGGAGTGAACCCGAAACATACAGGCTCAGTACAAACGAATTTACCGATCTGCAACGGCCATGACTACTAGTAATACATCGGTTCTGATAAAAATAACCGAATTACAAAGTATCTGAAAGTAAAATGATCCTCATCGCCATTAGGTTAGGAAAAACTATCGTTTGGCATTTCCATTTATTGAATCGTAGAAATACGCGAGTTATTTCATCGCAATAGGTATAAAGGTACAGCTTGAAAGCCCTTTGAAAGTCAATGGGACTATTTGAGAATATATTCGCACAGTAGTTCGTCCCAAGAATGTACAAATTGTACTTTTATTGGGCGGAAAATTCTTTCAAATGTAGATATTATTTGTGTATATTGTCAAACGATAAAGGTATGTTGGTATTTCCGTACAATACAGCAGGTTCTGCTAGCTTTTATTACAATATAGCAAGCTATATAGCCAGTATTAAGGTTTATGACCAAACATCAAACAGTTAATTTAGCATAAAATTCTAATTTCCCAACTATTGTTTGTAACTACACTGAGCCAAATTGAATTAGAGCGCGTCAAATTTCATAATTCAAATTTTATTAGTAACTTAATTATGCTAACTGTTAAATATTGAATATCTCAGTGATGCAATACACCATTATAATTAGTTGACATACCTTGTTAGAGTGAAATAATAACATTGAAAATAATAATTATATTTTGGGTCGAATTAGACTGGAGAGAAAAAATTAATTTAATGTATAAAAAATATCTAAAGACATAGCGAACAGTACGCCGCCATCTTGATAAAAGGTTTGAATGGGTTTTTTTTTAAACAATGAATACCGTTAGATATATATTATATTTAATGTGTATTTTTCTGATTATGATTATCGTACTAAAACATGTTATTTTTATTCAGAATTATTGATTTCGAAAACGATCTGAAACCGCATATTCGGTTCCAATTGGTAACATGACAAAACACTTTCTAGTAAGTAGGTAAGCAGTCACCAACGTTGCCCAGCGTGACGTCAACGCCGCCATATTCACGAATAAAAACGAACGTGTTGTTTTGGCGGCAAATCGAAAATGTCACATTTTAAATCGTTATAGAAAATTTATTCGTCAACATAAAAATAAAATAAATTTCCTTCGCTTATTTAATTTAAATGAAAAAATATTTCGTGAATTTTTAAAATTTAAAAAAAAATTATTTTATTGAATCAATAGTTAATACATATCAACAAACAAGTCCTGCTAAGCCAATTGAATTGGCTTCTCAACAGGTGCTTAAAGTTTAGTTACATATACATTTTAGAAGTTGTAATTTAAATCTTATATCTACAGATTCAACATTTTTTCATACAATTTTTCATACATATTAAAGTAAATATTTTTTTTCCGATAGCCAATTTTTCACCATATATTTAACCTTATTCATAGACATTGCTTTATAGTGTCAGGTAATAAATTAAATATCTTCGGTATGTTGTACTCAATAAGAAAAAGAGTGAAAATAATTTGGTCTAAAAATGATCACATGCTCTTCCTAGGTAAATAAATCTTTAAAACGTACTTTACTATGGGAGTGGTTTAAAATTATTGTCGTATCACTCGTTCCGTCCTTTCTGACTGCCGACGAGTGTGCATTGTATTACCAATAAAATGTTGGCTGGTCTCTCACTGAAGACATAAAATCCCCTGCATACAGTGATGCATATTTCACAGCGTGACATCATGCTTACTATTTGATGGGAAAAGCAATGTCGTAGAATTGTGAAGCTTCATAGAGATTTGCTATAGGCATACTACAAGTAAATGAGTTTTTACTTACTTTTTGTAGTAATTGCTAATAATAATAAAAAAATAATAATATAATAAATAATAAAAATATCTGTAAATTTGTTTTTTACCTCCCGGTTCCGATTCAAGATGGTTACCTTATTAGATACTACCCTTTTAACCTGCCAGAGTTCGCATTTCAGTTCATCTCAACGTGATTCCTGCTACGAGTTATCAAATCAGAATAATCAATATTATGGTACCTACCGGCCTGAAGAAAGTTTGCAAAAGGAATTGTCATTGAGATGGTGACATTTTTTTGAACATGTTGCATAATTCCTTTTTTAAATAAAAATAATGTAATGTAAAATACTTAGGTTTATAATTAAGTGGATACGTATTAAGGTACCTACGTACATTACCTATTTAGGTTTTTGATTTATAAGAGAAAATTAAAATCATACCTTTTTGTACGCGAGGTATACTGTTATAAATACAGAACTACTCGTTATACGTATGTATTATGCAAGATATGATAATTTAAACATTAGTACATACATACATTTATTTATTTATTTTATTGATACATGATTTAGAGAGTACACGTGGTTTTTTGTGATATTTCACCCTCCATGCTAGGGATGACCCTGTGCTATGGCGGGTGAATCTTCCAGTTTGCAGACATAGAATCTATACATTACTATAATATAAAAAAGAAAAATAAGAAAAATGTAGTAAAGCTAATTTGGGTTGCAAGAAGATAATGGAGAAGTTAGAGAATTATAAGAAGATGAAAAATATGAGAAATTATTAGTATATAGATCAACTAATTAATTATGTACATACTATGTCTGAAAGGTGATTAAATTGAATGAATTAAATTCACATTTATCTTTCATTTGTATCATATAACAATGTTCTAAAGATTTGTTTTGAAACCTAGAACCTAGATAGTGTCTTGGATAAACATGTCCAATTTTTATTAATATGGTATACCTATTGACTTTTTATAAAAGTCTAAATAAATATCGAATTTTTTTATGATTATTAGACTATTATTAATCTAAGATCTAGAAACTTAAATCTATGATTTAGGTTATAAAATCATATAGTTGATTATTATTGAAGGTCGAGCATTTCATGACTAACTAGGCGAGCCTGTTTTCAGGCATTACTTTGAGCTATTTGCTTGTGAGCCAAAAATGAATTATGTCTTTGGTTGCTCCTTGTTTCAGTGTGGGGAATAATACTAAACCTATGTAGAATAGTTGCTATAAGTTTCGGTATTACAATGGAAGATGCTCTGAGGAACTAGCGTCGTTGATCCCTTCGGCACCGGTGCGTAGTCGGGATACACGCCAAACACGAGCCCAACATTTGTACACGGTTGACATTTGTCACATGAGAACGGGTCGCTTCTACGATTCGTTCTTAAGTTCAACAGCTCGGCTGTAGAACGAACTGCCAGCCTCTGTGTTTCCTCCCTCCTACAACATGGGACTCTTCAAGACCCATGTTCACTCCTTCCTCTCCACAAAAAGACCCTCCAGACAGCATCCCCAAAGATGACATAGGCCATGAGGGAAATTATTTTCTTCAGGGCCTCCTGTGTGGAGTTAATATAAAAAAAATTGGATAGGACATAGATATTTACATATTCTGATGTTCTGTAGTTGTATGAAGCATAGTGAAGTGAAAAATAAAGAAAATGGAATTTTTCAGTAATTCTAAACAATCTCATAGTTGAATCTTGATTTATCCCATTCTATGGAGATATTTCAAATGCAGATGCGTTTTCGAGGATAACGATGATAAAGAAATGGTATTTAATTTGTGTTATTGTGAAATTTGTACCCCTTGTCGATGATCAGTCACACCGAAATTCGTCCTTACACCGATTTCAAAAAACATGATCTTTTTGAGAACGGATTATTAAAATGTTAAAAAAATATTTCGACCAGGAAATGAAATTTTCATAATTACAAAAAATGCCGTTTATTAATAATTTATTTTTATTTACCAATCCGCATATTTAGTCCTATTTCCCCATATATAATAGTTTATAAAGTGTCGTGTATTTGCTATAGATTAAGATAATCCGTTTAATAAAAGCATTTCTTTAAATGCCCAAGTTAACTTTTCGTGTGCCAAGGTTGTCTATATCTTGAACTTTGACTTTTTGCAAGCAAAACCTTTTTGTCTAAGTCAAGCTAACATATTTTTCCTCCGAGGTCGGTTATATGGGCTTAAAAAATTTCCTGACGGCCGTCACTTATGTATAATGAATAGTAGAATTTTCGGAACCCTTTTTCGTAATATCAAAGGCAAAAACAAAAGGCTATTTGTAAAGTTAATGCTTTTATTTTGGTAAAATGCTCTGATCCCACCCAATTTTTTGAAAACAATTGTGGACTGAAGATAAATTTATTGAGACAGGTTGATTTTTTAAAGCAAGCCTCGTTATTTTTCAATGCTATGTGGAGGATCTTCTTAGGGTGAAAAGTGAGATTTAGACATGAAGAGGTCTGTGTAACATCTTATGTCTAATGTCTCATATAAATGAAGAAAAACAAATGCTAAATTATTCAACAAAACCAGTTAGCATAAGAACTACTTGTTCTTAAGTGGCAAATGTCAACAGTGATGAGCTCATGCACATCATTATATAAAACCGAAACTCATTATGTTTTCCGATTTATTAACATTTTTTTTCAATTACCGCCTTTATACGCTTTATCGACATTATTTTATCTCATCTCAGTTTTATTTTATTTCAATTTATTATTTCATGTTTTCTATTTATTGAATTTTATTAAATTATAAAATGGAGGCCTAAGCAACCAGTGAGGCCCATATTACCAATTTATGTTTTAAATATATAAAGCTATTGCATCTAATAAAACAAAACGACTTTGTATATGTTTCGGTGGCTTGGCTATATCTTCTTCGTTGCTACACAATAATAGGGTATCGATTCTCCAATCCAGGCCGCTCGCAATCGCCGTCGAAAGTATATACATTGCTCTACATTCTTATTACTGAGTCTCGTGGAAGGTACATACATTGGTCAAACGTGAAAAGTCGTTCCACTCGAACAACGAGTGGGTCAAACTACTCGTTGTTCGAGTGAAATGACTTCGCCGAGAATCGAGGCCCTGGAGGGATGTGGAGTGCGATCATCCACGCGAAGAAAATGTTGTAAATGTTACGGTGATTGCCAGTTGCACCGTATGAAATAAAGATAATAATATTCCTAAACAATTTCTTTTTTAAATATTGGTTGAATCTGCAGGTGACGTATATATCCAATCTCATATTGGATTCGCACAGAGAGATTCCTTCTCCCTTCAGTGCCCTATTCCTCCGTTGAATTTCTAATTTCCTTCCACTTAGACGGCCCTTTGAAGACTTCTCAGTTTCTAGTTATGAGAAATGAGATTTTCCTTTCTAACCTGATCTTGAAGTTGTATTGAAAATGGTAAATCAAAAGGATAAGCTAACTCCTTATAAAAAATCTACAAGTATGTATTGTATTTTAAAGACATGAAGAAATTATAATAAAAACATGTTGCAATATGAATAAAATAAACTCTCAGTAAGCTGTTTACTAGTGCTACTAGAAGAACAACATTACGAGTATAATAAAATATACTTACGTTATTCTACTGAAAGGTTGTGAAATAGTCCCTTATTCTGCTGCGTAAAAAAGACGATATAATTTATATGGGGTAGTGCTTATGGTTACTATTGTAATAAAGACGTATTTTTTAATGTTTGTGGATTATCGCTCTCTCTTATCGGCTTGAGATGTGGGATAGCGCCCTAAAACCGGGCCGTATTAACATGAAATGATCTGCTGTATTCAGTTGTAATATAAGTTCTTCATCTCCTTTCGTGGGGTGGAACGACTGGGAGGATATTTGTGAAATATAGAAATAGGAGTCAAGAACTGTATGTAGTGCTACGAAGTTATCTTTTTTGTAGTTGGAAAATGTTCCAATCCCCAGCCTCTTAAAAGAGGTTCCCAATTAAATTCATCAAATTGACCTGGTTTCTTCTTTAGAAAGAAAAAATCGTGGCACGAAATATTTAACAAGATGGTAATTACATCTGACGGTAAAGAAATTAAAATTTTCAAAGGAAATTCGCTTGGTTAGCTTGATTTGGGATTTTATAATAGGTACGTATGTACTTACCTAAAGTAATTTAGCGAAGCTCCCCTGCAAATGTGTATGTCAACGTCGCGTCGGTTTGGACTTGACGTAGCCAACAAGATAAACTTGCGTAAATTATCTCGTGGTTTGATGTTTAGAGTTTAACGCAATGTTGGATCCTGAGATACATCTTGGACCGAAATTACTTTTATTTTTAAGTAGTTTTATCATTCGTCTTCATCTGCGATTAAGTTTCTTGTATATATTCATTTGATTTTTTCTAGATTAGATTAATTTCAATGAAAAACCCCGGAAAAAAGGAAATATCAGAACCAACATATTTATTTAAGGATAACTTAGTTGAAATACTCAGCATTGATCGAACTTTATTTTTCTTGGGTTTGAAAAGGAAACGGAATAGTTTGTTGAAATCTCTTGTAGACAGTGACAATCCTCTTGTTTTGAAGGTCATATATAAAAATTTATCTCGAAATATAATTAGATCATAAAAAAACATTCTTTTTTATATTCAAGAGACGTAACTACTTGCTTAACCAGTGGTCCCTGATATTATTTTGACTACAAAATGTTAATAATTCCATTTTTAAATTTTGTAATTTTTTTCCAAAAACGAAAAAAAGTAATATTCTTTTACATTCTCACTCTGCCGAATAAACGCCCAACCACCCATCCCTAACTCTAATAGTACAATACTGTTTTTATTTAATGTTTTTAGTTTAAAAAAAAAGTTATCACTGTAGACCAAAATGTTGTCTATATTTTTACCAGTGGCGGCTCATGACTTTTGGATGTGCTAGTGCTAATATTACAAAAATGGCATTCTTGATGCTGTTATAGCTCAAAATTACTTTATTTTTGAAAATTCGGCCAAACTAAAATTTCGACATAAGCCGCCACTGATTTTTACCATAAATAACCTTAGGAATTACTGGTTAAAGAAAGTCAGGTATATGCATATAGGATGTGACATTGTGAACTAAAAATAGTTAAATAGTAAATAGTTCCGTTGACTTTGAAATTCGAGGGAGAACAAATGAATTAATAACATGACCTCATACATAACTTACCGTTTTAGTGAGACCCGTTAACAGATTATCTGCTTTACAGTAAAGATGGTGGAACTGATTTGCCCCTAACCAAGGGTAGGGGAATGGAAAATAAGGAATTTTATTTTAATAACCAACCTTTGGGATTGGTTATCTGCGGTAGCGGAGATTACATTACGTGTTTTTTTACGGTGCTTAGCTTATAAGATACATAAGAAGAAATAAGACATACCTACATCCAAATTCCTAAAATCGATAACTTCTCCCAAATATTGTAGCCCTTACTCTTAAAAACGAATACAATATTCAATGATTATTGAATTTGTATCTCGACGGGCTCAATTTTGAAAAACTGTTTAAATAACTTGATTCTGTTGGTATTTACTGTATAAATACATTTTGCCATAGTGGTATTTTAAAAAGCATTTCAATTAATGGAATAATTATTTTAAAATTCTCACCTTGCATCTTCGCGAAATGAATAATTGTTTATATTTTGTAATCTTTGTTAACCTACAAAACATATAGGTATTCAAAAATAAAATAATTTTCTAATTAAAGTTGCCCCCTTTAAAAATAACAGAAATCTTAGACAAACGTTAATACTTCCTACTCTACTAAATTTTATAACTCATTACCAGAAAAAATTAGAAACATGAATTCAAATAAAAAAGAATTTAAAAGCCATCTTGAAAAGTATTCTGAACACTTGAACTGAATCATATCAAATTTAAACCAATATAATAACACAGCCCATACACGCAAGCTTATTTATGGGGTACATCAAATACACATAAATAATAAGCGTATTATATTTATTTGTAATTCGTGTATCTTTTTGTTATAATAAAAAAAAAATTTCAAATACTTGTAATGTGAGGACTTGTAATTCTATAGCCCATTTCTAGCCCAAATCAAGTTGCGTGGAGCGGGGAGGGGGCATGACCGAATGAATGAATGATAATACATACATGCAACTTGCATTTTAATATCACTGTTTAGTCTGAGAAAAAAATCTACTTACGAATAATTGGTCCTTTTAACATATAAAAATTCCAAATTGTGTAAACAAAACTTCGGGCTTGTTTCCAAAATTGAATATTTTGTTGCACTATATATACATGCGTAATAATTTACCCACCTCACTCATTCTTAGCATATTAAGCAATCAGATTTGAAGGCTGTTCGGTTAAAAACGAACGTTCGGATGTTTATCAATTTGGAAATCCATTGTGAATCCCATTTTTAGAATAATGAACGGTAAGGTTGGGTGATACGGATTCAATTTAGTGCAGATCACCACAGCCATCTTAGCAAATCTGAAGAACATACAAATTTTTGGCTATCGTACATTCTTCACCCGGAGTTACCCGGACTTCACGCAGCGTTTTCGAAATCAGATGAAGACAGTAATATTCTCCTTATTTCATCAAAAGTATCAGAATTCTATTTTAAGGGATGGGAAAAAAATGGGGTGGTTTTTAGAAATCTCATGTCGACAGTCAAATGTGCACAAAGTCATCAATGTTGCAATAAAACTGTAGTTTGTACATAAACGTAGTCACGCCACCTTAGAAATAATGCCTAATAATAAAAGATGGACAGAAAAAGAGCATACATGCAATCGGCGTTTTAGCTGAAAAAAAATCAAAGTTACCCTAGTTGTTACCTTTCAAATGATTTACTATTTCTTGTTGTGAACCTACAATAATATAATTATTCAATCATTGACAGAACATTAGCTTCAACAAGTTATCCGTAATAAAAATTAAAAAGTATTGTATATTTTATCTCCTAAATTATCAAAACTACGCAATACTAACAGTGAAAAAAAATTAAATCAAAATATCAGTTTATAATAATAAAATGCTTCAATATTCTACAGAATCAATTACTTCTCAAGCTTTCATCCCCGACCCAGTTGCGGTTTTATTTATGGAGCGTGTGTGCAGTGAACTCCCAAACAGCAACAAATACGAAAAACGTTAATTATAATATTACTACAATTTGTACTCATAAATGCACACGGTGTGAAAATACGTTCATAGGAGCGTGATCCGGAACGCACCTATTGAAAGATAATTCCTGTAAAATATTTCATACGAACAATATTCTGATTTGTAGGCTAAGAGTACGTACCTCTCTATCTCCAGGGCCAAAACATTCATATTTTGTCAACGCACCGTCCACCATACAATTGGCCAGAAGACTAGCAGTTAAAAACGCGCTCCGCGGCTTTTTTGCTGCTAGGCCCTACGGGCGGCACTTGGTTGGACTTCGCCCAGTTTAAGTGATACTAACAACAGTTATATTTAACGGGTATATTTATTTATTTATTGTTTGTTTGTTTGTAAATTTTACATAATACAATTAATGAACTTAAAATGTCCAACTAGGCGATTGCCCGTTTTAGGACATTCTAATATGATAATGTTTTTACATGTAAATTATAGTAAATTATAGTGTTGACTATTCTGTTGTTAAAATAATACATATGTATATTCATATTCTAGAATACTTTAAGTTATACCATGACATATTTTACTATTGTTTTTTTTTTTTTTTACAGTAATACCGCACAAGAGTCCCAACTGCTCCCGTCTGGAGCCAGTGAGACTATGGCATCCCCAATTGGGGTATGTTGTGAGGCTGAGGGTATTGGGGAGGGGAGGGAGATGGGGAAGAGGAAGGTGGGGAAGTACCTGGCTATTCAGATCTGGTCACCAAACACGGCTAAAGCCATTTCAAGCAACGTTTCAATTCTGAATGGTGGTCTTACACCAGGGCGATACTGAGAGTATCTTCCACTCTGGAACGTGCCGCAAATATACTATATATTATTTTAAATTAATTATTTTAAATTAATTATTTTAAATTAATTAGTGAAATAATAACACAAATTAATCAAATAAAATTTATTTGCGCACGCCGGGTTCGAACCCGCGACCTTCGGATCTGTAGTCAAAAGCGTATACCACTAGACCACGCCAAGAAACTGACATAATAAACTAAAGAAATATTAATAGATAAAAACAAGAAAATGAATTTGAAAATGAAACTGAATTGAAGAAATTCTGTTGGTAGAGTAATACAAATGTATATTCATAATCTAGTATATGACCTATGAATATATTAGGTCATTCACAGAGAGTAGGTGAGTATATATTGCAAATAAATTATTACAATATAGCGCCTCTGAGCTGATATCTCACAAAAGAGGCGCTATACAAATTGTCCAATAAATAAATAAATATAATTTTTTACATTTTATTGCGTACCTATGCATTGATATACAACGAAAATAGATAAAATAATGTAATCTTATTAAACTTTATTTCATTAAAACACAAATAACTTTGTTTACATCACTTTATTATATACAACCACTACATGTTTCATGAACGAAGTTCAGCTCATCAGGAGTGAGAAATATAGATTACAATTCGAAAGAAGAAGTGAAAGGAGGGGGGAGGGGTTAGAGTGGGCGGGGTTTATCAGAATTAGGAATAACAATATCGTTAGACGGGAAAGACCAGTTGAGTGGGAAAATATTTAAAAGAAAGTTTGTTAAAAAAAATTCTTGTTATTAACATGTTTTCTAATTTCTAAGAATAAAAATTATTTATTTACGATGCTTTATATCCTGTGTGAAGTATTTTAAGACCTGAAAAAACAAATAACATATAACCATAAAACAAATAGCATTTAATGACGGTTATTCTAATAAATTTATTGATAGTTGAAATACTAAATAAAAAAATTAAACATAATCTCTTCAAATGGTATATTTACCCTATTTCTAAAGATAGAAATAAACAATTGCGTAGAATTCTATTTGTGGATAACGATACTTCCAAAATTATAAATAAAAACATTCCTGGTACTATTCAACCGGTGTTTTACACTAATAACAAAATAAAGAAATATATTCTTAATAATAAAGATAGCTATAATAAAATAAAAAAATCGAGAGTTTATAAACTCAATTGGGATGATTGTAATTTCTTTTAAAAAGGTAGAACCAATAGAAACTTTGTAGTCAGAACTAAGCAACATCTCAGGGCTCTAAATGGAAAGAGTGAATCTGAGTTTGCAAATCATCTTTTGAATAATGATCACACTTTCGATAAAAATTCAGGTCTTAAAATACTTCACTCAGGATATAAAGCATCTCAAATAAATAATTTTGAAATTTTAGAAATTAGAAAACATGTCAATATAAAATCAGTTATAATTAATAAGAAAAAAAAATATAAACCCGATTTTAAATATTTTCCCACTCCACTGGTCTTTCCCGTCTAACGATATTGTAATTCTTAATTCTGATACACTTCACCCACTCTTACCCCTCTCCGCTCCTTCCACTTCTTCTTTCCAATTTAATCTATATTTAATTTTTGACTTATACTCCTGATAAGGTGAACTTCGTTCATGAAACATGTAGAGGTTGTATATAATAAAGTAATGTAAACAAAGTTATTTGTGTTTTAATAAAATAAATAATGCCTTCACAAAGTGATAAGCTTCCAGAAGAAATCTTATTATTAAACGCTTGTTAATGGTCAAGTAATTTTGCATATCTATGTGTATTGTTACTGCATATTTAAATATTCGCGCCAGTCATTTGGTTCGTTCTTATACCACCAGATGTGCGCTCTGTCGGCCATCTATAGCCGCCGTGCGTATCGGCCATATTCAAGGAACGCATGATTTTTTATAAACAACGTCAAACATAATGATGTAATTGTGGATAATTTTCATTGTAATGTAATTAATCCAATGGATTATGAACTTTCTAAAACATATTTTCTTCGGTAAGTTTTTAGATTCTCACGGCCAAAAGCATTTTTGTTGTTTGTTTTTGGGGTGTTATGCCGTGTTGCGCTAACTCCTTCTTTAGCCGACGTTTCGGACAGCGTTGCAGTGTCCATCATCAGGGCAGATCCGGTAGATCCGAATCTACCGGATCTACCGGATCTGCCCTGATGATGGACACTGCAACGCTGTCCGAAACGTCGGCTAAAGAAGGAGTTAGCGCAACACGGCATAACACCCCAAAAACAAACAACAAAAATATTTTCTTCGATATTATCCAAAAATTATTTGAGCAGAAACGATGTTTTTGGAGAAATCTCGTATAAAATGTGGTGATCCTATTTCAGTATGAGGATCCGGTCGCCTGCAAACCGAAATGAACCTTACGGTTGGTTAAAATTGAGCGCCATAGTGGTATTTTTTTGCCTGCAGACCCCCTACGCGGATTTTACCCGAAACGTACGATTTGAATTCGACCAATCAGAGGGCCTAGACCGTCCAGACGCTAGAGTAATAATATTGAAGAATGTGTGCGCCTCGGATAAAAGCGAAATAAAGTAACTAAGCTATAAGAAATTACTATTATTGGGTATACAAAACATTTTTTTTTGCATTATTGGTGTTTTGTATAAAAATATTGTTGGAGTTTTTAACACTTTTCCTTCATTTTTACATCTTCATAAGATGCATTTTCTCGTGTGAACGGAAATTTTTTTGTTTTATTTTTCCTTTTTAAACATTGATTGAACCCCCGATGAGAACGATCACGAACCGCCATTGGTCTTCAACATCCTAGCATAAATTCGCTAGTTTGTAGAAGCCCGTAGCAGGATGAAACAGATCCGGTATAAATTAAATTGCTGGAACAATGTTATAAAGTTAATCAAAATACAAATTAGTCGCTTGCTTTATTATGAATAGTACCCAGTGCAGCCAATAACTCAGATGAGCAAATATTTACTGTTGCTGTAGCGATCATCTATCTACTTACATTGTATACCTTTATTACGTAACCCCTATTCTCATCCCCCATCCCGGGGTGGTGGGTGGTAGAAATGCTTCGGGTGCATCGACTTCCTCTTGGGGCAACGTCTAGAGTACATATTGACGTCAAACAACGGAAGAGAAAACCGTTGCATAGCCATCGCTATTTCACTTAAATAACTATCATTAGTTCATTGGATGACGGAGTTAAAAACTATTAAGCTACTAGTTTGTAAAGCAAACCATTAAGTTCGTAATTACCACTGAACAGATAATTCCCAGAAGTTTTATCTATTCTGATTTGAATGAAAACTTTTGTCAACACCTTTCGACTCCTAGGCCAGGGAAATTGAAAATTTGTTCAAGAAAAAATTTAGGTATTTGAAAATGTATGATCGATTTCAGCAGAAGTAAGGGAAAAATGACCTGACTTTAGGCACACGGATCGCTAGCAGCGCACTTCTTACTGTACCTTTTCTTAAGTAGTTTTTTAGAAATTTTTTGAAACACTAAAATAAATTTATTTTGCGGTTTTTAATGATAATCAATTACAATGGCTCTTTGTAAGAAAGTGCTGAGAAGTTAAAGATCAGTCTGTGAAATAAGTGTGTAATAAAAATGCTAAAAACACAAAATATTCGATAGATATAAGATATGTAACAGAAATTGCAAGAATAATGACTGAGCTAAAATGGTAATACAAAAATGACGTTTAAAAGAAAAAAAACACACCCCATTGAACAGGAGACCAGAAGAAAAAATCCACTAGGAAGAAAATAGCATGTTTGAAAGGCGTAGAGGGCTGAAACGGCTCAAAATAGAACATATTGCAACAAGAGAAGGAAACCTGAATACAACAATAAACAGATGAAGGAAAAAGAAAAAGAAGAAGTAAGCAAGAATCTAAACGTTCTAAACCAAGGCTGCCCAACCCCAGGCCGGCGGGCCACAATGTGGCCCGCGAACGAATTATAGTAGCCCGCGTGAACCATTTTAAAAAAACCCGCCAATCCGCCAATTTGAAAAAGTGTCGCGGGTCCGCAGTTAAACAAACAATGCAGCTTGCGCGCGGTCACCAGTGTTGCCAACGAAGGCGATTTATCGCTATTTAGTCTACTCAGAACGAGAATCAGTGACGAAAAAATCTAACCTGTTGAACTTACCTTTTAAACAAAAATACACCGGTTTTTGATATAATATTTTTTGCGTCCGAAATGGAATCTTGTAGCCACCCCCCCCCCCCATGGAATTCGAAAAATTGTTGTGGGGAATCACATATGATGGTTTTGGGTGCGCGGAATTTTTTCTCAGCGAAGTTCCGTAACAACCCCCTCCCTATGGATTTCAAATATTTTGTGGGGAGCACTCATTTTGAATTTTTTTTGTGGGGAATTATGTTTTATAGAAATTCTCTAACAACCCCCCCTCCCCCCCATGGAAATAGGATTCAGTGGCCCGCCAGTGATTCAAAATCGTCAATTTCGCCCAACTGTTAAAAAGGTTGGGCAGCCTTATTCTAAACCATTGAAACTAAGATATTTTTTCAAAATAATTCTAGATGATACGCCAAGCACCACTAAAAACAATAATAAATTACGAAAAGAAAAAACTTTCATTTAATACAAAAACCTTTCTCAAACTGGCCACCCGATCTGTATTGAATATTCTCTTGCAAAACAAGTTTTTCTTTCTGAAAGAACTTCTTAATATTGGCGCAGTAAGCGATCTTTTATATTTTGTGAACCCTCCATCTGGTCACATTTTTTCTACAAATACAAGCACAACCCTTAACCCTTTGTGTGCTGCAAATTCGATGGATAACAATATTATAATAATACATTATTACAAAACGTCCGGGGCAGTCAAACAAAATATGCTAAATTGTTTACTTGGGTTATATTTTCAAAATAAATACCTCTTTTTTCCATAAAGAGCTAGCACGGCTAAACCCGAGTTTCAACAGTTTTTATATGTAAAACGTGGTAGAAACCAAGAACGGTGGTTTAAATTTACTGTAGAAAATGGCGATGTCATCTCAGATTGTTTTAGGTTGATCTTTAAATTCCAGGCAGAATGAACTGAGAAAATTTCTTAGCGCTTTAGCTTAATGTTCGAGAGTTTTAGATGCCTCAGAAACAAACGATGAAAGATAATATAATTTGACTAACTTTGTATGGATAGGGTCTAAATATCGATTTGTATTTATTTCATAAAAGTACTCATAATATTGGTACAATGTTTAGAAAAGGGTATATATTTGTTTTCGGAATATTGACGTGGAATAAGGGTTTATCTCTAGTTATGGTGAATGCGTAGTTATTTTTTTATGAGAAATAGAGGAGACGAGAATAATAAAAATGTGGTAAAATTACGGAAACATGAAACCACCAAATGCATAATCCATAATTTGATACCTCTCTATCATACATTCTCATGTTTTTGGGCTCTTGGTTTCCGTGCTTCTATTTCTCTATGCTTCACAAAATTAATTATTTATTAACTAATTGTTGATTCTGTAGATATAAGATGTAAATTATAACTTATAAAAATGTATATGTAACTAAACTTTAAGTACCTGTTGACAAGCCAATTCAATTGGCTTAGCAGGACTTGTTTGTTGATACTATTTATTCAATAAAATAAAAATCCAAAATTAAATTAGTTAAATTGGTAATCGAAAGATATTCAATATTTCAATCAGTCTCAGTTATTCAAGCCAAACTGTTAAAAATGGTCACGCGAACAAATTTCTAATCGTACTAAATTATACTTCGGGTATGCCATTCTGAGCATTATGCCTATAAGCATTAAAGTAGTTTTGATTTGGATGCTCTTGTCGAATACGGCCTAGGCAGAACAAGGCAGGCGGGATTTGAAATAAATAAAAGAATCCACTCCACATTGTTGCTGGTGTCTGTGTTTTTACGCGACATTAGAGCAATGAGAATATATTATATTTTGACCCGCTCTGTGTGTAGCTTCGTGTTGTTCTTGTGTATGTTGTCTCTTAGGATAGAACGGTGTTATTAAGTTGCTGTACTTACTTAGTGCTGTTTACGGCTAGAAAAAGTCTATAAGCTATTTTAAATTAGGAACAAATACACAAAAATAATATGTGTTTTAGCCTTGAAAACAAGGGAAGCGCAGCATCCAAAGTATGTATGAAGAAATTTTACACAATACCTATTATTTATGTCCACATAATAGATATATTAGTAATTTCTTCTGGAATGAGAATGGTTTTTAATCTTAACTAATGAATGTACGTATGAGTAATAATAATAAAATAAGGAAGCGTTAGAGAAATAAGCTGAAATTTCGCAATCAACAATTATATGCTCACAAATTACAAACAAATATTAATAATAGTTTATTGGATTAGTTATAATGAATTAATTAATATTATAGTCATCGAACCAAACGCACAAAGCCAATTAATAATTTATCATTTGAAAAAAAACGATAAACCATGTAAAAATTGCATATTTCATCTCTTATCTACCCGCAATTTTAACTTCCTGTCGCCTCTGCAAAGTACCACACCTGTACACATCCCTATATGGGGGTGTGTGTGTGGGGGGAGGGTGGTGTAGGGTGGAGCGGGCAGAAGAGGGTGGGCGGATGGCCTGTCTAATGGGGCCGCTGCGGAAGGAAGTTACTCCAATCTAATTGGCCGCTATTTTCAAGCTTTCAATACATTCTTTAATCTCATTAGCCTACGCGGACTGAGCTCTTTATTCGTCGGTTTGCGCCCGACTCAGTCCACTGCTGATCACAGTTACTAACTCTAGGAAACTAGGTAAATTCATTCTTTACGCGGAAGCTTTTAAAGGCAAGAACGACAAAAACACTGAACCGAAATCAAACTACTTGTAACTAACGCAATCGCCTAGCTTCATTGATTAAAAAAAAAATACTCCCTCCGTTTATATGCAACGGAATCAAGCAATCCGTCGGATTTTAGATAATTTTTGGTTTCAATTGGAAAATAAAACCACCAGAATGGTTTTATTTTCCAACTGAACTCTAATGAATGGCCGCCATTCAGATTCGAAAAGTTACTTGAATGAATTGTGTTGGGTGACCAGATATGAAGAGTTAAGTACTTCCCAACTATCCTCTTACATATCTCCTTTCCCGTCCCACTTCTTTCAGCCTTAAATCACAAAATTAGGAAATCTATAGTCCCACTAGTTCTGAGTGTTGGAACTCGTTTTCACATAAAAAAATGTTGCCGCTGAGAGGTCCGTTACAACCACTCATTCTCTTATGGCACGCATACACTAGCAAGCCGAACCGCGAGCCGAACAACGAATCATGGTAAAGCAGCGAACCAATTGCAAACCGCGGTTCGCGCTTATCCGTCTGGAGCCAGTGAGACTATGGCAAGAGTAGAAGAGTAAGGTGGAGATTCAGATCTGGTCTTAAATACGACTAAAGTCATTTAAATCAACGTGTCAATTCTGAATTGTGGTCTTTGATTATAAAACATTATTTTTTTTAAATTAATTAATTGCTTAACAGCACTTAATTACATAAAATTAACATGCACACGTCGGGATTTGAACTATGGCTAATGGTAATTTCAAAATGCATAATAATTTATAAAATAGTTAAAGCTAAAAAAAAGCCAGGAATGAACCGTTGTCAAGAAGCAATTATTGGTGACGACAGCTAAACGTAGTCTCTCGTTTTCACGGAACATAATTATACATAATGACCAGATTCTGTCTCTAAAATCATTAAATGTTCACATTAATAACAGCCGAATCGAAGAAGGTTTCTTTAGATGGTATACAGTACTGCCACTAAGAGCTCTGTTATCACCCCTTTTTGTTACATTATATCGTTTGTGAAAAAGTTATATCCTATCACGTGTGAGATTATTTAAGTATTGTATAGTTTTGAGGCTGCAATTCTTTCATCCATTCAGATTCGGCTACCAAAGAAAACCAATCATATTTCCAGTTAGTTTAGAAAGAGAAAATCTATTGGCAAAATGTAAAGCTGCCAGATCACATAGGGCCAACGTGTTGGGCCAATGCGCTAGCCCAACGTGTACAAAACTACTTGGCGAATACTGGCCGCCAACCGACATGCGTTGGTTCAACGCGTATTGACAGTACCGGGTATCAAATTTAACTCGTTGACCGTGGGACTTCGGTTTCACCTTGAAGAAAAATGACGCGCAGTAAAATTAGTAAAATAGATAATTTATTTTAAAGTTACACCCATAAAAAAATTGGTTCTTTTTATTTGATGCGATTCCGACCTCGTATTTAATACTTGTTTCTTTATACGCGATGGTTAATCGCATAAAAAACATGGATTTTAGTAGAAGAACACCAGTGTCCCAAACACAGTTGACAGGAATAATTCTTATATTATCTGCGTGTACTCGAAACATATTCTACCACGCCTCTCATCTCAGACATTTGAAGCCATAGTAGCTCTTCACTGTTTGTCTTTATCATTCATTCGGTTCAAACATAAACCATTCTCATAACAATCGAGAGAATCATTATGCTGACAAACTGCGCCCATTGTTTGGATCTTGAATAGACCGTGAACATTATAAGGCCTTCCGTGATTATTACGTAATGGAATCGTACTCCCAGGAGTACTGATTCTAATCCAGAGTTGTAATGAAATTATTAGGAACTCGTTGGCATATATGTAAATTCACACCTTATTTTCGTATTATTTCTGATACTATAAAAAAAGAATCTAAAGAGAATATATACATCAAACATTCACTGGTTTGACATCCAAACATAAATTTTATACATTTTAACGAATATCTAAACAACTTTATATTCATTTTAAAATCTACTTTCTAATATATAATATTGTTTCTAAATCGACTTTCTTATATAGTTAAAAATGTGGTGAGTAAAAACGAGAAAAGTAAAGAATTTTCTGAGGATTTTACAAAGGTAGTAAATTATTATATTTCGGAATAACAACAATTGTTGCTGAAATATCGCATTGGCCACTGCAAAGTTGTCCAAAACTTTGGCTCAAAAATAAGCAGGAAATGCAACATGGTGTTACAATTGAAGACCTCTATAAAAAAGATGCAATATTACAAATATATAAAGAAACTGTAATAAAAAAACTTAAATTTAACTCATCCTTAAGGCATAATTTTAACATCCAAATTCCTCTATTTTCAACACAACAAATGCACAATAATTACATTTACAAAGGCATAAGATATTTTAATAGTCTTCCCGAAGAAGTGAAAAAAATACCAGATTGTATTTTATTAAAAAAAAGGTCACATTTATCTTTAAAAAAAATTGATATCACCTTTCAAATGTTATAACTTCAATTCATGTTACAACCAAAATTAACGTCACAATCCTCTTTTAAGTTTATATTTATTGTACTGTATTTATGTTAATTTCTGATATAAACATGAAATAATTGTGAAATAACTCCTACGCCAAGCTCAAGAGCTAGCACTCTTCATTGGAGTAGAAATTCGATAACATAGGTTTTTCACTATTACCTATTATTACCTAATTTTATGTACAATGTAACAATGTTATAAGTTAAACAATAAAAAAAAAAAAAAATTTATATATATATATATATATATATATATATATATATATATATATATATATATATATATATATATACGGTGGGTCTAAACCGCGTTGGTGTGGAGGCCGTAATTGTTTGTGATGCTCTGATCACTGATGAAGTCCATGTGATATTACAGGTATTCCAGTGTGAAGTAAGAATGCCGAAGGTACGATAGACTGGTCGGCAGATGATGCGAACGCGAATGGGCTCGGTGCGCGGAAGATACAGGCCGGCGAAGTTGTCCCAGGGGCAAAACGCATGGGGGGCGTAGGCCAGGGAAGATGTCAAAAGGCCTAGGCGCTGTTGTAATTTTCCATGGAGTCGATGATTAATTGTAACCTCTCCTTTAATGTGTTTCATAATGATAATGAAAATGAGTGATTGAGTGTAGATTACATTGGAAAATAGTTGATCAGGTTCTGGGAAATGGACAATTTTTATACTGACATTTATAAATGTCAATATTAAACGCAAAATTTTTCTAAAAATTATCACGGATCTCCTTGACAAAGTTGAAGGATAGTCTTTAAACACAATTTAGCATAAATACCTTTCATTGTTATTGACAATTTTCCTTTCTTTTCAGTTCTAGAGTATCTTAATCTTGGTACTATACAGTTTTTGTTGTCAAAGCGGTATCTTTCTTGGTTTCACGCGTAATTAAAAATACTAATTTTTGGTTCTACCTCTGGCTGTACCTCCAGTTCAATGAACTCTACAATATTTTCTCGGAATTGTATCATAATTTTAGAAATTGGAATTTTTTTTCGAGAGTTATTCAGATAGTATAAAAATTTGCACAGATTATTAAATAAAAAATTAGAATTGATTTTTCGAGGATTCAGATTATCCATGATTTTTTACGGGTCTGCGCCATAAGCATAAACGTACGAGTACAATCCTTAGAGGGTCTCGGTTTCCTGTACTGAGTACTCCTGCTGTTTATTAGCAGTCCCGTGTCAGAAGCTTTGTTTTCGGTAGGTTTCCCAACATAACTTATTTAACGGGGTAGGGCTATTAGCTCTACGCCCACTGAATACATAAGCCGATAGATGTATATTATGGGTGTATCTGGTGTGTCCGAAGTAAGGGAAATTTCCTTTTCTCCCGAACGTGCTTTGTCTGGACTTAGATACGTCATAAGAATAACAAAAAAAAACGTTTCCTCGCCAAGGGCGGGGTTCTTGAATACGGTCCTTGATTGATACATGTTATGTAATAATGACCAGATCAAAATGACAAGGAATTTCCGAATCCTAATTTCCTTTAGATCCTTACACTCCAATCATTCTCCTGCCTCTTAAATTTCCACTAGTTAGGAATGCAATATTCCCACCATCTCCGGGAAAGAAATGTGCTTAATTTATTCGATTATTGTAGTTTTAATCTCACCACCTTTCGACCGGTGTTCACGCCTATAAAACTTTAATCCACAACCGAAAAATTATTTCATATGTATTTATGAGCCCAGGGGACTAAGAGTAGCCAGGCGCATAGTTTAAGCCAAAAATGTAACGTTTTTTTATTCTGAGAAAGTATTTTCATTGCAGATTCAATTAAAAAGTTATTTTTGGACATTCCTACACTTAAGTAACATGATTGTCGAGGGTTCAAGGATGGTAGGAATTTGCTGTTATATATATTTTGTCTTTATAAACTTAAATATATTTTTCCTCATTCTTCACGCTTACCCGAATTCGAGCTTTTTGAGTTTGTCTGAAGCGCCAAGAGATATCATAATAGTAAGAAATCTGGGTTATGAATAACCTGATAATATTTGAAAATCTCCTACTCCACCGCAGTAAGCGAAGAATGTTGCTTTTGTAGTGATGGATGATGAAGTCAACCGAGAATTTGATCTCACGACGTCTCGGTGGTATGCAGGCGCGATGCCAACGCAGCCACTAACCGGTCGTGAAACCAATATTCGCCATATTTTTTGTTAGATATTTCAAGATACAAAAGTATAAGGGTGAAAAATACCTTCCATTTCGGTTGATGGTTTATCCCTTAGTGCAATATAAAAACAGATTTCCGCATCACGAAAACGGAATTTTGTTTTATGTATGGTAGCAGTTGTGGTTTCCTCAAAAATGTGTAAGCGCATTAATTTTCGATTAAAAGAAAATAAAACAGACTTCTATTATAATTTTACTAAACAAGTAGCGCGCCATTCAAATTCCGTATTATAATCTCCACTCGTCGATACTCGTACTGCTCAAGAGTGAGTTCGAAATAAATTCCGTATCCCATACGTGCGTTATGAATTCAGCACTTATGGGACATTCCATCATATTTCTTAGGTTCATACAGAACATTCTAGTGGTGCCAGAACCGTAGCTACTAGCTGCTTGAATGCGCAGCACTTATGAAATTTGTTAACACCAAATTTGTACATTTTAAGTATTTTGGAAGAAATTTTTTGCGATATAAGTTATTATTCAAGGATGTTACTTTTTATAAAAACAACAAACATTTTCTTTGTAAATTACGATATTATATTCTTTAGCCACAAACTTTTAATGAATCGCCGAATTTTACGAGTATATTGTTGCTAGGTCGCTAATCTCTGATACGGTGATATGATGAAATTACTTTATATCTCGTGAAAAAAAATAATATAGAAAAGACCGACGTAGGATTTTTTCATATATCGGAGGGAATATTTTTCTCCCTTTTTAACACCAATTGAACTCCCAATGAGATAGGCCACGAAACGTCACTGTTAGTATAATATTGTGAATTAACAGCCATAATTGTTACATTATATTTATTGCTAACCCATCTCTTATTTGATCAAATTTATCGTATTACGTTTTTATTCCATATTCAATTTCATACGCTCAGTGGATGTACGAATATTTATTAATTAAATAACTTAGTTGGAAACGATCGGATGTAATCGTTGCTGATATAGGTTTGTTTTATAGTTAATAGCGATGATCGAGCTGTAGAGAGAGGAGAATAAAAGTTTTTCAATTTCGAGCAAGGCGGTGGAAGCCTCGTAGGTGCAGGGGGAGGGCGGGGTGAGAAGGGGGGGAGAAAGATGAGGGTTGGTCCGGGGACAGGGCGATATGAAGCCAGAGGGGTACATCTTTCAAGGAAAATTATTACAATCTGACGTGTATCATTATTTTTGATACAGACGCCTTTATTTTTCTCAGCCTAATTGAGCGGTTTTATTTCAAATAATTGGGTTCAAGAAGCATGGAGCATGGTCTTATCATCATCAAAAACCTGAAAAAAACTGATTTGTTTTGATCATGTTACGGATGAAAAATCAGAGAATAACTGTTGTGTTTTGTTCCTTTTCTTAATTACAAACTTATCTGGCGGATAAATAAACAGATGTATCCCGGGAGACAGCTGGCGTTTAGATGTTTGGATGTATATCTTTATAATCTAATTTTACACGGGTTTGATGAATGGTAAAAATAGAACGCGTGAAGGCGGAGATTAACTGACAAAGGGTGGAATTTGTCTGTCAGAATCCATTTTATTGCGTCGACGATAATGATGGGATTTTCAACCAGCACTTCGACAAGCCATGCAATTTTGAAATGTCTCGTTATAATAGTACTCGTAAATCTCGATTTCGGTTTATTTTCCTAATTAAACATTCAAAATGATGTAGCACTGGCATTTTTCTTAGGATTTTCGCGATTTTCTAAAGCGAAACGTTGTTTGTAGCCGAGAATGTTTGTTTTTTATTATGCTTTCTGTACAAAAGACGCTGTTCGGAGATTATTTTCCTGGAAAAAGATTCATTTTTCTGTTGCAACCTTAAGACTTATTTTATTACACCAAAATAAGTAGGTGATAAACCATTTTTCATATTTTTAAAAAATTATCATAAACGTCGCAAAAAATGTCACACGCCGTAGACGCAGAATATATTATACATAAGATTGGCCACAACGAAAAAAATACTTATTGGATCGGTGTAGAAAATCCAGTTAACTTACATATAACCAGAAAACTTAAATTAGGAACATCTTGTAATATATTTTTTCCACCCAATAGTTACCTTCGAACTTTAATTTGTCATTAGGTGCATTAGTTTTTTTCTTCACTCTGCATTGAAATAAATGATGCCATCTTGCCAATTAGGTTAAATGATTCAATTAATTCACTTGTTTTCTTTGTGCCGAAGTACTCATCTATATATTTTTTAATTAATTTGCCAATAGATTTAGTCAGCCTGCGACGACTCAAGAATTTGAGTTCGGAGTGAAAATCGGACTCCGAGTCACGAGAATTGCTTCGCGATTAAGTCGAGTAAATATTTCAATTGAATTACGAATTAATCTTCAGCGAAATCTTCTCGTTGCGGCGCGCGCGGGTTGCGGGTTGCCGGAGATGATTTCAACGCTAATTAAATGATAACCGAATTGTAAAAATCTCTCATTCATTTGAATTAAATATAATTAGGTAGGTGAAGACCTAAAACGAACCAGAAGAAACCAAACAATCGAGAACAACTCAGATGGCCTAGAAAGTCTCCATGAATAAATTAAGGTTTTCTGTTTTGAAGAAATATCGCGGAAAAACCAAGTTACAAAATAAAAGGAAATCTCATAAACGGCGAGCTTTCTGCTCCTATTTCAGAAGTCAAAGATTGTTTGTTGCCTCAGCTTAATAGAAAATGGATCAATTGAAAACTGGTATTGCTTTTATATCAATAATTTGTCGATGTATTTCTCACAATTCAAACCCTTCTCGACTTTATTATGCTTTGTGGTGTTTGTATGTGAAAATAAATATTTTTATATTCTGTTTTTCTGGCACAAGTAGTAGAATGTAAGTACATACTAGGTACATAATATATTGTTAATCTAATATCGGCACCTTTTTTTTTTAATAAATTCAATTAAAGTCCATTCTGCATTAAAAATTCTTAGTATTTAAAAAGATCCTAACAGATATAATACTACCTGAAATCCGCTTGATAAACATTATAAAATAAAATGAAAAAATAATACCAAGATTTTTTTAAAGCATAACGTAGCAGAATTATTTTAATTTATTTTGCATTTTAAAGCGTCGATCTCCGAAGTTCAGTCTTAGAAACAAAATTGTACTATAATATTTCATGCATTTATTTAGTACTTTCTACATTTAAAAAATCTGCTAATTAAAAAATATTTCTGAATTAATTTATAATTAAGCAACGTTTATATCAATTTATCATTGAAACCGTTAAATCACATTGAAAATCTATTTTAATATTAATATTTAGTTTAAGACTTATTATATTATATTACGTTATTAATTGACATGAATATTTTGTTTAAGCGCTAAACCAGGTCATTAAATTTGTAATTTTAACTCATTTTTTCCAAGGCTGATGAATCTGACATCATCCGAGGAAAACGAGAAAGAGAATAATAAAATAGTCATCTAAATTCTAAGTAACTGGCTTTTATTCACATTGCTTGTTATTTGAATTCTTTCAACTCAAGGGCACTTTTAAGATATCATTTTTAGCTACTAAAATAAAAACTTATGAAGAAGCTACAATCCAAAAATTTGTAAATTCTTATTATGCCTTATATCGTCACGAATATAGGCAATAGGCATTAAAATCGCTTGGCAAACGGAGTCTAGAAATTAAAGATTTTTTATTTATTTTGTAAATAATTTTATAAGAAAGCAAAAAAGTTAATCAAGGGAAACTGTCATAGACGATAATAGACATAATATTGTATTTTTTTAAAGTTGTTTCATTTATGCATTCATACATTTCTATCGAAAAAATACATGTTTTAGTAGTTTACATTTATGTTTTATATTGATTAACTTAAACATTTATTTGAATTCGAATCCAGAGAAACGATAGGAAAACCTTCAATTTATCTAAAGCATATCTTTTGGTATTCATAATGTAAACCAATTCGTTATAAAGATTAATCGAAAATAGTGATTTAGCATTAAGCTTCGCCTTAAGCTGATATTTACATATTTTCAGATGTTCGCGTTGTAAACACATTCAGATTTAAGGGAAACACTGTCATCATTGAAAAAATATTCATATAGATCTCTGTTATTTGCACAATGGAAGGTGACGATTTTGTCGTCGGTTAACAGCGACAAGAGGACAACTAATATTTTAACCGAATTGAGTTTTCAATATTAATTATTCTAATTATCATTTCGCTATACTTTATCAAATAACATCAAGAGTTCAACTTGAAAAAAACTTAGTTAGCGACATGTCGCTCTAACCGACAATATGTACGTAGATTTAAGTAATACATTTGAAGTTAAGATATATTCTGACAACAAGACTGGAAAAAATACTAATTATCTAATAATACCAGGGTCAGAGAGAGAGAGAGAGAGAGAGAGAGAGAGAGAAACACGTTGTTTGCTCACATTTCTGTATGTATATCCTACCATAAGGTCTAGCACGTTACCACAAGGTTAGCAAAGTCTTATGTCAATATGTAATTGCAGAAATCCAAAATTTATGGTCAAATAGCGATATTTGAGGGCATGGTTGGAATATGATTCCGACAGTCGGTAGATAAAAGTCGCTACGCTTAACGCGGCCCCCAAGGTGTCGGATAAGCATAATGCAACATAACTGGCTTATTAATGCATGAAGGTGAACTAACTAAGCTCTTAGAACTGAAAGAAAATGTATATATGATCAATAGACTTGATTAATTCATCTAAGCCGTGACCAAATGATTCCGTTCCGGCATCGAGTATCAAAAAAATATGTAGACTGCCAATGTACATTAAACTTTATATTTTAATTTGAAATTGACTAATCATTTTCAGAGTAGAAGATACTCTCAACATTGCCCTGATGTAAGACCACCATTCAGAAATGAAATGTGATTTTAAATGGCTTTGGCCGAGTTTGGCGACCAGATCTGTTTAGCCAGGTACTTATCTAACTTCCTCTTCCCCATCTTCTTTCGCTCCCCATTACCTTCAGACTCAAAACATATTTATTGCGTTATCAACATCGGTATGGGTGCGACCGTGCTCCGGAAATCAAATTAAATCATCGGTAAATCCGTCTATCGATCCCATATTGTAAAGTTATGGATTTTACTATGCTAGACCCCCAGGGTAACATTGAAGATATTCTCGAATATCATGATAACGAGAATAAATCAGTACCGTATTTTTTATAAATACGTAAATGAAATCGACCACCCGACTTTCCCGACTACCTCTCTCAAATTTTCCGCATTCATTAAAGACGGAATACCTCTCCCTTGAGGTGTTTAACTATGGAAATATACCGTGGGTAAGCTACTGGAAGGAGTCGAGATCAAATTGACCTAAAATCCCCTTTTCCAGCCATCTAAGCAGGAATGAAGCTCCGTGATTATAATATATGAAAGTACCTAGAGGTAGGGAAAGGATTTTAGGGAAGAATTAAAACCCCGTACATTTCTTTCGACTTAAATAAAAAAATATCAACCATTGCAAAATATCAAACAAAGCACAAATCTGTATCATTGGTAAAGGTTAAAGAGACTCTTGCTTGTGCATGTAGTGGTGTACTGGATGGGTCAGAAAATAATTAAATATAATAATAATTTTGGGTTTGTCAGAATAAAACGTAAAAAATAACATTATTGAATTTTTAAAAATATTTTTGTTTTAATTTTTTTTAATGAGTAACAAATATTCCCGGATTACGAATAGCCCAATAATATTTGAAAATCTCCTACCACCACCACAATAAGTGGAAAATGTGGTTTGTGTTGTGATGGAGGACATGGACAGCCGACAAATTGAACAAACGACGCCTGGATTGGACCCAAACGCGATGCCAACTCAGCCACTAACCGTTCGATTGAATCATGAGTCTAAATTTAAACGGAATTGATAACGGTACTATGCACCCATTATCCTAGGACATATGCGGGGTTAGAGGGAACTGCAGACGGAGGTTTCAAACTACTTCGAAAAACTTTTTAAAACGGTGTCGGTGTGCACAAATACATTCAAATGTGTCCTCTTTAAAATGATTCGTCAGTAATATAAGTATTGATTCTAAATAAAAAGTTACTTTCATTTTACTTTCTCTCCGTTTTCGTACTTTTTAATGTCAATACCCCACAAGAGTTCACAGAGTACTCAACTGCTCCCAAATTTCAGGAGCCAATTGGACTATAGCTTCCCCATTTGGGGTAGGTATGTTGTGAGGCTAATGGGAAAGGGGAAAGGAAGAAGATGAGGTAGAGGAAGATTGGGAAGTACTTGGCTATCCGGATATGGTAACGAAGCATGGCTAAAGCCGTTTCAGATATCGTTTCAATTCTGAATGGTTCTTCACCAGAACGATACTGTGAACAACATTTAACAGAATTTAAAGTAATGAACAGGGCAATATTTTCTTACAAAATGAATCAATCTCTGTCCTATCTTTTTTATTTTATTGTTATTTATTTTTCATTTTTTTATTATTGTGCAACAGAATATTTATTCAAATTACAGTACAATTTTAAATATATCAGCATTTAGCTAGGTGACTCTTCAATAATTGTTTTAAGTCATTTAGAGGACAGTCACTTAAATCCAAATTCTTTGCAAGTTCGTTTAACAGCACAACTCCCCTTGTCATGATATGCTTTGCCAGGACGTCGGTTAAATCTTTAAATTAAGGGAGCAATCGATTTAGTAAGGAGTCCTTCAATATGATTGCAATGTAATGCGTAGTTACTTGATGATTTCCAATATGAAGAAAAAGTAGACAGTGGAGCATTATTATATACTATACACCTATCACCTTTTACTTCAGGAAAATGCGATAGTTTGCTATACAAAATTCAATCTTGTTGATTGCGTATCAAAAAGCTGTTTACCAAACCAGAGAGCAATCAAAATGTTATTATTATTTTTAGTAAATTTCCAGGATAGAGAAGTAAACATCACCTGGACCTTTAAACCTATTAACATTGCCGGTCTATTGATATTAAAAAGACACTACATTTCACAAAATTAATTTGACGACAAGCCTTGTTATTACGACGTTGTAGTGTTTTACATCATCGTCAAATGCTCAAAGATGATCTTATAAGTTTCCACGTAGGTAGATATGTATAAGCTTGTTTATTTGGCAGCTTTTAGAATAGATATTGGTAAACCCATTTTTGTACCTTACATAAGAGGTCTTATTTTAAATAACCCGCTATTTCGGTAGATGTTACTTTTGAAGCTGTCATTTTTAACATTTGACAAGTAGAAACTACGTCATTAATAAAAATGAAACAATACACGCTTCAACAACGCATTGAAATTATTAAAATTCACTTGAGTGAATCAAATGCAAATCATCTTGAGTGATGAGGCCCATTTCCATCTCGGTGGCTTCGTCAACAAGCAAAATTGTCGCATCTGGGGCTCGAAAAACCCAAGAGTTATTATTGAAAAGCCTCTTTATTCTCAGCGTGTGACTGTTTGGTGCGGTTTATGGTCCGGCGGAGTCATTGGACTTTACTTTTGTGAAAATGAGGCTGGAGCAATAGTTACGGTGAATGGATTGCGCTATCGAAAGATGATTAATGATTTTTTATGGCCGGAATTGGATGGTATTGGTCTGGAGAACGTTTACTTTCAACAAAACGGCGCTACGTGCCACACAAGCAACGAAACCTTTGATATTTTACGATTGAATATCAAAATAACACCTCTTATTGGAAAACCCTGTATTTAGGCGAAGCTGAATCAGTGAAATCACTATTTTCGATTAATCTTTACTAAGAATCGGTTAACATTTTAAAAACCAAAAATATACTTTGGATAAATTGAAGTTTTCTCTTACAGTTTTGCTTTTTTATCTGAATGCCGGCTCCGCATCTCTTCGCCTGGAGCCTGTGATTGGTATCCACAATTTAGGCATGTTGCGGGGCTGCAGGTATTCATGAGTGGATGGAGATGGGAAAGCGGAATATGTTGAATTATTCTGATTTTGTGACCAAACACGGCTAAAGCTATTTCAAGCAACATTTCAATTATGAATGGCGGTCTTACACCAGGGCGATACTGAGAGTATCTTCCACTCTGGAACTTGCCGTTATTATATTAAATTGTGAAC
Organism: Hesperophylax magnus; assembly: GCA_026573805.1. Lineage (NCBI taxonomy): Eukaryota > Metazoa > Arthropoda > Insecta > Trichoptera > Limnephilidae > Hesperophylax > Hesperophylax magnus. The sequence goes on from JAIUSX010000052.1 coordinate 848,519, forward strand.
AAACACAAATCAATAAAATAAAATTAACTTGCGCGTGCGGAATTTGAATCCGCGTCGAGTCGACAACCTTACCCTTCGACCACGGAGGCCGACAAGTAGAATTCAAATGAGCCGCATGAGTAGAAGTAAAATTAAAAGATATTATAAAAAATATAATCTTAAGCATCTAAATAATTTATTTTTTTTAAATTAGAAAATTACGAACGCACATAAAAAACAACAAATAATAACTATTTTATTACGTTAATTTATGAAAGTTTCCCTAAATTAAATATTTTTTTAATTATTATGAATAATAAGATAAATTAAAAAAAAACAGCTTAATAGATTGCATTTGGTTCGGATAAAATCTTGCAATCATACATAAAGACAGCAGCCAAAACAAATCGCGTTATTAAGGAAGAAAATGTTGATAGCTCTTAGTCAATTTATGATATAGTTAAAAATGACATAAGATGAATTAGCTAGTTGCAATAGAATCATTGCGTATTTTTTGTTTTACTTCTTTTGTTTGTGAGTCGCGAATGTTGTCTTCAATGATTAAATATAACATTTTGAAGTCTTGTTATTTAAGTTATTACCACCCTGGAACACATGGTCTTATTCGGCTAATCAATATAATTTAAAAATAATAATAAAAAATAAAAAAAAAATATTTGTAAACATATAATGATAATTAATATTACGGGCAGACCAAAATAATAGATTTTGAACCAATTAACAGACTGACCAAAAATTGTGTATTCTATTCACTGAGTCTGGTAATGTATTCAATGTCGTTAATTACAGCTGAATAATTTTTAACATTTTCAATTCGTATATATTATTTTGTATCTGTATACCGGACAAGAGTCCCAACTGGTCCAAACCGCCTGGAGCCACTGAGACAATGGCATATCCGATTGGGATACGTTGTGAGGCAAAGGGTATTGGGGAGGGGAAGGATATGGGAAGAGGAAGATGGGGAAGTATAAGGTTAAAATAAAAGAAAGAAATTAAATAACTAACTAATTAACTTTGTGGCCCGCCATAATTTACAATAAAAAACAAATTTATGTTTTTTATTGTTTTTTTAATTGTATCTACAACATGCCATAGTTTCACTGGCTCTGAGATTGGGATTCTAGTGCGGTATTAACATAAAACAAAAACAAATAATAAAACATATATTTTCTTGCATTCGCAACATCCAAACCATTTTATTTTAGTTTTTTGAAAAGACTCCATCCATCCGGAGCGTGACTCGGCGCTCTTTCAACCGCGACACTGGTCTCTCTGTCATTTATTATCATTGACTGAAGGTAAAAATAGGTCAATATTCGTGGTATTCGGGACTATTAACAGAATACGTTCGGGGAATGTTCGGGGAATACGCAATTTTTTACAATAGTGAACACGTTCATCGCCAAGCGAGGCCCGAACCGCCAGAAACTCATCCCGCTCCTCCTATAATGGCCTCACATGAATACGACCAGGGAGCGTGGCTCTTTTATACTCTGCGTGGCGTGCGTTAAAATTTTCCGACTTTATGTCCCGGTTAAATTTTCCCCACAGGAAAAAACTAAACCCTTCCACACACTTTTCAACAAATGATCATCTAGTCAATCCACATTATGCAAGTGCATTAAATAAGCATAATAAATGCAAAACAATACAAGAACAACACGTCAACTCACCAGAGATCAAATGGGAAAATAATTCACTGACTCCAGATATTTTCATATCAGAGGGTTCACTATAAATAAATAATAAATAACTGGACCTATAAATCCTACTGATCCCTCAATATAAATATTTCAAAAATCTTTCATAATCCTACATGTATTTAAAATGACTGATTTTTGCATTTTTATGTATAAATTTTTTGACAGATTTGATACGCCTAAATTTTGAATGAGAGAGCTAGGTATAATGCCAGTAGCCGAAATAAAAAATGGTAATATTTTTATAGTCTGAGAATGCCAAATTCTTTTTATCTCATTTCCAAAATCTGTGTATTTTCTTATTTTTTCAACAGATTTTTGAATATTACAGGAATTTGGAATAATTTTTTTTTTCTTTTCCGTTTTAATGTCCGGGTTAAATCTTCCCCACAGGAAAAACTAAACCCTTCCACACACTTTTCAACAAATGATCATCTAGTCAATCAACATTATGCAAGTGCATTATATAAGCAAAATAAATACAAAACAATAAAAGAACAACACGTCAACTGACCAGAGATCAAATGGGAAAATAATTCACTGACTCCAGATATTTTCATATCAGAGGGTTCGGCTCGGTAGAACTCCTAACAGGGCATATAAATCCTACTGATCCCTCAACATAAATATTAAAAAAATCTTTCGTTTTCCTACATGTATTTAAAATGACTGATTTTTGCATTTTTATATGTAAATTTTTTGATAGATCTAATACGCCTAAATTTTGAATGAGAGAGCTAGGTATAATGCCAGTAGCCGAAATAACGAATGGTAATAAGTATATTATTACAATCTTAATTATTATTTAACGAGCATGCAGCATTCTGCTGATGCATTCATATCTGATTTCACAATAATTTAACAGTAATTGAGTTGTTTGTACAAATGAGATACCTCAGGCGTGTGTGTGGTAATACCATGTATGATCGTATGAGAAATGTGGAGATCCGCAAAGCGTGCAAGGCTTTTGTAAGCGTAATGAGTAAGATCAAAAAAGGGACGCTTAGATGGTTTGGGCGTGTAGAGCGAATGAGCGAAGAAAGGAGTGTAAGGAGAATATATGATGCAAATTTGAATGGTAGCAGAAGTCGGAGACGCCCGAGGAAGACATCGCACGATTAAGTGAATCATATACTTGAGTAGAGCCATGTCAAGAGCCAATATAATAGAAGAGTATGTATGAGACGATTTATGAATGTGGATGAGGCAAGGAGTGTCTGCCAAGACAGAGTTGTTTGGCGGTCCGTCCTCTCTGCTTGTCCCTGTTAGTTAGAATTGCTTCAAAATGAAAGTAAATTAATTCTTTATTTTATTAAAAAAATATATGTATGTGTATATTTAGATTTTTTTAAATAAAATGAATATTAAAATAATTAAATCTTATATAACTAAAATCGCGTCTTAGACGATCTCACCAGTTATTAAAATATAACATAATTATGTGTATAAATAATCTATTTAGTAGGGGAGAGGTCCCATGGAGAGGCGTTTTTTTCTATAAATCATAATTTTTTATAAAAGCGTATTTGAATAAAAATATGCCTCAACAAGAAATATTTAATTAACAAAGCTCTCATACAACCTTTTCGAAATGCAAATATTTTTCGTTTTGAAAAACATCCAATTTGACTCTTTTATAACCAGTGTTTAATGAAAAGTCAAATAAAGTATTGGAAGAGCCGGGTAGATGGCAAATATAAATAATTCCCCTTAAACTCGTCGAAACAATGAATTATCGGTATTTATAGTGATAAAATTTTAGTAATGCAAAATGATGTTATCAATGCAGCAATAGATTTAACTCACCACAGATTGTCATAAGTCTTCAAATTTACATTAAAAAATTACTTTTTAGCAACGAAAACTACGAATGAACATACAATTTTTACGTTTTGTCTACCAGCCGTCAAATGTCAGCGGATGATCTATTAACAGTATTGCTACAAATAAAAACACAAATCCGTCGTCGATAAAATGTTTCATAATATGTTTCATCGGACTTCATTCAGTGTATTAATAACAGTAACGGCCCACTATATACACCTCCCAGAACCCACTTGATACGAGCGCGTTTCCTAACAAATAAAACCAATTACCTCAGCAGCAGACTTCTGCGTCTCACCAGCAGCGGGGAAGCAAATGCAGGAATCACTGTTCATTGCAGTTCTAGCCCCGGTATTGTCGATGGTGAATATTATGATATGTTATCACAGAGTAGACAATAAAAAACTCCATCATAAAATATTATATTCTTACGAATTTAACATGCGAATCCACTCGACGAATCCACAATTTAGACTCCTAGGCTCCAGACAAGCCCATGAAATTGATTATCTGCCCAAGAAAGAATTTCAATATTTGATATTTTTTATCAATTTTTTTAGGCTCACGAATACGCCCAAAACTAAACATCTACTGGTTTATCATTTTAGCTTGCTAATCCAACCATGAATAAAGGAAACATAAGAACTGCTAATTTATTAAGTATTTCTTGAAATTATTCGGAATCCGGTTAAAAACGGGATCGAAGGCCTTGACAAATGAATTGTTTCCTGATAAACTTTTAGTAAATGACGAATATATTATAATGATGTCGAAACGCGTGTTCATGAAAATCTTAATATTTTCGCATTTATTCATTATATAATACTAAGGCAAATGCATGTGCATGATCACGTGATCCGAAATATTAGGAATTTACTAAAAGTTTATCCAGAAACGGCCTGTAATCCCGTTTTTAATCGGATTACCAAAAAGAGATTCGCAAATACTCATTTTTCTCCCTGTAACTAATAACAATTATTACTACTTTAATCTAGCTTAACCAGTGTTTTCTAATGTACAGATTTAAATAAGAGATTTTGTCATTCTTCCAACATAACAACCAAAATATTTATAAGTTTCATAAGAGTTCAATATTTCAATAAGTATGAAGATGATTATTTTTATGGATAAACTAATGTTTATAAGACTATGTTTTTTTTTATGCGTAGCACAAAGGATAACAAATTATTATAAGCAATAATTATTGGCTTGAAATATCCATATAAATTGAAAATATCTCTTGAGTAAAATTAAAATAATATTTAACAAGTAAAAACATTTCACCAACAAATGTAGATATAATATGTCTCGACGCCATCTAGTGGGAAATTTAGTACTAACAAATCCTTTCTTATGAAAATAAAGCTGGTTGTTTACAAGTGAAAAAATATAATAAGCAATAATTGTTGAATGAAAGTTATTAAAGAAAACTAGTATCTACATATTGAATTATTTGGCGGGTTGGGAATAAGCCGACGGAGCTTAGTGGTTACTCGGGAGATATTTTCAATTTGTATGGGTATTTCAGGCAAATAATTATTGCTCATAATAATTTGATAAAGATGATTTTTTATACTCAGAAAATGTCTGATTTTAAATTGACCGTTAGAGAAATAACTCATTTCACATGGAACGACTGCCAAATTTTTCTATTATCAGTAAATTTCTGTTATTTTGTCTTCTAAAACGTTCTGATCTAAGTATTCTTAGTAGTGTAACTTAACCCAACCTAACTTCGTTAAAATAATAAAAATATTGTTATTTTAATAAAAAAAAAATATACGAGCATAAAATTGGCATATTGTAGCTCAGGGAGGAAATGAAATTTTAAAACAAAAAAATAATATTTACAAACAACTTTTCTTTAAATTATTTTGAAGGTTATTTATTTATTATTCACTAACCCTTCCGGGCTTTTTCAATGAAATTGACATTTTATGAATGTAAGTATAACAGGATATATGGATAATAAAAAATAATATTATGATTAATATACAAATCAAATAATAACACCTGAAATTGCAAATATAGCCACGTTAATAAATGATCACTAAGTTTCGAATATAAAGTATGTACATTGTACATTAGTATATGCATATAATTATTCATGTTTGTTGCAAACCAGTCAAACTGAAAACTAAAATAATTTACTCGTAAGGTAGGTATATACTAATTTTATAAAAGAGAAAAATTAAAAAAAAAGAGAAAAATAATATCATTTGTATCTAATTATTAAGTAATAGCAAAATACCAAAGCAATAATTAATTATATTACCCATCAATGTAATATATTACTGAAGAAGAAGATAATACTAATAAACCTAAATATGGGAAAAATTGTTGCAAGAATTTGAAATCTGGTATCGACAAATATGAAGTTTAATACATAGGTCCCGCTGTCCCAGTAAGACAAGAGATAATGGGTTAGATTCTCAGTTGTGACCGTTATATTTTTAATTTTTCTGTATCTTGTTCTGTTTCGTTTAGATTTAGAAGTATTTTCTTCTTCTTCAATGATACCAAAAATATTTACTTAGAAATTTTCAGTCAAACCTTTGTTAAAACTTCATGTCGCTGGAGTAGTCCAAGCCGTTAGTTTTTTTAGATAAACTATTTTTTGTTATTTTTTTGTTATTTATTTTTTGTTATTATTTTGTTATTTATTTTTTTAAATTTATTTAGTGAATAAAAAATTTGTACAAATTTAGGGTAGTCCCACAAAGCTGTCATATGGCAGCTTGTCTGTAGGTTCTACGATTTAAACATTCTTAATATGATGTACAAGAAAATATTTGGAGATAAATAGATTTATAGCCTTAAGGAAACATTGGAATAAATCATATAGTAATATTAGATAATTTAAATGACATCTATACATTTTTATAAAATATCTCAATATACCTGCCTTATAACAAGATATATAGGCAGATACGATAAGAAATTCGAAGATATATGAAATTTTCGTTAGTTAACCAAAGCTTTATCATTTTAGGGCATAGTCTCTAATTTTTTTCAAAATTTAAGTGTTTATTGCTTTTATTGAAAATCACTGGTATTAGGTATTCAAGAGTACGGCTTCCATATTTATTTGATATTCGAGGTGTTTTTAGGCCCTTTCCTTCTTTGAATCTTGTGGTATGTTTGTGTACCAGTGGGTGTTTTTATTCGTCTTGGAGATTAACAGATTATAATATATTCCAACGATCTTGGTATTGTAGATAAAAATAATTCTTCCGCTTTAATTTATCTCTCCTGTTTAGTTTCCTCCAATTACACTTAGGGGCTATTTCGTAAAGTTTGATTAAGGTCCCGATAAGCAATTATTCCCCACGAATTTAATAATTCATTTCGTATTTGACTAGCGCTATCCGGAATGTAAATGACAATTAAACAATGGTTGAACTAATCGGCATTCACAGCAGCCGTTAGCCTCTCATTAGCGAAAAATTGCGCCAAATCTGCTTGACAGCTGGAGAAATGTCGCAAATACAATTTATATTCAACGGAATTGTAGCACAATAAAAATAGATTTAAGAGATAATTTGTACGTAGATGGAATGACTAAAATATAAAGAAAATAGTGTTTTGGACAGGTATTTCGCAACTTCCTATTACGTTTACCCATTTTTTTAACCTCACATTTAATTAAAAATTTAATTGTAATACAAATTTAAAAATGTTATTATTGAATTATGAAAGTATTTAAGTTATTAATTATTGTAACAGCTGTTTCGGCGTTCAAGGCTATTTACGAGCTGTGGTTAGGCCACATTGTGACGACTTATTCATATGATTCTATATACCCCTGCCCAATTTCAATATGTATGATATCTTAAATGATTTATTAAGACGTGTTATACCGATTTACTCAAAAAGTAATAGTGACAATAGATTCTCTATTCTGTGTGGTACTTGAAATCTGTTTCCCCACATTAAATGATAATGTTTTCTCAACTCTTTATTAATGACGTGACTTCTATTAGCTTAATATATTAATTATATTGTTTACGTCTTGTAAACATACTGAAAAGTGGGGTCTAAAAGTTCCCCGAAACGTCACACATATTTCTACAGGTTCCATGCAGATTATGCGGTTCACATACAAGCTATTTTTGTCGGTATAAAGTTAAAAACATACCAATAACTGCCATTTAGAATGGGTAAAAATAAATATTCGTTTCCCCCTTACTGCTTTCAGGGGAAGAGAATTACTGCAATCTCTCTTCAAAGAACCTATATAAGAGAATTTTTCAGAGTTTCACAAAGTTTTCACTCTTATCAGCTTAAAAGTATAACCTTTCTTTATTGTGTTAACGAGCAATCAATTTTATCTTTATCGTTTAAAAAACTACAAACAACTCTTTTTAGTTAAAATAAAGAAAAATAACGCTTTAAAATATTGCTCTTGTGAGGTGTCACATAAAAAAAGGCTACTATTAGTTTAAGTGAAGTGCTTATTTTACTGATTAAAATAAACTTTTATGATACACCAACTCATCCAACTTATTATTAAAATTAAATCTATTTCTTTGTTTGTCTACTCTACAAAGCCACCAATTTATGCCAAAGTATAGATCTTTTCCAGATCTGACTCCAATCTGTATCGAAACTTCGTGGTTTCAAAAGATTCCTCAACATTCACAAATATCGACCACATGAGACTCATGTGGATTGGTGTGTTTAAGCAATTGATTTCATTTCTTCGTAATATTGTAATCGTAATTAATTTAATAGCATCCTGCGTCGTGTACATACGCGTCGGTATCATTGAGAGCTGGTGTATTGGATATTCTTCAAAAATGTGCTCTATGGTTTTTTGGGACTGAAATATAGAATTAATCGTTGCTGAACTCAAAAGATAAATTAATATGGGCAGGACTCGCACTCATTTTAAAATATTCAGTGAAATTTTGAAGGCAGGTAAATAGAAGCCAATGCAAAGACAACAAGATTATAGTACCTTAACACGATAAAGTAGTATCAACAATATAATTTCAACAGAAATGATTTAGTATAAATTTGTTAGTAAGATTTATTCATGAATCAGTTAGTAACTAAGGCGGCAGTAAAGCCTTCCCCCCAACCGTTTAACCTCCGCCCCCCCGCACGGTTACAGGTCAACAAATGTTGGCTAACTAAATCGTGCTGATTTTTCTGCCTCCACCACATGCGACCAACCTTTCCCCCCACTCGAGTGATGTGGTCTCTCCCTCTCTTCGCTCCCCGGTAATCCAATTAACGGATTAAGCCAGGAATTGATGCCGCAGCCCCCACTTCACCACCACTGCCGCCCAACGTCCAACGGAACTATTAAACCACATATATGGAAACCACCAATATCGTTATATCTGAAGTCAATGAACATTTAATATCTCTCTAAATTTGGACAAAACGGATCTACAACTTCTCATACATTGTGTGGAAACGCTGATAAATTATTCATTTATTCCCAACTTTGGACATGACGGAACTACAACTTCTCATGCATTGTGTAGAAACGCTGATAATTTATTCATTTATTCCCAACTTTGGACAGGACGGAGCTACAACTTCTCATGCATTGTGTAGAAACGCTGATAATTTATTCATTTATTCCCAACTTTGGACAGGACGGAACTACAACTTCTCATGCATTGTGTGGAAACGTTTGATAATTTAGTCATTTATTCCCAACGCTTTTACAAATATAAGATAGCAATTACGAAATTTTCACGATCTACTATTTTTTATTTGCAATTCATTTCGTCTGGAGCCAGTGCGAGCAGATGGAGATAGGGAAGAAAAAGGTTGGGAAATACCAAGCTATTCAGGTCTAGTCACCAAACATGATCAAACCCATTTCAAGCAACATTTCGATTCTGAACGGTGGTCTTTCACCAGTGCGATGCTGAAGGTTTCAACCACTCTGGAACATGCAGCAAATATACTCGTACCACGCATTATCTTATCCCGATCTGATACCGCGACCCCCAGATTCGTAGCCAAGATCTTAATCACTCAACCACGGAGGCCGTCAAAAGAAGATTCTTACAAAATCATACTCATTTTAGAAATCAATAAATGGAAAAACAATTCGTTTAGGTGATTCTTAGTAAAATGCCAAGATTAGCGAGGGTCACACTTTTAAATACGGTAAAAAAGTGGTAGTATCTACTACAAAGTTTTAAATATAGTGACTTTGTAGTTAGGACTGTCCATTATTTGACTTATTACGTACAGATTATATATATATATATCAGCCCCGCTTAACAAAGCAGAAATAAAAAAAAATTAAATAAATTTTACTGTGAAAAGGTCGAAAATAGTCAATAGACTTAGACAGTAAAGAACCTGTAGACCATCTGAAGGAGAAAAGAGTCAATGGACTTAGTCAGTAAAGAACCTGTGGTCCATTCATCAGCTGTGTGGCGTGCCATATCAGGAGAGGTTTGTTTGGGAGACCCTTTGACCTCTCCGACTAGTCCCTTTTGACCCATCGCCATGCACCGCAGCGGAAGAGGTAGAGTCCGTCACTCCTAGAAACACTGATTCCTAGATTCCTACCCACCCCTCATATTTTACATTTCATAGTTTTCCAATAATGTTGGCCTCACTGGGTGGCTTACCAAGCCACCCCATGCTGATGACTAATAACAATAACATTTTGAATAAAGCTCGCGATGTAACAAAACTAGAGGTTCGCTTTCAGCAGATTTAAAGTGAATATAATGGTGGTTGAGTTTAAAGGATTATTTTGTACAAAGTCAAAATAATAGGTCCATATTGTGTTGGTCAAAGATAAATTAAATGGTTTTCGCAATTTTCAAACAGGGTTTCCGTACCCGAGAATGAAACCAAGAATATAATCTCGATACTTTAAAAAAAGAGCCAATTTAATAAAAGCACATGGCTACAACTACCGATAAATAAAATGTACATCATCTTTCAGTTTTCTTTTGATGCGAAGTAAGAAGAATTAATGCAGTCTGTTAAGAAATCACGCAAAGGTATTTATTACCTTCGCGAGACCAGAATAAAAATTTCCACTGAGTTATGCGTTTCTATTTCTCTCTGCACCCTACCTGTAGAATTCCTTTCGTATTATAAATAATTTCTCCACAGATCATTACAAGCTTTTAATATTTTATGGAAATGTACAATCACTAGTCATTTTAATGGTTTTTTTTATAGATGTAGGTATTGTTTTTTGTTCAAGAAAGAAAAACATATCATATTTGAATATTCTTCTTGTTACTTTTATCATAAACGGAGAATGTTGATAGTACAATGGTAACAACATCAGAGGGATGATCCAGCGATGCCTGGTTAGGAATCCGACTCATTGGACCATTTGGTGACTAGCAAATGCATGTTTCAGAGCTTTGAATTTCTGCTGGTATCCAGAGTAACAGGTGTTCAATTACATAAAATAACTTTCGAATATTAAATGATTTATTTATTTACATGTTTTTTTACAACTGTAAAAAAGTATGTCGTTACTGGGAAATAAAACAAAAAAATATTCAAATTTAATAGGGTAGAAAAATATGTTTAAGAAAAAAGTAATAACTCTAGAACGGATGAGCTCTGGTGTTATGAAATTAATATTTTATGTCTGGACTTTATAGATTTATTATATGTTTTCAGCCCATGAAAGCATTTCCGTTGTGAGCTATGAAGCTTTGAAATATCAATATTATACTTAAAATAATTCCACAATAATATTACGTATGCATATTCAAGTATTTATAGGTAGGTTATCAATTCGAAAATCATAGAAAAAAATAGTGATCATATGTATATCTACCTAAGCTGGCTAAAAAATCTTCATAATTTTTGGAATATCTGATGCCAATGAAATAAGTTTCTTCAAAAGCTCGTTAATTTGTAGATGACTGTACATATTTACATTAATTGAGGAGATTTAATTCAAAGTGTACACGTACTGCTAACAATAACTAGTGTATACTAGTCCCATCGAGAGGTCGTACGTGACGTCATTGTTCTAGTATCATCCGTCTCTTTCGTTTTGATACGAGAATGAAGAGGACGATTATCGATGACATACTTAAGTACTCTCGCTGGGTCTAGTATACATTTCCCATAATCTACTCTGTTAGAGAAAACAAGGTGCAGTTGTTGTGCCGCATAACTGCAACTTGTACGTTGTACAGAAGCGCTCTGTCGAAATGTTTAAGGCGAAGATTAATGGTAAATCACTATTTCGATTAATCTTTATAACGAATTGGTGAACATTTTGAATACCAAAAAGAATGAATAGATAAATTGAAGGTTTTTCTATCGTTTCGCTTGAGAAGAATACAAATAAAATAATAAATTACACAATAAAAATATAAATGTAAACTGCTAAAAAATATATTTTTTAGCAGTTTAAATGTATGAACGCGTAAAGGAAACAACTTAAAAAATACATTATTATAGCTAAAATTATTTGTGACAGTTTCACTTGGTTAACTTTTTTGCTTTCTTATAAAATTATTTACAAAATAAATAAAAACCAGTTTTGTGCTTTAAAATCGAACGTTTCTAGACTCCGTTTGTCAAGCGATTTTAATGCTTATTACCTGCAATATAAGGTATACCAAGAATATACACACTTTTGGCTTGTAGCTTCCTCTTAAGCTTTATTTAAGCTTTGCTTCAGGTCGCAAAAGGTCTAAGCTTTATTTAACCGAATGGATCAAAAATATAAAAACCTTATTTTTTTTCGTGACCATTTTCTATGGAAATACGAGAATGATAATAAATTTGTTAGTTATTATTATAACAATATGAATAAAATTTAAAAATGTACGAATACGAAAAACATTCAGAAAAAATGAGTGCGACTGGAAATCAAACTCAGCACCTATCGCTTGCCGGGAAAATACCAACTGCGTTACTGAACCCATTTTTCATAGCACTACTTTTGAGTAGCGCATTGAACATTTTTTGTATAAGATTCTTATGTGTCTTAAGACCGATGTCACCAATCAAAACTCAAAGATTAGTCAAATTTAACCGACGGGTTGGCTTCTGAGAAATAGTAATTTAAAAAGTGTTGTACTTATTTTTAAATCATCAAACATTTAATTTCAAAAACTGTGAGGGTTGCCGACTCGCTAAACGCTTCGTGACCGTTGCAGCGAGAGTTCAGAGTTTAGCGAGTGTTAATCCAATAAATATAGGGTGATACTTAAAGTGCACTGATCGGGGGAAAATATATTCAGAGGCGTTGGTGATTCTGAATTTGTGCAACTAAGTGAAATTCAACTTTGCCGTCGCTGAGTTTTATTGGTGAATCAATCGCCAAGTTAGCAGAAGTTAACAAACTAGTAGTTGATACCTGGTTTCGCCAGAGTGTGAAATAAAGTTAACAGCTGGAGATGTTAACTTAGATAATCCGGACAGTAGGCGATGTGCATATTTCATGTCAGAACTCACTCTAAGTTTTGAATGTTTCAGAAAACTAAATTCTGTTTTATGCTCTTAATTAAGATTTCAGTTACGTCTTCAAGGTTCATATTGGTATTGAATCCAAAGCAGCCTGTCATTATTTTTCCAAATTACTTTCATTAACCCTTCTCAAAAGAGTATTTATTTTTATCTTGTGAACATCAGATCGTGTTCCACCCTCGCGGAAAAAGAATTCTAGGAATTGCCTTCTAACTCTTGGGGCAAGCCTTTTCTAAAGATCTTTACGACCTTAAAAATCATTAATAAAATATACATAATTCCAAGTCGTGGACGCCCGAGGGAGACATGGCAAGATCAAGTTAATCATATACTAGATTCGGGCCATGTCAAGAGTCAGTATAATAGAAGAGTATGTTTGAGATGATGTATGAATGTTAATGAGGCAGAAAATGCGTGCCAAGACCGAGTTTTATGGCGGTCCGTTCTCTCTGCCTACCGTTAGTTAGTTGGTAACTCTCCCATATTGATAGTTCCCTGAGTGAAACGTATTTAACTTAATTCGATTTCAAAAGTGTTTGTGGTAGCTCACAGCCAAAATCAATCGATTTTCAAACATCCTTATGCACTAATATAAAATTTAAAAAATGTTCTGAAAAGAAGTATTAAAATGAAACAGGTTTTTAAAATAATTTTTCATCGTAACCTACGAAAAAGAAGACACATTTCGATAGGATTTAAATATACCCACAAATGTGTATACGAGTATATTTTTGAATTGAATAAGAGTTCCTTTATAAAGGACTGTTTTTTCTATTAAAAATGTTTCTACGTTGACGTAATTTTCTTGCCTATTTTTATCCCCGTGCTATTAATATCATTTTGTTATAGCTAAAAATACGACATTATGCAAAACTAATTTCAATGGGATGGTTAATATAGCTTTTTGGCATATTTGGTCATCAAACATTGATAACTTACTTTAATAACTAGTGACTATTCTACAAGAGGCGGTAGTAATTTTAGTAAACAGAGAAATAAATGGGATAACATTTATTCACAGCGGTAACCACTAAAATCAGTGGCGGTTATCTTTAAAACTCCGTTAGCAAAATATAAGACAAACTTGTATTATAATTATGATTTAATTATTATTTAATGTGTATTTATACGATATTCATAAATGTTTTTTACATGCTAATTACCTAGCATATGCAGATGATAAAAAAATATACTTAGTTATTAAATCAATCAACGACTGGTAAGTTTTTAGATTCTCACGGCCAAAAGCATTTTTGTTGTTTGTTTTTGGGGTGTTATGCCGTGTTGCGCTAACTCCTTCTTTAGCCGACGTTTCGGACAGCGTTGCAGTGTCCATCATCAGGGCAGATCCGGTAGATCCATTAGATTTACACATCTTCGGATCTACCGGATCTGCCCTGATGATGGACACTGCAACGCTGTCCGAAACGTCGGCTAAAGAAGGAGTTAGCGCAACACGGCATAACACCCCAAAAACAAACAACAAAAAATCAACGACTGCATTAAACTTCAAGAGGACCTCAATCGTCTCTTTGTCTATTGCGAATTAAACAAACTTGTTATTAACATCGCAAAATGCAATAAATTAACATTTACACGCAATAAAAATAAAATATCCTTTGTATACACACTAAACGGCACACACATCAATGAAGTTAAATATATCAGGGACCTTGGGGTAACACTGGATGTTAAATTAAACTTTATCCAACACACTGATGACATCATTAACAAAGCCAATAAAATGCTGGGATTTATAATTCGCATAGCAAAACCCTTCCACAACATAAAAACTCTATATTCCCTTTACACCTCATATATTCGCCCGCACCTGGAACACTGTACACCGATCTGGACTCCTTTATACCAAGCCCATATCGAAAGAATAGAAAGAATTCAAAAAAAAAATTTTAAACACATAAATTATAAACTAAACTTACACTTCTCAAATTATACCGAATCCATTAAATTTCACAATTTTAACTCCCTCCAAACACGACGTCTAATTTTTGATCAAATCCTATTATTTAAAATCCTAAATAATGGTCTGGACTCACCAGAACTTACCAATTTAATAAATTTTCATATCCCGTCTAGATCAACCCGACAATCTGATTTATTTTATCTACCCTCGTGTAGAACAAACATTCGAAAAAATTCCCCAATTCCTCGTATATGTGCACAATATAATAAAAAATTTTACAGCATTGATATTTTTGGTAATAACCTAAAGAAATATCGATATGAAGTAATGCGTACGATCGATTATTAATATGAGAGTATGGAATATATCGGCAGCATCTCCTATCCTCTTCCTATTTTCCTCTTCCTATCCTCTTCCTATTTTCCTCTTCCTTTCCCCTTCCTTTAACACTAAATTAATTTTAAGAAACTAAAACTTCATTTCTAATGCACTGTAACATAAGAAACTTCTGTGGCTTGACTATTTATGTACATTTATATCTATCACTGCATATTATATAAAAGCTGTTTGTTTCTTACAAATAAATTAATAAATAATTAAATCCCATCCGAATGTCACTCGTACTGCCGAAGAGAGAGTACGAAATGAATCCCAAATCCCAAGGTCCATCGTTAATATCAGCCCCTGAGGGACCTTCCGTCATATTTCTTATGTTCATACAAAATATACTAGTGGCACCAGAGCGGTTGTCCTGCAAACCTTGGGAAGCCATTAGCTGCCCGAGTGCGCAGCAGCTATGAGATTTTTTGCTGACGCCAAATTTGTACCGAATTACTATTATTTTTTCTGTGATAACTTACTTCAGTTTTTTGCGTAAATTGTGATTTTTCGTATTCAAAACTAATTTGTTGTCACTTACGACGTTATATTTACAGTGATGTGATCATATTCATTTTTATCCATGGGTAAAACATATAATATAATTATGAAATATCAAAATAGAATTTTTTCATACACCTGTGGAATTTTTTTTATTCCGACTGAAATCCCAATGTGATCACGAACCGCCACCGACTAAGATGCTACTATAAAGATTTCAACCCTGAGGCAAATGTATTTTATATTAAAGTGACGTTCTCTACGTAATGTACTCTATCTTTAAATCTGTGTTTCCATCTTTATATTGGCAGCCATAAATTCCCCAGCGGTGTCTCTTTCCAACCAAAGACAGCCTTATAAAATGGTTGCCATTGTTACGAATACACTTGTCATTGCATAGAAAATCTTTAAAATAAGTGAAGTATTTTTTCGTAGCCACGTTACTAATTTTTGCAACGTCCCTAATACAATTTATATAATTACATTTATCCAAGAATAAACATAATTTCATAAACGTGATGAAGTTACATTAATATTTTTGTATACTGAATATTATGATGGCAGAAAAAGAGCCAAATCGCGGTAATTAACACAACGTATTATCTCGAGAAACAGGTGAGATATAGGACAAACGGTCACAAACTTTTATAGTCCTTTCTTCTCTCTCTCTTCCGATGGTTTTAATGGATGCCATATCATAATGTAAATACTAGAAGTTACTACGTCAGTTTTTGATAAAATGATTTAGCCACCAAAAAATACTCTATATCGTCCCTTTTTTAATACTTATAGCAGATGCTCTGGATTGGTAAAATAGTGACCTATCTAATACAGAAGTAAACAAAATTCTTAAGCCTTATTTACGCCAAGAAATCGAAAGACAATCTTTAGTCCTGGGCGATTTACAAATTTGTCAAAGGTTCTTCTAGCGTTAAGCCCCAGTAACAAGCTTAAATGTTTTCTCCTGTAAAGTAGAAGGAATTCATAAATTTACGCTATTTATTAGCGGATGAATTTCCACTCTCCTCTGTCTTGGCACAAACTGCTTCATTCATTAATATTCCTACATCTTCTCACTGTAACACGTTCGCTTATTATTCCGTCCTGACATGACCCGACTAAAGCGTTTGATTAACTTGATAGCCCCATGTCTTCTAAGAACGTTCCCGACACCTTCACTCATCTACTTGCACGACGTATATTCATACAACCTACATGTTCAAATTAAGTCACAAGGGCCATATTTTACAAATTCAATTTAACTCATATTTTCAAATAAATGAGAATTTTGATGAAATGTAAATAAACATATTTTTCAAAGATTAATTTTCGTTTTTGTTATATTTATTTTATGGAACTAACCATACATTTTTTTAAATAGAAACCTAAAATGTAACAAAATGTAAATTCATATTTTTAATTAAAACTAGATGGAAACACAACACGATTTTCAACAAACCGTTGAAATAAATTTGAAACGATATTTGAATCATATTTATTTATGTTGAAACTATGAATAAATAGTGTTTCCTGGTTTTTTGAGATGGGTACATTTTACAGTTAATTTAACCTTCACTAAACAGTTTTATGGGTTTCATATTTGTATTTTTTTAAATTATTATTATAAAAAATATATCAAATAAATTAGGAAAATGCCCGTATTATTTTGTTGTAATTGGTTTTACACCCAGTCGGGTTTTTATATGGATTTAAAGAATAGAATATACCTAGTGAGCCATCGAATATTATACACAGTTTTTAATGTATGAAATAACATTAAACCATATTAGTAAAACCCGTAACAGTAAAATAAAATAATTTGAAAACTACAAAAATTACCACAAATACGACAAATCACTACAACGACATTACCAACGCTAATATAATTTGTAGGATTCAATAAAGTCCTGGTATATATTACACTTAATTCTATAAATGGAGTCAGTAAATATGTCATTAGTACTCTCAAACTTGTTGCCCAGATCATGCATCCAATTTTTTAGTGAGTGTGATAGTTGGTTGTGTATGTATTGCATAAGAATGTAAC
This sequence comes from Hesperophylax magnus, assembly GCA_026573805.1. Classification (NCBI taxonomy): domain Eukaryota; kingdom Metazoa; phylum Arthropoda; class Insecta; order Trichoptera; family Limnephilidae; genus Hesperophylax; species Hesperophylax magnus. The sequence goes on from JAIUSX010000052.1 coordinate 866,331, forward strand.
ATTTTTTGGAAACTAAACACAAACAAGAATAAAAATATGATATCTAAAAATAATACAATTATGTAATGAAACTAACAATAATATAACAACAAAAGTAATAATTTTTCGACATTATTAGTTATTAGTGGTGATGGCTTTAAGTGCATTGGTGTTGGTAGGCAAGTCAAGATAACAGCAAAATTGAAAAAATCTGCTTCTACCAAGTCCAGTCCTCTTCCTATACTCATCCTTTCTGATCCATGAATACCATGGTTGACTCAAAGTCAGGGTTTTCTCAAAGTCAGGGTTGTCTCGAAGCTAGAGTTTCATGGATCATTTTCTTTTCCCTGAGTTCCACAGCGTTTTTTCGTTCGTATTCCACTTTTAGTGGCAGCATCTTTTCAAGTTTTACTACCATGTTTTGCACAAGATTTTTTCAATTTTTTACTCATTGGTCACGTGCTGCACAACGCATTTAAGCCACTCCCTAACAAATAAATAATTAATGAAATAAAACCAATATTTTTTGTTTAAAACCACGAATTTTTATTAATTTTAAGACCGACCGGTTTCGCTACACTCGAGCATCGTCAGGGTACAAAATTAAACTAATCAATAATACAAAATGTGTCATTATATATACATACAGAGGGAGATAGAAAGTAAAACCAAAATGAAACAACAATATATTAAAAGAAAACAATTAGTGTATTTAAATATTATAATAATAGAGAATAGGCATTAATAATTGTAAGGTGATTAAGGGATACTGGGAGTTTTACAGTTTACAGGGAATATTCCCAGTATTGGGCTTTTTGACAAATCTAATTGATTATTCAGAATTAAACTTTTGGTTTTAATGGCTTTCTTAATTTCTAGTGCTTCTAGGTTATTCAATTTGTTACTATGGTCTTTTCTATGGAGAATCTTGAATCTTAGCACTATCTAACAATATTTCTACGAAAAAAAAAAAAAATTATGTAATCAAAAGGGAAAAATAATTTAATAATCATAATAATCAATTGTGACTATAATAGTGCATTAAGGCCTTCCCATCAAAGGATTAGCCCCGAATAACGTAATCAATTGATTAGTTTAAATTAAGTAAAATAAAAATTTTCATGGTATGTTTAAACCGTTGATATCAAATAGATTCAATGAATTATTTGCTGAACATAATTTTCCATATCTAAAAACATATATTTTAAGGTTATTTGATTTCTAGAGTCCTGTTGTAGAAAACTTTTGTTTTTGTAGTCACGGTACTAGCTTTCAGGTCATAAATAATCAGAGATGTGCAAAATGGGTACCAAAAACCATTTGAAATGCAAAATGGAAATGGGTCAAAACTTTTCCATTTGAAAATGCAAAATGCAAAATGGTTTTTAGAAAAGCATTTCAAATGCAAAATGCGAAATACCTATTTTCAAAATGCATTGAAAATGCAAAATGGTTTCTCAGGTCCAACAATCAAAATAATTATAGAATTTTAAAAACAATGTTGTCATTTAATAATGGACATCAATGTAGAACAAACATATTACATGATGGTAAATCCAAAAACACCACGACTACAGATTATGAAACCACAAAAAATTAGCGCGGGACTAATGTTGCCAACGTAAAAACATAGAAACTGCTATCTAACATTTAATATTACAGCGTCATGGCCCCATGTTCAGTATTTGAATCAGTATTTTTTGTAATGGTATCACTCAATTGCCAGGACTCCTACCAGGGAGCAACTTGACAAATGTAGATTATCTCTCATAGCGAGGTTGAGGACAGACTGATATTTGGAGCTTATGAAAAAAAGATGAGCGGAGATAGTAGGAAGAATGTTGCAAAAAAGCATTTAAAATGGAAAATGCATTGAGAAAAGCATTTAAAATGTAAAATGCAAAATGGTTTTTAGAAAAGCATTTAAAATGCAAAATGGAAAATACCCATTTTGAATTTTGCATTTCCATTTGAAATGGATTTATTTGAAATAAAGCACATCTCTGTAAATAATGCTGGAAAGTTAATCGCTTTCCCTTGCATAATTTGCGCTGTCACCTACTCGACGTAAACATCAGGGCAGCAGTATTGGAGTAACTGAACGAAACAGGTCGACCGAGATCACTGATATAGCAAAAGATAGAGACATTGGAAAAAGACATTAACACTACTCGACCAGTAAAAGGTTAAAAAAATCATCAATATGTAGCCACTGCTCAACGCTCAACTACACACCTAGTGCCATGTGAAGCATTATATTTGTCATTTCACAAAGAAAAATAAATAGTTCTCTGTGCATTGTTTTAAGTCCCCGTAAATGTGGAATCTGGCACAATGATTTCAAATTTGTTTTGAATTTAATTTTTATATTTTGAAATTGGAGTTATAATATCCCGCGATATTTAACGGGTTTGTGGGTCTGTGGTAATCAAAATACTAATCTCGGTTCATTCAATGAACTCATATTTGCTTTGAATTTCCATGTGCAATAATTTCTCTTACTTATTGATCATTAAAACATTTCATACGAAGCGTAACTAGATATACATATTCAAACATTTAGTGAGCCAAAGTTTTTAATACTGAAGCCGCGTCTTTACTGCTGAAGTTTTAGAAAGCTATGACAGTAAATTTTATGGTTACACTTCCGTTAATTGTTTTTTTCCAGCCTAACTACTTATCTTCCTATTTAGTATACAATACTTAGGTAGTAGATTAGCTGTATATATCCTGGACGAAATACGTAGTGTAAAACCCAAAACAACCTACTCGGTTACCCATTACATATGATCAAAAATGTCCTATTATTTTATGTCCTTTTGTTTTTAGTTTTGTTGAAATACATTCTTCGTTGAAGTCCATATACGGTCCATAGGTTTAGATCGGGGATGGGACTTGACTCGACTAGGACTCGAAGACTTTCAGTGCGGCCTACGGACAACATTCACGTTATTGACGATCTCCGTGGTCGAGGGGTAATGCTTTCGACTATCAAGCTGAAGGTCGCGGGTTATATATACGCACATATTTTAAACGTTGCTTGAAATGGCTTTAGCCGTGTTTGGTGACCAGATCTGAATAGCCGAGTACCACCCCACCATATTCTTCCCCGTCTCCTTCCCCTCTTCACTACTTTCTGCCTCAAAACATATCCTAATTGGGGATGCCATAGTTTCACTGGCTCTAGACGGTTGGAAGCAGGTGGGATTCCTGTGGTTTCACATATAATAAAATAAAAAAAAAAAACTGTTTTCGTTTGTGAAAAATATTAAAAAGGGTAATCCGGAGTTATTTAAAATTTGTCACAGGATTTTCTCTGAAAATTTGCACATTTTTTTTTTTCATTTAATTTCTGATCTTCATTAAGCTGTGATTGGGAATTTGATGAAAGGAAAAAGAGATACATAGTTTTACTAACAACACGACTTACATGAAGTTATCAAGTCTGCAAAAGTTACAGGAAAACCGAATTAACATAAAACACGTCTTGATTTGAAAAGTCTTGCGTTGCTGTAACGAGTTAAAATTTCTCCACATCAGAGACTAGCTTGATTAAAGAACCCACAGGTCATCTTGAATTTCTAAGGTACACAAATACCTTCAAATAAATTTTATTTGAATTCCGGAAACATGATAAGTATCAATCTTTTGAAGAGTTGTTAAAGATTAAACCGTAGAAGGAGTTAGAACAGTGGTTCTTAACCTTTTTGGAGGTACCGAACCCCACCAGTTACATATGCCCATTCACCGAACCCCTCCTAATTTGAAAAATATAATTAGATTTTTACAAATTCAAAACATGTTATATTTATATATAGGTGTACAAAATAAAAAAAAATAAAAAACAAAAATCAAAACATTAAATTTTAATGGTTTAATCAAAACATGAAACACATTAATTAATGATTATTTTTTTGGTAAACTAATGTTTAAGACAAGATTTTTTATGGATAGCACAAAGGGTAACAATTATTTTACAAGCAATAATTGTTCTCCTGAAACACTCATCCACATTGAAAAATCTCCTGATAAAAGATACATGACGCCAACGGGACTCGAACCCGTGTCCCTTCGATTTCCGGTCGACAGCTCTGACCACTGAGCTATGGCGGCTTATCTCTTATCCGCGAAATAATTCAATATATACTAGTGTTTCATTCAACAATTACTGCTTGTTACATTTTTTTTCACCTGTAAACAACCAACTTTATTTTATATGAGAAAGGCATTGTAAGTGCTAACTCTCTCACTAGATGGCGTCGAGACAAATTGTCTACATTTTTAGGTGAAATACTTGAACTTGTCAAATATTAATTATTATTTTTTTGGTAAACTAATGTTTAAGACAAGATTTTTTATGCATAGCACAAAGGGTAAAAATTATTTTACAAGCAATAATTGTTCGCCTGAAACACTCATCCACATTGAAAAATCTCCTGATAAAAGATACATGACGCCAACGGGACTCGAACCCGTGTCCCTTCGATTTCCGGTCGACAGCTCTGACCACTGAGCTATGGCGGCTTATCTCTTATCCGCGAAATAATTCAATATATACTGGTGTTTCATTCAACAATTACTGCTTGTTACATTTTTTTTCACCTGTAAACAACCAACTTTATTTTATATGAGAAAGGCATTGTAAGTGCTAACTCTCTCACTAGATGGCGTCGAGACAAATTGTCTACATTTTTAGGTGAAATACTTGAACTTGTCAAATATTAATTATTATTTTTTTGGTAAACTAATGTTTAAGACAAGATTTTTTATGCATAGCACAAAGGGTAAAAATTATTTTACAAGCAATAATTGTTCGCCTGAAACACTCATCCACATTGAAAAATCTCCTGATAAAAGATACATGACGCCAACGGGACTCGAACCCGTGTCCCTTCGATTTCGAATAATAATTAATATTTGACAAGTTCAAGTATTTCACCTAAAAATGTAGACAATTTGTCTCGACGCCATCTAGTGAGAGAGTTAGCACTTACAATGCCTTTCTCATATAAAATAAAGTTGGTTGTTTTCAGGTGAATAATATTAATTGTTGAATGAAACACTAGTATATATTGAATTATTTCGCGGATAAGAGATAAGCCGCCATAGCTCAGTGGTCAGAGCTGTCGACCGGAAATCGAAGGGACACGGGTTCGAGTCCCGTTGGCGTCATGTATCTTTTATCAGGAGATTTTTCAATATTGACTCAAGAGTCAATATACGTAGACACTACGCTCCAGAAAATATTGATAACAGAAATGAAATCAATGGAAATGATGCACAAGTTAGTTATGTTAAAATTATTGGAGTTACGCGAATTAAATACAAAAAACCGTCTTACAAATTAGATTCTTTTACGCGCCGCACACTGGGGCCAAATACTAGAAGTTGATACAATAAACAAAAAAAAATAAATTCAATATACGATGTCGCTTCATTTGTTTCAAGGTACCTCGATAATTGTAGCATTATTACATAGCAGATAGAAACCCTTGACCATACCCTTCTACCTGTGACACCGCTCAGTAAAGAGCGAACACTCGTGCAGATAATACGCCGTTTACAAGTGCCAGCATAAACCTCAAGTTCAAGTACTTATTTCGGAAGACACCTATTACGAATCCCAAAAGTGATTATGGAACCATCATGTTCTGGTATTTATCTTATTTTTTCACATTATATTTTGAACGTAATTAATTATTTTGATAGATAAAATTATAGTCGTGATTTAAAAAAAAATTATATTCTTTTAGATATTAGATGAGCTCCGGGCACCTCCTGGCTTTCATTCAAACACTTTTAGGACTATTGTTATTTACGAATCACTTTTAAAATCTTGCAGATATGTACACTTTTTGAAGTAATGAATTATTTTTGGACGTAAGGTGGTAAAGTGGTAAAGTGAAACTCAAAAATAAAACTTCATGGTCTCCCTTCCTAAAACTGTTTATACCACATGTCTGGTCATAATAGAGAAAAGATAGAACTCGTTTTCTGAGAGACATGAAGTCGTGCCAGTTGGTGACAGATATAGCACAACGCAATTCAGTGGTTTTTTATGCTTCGTGACAAATACAGCACTATGTGAACCGAGCGGAGAAATTTATTCAATTTCTTTTTTTCACACAGGTGTGAATTCTGATACCTTATTCATGGTAAGACGACAATTATTCACGATAATAAAGAACTCTGGACACGTACACATTCCAGATCAGCTAAATTCGCTGCAAAAGGAAATGGAATTGAGGACAGGATGCATCGGTGATCCCAGAAAACATATTTCGAGAAGGATAAATCGCTTCAAATCGGAACACTATTCACGATGGGTAGCAGCGCACCGGATTGAAGTAAGATTTCTGGAGAAAAATAAAACATTGCTGGATTCATCAATTTATTTTCCGAATCTTTCACTAAAACGCGGTGATCCCGGTCGCCCGAAAATTACCTTTGATCAGAGTACAAAACGAATGAAACGACAAAAGACTCTGGATTTGAGAAAGTCTACTCCTCGAACTGAATTAGTTTATGCTACACATATGGAACTTAGAGCTACAGGACAGACAGAGGCGTCTATAGCAATCACTGATATTTTATCGGATTCATCAAGTCCCAGTAAATATTTAAAAGCTTATAGAAATTCTCTCGAAACAGTTACTATGTCAGGAGAGGATGCTGTAGCACTCGTATGGAAGCGGGATTATCTCGACACCAATACAATGTAATAAGATCAAACGTTCCAAAACTATACCCGTCTTATAAAATTGTACAGGCCGCAAAGAAGGAATGTTATCCATTGACTGCAAAAATCAATGTTAGTGATACTTCAGTTCATGTTGATTTGCAGACAATGCTCAATCTTACCATTAAGCGTTTGGTCTTCACTCAGGGCGATGTAATACGTACACTTAATTCTAAGAAATTAGAAAATATATTTTCAATTTGTTGTTTTTGTCATCAGATCCTTTGATAACGAGCAAAAGGGAGCTGCCAAAAAAAAAGTTGACCACACTCCCCAAAGAAGCGGTAGAACTGCTAATGGCTCCATCAGTACAGCCGACATGTGAAAATTACTCAAGATGATGATGATGATAGTGACGATTGCGATTATGATGACGATCATGATGATGGTAGTGTTGATGATGGTGATGATCATAGTGATTTTGACTCAAACAAGTCGGATAAAGATAACTGAATTAAAAAAAATTATTTATTTAAATCATATATATATAATATGTATATAATAAAGTTTACATAAATTATGTATTTAAATTGTTCGATTTTTTATAACCTTCCTTTCCAAATTCAAATTTTCTCTTAAAAACGTCCCTGTGAATAAAGGGCGTTTTTCATCACTCTTGCCCCAGTGTGCGCCGGTTCAACTTTGGTACGGTAAATACGGCCTTAGCCTGGTTTAAAACCGTGGCAATAAGTCATGCTTTCACTGTTCCAACCTTTCGCATCGCGTTATATTTTCACCACGTTTTGCGTCTTGCGGGAGGACATTTGTATACTGGTGATGAACACTGCAACGCTGTCAGAAGCGTTGGCTAAAGGACGTTCACAAACATAACACAAGGACGTGCCCTGAAATTAGACTGACGAAAAAGGACAAAGCCCACACACAAAACAGTTTAGGTACTCTGCAAAGGAATGCAATATTAAAATAATTTAAAGTCTTCACCGATTGGTAGATTTAAGTTGAATTGTAGGAGCCATATTAATCAAAATAAAATGTAATCTTCTTAATTTATAAAAATTCAGAAAAACTCGAAAAGTAGAGGACCGATATTGCTAAAACGAGTAGAAACAATAAGAGATCTTGGAGTAATACTAGATTCTAAAATGTTATTTAGGGATCATATTGAAAATATTCTAAAAAAAGCTTATAAGCAATTGGGTTTCATTATTCGCATTACAAAGCCTTTTACGGTAGCACACACCCTAATTCTGTTATATATATATCATATGTACGGTCACAACTAGAATTCGCCTCAGTAATTTGGAATCCTCAATATCAAACATATATTGATCTCATTGAAAATATTCAGAACAAATTTATGAAACACCTATCGTATCGTTTTAGTGACCATCGATTTATCCATGTCACTTTATATAAACGCAGAAAAATCTCTGATTCATTATTCTTACACAAAATCGTGAACTGCCTTGTTGATTCATCATATCTGTTAGAAAGGATTGCATTTCGTTGCCCCAAGCAAAAAACCAGATCGAACGATTTATTTAGAATACCACACTGTAAATCCAAATACGCGCAAAACTCTGTAATAGTACGTATCTGTGAAACTCACAATGCCTTACGAGATGTAGACATTTTCAACCATAACTTGATATCATATAAAATTCAGCTTAATAAATTAATAAATTAAAATACTTTTTTTTTATTCGATTTTTTTGTTGTGAAAATTACATTATTATCACCCGTAGTGAATAGTATAGCTATGCGAAAAGTTGTATTTTTTCTTTTTGTTTTTAATTTTATGTTTATTTTTTTGCCATTTAATATGTTGTGTAGGTAAAAAATACTAAATCAACATTTAACTCAATGGAACTTAATTGGTCTAGAACATATGAATATTTATTGTTATAATTTTTTACTGTACGACTGTTTGCTTCCTAAATAAAAAGAAATAAAAAAAAATAATAATAAAAAAATAAAACTATTAAAATTAGTTTTAGCAATATCGGTCCTCTACTTCTATCAATATCGAAAAGTAGAGGACCGATATTGCTAAAACTATTAAAATTGGTTCCTATTAGTGCCAGGAATGTTTAGCGAGTGATTTTAATGGTAGAAGTAGGGGACGCCCGAGGAATGCTTAGCGCTATATCTCTGTCGAATTGAGTCGCTGTAATGTAGTTTTTGAAGAGTAACATTAGGGTATGTAGGTATATGATAATGGTAATAGTATGGTAAGTATGTATAGTAGGGAATGAAGAAATCCGAGACGTCCGAGAAAGACATCAGCAATAGCGAAGCTTTGTCTACTAGTAAATACTAAAAATGTTATAATGCATGTATGTAAGTTATAATAAATTATTCATTTTTAAACTTGGATGTACAAATGGCTAAAATAAAATTAACCAATGAAATTCCCTAAAAATAAATAATGATAACAATAAATACATAAGTTTAGGTGATTATTTTTTATACAAATATTTTGTAGTGTGTCAGTTAAGAACATAAGATCATTATGGACACCCTTAGTAAAATTAATATCTTCGATATTGGTTCCCAGGCCAATAAAAGCCACTTCGTTATCAAGGACATCATTTGTCAGCCAGGGGCCAGCAGCCAGGTCCTTAAAGGATTAATTATTGTTGGTTTGATGTGCCTGCCGATGGCTGCAAAATACGAAATTTGACAGCCTGTCTAGCTCACAACTAAAACCAATTACATTTCGTCCAACTTTGCATATCGTTAGTTTGTAATTTTATAATTAAACTCTAGTTTCGTAAAGTTTTATCGGACGCTGCTTATGACACAGAATTTGCTTTTACGTTTACATACTGTTCACGTCTCTGTAGCTCAAAATAGAAATTTTCACAAATTGTTGAAATAATAGGTTTATATAACTTTATATGTTTCGCTTCTTTATAAAGGTTTTCTTTTGATAATCTTATTTTGACTTCGTAATGCAAAAAATGAAACGAACTTATTTAACAAAGTGCTATGCCTCTATTTTACTAGCTGAAGTCCCCGGAGCTTCACGCTGAATTTTCGAAATCCAATGTAGAAACAAATTTTCCTTTTATTTTATACTTCGAGTGGGCAAAATTTCATCAAGAAGTGTCAATTTGGGTACCGCTGCCCGGAAACCATTCATTTGATAACCAACACCTCTGCAACAACCATCACCCCAAGTGGTTCTCGACGTTTTGTAATTTGTGAGTAGAGGTATCCCTGTTCATAGCATGAGGTGTGTTCATGATGCCCACCAGCTCTGTGACCCTTTGACCTCTCCAAATAGTCCCCTTGCGCTGCAGAGGGAGGGATATGTTCAAATGTACGTCACTCCTGGACACACTGATCCCAATATTTCTACCCAACCCTTATACCTTCCCACAACTTCCTCTGCTTCTTTTCCTTAGAGAGATCCTCCACACAGCATCCCAAAATATGACATAGGCCCTGAGGGAAATTATTTTATTCATGGCCTCCTGTATGGGGTTAATGTAAAAAAAACTAAATTCTCCTTTAACAGGTGGGAAAAGGGGATAGGGTTGTTCTCCAAATCTCATGTGGACAATCACCTTTCCTTGGTTTGAAACCCTGCTACCATTTTATTTTAGGATGTACGGAATTTCAATCTGACCCACCCCAATTCGGAGCGGGGCGAAAAGGTTACGGTTAAATAAAACAAATGAAAAACATTATAATACAAAACATCAAAATTAATAATACCAATATTATTAATTTTGATGTAAGATAATTAACAAACTAATTTGTTTAGTCAAAGAACTTATTGAATTGAAGTCTTTTACTATTTGCAAAAGTAGATGATTGAAGCTATCAGTAAACAAGCTAAATAAATATACAGCAATGATTCTTTGAGACTACTTCTTTATAAGTATTAGTACGACTATATTATTTATTCGATGTGCATGTGTGTGTCTGAAGAAAATAACAAATAGAGTAATTACTTTCAATTGTTTTGATGAAACGCCGCCTGGAACGAAGAAGGGGAGGGGGAGGTATTGCTAATTAACGAAGAAGCCTTCTGAGTGATTGAACAGAGGAGAGTCGGGTTTGAGAGGATGTCCACCGCTATACTGGACGGGATGTGTGATCCGTGAAGGTTGAATTAACATGCTTAATAATGCTGAAAGTTGACATAGAGTAATCGTCATTGTTGCGACTTTTTCGTATGAGTACGTGTTACATGAAACACAATGTGACATTGAATTATTAACTAAAAAGTTAAACGTAAATGGAGGAACGTTTCATCATTCTGTATTTATACGTTCATGTGGGATTAACTGTCTGGTTGCCAATTCTACGAATCAACCCAGAATTAGAGTTGAATAATCAGGTATTCTGATGTCCTGACATGTTATTTCGAAATTTTCTAAAAATAATTCTTGGGTACGTGGGTTGTTTTATACGAATTATGATAAGGTTATTTATTTAATAAAAGTATAAATTATAAGATTCGACACGGCAGAATTCAAAGCGAAGCCAAAAACTCATCTCTTAAGAAAATCATATCCGTAAATGGTTGTAAACCTAATTACCATAGCTAAACTATCTGGTTAGCACCTACCTAAAGTCACTTCATTATTCCATGCAATTATGAGCAAATGCGTTGATATACTGTTGTGCAAAAGACTAAGGGTCTTACTAATAAACATGTTATAAATTTTCCAGAAGTGATTCACACAGCCATTGACGTAGGGTAAATCGTTATTTATCAGTTAAAACTTTCAATTGAAAATTTAAAACATGTTTATTAGTTTAAAGTAAAACCTTCCATTCTCCGCCAAATTGTTTAAATAAACAAATAGGTACCAAGGTGAATGTAAATAATTATTAGTAAATTATTTAAATAAATACCAAACTCTTCTATTGTCGCTATTTCTCCAAGACTGGCATTAATCTTCTAAAAATGTAATATCATTTAAAGAAGGATATAATAGCAAGTGTAATATCATGCAATGTGCAACGTACAAAATCGATACTTTCCAAACTAAAACATTCTAATACGACATATTAATATGAAGTCACCTGCCAGGTAAGTATATTTCCGTATCGTCTGTTTGTACTTTAAGATAATGCCTAGAAAATAACAATATTTCCAAATTATCCAATCAATATTATTATTAAACAAAGAAAACTAGATTCTGGAAACAACACGCAATGCATTTAAAAATTAATCTTCTGCGAATTCTGCTTCAAACTGATACATATTTTTTAAACGGATTCAGAAAAAAATGAAATCTCTCAAATTTTTCTCATGAGAAAAGACTCAGAGACAAGACTCAGTTAAAACTGCCATATTCATTATACATATTATAATTTCAGTCCAATAGAACACAAACAACGCTTTTCAACATTAAAGTTTCGTGTTATAGCAGTACTATTTGTCTTATTGGGCTGTTTATGTAAAGCGTTTCGTGCTTCGTGACAAAGCATTGTTTTAAAAAGCATTGACGCCAACAGTAATTTATGTTGAGTTATTTCCTAAATATAACGGGTCGTCTACACTTCTACACGTGCCAAAATGGTTGAGTGTCTGAGAGCCCCAAGATTTTTTACCTACTCGAAGTAATGTAATATGTTTATTGATCTAGTACAAAAAACAGACTTACCTCTCTATACTTCACAGTAGTACTTCAATAAATAACCGATTTTTCACTTGGAATCCTTTTTATCGAGACATTATTAGACCTTTTTTTATCGAGACACTAAAAACATCTCAGTATTATTTCTCTTTATAGAAAGATCCTTTTATTTGTTCCGTCCATTAGTTGCGGTCTACAGGTAATTTTAATGTATTCTGGCTTCTATTTGGTTGCGTCGTAGAATATTGATGAGCAGATTTGGTTAAACCTTCTGTATCGTTATGAATACAGGGAAACGAAAGACAACTTAATACTTCTTATTTTACTGTTATCTACGAATAGTATACTTTGTAGCTGTAAATGTCCCGATACATTCTGTAAAATATTAAGTTACAGCATCGTGCAATCTGTACTGATTATTACCAAACCATTATGGGGGGAATTCTAAAATAAAAACGGAAACATATTTTTTTTTTATATATCACATTATTTGAGTACTTTTGAACATAAACTAATCTTCGTTAGGGCAGCTTAGTAACTGATTGTTCTATCTTTATTAAATAATCAATAAATCAGAAGTTAATTTATCATAAATTAGCTATCACTTTACTTCAAGCTAAATCAGCTTATTATCTTGTACTCTGCCATGGCTTTTTTCTCTTTCACCTGACATACTCGACGTTACTTATAACGATTATATGTAAAATTAATCTCCACCAAGCACACCCAAAGATGAATGATGCCAGTGGGAAGTTAACAAAACATTTGGAATATTATAAACATGACATGTTTATAGAGAATCGTTAAAATGTTTGCGTTTATTGATTAATTATTTCTATGATGTTTTACAGCACATAAGATTGTTTTAAAAAACGACTTTATCAGAAATTTGGTGGCTTTAATCCTAAAAGCCTCTGAAATTTTGTAATGTACTTGGAAATCTGTCAGAATACATATTCATTGGAGAATATTTTCGCATTACATCTGATTCCAGATAAATTTACTATTTTCGAATTATATCAAAATAAAATACTGTTCTTGAGCACAGATGGAAGACTGTCTCAGATTGTAAAAGTTATTGTAACTTAAATTTTTTCGTTTAATATAAAAAAAATATTTATTTAAATTTTTTTATAATATTTAATATTTTTCAAATGCTTAATGCTGTTTCGTAGAATTATTTATTTTTTATCGGGAGCTTTCATGGTAAATATTTGAATGCAAACTGAAAGCGCAGTTTTCTCTCTCTCTAACAATTTTTAAATCTTATTTCTCACCGAAATTAAAGATGAGATAGCATAACTTTTATGAGACAATGTCAGGCTGAGAGATATATATCCCAAAAAGACTACGGTTGTTTGTTGTCTGTGAAGAAAATCTCCAGAAATTGCCCAAGGGGTTAAATTCAATTGGTGGCAACAAAAATACCGGAAGATTACATTTATTTTTTTTTTAAACAATTAAGTTATTGATTCTCGTATTTTTAAACTTTCGTATCGTAATCCCCAATTCAACAAAAAAACATACTACAAAGCAGGAACCCTTACATTAGACACGTGTATGTGGTACTTGTTTGTCAGCTGAATAATTTTAATGATTTAAATATTTCTAGGTATTTTTTGCTTTAGTTAGGTGCTTTCACGAACATCCTAAAAAAATTATATTATACCCTGCCATTTGACCTTGTTCGCATGTCATCGTAAAAAGATTTGGGGCAAAAAGCATTTTACGATATAAAGCTATATTTAAACTACCTTAATATAATAAAATGTGTCTATAAAATGACGGATAAAAATTCGTCGTTTATTATTTCAACGAAGTTTATTATCGTGGGTAAAAGCATCTACGTAGATTTTTCAGTCGTTACGTTTTTTAATGATTCCATCGTGATTTATTTCAATGAAAGATGGAAGGTTTACACAGAATTCGTTTAAAGACACGCGCCGACAAATTATTTCCTATGCTGAACCTTAACAATTTTAATTATTCTAGAAAAATCAATTTATTTATAAATTTTAAGAACATTAAAAAATTGTTAATTTTAATGCGTTTTTAAATTTATTTGTTAGTAAAAATTCTAGCATAAATATAGACAGTGTCATATCAACTGTACTAGTAATAACATAGCTTGACTTTTAAAGGCAGCTTCATTGATGGTAAATATGTCATATGTCAAAGATTGCTGTTCCCACCGACAGCATGACCATTGGTGTTAGTCCTGCAGGCCGGGAGATAGAAAAGTCTATGCTGTCGATGACGGAGATAACCACCGGGAACATAGAAATGAATGCTCTCCATGATAACCAAGTTTTCAAACCATCCACGAATCAGCCGGAAAAAATGTGGAGCAATGTGTACATCCAAGAGGAACGATCTCTCTCGGGTTTTCACCATCCGCCGTGAGGGAGACCTTCAAAATATAATCACACATGATCAGCAAAACATGTGACTAAAAACAAAACTAAATGACTTCAAAAGAAAATAACTGATTAACTGCATGTATATGAATATCAGGGGAATGAGGACAAAAATTGATGAAATATACGAAAACGTCCTTATCAACGACTATGACCTATTAAGCCTAACAGAAACATGGTTAAAGGAATCTATCTGTGACCAAGAATTAGTAGATAACCGGTATGAAGTATTTCGGAGGGATAGAGTTCACAAAACAAAAAAAGATGGAGGAGGAGTCATGGTTGCTGTATCGAGAAAACTAGAGGCGAAGAGGATGGCGCATTGGGAATGTCAAGCGGAGGACTTGTGGATCCAACTCAATATAAACCATAATAACAGGAGTATCAAACTGAATGTTTGCACCGTATATCTACCACCAACTGAAGAAGAATCTATTGCAAGCTCATTTTTAAACAATCTTAGGAATGTGTACCTAACAACACCAAACCAACACATCTTAATATTTGGCGATTTCAATAAGTCTAACATTCAATGGATTACCGATGAAACAAGCAATTTATTACCTTTCACCACAAACACAAATACAATCACCTCTGACATCATCGATACACTATCATTCTGTAATCTTAAACAATTTAACGGAATAGTGAATCACCAATCCAAAATATTGGATCTCATTTTATCAGATAAAGAAGACATATCAGTAATACGTTCTTCATCTCCACTAAGCAAAGAAGATCCATACCATCCTGCTCTAGAAATAAATGTTCTTTTTAATTTTCTACCACATCTTGAAAACCGTAACGCCCCAAGACCAAACTTTTATAAAGCCGACTATGATTCAATTAATACCGTTCTTCGTGAGATTGATTGGGAATTCATTAATCAGGGAAATATTGATCAATCTGTAGATCAGTTTTACAGTATACTCTACCAGATTATCTCTTCTCATGTTCCCCTCAAAACGAACAAAAATCACTTTCCTAAGTGGTACTCAAAAGATCTCATTCGTTTGATAAAGAAAAAAAACAAATTTCATAAAAAATATAAGAAATATGGTAATGAACTAGATCATTTATCATTCAGCTTGATTAGAACCAGAACAAAAAATCTGATTAGAGTTTGTTATCATAAGCATTTAGACTTAATCAAACAAAATTTAAAAGCTAACCCGAATGATTTCTGGAAATTTGCAAAAAGCAAATATAAAAACACAACCGATATTCCAAAAGAGATGCACCTAAACGACATAAAAACTACCCAAGGTCAAGTTATCTGCGGGCTTTTTTCTAAGCACTTTCAATCTGTTTATAAACCTCACAATGCAAACTATTAACCACAAATATCTGAAGATTTCTGTAACGAAAGCCTTGGTATGATCACTATTTCGCCCTTAACGATATTAGTCAAGTGTAAGAATTTGAGAACCAATAAGGGATCAGGTCCTGATGGTATCCCGCCAATATTTTTGAAAATGTGCAGAGATGTTCTTGCCAGACCACTTAGCCTTCTTTATAACAAATCATTACAAGAAGGTGTTTTTCCAGTCAAATGGAAAACGGCTTTCTTAACTCCTATATTTAAGAAAGGTTGTAAGAGCGATATAAAAAATGATAGACCTATCTCTAAACTTGACTGCAAAGGAAAGTTGTTTGAGTCAATAATATATGACTGTCTATTAGCTCATGTAAGTAAATATACTATCATTGAGCAACACGGGTTTTTCCCTCGGCGTTCCACAACAACTAACCTTCTCGAATACTCCCAGTACATCCGCGATAGCATCGAAAAACGTTTACAAGTAGATGCCATCTACACGGATTTTTGCAAAGCATTTGACCAGTTAAATCAATCATTACTCATCAAGAAGCTGGAAAAGTTTGGCATAAATGGAAATACTTTGAAATGGTTCGAAAGTTACATTACAGAAAGAAAACTGCAAGTGGTTGTAGGAGGGTACTCCGCGGATCTTTTTACTGCAACGTCGGGAATTCCACAGGGCTCGCATCTTGGACCTTTGCTATTTTTAATCTTTATAAACGACATAATTTTAAGAATAAAAACATCAAAATATCTCCTGTTTGCCGATGACCTTAAGTTGTACAAAAAAATTACTTCATTAGAAGATTGCACCGATTTGCAAAAAGACTTATCATCACTTCATGAATGGTGTACACTAAATGATTTATATTTTAATGAAAACAAATGTGCCGTAATTTCATTCACAAAGAACATTAATAAATTCTCAAACACATATCACATTAACAACATCCCTTTACTAAACACAACTTCAATCAAAGACTTAGGCGTGACATTTGACTCGTCACTTAGCTTCAATAAACATGTAGATACAATTTCAAAAAGTGCATCACAAGTATTAGGATTAACGCTAAGAATTACAAATTGTTTTAAAAGTACAGAATTAACTTTGACATTATATAAATCAATTGTGCGAAGTATTCTCGAATATGCATCAACAACTCAATATTTTAAGTGTGTGGCAACGATTAGTTTATAATACCTTAGTGTTTATTTATAAGTTAAAAAATAAAATGTTACCTGACTATATGTCAAAGAATGTTAGAATTAATAGTGCAGTTCATTTATATCCTACGAGAAACTGCAACGATTTTAGGCTTCCTAAAACACACTTATCAGAAACACAAAACAATATTTATTATAAAGGTTTCAAAATGTTCAATGAACTCCCGGTAATTGTTAAGGAAGCTAAAAGTCTTGCAGTTTTTCGTGGATTATGTCTCAATGTTGTGAAATCTAAATTTTAGTATGTAAGAAGTAAATAATATTGTAGTAGTCACAGAAAATAATATATTAGGTATAAGATGTAAACTCTTATAACTAAATAAAATATACATAAAAAAAAAAAAAAAAAAATTTGGTCTCCCAATTATGAGATTCATAATTATAGGATTGAATCCATACAAAGGAAACTAACCCGTGTAATTGCTTACCGTGAAGGTTTATCTGATCAATTTGGAACTTATAATGACCGAATTTTGCACTACAAACTACACTCACTGACGGTCAGACGTAAACTTTCTGACGTACTGCTCCTACACAAAATTATACATGCATCAGTTGATACACCAAACATTTTATCCCAAATTAACATCAATATTCCATCAAGAAAATCAACAAGGAGGATGAACGACATTTTCTATATTTAAGCCTACCACACAAATACAGGATATTTTTCCCCTGTACCGCGAACATTAAGAAATTATAACATTATACATGGCTCTAATAATGTAATAGACATTTTTAATGACCAATTTAAACACTTCAAAAAAAATGTATTACCTTTAATCATATTAAGCTGATATTGTGATGAAACTCTTTATTTAATGAGAAGCAACATTGTACTTACCTAATCATTGTCTCACCAGTACAGGTGTGACAATAACAAATCGTTTATGAACATATTTGTATTTACCTTTTACCCATTCTTATTTGTTATTTACTTCTGCATATTTAGCTTATTCATTTTGTTACTATTTTTGTTGTTATTATGTATTTAAACATCCATGTATGTAAATTTAAAGTTGTTATTATGTATTTAAACATCCATGTATGTAAATTCTTGGGCACCATGCCTGTTTTATGTACTTAAATAAAAAAAAAATAAAAAATAAAAAATAAAATAAAAAAAATCCTTCCTGACCCGTAGATGGTTTATACCGAGCAAACCTAAAAGAAAGTCGTAGGAAAGAGCCATGGGTGAGATGGGTAAGTAGCACTAAGAACTTCGTAAAACTGTCTATAATGAACTTTATAAAGCTGTCTATGAATGGTGTACAGAAATTCGTGGTACAAGCGGAAAGCTGGTGAGTAGATATCACGTAGAGAACCCATAAAAAACGATTGTTTCGATTTTTTCTTTTTTTTCGGATACTAAAGGATTAACAAACTTTTGAAACTGGGTCTACGCTTTGACGCATTTTAAAATATACTAAACAGCTAATGTTTACCACCTAGTGGCCGATTATTTAAATTGTACCAAAAAATTATAACTTTGGACTCGGTTTAGTCGGAAACGATCAAATAAAGTCATACTACAAAATCGACTGCAAATGTGATTCATCAGAATCCCGCTTGCACTACGCGTTTCTGGACACCTTGTATACGCAGAAAACTGGAGGATAAGACATTATTAGATATTTTGAGTATTGGAACTACCATCTCGTAAGCAAGTTACGTTAGTATAAAGTTAATACCTTCCTAAGCAGAAATGTACGATTCTAATGCTTTTTTTTATTTTTTTTATTTTTTATAGTGAATACCTCACAAGAGTCCCAACTGCTCCCGTCTGGAGCCAGTGAGACTATGGCATCCCCAATTGGGGGATATTGTGAGGCTGAAGGTAAGTGGGGAAGGGAAAGAGGAAGGTGGGGAAGTACCTGGCTATTCAGATTTAGTCACTAAACACGGCTAAAGCCATTTGGAGCAACGTTTCAATTCTGAATGGTGGTCTTACACCAGGGCGATACTGGTAGTATCTTCCACTCTGGAACGTGCCGCAAATATACTATATATTATTCTAATTAATTAATTGTGAAATAACACAAATTAATCAAATAAAATTTATTTGCGCACGCCGGGTTCGAACCCGCGACCTTCGGAATGGCAGTCCAATGCGTTACCACTGGACTATGCCGGCCGTCGAATAGCTGCCATTGATAGATAAATTCGCTCTTACATAAATATGGATAAAAAAGTTTTTATATTTAAGTATCATGTAAGCCGAAGTCTCTTTGTAAGCAGATGAAGACAATAATTTTTCTCTTATTTTGAACGTCAAGTGTGCAAAATATAATCAAGAAGTATCAACATTCTGCTTAAGGGTGGGAAAAGGGGATGGGGTACAAAAAATATATAAAACAAAATTACACGCCAAACCGGAACACTTTTTTATATGCGTATACATTTTTTAATTTTATTTTTATTTATATAAATAGATAGATTAACTGGAAACTTACGGGTATATATAACCCTTAAGACGCCGTAGTATGCGTTAAAATATGGTTTGAAAGGGATATATGTACTCGTAAATACGAATGTTAGAGGGAGCGCGCTAAAAAAACGATAATTTAGCGAAAATGGTAAAAATATTTAATAAAACACGATTTGTTATAAATAGAGCAATAATCTGTCGAAAATTTCTTACGTTATATCTAAAGATACACTGTGAATTTTTTCATACCTATAATATATTAAATAGCAGAACAAAACGTGTTTTTAATAATTTTCGGAGCTTTACCATTTTTTTTTCTATTGAGGAATTCTCATATAATTACCGTTTTGGCTTTATAAATGTATAGATATTATCTTAAACAATAATATATATTTTTTTAGGAATTTTAAAACTTAAAGTGTTTAAGAGAAATATGTTATAAATCGGTAGGAATTCGGAATGCGGGGATTAATACGTATCGGTACGTTTGGAAATCGTAGTAGATAGATAACGGATAAACATTTCAGTATTGTCGAAATCCCTTTATACTAATATAAAGACGATAATATTATGTATATCATAACTATACACGCCTGCATTATCTTATACATCAATACATTGATTGGTGTATTATACATAACATTGTACAAGCATCTTAATACACTACCTCTGTGACCACGTAATGTAGCTAATTACTTAGTCCTGGCTTTGTGATATATAATCCTGTTATCAGAGGTTATCAGAGCTCTATGTACGAACGTTGACATCCCATTCACACAACTACCTGACACATGTACAGGTGTACAGTCCCTCTAGTTATCTATGTGCCCACATCATATTCCTGTCTGCCTTCCAGCCTTATCGTCGCATTACATCTCCATTATCTAAGATTAAAGAGACGCCTGGCAGAGGGGAGTATAAAAAGACTCATTGTTTAAGCGTCATAAACCTACATTTCCAAGGACTACCAGCGATTCCCAAAGTGGGAGATATCGTCTCACCTTTTGCCCTTCCTTCCCGGCGTGCATTGGAGGGAATCATGCCAACCAGGCTTGTAGTCATGGAAGAGCAGTAAGGAAGCGGCAAGGGCAATAAGAAGGTTGTGAAAAAAATGGTTATAAACGGAAAAGAACACCAATGAAAAGTAACGAAAAAATATATGGCCAACACGGAACTCCTAGCAGATGTGAAACATCGAAATTGTTTTTATTTGATGGAAGTGAAAATTAAAGTAAACAAGTCTTAATGTTTTTGAAAGTAAAACAATTATTTTATTATTATTAAAATGTACACGAAGAAACATACAGATCCTCTGCCAATTTTAGTCAGAATAGAAGCAAATATACTGCTCAAAGTTTTTCCGGCCGGGCAGAAAGAGCTAACGAGTCAAGAGGGTGGCCGAACGAAGCGTTGTTCTGTGCAAGAGCGTCGTTGATTTTACCCTCTAAGTACGCCAAAAGTGGTATCAAATCAAAAAACTTATCTTACCTATAACTTAACCTAACCTAACGTTTTTTTATCTGTTTAGTCACTGGTATTTTTATCTGGTTACCAGAATCGCACTAATAATCACACCTAGGCTTGTTTAGACTTGTTTCAACCAATATCCATATTTACCACTAATATATACAATGTGAAATACTTAGTACAAATCACCAACGGAACTGTTTTCAAGGCAGATGTTCTTATTAAATTAACTTTTGATATTATTGTTATTGCTAGTCAAACAGCTGTAAAGTGTATTCCTAGAAGGAAAAGTTTGAGAAACTCCGGACTAGACTACGTTACTTGGCCAGAATCCACTAACTAATTTAATCACGGTTCTTTTGACAGAATAATAATTCCCCCTTTTCTCCCCCTGGCTTTATCATCGGATTACACTCATTAAATAATTTTCAAAACACAATGACCTTTACACCATAACGATCACTATACCCCCCTTCCTCTAGAAAGTCTGATCCTTACTTTTTATCCGATGATCCACCTGTGTAAGCAAATCTCTTAATTGGTTTTATTAGAGATTAAAAAATGATACACCATGATACAATGGGTTTCACTGCGTGATTTAAAAAAAAACATGTTGATGGAAGCAGCGCTAAATATCGGACACGGGTTCTTGAAAAATTAATAAAGATATTTATTACAAAGGTGATAACCATATCGCTGCGTTGCAGGTTATTTTAAATGAACAATTTAAGGGAACACAATGCTATATTATGTGGAATGTGGAACTAGATAATGTTATCTCATCATATCATAATAATAATTCACAGGTAAATCGGTTCGTGAAGGATGAAAATAAATGTATGTTTATCAGAAGAAAAAAATGTAAGAATTTTTTTTAACAAAAATAGCGTATGTATTGCTTTTGCTATTTTATTTTAATCAGATGTTTATTTTAAAAACAGCCATAAAAGTTGACCTTTCTATTTTTCTGTGAAAAAATAAATACAATAAACAAATAAACGAACACACAATGAATACGCTAAGAGCAGTTTTTCTGAAAATTTGATGATTAAATATAGCACAAAGATATTATATTCCTAGCTTGGCGCGGAAAATACATAACATAATATTGAAATCAGTAATAAAAAATGATCTATTCTTAGACTTTAGATTTACTAACTTTCTGTGTATTTTTATCAAGTTACTTGAACAAAACAACATTTATTCACAGTTGTACTGCAAAAAATTAGATTTCTTTTTTATAGAAATTTAGAAGACGATTTAAGTCGCTAATAGTATGGAAGATCTACAGTTTCTCGTATCTAAGATGAACGAAGAACGTATGCAGAATGAGTAAATGATGAATAAGTAAGTCTAAAGTCGTGGTGGTTGAAAAAGAGAGTACGAAAACAGTGTGCAATATAGTTGTGAATGAGGAATACTTGGAGCAGATGGATGAGTTTTAGGAAGTATGTTTACGAGAGATGGAAAAGGAGGACTGAACGCAGTTTGCGCTAGCAAAAAACTGACCAAAGAAGTTAAGCTAGCAGTCCACAATGGAGTGCTGGTACCTATTTTTCTCCCATTACATTTAATGAAATTGAAAAATATATTGATAGCCTTAAACCATCCAACTCTAAGGGAAATGATGGACCATCATGTGGTACATTGAAAAAAATAAAACAACATGTATTAACGCCATTTCAACATATTTTTAATATATGCCTCAAAGATGGTCATTTTCCAGAACAATTTAAAATCTCCACTATAATACCTATTCATAAATCTGGGGATACGCATAAATTAGACAATTACAGACCAATAACCCTTGTTATTATAATAAAATTACTATCAAACTATCTTAATGACAGAACACAAAAAACAAAAATTGGGAATAATTATAGTTCAGAGACACAGATAAAAACGGAGTTCTGCAGGGAACTGTTCTTGGCCCGATTTTATTCTTAATTTATATTAATGATTTATGTAATTTTGTAATCCCTGGTAAAATTCTTTCTTACGCCGACGACACGGCAATAATAGTGGATGGTAATAATTGGACAGAAACTTTTTCGAAAGCAACTGTATGTATTTCACTTGTTTCAAAATGGTTAAAATACAACAAACTTGTCTTAAACTACAGCAAAACATTTTACTTACCTTTTTATAAAAACATAAGCAACAAACCAAAAGAAAACCTTAAAATTAGAATCCATAATACAACTTGCAATCAAGAAATGTGCTTCCTGTGCAACGAACTCGCTAATGTCAAAAATATAAAATATTTAGGAGTATCAATAGATATTAATCTTAATTGGAAATCACATATTAATCAAACAACTTCTAAACTTAGATATCTTACCTACATATTTTATAGACTCAAGGAAATTTTAAACGCTGAAAAATTGAAAATGATCTACTTCTCCCTGGTGCAATCTGCAATCACTTATGGCATAATAGGATGGGGTGGTGCACCTGATATATTTATTAAGCCTCTACAAATAATTCAAAAACACATAATTCATATATAATAAAAATAAAACATTCTCGACCGACCTATTATACAAGGAATCTAAATTATTTAACATTCGTAAATTATTTATATTACAAACTATGAAATATTTATTTGAAAACAAAAATAATTTCAAAATAAATGAAAACAGAATGAGCAAAAGAACAAATAATATATTTTACACCCCCCAAACCAATACTAAATTAATGCAGACACATAGCAGTTTCATTGGTCCTCGTACATTTAACCTTCTACCACTACAAACTCAAATGATAAATAAAAAGATAGAATATATTAAAGAGGTAAAATTATGGCTGAATGACGCAGATATTGAAACGCTTTTACTATAAATTTATTGATCCTTTCTACAACTCACTTGCTGAAACTTTATAAACTATTGTACATAATGTTTTCTCTTTACTTTTTATAATAACTATAAACAAACAAAAAAAAACTTTTTCTACTAATATATATTATACTTTAGGTACTTGAAATATAGTAATCGTTTTATATTACCCACACTCAGGCAGTGCCTTAGTGGGTTTTCATTTCTTGTGTATACTATTTGGTATTATATATTATGTTATTATATACTATCTATTAATATGTATAATATATGTAAAGAAATGAAAATAAATAAAGTAAAAAAAAAAAAAATTTCTCGTGTGAGAAATGAGGAAATCCGCAAAGAATGCAAGGGTGATATAAGCGTAATGAGTAAGATTAAGAAAGGGACGCTTAGATGGTTTGGCCATGTGGAGCGAATGAACGAAGAAAGGAGTGTAAGGAGAATATATGACGCAAATGCGAATGGTGGGATAAGTAGGGGACGCCCAAGCACCCACCGACTTAAGTGAATCAAATACTTGTGTCGGGCCATGTCAAGAATTTTTTTAAATTTAAAATTTTTTTTTTTTTCTTCGGTCTGTCCTCTCTGACTACCCCTGCGGGGAAACCGGTTAGTTAATTAACGATTTAAAATTTCATTGAATGTTTTTTACGTCGGGGGGGCCACCTCATTATTCAAAATTAAAGATCTTTTGGGTTCCGCCCTGTCACCCTGTGGACCACATAAGTTCCAAGGCGTGAAGTTGGCATCCTTCGAGACAATGTGTTTGGTAGTCTGCACTACGATGCAATCACACATGGCGGAGTCTGTTAGACCCCACATGTGCATCATATAGTTACAATGACACAGGCACTTCTTCCATTGATGTAGAACCAGAATTTACTGGGTGGTAGGAATCCAAACTGCATTTAAGTAGGGTCAGAGAAAAAATGAAAAGTACTTGTTTACGTGGATTGCTTTAAGTCTGAATTTAGGAGTTACCCTCCTTTAATCCTGTTCAGAACTGTTCTAATTTTAACAATAATTTGCTTAATAATAACATTGTGTATACACTGAGTAACATAAACAATAATAATATCTTACTGCGAACTTAAGTCCATTAAGTTTATTTGTCTTCATCATTTATGTTAAGTTTCAGTTTTGCTTATACAAGTTATCCCTGGTTACTATTCAAGGAATGCTTAGTCAAAAGATTTTCTCTTTTGGTTGCTTTCAAAACAAGTAAACAATCGAAGTAAGGTAAATACTTTGTAAGAAATATTTCACAAGTACCTACTTGCATATTATTAGGTATCCTATATTAACGAATAATGCTGAATTGTCGTATTTTATTGATTAAACAATTTCAAAAACAAAAAGTCCATCCGCTCACGGGGCAACTGAAACTGATTGGCAACTGCCGTTGCGAACTGGTTGGCAATCGTGCTTCTCTCGCGGCGCAACTCAAGTTTATGATTTAACAAATTATTTAAAAAATTTTAACCATAGAATGAAGGAGAACAGTTCAGCTGTAATCTGCCTCTATCGTATTGCGTTAAAAAATGTGGTGCAGAAATAAATTATGATGAAGCCGCCATTATTCCATTTTTATTTATTTCATAACCAGTAAGCCTATAGTCGTAAATGCACTGGAATTTTTCGACCTCCAGAGCAAATTTAATGTTTTCCTGTGTAATCTGACAGCTGACATGACCTGAGGTATTGAAAAATCGCTAATTTCTAGAAAACTGATATAACTGAAAACTCGCAGGCGATTATCACGGCGAGTGACTGGTTGCGTCGCCGTTGAAAACTGGTTTTTGGTATGTTGCGCCGTGTGCGTTGCGTGTGTTGCCGAAAATGCACAGGATAGCAATTTGATTTGCCAACTGTTTATTTTTCAGTTGCCCCGTGAGCGAATGGACTAAACTTTCCAATTTAGAATCTTAAAATAGTTCCTAAATGTGAAAACATTTACATAAATTTCAAATCGCATATATGTAACTTTTGAAAAAAAAAAACTAATGGCTCCCTGACTACCTACCTAAAACGTAACATAGTATCTATATAACATTTTTTTCGCCCTTAATGACAACGTAATATTTCATGTAAAAAGCTTAAAGCCCTAGAATAGATTATATTATGGCCACATTTGAACTTACACAGAAGGTCGTGATATAAAACTGAGAATCAAATGGCCACATTATCTGCATAATTTTACGTTTACTGTAATCCAAACCTGCAGAATGCTTTTAGTCACAGTAATAAATTAATATCACTTCATTACCGTAATAATATCTGCATTAGTTTACTACGCTATAAACCACGGCATTTACAATGTTTCTAGGATTTGTATAAATGTGAATATGTAACAAAAAAACATTTAACAATTATTTTACAAGCAATAATTATTCGCCTGAAACACTCATCCACATTGAAAAATCTCCTGATAAAAGATACATGACGCCAACGGGACTCGAACCCGTGTCCCTTCGATTTCCGGTCGACAGTTCTGACCACTGAGCTATGGCGGCTTATCTCTTATCCGCGAAATAATTCAATGTATTCTAGTGTTTCATTCAACAATTACTGCTTGTTTGGCGTCATGTATCTTTTAACAGGAGATTTTTCAATGTGGATGAGTGTTTCAGGCGAATAATTATTGCTTGTAAAATAATTGTTATCCTTTGTGCTATGCATAAAAAATCTTGTCTTAAACATTAGTTTACCAAAAAAAAAAAAAAACATTTTGTTAATCGTTATTTTTGTTCGCCCTTCCTTATTTATTAATTAATTTATACACGAAAAGGGATTTTACATAAAATCGGAAGTATACGGTGTACACAAGAGGATCTGTTTTATATAGGAAACAATAAGAGTGAATATAGATAAAAATATATGAATACAAAAAATAATACAGCTGATATGATGCAGTGAGCAGTACTATGAGATTAAAATAAAAAAAAGAAATAGGTGCTCATGTATTTATTGTGTTTGTGTTTAATTCGTAGAACTCCATTTAATTTTTTAAAAGTTAATTAATATGAAATTTAATTATTAAGTTCTGCAAGTATTTTTTGGTTTGTGTTATTGTTACAGCTGTTTCGGCTTTCAAGGCCATTTTAAAACTGTGTTTTTAACCACGTTTAGACGACTTATATAAATGATTCTATTTTGACAGCAATGATATGAGATAAAAGGTAAAATATATTTTTTAGATCTGACAATTGGAAAGAATAATAATAGCATACGTTTGAAATATTAAGTAAGCCAACTTTTGCGGACCACTACAATATAGTCTAAATATAGCTTTCAAAACCAATAATAACATAGGAACAAACCTTAAAAACTCTAAAAGTAGAACATTAATAGTAGTGGCATATATGAAGTAAAATGTGACCAAGCCGACTGCAACGCTACTTATATCGGACAGACGGTAAGGGCTTTCTCAACTAGATTCAAAGAACATATAAGATGTTATAATAATACAAACACTTTTTCAAAATTCTCAAAACCTCTCTTAGTGAATAATCACGTCCCGCTTGACAACAATAAAGTTATACCCTTACATTTGGAAAGAAAGGGCCTTAGATTAAATGTACTAAAACAATTAGAAATCAATAGAGGAACCAATGACCCTAATATTACATTAATTAATAAAGTAAGGAAAATTATTTATTCCCCGCTTCTAAGTATGTTCACAAAACCTAAACAATATAACACATTTAAATAAATTATTAGCAGCCACATCATTATTAAGATAACATTAATGTGGGGAAAACAGACTTCAAAATACCTCCACAAATTATGAAATCTACTGTCTATCTATTTATATAAATCTAATATAATCTGTTTATATAAAGAAGTCGTCTAAACGTGGTTAAAACCACAGTTTGAAAATTGCCTTGGAAGTCGAAACAGCTGTAACAATAACCTAAACCAAAAAATACTTGCAGAACTTAATAATTATTAAATTTGATTTTAATTAAATAAAAAAAGGTACTCGTGTAATAGTAAAATAAGTCTAGGTCAGTAGTCAAGGACACTAGTCAATGTTAGTAAGAGTTCATTTGGGAGGCGGGTACGGGTACCGCTGCCACAGGAACCATTCATTGGATAACCAACACCTCTGCCATAGGCCTCTCCAAGTGGTTCACGTTTGGTGCTTAGCAGGAGTGCCCGGGTTCATGTGGTGAGGATTATCCAGGACTTTGCGGCGGATTCGTCTGCCACCTACTGCGAGGCGGGCCGATTTAGATAGAGTGGGTGAGGTAGATTTTTTTACCTCTCCAGCAGAACTCTCTCTCCACAGTGGGAGGGAGGAATTCAAATGCCCGTCACTCGTGGACATAGGTACTAACCTCCAGATTTCTACCCACACCTCATACCATTTTCCTTCCAAGATCTTCCTCTCCTTCTTCTCCTTCCTTTCCTTTTAGATCCACAAAGATGACATAGGCCTTGAAGAAAATTATTTTTCTAAAGACCTCCTGTGCGGAGTTAACTTTCAACTTTTTATTTCAGTTATCCTGATAGAAAAATATTCACAGAACAATATTTTTATTACCACTTGGTAACCACTCCTTATGAAGTCTCAGTAAGGACGCGTTCTAGGCAAATATGGTATGAGATAGTTCAGTATGAAATAGAACTATACTATATAAAATTCTAATACGTGGCGCTTAGAGACAAAATGGTGAAAACTTTTCGGCTTAGGTATGCCTTAAACCGAGCTTAAAGACGACTTAAGTACACCAACGCTGAACTAACGTGTAAGACGGTACGCAGAAAAATGAAAAGGCGGTGTGTCGTAGGAATATATAAATATCACAGTGTTCTGCCATTCGGAGGAATGTGTCCCTATAACAAGGCGATATTGGATGAAGCTATTTCGAGGCGTTATTAGTTTTGATTGAAGCTGATTGAAGATAAATATACTCACGCCAATATGACAATATATTATTACAGTCCGCCGAAGATTCACTGCTAAAGTAGTGACGAGTAGCGTCTCACTTCGATAAAAGGTGCCACTGTTCTCTGCTCACTATTGACAACTTCATTAGGACATGATCAACGAGTTTCCATCAATAACAGATGCGTTTGTATATGCCACCGAGAAACTCAAAATGAAGGTAAATTTATATTTTTATTTTTTTATTGAAAGTTTTGGTGCATATTATTGGAACAGTTATAAACAATAAAATACGGTAAAGTACGTAACGAAGAATGCCACAAAGAAAAAGCACATGCGTGGGTAATCTAACAATTATTATCACATTCTATGGTTTAGGAATAAACCAGGATAAACGCCAGTGATAAATTCCAACACGTGTTTCGATATAACGGGTTTTCCAATAAGAGGTGTTATTTTGAATAGCCCGCTATTTTAGTAGATGTTAGTTTTGAAGCTGTCATTTTTTGACATTTGACAAGTAAAAACTACGTCATTGTTAAAAATGGAACAATACACGCTTCAACAACGCATTGAAATTATTAAAATTCACTTGAGTGAATCAATTGCAAATCATCTTGAGTGATGAGACCCATTTCCACCTCGGTGGCTTCGTCAACCAGCAAAATTGTCGCATCTGGGGCTCCGAAAACCCAAAATTTATTGTTGAAAAGCCTCTCTATCCTCAACGTGTGACTGTTTGGTGCGGTTTATGGTCCAGCTGAGTCATTGGACCTTACATTTTTGAAAATGAGGCTAGAGCAACAGTTACGGTGAATGGATTGCGCTATCGAGAGATGATTAATGATTTTTTTATGACCGGAATTGGATGGTATTAATTTGGACAACGTTTACTTTCAACAAAACGGCGCTACGTGCCACACAAGCAACGAAACCATTGATCTTTTACGATTGAATATCAAAATAACACCTCTTATTGGAAACCCCGTAATATGAAAGTATTAATAGTTTTCTTAGGAATGGCCTGCTATCATATTTTTAACCGGATTTTAATAAAACATTCTCACTTTTCTCCGCGTGGGATCTAATGAAAAGCTCAATGTATAAAAGTTTTTATCTACATATTTTAAAAATGTATAAAAATTTTATTTACGTATTTTAAATATGTGTAATAGATTTTATCCTACACAAACTTTCTGAATTTTGAAGCGACACTTCAATATAAACAAGTCAATTTTAATGAAGATTGGTATTATACAACAAAAGTAATTTACGTTCGGATTAGCACGCTGAATCTGATCAATCAAACACGTAGATGAGTCAGAATTGACCCGTTTAACGATTCAGTATTTTGGATCTCCGCTTTATTGACTGACGGAATCTAAACTGTATCGAACATTGAATTTAATTGTATCCGTAATGTTGGTCTAAAGCTGCCCTGCTAGGAACCAATACAATTTAATTTCCATAGGGTCGAAATCATTCGACCGGTAAAAGCGTTATCAAACAAACTTGTTATAACTCTATGTACGTAGCTTGTAGCAGCTTACGTTATATTATTATGAAATCCTGTTTGTTTTAACATTAACATACGCTACAAAAATTTGAAAATTTAATTAAAATTCTTAAAACTAAATTTCTATAACCAGCGCATCGAATGAATCGCAATTTTTTTTTAATCAATGAATAAAGTAAGATATTTCTTTTTGTTATATAGCCCCGATGAAGCTACGGTTTTAGCGAAACCTGGTCGGCATTAAGTTTAAAAAATAAAATTAGTGTTTACTAAGTTATTGTTTTATTTTTAAATATAAAATATTTTTGATTACGAAGTAATTATCGCGTTTGACGATCAATTTACGACTTATACAGGTGAAATTAAATTTCATCTCACAGTCGTACTTACAAGAAATACTAGTGCATTGTTATATTAATAGCGCAGAAATATGAAAACTCACTGGATATTATACTTTTAGGAGCTTTGTGAAGCTGAAAATATAGGACTATTGCCTTTCAAAGGAAGAAATATATATATTTTTTAAATTAAACAATAACTTTGTAAACATCACTTATAGGTAAATACTTAATGTCGACCGGGTTTCACTACAACCGTAGCTTCATCAGGACTGTATAAACTAACCTCGACATCTAAAATATAAATTAACATGTGTTGACATCACGGTAAGTAGACTTTCCACTGTAGCTCAGACCGTCTACTTACCGTGATGTCAACACATGTTAATTTATATTTTAGATGTCTAGGTTAGTATTATACAGTCCTGATGAAGCTACGGTTGTAGTGAAACCCGGTCGACATTAAGTATTTACCTATAAGTGAAGTTTACAAAGTTATTGTTTAATTTTAAATTATAATATCACATCACAAAGTAACCGCTTCATATGAAGAAAAAATATTTTTTTCTTTCGAATGCTAGTATACTTGAAAAATTACGACATCTGTCCTTTTTATAAAAATACATGTCATACATTTGAATAAAAAATACATCCGTCAAATATTTCAACATAAAGTAACATTTTACATAAATAATTATTAATTAGCTTGTCAAAATATAGTGGCAGATAGTTACAATTTTGAAAACGAAATCTTCATTGAAGTCCAATAATTTTACGCATTACACAAAAATACGTAGGAATATTTCAAATCACACATGCACCGACAACCAAAATTAGTAGTAGTAACGTACTACCACTACACAGAGAAACATGAGTATTGCTAATTTATTAAGAATCACTTCAAATTATTGGTAATCCTGTTAAAATTAATTAACAGGTTTCCCGATAAACTAAGATTAGTAAATTTCAAAAATGTTATTACGATGTCGGAAAACGTTTTCATGAAAATCCGAATATTTTCGTATTTCGTCATGATAGTCATTTCGGAACATTCGTAATTTACTAAAAAAATATCAGGAAAATGTATTATCTATTATCTATTGTTTCGTAATTCCTGAAATTCTATTTTTAACCGGAATACCAATAATATGAAGCGATTCTTAATTAATATAATGTCAAGCTTTGTCTTAATATCTCAGAGTCTTAAATTAATTAACATTGTATGCTTCATACCGTCTAGAATTTTCCTTTGACATCGTCAACGTTCCTGAAGAATGGATCTCCCCCGTCCACCAACTTTTAACATTTCCCCATAAATTATTAGACACTCTCCTCGCCCAGTATAAGCTGTGGGTGGATTTCATCTCTCCCCCTCTCCGCCACGTACGGGGTTCATTAGCCAACTTGTTCTTGCTAAAGGTATCTCCAAAGTTTAAGGGTAGTTTGGCATACGAAAGAGGTTTATTTTAATCGAATTCATACTCTATGTTGAGGATAAATTGATTTTACATTCTTACTAAAATCAACAATATACTCACTCGTAATCCTACCCAAATTATCTGGAGGTCAAATTCACCCTTCATCCTATTGATGCTATTATAGACAAAGCAATTTTTGCTCTGGTGGGTAAATTCTCCAATTCTCTAGTTTGATTGCAAACTGATATCACAACATCCATGTATCGACTCTTATGATTAGCTGCTAAGTGGCAAGAATTAGAATTTGCAATCATATATGAAGAATATTGTAAAACAATGCCGCAGTAAATATTAAGAAAACTTAATAACAAAATATTACGAACTAGTTGACGTGTACCCGGCGTTGCTCGTGGTTATGAATGGTTGGAGGTTGTGAATTCTAGTGTTCCTGAACACTGGGACTATTTTTAAGGTAGAGATAATGTTATTCAAAAGAATTGAAAAGTTTACTTTTTTTAAGTTTTTGTTTACTTGATCTTGCCACGTCTTCCTCGGGCGTGCCCAACTTCCACCGTTCACTACTGTATACCACATTGGTACTACTAAAAACAGCAATACATCGACTTTTATTATTGTAGAAAGCAATCACTTTCTGGTTTGACATATTTAATAAAAATAAAATACTTTTTTTTTAAACCACGAGTTTTTAATAATTTTTAGAACCGACCGGTTTCGCTTTACTCAAGCATCTTCAGGGTTCAAATAATTACTGTAGGGTACAAATTATTACAGTAATAATATAATAATAATTAATACAGTAATGCTTGAGTAAAGCGAGAACGGTCGGTTCTAAAAATTATAAAAATCTCGTGGTTTTTTAAAAAAAGTATTTTATTTTTATTATATTGACTTTATTCGTCTCCGGATCTCATTCCAGTGCAGAGATGATGCACTCAGTCTTTTTCGGGCATCTCCGACTTTTTTTGCCATTCACTACTGTATACCCATTTTGTTAATATTAAAAAACCACGTAATATTGACTTTTATTTGACTTCTTCTACCATTAAAACCACTATCTAAATACTCCTGGTAATAATAAGTACAAGTAGCTGACAAACAAACAAATAAACAAACAAACATTTTTATATATAGAAGATATTAGATTGTGTCTTTTTCTGCATCAACACACCAATCTTTACTTACATTATGATAGAGATGTACCCGAGGATGTTTTCGACTTCTTTGCTTTAGCGTATAATCACCAAGCGTGCTGGATGGGACAATCAAAGTACCCAGATGGGAGTCCTTTTTATCTTTTAATAATTTATTAAAAATCCATCCAGAATTCCGAAAACTAAATTTTATGAATCTATCCGAAAAAGGAACTTATATTACTGCGAAAATCTCTAAGTTTTCATGATTGAGCTTCTACCCGGCTTCATCGGAATTTGAATACGGAATTCAAACATAACATTTGGAATATATAGAAAAATCAAGCTTATGTATAGCGTCTTGTCTTATTTTTTCACAATAAATATATGCTATTTACTGAGACGCCATCCATCTGTCTGTAACTCCGGTTTTATGAACTCCAGAACTCGGATATTTATTTGAATTTCAAAATATTGGAAGTGTTTGTAGTATTCAGACAAGCGATAAAATACCTGCATATAATAAAATTTTTTTAACAGAAAATTAACTTAATTGTCATTTTTAAAATTTGAACTGATTTGTCGAAAATAATTCAGACTCTCTGTGATTTTTCATGGGTCTTCATTAGAAATAACGCTAAAAAAATACGTGATTACAGATGTAAATTTAAACTGTTTTCAAGTATTTGTTAGTCATAAAAGGTTTACTTTTTAATTTAAGCTGAGGAAATTTAATTTTACCATCTTTTACCAAATCGCTTATTTTATAAGTTTGTTTATCGAGTTAAAATTGAGTGGAGGGTGTCGCAAGTTTTTCTTTAGTTTGAAATATCACGAAAACGTTACAAGCTTTCCCAAACAAGGCCTGAATTAACATATTATTTCAGTCCGGACAATACAAACACAGCCCCATGGGTCTCGGTGACAAGGGGATGTTTTGTTTGGTAATATAATGTGAATATAATATTGTATATCCGATGAGTAGTTACTTAGGAGGTGAGGATAATCACACCGGGCGGCTTGATACCACAGCTCCACTCATTGGCTAAGCCTTTACAGTAGTTTAACAATTTAATGCCACCATTGTTCTGGTCTTTGTTTTACTTAATTATACATATCAAAATTATTTCACATTCTCAGAACATTGAAAGCACGAAAATTGATCATATTTTCGTTGAAAGTAAATTCGTCGTGTTGTGACACTTTAAACTATATTATCTCTATGTGTATACATATATCTTTTACAATTTTTATTATATAACAAGCTGAAAATATTTTTAAAGACAATATTTACGTATGTTAGTAGACTTGAAAAATTATGAGGTCTATTCAGTGACATTATAAAAATACAAGACATTTTACATTCATACTAATGGAACAAAAAATGTAGCACCGCTTATGAAAATGGTAGCCATTCAAACAAAATGAATATGAACGGGCCGCTAAAGTACGTCCACCAGTTCAATGAAACCACGAGCGTTGTATCAATATCGTATCTTTACTATATTAATTCATCTCAGCAGCTGTCAAGCATTTGAACAAAACAAATACGCCTGTCGAATAAATAATAATTTTCTCTAAATAGTATAAAGCAAAGTCGCTATCCGCATCTGTTTGTTTGTGCGCTTAGTTCTTCTAAACTATGCCATGGATTTTGATAAGATTTTCACTATTATTTAGATAATTTCTTCCGCAAGGTTTAAATATACGAAACATGCTTATTATATTTTTGGAATGTCGAGAAAAATCGATGTTTTGTAATAAGTCGAAAAAAAATATTCTCTGGCGCTTACATTGCTAAGGCTGGCTAAACCTTATGATATACATCAAAATAATGTGAAATGGAATATTATATCTTAAAAAGGCCTACAGAAAATTTTGACTTTGCATATATCTGTCTCCTACGGATAACCCCCAGGAACGCCGGGTGCACGTCAGCAAATTAATTCATATAATGATGTTGGAAACTCCTATATCGCTTATGGAATTGACCGTTTAAAATATGGTAGGTTTATTCATGCGCAATATACTTAACTGATATATTCAACAATAAAGCAGTAGTACATGCGCATAATTCCAACAAGAGATACTGCATGATTTAATAATATTTTTTTTTAAAAGAAAGACAAACATTTCCGGATTACGAATAACCTGACATTATTTGAAAATCTTCTACTACCACCACAGTAAGCGGGAAATGTTGCATGTGTTGTGATGGAGAACTTAGCCAGCTGCAGAATTGAACACACCACGGCTGGGTGAGACCCAAACGCGATGTCAACTCAGCCACCGATCGGTCATTACATTTGATGTAGCCTGGTTGAGTTGGAATATGAATACATTTCACAAAGATTTTAAATATATTTTCGTTACAATTGAAGATATCTACAACAGAGATAATATTATCATAATGTTGAATCCAATCTTATTACACAAGCATTTTAATTTGAATTACATTAATTTGTTTTTCATTAAAAAAGATTACACGAACTGTTTCATAACAGGTAGTTCGAACTTTAATATTAAAAGTTTTTTGAACGTATATAATAGTGTTACGCTGAAGTGATATTTTCACAAAAACTGCGCTATACAAATCATCCAAATATTATTATTATGCAGGAATATTTCACATTCTTGCACCAACAACCAAAATTAGTGTGTTAAATTTGTTGATACTGTAAGTATACTGATTTAGTTTAAAATCCAATTATCGGGTTCAAAACGAAACTCTTTTCGCATCGTACTGTATTAGAGTAAAGTAAAGTTTCGGCGTTTTACTGTGCGAAAAATTTTGCTGTGAGTAATATTAAATTTCGTTCGGTTTTGGAAGAACCCTTTATTCACGACATAAATTTCTAACCACAAATAAAGAAGTCATTAAGTGTTAGAGTTGGATGTAACACATAGTATACAAGATAAGAGTTTGGTATATGTGGGTGAAGAAAAAACTCTGTGAATATACCTGAATTATTTTTTAAAGTTGATTCTTATATTATATAACATTATTTTCTGTGACTTCACAAGGCGCTCTTAACGCGATATTTACTGGTTAGTAATATTAATCTGTGTACTATTATTATTCGTTGTGCAACAAAGTTCAGTTTTCACGTTGTTCTAGATCTAGGGCGTGAATGGCAAGCTACCCAAACAAATTTTATAACTTGGAATCGGTGAGGTAGCTAGGGAAAGAGAGGAGGTTACCTATTAAGGGTTGTACGAAAAACAGACTATTTAATACATTCACGCGTAGGTAACAATATTAAACACCACAAACAAAATAACATGTTACTATTTTTTATGCGGCTTATGTTGCCATGGTATTAGTAAAAGTCCAATATACGGAAAAATGTTCTATGATGTATTATTACATTAAATCCGGTCATGTACTTTTAAATGGTTATCGGTAAAATGGTCGCAAAGAAAACAATCGCGTACAAAATGATCTTAATAAAATGATCGTAATCAAATGATCGTAATAAAATTATCGTAAATATATGATCATAATCAAATGATCGTAAGCAAAATGATTGTGGGCAAATAATAAGCAAATGATTGTAAAAAATAAAGTGTTTTTGTGTCATTTTAAAATAAAAAAAATATTTTTCGTATAATCTTTGGTACAATATAGTACGATCCCACTGGGTTTGGGACTCTTGTGAAGTAATAACAATAATAACAAAATAAAGTTGAGATGCACATAAAATTTTTCTGTTTTCACCATCTTCATGAGGAATTTCTTGTAAAAATATGAAACTGATACGTTGATAAGCCAGATAATAGGATTTTGGATTAACGATTAATTGGATTAACGGCTAAAAGTAGTGGAAAGAGAAAGTACCTTCTGATTCTGATAGATCCGGCGCGACCAACCATAATGCGTCCTACAAAATAAAGATAAGTTAATGACCGAGTGAGGATCAAAAAGTCACCAACTAACATTTAAAAAAAATGTAAATCAATTTAGCCACCAAGAGCAAAAAAAATCACATTTTTTTAAAATTCCCGTTTACATACAGTATTTTCTTTCTTACTTATTTACTTTTTATATTTATATTTTTGTACTTTTTATACAATTTAGTTTTTTTATAGTTTATACTGTTTTCATTTATACAGGGTTTTCCAATAAGAGGTGTTATTTTGATATTCAATCGTAAAAGATCAATAGTTTCGTTGCTTGTGTGGCACGTAGCGCCATTTTGTTGAAAGTAAACGTTGTCCAGATCAATACCATCCAATTCCGGCTATAAAAAACATTAATCATCTCTCAACAGCGCAATCCATTCACCGTAACTGTTGCTCCAGCCTCATTTTCAAAAAAGTAAGGTCCAATGTCTCCGCCGGACCATAAACCGCACCAAACAGTCACACGTTGAGGATAGAGAGGCTTTTCAACAATAATTCTTGGGTTTTCCGAGCCCCAGATGTCACAATTTTGCTTGTTGACGAAGCCACCGAGGTGGAAATGGGCCTCATCACTCAAGAAGATTTGCATTTGATTCACTGAAGTGAATTTTAATAAATTCAATGCGTTGTTGAAGCGTGTATCGTTCCATTTGTATTAATGGCGTAGTTTTTACTTGTCAAATGTCAAAAAATGACAGCTTCAAAAGTAACATCTACCGAAATAAATAGAAAACCCTGTACTTGTTACTTTTTTCTTTATGTTATTATACTATTCATACATTTGTGTACATGAAAAAAAAACCTGTTATTTTATAATGAAATGCACTGAGAACCAATAAGTCGCATATTATATTATATACGGTGTCCAGAAGCCTATCTACATTTCACTTGTAGTCGATTTTGTGGTACAACTTCAAGTCTGAAGATGAAATTTTTAGAACCGTGCAAATGTATCCAGTATTCGGGAGTCAAAATTTTAATCAAGCATTTTTAACAATCATTTTCTAATCAGAAACTTCCTGACCTTCCATCTCTGTCTCCTCCCCACTACCTTCAGCCTTGCAACCTATCGCATCCCACTGAATCCAGGTGGTTAGGAGCATTTGGTACACTTGTTCACCATTCACATTAAAATTAAAATAATTTAAAAAAACTTCAATATATCTCATCGTATTCCAGTCACCTCTAAATGCCACAATGCGCAAGCTCATATAAATATGTGTAGCTTATTAGCTCAATTAATCTGATTTCGGTTCGTTGCCGGTTTCACGTCGTATTAATTATTTATTCTCCGTTAAAAAAATCGCATGTTTCGTATTTAAAATATTATTACGTCCAATTTGAGCAAACATAGAAACTGGCGTGTTTGTTCTTGACCTGACTGAAAGGTCAATATTTTTGGTCGAATTATCGGTCAAAAATCACCATTTGATAGCAAATAAATTAGCCAAAAAAGTATTTTTCTAGAAGTTTAAGATCTAAGATGGATTATCAATTTGGTTGAAAACTTTCTTCCTGTTTTCTCTGCTGAAAAGTAGTTTTAGCAAACTTTACAATAGCAGAATTGATTTTTCCATCGGACTAGCTTGAAATTATGCCGTTGACACAAAAAATCTCTTATGGAAAATCTGAAGCAGGAACTCTAGAATAGAGTGTTTTGACAGATCTTTTTCTATCCGAAAACATCATTTTCAGCTTGTAACGTCATTCCCATTACGGGTTGTTAAATACGTGAGAATTCAATTATAGAAGAATTAGGGTACTAACTGATGGTAATATATAATCATAGCAATAAAGGAAAGTGACGCATTTAATACTTTTACACGTGCCATCCGAGAAAATCGGCATAGTAAAAAATCTAGATTGTAAACTCCAATGACAAATCAACATCGACTCAGATAAAAATCAAGATGGTAAACTCCAATGACAGATCAAGATGGACTCAGCTAAAAATCTAGATGGTAAACTCCAATGACAGATCAGGATAGACTTAGATAAAAATCTAGATGGTAAACTCCAATGACAGATCAAGATAGACTCAGATAAAAATCTAGATTGTAAACTCCAATGACAGATCAAGATGGACTCAGATAAAAATCTACATCCATTGATTTTTATATCAATGAAGAAGAAGATAATACTAATAAATCTAAATGAAACATGAAACAGAACACGACACAGAAAAACAAAAAAGTATCCGCCTCAACTTGGAATCAATCCCAGGATCTCTGTCTTTGCGGGACAACGCCCAAAACAACTCGGAAATTGGGTCCTAATTGTCGTACGTAATTTTCTTCGAACTCGTTTTTCAATTTCGGCATTAAAAATATTATCTTCAACTGATTTTCACATATTTTTGGCTGCTATCTTTTTGAATGATTACAGATTTCTAACGAATTTATCTGTAACCAAGATAGTGTCACGGGTGAACATATCCGATTTTTAATAAATGGGACACCTATTGAATTTTTCTTAAAGTCCAAATATTCATTAGTTTTTTTTTTCAGTTCAACTTCAAAAAATAATTTTTGGAAGTTATACCCATCAATTTAATATATAATGAAAAAAATCTCTAGTGTCTTGTTCTGGTTTATGTTTAGTTTAGATTTATTAGTATTATCTTCTTCTTCGATGATATATTACATTGATAATCTTCAAAAGTTTTTTAAATAAGGTATTCAAAAAAAATTTAACATCGTTTTTTCATTAAACGTCAAAGAAAAATGCAATTCATCGTTTTTCTGGGTTATGTAGTATGTTGTCGTAATAAAATTAGGGGAGTGTCAAATCCTCGCGGTGGCGTTTGAAGGGTAAATCAAATCATGATCGATTATACCTAATTTTACAGAATATTACCACCACGACCCGTCTCTGGGGTGAGAACTTAATCGTCAGTAATGTTGTAATATTCATGAGATATGAGCAGGGGTGGGACGTGGTGACTGAAGGCTTTCGTCCGAAGTTTCGAAAGGTAGAAACGACTCCTAATTCATGTAAATCGACGGCTGATCGTAAATAACTTTATCTAGGTTTTTATTGGCAAAGTTTCGACTAGTTTTCTTTAGAAATGGTTTGTTTTTAAATAAGTATCATCCGATGAATGAATAATTTAAACACTTATTAAAGAGGTGGATTAATAATGAACTTAAAATTAGTCTTCTAGCAGAAAGCTTGCATGTGCTTTCCAGGTGATATATTTGTCAATTGATTTGCTAGACTGATCTTTGACTAAACTCCTTTGCTTGCAAAGTAAATAAAACAACACTATAACTAGCACTTCTGTGAACAGTAGACCTAGCGTCTAATAAATTATAAATCTTTTACTTGTAGCAAACACTTTGTAAGTATACATAATTTTAATAATTAAAATAAAATAACTTAGTATATTTAATTTAAGCCATTCTGGCATCTATAAACTTAAATGTAATGATTGCGAAGCATTTTACATTGGTAAAACTGCAAGAAATGTTCAAACGCGGGTAGTTGAGCACTTGAGATGCTTAAATAACACATTTAATAGATAAAGATCACTCATTTGATAAGCCTTCAGGTTTAGATGTATTACATAGAAACGGGATAGGTCTACGCCTCAACAATTTAGAAGCACTCGAGATAAAAAAATCCCTTAAAGTCAATAAAATCAATTTATTAAATAAACAATTAGATTTAACAAACAGCCCCATTTTAAATATATTTCCATTCCCTGCACCTATGTTAACCCCCTCTCTCTTACCTAAGTCTTCCACCCCCACCAAAGTTGATGTTCTCTCTTCCTCTTCCAGCTTAACTATAAGTACCCTTACACCTCTGTAATTAATTTAATATGTTTTTATTAACCCTGATGAAAGTTCGGGTTGAACTGAAACCGGTTGGTTATAAATATATACAATAAAGTGGTGTTCAAACAAAGTTATTTTATTATAATTATTTTAAAGTATAAATCTATATTTCTCTTTTTTTAATAAATCAAAACCAAAATTTTATTACGAAATCGTAAGAGTTTTAAGTAGGTTTTTAATACCTACCTGCTTAATTATATACTATGTATTTTAAATAACATTTTTTAAAATTTTATATGAGGAAATGTAAATTTGCTTAAATAAAAGCCACTATCTCAATTGACATCTTATTGAAAAATGTGAGTAAGACCACGATTTATTTTTTTTTGTTTTTTTCATAGGTATTCAATAGTATTGTAATTAAATTTTCAAATAAATAGATTATTATTAGACAAATGAAAGAATATCTTTGTTTTAAACCACTTTATTAAATTTATATACGTCGACCGGTTTCGGTTGACGTAAATAAATTTAATAAAGTGGTTTAAAACAAAGATATTCTCTCATTTGTGTAATAATGTCAAGCCACAAAGTGTTTGCTTCCTTCGATAAGATTATTATTAAACAAGTTCTGCTGTGTAATTATTACTACACGTGACAGCTGTTTCGCCCTCTGAAGGCAGTTTGATGAATGGATAATTTAAACACTTAAATACATTAAAGAGGTCGATTAATAATAAGCTAAAAATTAGCCTTCTAGCAAACGAAAAATGAAAATGGAGTTCTACAAATTAAAATTGTAAATAGTAAATAAACCACGACTTCACATTTGAAAAAATAATCTTTGCTGACACATCCAAACGGGAACCGAACGTACAAACACATTTACAGATATACGAAGTGCAAAAGTGTTGAGTTAAAACAGGACTGCGCTACGCTCAGAAAAACAATGAACATGTTTAAAAGATTCTAACACAAATTGTGATAATATTGAAATTTTATGACCAGAACACGCTTTAAATGAA
The DNA here is from genome assembly GCA_026573805.1 of Hesperophylax magnus. Classification (NCBI taxonomy): domain Eukaryota; kingdom Metazoa; phylum Arthropoda; class Insecta; order Trichoptera; family Limnephilidae; genus Hesperophylax; species Hesperophylax magnus. The sequence continues at coordinate 908,328 of JAIUSX010000052.1, forward strand.
GTTAAACACGCTTACACACATATTCACAAAACATCGAATTGCTTTTGTAAATTGTTAAATGGAAGAACATACGTATACTTTTAGAAAAAAAAACATTTGAATAAACTCTCCTTGCTTTCAATCCAATGTTCACAAAATTATTAATTCAAGCTTTGATAGAACTACTCAGGTTAGTAAAAACCCCTTTACTCGATAACTACTGAATTTACAAAGTTAGGTATATTGAGTCATTTTGCATAGGCACTTTGATGAATACCTTTTTTATATTAACACAAAGCTTTGAAATATATTTAATTTATTTCAACAGCAAGGTTACACGATTTTCTAAAGAATGAGAATTTTGTGAATTGTGATACTCGTAAATGTATCTTAATACTTAAAAATAACTGAACCAAACAAGCATTTTTGTTGAATGTATACATAGAGCTATAATTAGAGACGCTACTTCAAACTAATTAATATCTCGTAGGAACTTGTTCCACTATTAGAACGCGATTTGCAGTGCGCGTAGACCGAATTCGGTAGTTTTAGTTAAATAGTTGGGAGAGTTGAAGGTCAGTTGGAGGTAAAAAGCGGAACCTATTTTTGTCGCTTTATGTTTCTTCTAAAAACAATACGTCAATGAATATATAACAGTTTGCGTCAATTATTCTGTAAAAGTTCGCATATTATTCCAGTCTAAATGTATACAGCGCAATCATTGTACCACACGCTTGTAAATTATTTTAACACCATTCTTATCTTACCCATCGATGGATTAATAAAACAAATTACAATACTGCAAAATAGAGTTACGAGTATTATACTGAAAAGAAATAGATATATGAAAATAAAAAAAACATGCTGAAGGAATTAAACCTATTTCGTTAAAGTAAATTGTTTACTTCAATACTTTGATTTTAATCTACGAAATAATTCATGGCCTTACATCAAGTGAATTTCTAAGAAAAAAATGAAAACCTGCAGCATACAAAAAAATCAAATAAAACACCGCTTTAGAACAAAAACCCATAGTCCAATGTCGTTGGTGTTATGATATTTAGCGAATTAACGGAAATAATTTTTACATTTCATTTAGTAATATGAATAAGGATTGTATTAAGACATACGTGTCTATTATATATTATATGGTGTATCTATTTTAAAAACCATAAATAAGTATTGTCGATGCTATCGACTTGCGTTTGAGTGGAATATATGACCGAGCGTCCATATTTCAAAAAAGTATTTTTTTTTCTATCATGCGGGAATACATAATTTTTTTAACGTTAGAAAGAAAAATAACATTTTTTTTTCAGTTTGCCTTAAATATTTATACTGGATGCCGTTAATAAAATCCTAAAAATAGCCAAAATGAATAATTCATATTTCGCGCCGCCATTGTAACAATCGGCTTAACTTTAAAAATTATTTATTTTTTTTTATTATATGAATGAGATAAAAGTGAGTACACAGTTTTCTTAAAAATTCCCCAAACAAAACGAACGTGTTTTTAAAATATCGAGCTCTCTCAATTATTCTATGATTATGATGGAGTAAAAATTTAAGTAACAATGTGGTTAGCGTTTTTGACAACATTTTTCACGTTTGATATTAATTTTTTTTTTATTTAGAAATAGTAATGTTTATTTTAAATGCATACACCGAAAAGATGATTTTATCTGGTTTTTAAAATAGTATTTGTTTTTACGGAAAATTAAAAAATAAGATATATTTAGCTCATTTGAAGTAAACAGAAAACATTGCAAACTGAACAAATGTGATAAAAGTACTGAAGGGTTAAAAATAATCATTGAAAATCTTCTTTTACTTTGGATTGGGGTATTTTAGGACTAAGAAACATAAATTTAATTAGCAAGAGCATGGAGCTTATCCGTGGCTATATTTGTATACTCAGACGTATAGAGAGTTTAGGCGGAGATTTTCCGATACCGGGGAATCGGGTCATTCATACTAAATCTGTTTGTATAACGTCACCTCGAGACACGTGTTGACACAGACCACAGAACGGATAAATCGATAGACGCGTGTTGTTAGCGTATCCGTGTGCCGAAAGTAAGTCGAAATTTTCCTTACTTCTTTTGAAATTGATCAAATATTTATTGAAATGGGTACCGCACAAGAGTCCCAACTAAGTAAAATTAGTACGGCTTTTTAAAAATCAAAATACTGTTATAAATGTGACCGCATGACCAAATAAAATATTAGTCATTCAGAAAATATCTGAGCACGTGTTTACCGCAGGCCTTGTCCGAATAAATATATTGGACAAGATGCGAAATATAATTATTTTGAAGAACATTTGTTCCGAATTCCTCATTACATAAATTATTATAAGCAATAATTAGTCGCCTGTAATATCAATACAAATTGAAAATATCTCCCGAGTAAAAATAAATGCCGCCGACGTGAATTGAACCCGCGCCTTCTGATGTCCGGTCAGACGCTCTGGACCTCTGAGCCACGTTGGATTACTTCCAACCCGCCAAATAATTCAACATGTACTTGTACTTCAATCAACAATTACCGCTTATTATATTTTTTTAAATGTTTTTTTCACCTGTAAACAACCAACTTTATTTTTGTAGGAAAGGCTTTGTTAGTGCTAAATTTCCCACTAGATGGCGTCGAGAGATATTATATCTACATTTGTTGGTGAAATATTTGACTTATCAAATACTATAATTTTTTATTAGTCGCCAGTAATTTTAATTGCTTGTAATGATTTATTATCCTTTGTGCTATGCATAACAACCTTTTCCTATAAACATAATTTAAAAAAAAATCCTGATTATATATTTGAGCCTCGCTGATAGTTTATTATGAAATTCGTCGAATCATTCGTCAAAAGCTTCTAGTCCCGTTTTCATCAGAAAAACGAATAATTTGACCAGATTTTTAATAAATTAGAATAAAAATATCAGTAAGTTTTCTACGTGCGGGTCTAACGGTTTAACTTTTAGGACTCTTCTACGGCTGAATAGTTTGGAAGGGTAATGAGATGAGTCGAGGAAGGTTTTAATGTATCTGGCTATTAAGATCTGATATCATGACATGGTACTATTGCAAACAAGGTTTTTATTTTTAATGATGGTCTCTCATAGGGGCAACTCTGAGAGTATCCAGTTATCTACCAACCTGAAACTTGCCGCCAATATGTAATTATGTTATGCGGGTTCCATGATAACTCAACACAATGACAAATCAATACACCTTTTATGATATGATTTGAAATCATTAAAAGCGATGACAAAAACCAACATGTAAACTTATCCCACATAACCTATTTCATCTTGTTTTTATTTCATCACTTTTCATAACTTTATATCACTTTTTAAACGGAGAAAAATGATTCTGTTAAAAAAGTGATAGCATGTCAATTTTCTGATAAAATTTTCGAGAACACGTTTTCTTTTCCTAAAACAATATAATGGAACGCGATGATTTTAGTATTCGTATAAACACGTGTTATACTTTGTTGGGAACTCTGTCAATTCATTCGTTAAAGGCCTGCAATCCCGTTTTTAACAGGAAAACGAATAATTTGACAATTTTTTTAATAAATTAATAGTATTTTACATCAGTAAGTTTTCTACGTGTAAAGGTGTTTTGAATTGTTACGTTATGTTGATGAGTTTTCCGATCACCTGTTATGTGACGTTAAATGTTTTGAATGTATTTCGTTATCGTCAATGAAAATTCCAAACTGAAAAGTTGATATTTTAAAGTGGATTATTTCGATTTTAATTTTCATTGATTGATCTTTAAAATAAACTAATCTCACTAATTTCCCCTAAATAACAATTTCTCCCTCTAAATATATCCATAATATTAAAATGTCTTAAATACTATTTTTATTATTTTAGATACGTTTTAGCTACCTACATTTTACAAACAAGTAATACAATTATTTTTCAACTTTCTCACTGGAATGTTCTTACTAGGTACATCTCAAAATACATGTATCCAGAGGCGGCTCTAGGAATCCAGGAGCGGTAGGTCATTTGAATAAAAAATGTGACTAATCTTTATTTTGTATTGTGAAAATGCCCATATATTACTATTTATATCTTTAAAATACATATTAAGTTAATACAGTAAGTTGGAAATAAATACACAATCCGTGTACTTGCGGCAAATTATGTTAAAGAGATTACGTTTTAATGTAATTGTGCACAACATTAAAGTAAATAAAATAAGAGTTTGAAACGCCCGTCCGCAGTATCCAAAGATAGTGGGTACGAAGCTAAGAGTATAGTGCTTCCATGGTGCGAAGCGACGCGACGTTTATCAATTTAATTTATTTCTATTTAATAATGATCTTTTATTCATCGTGCTGTCTCCACCACGGCCATGACTTAAGCGTTCCTAAGCTTTCTTCGGTACCAAATTTTTACTTAGACGAAAGACACAGTGCCATCTCGTTTATTCTATGGTGCGTATATGGATAGAAGATGCTAATTGACTCAGCGACTCGTATGGACTTGAGAATGCATAAGAGTTGAGCTTATATTAGAGACAATAGATGTCACTGCTTGATACTCGCGGCCGCCGCCGCTCGCAGTCCTGCTATTTCACGGTACATTTATAATAAGACCAGTTATTTTGATGCACTAAATTAATTATTATTGTTGTCTTATCATTTTGGGGGGTTCTTATAAATAACTACAACACTGTACTGTACAACAACAAGTTAACGCTTCCGTGGAGTATTATTCAATCTCACGATATGTACAAACTCAATGTGAATACTATTTTATATGTAATTACCTTATTTCTTTAATAAATCTTCAAATATGTAATATATATGGATTTGAGAAACTTACAAAATTTCACCCGTCTCTCTGGGGTTGACATTTTGATGGCAGACGTCGGGCTTCGAGTCTGTGACCTGGCCTGCGTGGGGATTAAGAGTTGAATGTCTTATCTGTGACATCAGTTTTTTTCTTCTGCTTAATTCGGTGTATTTCTTTGTATTATTTGTTCAGTGGCACAGGCATTACCATGGGCGGGGTCAACAGTCGCACTTGGGCGTCACACACAAATAACGTGATTTCTGCTATGGACCTTGGTGCTGACGTATTTTCTCACCCGATTGCTATGAGTACACAATCTCTTTTATTTATCATTTGACATGATTGGAGATTAGTATGAAGCCCTTATTGTGCGATCGAACGCGGTGATGGGACTAGTTAACAGGATACTGTAGTGAAAAGCAGTTTCATCGAGCTATTATTAGTGTTGTTATATTTATTATCAAGTACATATGCGGAGCTGAAAGCTTTCAACACAATGCTATTGTAACTATAGAAGTTATAAGGTTCTAACAAGAGGTATTCTTAAGTGGTTCGATAATCGAAAGTTATTGCGTGAACTGTAGTTTCTTGGATTTTTTTATGCTATTTTGTATTTGATAATACATCACTGCCAAGAGTCTGTGGTTCTATGGCAGCTAAAATTGATGAATATTGTGGGGTGGAAATAAGGTATGGTGAAACATAATGGTTGATTAAACAAAGCTGATGTTTTTTCAAACAACATTTTAATTATATTAAATATAAGTTCATCCACGTATACGAATGAAATGCGTATACGGATAACGTAAGGAGAATAATGGTAAATGACGTAACTTAGTTCAACTGTCTTTTTTTAAAGTGAGAAAAGTTCTCAAAATAACCTGCATATAGTTATAAATACTGTAGAAAACTGCCAATATGACATACTTAGATTGAGGGTAATCGTTTACGAATATTTTCTGTTGGTAGATACTACGGTACTTTAATCTCTTATCGAAAGGGAAAAGAAAAAAGGATAAAGGGATACCATGGTATCAAAATAGACTACGCTTTGAGGGGAAAGTATGTTCAGAGATTATTTGGATAAGGACCTTCTTGGTAATAATAATAATATAAACCGAACTGTACCTAGTGTTGCAAGTTTAACCCAACAAAAACCTTTCACCACAAATTTCTAAGGTTATTTGGAGTAAAAATTAAACATGAAATTTTGGTCCCGGTGACATTTTTTTTTCGAATTTTTTTATAGACCCTTTCACATATCGTCAATGATCACTCTGCCGAATAACCCCTGTCTGTCGTGAAAAAATGTTTTTACTTGAAAAAAAAAATTTCGCGGGAGTTCAAGTGTTATCTAATTTTTACTCCAAATAACCTCAATAATTACTGATACATGTCTTAAAATCCCCCACGCATTAAAATAAGAGTTTTTGATGGTTTTCAACCGAGAAACAGCCGAGACAGTGGTATGACAGGGAAGCGATGTTAAAAAAGCACCAACATATACGAAAAACAGAAAGAAACTAGAGAGGATAGACTACTACACAACTCTGTCTTCATTCTAATTCGTACATCGACTCATACTCTTACATATGTTATTCTGACTCTAGACATTACCTGTATTAAGTATTTGATTCAATTGATAGTGTTACATCTTCCTCGGGCGTCCCTGACTTCTGCAACCATTTCCGCGTCATATATTCTCCTTACAAAAACGCGAAATATTTTAATTTACTACTTATACGCCACTATAACGATTACAGTTACGGGATGATTTTGTACTAGAACTCGCATCGCTCATGCATTAAATCTGCTACTGTATTTTACGTACTTGAAAAACAAAGTAATACAAATAACAAAAAAATACATTTTACAGGATGATTTTGTACTAGAACTCGCATCGCTCATGCATTAAATCTGCTACTTACGTACTTGAAAAACAAAGTAATACAAATAAAAAAAAATACATTTTACAGGATGATTTTGTACTAGAACTCGCATCGCTCATGCATTAAATCTGCTGCTGTATTTTACGTACTTGAAAAACAAAGTAATACAAATAACAAAAAAAAACGTTTTACAGGATGATTTTGTACTAGAACTCGCATCGCTCGTGCATTAAATCTGCTACTGTATTTATACGTATGTACTTGAAAAACAAAGTAATACAAATAACAAAAAAATACATTTTACAGGATGATTTTGTACTAGAACTCGCATCGCTCATGCATTAAATCTGCTACTGTATTTTACGTACTTGAAAAACAAAGTAATACAAATAACAAAAAATACATTTTAGAGGAAGATTTTATACTAGAACTCGCATCGCTCATGCATTAAATCTTCAACTGTATTTATACGTACTTGAAAAACAAAGTAATACAAATAACAAAAAAATACATTTTACAGGATGATTTTGTACTAGAAATCGCATCGCTCATGCATTAAATTTGCTACTGTATTTTTACGTACTCGTACTTGAAAAACAAAGTAATACAAATAACAAAAAAATACATTTTACAGAATGATTTTGTACTAGAACTCGCATCGCTCATGCATTAAATCTGCTACTGTATTTTTACGTACTTGAAAAACAAAATAATACAAATAACAAAAAAATACATTTTACAGGATGATTTTGTACTAGAACTCGCATCGCTCATGTATTAAATCTGCTACTGTATTTTTACGTACTTGAAAAACAAAGTAATACAAATAATAAAAAAATACATTTTACAGCTGTTATAGTAAAAAAAAAATCCCCTTATTTTGGGGGCGCATTTTTGAATGTGTATTCCGCAGGCAACGAAATGCCTCAGCCCGTTTTTGACCTACTTATTTGAGTAGTGTGAAATGGTATGTAACCGGATTCATTACGTTATGCAGCTTCCCAGAGTCGAGGGAAATAAAATTCCACTTTCAACTCTCTATTCTTGTAGGGAATTCTTTGAAATCAACTCGGTGATAAAAGATATTATGCCATCAGAATGAGAAATTCTACTTCATCGTGTAAAAAAGCTTGACACGGTATAAACTTGAGAGAGGCAAATGATATGTATTTCTTAACCCCATTACATTATTTGATCTCTTTGCTCCTTGTAAAAGTATAACTCCCCAGAAATAAAAGACAAAATTATACAATGCACTATTCAATAGTTTATTTACCATCGAATTTTATCAAAAGGCATGTAAATTTTCTGTTTTTTAAAGAAGAACACCCATTCTTAAGGCGATGCACTACGTCGTGTAATATTTTAAATTGAGCCGCTATCAATAACAACCCTTACGTAGATGGCGATAAGGTTTAAATTCCCGCTTAAGACAATCCGCCTGTTTTGATTTATGCAAGAAAAAAACATGGCCAAAAAGTGCCTTTTATTTTATTTTGTGGATGTTCAGGCATAAATATTTAATTTTCTTTCAATCATTTTATAAATAACTTAATTTTCCATATTATACAATAAAATCATAACCGAAAATGGGTTCGTAAGTAGGAGATTTTGAACTTTAAAGCAGTTTTCATAGGCCATTACATAATTTTTTTCTGGGCTTAAAAAAAGACTTATCTAAAAAATACTCGATTATTTCAAAGGCTTGGCCTTAAAATAATTCGATGGCGATAATTTAATTATTTTAGGAGAAAATACTTTTTTGCAAGTAATGCTTTAAAATAAATAATTAGATGAAGAATTTGTTTGCACCTACGCATGCGCAATAAGCATGCGAATAGTTTTATCCACATAAAAAACTATTAAATTTTAAACTAAAAAAATATTAAATTTTTTTTCCATCATTTTATAAATAATTTAATTCGCCACATTATACAATAAAATCATAACCAAAAATGGGTTCGTAAGTAGGAGATTTTGAACTTTAAAGCAGTTTTCATAGGCCTTTACAACATTTTTTTCTGGGCTTATAAAATGACTTATCTAAAAAATACTCGATTATTTCAAAGGCCAAGATGTATTCTACTCGCAGTATTTAATTAAAGCATCTGAAACATTTCTAGGCGATCAAATTTTCAAACCAAAAACACATGATTTTGCATTACTACGTATGGCATCGCCTTAAGTTATCAACGATTTTCCTGGAAAAGTTTATGGAAAAAATTACTATATAAGACTCCTTCTTGTCCTCGTGCAACACAAAACTGTATGTAGTTATTTTATTAAAATAAGTAGAGTGGTGAGTTAATGCCTGAATTACACTTGCCGAGTACCTGGCCGAGACAGTGCTTTCGGTCGAGTGCTCCGCTGATGTGATCAGTTCAGTCAATACTCGGCCTAGTAGTAGGCAAGTGATTTAGACGAGACAGTGGACAGAAGCAAGGCCCAATGATTTGGTCGAGTAGGTACTAGGTACCACCATCCGCCTGCATACTCAACTCGGCGCATCACTCGATCAGTGCGATCAGCCGAGTCAGTCAGTGAAATAAAAAAATAAATCAGTTTAAAAGTGCACGACGTTTGTTGTTTTGTAAAACTATCTGAATTTTACCAACTTAACCTCACTTTAAAGTAATCTTCTACATGATCACATCTACTATTTAATAAGTTGCTCGGCCGAATAACAAGGCGAATGACTCGGACGAGCACTCGGCAGTTGTAATTTGGCCTTACGAAACCTTCTTTTTCTTCTAGAAATTATTGATTATATTATTGAAAATATTAATTTCGGTTGTAATGTCTGTCTGTAGTTGGAAGGGTTTGTTCGGAGAATTCAGAAAATAGAATAGGTAGGGCTAATTATTTCCATGTTGAATTACGTTTTAATTATTTAATAAGACTTTAAATATTTAATTATAATTAAATATTACAATTTGAGGTTTTACTCAATAAAGTTATTCCATAAAATAAAACAAAACTTTAAATATTGTTTACACATCGCCTTTTAAGCAATATTTTCTTTTTTTATATAAACTTAATCTTCCCATAAACACGATCTCCTGGATCTCACCTTATGGAGTAGAAGAATAATTATTTAAAAAAAGAAAAATTATTTTACACACTTTTATAATTTGAAATCTTTTATTATTTTAAATGAGAAAAATATGTATAATTTAACAGAAAACTATTTTAATTACCATTTTCAAAATTGGAACTAAGTTGTCGAGATTTCAGACAATGCCTGATTTTTCAAGAGGGACAGTTGTTAAAATCTTATAGCGAGAAAATCATTATTGTATTTAGATGAGAAATTAATTGACCTCCAACGCTTCCAACGCTCTAACTAAGACTCCCGAATCAGGTCTACGCGCGCTGCTTATGGCGTTCTAATGGTGGAACATATTTCGACGAGTTCTAAGTCACTTTTTGGCATGTAAATGAACATTATACGGCATTATTTAATATAATGAATACTATCAAGTTTCCTTTCATAATATTTATATTACGGAAATAAATTTCAACTACGCATATTTATGTTGAATTTTTAAACAATAACCGTATTGCATTTAATATTCTTTGCATATTTTTTTTGCCTTTAAATAGCTTTTGCTTTTTAGGTACCTCTATGAAATCGAACACTGCTTGTAAATATATACATAAGGAGTCATTAAATCCTATGCCAGTCATAAGGAAATTGAAAAAAAGTTTTATTAATCCCCACGCAATTAAATGTTAATTTCAGCCCACCCGGAAGTTTACGTCAGGAACTAGAAGCTTAGCGTTTAAAAAACGTCAGAATGTTTCCACACTTTTAATTTAAATAATATTTTGACATATCGTTGAGTCATTTTAGCATTTTAATAAAACACATCAATCGAAAAATTAATTTTATAGAATATTTATGAAAAGAAGTCTAATTTTGCATATTGTGAATAAATATTTGTAGCAACTCTTAGCAACTCTGTAGAAAAAAATTATGTTAATCCACGAGTTGGAAATTTTGTAAGCCGTAAGTTTTCAAACTATAAAAATTGAATATATTACCTATCTACATTATGCATGAAATAACATATTACAGCAGAAATTTTAACAGTCACAAGACCTGGTGTTTTCGAAATGAATATTTAAAGAAATTTCCCTTACGTTCAAAAATGCTTGAATAAAAAATTAAATGTGCTGTCGAAATAATTTGGAACGTCTTTAAGCTAGCCGAAAATAATCTGACAAGTTAAACTTTGTGGAAATTTTATTTGTATGGTTAAAGTGGAATATTGAGCTTAGTACGTTGGGCGTCGAAGTATTAGGGGAAGTGTGGAAATGTAAATATTTGATGGATCAAATATTTATTTTTCAATTTTGGTTGGATTATTCTGGTAATCAGAATTTGTGTTTCAATTATTTAGGTTTGGTGTGGATAAATACTGTCTGATGAAATAGGCGTACCGTCGAAGAAAGCATAATTCCTGTCACTTAAAAAAATAATATAAATCATGTTCTTATGTATTGGGTAGTTGTAGTATTTATAGTTTCAGAGAGAGGTCGTATGCACGTCATCGACGATCGATCTAAAGTGCGTTTATATAAATCTTCTTTTTCTCATGTCTTGTATGATAACGAAAAAGACATGTTTTTTAGAATTGTAGAACTTTTATGGTAGTTGTAAAAATATGTGAAAAAAAGTCGCATGATTTAATTCACAAAACGCTCATGATGGGAATAACGTTCCCGTTAACGTTGGAAATTTAACAATATAAATCTTATTAATTGTTACTTATTAATTTATTAGCACGACTTTTCTACTAAAATAATTGACTAAACGCAGCAAAGTCTTCATTTAACTCGACCGTTTTTTCGTTTCGTCCGTCCGTAAATTTGTCTGTACATTCAAATGGTGGCCGTTTCTACGATTCAATAAAGAATAATTTTTCAAAAATGAAATCGCTGTGTTTCTTTGAGGTTTTTAAATATTTATTTTTTTAAATTATGGTTGTATACCAGACAAATTAAATAATTCCTTATTTGAAATTTAAAAAAAAAATCACAAATAATATGGTGTTTAATTAAGTAGGTACCTTTTAAGAATTCATATGATTTCGGAGGAAATTTCGATATTGATTTATTAAGGCGATGCACTACGTCGTATAATATTTTAAATTGAGCCGCTATCAATAACAACCCTTACGTAGATGGCGATAAGGTTTAAATTCCCGCTTAACACAATCCGCATGTTTTGATTTATGAAAGAAAAAAACATGGCCAAAAAGTGCCAATTATTTTATTTTGTGGATGTTCAGGCATAAATATTTTTTTTTTTGATCATTTTATAAATAACTTAATTTGCCACATTATACAATAAAATCATAACCGAAAATGGGTTCGTAAGTAGGAGATTTTGAACTTTAAAGCAGTTTTCATAAGCCTTATACATTATTTTTTTCTGGGCTTATAAAAAGATTTATCTAAAAAATACTTGATAGTTGCAAAGGCCAAGATGTATTCTACTCGCAGTATTTAATTAAAGCATCTGAAAAATTTCTAAGTGACCAAATTTTCAAACCAAAAACACATGATTTTGCATTACTACGTATGGCATCGCCTTAAATGAGAAAATTTCTTTTTAAATGCGAGTTCTATTGTTAATATTTTAGTGTATTTGGAATGAGTTAAGCATGTTTTTATTTTAATCCACGTATTAGGTACTTTCGAAAACTATAAACATTCGAAGCAGGTAGGGTACTATAAGATTGAGACAAATTTCGATTCTTTGTGATTCACATTCAGTTTAAATCAATGATTTATTCCTTCACGTAAATGTCCAAATCGTGTCTTGGTTAAGGCTGGATATTACCACGCGTACCAATGGTCGACCAACGATGTTGCGCTGACGAGCTGGACCGAAAGTTCCTCGTACACAGCATGTAGCGAATCGCGTGGCACTACATCTCTTCATTAATTACATACATACTAACCACAAGCGATCGACTTACGCGTGGTGCTATTATAACCTTTTAGGCGGAGTATGCGTAATCAGTGTTTTCGATTAATTTTTACTACGAATCCGTTTACATTATGAATACCAAAAAAATACTTTTTATTAATTTGAGCTTTTTATGTCGTTGTGTTTGAGTTGAATTAAAATAAAATTGTTAATTACCATTTAAAAATATGTGTAAACTACTACAAAATATATGTATCTATGTTCATTAGAAACGTATGAACGCAAATAAGAAAAAAAAAACATAATTATAGCTAAGATAATCTGTGACAGTTTCCCTTGATTAAGTTGTCTTTTCTTATGAAATAATTCACAAAAATAAATAAAAATCAGCATTTGCGCTTGAATTCGTGTGTTTCTAGACTCGGCTTGCCAAGCGATTTTTATTCCGATTACCTACATTAGTATCGATATATTAGTAGGCATATTTTTGGCTTGTGGTTTCCTCTTAAGTTACATAAATATGATGGTTTCGATCGCGTACAATTAGCATCAGATTGAATGCTTTGGTTTTTGGCACTATATCACGAAAAAGTTTCTTTTAAATCATTAATAAATACATAAAGACGTCAAACGGCCGAACGACATTTTGGGCCACTGAATAGAAATTTCCTAGAGTGTGGTATACACCCACAGAAGAGGTTTGAAAGGAACGTGATGTCGCCAATTTAGATAAGACATATTGAAATGTAATTGACGATTTATTTGCTCAAGAAAGAAATTTTGGATTGGCGTTTAAATTTTACATTTTTTTAAATTTTCCCCCATGAAGTGAAAATACTCTTGCTTACAGTTACACTTCTATAGGTTTATCCGTTCACTGTGTGAGGCTGTGTAGGTTGTTAGCTGATTGGTAAATGGCCGCTCTCAATCCCCATGGCGATTGCGTTCGGATTGCTTCCATTGCATTGATTGCCAACTGCAATCAGTGTGTTAAGTTGATTAGCGTCTCACTCGACGTGTACCAAATGGAATCATCGCCCGATAACCAAAACCGGACCAGTTTGAATACTGAAATTGTCGAGTTTTGAAGAATGCATAGTTTTATCGAATGAATAATTTATTGATGGTAAAAGGCGCATAACGCCATTAATCAAATGAGGGTGGTTTTTATTTCAGAAAAAAATCCATATTGTAATTTCACAATGTTTCAGAATTATTTCAATATGCGTTTCATTATGTTTATTGCGATAATTTTTTACTGACTTACTTATCTGGTTTTGCCCATATTTAGATTTTCTTTAGAACTCCTTCAAACTTAGCTGAAAAACGCACAGTTTTTTTTAATGAATAATTTGAAAAACATCATTTCAGGCTTGTCATATATTTTCATAGTTAAATAAATATTTCAAACATCCATAGCTCATGATGGATAATGACAATCCGAGATGAAAATGTTATCCAGATAAACCATGGTGTGCAAATTTCATGGAACAACAGTTCACCTTTTGAATTTAACAGGCAAAAATAAAATATTCACTTATATGATACCATCCTAAGAATTTTGAAAACAGGAAGTGAATCCTGATAAAAAATATGCATTTATTTTTTTAAAATTAACACCAAACTGGATGCCCTGAGGATAATAATTTCCCTTAGGGCCTATGTCATCTTCAGGGATGCTGTGTGAAGGGTATTTTTGAGGAGAGGAAGGAGTGAACATAGATCTCTTCAAGACCCATGTTCTTGGAGGGATGAAACACAGAAGCCGGCAAATCGTTCCACAGCCGAGCTGTTGAACTCAAGAGCAGTAGAGACCACATGACAATTCAACCAAAGCGTTTTAGAGTTCAACCTATTTGAAAAAGACATTAGCATCGTCCTTGAGACTCTTAAAGAGGCTACTGTGTTTTTACTTATGACGGAAATATACGTAACGAATTTAATTTTATGGAAATGAGTATTATCTAATAATATTACCCATCTTTCTGTAGAAAATCATTATAAAAACTACCACTTTAACATTTTCCTTACATTGCTAGAAAATTCCTCCAGCTCCGGTGCCGTGTATTCACTCAGCAAGTTATCAACTTACGTAAAGCTTACAAAACGATTAATATTGTTTTAAAATATAATATACAAAGAAATAATGTAGCATATATCTGTACTGGATATTTGCCATACCCTTTGTTTAAAAATATAATCTTCGTACATTTGGCGAGCCATAAATGTAATATATCTAAAATATATGGAAAAAAAACATGCAAAGCACTCTCCGAAAATTATTAAAAACACATCTGGTTTCATGATAAGAGTAAGCTACAAGCCAAAAATCTGTATATTCTTGGTATGCATTATATTGTCACGAATAGGCATTAAAATTGCTTGACGTACGGAGTCTAGAAGCATTCGATTTCAAGCACCCAAGTGGTTTTAATTTATTTTGTAAATAATTTTATAAGAAAGCAAAAAAGTTAATCATGGAAAACTGTCACAGATAATCTTAGCAATAATACTGTATTTTTAAAAAGTTGTTTCCATTACGCGTTCATACATTTCTATTGAAAAAAGTACATTTTTAGTAGTGTAGTTTACATCTATATTTTTTTATTTTTTATTATTTGTTATTATTTTGTTCTACTCAAGGGAAACGATAGAAAAATCTCCAATTTATATAAAATTTATTTTTTGTATTCATAATGTACACCAATTCGTTATAAAGATTAATAAAAATAGTGATTTAGCATTAAGCTTCGCCTTACATGTTATAGGTAAAATTCAATCACTTTTTTAAATGCTAGATTATAATGGCAGGCAATTTGAATAAGGGGGTGGGAATAAGACGTGACGGATTTGATTCGGCATAACGTATGTTTGTGGATAAAATAACGAATGACATTTTGTAGTAATTGACTCTAGGTTGATAGCCTTTACCGAGGACACAAGAGTTTTCAGAGGGACTGAGGTTGAAACTGACCACTTTCTGCTAGTTTCGAGAGTTAACCTCTTTTGCGGTTGGTGCTCTAAAGTGAAAACGGTATCAACTCCAACAAGAGTCAAAATAGAAAAAAATGCAAAACGATAATGTGATAAGTAAGTATGTGAATTGTGCAGAGATGAGATTGAGTATGAAGGAAATGGACGGTCTAAGCTGAAACAAAATATGGAACCATATAAAATTGAGTCTTTGTGAATCTGCTAGAGAGGTGTGTAGGGAAAAGGTGTCGCATGGTGGGATGATGAAATTAAAGCATTGGTCTCAGATAAGAAGAAAGCATGGTTATGTCTGATATCAACTGATAGTGCTTCTAGCGAAGAGAGGGACCAAGCGAAAGAAGTGTATAAGGGATTCAAGAAAAGACTAATAATTATGGGGTGAATTTTATCGAAATCAAAAAATAAAAAAGATCGATTAAATGTAAGGCTGTCGGTGTATAATCCTCACATAGTTGTGGAAACTTTTTCTCCAATGCTTAATGGAGAGTTACACGCCATTAGATTTTAGATGGGCTGTGATCATGCCGTTATACAAAGGTAAAGGGTCACGTGTGGAATACGGGAATTATAGGACTATTAGCCTGCTAATTTTAATTGGTAAGCTGTATGGTAGAATTTTTGATAGAAGGGGTAAGAATGAAAACAGAGGATAAAATATGGGTTGTGCAAGGTGCTTTTATGAATGGAAGGAGGAGAATGGATCAGATTTTCTCATTGCGTATGCTCACTGTAAAGTTTCTGGCAAAAAAACAGAAATTTTTCTTTGTAAACCTACAAAAAGCATACGACCGAGTCAAGAATAAGCTATGGAAGATGTTGTCCATGTATGGATAGAACACGAATCTCACACAGGAAATTGCGTCTCCGGTTTGATATCACAAAAGGTGTTAAACAAGTCTGCGAAATGTCACCGTGGTTATTCAATATATGCATAGATAATTGAATGCAAGAGTCGAAAGAGGTGGGATTGGGCGCAAGTTTGAGTAATCTGAAAGTATGCCTGATGATGCGATGCTGATTGCTAACATTATCGAAGATCTACGATCTATGAACGAAGTACGTAAGAAGAATGAGTTGATGATGAATGTAAGTAAGTCTAAAATCATGTGGTTTGAAAGAGAGTAAAAACAGTATGCAAAATACTCGTAGTTGTGAATCATGAGTTTGTTTATTAAGGAGGTATGTTTACGAGAGATGGGAAGGCTGACAGAGATATTAAAAGAAGGGTAAATGCAGGTAATAGGACTGAACGCGGTTGGCGCTAACAAAAGTTCACAATGGAGTGCTGGTACCTACCATGGAGTATGGCAGTGAGGCATGGAACTGGCAGAGGAACGATGAAAGTAGACTGAATGCTGTAGAAATGAGAACTCTGAGACGTATGTGTGGTAAAACCATGTATGTATGATTGAGTGAGAAATGTGAGAATGCAAAGCTGATATAACAGTAATGATCGAGATTAAGAAAAGGACGCCAAGATATTTTTGGGCATATTGGAGAATATATGACACAAATGTGAATGGTAGAAAAAGTCGGGGACGCCCGAGGAAGAGGTGGCACGATCAAGTGAATCAGATACTTCCATGGGCCATGTTAAGAGTCAGAATAATAGAAGAGTATGCAGGAGACGATGTATGAATGTGAATGAGGCGAGAAGTATGTGCCAAGACCGAGTTGTTTGGCAGTCCGTCCCCACTGCCTACCCCTGCGGTAACACGGCGTGATGGTTAGTTAGTTAGTTTACTTAGTACATTTGCCTTGAGTTTTTCCTCTATTTTAAATAAGTCATAATTTATTAAATATTTTTTCTTGCGCTTATTAAATATAATAGTTTTTTTTTTAATATTGGTGCGCTCCCTTTAAAAATCGTATTTACATATCTTCCTTTCAAACCATCTTCTTTTGCTCTTTGAGTACTTACTAAAGAGCCCTAAGCACTAAACCCTTTCCGCAAATCTGCAAATTGTTTTCGAGAATTTAAAACTTTTTGTGTTCTCTTGTACCTATTCCGTAAATACTATTCTTGGAACTTTGGCTTTGACGGCAATTCTACAAAGAGGGTGCGAAAAATAAATTAAGTAGTAAAAATACGATCATTAAAAAGACCATGACGTCATAGGTACCCACGAAAAGAACGCCTTAAATTAAAAGCTTTTTGAAAACATTTTATGTAGATTTCTGGATAAAATAGTAAGCATTTACTAACCTCAAGTACATAGCTATTAAACAATAATGGTTTTATTCTTTAAAATGATCGCGGATTGTTTTACATAAATCTGGCCACTTAAAAGAGACCAGTTATCTTCGGAATTATTGCAAAGCATATTGTATATTTGAAGCATTGCATTTTGATGTTTCAACGTCCGCGTTGAAATAATATCTCTCGACAACTCCGCCAAATTGAAATATTTGCATAAGTGACTTATTAATAGAATCATTGAGAAAATTGCATTAATTTTAAATTTAGCTTTGGCATCAAATCTGTGCTAAGGTCGTCGCAGCATCCAAAATGTCAACTCAAATAATCATAATTCTGCCGCCGAGTTAAATTTATGACAACATATTTTAATTTATCAAAGTGCTCAAGGTTTGTTGATTGGCAATTGAACTTAGAAGAAACTTTACTTCTAAATGCAAATAAAAATGGTTCGACCGAATATTCGCTATCGTTTTTTACAGTTCCAGCCAAACTTTGAAGTCTCGTTTTGTCTTTAGTTGAAAGTCAGTCGGTTTTTGCTCGAAACTTACAGATTTATTTTGTAATACCAAAAAATTTATAAAAATTTGCGAAATTTTATGGATATTTACTTGTTTACTTACTTTTATCTTCATAAGACAATATTCTTACTATATATCGTTGATAATATAGGTACATCGATGTATTAAAGCCGTTCTAATATATCGCCATTGAAGATAATTTCAGAGTGACTATGTTGATAATTTCAATATTTTGAAAAAAAAAATTTAATATGTAAATATCTCTGGAATGGCGAAAGTTATATACAACGAAATTATCTCCACAAATTTGGGGTTAATATCTTGATCGATGATATATCGCGTATTTAATTAGTCATCGATATCAGATTGTTTATATTAAATAAAATAAATCTTTATAAATATATTAAACTATCAAAATTAAAAAAAATCAAAGTAAGTATTTACCTACGAACTATGTAAGTACGAGTATATAATATGCATACTTCGAAAAGAAGAATATTTAATTTAGCCAAGATTTAATTTTAAAAAGCTGCTTTATCAAGTTTTAAAAGAAGCTTTGAAAAAAAAACTGTCTATTGAAATGCGTTCTTCTTCTCATTGTAGGTTCATTTTTGATGACGACTTTTCAAAAGCACCTGTAAAATAATTTAAAAACTTTTAACGTAAGGTAATATCAGTGAAATTTGAAAGGATTTGTAATTGAATGAATAATGGAGTAGGACTTGATTAAGATAGCCTGAAAATAAAATTATACACAAAATAAGCTGCAGACTATTTCGCACCAGCTTTTGTGTAAATATATATTTATTATGGTGTACTCATAGATATATTAACTCTAGATAATATATCTATAAACATAAAAATTCGGTCAAATAATTCCTCCCGTCCACGGGTAATTTTATAACCAAACTCCCCATCTGATTCCATCTGAAAGGATAATATCTTGGGAGACAAATTTGACCCTCACAGACCAACAAAAGATAAAATGCAATTCTTCTCATTTGCGAATCCTGCGAAATAAAGTGCTTTCTTTTCCATTGATGTTTTCGTAGTCCAATTTTCGGAACCAATAATTTTGGTTTCGGTGTCATTTTTAACTTTTCCACGCCCTGTCTAGACTTTGCTGGTCGATGGGTGTACTGTATATTATCGTTAACATATATTGAAGGTATAAAGTAGTTGGTTAAATATTATAATAATGTAGTGTTGCCCAGCCTGTTTTAACAGCGGGGCTAATTATTTGAAACTTTGTAATTATTAACGGGTTAGTAAATGTAGCCCCGGAAACATTGACTGTGCGTAGCGAAGTCCTGTTTTAATTTCACCATTTTGCATTTAACCTCTCCGTAAATTCAAATTTCGTTCGGTTAAAGATGGTGGCCTATTGGTTACTACGTTGGTGATCGCTCGCGGGTTGATATATTTTATCACATTTGATCATAATGAATATTAACCTGAGCTGCGGGTTGTTTGCCACTCTACTAAGATCACCCCCAGAGAGCAAAGGGTAGAGCGGGGTAAAGGGTGACACCCCCTCTGCGACGGATTACCAGTAGACCCCTCCGACTGTTGGGATTTCCCAAGGTGGGGTAGAAATAAAGGTTTTTTATTGGTAAAAATCCAGATAAGGAATTGAAAGGAAATTTTATGGTCCTGAAGACCATTCTTCTGTCCCAAATCCAAACACTGTATGTCAATGAGTAAAATGTTCGGGAAAACCAAAACGTGATTTCGTTCGCCATTCAACAACTAATAAACTTTTCATACTTTTATAAACCGATTTAAACAATTATTTGGTCTTGTATTTTTACAAACTTACCCTTTTTTACAATGTTAAAATAGACCAGAATTTAAGTATGAAGTTTGTTTTACATGATTGGCTACAATAGTAAATATAAACGGTCAGTGGTCGAGTTGGCATCGGGTGTGAGTCTCACCCAGGCATCGTGGGTTCAATTCCTCGGCTGGTTAAGTCCTCCATCACGACACAAGCAAAATTTCCCGCGTACTGTGATGGTAGTAGGAGATTTTAAAATATTTAAGGTTGTTCGTAACCGGTGAATGTTTGTCTTATCTTTTTTTAAATATTCCAAAAAAAAAAATTACCACACTAAACAATGTAAAACACATTTCCCTAGTCAAAATCAGCATAATTTTGCATTCTAATTAAATTCTTATACGCTGGTTCAACTTTGGCACGGTACAGTCGGTTAAGCCAGGTTTACGGCCGTTTTAACAATATAAATGCTGTGGTTGTTACAACCTTACGCGTCGCGTTATATAAGTTAGGGGGGCAGTGTTATACAGTGTATATCGGTAACCGGACAACTCCACATAGTGATAAATGAACAGAATCTTGAAATGTAGTGTAAAGTCAGTAATAAACAGGTTAAATCGGTTACGTTATGTTAGGTATATAGATTAGTTTACGGTTAAACAGGTTAAATGGGTTACTTAACGTTAGGTTTATATATTAGTTTATTGTTAAACAGGTTAAATGGGTTACGTTATGTTACGTTTATAGATTAGTTTATGGTTAAACAGGTTAAATGGGTTACGTAACGTTAGGTTTATAGATTAGTTTATGGTTAAACAGGATAAATGGGTTACGTTATGTTACGTTTATAGATTAGTTTATGGTTAAATAGGTTACGTAACGTTAGGTTTATAGATTAGTTTATGGTTAAACAGGTTAAATAGGTTACGTAACGTTAGGTTTATAGATTAGTTTATGGTTAAATGGGTTACGTTATGTTGCGTTCATAGATTAGTTTATGGTTAAACAGGTTAAATTGGCTACGTTATGTTTGGTTTATAGATTAGATTGTTTGGTTAAGCGGGTTACGTTATGTTAGGTTTATAGATTAGATTGTTTGGTTAAGCGGATTACATGGGTTACGTTATGTTAGGTTTATAGATTAGATTCTTTGGTTAAGCGGGTTACATGGGTTACGTTATGTTAGGTTTATAGATTAGATTGTTTGGTTAAGCGGGTTACATGGGTTACGTTATGTTAGGTTTATAAATAAGATTGTTTGGTTAAGCGGGTTACGTGGGTTACGTTATGTTAGGTTCATAGATTAGTTTTTTCACGACGTTTAATGACTTTACGTCGGTTTTCAAATGTGTGTTGATTTGTCACTGTTTTAAGTTATCATGGAACCGTTTTTATTAGCTCAATTTGTTCATCGGTGAATAAAATATATATACAGAATTTCGTTACATACAAATTTTTGCAACCTAAAAGGAGACCCCAATTTATTTTTAAATGGGTAGACACATAATATAAATTTCATTTAAAAAAAATGTCTTGAACGCTTTTTGTGTTTACGATATTTGGGATAGACTTGGGGTTTTAGTTATTATTATTCGATGAACTCGAATAAAACCTCCAAAACTGTGGGTTTTATAGTCGCTAAATCGTTACCTTCTTGCTAATATAAAGCGAGAAACGTTTTCAAGGTGATTGATTGATTTCGGCGCAAAGCTCGGCTTTTATTTTATAATTTATTTCTGGATTTCCTTTCTCTGCCGATTAGGTTTAATAAATATCGTACCTCGCGTTGGACGTGATTTATTTTTTAATTATTACTTTTTTAATTTGGGGATGTAGGTCATCAATCAATTTCTACTCTGGGGCGAAGTGGAAAAGGTAATATAAGTAGGTAATACTCGATCTTAATCTTTTTGAAATTGTATTAGTAACGTAGTAAATAGCTGATGGATTTATACAATATAAAATTGCTTTAACGGGACGCATACAAATAAATTCAGTGCCAGAGATACATAGAGTTTCCACTGAAAGAAAAATATAAAAATTAATCTTTTCTCGATCTCTTAGTCGATTACATTTTAAAATATATATTTTAATAGCGTGTTTGAATATCACCAATATTGATCAACAAAGCAATGGACTACTTTCCTATTACCGAAATCACTAACATATTTTATGCTAATATGTTCAAAATAGACGGAATAGAGATATTTGAATCCTTTTTACCAAGCATAATATTATCTTCAGGTCAATTATTCGATTTTGAAATTAAAAAATTACTTATTAATTTATTAATAAAAAAAAAATTGTTTGATGATTTGTGTTGATCGCTTATTTTGTTTATCAGCGGAACAATGTTCAAATTTATCAATTTTTAACTCCAATTGAATTAATTTAGAGTACGGAAAAAACAAGAATATTTTTTTTATATTATCGTATTTACCAGAAAAAAATACTTATTAACAAAGTTTTGTGAAAACTCTACGAAATACAAACTTTTGACAGTTTCGTGGGTAAAAAACACAGAAATATACATTACGCAGACGGACCCAATGGAATTGATAAAAAAAACTTTGAAACGTCTTCAAAACTCTTCAAAAAGCTGAAGTTGTGAAGTTATAGAGGATACGTCAAGGGAGTGATTAAAAAATTGCATAATTTTCAACCAAAGGCAAAAATTGCATGTCATAAATCTGACAAAGGTGCTTTGTACTAGATGACAATCAATAATGATGTTGTCCAAGAATCGAAGACATGCCACTTGTCGTTATAACTGCCATAAAAATTCCACAAGAAAATACTCATTAGAATAACAATTCAAGAAAATCGTTTTGTTTTACTATCAACCGTCGGGATCCAGTGAGACTATGGCATCCCCAATTGGGGTATGTTCGGAGGTTGGGGAGGGGAAGGAGATGGGGAAGATGAAACTGGTTAAGTACCTGACTATTAAGATCTCGTAACCAAACACGGTCAAAGCCATTTTAATCTGAATGGTGATCTTACACCAGGGCGATACTGAGAGTATCTTCCACTCTAGAAAGACGTGCCGCAAATATGCTATATATTATTTTAAATTATTAAATTGTGATATAATACAAAGAGGCTGTTTGCTGTTTGATTCACATAGATAATTTTCATATGTTTAATTTATTCATTTTTATTGTGTATTTTGTGGCTTATCTATAAAATTCAGGAGAAACAGGAAAAATTATTTCAATAATCGCTGACCGTGAAAAGGCTTTTAAAGGTCTTAAAAGCTTATTTTTCGAATTCTAGCCTGACACAAATACTTTCTTCTGATTCATAACTCAGTTTAATGTGACTTTGCCGCTAAACCTGGGTAGGTACCATTACAGTGTTGATCACTATTTCACATTTAATTTTAACACATAAAAATTCTACTTGAAATTTACGGACCTTCGTGAACTCTGGTTTTTTGTCGCGTATAAAATACCTTGCGTAACCGGGACAGTGAGAAATCTTAGAAACCTAGAAATATGTAGTGAATTTACAAAAATTATATATCTTACGAACCCCGGTACACATTGTTTTGAACATTTTAAGCACAGGAGATTGTAAGCAATTACTATTCAATCTGAACTATTTCAACATTATTTCTTTCAGAATATAATTTTAAAATTAACCAACGTCGTTGAACATGACATTGTAATATTTATTTTAAGAATGAAAACATTCCCGCGTTACGATTAATCCGTTATTTGAAAACTTCCACTGTCATAATTATAAGCGAAAAATGGCTTGAATGATGGAGTAATTAGCTAGCAGAAGAATTGAATCCACGATGCCTGGTTGGAAAAGCAACGCATTTGGCAACTCAGCCATTTTTTTAAACTTCTGTATCTATAATTTAAAAAAAAGGTCAGCTAAATAGATATTTATTTGGAGTACACAATTACATAAAAGCCCTGATGAATAATATTAATAAAAGGTTTTAAAACTTTTTTCCACTATATTTTATTTTTGACCGTAACCGGTTTCAGCCTGGTAACGCCATCTTCAGACTGGTACAAATATTTTTTAACCTATCGCTTATATAATACATGACATTTGGGGGAGGGGATAACAGGGGGTGTCATGCAATTGGTTTATAAAAAATATTTAGATTTTTCTATCTTGTTGTGTCTTGCTTTCCAACTGAAACGACATTTTAATAGACTTTATATAAAGTCTCTTTACCTATTCATAAAATTACATCGGTTTATTAAAGGAAATAAATGTATAATTAAATATACGTAAAACAAAAAAAAACGTTAAAGCGTTATATTGACAGGGTCAACAACTTTCTCCTGTGTGCTAAGATACTTATTTCTGGAATCTGGTGGGATTCCATGATAATGCTTATAGTCACTAACGATTCTCGCACATTATTTTTCCTTTTTGACGACTAAATTACTAATTGCTAGTTGAGAATGTGCGTTGTGCGATGTGTGCACCATCTGGACGAACCTAATAAGGCAATAACAATAGGCAGGACACTGCTATGGAAGGGCGGGTAGATCTCGTCACTCCGCCGCCCAAGGGCAACCAAGGCCGCCCTAAACCCTGTTGGATCGATGAGATAGCTAAGTTAGGCGGTGATACGCAGTACTGCTGAACATCGAAAGAGAAGACCGGTCTGCTGATGGCGATGTCTATTAGCGTTGCCATGCTAAAGAACAGAAAATAATTAGTAAAAAAATCCTGGAAATGCACAAAAATGCGAAAAAATCCCTAGATTTTAGACAGTCGCGTTATATTGTTGATAATATTTTTTACTCTGAAAGGGGTGGGGCAGGATGCAAAACAAACCTCATAAATTTCATCAAAACTATTGAAACCTCCGATTTTTTTTCCATTTTTGGGGGTTTTTGAAAACCATTGCTCAAAATTTTGTAAAATCGATGAAAAACATTTTCACCGATACCGATTTCTCTCTTGATTGGTGAAAAAAACAATTCTGTACTTCTCAACTGGAGTTCTGATTTTGTCCCTGGATATGGTTACGCTGACTTGTGTTATCATCGGTAAGGTACTTTGGTTCTCTTAACCCACTCCTGAATAATACAAAAAAATATCTTTAATGTGCCAAAACACAGGTCTTAACTATAGATCAGAAAAATCTGTTTTCGTAGTTTTTCTGTTGTTTATGTACATCTCATTTGTTTTCAGAGGCATCATCAAAAACTCTTATGTCAACTTAAACTCTAGTGACACGAAAGTTGCACAGCTTTTCTATTAGGAATTTATGTTTTTCGGAATAATGTTCTCATTTGAAGGGAATTTCTAATTGGAACTGTGAAAAAACATTTAGTGTTTAAAAATGACTTTTCAGTTTGTAACCCATTAATAAAACGTTATTTAAAAAAATAGAGAATTCAGATGCAGAGTTTAAAAAAGTAATTCTATAAAACTAGCTAGGTAAAAACCGGATTTTTTATTGCTAGACCCTACTAGAGGCTTTTTGATGGGCTTCGCCCAATTTAGTAAACGTCCCTGACAGTAGAGTTTTTCCCATTTGTATACAACAGCAATTATTATAATATTTGCGATATTTTACTTACCATATACCAGGTACCTATACACTTTTCTATCCAACTTAAAAAACATTTGTGAATGCCTACGTAATATATGTATGTCAAATAACTTGGTTCATTTGAAATTCACTGGACGAATGAAAACTAATTTCTACTTAGTAACAAACTCCCATTAAGTAAGAAACTTACTGCCAATCATAACTCAAGAAATTTAAGAACGCCGCAGAAAATGTGTATATTAACGTAAAATTCGGGTTTCTCCCCAATAACCTCCACTGTAGCAATATTTAACCAAATCGGTTTGAGAACTTTAAGATTTCAAGTTTATCATTTCTATAAACGCCATTTTAAATACAATTTCACAGCTCAAATTTTCGAATTTTAGAAAAGCCAAAAGGAACCGATTCCAAAAATAATCGGCTCCTTGGAAAAATAATACCATAATAATGACAAAAAAAACCTTGACATTATTGAACATCGTTGTGCATGAAGTTGGGTTCATAAGTTAGATTTTTTCTATTCCATTTTTATTTTTACGTTAGGTTAGGTTCGATTAGGTTAGGATTAGATTTATCTTTTTGATTTTCTTATTCATGTGGAAATGGAAATTTTTGTAGATACTTTTTGATGATTTGAATTTTTTTCGAAAATTCCTAAATAAAAAAATTAAAATTTCCCGGGAATACAAGAAAATTTAAGCCCGCAAAATTTTTTAGAAAATGTGACAGGAAATAATATTAAAAACATTGATCTTTTTGATATTATGTAAACTTTTGGAAATCTTTATTTTTCTTTTATTTTTTTTGATATTAAAATGGAAATATTTTTTTTTCTTAAAAATAATTCTTCTTGGTAAATTGGAAAATCGAAAAAAAGTTGTTTAGGGAATTTGATATTATTTAATTTTCTATTTTGGGAAATTTTTAATTTCTGAAATAAAATTCCGGGTTATTTGAAAATCAGAGAATTTTGTTAAAATTGAATTGATTTGAATTTTTTATAAAAAACAATTATCTTTTTTATATTATGTGTTTGGAAAATTTTCGTGTTTGTAAATTTTAATTTGTTTGAAAAAATTCTTACAGGAAAATCTGAAAAATTGTTCGGGAAATCGTAAACTTCGAAGTATGCTCCGAAAATTATAAAAAACACACCTGATTTTCTTAATTTTATAGAAACAAAAAATGCAAAGTGTTTATTTAAATGCTACTTAAGTCAGACAAACAGAGATTAGTTGCTTTCACGACAGTGGCTTACGCCTAATAATGATAATAGTTTTTTAAAAATAAAAGCTTCTACTATCATTCGTATTATCTCCCTTTCTAACCATCTTCATTGATGTATTACTTTTTTAAACTTATAACGGAGCTTTAACTGCACATACTTTATTAAAAGTACAACTGAATGAATGTGAATGAAAATACTTGGAATCTTCTGAACCGGTACACGATAAGGGAGAAAACATCCTTTTCGCTAGATGAAATGCTATCTCCTGCAGAAGTTATGGGAAACAGAACATCTGCACTGGGAGGAGAAATATGCTTTACAAAGGCGCGGTTTCGTTTACAAGGCATTATTATTTATTAATCTGCCACTGTAGTCATAATAATTTTTCTTCAGTACGTACTCACTTTATCCCATTAAAGTAATGCGGCTCGTAAATTTAGCTGTAGGAGAATTATTTTATATAATACTGGTTTAACAATACATTCAACACAGGGGTAGTTTTCATAAATTACTATTATTATTTATGAAGATGTTTTTTATGAATGTAAAGAATTACAGATTTTTGTTGTTTATGAGTGCCAATGGCTTCCGACCGTTTGTTATCAGTGAGATTACAGCATCCCTAATAATTGGGGTATGTTAATAGGAGGATGGCTTTGGGGAGAGAAAATAATGTGGGGAAGTACCTTCAATCGCGTTATCTAGCAAAAGTATCGTCTGCGATAGTGCGGCAATACTATGATATGACAAAATCAAATGACCTGAATGTTTGTGGTGTAAGATGAAATAATGTGAATGTAACAAGAAATGTGTGGACAGAGTTGTCCAGCATTCTATCCTCAATGAAGTTATACTCGAGGTCCCCATAATAACTAGGTCTGTAGACATATTAAAAAAATTTTAAGTACAAGATGTTCGATAAATTAACACAAATTACAGAAAAACCACTTTAACTCATCTATTTAAAAAAACAAGTAAATTTTACTTATTTTCACAAAAAAACGGCTTAAAACCAACAAAAAATTACAAATACAACATTTAGATCAAGAAATTTCAAATAGTACATTGCCACTAAAATGTACAATAATCTACCCGACAAAAAATCTGAATGAATTTAAAATCTTGGCTAAACACTAGCCCCTTAATAATAAGCGTGTTTTAAGTTTTACACAACTGATCAACAACCATTTATCCTACATCAAAGCCCTGGAACATCAACGGATCACAAATCTAAATTAAAAGTTCTCTATTATTGTCTCAAATTAAAGTTATCTAACTAATTCTCTATTATTGTCACAAAATATCAATACCAAACTGAATTACATAAATATATCAAAAAATGTACCTTTAAAAAATATCCTTAAGTTTATTTTATTTTTGGAATAACTTTATTATATACTAATATTATTTAATTGTAATTTTTAACTATTGAAGAGAATATTAGTGATTCTTAAACGAAAATTTGACACGGTAAATAAGAAAAAGATACCGTTACATCTAGTCACGTCCTAGATGTGATCGTATCTTTTTCTGATTTTTTAAAGTACTTTTGTTCAAATAAAATAGTTGTAAACTACTTTGTAAAATATATCCGTAGTGAAACACGAGTAGTAAACATATGTGTAAACCCTACTATGTAGATGTGAAGTAAATAAATAGGTTTTTCAGGAAACTTTAGAAGTTTAAAAAGAAAAGATAATACTGATAATAATAAAAGTGTCTCAAATACCACGTAGTGTAACCGTCTCATGTACGGCATTACTTAACGGCTCTTTCGAGATAAAATGGAAGCGAGTTGGGGGTTTCTAGATAAATAGGGAATTGCCTTACTACCGGCGCGGCGTGCCAGCCATTGTGTTCCGCTTGTATGGGATAAGCGTGTGGAAAAATTTAATTACTCGGTACGTGGAATTACAAGGCGATGCCGGGAATTTAAAAGGCTTACCTAAATACGTAATACAACCTGAAGGCTGTGAGGCTGTGCCTTGATCTGGGATGAATGTACAGTACATTTCCTGAAATTCCTCTACAAATACCTCATTGGGGTTTGAATAGAAAAATAAACATAAATAATGTTTATTTTAATTACGTTACCGATATGTGTCTAGATTAAAGACATCTACAAAATAGTCATGTGAAAACGGTTTAGTTTTTTCATCAAATTCGAAATATCCTAGATATTTTTGAAAAACATCATTTTTGTTTGGTTTTGACTCGATGTTGTATTAAAAAATAATACATTCCGAGTAGGCACTGACGGCCTCCGAGGTTGAGGTAAGGCTCTCGTAAAACAAATCCGGAAATCGGTTATATTTGATTGATTTACGTTATTTCAAAATTTAAAAATAAAAACATAAGCATAATAAAAATAAGGTATATTTCAAAAGTGGAATATTCTCTGAAGTGAAGTATCGCCCTGGTATAAGATCACCGCTCAAAAGAAGTTACTTAAAATGGTTTTAGCCGTGTGTATTGACCAGATCTGCTCTTACCCATCTCCTTCCCCCCTCCTTCTCCACTACCTTCAGCCTAACGACATGCGAAAAATTGGTATGCCATGGTCTCACTGGCTCCAGACGGTTGTAAGCAGTTGGTTCAAAAACTTAAAAAAATCCTTAAATAATTAATTTGGCTAGGTTGAATACCTATCTAACGATGTTCTATGGTATATAAGTTGCTAGTGTTATAATTTGGCTGGGTCAAGTACCTAACCTACGATGTACTCTGGTCTACAAGTTGCTAGTGTTATAATTTGGCTGGGTCAAATACCTAACCTACGATGTACTCTGGTCTACAAGTTGCTAGTGTTATAATTTGGCTGGGTTGAATACCTAACATACGATGTACTCTGGTCTACAAGTGGCTAGTGTTATAATTTGGCTGGGTTGAACACCTAACTTACAATGTTCTCTGGTCCATAAGTTGCTAGTGTTATAATTTGGCTGGGTCGAATACCTAACTTACGATGTTCTATGGTCTATAAGTTGCTAGTGTTATAATTTGGCTGGGTTGAATACCTATCTTACGATGTACTCTGGTCTACAAGTGGCTAGTGTTATAATTTGGCTGGGTTGAACACCTAACTTACAATGTTCTCTGGTCTATAAGTTCCTAACCTAACCTAACCTAACCTAACTTACGATGTTCTCTGGTCTATAAGTTGCTAGTGTTATAATTTGGCTGGGTTGAATACCTAACTTACGATGTACTCTGGTCTATAAGTTGCTAGTGTTATATTTTTTATAGAAATTCATTTGCAACTACCAGATTGATGGCGTAATAATAAAAAAACGAACAAATAATTTCACAATAATATTAATAACTATCAAAGAAAATAACGACCTTAAGGTAATGATTTTTTTAAAGATTTCAATTCAAAAAACACTTTGTTCCCCTTTCAAAGTTATTATGCTGGGCTTACTCAGCATTTAAAAGTAATGAATTGGTTAGGGATGGGAAGAATGCTTTTTTTTAAATACTGCTAAAACGTAAGTAAATATTTTAAGAGTTCTTCTCTGTTTTAAATTGAATTTCTATTATTTGCAGATGAATAGTAAAAGGTAGGAAATATTTATGAAGAAACCATAGAAACGGCAACAAGGGTTCAAATTATTACTTTTTGGTACATCAGTAAATAGATATACTAATACTTACTTTGGTTTATTGTTTTAGGGTTATTATGTCATATTACGTTTCCTCCTTCTTTAACCAACGTTTTAGATAGCGTTACAGTGTCCGTCACCAGGGCAGATATGTAGGTTGTGATGAAGTTTGAGTTTATGTACGTAGAAGCGATACTGGTATTTTAGTGTAATTAGTTAATTTAACATGGTTTTCGGCGTTTAGTTTTAGTCTGGTCAAGTACTGGAACAATAACTGTAAGCGTAGCCCCGTGTCTTTATTATTATTAATGGAGTTTTTGTAGATTTAAATTGCCTCCGCAATCAGGCGTGCTCGATGCGTTTTGGGTCTTCCTGGAAATTCAGGAATATATCCAAAATACCTAATGACCGGTTTCATTTAAAAGTTTGGCAATTGCCGATTTGTCAGGGTGGCCGAGTTTGCAGGCTTAAAAATGTTCTGAGTTCCAAATGTTTGAGATGGTCCGTTTATAAACTTCACCTGTCTCAAGAGGAAACTTGGTTTTTTGCATTCATTATTACCTTTGTGTAAATGAAATAATCTTAATTCGTAAAAATAAGTAAGAATCGTATAAGAATATTTCGTTAAATACTATAAGAACACATTGTCTTTTCCGTATTTGTGAATTCAAATTAAAAAAAAAAAATACTAAAGAAATTGATAATCATAGGAAAGTAACGCAACGATGTTAGCAGAATTATTCATTTATTTAAAACATATTTAAAGTCTTCAAGGATTTTTGGATAAAAATGATTTCTCGCTCTATTAGAAACGACAAGGAAGAAAAGTGGGCAACCCTATTTCCCAAAAGGTTTCACGCTAAAATAAACAAACTGAATACTTATAAGAGCTGAACTAGCAACAAGATACAACCGCAGGAAGCCAAAACTGCCGACTCTACGTTACCTAAAGTAGCTGCAAAAATATTAAATAACCGTATTTAAAATTCTTACGTGTTGAAAATTCGATTTTCTGTTTTAAGGCATTACTTTTTTTAAGACCAAAGTCAGAAAAACAGCGGTGAACAAACTTAAAAAAAAATTTTTACATGAGGCACGTAGGATTTGCATGCCTCGAATAACACGGGCCAATTTAAAAAGATTTTCCAAGGAATCCGTCACGCTCATAAACCCCTTTCTGTGAACCTGTACATAAAATTTGTCTCCACACACGCGCAGTGTGTGGAACCTCCAAAATAAACCTCCCTTAATTTTCTCTGAAAATATTTGTTTCGCGTAAAAATGGGAATATTTTTTATTAAATTCATCCTTCGAAGTATTGAAGATCTTATGAAGTTTTATGAGATGTGATGGCATCGCTACATACTGCATTTTTAATTATGAAATTTTAATTAAAATGGGAACAATGCCTACCGCATCCTAATACCTACTTAAAAATATTATTATTAAATCATTGAAGAAAATATTAATGATAACAAATTATTTTAAGCAGTAATTACTCGCCTGAAATACCCATACAAATTGAAAAAATCTCCCAAGAAAGATACTCGTAAATGCCGTGGACGAGAAATGAACCTGCAGTTAGTTTAGAATTAGTTCTTCATTAAAGAAGATTCAGTCACATCTAGGAATTGAACCCAGGACCTCTTTCTTCCCGGTAAATGCTCTGAACACTAAGCGAATTAAATTACGTCAATTTTTAAATCATACGTAAAAGTAGCAGCCGAAAATATTTGCGTTTGGACGAGAAAATACCCTAAAATAAAGCCAGAATCTTAACGACGTAAGTGAAGCAGCCGTACACGCAAATATGCGACGCGCGGCCCTGGTGCATTGGACAGACCTACCGTTGAATTTGAATTTAAATCAAACATTGAAAATAAAGTACGAAACTTAACGACATAAGTGATAAAGTCGTGTAAAAACGGATGGACATACGATCGACTTTGCCCTAGCAGGCCTAGAAAATTGATCTTTCAGTTCGGTTTATTTTAATTATTTCTTATGAACCTATTACAAAAATCTCAAATGTTTCTAGAGGAATTCCTCAGCAATTTACTGATTGATCGGTTAAAAAAATAAAATCGGGTGCTTATTGTTAATTTTATAGTTGAAAAACGTTTTATAAAATTTTCAAACTCTTTTACATAAAGTATTTTAATGGTCAGGTCCTATATTTATTGATCTTAAATATAAATAACTTATATCCATAGAGATCCCTCTAGAAACATTTAAGATTTTAGTAATACATTCATCTAAAATAATTAAAGTATGAACGTCTTCCCCCAGGTTTTATGTCGCCTTAAGAAAATGAATATAATGTCGGTAGCTGTCAATCAAAGATGATACAGTTTTACACAAAACTCAATAGGCAGTTCTCTTATTTAATGTAGAAAAACTTATTTATTGTAAATTTTTAATTGCACTATTTTGTCCTGGCATATAATATGTTCAATATTGTAACATTTTTGATATAAACCTCAATATACATGAAAGCTTGTTTTCATTGGAAAGTTCTGATTTCAGTAAAAATCTTTCTTTTCCTGTTCACACGTAAATAGGCAAAATTGATTATATAGGAGTTCCTTCGTTGAATTTGGTTTTACATCGTGACTCATTTTGTTTCCAAGATAGATAGTCGTATAAGTCAATACACAAAGTTTTGTTCCCGAGATAGATTCTCGTATAAGTCACACAGATTTTTTTAAGAATATAATCATATGATTTTTCACTAATTAATGGATTTCTCTATATTTAAAGATCAAACTTCAAAAAAAATCTATTGTACGAAAGCAATTACCTATGAAATTTTTAATTTACTAGTAGTTTTCCTTTGATCCCAGACTCTGATATAAAATAGGTTTAAACTCAATATTGAATATTGAACAATGAACATAGGACAAACAACTAATAACCAATGTTTGTTTAGTTGAGTATACAGGGTAACTAGAAGGAAGTGCGTACATAATTTTTAATCGATTTTGATATATAACTTTTTCATTTTAGCTGATTAAATATTGTCCTAAAAATTAAAAAAAAGCTGTTTACCCGGCGCGGCGTCAAAAATTTTTAACCCTTAATTGCAGAAAAAAAAAACATAAAAGAATAGCAATATTCAGATCGTAAAAAAATTTTTTTTTTTGGATTCTTTATGTGATACACCTACCAGTTTCACGTTTGTACCACTAGTTTACGGACACCGTATATAGAGTTGATATTCCACGAATATTTTATTATTATGATGTAATGCTGATTTTGTTTGTTTAATTTTTTTTATTATCAATAACTCCAGGCAAAACAGAGGTAAAATTGATTTTTTCTTCTTTGTGTGTTTTCGTGGATATGATTTGAATAAGAAATGATCTATCTAAGTTTCCAAATATTTGAATGCTTTCTTGCCTTTTATTTTAAACACGATTCTTTCGAAGAATTTGCTCGGTTACTGCGCTGTAAAATTCTCTGCGATATCTCGCTCTTTCTTCAGTCTTGGTTGGTTTGGCATCGCTCATGTTATTCGCAGATAAATATTTTTTCAGGAGCACTTTTCCCTCAGGAGTTTTGCCATCTGAAAGGTGTTCAACCTTCTATTTTCAGAGAAAAGTTACGTAATAGTTACGACGGTAACTTTGCAGATCTATTTCAACAAGTTATGGGACAAAACGTCTGTGAGATCTCATCAAATCATCCCTACTGCTCCTTTGAAAAGTTGATTTTTTTTACATATGTTTTACCTTTTTATGGATTAAAACACATTAATAACTTTCTTTCACTTTTTTATACTGTTGAAAGTGGAATATTTTGAGATACATTAAAATAGAAACAACTCAAATTCTTTTTTACCCTCAACACAACTGAAAAAATGGGTTTTATCTCAGATTAATAAAATTAAGGGAAATTTAAAAGGTGTTCGTAAAGAGAGTTAATTAACTCTTAACTGGTATCGTGGTCAAACTTACGTAACTGGAGTCCATGCCTACCCTATTTTACGTAACTGGAGTCCATGCCCACCCTATTTTAAAAATTAATTGAGAAAATTATCGTATGTCCGATTTTTATTTTGGTTTTTGATTATATCTTACATATGTAAAAAAGAAAAGAAAAAAAACGTAATTGTAAAAAAATAGTTACGTTACTGGTGTCGTATAACCATTGGACCCAGCCAGGGGTTGAAAATGCTTATTTCACTTGCGCGATGGAGACGAGCTCACGCTGGCAAGTTCGATCCTGGACTATAGAAGGTAAGGTTAGGGGGGGGGGGGGTGTCGTTGCGGTACATAGCGCGTAAGTGGCGGACGCCAGCAAAGAGTCAACTTTTTCAGAATCCAATAAAATTTTACAAATATAAAAAAAATCTTCAATTTAGTTTGTTTTGAGAAGAGTAATTAAGTGAGTTTCGTCGTTAGTTTGGAATATTGTGTTATCATTTGAAGTAAGTGAAACAGAAATTATGCTATTTTGCGATGTGCAAACACGCTACAAACTTTTGCGTCCACTATTTTTTACCAATTAGAAATGCAAACAGATACACTTTGAGTCGACAAAAATGAATTGTTGTGTAGAAATTAAAGAAATAAATGTGTTATTGCACAATTGGCATCACTTTAATTCTTAAATTGGAAGAACTCCGATTGATTTGTTTTTAAATTTAAATCAAATCAATTATAATAATGTGATTATTGAGTTGTGCAAGGATTCTAGTATTTTTATTATTATTCTGACAGCTATTTCAGCATTCATATAAATAAATATGTGACAATGCTTCACCATCATTCTGACGTATTTCATGTTACTTGATTGTGATTACGAACTTTTTTTAATTATATACAAATTCTGCAATCCTAAAAATTGTGAAAGTAAAATTATTATAGTTTTAAATCCATCCTAATTTTGCTTAACCTTCTAATAAATGTAATATCTATCGTAATGGAAGATAAAACAACAACTGTAAAATCGTGCAATGTTCAGTGTTTTTAATAGTGTCCTCTGTGCGCAAAGTCGTATCATCTCCGAGCTGTCTAATAAAAGTGTGTTTTATCTGAAGTGACCTACAAAGTAAGTATGTTTTTGAATCTATTGTAATCTGTCGTTGACGCCTTCCGTGATCGAGGGGTAAAGCTTTCAAATAGCAAGCCGGACGCCGCGGGTTCAAATCCCAGCGTGCGCAAGTAAATTTTATTTGTATTTATTTTTCGGAATAACTTTATTGAGTAAAACCTCAAATTGTAATATTTAAATATTGAAGACAATATTAGTGATTTCTAAACGAAAATCTGAAACAGAAAAATCAGAAAAGGAAACGGTCACATCTGGAAATATAGGGGAATAGGGTCCCATTAGCTCAGTTGGTAGAGCACTGTCCCGGAAAGACAAGGGTCCTGGGTTCGAGTCCCAGATGTGACCGTTTCCTTTTCTGATTTTTCTGTTTCAGATTTTCGTTTAGAAATCACTAATATTGTCTTCAACATTTAAATTTTATTTGATTTATTTGTGTTATTTCACAATTTACTGATTTAAAAATTTCTACACGTTCCAGAGTGGATGTTACTCTCAGTATCGCCCTGGTACAAGACCACCATTAAGAATTGAAACTTTGCTTGAAATGGCCTTTTCCGTGTTTGGTGATCACATGTGAACAGCCAGGTACTTCCTCATCTTCCAATTCCACCTCTCCTTCCCCTCCCCACTCCATCAGCCTCACAATTTACCTCAATTAGGGATGCCATAGTCTCACTGACTCCAGACGGTTAGGAGCAGTTGGGACCTTTGTGGGGTTTCAAATAAAAAAAAATCAATTAAATAAAGCGTATGATGTCTTATTTGTACAGCGCTCCTGAGGTGATTTTTAAACGGCGCTGTAAAAAACATTTGAATATTATTATCATCAAGCCTTTTTGAACTTTACTAATTTCTGATATAATTTTTTCCAATTATATGCTCGTATCGAAACATTCGTTGCCTTGGAAACTTAATTTTTTTTTTAAATACAATACCATCAAATTGAATTGAAATCCAAAAAGTTCACCAGGTTTTCAATTAAAAGTAAGTGTTTTTTCCAGACAGAATAGTGAATACTTTCATTCCTTCGATATTTCATCCCCGGTAACTTTTTATTTCTTTTTCGTATAAAAATATAACGTGTGATCATTACTTCCACTTGTAACCTACTTTGAGCTATATACTTACGTGCCCACACTCAATTATTTGTATCGCATGATTTACAATTACAGCCCCCGGCCTTTCATAAGAAAAACCTCCCCTAATGGAAAGAAACCCGATTATTGTCACTTCATTGGGATCAAGAACACGCGCTACCATACCTGTTTTGTAAACTTCATAGTTTTGGGCGGAAATTGCATTTTTTTCGGATAATTAACTTGTGTGTTCTGTGTTCACCGTATTAAAAGATGCGCGTTATTACTGCTTTATTACAGTGCAGTCGACATTCTTATGTGTGACAGATTAACCAAACAATATTATCCATCAAACCAATAAAATTATTACGTGTTCCCAATAGTGCCATTGTAGTGATGTTCTCTGATAAATACTGATATAAAAATTGGTTAATAATAACAATAATTATCTGTTCCGTTTTTATTTATATTCGTAAGTTTTTTTTAATAAAGTTTAGTCACCAACAAGGATTTTGATGTACATGCATATTTGTATAATTATGATAATAAAATATTTTTGGAAAATTTACCGTCAAGTAGATAGTGCAAAGATAACATGAATTTAACGAGATCTTCAAATAAATCATTAAATATGCTCAATTTGTACGCAGTTTTGTTTAGAATTTACTTGAAACCAATTTTTAATCCGTAACAAATGTTATGTTAGTGAACAATTATTATTATGCAATTTGATTGATTCGAATGAAATGGAATTATTTCAATACTTTATCACCCTAATGTCAATTCATTCATATAAATAATTACTGAAAATGAAACTGATTATATTTCTTCAACAATAAAACATATTTTTTCTTAAGAGATGAAAACACTTTCATTGTTGATTGATTCTTTGCAGGGGGTTTTACGTTAACCAATAGAAATCACATGTATGTGGTAGACAGAAATAATGGCTAGGTCTAGAACAAAACACTGTGCCCTGAAACTGACGTAAACAATTTGTTTTATTCTAATGAGAGTTAAAAATCTTTTTTTATTTAGAATGGCAACAAATTTTTTTTGTTCTTTTACTGTCGAAAATTTTGTGCGTAAAGTGCCATTCTTTGTTTATTGGTCCAATTGAAATGATGCCCGAACTAGAACTTGTTGTGTGAGTTTTAATCTCGTCGTTCACTAGTTTCTACCAAGTTCATCAGTTTGAAATCGGAGTAATCAATAACTTATTTGGATTTTATCCCACATCAGGATAGATTTTTTAAAAATTACAAACTCTGATCACCGGGATTAATGTAGACCAATTTTTAAAAATCTCAAACTTCTGACAGTGACGGACATATATATATATAATGGAGTTATGCCTGTTAGTTCGATCATCTCCAGAAAAGTTCCCACAAAAAAACTCAACACATAAACATGCTACAAGGTTCACAGAAAACTTATTAATCCCAAAAGCAAACAAAACTATATTTCAAAAAGGACCACACTACATGGCCATTAAAGTATATAAAAACCTTCCACGTAGCATCTAACAAATAACCGGCATACTTAAATTTAAATCATATCTAAATCATATCACTAAAACATATCTTTTAAACAAATGTCACTACACCTTAAATGAATACCTTACATACCTCTGTTTTTTATTTACATACATTTGTTAATATGTAATTGTTGGGTTACGTAATGTAATGTGTATTTGTTGGGTAAGCTGTTATACCCTTTCGATTTTTTTGAATTTAAACAAGCAATGTGGAATTTGGGTCCAAAGGGCGCTGTTTCTTTAAGCGAATTCTGTCTTCTAGCGTACAGAATCAAATTCAGAGATAAAGTTTTATATTTATAAGTTACTGGAAATTTTTTCACGATGTGAAAAAGACTGAATCAAAATGTTGAGGATTAAGAAAGAGGTGTTGAAAATTCAGATTTTATTTTTAAACTAAACATGGGCACCACACATTGCGTCTTTGGTAGGTAGTGTACCTATTGAACTGCGTTTTGATGTTGATTCGGAATATTGCGGCTTCCTGAAAATATTTATTTTCGTTTAGATACATCGAGGCGTACGTGTTATGAGTCATGATATTCATAAATAAGATTTCTTAACATTCTCTAGTTTCTCGTTTAACCTAAGATTTTCCAATCGCAGTGTAAAGGCTACAGTGTATAGTTAGAACCTGCGGGGGATGGCTGGTGCTCGAAAAGGTTTTCTGATTGGAGAAATGTCCCGTGGCCGCTGGAATGGCAACTAAATTACTAAATCCCCGCACGGTGGGAAAAGGGTTGTATTTTTCCTCCCTTGCCAGCACTGAGTCAAAACTCACTGCCGGAATTATCTTGAAGGGTTGAGTAGATTGATTCATTAGAGAAGAATGAATGCTCTGAATCAATTCAACAAGGAACCGACCAATTATTGAATAAAGTAGACAACAACTTGATGAAAATTTTTATGAACGTAACTTTAATTTTTTTTGCCTATTTGACAACAATAAAAAAGGCAACGTATTTACTTATTTCAGGGCTTTATATTAATAATTATAACAGTTTTGTTACCACCAATATGAATGGAATATCCTACGCAATTCATCCATTTTCTTTTATTTATTTGCACCCATATTTTTGTACGTACAATAACTTCCTGAAAATAATGCTGAATGTCAGGCAAAACCAGTTACTTTTTTCATAGGTTCATAAGAGGTCACGCCAAGATCATACTTAGTATAAAGAAAGTCCATTTGTTTAGTGTCACAGCTTGGACCCATCGTACTTTGGCCGACACGGGACTGATGCTTTCGAACCAACAAATAATCCAACGCGGTAAAGCTTGCCACTACTTTCCTAAGCGCCCATATCTCAGGGAACTTTAAAAGAAAATACTGTGGCTCCTTTCTCGAGCTTCGAATGAAAAATATACAACAAATAAAGTGAAGCTCAAAGCCGAAGGGAGAAACAGAGGAATCCGAGCTCTCCGGCCGACGAAAACTTTATATTTGTCATTGGAAGTTGTTTTAAATTCTAAAGAGTGTGGCGATGTTTGTTATTCTGATTGTTGTATGACGGAAACATAAATCTTTGTGCTTTATTTTGCTACATTCAAAACAGACTGTCAAATTTAAGAGCACATGAAGAAAATGGGAATATCAACGTTATACGTGAAATGAGAGTAAATTCGAGTTATTTATAGAGTATTATTAAATAAGTGTGTCAATCTTTTAACTGTGTAAATAATTTTGTAACAGTGCTAGTTTATGTAACGCAAAAAAATAATAATTTTATTGAACGCTGGCGTAGACTCATGCGATCAAGACAATCAAAACAATTTTGTGTTAAAATATTATTTTATAGGTAGATACTTAATCGTTTGTTTGAATTTGATCAAGCAAACAACATATCATTTGAAAATGATTATTATATTCAAAGCGACTAGAGTTTATTGAACCGGAGTTAAGAACATCATTATTTCTGATTTGGATATCTTCAATTGCAAAAAAAAACAAATATAAAATAAATATTTCGTTTACTATAGCGATCACTCGAGTGGTTTAGTACTTGGGTTCTCCACTTATATACTTATTAGTTATTTTTTTCTGTATTTGTTGGTAAAACAATATTGTGGTAACTCCTAGTGCTTCCTGTTATTTAGTGAAAAACAAAACCGCTGAGATACGAAAGAAACCCAATAAAGGGAAGACTCGAATAAAAGCAGCTGTAAAATAGGAATTATACGGTTAAGGATAGAATTCTGTCATTCGCACTAATCCCTTCCCGTAGCTTTGTGATTTTTCTTCTGTCTTTATTCCGCGAGCTAATTATTCCGAAGAACAATATTGTTTTCCTTAGGTGTTCCGTCGAGGTTTAATAAAATGGCATTAACATTCTGCCGAGATGAGATCTGTAGAAGTCTGTAGACTTGTCTCCAAAGTAATGAAACGCTATAAAGAGAATTCTATCTTTCATCTCTAGTATTGCTCATTTATGGAAAGATGAAATGTGATTATTCTCAAGTGATTTTCGCTAGGACGAAAGTTTAATGCCTTGATTTTTCATATCAAATATTGCTTTGGCAATTTCGTAACATCTTTCTCGGGGCATAATTCATAAAATCTCTTGACAAAGGTTAGAATAATTTTACTTCGTCTGGCCGTTTGAAGCATTTTTTGACACGCGTCAGAATAACGTTTAAAGTTAATCCAATCCTTCCCTATTTAAGCATGTTGCAAGCAACTAATAAAGGGGACTCAAGAATTTTCCTAAAACGTTTTGAACAGTAAAGATTATTAAAATTTTAAATATAAATAGGTTCTACCTATCAATGTAATATATCATCCTAATACTGATAAATCTAAACAAATTAGGAAACAGAACAAGACATAGAAAAATAAAAAGCCAAAGGTCATCTTACCGATACAACGCCTCAACCAAAACTCAATATTTAACGTTATTTTTTTGATCTCATATTTCAAAATCAGAATTAGCAATAATATTAATGAATTAGGTTTCCATAGCCGAGTTGCTCGAGGCGTTATCCTGGTAAGACAAAGTTCCCTGGTTCGATTTCCGGTCGAGACCGTTACGTTTTTATTTTTTGGTGTCTGGCTCTGTTCATGTTTCTTTTAGATTTATTAGTATTTCAATGAGTTAAAATTAAGTCAGGTATTTATTTAGGATTACATAAAATCCATATGTATAGTTATTTTTAAAAGCATATTTGAAGATAATCTATAAATGTTACGAAACAACACTTCACTCGAATATCAAAAATATTCTGTACTCATTCCAACCCTCCTACGTACGATGAAAATATTTAATCTCCCACTTTGCGAAAACGAAATAAACAAAACAGAAAACGATAAACATATTCAGTGTTTGGTGTTAGCGATTTAAAGCCGTGTAATATTATAAGTAATTTGAAGAGTGATAAATTTTCGAAAGCAGACGCTATTTTTCCTGAAATATCGGAAAATTGAAGACGTGAATTTGAATTTAAGAGGCCTGGAAGATTGATGGGTGTAGAGGCGGAGAAAGGGGGTTTGTAATGTCAGACTACATTAAGGATACGGACATAATTATATTCTACAAGAAGGATGCATTAGGAGAAGATTTCTTGAGTGCACTGCTCTTCAACTCTTCAGGTTTGGTGAAGTGACAGTCGATAGGCTCGAGTTTGAACATTCAAGTTCTGGGAAAATACCGAAAAAATGTCTAAAAGACAGATTGATGATTTAATTTGGTATTGCAAAAAAGTACCTTATTAATCATTGAGAAAACGTTGGCGTGAATCTGAAGTGTTCTCGATTCATTACCAAGAAAACAGTCAAATATTTATCGGGTTTTTAAGACTTTTTTTAAGAGAACTATTAAATTCGTTCTCGAATTTCTTTTTACCACCACAGTAGGTGGAAAATGTTGCTTATATTGTGATAGAGGATAGTTTTGGACCCGATAAGTGGCGCTGTTGTCAGATCTAAAAAAGTGTTGATGAGATCGAAAAAAATATTTTTTTAACGTTTTTTTAAGATTTCTTTCAAAAATACATACAACCACAAATTTAACTTCTCCACATAGAAGGCAAGTGGCAGTATATATTCATTTAAAAAATATATATTCTTCATTATAAACGAATAATGTCCAAGCAGTTTGTCAACAAATTGATTATTTGATTGATTATTAATTAATTATCATTATTTATATTTTATTCCACTGGTATCAGTTGTTATCGTGGTCATTGTGTTACAGTTGAAGGGATCGAGTTGGAGTGGAAGATACTCTACGGACGGGTTGTTTCGGAGAACTTAAACAATTCTTCAAATTTCAAAGTTAATTTTCAAGTTCTGTGAAAGATATTTTTAAGTTCTGTTTTATTTCAGTTCTGTCAAGCAACTAGCCTATAATGATATAATAACAGAATTAGAATAGGACTTTCACAGAACCCGTAAATGAACGATGAAATTTGATGAATTGTTCAAATTCTCCGAAACAACCCGTCCTAAGTATCGTTCTTAAGTGGCTTTAATAATGTTTGGTGCCCAGATCTGAATAACCATGAACTTGCTCTTTGCCACCTCTTTCCATTCTCCATTACTTTCAGCATCACAACATACCCCAATTCAAGACGGTTGGGAGCAGTTGGGATAACATATATGGGCTAATTTCTATTTCAAAACAAGTAATGCAAAATAAAAGGTCTGAAGGTGATTTTTAAATTTTTGTTAAATAAAAAAAAGATTTGATTTAAAAAAACTTTGATATGATTCAGTTCATGTGTTCGGAATACTTTTTAAGGTGGCTTTTGAATTCTTTTATATTTGCATTCATGTTTCTAATTTTTTCTAGTAATGAGTTAAAAATTTAACTCCGATATATTCATGGTTGAACTTTCTTATTGTTTTTTTACATTTAGGAGTAGGAAGTATTGACGTTTGTCTAAGATTTATGTTATTTTTAAAGGGTGCAACTTTATTTTGAATATTTTTTTTATAAATTTGTAATGTTGCATGGTAGAAGTATAATGCAGTTAATTTTCTGAACTTAAATTGTTTGAATAAAAGTTCGGAGGAATATGAATAGGGTTTTTTTAATGTAGCTTTTATTATTAGTTTTTGTGATATGTAAATTGTTTGTGTTTGATTTTTATATGTACCGTCCCAGCCTATAATGCCGTATTGTATAATTGATTGACAGAAAGCGAAGTATGTGGTTCTAAGTAATTTTTCGTTTATAATATCTCTTAAACATCTAAATATATATGTTAGTTTCCCTATTCTGTCGTTCAGAATATTTATATGTTGGGACCATTTTAAACGCTGGTCTATTGTTATGCCTAGGTACTAAATATCGGTCTTGCTTTCTATGTTTGTACATAATATATTGCATTTGTGGTTTTCTGTATTTTTCACAGAGTGCATAATTATGTTTATTACTTACTTACTAATTAGGTGTTTCTTGTTTTTTAATGAAAAATGGTAAGTAATAAGTTTTTTTAGAATTTACAGTCAACAGGTTTTCATCAAACTATAATTTTAGTTCATTGATATCTGTATTTGCCATGTTATTTAATTCAGACCAGGTGTTTGCTTTTAGTAATAGGACTGTATCGTCAGCGTAAAATACAATGTCTCCATATTTGGAAATATGGAATATATCATTGACATATATAATAAATAACAATGGTCCCAAAACCGTGCCTTGGGGTATTAAAAATTCTCTATATTTTGAATCGCTGACTTGATTGAGTAATTTTACTTGTTGAGGTCTTTTATGTAAATAACTAGTTATCCATGCTAAGACTTTTCCACTAATCTCTAATGATTTTAATTTATTTATTATTTTTTTATGTGATATGCTGTCGAAAGCTTTTTTAAGGTCTATAAATATGCCTATACATTTTTATCGGAATCTACGGCCGTATATAAATGATTGGTTATTTTTGCTGTCGCGTCGTGAGTACTTGTATTTTTTTTAAATCCCAATTGGCCATAGTTAATTATTTTATTTTCTTCTAAGAATGTCCAAATTTTATAATAATATTTTCATGTTTCATGGATGTATATTATTTTAAATGGGTAGATAAATATTTTATTTACTTATTTCAGAGATCAATAGTGCCAAGGCAGTAAAGCGTGAAATTGCTCTTGTTTCCTTTGTAGTACCTATAAAGAGCAGCCTTATGGTATATATAATATTATATGATGAAAGTGCGTAGAAGAGATGTACGGAATATTTTTGCTATAGGAGAGCAGCGACAAAGCCCGAGAGAATCTAGTTACAGGCAATATGATTAGTTTCAGGCAGCCTCGTGTAATATTCAAGGGACTGCTTTTTCCGCATAACGTTGTTCGTGGGGGGAAATTGTAAATGTAATAAATAAATCTAAATATCTTCTGATGTATAAAAATAAATCTATCAGTCGTACTTCATCTGCTGTCAGACAAAGGCCTCTAGGTTTCTTCTATTTTTAGTGAATTTCGCGCGAGGTTTCGCAATTTAAAAATGTTGTTAAATTGAAGTGGAAAAAGGGTAGAGTAAAATAAAAGATTGCGAATGATTTGGAAATGGCTATTCGGATCTAGCTATTTGCATTAGTTTTTACTAAATGATCTCTTCCATACGGGTAATTATTGCATAGTATTTTAAACTTAATGGATAGAAAT
The DNA here is from genome assembly GCA_026573805.1 of Hesperophylax magnus. Lineage (NCBI taxonomy): Eukaryota > Metazoa > Arthropoda > Insecta > Trichoptera > Limnephilidae > Hesperophylax > Hesperophylax magnus. The sequence goes on from JAIUSX010000052.1 coordinate 953,078, forward strand.
AGTATATAGACAATCTCCGAAAACTAGTAGTACAACGGAAATCTTCATGACATAGAGAATAAATCGCAAATGAGCTGGTCTTCTTCATTTACTTTTTTAATACTAGCGCAGACTCGTAATCAGGGTATATTATATTTGTTGCAAAGGTTGAAGATGTGCTCGGTTTTGAAATTAAACTATGTAATATGTTATAATAGATTTTTTCTGTTGCCGGGTACAATATTTTATATACCACACGAGTAATTAATTACAACAGACACAGCAAAGATTATTTAAGTAATTGCGGCGTGAAATGATTAAGTTGATTTGATAGCGTGTTAAAAATATGTAAATAGTAGACTGCCTGAGTACATTACGCTTATATACGGCACGAATGCATCGAGAATAATCCAACGAATAGGTACATGAGCAGTACCTACGGTGTTTCGCTGGTAGGTTTTAATGCGATTCAAGTTGTACCTAAGAACGTTCCCGAATATTCAAGTTATTATTGCTACAATATGTTGCCGCCCGTTACGCCGAAGATTCTAGCGATCGCCCAGTGGCTGTAGGAATATCGCGGTAGTTTACCGTCTAGCTTGACCTTTAGGCAACGGCCGAAATGTTCAGTAGGTTCTATGACGGCCTAGGTACCGTAGCACCTTAGCGCATGGTACTGTGTACTAAGTAGTACACGTCCGATTCAAGTAGTGGCGTTCCACTACATACGAGTATTTGTAGGATTTGTGACTGAAAGTATTTCTAAAATATTTGTCTCATCTGGTCTGGTGCAAAATTTAAACAAAATGCAGATTTCATGATGATGGACACTGTAATGTTGTCCGATAATTTGACCAAAGAAGGGGGTAAAGCGACCCAGCATAATACCCCATAATAAATCACTATAATTTAGAATTATTAATTAAATAAAAATAATATAATTTTTTGATTACAGGTAGGCACATGCTCTATTGCTTATCTCCGAACAAGCATCAGTTCCAATATTGAAAATCACAGGCAACCGAAATATTTTTTTTTAATTAATAAGAGTATGTCTATAATTACAGAGTGGAAGGTACTCTCAGTATTGCCCAGTAAGACCACCATTTAGAATTGAAACGTTGCTTGAAATCGCTTTTGGCCGTGTATGGTGACCTGATCTGAATAACTAGGTAATTCCCCACCTTCCTCTTCCCATATCTTTCCCCTTCCCATTATCCTTAGCCTTACAACATACCCCAACTGGGGATGCCATATTATCACTGGCTCGAGACGCTTGGGAGTAGTTGGGACTCTTGTGCGATTTCACATAAAAACAATTAAATAAAAAGTACTGGTGAAATGCGGTAAAAAATAAATAAATTTATTTTAATGTTTGCGCTTTGTGTATTCAGATACACCGTGAATGAGTCGACGTTCTCAGGAAAGTAATTACTTTTCTTGGTCGAGTGGAGGGAATATTGACAAAAGTATGAATGTTCGGCAACTTCCACAATTTTACCGATCCGAGACCTATTGACATTACTTTCTTGTCGAGTGCTTGGAAGGTAGGTAATGCCTGTTTGGTTGTGTTGCCTGCGCTTGAAGTCTAAACAATTCAAGAGAGAATTGGTTGAGCAAAGCTCTGTGTAATCTCCTCTCTAAAACAAAATTTGTACTTCCGACGGTTCTTAGAAATATCAACAAGAATCAAAAGTCTTAAAAAGATTATAAACTTTTGCGGCGGGCTCTGAAATTTGTTATGTTGCTTCTCGGAGATTAATTTGAAGAGAGTTTTTTAGACAATTCTCATGTAACATAGTTAATAGAAGGATTTGAATGTATTCTATTTTTGTTCGGAAATTATTTAATTACTTGAAAAAAATTGATAGTGAGTTTAATTCTCTGATCAGAGCTTCATTTCCACAATTCCACATTCTTTACCTTATATTTACACATTATCGTGTGCAGTGCTCTATTGTTATTCTCTCCAGATGACATGACAAAACTAAAAAAAATGCTTAAGCGAATGACGAACAAAAATTATTATGGTAAGATTATTAAAATGACAATATTTTATAAAATACCACCAGTACAAGAGAACTCTTGTTCTGGGGCAACCATTGCATATTGTATTTCAACTTGGAACACCTCCGAGGCCATCCTTGGAGGTCAATCAGAAATTTCCGATTTCCGATATTCAAAGCAACCACGAGCCAATATAGAACTGCCGGATAGGAGAAGGGATTAAGGAATGGATTAACATGCATTGGATGAAAATTTTAAGCTTTTTATTATTTATTTTTTTCATTTCACCCTTCTTCTTCTTTCTTTTCCCTTCCTTTATTTCGTTTTCTCTCGCATTTTTTCTTCCTTTCAACTTTTCCACTTCACAAGAATTTCCTCTTCATCCTATCTTCATTTTTCATTATCCATCCTCTTTATTCTGACGGTACACTGATTTTAGAAAAAATCACAGTATTTTTGTGTACTTTAAGAAGAAAATAATTTTAAAAAAGCCTTAGACTGCAAACAATTTTTTGTGTTAATTCCCAGAAACTGATGTATGTTTGCTACCTATTAACAATAAATAAAATATTTATAGAAAGATGTTTTGATGCTTTTCCCACTAATTGACGCCAGGACTAACGAGTAACGAGTTTCCTCGCTGGCCGGGTGGGAAGTGTTTCCTGTTACCCGCCCGTTGCTTTCAGCGTTCACTCACAAAGGACAAACATATCCAAAGCAAACACTAAACACAACTCAAAGGCCTTTAAATTCTGTTCCATCTCGTCAACCTGCTGCTGCGAAGCATCCTGGAATGATATTACAAAGAGTAGTTGGATAGGGACGCACGTTAAAACCTGAAACGGTGAATCGTTTGCCATCAAACGTCTAAAATTAGACTTGATATAAAAATGAACGGCTTGTGAGTTGAAGTATTCAATATTTATATACCAGCTTGTGTGGAGTATGCAATCCACAATTCATCATATTGAGGAAGTGAAATGCATATAAACAAGACAAATAAAGTGTTCAACATCAAATGAGTAAATTCCTTTTACAAATTCAGTTAACCAAAATAAGACAACGTATTAAAATACTTTACATATAAATAATTTGGTGATTTTTTCGTATTCGTCCTTTTATTATTAATAAAACCTTGCCAAAGGCTTTCATTGCTGTAGAACCTGAAAGGAGGTTAGGTTAGTTAGGCCATTGGCGCACATTTTCGCATTATTTTGAAAGAAACTTGTGCTCTCCTGTTACACTATTCCTCTTTCTCTTTCTGGTATATAAAATCATTAATCAACACGAAAATGCAATTTGAACGTCAATTCTAATTAATATTCATCTATATTTATATTGGTTGATGGAATACCTTCACCGTAATCTCTATACAGTAATGAGTTCTGTGATTTTGTCTTCTTTCGATAGAGAAGTCTCAGAATAAGTATGCTTTTGCCTGTATTTTAATGTTAATTTTTTTAATATTAGTATAATCTTCTTTAAAATCTCTGTTTTAGTGTAAAATATCTTTTGGCGCCCCTAGGGGAGTAAAACTGACTCGTAGCAAGCGTGGAGAGACGGGACGAAGCTCTTGCACGGAACAACTCTTCATTCGGCCAGCTTCGCGATTTGTCGGCTTTTTCAGCCGGCCGCCAAAACATATAAACAAAACATATGCGGTATATTTGCTTCCATCCTCACTAAAATTAGCATTTGATTTATTCTAAAAGCTGATGAATTTATATGTTGCAATATATTTATTTGTGTATATTATAAAAATAATAAAATATTTTATGGCTTACTTACATCCATTTTCCCTTCTTTCAGTAAAAATCAATTTCGCTTTTCGTAACATTCAGTATAATTAAAAATTTTATCACTGTTTATTAATGTTTTTTTTTTAATATTGTTTTTATTTTAATTTTTGTTACTACCTTACATTATTATAACAACTTAATTTCACTATCATGTTACGGGCATGAGCCTGGTATGGTAGTCGAGAGAGTACAAAAAATTGTGATAAAATAGAATATTATGAAAAAATTATACTAACTTCAGGAAAACTGATCGGGCGCTGGTGCTATTGGAATTTCGCCCTAGCTGTTATTTTTTTGATATGCGATTTAAACCAGTATCCCATGAAAAAGTGTACAAAAATATGTACAGAAACGCTTAAAAACTTTAAATTTAATTTTTGATATCGCACATCTAGCCCCTCGGAAAGACACTTTTGCTAGCATTCATTTACATAGATATATCCCATATGTTACACGGTATGTAGAGGAACTACCTCCATCTTTATAATGCCGAGATATTTATGATGTGGAAGTTTTACAGACATTGTGTATGTCATTTGTTGAAAACTGTGAGTTTATGGGATTAGTTGGCGGAGTTGGGGTAATCCAGGAGATGATCGCCGCCCTCTGTGGAAATAGATGGCTCGTTAAACCTGGCCGTAGAAGCCCATGTTAAATGGTCGTGCTCACAAATGAGCTGCGCACTAGGTACTAAATGAAGCCCATCTTAATGATAAATTGGTGGAAAATTATTGTTGTTGGCAAACACGAACGAAAATCCCACGTATTCAATGACGTGTGTCTGAGAAACAGCAAGTAATTATTGCACAACATATTTACTTTGAACTACTTACGACCAGCTGATCTAACTATTGCATCTACTGCATTTGTTTTTATTATAACCTATTACATTAATTTTATGATGTTATGTAACTACTTTGTGGCACCATTTTAAATCACGTAGAGTCTCACTTATAAACATTTTAAAGTTTACACAACTGGAAAACACGCGTTAATGTAGGATAAATGGTTTAACAAAATGAAAACAAACACTTAGTTTTAAACTACTTTATTTTGAGGTATATTCGTCGACCGGTTTCGATTGGACTCAATCTTCTTCAGGACAATAAAATATAACTTTAAAGTTGTTTCCTTGCTCCAACCTAACCCGTAACCCCCACCCTTCCTTTGGTCCTCCCCCAACCCCTCCCCCAACCCCTCCCCCTGCCCCTTCCCCTCCCCCCCACCAACTAGTCTCTGATGTTCTCACCCTCTACTACATACTTTCTCTTTCTTTTATGTTTACCTTATACCTTGCTCTGTATTAGAATTTAGTATTATATTTTATTGTCCTGAAGAAGATTGAGTCCAATCGAAACCGGTCGACGAATATACCTCAAAATAAAGTGGTTTAAAACTAAGGACGGGTTGTTTCGGAGAATTTGAACAAATCTTCAAATTTCAAAGTTTATTTTGAAGTTCTGTGAAAGATTTTTCAAGTTCTGTTTTTATTTCAGTTCTGTCAAGCAACTAGCCTATACTGATATAATAACAGAACTTGTATAGGACATTCACAGAACCCGTCAATGAACGTTGTAATTTGATGAATTGTTCAAATTCTCCGAAACAACCCGTCCTAAGTGTTTGTTTTCATTTTGTATAATGTCAAGCCACAAAGTGTTTGCTTTCTTCGATAATTTAAATGGTTTAATTTAAAACACATTTATTGCTAAGGGGGATACCTAATATATAATTTATTTAATAATAATATTTTATATAACAGTTAATTAGTTACCTTATTCCATCACTTATTGTACTTATAATGTAATTTTAATTTTAGTATCTTCGTATCCCGACCAAGGAACCGTTGGTTCTGAAACTTGTTGATATTTATTTAAAAAAATAAATTGATATACTATTGTTTGTATAAAAAAATACTTGAACTTACAAGCTTTTGTAAATATCTAAGAATATATATATATCACAATTGATGAATAGTAAAATAGATCATATTTTTTTTATCATATTTATTATGTATCATATTTTTTGTATCATATTTGTAAAATATATTTTTTAAAAGCCATCACTTTGCGGTTCAACAGATTTTAAAAAAAATTGAACTAATCACTCAGTATGAATTCTCGTAAAACGCGAAAATTTAATTCCTATTTCTGATTTATTATAATTTTCAGAAATCTTTTAGAATTTTACGTACTTAAATTACCGGTTTAGTGAATACAAGTGCCGTAAAAATGTAACATTTATTTGATTTTTTGAACATTTATAGGTTCGTAAGTGCAATATTAAATTACAATAATATTACATTGAAACGGATACTTTTTTATATAAAAGCTAGCTTCGCTCCACAGCTTCGCTCGCGCGATGTACTGTACAAAGAATTTTCCCACGTGATGACATGTTTTTACATGGATTAAAAATAGTCCATGTCATTGCCTAGTCCTGCAAAAAATCATCGGTTGAAAAAATTTAAAAAATCATCAAAATGATCGGTTGCTCCAAAACAAACAAAAACATTATCGCATTTATAATATATATATATATATATTTTTTTAATTTTTTTATATATTCAATAATATTATTATTGGGTTTATAAAAACAGTTTATTTTTAAACAAGTTCTGCTGTGTAATTATTATTACGCGTGACAGCTGTTTCGCCTTCTGAAGGCATTATCAAACTGCATTATCAAACAGTTTGATAATGCCTTCAGAAGGCGAAACAGCTGTCACGCGTAATAATAATTACACAGCAGAACTTGTTTAAAAATAAACTGTTTTTATAAACCCAATAATAATATTATTGAATATTATTAATACTCTAGCGTCTGGACGGTGTAGGCCCTCTGATTGGTCAAATTTAAATTGTCTGTTTCAGTTAAATTCCGCTAACTTGAAAATTAAGGCACGATTTGAAAATGACACGATGCTCATATAATTTTTGGATAATATCGAAGAAAATATGTTTTAGAAAGTTGACAATCCATTGGATTCATTACATTACAGTAAAAATTATCCACAATTACGTATTAAAATTTGACGTTTATCATTATTCACGCCATATTCACGCGAAAGACAGATTGTCCAGTGTTGCCAGCGTATATGGATTTCCAATCATTGTAAAAAACTTTTATAGCCAGTTAGTGTCAAGCAATGTATGTTAATGTGAGATATATTATAATTATAAATAATAAATATAATTATAAATCCACCATTACCACCATTTAAAGCCGGCTGCAAAAATAACCAGCTCCACTCGATACTTTACGTAATTAATTATTTTTTGATATTACAACACCGACCCCATGCGCTATCATGTTTAATATCTAGGTAATTACATAATTATTGACGTGCTAACCTAGAAATTTGTTTTAAAAAGTTCCTGTGAGTCACTAAAAATAAATATTTTGTTTTCAGATTATTATTTCAATTTAATAACTATGGCTAAAAGGAATGTGGACAATATTTTACCAGAATTGGCCGAATTTCGGAATGTTCGAATGAGAGAGGGACGTTTACCGAGCGATCGAAGTGCCAGAAGACGAATAGAATATATGACTGATAATCAAATTGAACACAATAATTCCAGAAGGCGGTTTTCCACAGCAAATAGATGTAATGTATTCTTGAAGTGTGCTTTAATCAATAATCCAAATTATGTGCTTCCAGAACAGAATTATTTCGGCGTCATGTCAAAAGAATGTACAATCGAGCATTGCAAGGCGCTTCATTTTGAAGTTGAAAAAGGTAAACTGTTACATTCTTGCTGTCATAATGGAAAAATAATACCACAAATTTTAGCTTATCCTCCAGCACTTAACGCATTATTGACAGGAGATTGTAGTCAATCTAAAAACTTTAGGAATTTTATTCGTCAATATAACAGTGCTAATGGATTTGCCTCATTTGGAGCGCAAATAGCTAATATCCCAGGTAATGGTCCATATTGTTTAAAAATTTCTGGTGAGGTTTATCATTTGACTTCCAGAAGTATACATGTTGAAGGTGAAATACCTTCCTATGCTCAGCTTTATGAATATGATCCTGATGAGGCTGTTAGAGTGCGTATGAGTCATCCATCTAATGCCGATTGCTATCAAAATATAATGCAAATAATTGATAGCGAAATACGCCAAATAAGCCCTTATGCTCATCAGTATAAGAAACTAAAAGAAGCTGTCGAGGAAGAAGAATTACGCATTGCGGCTGACGGTGGGCAGGTGAGAGATATACGTTTATTATTTACACGTTCATCAGCTGATGACCAACGGAGGTACAATGCTCCAACCAGTTCTCACGATATCGCCATGGTATATGTAGCAGACAGAGACGGGAATTTACCATCGGGTATAGATATCGCTGTTTATCCTAAAAATGTTGAAGGACTTCAAAGGGTGGCAACTTTATCAAAGCATTTAGATCCTATGGTTTTCCCACTACTATTTCCATCAGGTGAATGTGGTTGGACCCCAGGCTTTCAGCATCATGCTGATTTCTGTACTGCTCAACGTCATACTGTAACTGCCATGCAGTTTTATGCAAGTAAATTAGCAGTGCGAAGAAACATATTTAATCCAATCCATTATGCGGGTAAACTTTTTCAACAGTATTTAATTCATGCTTACATTATTTATGAATCTGGTCGCCTAGATTACATAAGGAAAAACCAACGACAACTCAGAGTGGAATGCTACCAAGGTTTGCAAGACCATGTAAGAAATTTAGCCACTGATAGAGGAGTACGTGCAGGTAATATAGTCATTCTTCCATCTTCATTTACTGGTGGACCACGCCATATGAATAAACTTTATCAAGATTCAATGGCAATGGTACGTAAATTTGGTCGTCCTGATCTATTCATAACGTTTACATGCAATCCCAAATGGCCAGAAATACAAACCGAATTGGAACATTATCAATCGGCCGCGGACAGGCCTGATATAGTAGCCAAGGTTTTCCATCTAAAAGTCAAGGAATTTATTCATGATATGACTGAGAAACATGTTTTTGGAAAGGTAATTTGTTGGGTTTATACAATTGAACAGCAAAAAAGAGGACTCCCTCATCTACATGGCGTGTTTACACTTTGCAGCCAAGATAAGTTGTATACAGCTTCTGATATTGATAATGCCGTATCTGCAGAACTACCCCATCCGAAGAATTCGGCTTTGTACCATATTATTTTAAAAAATAACATTCATGGACCATGTGGCGTACTTAATCCAAGGTCAGTCTGCATGGTAAACGGTAAGTGCTCTAAAAAATTCCCCAAATCATTTAAAGATTCTACTGATAATAATTCCGCAGGCTACCCAGAGTACAGGAGACGTGATAATTTTTCTGAAAATCACGTTGTTCGGGATATACGTTTGGGGATCAATGGTGAGGCACGAAATGAAAGAAGGTTGTGAAGGTCACATGTGTTTATTGGTGAGTCAGTGTAGCCGTAACGAGAGTTGACGCTGGACAGATGTAGAATATTCCGGATGCTGGCTGATGATGTGCTGGTCAAGCGCGGGTCAGTGAGTCGACGCCGGGCGCTGGTGACCGGGACTCGATGTAGGTCAGGCACTGGCGAAGAACGTAGGTCTTCAGGCACTCCAGTGCTGACGAGACGGCCGAAGGTGCGGCGGACCTTGTGGGCAGTTGAACGGGAACGGCGTGACCAGTGAGGATGCTGCGTGTCCTCGTGGTGGTCATGGTTGCGTGGAAGAAGCGCTGGTCAGAGACGCTGGAACCAGGGCGATTGTAATCCGAGTAGCGCTGGCCGCGGACGTGGCCGAGGCGCTATGATGATGTCCCGATAAAGTCCATGATGATACGGGCGAAGCCGGGTACGTTGTCCTTCGCGCTAGTAAGATTAGCGCGGGTGATCACTCGTTGAACCTTGTAGACTGGCGGCAAAATTATGACTGACTGACTGACTCGCTGCGTCGGGCTTATTTATACTTCTCGGCCGACGGCGGCAGTAGGTAGGTGGATGGCAACTAAATCGAAGACACTCGCTCGATCTGGATCATTCGCGAACTTTCGACGGCTTGGCAATTATGCCTAGGCCGTAGGCTCGAACCTTCTGGCGAGTTCTCGTAGTATTCGAGACGGACTGCGGTGTTATTGTCATCAATAGGCAGGTAGGTACTTGAAGTACGTAGATTACTTTGTTTACGATTTAACGATGCAAGTACATAATTCGGGAGTAGATACTAAGTAGGTCGAACGGTTTATTATTAATTATTCAATGGATTAATATCGACGCTACAGACACCCCCTTCCCAGCAGCTTTGCTGAGGGCTGCGATAGAAGAAATAGCTCGGAGACGAATGTCTTTTAAACTGTGACACTTCATAAAAAAAAAAATTTTGCAAAACACATGTTCACAACACAGGCTAAAGATTCACTCAGATAACCATGGTGGCACTACTATCCGCGCTTGTGCGGAGATGGTCTGGTGCGTGATGCTCCGTGATGCCTTAACTGATCACCCATTTTGAGACGGGGCTGCAGAATCATGTCGGGCTGCAGATCACGTCGGGGTCACCACTTTGGGGATCACATCACGTCGGGCTGCAGATCACGTCGGGGTCACCACTTTGGGGATCTATGGTGAGGCACGAAATGAAAGAAGGTGTTGAAGGTCACATGTGTTTTATTGGTGAGTCAGTAGCCGTGACAAGGAGATGATGAAGGACAGATGTAGAATACTCCGGTTGCTGCTGTGATGTGTTGGCAGGTCAAGCGCGGGTCAGTGAGTCGACGCCGGGCGCTGGTGACCGGGACTCGATGGAGGTCAGGCACTGGCGAAGAACGTAGGTCTTCAGGCACTCCAGTGCTGACGAGACGGCCGAAGGTGCGACGGACCGTATAGGCGGTTGAACGGGAACGATGTAGACCAGTGAGGATGCTGCGTGTCCTCGTGGTGGTCATGGTAGCGTGGAAGAAGCGCTGGTCAGAGACGCTGGAACCAGGGCGCTTGTAATCCGAGTAGCGCTGGCCGCGGACGTGGCCGAGGCGCTATGATGATGTCCCGATAGAGTCCATGATGATAGGGGCGAATCCGGGTACGTGTCCCTCGCGCTAGTAAGAAGAGCGCGGGTCTTCACTCGTTGAGCCTTGTAGACTGGCGGCAAAATTATGACTGACGGACTGGCTGGCTGCGTCGGGCTTATTTATACTACCCGGCCGATGGCGACAGTAGGTAGTAAATTGCAATTAAATCGAGGCCACTCGCTCGGACTGTGTGTTTCGGGAACCTTCGACATTGCGGCGATTAAGCATAGGCCGTAGACTCGAACCTTCTGACGAGTTCTCGTAATGTCCGAGACTGATTGCACGATAGTATTGTCGCGAGTAGATACTTGAAACAGATAGGTTGCTTTGTTTTGATTTCGGCTGCAAATACGTACCTAAGTAGCGAGTACGTACCTAAGTAGGTCGAGCGGTTTATTATTAATTATTCAATGGATTAATATCGACGCTACATACGTATCGACAATCGATTTGTTGTTCCATATAATGCATACCTTAGCAAAAAATATGATGCTCATATTAATGTTGAAATTTGTTCCTCAGTGGCCAGTATTAAATATATTCATAAATATATATCTAAAGGTTTTGATTGTGCTAGAATCGAAATAAGACAAGAAGCTGGAAATTTGGAGAGTGCGGTTATTCAATATGATGAAATTAAGCAATATATCAATTGTCGATATGTAAGTGCCCCTGAAGCTGTCTGGAAAATTATGGAAAATCCTATACATGATCAATCTCACTCAATTTTACTTCTGGCTTTACATTTACCCGACAGCCAATCTGTGTATTTTGTAGAGGGGCGGGAGGAACAGGCTCTCAGGGAAGCATCTACAAGGAACACCTCTTTAACAGCGTGGTTCCAATTGAATCTTCAAGATATTGAGGGACGCTCTATTCTGTATCAAGATGTACCAAATAATTATGTCTTTTCAGCTGGTAAAAAGTGGACGAGACGACAGCGGGGAGGTGGCAAAATCATTGGACGAATACCTTCAATTTCTCCTAGAAATATAGAACTGTATCATTTACGGCTGATTCTTATAAAGGTGGCTGGAGCTACATCCTTTGAATCTTTGCGAACTGTTGATGGTAATTTACTAGCTACTTTTCGTGATGCGGCGCGTGAACTGAAGCTCATTGATGACATAGGAGAATGGATGCAGTGCATGACGGAGGCTTCATTGTATTTGATGCCTAAAACTCTTCGACATCTATTTGTTTTAATTTTAATACAATGTATCCCTTCGGACCCGTTGCAGCTGTGGAATGATTTCAACAAATGTATGTCTGAAGATTTTTTTCATCATGGTGTTGCTGAAGAAACAGCTATTAATCTTTGTCTTTTAAACATACAGGATATGCTTATGAAGGAGAATTCATCTTGCAGAATGCAGGGCTTACCTGAACCTGATGAAAGTTGCAGTTTTGGACAAGTGACTGATTTTAATGTAATTTCTGAAAACACTTTAGGTGAATTGATGGCTGCCAAACTCAATGACGAACAACTTCAAGCATATAATTCTATTTTGAATAAGTTTTTTTCAGATGAAAATGATGACAATAAATGTTTCTTCATTGATGGCCCAGGAGGAACAGGGAAAACATACCTTTACGAAACTTTAATTCACACTCTAAGAGGAAAAGGTAAAAAAGTTTTATCAGTCGCTTGGACAGGCATTGCAGCTATCTTGCTTCCAGGTGGGGTAACGTGTCATACTGCTTTTAATTTACCCCTCAGTTTACAGGACAATACAACATGTAAGGTCACATCAAAGAACCGGAAAATTATAACAGAAGCAGATATTATAATATGGGATGAAGCACCAATGGCTCCAGGTGTAGCTTTAGAAGTAATTGAGCGTACTATACGTGATATCATGGGAAGTGATTCTGTCTTTGGTAACAAAGTTATTGTTTTGGGCGGAGACTTTCGTCAGATCCTTCCAGTGTGTCGACGAGCTTCACGAGGACAATTAATTGCCGCTTGCATAAAAAGCAGCATACTTTTGTACCATTTCAAAACTTTTCAATTAAAAACAAATGTCAGAGCTTTAGAAAGTGAAAACATATTTTCTAAATGGCTTTTGGACTTGGGAGATGGAAAACTTCCTCCCGTAGAAGGAACATTAGAGTCCTCTGTGCTTATTCCCAATGTAAATATTTGCCAAGATATTATTCAATGTATATATGGTAAGACACATACCACTGCTGATGCCTTAGTGATGAGTCAACGTACCATTTTGTGCCCCAAAAATAGTCATGTTTGTGCAATCAATGAGGATGTACTTCAACGATTAGAAGGACAAATGAAGACCTTTCATTCTGTTGATACCATCATTAATGAAGAAGGAAATTTAGATTATAACGAGCAGGCTAACTTTCCCGTTGAATATTTAAATTCTATAAACCCAAATGGCTTCCCACCACACATATTAAATCTTAAAATTGGTGCCATCATTATGTTACTTAGAAATTTATCTGTTGGTGATGGCCTTTGCAATGGAACAAGAATGGTTATTAAAAATTTCAGCTGTAACTTAATTCAAGCCGAAATCATTACGGGGAACAGAAAAGGTACAGTACATTTCATTCCTAGAATTTACTTAAACACTTTGTCTGATGTTACAATACAATTCAATATGTGCAGGAAACAGTTTCCAGTTAAATTAGCTTATGCAATGACCATTAATAAATCTCAAGGACAAACTTTTGAACGGGTTGGACTGTTACTTCCTGAACCAGTATTTTCTCATGGACAGTTGTACGTTGCCTGTTCCAGAGTACGAACGCAGTCATCGTTATTTATACAGATTATTGACGGTTCCAGACAAGGGCAAATTCTGACTGATTGGTATACGGACAATATTGTTTATAAAGAGATTTTTTCCTAATGAAAGTATATAATATTAAGTTGTAAATTGTAAAAAATAAAAGTATGATAAATTGTAGGTACTTGCTTACAATAGTTTGGTTTTTCAGGTCAATTTATCCCACATGTAAGGTTTTTCTGCCTAAGAATTTTTTCTTTGAAAAATTTTTAAGAGAGTTTTGTTGTATGAGTATTTACTTTGACAATCTTTTGGTAAGAACGTAATACTATTTCACCCAAATATGTAGATTTTTAGGAATTATCCCAATAAAATAATCCTTTATATTTAAAAAAAAAATTATTTACTTTGACAATCTTTTGGTAAGAGTTTATTATTTCAGCAAAGTTATATTTAATATTGTAATATGTTGATATTTTTTATTTCCGAATTACATATATTATATATATATATATATATATATATATATATATATTTTTTTTTTTTTTTCAATTTAACTTCGATTTAAAAATGAAATCATTTCGGTGGTATGGGAGAGGAAACATTTTTCTCATTGACGAGATTTATGATGGGGTGAAGGGTGTTCCTCTCATTGTCCGCGCTTGGATTGATCTAATATCTACTTATTAAATGTAACTGTTGTTAGTAAACTGGGCGAAGCCCAACTAAGTGCCGCCCGCAGGGCCTAGCAGCAAAAACCCGCGGAGCGGGTTTTTAACTGCTAGTTGAATATTATTTTTATAAGCAATAATTATTAGCCTGAAACACTCATCCACATTGAAAAATCTCCTGATAAAAGATACATGACGCCAACGGGACATGTATCTTTTATCAGGAGATTTTTCAATGTGGATGAGTGTTTCAGGCTAATAATTATTGCTTATAAAAATAATTGTTACCCTTTGTGTTATGCATAAAAAATCTTGTCTTAAACATTAGTTTACCAAAAAAATAATAATTATTATTGAATATATAAAAAAATAAAATGGAGTTCTACAAATTAAACTTAATAACAATAAATATATAATATTAATAGTTGGGATATTATTTTGAGCTCAGAAGATCAATTGTTGTTGATTAGCGTAAATCGAAAGTTGTGCCTAATTTAAGCATTCATTGACCTGCGCCCGGAATCTACAGAATATTCGATAACTTTTGATGAAATGGAGTTAATTTGGCGCTTCCATTCCAAAGGACCAACTCTGATAGTCGAGCGGAATATATTGACTGAAGTTTGCCGTGTTTTCAAGTGCCGATCGCAATTTCGTCTATAGCCCTGCCCCTAGCGCGACCGATTGAGAGCTTTCCCAGAGTTTTGAGAAAATGACAAAACACTTAATTTGAATGGAAATTGGGAGGAGACTCGTAAGAAATGTTGTCCATTCCATTTTTTTTTGCCGTTGATTATCCAGAAATTAAACACATTCAGATATTTAAACTTATGATGAATTGAAAAAAATTTCAACTCTGTTCTCAATTATTTTATTTTTTGATAGTAACCGATTTCAGCTTATTATAGCAATCTTCAGAGTAGTACAAATATTCCTTAAACTATGGTTTATATATGTATACCCAATATTTGGGGGTGAGGGTAAACGGGGGAGATATATAATGATTGTATTACAACCATATAGATTTTACAATCTTCGTTGCTATGACGTGTTTCACAGCTGAATTTAAAATTAATTTATAATTATCAGCAGGCATAATTACCTCGCTTAACTATTTATTTAGGGAATACCGTACTTGAATTATTATCACCTATTTATAGTTGTCAGGCAACAGGTGTTTATAGAAGAAACCAGTAATTAAAGAAATTCACCAAGAATTGTTATCAAAAACAAACATATTTAATCTGACTAAGCATCTTGCTGTTTCCCCACAGACTTACACTTCTTGCCTCATTCGCATTTATACAGACTTACACTTCTTGCCTCATTCGCATTTATACAGACTTACACTTCTTGCCTCATTCGCATTTATACAGACTTACACTTCTTGCCTCATTCGCATTTATACAGACTTACACTTCTTGCCTCATTCGCATTTATACAGACTTACACTTCTTGCCTCATTCGCATTTATACAGACTTACACTTCTTGCCCCATTCGCATTTATACAGACTTACACTTCTTGCCTCATTCGCATTTATACAGACTTACACTTCTTGCCTCATTCGCATTTATACAGACTTACACTTCTTGCCTCATTCGCATTTATACAGACTTACACTTCTTGCCCCATTCGCATTTATACAGACTTACACTTCTTGCCTCATTCGCATTTATACAGACTTACACTTCTTGCCTCATTCGCATTTATGCATCGACTCATACAAACTCTTCTGTTATTCAGACTCATGTGCCCGAGTTGGATGTTAATTTCACATTTCCGTCATTTATAATAATTAAAAAAAAATATATTTAACAATTTTAGAGCTTAGCCGCCCAAATTATGTTTCAATTTCATAAAAATTAAAAACTAACATTTTTATATAATGTAAAAACAAAACGGACATTAAAAATTTTCATGCAAAACCAAAATTAATCTTTTTATTTTGTTTATTGTGACGTCCGATCCGATGATGCCAACCAAACAGGGCATTTTGATTTGATGGTGTTTAATTCACCTTTAAGGCGACATGAGACTCATTATAACGGGGGTTTGCTTGACGCTCACAATTTGATTATTTTGGATGAACGTATTACTAAAATCTCAAATGTTTATCGCGGGATCTTTACGGATGTAAGTTATTTATATTTAAAGTTAATAAAAACAGGATCTTACTATTGAACTGTTTTATGTAAAATGGTTTTCAACTATAAAATTAGTGGTAAGCATCAGATTTTATTTTTATAGACGATGAATTAGTAACTTCCCGAGGGATCCCTCTAGGAACATTAGAGATTTTAGTAATACGTACATCAGAAATAATTCAAGAAAACCCCACGGAATGATCGATTTTCGAGGCCTGCTAGGGCAGTCTACTTTAGGTCTGTCCACTACGCCGGGTCCCGTGCCAAATATCGTTTTTACACGACTTCATCACTTATGTCGTTAAGATTCCGACTTTATATAGATATGTCAGAGGGAAAATTCAACCGTAGTTCTGTCCAATACACCACGCATATTTTTGTTCACGGATGCTTTACTTACGTCGTTAAGATTCTGGCTTAATTTTAGAGTATTGTCTCGTCTTAAATAACGATTAATCAGTTGTAGGTAGAATTATCTTTCTTACATATAAATCTTGCTAGAAATTATTTTGCAAATAAATTATCTTTCTTATATTGATAATTCTTATCTTTCTTATATATAAATCTTGCTGGAAATTATTTTGCAAATAAATGCGTTGACCTAAAAATTAAAGACAGAAACGGCTCGTTTCATGACACCAGAACTTAATACAATTTTTGTTCGTAGTAAGGACAATTAAAAATAGATATTTTTACTTTGAATCATAGCTTTATATATTCATAATTAAGATTTACGAAAAAATGGAGGGTAGGTAGGTTAGATTTGTCAGAAAATGTCTTAAAAACGTTTTAAAAAGGTTAAAAAATAACTATTAAATATTAACTCCTTTTGTCGAAATAAACGATTAATTTATATTTCGAAATATTTTTTAATCAAATCGGTAAAACACTGTTACAACCTGTAATCAAAATGCTACCAAATGCTGTATAAATCTTATCTACGTAAAGTAAAATGAATACTTATAGCATTATATAATAGTTAAAGACATTTCGAAGTTATTCGCCTTTGCTCGAATTATTTCATATTTCTGTGGAAATGGAATTCAATTGAACGACAGAAGAATACGGTATATAATAAATAGTATTATGTAAGTATATTGTATAGGATATTCACTATTTGTATGGAAACATTCATATTATACACTATACAGGATCGTTACAAAATGTGGATGCAAATTATGCTAAAATTTCACTTAATTTCGTGTTAAAATCGAACTTCTTGTTAAAAGTAAGTGTTTCCAAGGATTTAATAACGTATAAAAAGGGAAGATATTTTCACACAAGACAAAAACATTTAGTAAAATATAACTTCTTTGAAGGCAACATACTAAAGTCCATTTTTTATTGCTTTGAAAAGTAAAAAAAAGTAAAGGAAAGAGTAATTAGCGCGTAAAATTAAATAATAATTATCTTATCTCGAGTTTAATTCACTCCACCAAAAGATAACGTAGTCATACGATTTTTATAATATTTGCCCCTTTTGGAAATGAAGACTAATTGGTGTCCAGAAGTCGACCAAATCACGTCAACTTATCTGACAGGTCTTATTAAGAATGTTAACAAAAAGCTATTGAATAAAATTAATGATTGATTGATCAATTCGAATACATCAAGACTGGAAACACATCTACACTGTATCAGGACATACACTGGAACACCAAAAAAAGGCCTAAAAAATAATATAAATATGTTTGTGTAAAATCTAGAATATTCTTGTCAGAAAAACAAAAGATTCAAAGGATATTTAAATAAGACATTTGAATGATATACATATTAACATGATTTAAACAAACCTATACATTTTACACAAAATTCTCAAACAATTCAAACACTCAAATTCTCAAAGGAAGACATTTGCACTAAAACCAACCACCAAACACAAACTAACACAAATATTATATAAATTCAAACCAGCAACTTCATCTGGTAGTGGTGAAATAAAACAATGAAACAATAAAATACTTAAAAGACGAACTTATCGAACCGATACTCTTCCTAGTAAACAAATCCACTACGAAAAGCAGATTTCCATCATAATTCAAAATCGGGACTATCACATCAATTCAGGTATTCATAAATACAAAAATAATTATAGACCAATTACAATTCTAAGCACTTTCTCTAAAATCGAAGAAACTACAATCAAAAGTCAACTCATCAATTACCTAGAATCAAACAAACTGTTTTCTCATAAACAATTTGGGTTCAGAAAAAATCTAGAAACATCCAACGCCATAGCCTTCGTAATTGAATATATTAAAAATTCTCTAAACTCAGATGAAAAATGCTTTGGAATATTCCTCGACTCTTCTAAAGCCTTCCACACAATAAATCATTCACATCATTTAAAAAAACTAGAAAATAGGGGGATTACTGATAATGAATTGACATTTTTCAAAAGTTATATATAAAATAGAAAAAAAAGTAAAACCACGATAACCAGCGAGTGTATTGATGTCAGGGGTGCCTAAAGGAAGTATTTTGGGTCCAATACTCTTCTAAATGTACATTAATGACCTTTGCCACATAGATTGTAAAGGCGAAATCATAAGTTTTATGGATGATTAAGTTCTTCTAATAAATGGGAAAAATTGATCTGAAACATTTAAAAAATCAGAAGACACACCACACAGGATCAAAAAAATTATAGACTACTACTCACTTATATTTAATCCTAATAAAACCAAACTCAGCACTTTCAAAATACAAAAAACCGGAAGGAAACCTGAACTTAAAAATAAACGGCTCCCATTACTTAATTGGGCATTGCAATAATTGTCCCTCATTGGAAAACGTTGACCATGTCAATTATCTAGGTGTAAAAATTGATAATAATTTAAAATGGACTGAGCATATTAACTATTTAAATAATAAAATTTTAAAAACTAAGAATATTTTTCAAAACTGTCCGGAATGTCCTTTGTGAAAAAGACTTGAAGATCTACATGGCTTTTTGCCAATCACTCTTAGAAAACGGTATTATCGGATGCGAAATGCAAATGACAATATCCTAAAATCACTCATTAAAACACAAAAAGCCATAATGAAAGTTATTCTGAAAGTCTTTGTAAGAACTAACACTGACGAAACCTTTAACAAACTTAACATCATGTCACTTAAACAACTTTATTCTAAAACAATACTCCTTTAAATTCATAAATAAATAACACAAGAAATAACATCTAACACATATATTAGAAACACTAGATCTCAGGGTCAAAATATATCCAACAAGCAAATACAAATACAACATTTGGACAAAAAAGCCTCCTATACTTTGGTACTAAACTCTCCCAAATCCCACTCACATTTAAAACCTACAGTAATACTTAAACATTTAAATCTCAAATAAAAAGCTGGATTCAAAACATAGGGAGATCAGAAATAAATAATACACCAAATACAGACTGAAACTGAAACCACTCAACTGAATAAAAAAACCATGTTATATATTTATAATTATTTCAGAAAAAAACACTATTCAATATTTTTATAGTTTTTTTATATTATCCATACTACTAAATTTTAATCATATGTAAATGAAATCCTCAGAATGGGAGAATCCAGTGATGATATCACTATATCTATTTGTCACAACAACAAAAATAAGATATTAAAACACATTATTATTGTTAAAGACGATCGACAGAATATTTTTTTCACTTCTTCGTCACCTACATCTTGCAGTGCATATGATTTGCTTCCTTCTTTAAAATATCAACGACATCTAAAAGATTTATTAATATTAGTACATATGCAATAACCATTTATAAGATTTATATAAGCTAATATTGCGAAAACCCTATAAGTGAGTCCACATACATGATGTTTGGGACATACACTAAAGTTTTGTGAAGACACACTTTGAAAGCAATTTAATTTTCCGCGAAACGAGTTTCCTCCCTTCATAGACATCTTTGCCTGTCCGGGAACACATTCACTGGCTGTTTATTCAAGGTGGGAAATCATGTCTTCATATTCTGGGGTGGGACTACTTCTACCGTTAGCAGTGTGAATTCTGAATTCCAAGTAGGTAGCTTATATTTCATACTACTTTCAACGCATTTTTCTCAGAAAAATATAATTCAAAGTATACAATGTGTTTCTATATTTACGGTTCTTTTCTCAGAAGCATTCAAAATTTCTTTTCATTTTTTGGTTAACATTTCACATCGTAATAGAATTGTCTTTTAAGTTGAAATTTTGTTAACAATAATTTAATTTTTAATTTTGGTACAATATTTTACATTTATTATTACAATTTGGTAATGTTGGCGTCACTGGGTGGCTTACCCGTGCTGAGGCCTCCATTTAATAACATAAAAATATTCATAATACATTTATAGAAAATATATATAATGTTGAAGAAGAAAAAAAAATAACACAAGATTAAGAAAAATTTGAACTAAAAATATAGATTTAAAACTAAAGTAAAATAAAATTTAAATAAAATGAAATAAAGTAAAAAATCTGCATATTTATATTATATGTTGTGTATTTATTTATTGTTTTTGTGTTTAATTCGTAGAACTCCATTTAATTTTTTTTTTTAATAAATTTAATTTAGATTAAATTTGATAATATCATTATTAAGTTCTGCAAGTGTTTTAGTTTTTTATTATTGTGACAGCTGTTTCGGCAGTTTGAAAATGGCCTTGTAAGCCGAAACAGCTGTCACAATAATAAAAAACTAAAACACTTGCAGAACTTAATAATAATATTATCAAATTTAATCTAAATTAAATTAATAAAAATAAAAAAATATATATATATATTTGTTGTGTGTTTGTGAGTGATGTGTGTTTTATATTGGTTTTATGTGTTACGTGTAGGTTTTATTATTTTGTGTTACGAAATGTGGATCTTGGTTAAATACTTATTAAATAACATTGCTCTTTCTGTGATTATGATTATATTACTTCCATACAGTCTTTTTTGTTTTGTCGGGGTTTTTTGTTATTCTATCCTCAGAAAATCGCATGATGAGAGCAAAATTTCTAAAACTTCGGCTTGTGGTAACTGTTTAAACTAAGCTTTTGTCAGGATAACAATGTTTTTTGTTGTTGAATTTGTAGTGATTTGAATTGTATGCTCATTCGAATATGGCCAGTCAAATATATTTTGGAGCGTCCGTATTTTTTATTTATTTAAATGTGCACATTCTGTCTTACTAAAAAACCCGGTGAAAAATTAATTCCATTGATAAACGACCGTGTATGTGAAAACCTTTCTATTTGAAAAGTAAAATAGAAAGTTAGATAAGATCCTGTCAAAGAGGTTGTTTATCTGTTGTATAAACTTGAAATAGTAATAATTTCTCATCGAATTATGGAATTTTTTAAAGGTATTTTAAATGTTCTATATGTGTCTTAATTTTGAAGATATCGTAAAAAATAACCCTACTTAAGAAAATGGATAAATAATCTTTAGATTTTTCTATTTAAAATATTCTTTAATATTTAAAAAGCGCAATATTTTGATTTCAAACATGAAAAAGTTGAAAAAAAGCTTACCACAAATATTTTTGATCAAAACGTTGCAAGATTTCATAGAAATTTAAAAAGAGCTTGCGAAAAGCTCCCACTTCGCTTTTTCATACCCAAAAAAATGAACTTGCTTTAAATTTCCGGAAAAAAACAAAAAACTGAAATGTTAAACGCATTCATTAATTTAAAACATTTCAAAACCTTTATTTTTTCGATAAATGGATACCAATACGTACATTAGGCATTTATGTTATAAAAAACGTCACTTCAATAAAGTTCTTATTAGATACAGACCATTAAAGTAACTTTTATTATTGGCATAACCGTTTAACCCTAGTTTACGACAAAACATGAAAGCAGATTTTACAAATGCAATTATTATATGATTACTTCTCTAAAGCTGACAAAAAAAACACAAATAAATTTTAAATAGATTGAATTACACGAAAATAATAGTAAATTGATCATTTATGAAGATATTTCAAGAAGTCATAAAAACAGCTGTCAACCGCAGCTTCAGCTTCAGCGCTCAAAGAAACTCATAATGCGCATATGCAATAAAACATTGTTGCCAAATTTAAGAGTTAAAATAATTTTTTATTAGTACCAATTCGAATCTAAAAGTTAACAGTCTTTATACAAAGTTTAACAAAAACATCGTTTAACGGATGTGAAGTGGTTTTTTTTTAGTAAGGCTGTAAGACTTTGATTTACTCGGCACCAGTGGGACTATAGTATGATGGTATGTCTCTGAGAAATTAAGGGATGTTAAGTAAAGAAACGTTTCTATTATGGATGGTGGTATCTTACCAGGGCAACACAGAAAGTACCATCAAATCAGGAACGAGGAAAGAGGTGCAAAATGTAAAATACGTAATTTCATTTAGTTTTCATATTACCTATATGAAATAACCCAGGTCTTTACATAAAATATACAATTTGCCAACACCTGGTTTTAAACCTGCGACCCTGGGTGTAGTTAAACAGCTTACCGCATCGCTTCGTTTCACCAGAGTTATACAATCATCTTTGGCAAAATTCTAGAATTGCTTATTTATGGCGACGTAAACTCGTTATTCTAAGAATAAGTTAACTAGTATTGTAAGATGCTGTATTATATTTACAAACAGCTCGCTACGATGCAAGTAAATGCAGAGCACGGAACATTATTTTGGCTTCTGGGGAGTTCGTTCGTAACAGAGGTATAACGAAGGCCATCAAGACGAGACTTGCCCGTACGCCAATTTCCCCCATCTATTGGGTATTAAAACATGGAGACTTAGAACCATCAAAAGGAGAAATGTGGAGATAAGTACCTATCTATAATTTAATTTTTTTAACAGAAAATTATTGTGATTGTTATTTTCTAGCTTAAGTGATGTTAATAGGAGTATTTCAAATATCGTCAAGCTATTCGTAACCCAGGGATCTGTGTTTTTCTATTAAAAAATATAAAAATGCATACATCACATAGACATATGAATATTAGTAGACCTGGCCTAAGTGATTAAAAGCGTATTATTCCCCACTCCCCATACCGGTTCCATTGGAGCCGGCTGGGCTCGCGTATGGCCTCAAGTGAATTTAGAAAACGTGACGTCATCATTCTTGTGCGAACTATGGTCGAGGCATCATCGGTTC
Source organism: Hesperophylax magnus (assembly GCA_026573805.1). Taxonomy (NCBI): domain Eukaryota; kingdom Metazoa; phylum Arthropoda; class Insecta; order Trichoptera; family Limnephilidae; genus Hesperophylax; species Hesperophylax magnus. The sequence goes on from JAIUSX010000052.1 coordinate 976,599, forward strand.
ATTTTACGAAATAACACGGCAAAATGTTGACTTGTGCTATGAAAACTTGTAAAAATAGATGTGAAAAAGAGAATAAACCCAATTGTCGTATTACATTCCATATATAAGCATTATTTTACTTTATTTTAAGCATATTCACATCGTATAATATGGATCAGTTGTAGAAACATATACTATCACATCGAGAAACGTCTGGACGCGAAACACAAAGCTGGTTGGTTGCTGGGAAGTAAATTATGAACATTTATAAAAGTGTCTTAACTAAATACTTAAACGAAATATTCGACTCTGAAAGTAGAAGAAATTTATTTTGCCGAATTTGGACTTCGCAAATTTGTTCATAACGTGGCGAATAATTTGCGCTCCCATGTAAAAAATGTCTATTCATTCATAATCAGATTTTACTTTTAAGAACTAAATGGTGATATTATAATGCGAGATGCCTATTTACTGTCAGATTGATTTATTGACGAATCACAGTCAGCTTTCCTCCCTGCGACCCGCAACTCTTGTTTTAACCCCTCGTCCTTAATTTCTCGTCTATTAATATTCATATGTCTGTGATACATCAAAACATTTGGTTATTTGTTTGGTTTTTGGTTATCATAGAATCTGAAAAAGAAAACAACCTTAATAGTAAAATACGTGGAATTAGTATTTTCTTATGTCGATTTTACTGGAATCACGGGTACACATTCTATTTGGAAGTTCACTGTAAATGTACATGTACAATTCTCATCATTATTATAACGAAGAAATCCCTTTTGAAAGGCAAACGAAAGCAAAATAAAGCGTAGGTTATATTAATAGCAACTATGAAAGAACAAAATATATATTTCTTGAGAGCGCTTTCACGCTTTTGACGGGTTCGGAAACAATAACAGTACCTACTTGGAATTTATTATTGAAAATACTTTTAACTACAGGTTCGAAGCTAAAACTACCTCTTCTTCATCATATTTTTCTCCGTTCTTGCGTAATGTGTACCATTCTTGTACGAAAATAAAATACATAGTACATTTTCACAAGCTTTCTATTTTTGTATTCTCACACCAAATAAATGACAATAATAAAATAATAATAGAAACAAAAGAAAAACATAATTGAATCCCGCATTTTTTGATAAATAGGAAAAAAAAAGATTTTCTAGATGGAGAAATTTTTTTTAATACGAATTACAATCTTACAATCTTACAATCTTGTAACTCAATCGTACATACTTACAGTGGAAATATGTAAATCAACTAATTGAATTATAGTAAGTGTATTTCTTTTTTTTGGATATAGTGATTCACGCTAAAAATAGTGCTTTGTGCCGTTAGAGTTAAGATATATGGTTAAATTGTTGTGGATTGTCATAAGGGAACAAGACAAATCATATATTAAAGTCATACAAATTTATAAACTTATAGAGAGTTGTTGAGAGACAGCAAATGCGGAATACTAACGGGAGACTGGTGGGTGATTTTAATAAGCAATTGATACATTCCTTTGAACGAAGAATGGTTTTTACAATTGCAGAAGACATAGTCAAGAGTTTACTCCACACCACATTGGCAGAATTTGGGTACTCTCGAGTACCCGAATTTTAAACAAATGAGCTGCAATAGAGCAGTGGCCTTTCTTAGTATGAACTTCAATTATGTGTGCTAGATTCAATATAAAATAATATTAAATTTATATTTTCGATTATCGTTCAAAATAACGTTTCGTTTTTACATCTAATGGGTTTTCTTAAAAGAAGAAAAACATTGCCAGGTTACGAAAAACCTGCAAATGTTTGAATTCCTTCTACTACAATCATTATAAGACGAAAACTAAACATATTATTGTATATATTTTTAATATGCGTTACGGTTACGGTTCACTCTGAACCTTCATCAGGTTTATATAAAAAAACATATAAAACAACATATTTTTTTATATAACCCTGATGAAGGATCAGGGTGAACCGACATTTTGCCATTACATTTGTATAGTATTTTATGATTTTTTATGTAAACCTGATGAAGGATCAGGGTGAACCGAAATCGGTTGGATTTATAAATTACAAATATATACAATAAAGTGGTATTTAAAACAAAATATCTATTTTAATTAAAAGATTTGCTATTAATTAAAACATATAATACAATTTGATTTTAATATAACGCTGACGAACAATCAGGGTGAACCGAAACCAATTGATTTTATATATTAAAAATATATACAATAAAGTGGTATTTAAAACAAATTACATATTTTAATTAAAAGATTTGCTGTTAATTAAAACATTTAATACCATACGTTTTTTTTTTTATATAACGCTTACGAAGGATCAGAGTGAACCGAAACCAATTTATTTACGCTCTAATGGGCTTTTACAAAGATAGGTAACAAGTAATACAGTTGCGTTAGGTAAATAGTTAACAATGAATAATGATTGATGAAGAATCAGGGTGAACCGAAACCAATTGATTTTATATATTAAAAATATATACAATAATGTGGTATTTAAAACAAAGTATGTTTGCTGTTTATTTTCCAAAAAATAATAATAATCATAGTATTGGGAACAATCATGTTCAATGTGCCAAATGAACATAAGAAATTAGAAACAATTACGAAATTAAATTAGGTCTGAGAATATTCGGCGTTGCCAAATTTAGAAATTGCTTCCGGAGATAAATTCATGAAAACAGAACCATGGACTAGGCATTTAATGGGATATATTAATGCTTTTTGCCTCTACTCCTATTTAAGCCTTCCTTCTTGGAATGAATCTGTTTTTCTATCGGTAGATGTTGTCCTCCACTGACACAGAATTCAATAGATATTTTGCTAGCGATTCTTGTTATTCGCAACCTTCATCGATCCCTTGAATCCCTAAAATGAGAGACAATTTTATTGGTAAAATATACATTTATTATTATGTTTTAAGTGTTTTAAAATTTATCAGCGGAACCGCTAAAAGCTTATAGCTATTATTTTTAATGTAAGTAACAGTTACTGCCATTGGGTGATCAACATAAATTAGAAAATAATTACCGTGTTCTGTTCAAAGGCATTAAAATAATAAAGGTATTTAGTTTAACAAGTTAAGGTAAAATTTAAATCCCGTGTTGTAGGCTGTTTACATAACAACTAGACTGAAATCATCCTCAATATTGCCTTGATCATAAAAAAAGGTAGATACTTACAACACTGTACGTTGTGCAGGGCGCGCTCGTGTAGTGTCAATAGGTTGTATCTTCAAAAGGCTAGTTTTAAATAATTACTTTTTTTGGACATTTTGTTAATTTTCTCGCAAACTAAGAGTAGAACCAATTTAAAATTTGGTGAATGTTTAGATTGACCCTTCATTTAAAATGTTTTTAAAAAATTATACGAATATATCAAGTATTTTGAATTTCATGAAATTTATTTCTTTTTAAACATTTCAAATTAATTCTCAATCAAACTTTTCAACAAATTTTAAATTGTTTTTCCTATTTAGTGAATAAAATAATAAACTGTTCAAAAAGGTTTTAAGTCATTTATGTCTAAAATAGCTTTGTGGAGTTGCAGCATATTGACACATAACGCGAATATCACGTGGTACAGGTAGCTGCCAAATCGTGAGGTCAATATGCTGTAACTCAAACATCCTGGCTTCCGCACGTCAACGGCGTTGTAATGGCAAAACATCATAATTGCGGTGTTTTCCTGGTAGAATGCTGTATTTAAATTGCAATGTTCTGTCATTGCAGAAGTTTTCTTTTTAGAATTAACATCATTGTGCCATCGTCAATTTCTTGGGAAGTAACCCCACATCAAGCAAGTAAAAGTAAGTTCATATGATGTAACTTGACGAATGAAATTGAGTGAGCGCTGTAAAGCCATAATGATGTATCTATAAAAATGGCATATTGCCATAATACAGGCGAGTTTCTGTAAACAAATTAAATCATACTAAACTCGCACAATGTATATATTGTAAAAACACAAAATTATTTCACTTTCAGGCAGAATTTAAAATTAATAGGTACTTATTACATTCCTTTTCTTCAATACGTTTTGGTAAATATGCCGTCGTGTTTCATAAAAAAATCATTTAAAAAAAATCAACCCACGAGAAGCTAAGAACGGGTTGTTTCACGGAATTAGAACAATTCATCAAATTTCAAAGTTGATTTTCAAGTTCTGTGAAGATTCTATTTAAGTTCTATTATTATATCACTACCGATTAATAACCAAGCTAAAACCCGATTGGACGAGACCGAAGTTTATTGGCTATAATAACTGCTCTTAAATGTAACCGAATTTTATAAAAATGCGTTTACGTCCACGTATGTTTGCGTAATTGACACCTAAAGTTGATAGAATACATTGTCATTGACAAAAAGTCTATCCGCCGAGTTTCAGCTCGATCGGAAATCGGACATTTTTGGTATTAATACATTTTACTTAAAAATATATAACGTACTGTAATTTGACTTTCAGTTCCCAGTAAAGAAACTGGACTCTTGCAAACGAACATCTTACCTACAACAGCAATATTTAGGTATTGGATACAGTCACAGAACAAAGGATACATTAAGTGGTCACAATAGTAAAATGCAATAGAATTTCAATCTTTCAGGCGTTTGTGGAGTTCACCCACAATACAATATAATGATTCACAATAAAATCACAATATAGTATAATGATTCACAATAAAACCACAATACAGTATAATGATTCACAATAAAACCATAATACAGTATAATGATTCACAATAAAACCATAATACAGTATAATGATTCACAATAAAACCACAATACAGTATAATGATTCACAATAAAATCACAATACAGTATAATGATTCACAATAAAACCATAATACAGTATAATGATTCACAATAAAACCACAATACAGTATAATGATTCGCAATAAAACTGCCCGGCGTACATAGCGGCCCTCAAGAAAGACCTTGCTACAATAAACTATGGGGTGTAATATACATGAACGAATCGAAAATGAAATGCAAAATATTATTGACATAGACACACTTAATTTTCTCGACGCCTCAAAAGTATCCACGCATTTTAAAGGCAATTACTGCTTGAAAATACTAAATCAAAATATCAGAAGTGTTACCAAAAATATTGATAATTTATTAGTTGCCTTAGAACAAATAAAAATAAATTTTGATGTCATCATCCTTACCGAATGCTGGATTAATGACGACTTCATTGCGCCCAACATACAAGGCTACGATGTTTTCTCATCAAAAAACCACAAAAACCGTAGTGATGGAGTGATAGTTTACACAAAATATTCTATTTTTGGCTCAATGATTCCCACTACTATATTAGAAGCAAACAGTGTGTGCATACAATGTCTTGATTCTGTTGTCATCATCGCTATCTATCGGTCTCCTTCATATAGTAACATATCAAAATTCCTTATTTCACTGAACGAAAACCTTCAAAAACATAACAAATTCACTAACTGCATCATAGCTGGAGATCTGAACATTAATATAATTGGAGACAGGCACCACCAAGCTGACGACTATGAATGTCTTCTTGCAAGCTACGGTCTTCGTTCTGCTATCAACTTGCCTACCAGAGTCACGCCTATATCGCAAACATGTATAGACCATATTTATGTCAGGACAAAATTTAATATCTTTGCAACTATAATAAATACAACAGTAACTGACCACTTTGCTACAATGATAGCCTTTTCCAAGAAAAATAACGACAAAAACGAAAATCAACAAAAAAAAAGGCAACTGAAATACACAGATTATGACTCTATCAGATCATCTCTTGATTCCATAACCTGGGCAAATATTTTAAATGAAACAGATGTTAATGTAGCAATGAAGATTTTCACCGAACAAATAAATGTGAATGTGATAAAATACACAACCTTCCGAACGCTGGTCCACAAAAATAAAAAAAATTAAACCTTGGATCAACGACAACCTGGTGAAATGTTTACATAAGCGCGATAAACTACATAAACAGGCATCAAACTCGCCGAATAACATAAGGCTCCAAAATTACTACAAAAAATACAGGAATATCTGCCGATCGATAGTAAAACGAACCAAAGAAGAATATTATAGACGAAAAATTGAAGAAAACAAAGAAGACCCGAAGGTATTATGGAACGCTGTAAAGGAAATTAACAACACAAATAGGAAACCAGCAGAACAAATCAAACAAATAAAAGTTAATGATACAATAATAAATAACCAGACTGATATTGCTAACACATTAAATAATTACTTTGCAGACATTGGTCAAACATTAGCCCGAAAACTATTGAATAAAATGAACACTGATGAACATACACTTGCTGACAAATACAACATGATTGCCCCAGATATCAATACATTTAGAATTAAAACATTACAAACCAAAGACATAATACATCATATAAACAAACTGAGAAACGATTGTGCGACTGGACTCGACGAACTTGACACGAAACTTATAAAAGAAATAAAATATCAAATTGCTCTTCCCTTCACATACATCTGTAATCTCAGTATCACTAGCGGTATATTCCCCAGCCATTTTAAAAGTGCAAACATAGTGCCTATTTTTAAATCTGGAGACAAAAATAATCCCACAAACTACAGGCCTATCTCACTCTTAAATGTGCTCACTAAAGTACTCGAAAATCTAGTAAAAATCCAACTTGTAGACTACTTAGACAAACATAAGATCTTATCAGAAAACCAGTATGGTTTTCGAAAGAATATGGGAGCACAAGATGCAATATTAAAAGTAACAGAGACCATTCTAAAAAATGTTGACCAAAAAAAAAAGTTGCATTGCGGTATTTCTGGATCTGAGCAAAGCTTTTGATACAGTGTCCCACAAAATCCTCCTTAAAAAACTGGAAAACATAGGTATTAAAAATTCAGCTTATAACTGGTTCAAATCATATATAACTGACCGCAGCCACTCACTAAAAGTAGACAATATAACAAGCCCAAATAGATACATAACTTACGGAGTTCCCCAAGGAAGTACATTAGGACCCATCCTGTTCTTACTATATATTAATTCCTTATGTCAGCTTGACATAAGTGGAGATATTATATGCTTTGCGGATGACACTGTTCTTGTTTTTACTTCGGATTCTTGGACAAGTGTATATAAAAATGCAACTGAAGGAATAAACAAGATTAAATATTGGTTGGACAATAATCTGCTGACACTAAATATAGATAAAACAAAGTACATGACATTTAGCATAGATCCCAGACGACAACCAAGACTCGATGAAAACTTAACCATTCATGACTGCACATCTAAAAACAACTGCCTATGCAACCCATTAACACGAACCCAGGTAATTAAATTAGGCATTTACATTGACAACTATTTCAGATGGACAGAACAAATAAATAAAACAGCGGGCAAAGTTAGAAAACTGATATATTTCTTTAAGAACATACGAAACATAATGCAAACGAAGACTCTAAAACAATATATTACGCACTAGCCCAATCAATTATCACTCACGGTATGATTGGTTGGGGTGGTGCTGCTAAAACTAATATGGACCCTCTTGTCAAAGCGCAAAAAGCCTTAATTAAAGTTATCACAAAAAAACCTTACAGATTCTCGACAATACAGTTATTTAAGGACTTCACCGTACTGAACATACAGCAACTATACATAAAAATTATAACTCTATATTACCAAAAAGACAAACTTAACCATCATACTATACAACACAATTACGAAACAAGAAACAGACATCAACACATGACCCCGAAGATAAATACCACCTATGGACAAAGACATTTTCATAATCTGGCCCCAAAAATTTTCAATTTAATGGAAAAAGATATTAAAGACCTGGCAACAAGTGTAAATATAAGACACAAAATCCACACATGGATAGTCAACAAAGGCATTGTATACTGCGGACAGATAACATCTACAATACCATAAATTATAGCACTCCACGCCTGAATTTTTCTCTTCTGTTCTAACTCATTTATATGTATTTTCATTATTTCTTATGTTTTTCTTTTTCTTTTTAAAATTCTTATCTTTCTAATTATTATATATCTTTTTTTATTTATATTTTATGTATATCTTTTTATCTACATCTTTGATTCTATGTAAATTCGCATTATCTAAAATTAAATCAAACTCCCGCCACCTCAGAACAGGCTCAGCCTAGTGAGGTGGATTATACCAAAAAAAATGTATGTTAATTTATTGGTTAATAAATAATAAAAAAAAAAATTAAAAAAAACCATAATACAGTATAATGATTCACAATAAAACCACAATACAGTATAATGATTCACAATAAAACCATAATACAGTATGGTGAATCAAAGAAAAGTCGGGACGCTCTAGAAAGACACAATTGGGTTGTATCAAGTTTTGATGACGTTACAATACATATTGTGGACGCGTGGTAGAGCTCTCGAAGTGGCAAGCAAAATTGTCGTGCTTTTAAGTAAATTGTATAAAAAGTGCAAAAATGCCTTCGTATGTGATCAGAACTGTTTGTTTTACTCGGTAAATAATAAAAGCCAAGAAATAATACTTATTTGTAAATACATGCAAATTACTTATTACTATAAAAAATACAATTATTTCGAGTGTTTCCCAATGATTTTAAGGGGCCATTAGAGAAAGCGAGATAGCGAACGTAGTAATACAAAAGTATAAGAAGGACAACTTGCTGGAACCAGATCGTCTCATACAGCGTTCCGTATTCGTCTTATTGTAAGCGAGTATGCGTATTTTGTCATCTTATTCCAAATGATATCTTATCCCACCAGTGATGTAGAGTTTTGTATTCGACGCAACTTTTAAATACAAAAACGCCGCACGGTTCTATATTTATTTCTTCAACTACACAATATTCTTCGAATGTTCATATTTTGTCTTCCATGAACATTGTTTGAATATAAAATTTATTGGAAATTTAAGGGAGACTAACTCGTTTTTTTAACTTGCCACATTTTTCCTTGTGTTTGTGAAAAGAGTATGAATGACATATCATGCAAAAAAAGTTTTTTTACACATGTCTTGTCTAATATGATCAACAGCTTCAACAAAATCATTATAAAAAAATGCCTGCGGATAAAAGCGTGATAGATAATATTATTAGTAGGACATAAAATCTAGCTAGATTAAAACAAGAAAATAATTGTGTTATTAACGATAAAGGTTTTAATATTCATGTAAAATTAAACCGCTCTACTATACTCCCACAAGCTTTATTGTTTTATGCGATCCGGATTTCATTTTATTTCCCTTCGCACAGTGTTCTGATAACAAACGCTGTGTCGTTTTATATGAAATTTAATGCAAATTGAAATGTTTTGTTACGACATTCCGTAATAAATAGGCCGTAAACGTGTACGGGTTATGGATTTCAAGGTAGGTACCAATTCAATTTAAATATAATGTGGAGCATATTTATTTAGTTATCAGTTACGTGAAAGCGTTATAAAGGCTTTTGTTAGAATTTCAAGCGTTAACAAAGGGAGATACTCGAAGAAATGGCTAATACATTTTTACGTTGGTATGGGCTGCCGACACAACTAAAAGTAAACGTTCATTATCTGTACGCTGTTCCCGTAGGTGCTTATATTTTGATAGAAATTTAATCCTCAAATGGAATTTTAGGCATACCCTTTTAATGAGGACGAATCAGAAGCCAGATGGGCACACTGGCTCGTGCGTCATGATTAATTGAAACAATAATAATATTAGTGTAGTATTAAATAGAATATTATATATAAAATGGTTCCATGATAACTCAACAAAGTGACAATTCAACACACTTTTAAAAAGTGATATAAAGTCATTAGAAACGATGAAAAAAATATTTTTTTTTAACCTAACATAACCTAACCTAACCTAACCTACTTAACCAAGTTAATAAGGTTTTTTTTCATCACTTTCCATGACTTTATATAACTTTTTAAAGATGTGATGAATTATCATTGTGATGATTTATCCGGTCTCCATATATGATATATCTTACTACTATCATACTAGAGGGCCAGCAGATGAATTGATCCAACGACCCCTGGGTGGTAAAACGACGAATTTGTCAACTTAAGCACTAAGTGGCCTCTTTATGTTATTGTGGCAATGGCAGAATAATTTGAATATAGTAAAATTGTCAGCTTAAAGTATTGTGCGTTCTGATCAAAATAACGTCTTTAATTTTTTGGGGGTGTTTGCAAAATTTACATTATTTTTGACTTACGTCTTCATGATTTTGGTATTAAGATCTTTGTAAACATCACCTCAAAATATGAGTTATCACTTTTGATAAAAATACGCCCGAATCTCATCTCGAAAGTGTAATTTTTACTTCATAATTCAACAAGGAATAGTGCCGATTAGTGTAACCGTAAGTTTTCGAGCATGAAAATATAATAGTTATTTGAAAACCATAATAAACTCAGCCCATGGAAGCCATCAAACCTCCGGTTTTAATTGATTTTAGTAGCAGTACTTCTGTAGTCTTCACTTAATTTATACACAGAGTACACCTGCAAACTGCTGTTTACATTTATTTTAGAGAAGTTGTTCTGGAGAATAAGCGATAGTAACTTACAGTTATCAAGGGGGATTCTGCGTCGAGTTGATGCTTGGTGCTTGTAACATAGAATATAGAGAGGGAATAGAGTTGCATAGGGCTACATAGCTAAACAGAGCTATATAGCAATATAGAGCTATATAGAACTACGGCCGCTCAGCGCAGAGGTAACTTCTACTTGTAGTGCATCGCTCTGCACTTCCTGCAGATAATGAGCTCCGGCTGGAGACTCACTGCACAGTGCACCGTGTCTGCACCACTGCAGGTTGTACGATGCACTAGTAGCTGTTGCGGGGTGCTGCTGCTACTGATTGCATACACACCTCTACCCTCATTTCACCGGTGTGAAGTACGTGCGCTCAGTGCCGTCTTAAACTAGGCTGGGGCCCTTGGGCACACAAGAATTGGGGCCCGGGTCGGGTCGGGTCGGGCCTGATGGGGCCCCCTTCCCTTCCCTTTCCCTAACAAAGCACTACTTTGAAATTTAAATTGAATGTTTTGTGGATTAATTTTGAGCTATCATATATTTTATTGACCGAAACACATTCCTAGAACAATAAAATATGTACCGAAACAACATTAATTGCGTTAATTTGATAAATTGATAGGTTTTACGATGTTTTCGTCAAGTATCATGCATCAGATTTGCATCGCGGCAAATTTGACATTTCGATTCCAAAGATAAATTATTTAAAAATATTCTGGTGTTGCCAGGTGAAAGAAACTAGTGGCTATATCATCAATGATATTGGCGCAAGCGATTCTGACCTTGTTCTTTATACAAATTCTGTACACAGAAGGGTCAAAATCGCATTCAAATTTTTTTCCGCGCGCATGCGCACACACCGCCCGCATTATCGCGTTTCGCGAGAGAAATTGTCAGTCCTTCGGGGCCCCCTGAGAATGGGGGCCCTGGGCACGGGCCCCGTGTGCCCTTATGGTGAAGACGGTATTGCGTGCGCTACCCATAATCCCAACTGACGGTCATTAGTCAAAACTTCATCACGACGATAAAAATAATTGTTCTAAGCTATTTTCATAAAATTGTAAAAAGCATTCACTTTGTGGCTCATCATAATTTATAATAAAAACACATAAATTTGTTTTTACTATATTTTCATAAAACTTATGGCAATCAAATTGGCTGATATGACAAATTCCTTTTATACCCAATGTTAATCATTTCAATTTTTGTTTTTTAAACCTCAAAACCATAAGGAGTTTTTAATTTAATAGCGTCAACTGAGTGCTATGCCATATCAAGAATCATGAAATTGATTATTTCATGTAAATTGACTTATATTTGAAAGTGAATGCCTATATTTATTTATTATTGATTATGGTTAAATAAATATTTCACTTTCTAAAAGAAAAGCTTTGCAAAGCTCTGAAAACCAGCTGCATTCCCGGAGAGATCCGGAATGCATAGCTGAGAAGGGAACTTTTTGTCAATAGAATTTATGTTAAAAAATATGTAAAATTAATCTATTGGCAAATAAATGTTTAATTATGATTATTATTATATTTATATATATATAAATATTTTTAAAAGAAAGACAAACATTCCTGGGTCATGAATAACGTGACAATATTTAAATATCTCCTACTACACAGTAAGTGGAAAATGTTGCTTAGGTTGTGATAGAGGACTTAGCTAGCCGAACCTGACTACACACCTAAAAAAAGTAAACTAACTAACCATCACTCCGTTTCTCTGCAGGGGTAGGCAGAGAGGACGGACCGCCAAACAACTCGGTCTTGGCACACACTCCTTGCCTCATTCACATTCATACATCGTCTCATACATACTCTTCTATTGTTCTGACTCTTGAAATGGCCCTGACTACTACTATTACTACTCTTGACTACACATCTGACAGGAATTAAACGCCTGAGTGGGACCCAAACGCGATGTCAACTCAGCCACCGACCGGTCAAATATATCGCGCCGGTATCGTAACAATCGGTTTAATTTAAAATTTTTAGAAAAAGATTTCAAAGATAAAAGTGAAGGTACATTTTTCCTACAAATTCTCCAAACAAAACGAATGTGTTTTAGAAATATCGAGTTCTCTCAATTTATCTATGATTTGAGTAAAAAAATAACTAAAAACGTGGTTAGCGTTTTTCACAAATTTTATCTTGTTTGATATTAAAATTTTATCATTTAAAAATAGTAATATTTATTTGAAATTAATATACTGGAAAGATAATTTTATCTAGTTTCTAAAACAGTATTTCATTTACGTAAAATTAAAACAGCATGTATAGAGCGCATTTGAAATACACAGAAAACATTACAAACTAAACAAAAGTGATGAAAGTACTGAAGGGAACAGAATGATCTAGACATTCTAGACCAAAAAAGTTTAAATTAGTAAAGTAAAATGATATTCATAATTACGCCTTCTGATAGCTAAAACTACAACTCTTTTATATTCAATACGCAAACAACAGCGCCATTCGCTTCTAAAGGAATCGAACCCTCAAGCTTAAAGCTCTAATCCACATTTGTAGAACGCCACGTGAACTTACCAACTAAGCATCAAGCGGTTTTCCCAAAGGGGTAGGCAGAGAGGATATACCATCAAACAACTCAGTCTTGGCACGTACTCCTTGCTTTATTCACATTCGTACAGCGTCTAAATCAATAAGGGTCCTTATTTTATTCAACCTACAGAGTGAGAGATTTAAACGCCCTGTGATTTTTTAAATTTTTTTATTTATTTATTATTGAATTTTTTTTTTATACATACATGGATAGTTACATAAAATATTGAAAAATATATTAAAAAAATTGTAATAAATGTACACTAACAGTTAAAAACCCGCTCCGCGGGTTTTTGCTGCTAGGCCCTGCTGGCGGCACTTGGTTGGGCTTCGCCCAGTTTATGTGATACTAACAGTTACATTTAATAGGTAGATATTAGATCATTGGGTAGATATATAATAGAAAGACATTCTGCACCATTAAACACCCCTCACCCCAACATAAATCTCGTCAATGAGAAAAATGTTTCCTCTTCCATACCACCGAAATGATTTAATTTTTAAATCGAAATTAAATTGCAAAATATTTATATGTAATTCGAAAATAAAAAAATTTCAACATATTACAATATTACATATAACTTTGGTAAAATAATATACTCTTACCAAAAGACTGTCAAAGTAATTACATTTTTTTTAAATATATTAAGAATTATTTTATTGGGATAAGTCCTAAAAATCTACATATTTGGGTGAAATCATATTACGCTCTTACCTAACGATTGTCAAAGTAAATACACCAAAACTCTCTTAATTCGCGAAAACCTTACAGGTGGGATAAATTGAGTCATTTTCATTTCAAGGGACACAAAAAACAAAACTTTTTAAGCAAGTACAATTTATTATACTTTTATTTTTTACAATCTACAACATAATATTATACACTTTCATTAGGAAAAAATCTCTTTATAAACAATATTATCCGTATACCAATCAGTCAGAATTTGTATAAATAACGATGACTGCGCTCAAACTGTCCATAAGAAAATACTTGTTCAGGAAGTAACAGTCCACCCCGTTCAAAAGTTTGTCCTTGAGATTTATTTAATTTAATTTAACTGGAAACTGTTTCCTGCACATATTGAATTATATTTTAACATCCGACAAAGTGTTTTAAATTCTAGGAATGAAATGTACTGTACCTTTTCTGTTCCCTGTAATGATTTTGGCTTGAATTAAGTTACAGCTGAAATTTTTATAGCACCGCTTTTGTGAGATATCACCTCAGGGGCGCTTTCCGTTGAAGTACATCCTCATTGATTGCATAAACATGACTATTTTTAGGGCACAATATGGTACATTGACTCAACCCTAAGGCATCAGCAGTTGTATGTGTCTCACCGTATATATAGTGAATAATATCTTACATTGGGAATAAGCACAGATGACTCTAATGTTCCTTCTACAAAAGGAAGTTTGCCATCTTCCAAGTCCAAAAGCCATTTAGAAAATATATTTTCACTTTCTAAAGCTCTAACATTTGTTTTTAATTGAAAAGTTTTGAAATGGTACCAAAGTGTGCTGCTTTTATGCAAGCGGCAATTAATTGTCCTCGTGAAGCACGTCGACACACTGGAAGGATCTGACGAAAGTCTCCGCCCAAAACAATAACTTTGTTACCAAAGACAGAATCACTTCCCATGATATCACGTATAGTACGCTCAATTACTTCTAAAGCTACACCTGCCATCGGTGCTTCATCCCATATTATAATATCTGCTTCCGTTATAATTTTCCGATTCTTTGATGTGAACTTACACGTTGTATTGTCCTGTAAATTGAGGGGTAAATTAAAAGCAGTATGACACGTTACCCCACCTGGAAGCAAGAGTGCTGCAATGCCTGTCCAAGCGACTGATAAAACTCTTTTACCTTTTCGTCTTAGAGTGTGAATTAAAGTTTAGTAAAGGTATGTTTTCCCTGTTTCGCCTGGGCCATCAATGAAGAAAAATTTATTGTCATCATTTTCATGTGAAAAAAACTTATTCAAAATAGAATTATATGCTTGAAGTTGTACGTCATTGAGTTTGGCAGCCATCAATTTACCTAAAGTGTTTTCAGAAATTACATTAAAATCAGATACTTGTCCAAAACTGCAACTTTCATCAGGTTCAGGTAAGCCCTGCATTCTGCAAGATGAATTCTCCTTCATGAGAATATCGTGTATGTTTAAAAGACAAAGATTAATAGCTGTTTCTTCAGCAACACCATGATGAAAAAAATCTTCAGCCGAAGATCGAAGGGATACATTGTATTAAAATTAAAACAAATAGATGTCTAAGAATTTTAGGGGTCAAATACAATGAAGCCTCCGTCATACTGCGACCATTCTCGTATGTCATCAATGAGCTTCAGTTCACGCGCCGCATCATGAAAAGTAGCTACATAGTAAATTGCCATCAACAGTTCGCAAAGATTCAAAGGATGTAGCTCCAGCCACCTTTATAAGAATCAGCCGTAAATGATACAGTTCTATATTTCTAGGAGAAATTGAAGGTATTCATCCAATGATGTTTCCGCCTCCCCGCTGTCGCCTCGTCCACTTTTTACCAGCTGTAAAGACATAGTTATTTGGTACATCTTGATAGAGAATAGAGCGTCCCTCAATATCTTGAAGATTCAATTGGAACCACGCTGTTAAAGAGGTGTTCCTTGTAGATGCTTCCCTGAGAGCCTGTTCCTCCCGCCCAGAGGGGAGGGAGGAACAGGTTTATTTTGTAGAGACAAAATAAACAGATTGGCTGTCGGGTAAATGTAAAGCCAGAAGTAAAATTGAGTGAGATTGATCATGTATAGATAAATAAATACTATCCAAAGAGGAACAAATTTTAACATTAATATGAGCATCATATTTTTTGCTAAGGAATGCATTATATGGAACAACAAATCGATTGTCGATACGTATATCCCGAATAACGTGATTTTCAGAAAAATTATCACGTCTCCTGTAATCTGGGTAGCCTGCGGAATTATTATCAGTAGCATCTTTAAATGATTTGGGGAATTTTTTAGAGCACTTACCGTCTACCATGCAGACTGACCTTGGATTAAGTACGCCACATGGTCCATGAATGTTATTTTTTTTAAATAATACGGTACAAAGCCGAATTCTTCGGATGGGGTAGTTTTGCAGATACGGCATTATCAATATCAGAAGCTGTATACAACTTATCTTCGCTGCAAAGTGTAAACACACCATGTAGATGAGGTAGTCCTCTTTTTTGCTGTTCAATTGTATACACCCAACAAATTACCTTTCCAAAAACATGTTTCTCAGTCATATCATGAATAAATTCCTTGACTTTTAGATGGAAAACCTTGGCCACTATATCACGCCTGTCCACGGCCGATTGATTGATGTTCCAATTCGGTTGGTATTTCTGGCCATTTGGGATTGCACGTAAAAGTTATGACGACGACAGGACGACCAAATTTACGTACCATAGCCATTGAAACTTGATAAAGTTTATTCACATGGCGTGGTCCACCAGTAAATGAAGATGGAAGAATGACTGTATTACCTGCACATACTCCTCTATCAGTGGCTAAATTTCTTACATGGTTTTGCAAACCTTGATAGCATTCCACTCTGAGGTGTCGTTGGTTTTTCCTAATGTAATCTAGGCGACCAGATTCATAAATAATGATAATAGATAAATAATGTAAGCATGAATTAAATACTGTTGAAAAAGTTTACCCGCATAATGGATTGGATTAAATATGTTTCTTCGCACTGCTAATTTACTTGCATAAAACTACATAGCAGTTACAGTATGACATTGAGCAGTACAGAAATCAGCATGATGCTTAAAGCCTGGGGTCCAACCACATTCACCTGATGGAAATAGTAGTGGGAAAACCATAGGATCTAAATGCTTTGATAAAGTTGCCATCCTTTGATGTCCTTAACATTTTTAGGTTAAACAGCGATATCCATACCCGATGGCAAATTCCCGTCTGTCTGCTACGTATACCATGGCGATATCGTGAGAACTGGTTGGAGCATTTTACCTCTGATGAACGTGTAAATAATAGACGTATATCTCTCACCTGCCCACCCTCAGCCGCAATGCGTATTTCTTCTTCCTCGACAGATTCTTTTAGTTTCTTATACTGATGAGGGCTTATTTGGCGCATTTCACTATCAATTATTTGCATTATATTTTTATAGCAATCGGCATTAGATGGATGACTCATACGCACTCTAACAGCCTCATCAGGATCGTATAGATAAAGCTGAGCATAGGAAGGTATTTCACCTGCAACTTGTATACTTCTGGAAGTGAGATGATAAACCTAACCAGAAATTTTTAAACAATATGGACCATTACCTGGGATATTAGCTATTTGCGCTCCAAATGAGGCAAATCTATTAGCACTCTTGTATTGACAAATAAAATTCCTAAAGTTTTTAGATTGATTACAATCTCCTGTCAATAATTCGGTGCTGGATAATAAGCTAAAATTTGTGGTATTATTTTTCCAGTATGACAGCAAGAATGTAACAGTTTACCTTTTTATATGACACTCTTTTGATATGACGCCGAAATAATTCTGTTCTAGAAGCACATAATTAGGATTATTGAGCACACTTCAAGAATACACTACTATCGCTTCGCTTGGTAAATTTCCCTCTCATTCGAACATTCCGAAATTCGACCAATTCTGGTAAAATATTGTCCACTTTCCTTTTAGCCATAGTAATTAAATTGAAATAATAATCTGAAAACAAAATATTTCTTTTTAGCGATTCACAGGTAGTTTGTAAACAAATTTCTTAGTTATCACGTCAATAATTCTGTAATTATCACATATGACACATATCAAACATTGACAGCGCATGGTGGCGCATGGGGTCGGTGTTGTAATATCAAAAAATAATTAATTACGTATTTAAGTATCGAGTGGAACTGGTTATTTTAGCAGCCGACTTTTTATGGTGGATTTATAATAATATATTATATTTATAATTATATATTTGTATATATATATCTAACTTTAAAAAATTACACTGACATTGAACTTTGCTTGACACTAACTGGCTATAAAGGCTTTTTGCATTGATTGGAAATCGATATACGCTGGCAGCACTGAACAATGTGTCTTTCGCGTGAATAATGATAAACGTCAAATTTCAATACGTAATTGTGGATAATTTTTACTGCAATGTAATTAATCCAATGGATTGTGAACTTTCTAAAACATATTTTCTTCGATATTATCCAAAAATTATATGAGCATCGTGTCTTAATTTTCAAATCGTGTTAATTTTCAAGTTAGCGGAATTTAACCGAAACAGACAATTTAAATTTGACCAATCAGAGGGCCTACACCGTCCAGACGCTGGCATAATAATACTATCAGATAATTAAAAAAAAATCCCACGAAGGCGAAGCCTGAGTGTGGGTATTATAAGCATTTTTATCTTATTTCCATGGTTTAAGTGGAGACACAATATCAAATATAAATTTAAGTTATTTTAAAAGAGTTACTGTAGAGATGCAATACAAGAAACTAAACCATGAAATATGTAAAAGTTTTAAAATAACTCAAAAAATAATTGGATTGGTCGGCGGGTTCTGACAGAACTTACACCTCTGGTCAGCCGGCCGCGGGCATTAAGCTCCCGAATACACAATTTCTACCTTAAGTTTTATGGTTACAAAAAAAAAATGTAATTTTTGAAGATAATATCAAAACATTTGCTATGCCGATACGTTAATTAAATGAAATTCCATCGATAGAATAAATTCGCAAAGTAAGCTCCGAAAACTATTAAAACACGTTTTGTTCTGTTATTTAATATGTTATAGGTATGAAAAAATTCACAGTGTATCCAACTACAACTAAAATAAATAAAAAATAAATTTAACTAAAGCGTTTGTCGAACGATTTTTACTCTATTTCAAACGAGTCGTTTTTTATTAAATATTGTCACCATTTTCGCTTTATTATTTTCGTTTTTTTTTAAATATTGGTGCGCTCCTTCCAACATTCGTATTTACATATCTCCCTTTCAAAACATCTTTGAACGCTCACTACGGGCCTTAACAATGCGGACAATTTTGTGCAAAGTGACGCTGCGTAGACTCGGACCTGGTTTATCACTACGGTATACAAATAATTTCTAAAGAATTCTTCACATTTTTAAAATCGTTGCAAAATATTTAATTAGGGATATCTACCGACCTGAGTGGAATTTTAACATTACTGGTAACTGACGAAACCGATGTATATATGACGTCACGCGTACCCCGCTAGATTTCGACCTCTGCCGGGCTTTGAAAAATATTTTGAGTAAGAAATTTCTAAAAAAAATAAACATTTAAGTTAGAAGGAGAACATTCCTTATTGTCTGTTTTTCTGACTTGCAGTTTTACGCCTAGTATAACTATATATTACTCTGAATAGTAATGATTCACTCTCGTATGTTTCATGTGATTTCTTCGTGATAATATTTATTTATTTTATTTAAGTTACTGAATGCCGGGATAGGTAGGTAGGTCCAGTTCTATCGGAATCGGAGCGCGAAAAGCGTTTGGAAAACCAGGGATAAAAGTTCAATCGCTCTAAAGATTTCCCATCCAGTGAAATCTACGGGAAACGTACCTCGTTAGTTGAAGTCATCTAACTATGTTGGAAAAACGTCACGTGGTACCTTCTGATCGAGACTCGAGAGAGTAGGGACTGAATCACCTCGTTTTTCAAATCACGGTTTCAGGTCATTCCTATGTTGCGTTAAAACCTGACCTGATATGACAATTCAAATCTGACCACGTGGTATATTAATTACTGTTTCCTATCAAATTTAAGTGATGCTATCCATGTGATATTAAATATAAAAATGAAAAGGTAATGCCGCCTTTCCTCTTGTTATCAGTAGGCCTAATTTTGTTAGATGTACGAGCTTTTATACATTTTTAATAAGTTCGAGCTTATCTGCTCGGTTGCCACCCGAGTTTAATTTATGTACTACACGTGCATCGTTAGTTGACAGTTTTTATTCACTATTCCCGAGGAAACTTCATAACTAGCAGCCCAACAAACGAGTACAAATTATTATATTGAATGTAAAAACTATTCTATACACCACTTTTTATTTGAATTTGAATTTTAATTTGAATGACAGCCAACCGGGTTTCGCTTATCTCAAGCTTCTTCAGGGCTTATTATATTAACTTAGTTAATAGTTAACTTAGTTAATATTTAACTAAGTTAATAGTTAACTTAGTTAATAGTTAACATAGTTAATAGTTAATTTAGTTAATAGTTAACTTTGTTAATATAAACTCAGTTAACAGCTAATATTAACTTAGTTAATATAAATTATAAAAAGTGGTGTATTACAAAGTGTGTTTTATTATTTAATATATAATGTCACACCCCAAAGTGTTGGCTTCTTTCGAAAAAAAAAAAAATAAAAAAAACTATTCAGAGAAATGGACTTCGCACACAAACACACCTGACCAAGTAAGAACATGACTCCATGTCTCCGTTTGATAAACCCACTATTTTGAGAGTGACTCTCTTTAAATTTTATTTTTATTAATCACTTTATATTTAACCATCGGCTTTCAGTAGAATCGATTAATTTTAATCATCGTTTATCACTTTAAAGGGCTTAAAGTCAATGGCCTCGAACTTTATCTCAAATATCATCAAATAAATCGATTACCCGAGGTAATCGATCTGGCACAGTAAAATACTTTTTTTATTAAAATTTGCCTTCCCATATCCATTTACTAGGAGAAATAAAGTACTTGATCAACACATTTTTTTATTATCAATGTTCTTCCTCAGGAACATGAATAAAAAATAATATTTCTGATTTTAGTATACTTTAGTATTAAATCATATAATTAGTACCGTATTTACGGTATTAAAAACTTGTCACGTCGCATGCGAAGGTTATTCTTCAAGGCGTCTATTTTTTCTGCCAGGTTGCAATATTTATTTCAGCGACAAACACGGTTAATATAATGACAGATCCCGTTTCGGCTGTTTTGCTTGCATTGGGAATTATTTTTTTAATGTTTAAGAAAAAAATATATTTAAGCACGTTAAAATGTATATAAACATATTCTTTTCTATTAAACAAATGTTTGTGATGATTATTTTGTTATAATTAATAAAGAATAACCCTTTGAGGCCAAAAAACAATAAAAATAGAAATTAAGAAAAAAAATAATTAGAATGCGTAAAAAAGTTATGCATCAAAAATTTTGAAATAACTATTTAAGGTGTTTGTAATAAAAAAATAATGTATAAATGAAAACAAAAGTAGGGTCCTGAAAGGGTTTAAAGAATCTTGGAGGGCGAATGGTAAATACCTACCTATCATTTTAAAATTTGAAGTAAGGTTTGAAGTAAAGTTTTGGGGTTTTGCATTCTAGTGTACCTGAAAACTGAAAATCTATTTTTAGGAATTGAAAAGTTTTATTTTCACTTGATCCGGCAGTGGGCAGGCGCAATAGGAGCATTTCGCTCCGGGCGCCGACTTGCCAAGGAGCCAAAGCGTTGATAATACCTAACACCCAATACAGCGCCCTTGAGGTTTTTACTGACACTAATAAGAACAAACTTTGAAATTTTCAGCGAAATAGGTTGAGTAATTTTTGAGTCTACAGGGGGCAAACTAACAAACATTCATATTTATATATATCATGTTATAATTGAGACTGCGTCTAATTGGTTGTAGGTAGGATTGTACAGTGGAACTGTTCTACTTTATTAGTAAATATTTATGGTAGTTTTCCTCCAAAAGCTTTCACCATCACAAAACTTAAGATCCTAAGCTTATTCATTTGGACGCCGAGGCGCGGACTCATATTTGAATTAATGTTTATTTTAAAACTTGGGAGGCAGATAGTAAAGTTTCTGCATTACTGTCGTATAATCACCGCTCCTCTAAATAAATTCCCCAAACACTATTTGAAAAGAGATATCATATTTCGTCTCAGGTTTTTATGCACATAAAATCCGATCAAAGACTAAAGTGCATATTGCATTCAAAGCCATAACTTGGATATTGTATTTCATATTCATGAGAAAACGGCACGATCGAGATATTTGTTCAATTCTAACAATATCACAATTGAGTCATTTAGATATTTGCTTATATCTAGATTGCACGTTTTCTGAAGTTTAGAAATACAGAAAGCTTTTCAGACAAATATCACAAATCATTACGAATACGAGCACATATTATCAAATCGAACATGAAACCATTTGTTATAAGCTATTAGACATTTTGGATCCTACCGTTTATTAAGTTATATAATATAAAATAATAAATTTGCAGTATACCTCTTTATTTAAACAATTTAATCTGACGAGCACGGAAGTCCCTACCCTTTCTTCATCAGGACAATATTGAAAACTAACATTAAAATACATAATTTAGCGATATTTTACTATTATTTAAAGTCACTAACCGATATAAATATACACAGCCCTGACCTGGCGAGTATGATTAATTATCGCATACCCAATAAACAAAACATTACTACTCGCACTAATTTTACGTAAGTACAATTATTCTCGTTCATAGAAATTGTATATTCTCCCGATTTTCTAAAGCTCTTCTGATGAAATCGATTGCACAAAACGGTACAGAGGATAAAATCCAAACAGAACACAAATCACCTTCAAATAACATCGGTTTTAGTATATTTCAAAGCAATACTTATAGTACTATACTAGTGACTCCTTTGTACAGTGAGCTTCTTACCGTAAGCTTTCAGGATTGTGTGAGGGAACTGAGTGTTGTAGGAAGAATATTTGAAATGCGAGAAGAGGTAGAGTTTCTTGATGAAGCTATTCACAACGGACTATTCATTCTCTCGTTAAAGTTAACACACGAAAGCTTTCCTGAATGTGTAAACGAAATAACTTTTATTTTCACTTTCCGCGCTGTTTTCCAGAAACAAAATATGTTACCGGCAGGGCGGTGAAAAGTTTCTACCAACACGCATGTAAAGAATGTGTTTTCGAAAGAATTGGGAAATAAACTTAGATTAATGGTGCGTGTGCTTTATTTGTACACCTCCACATTATTATTTAAAATTTAACAAATTGTAGTTTACGGTAATTTGTTCAATATATCAAATGCTTGAAAATACACAACATAAAGTCATTTTGTTATTCAAAATTTCAATGTTTCAAATTTTCACGTCTTGCGATACTTTTTTTCCGTGAATATCAGTGCAGTTGACAAAGTACGTGAAAAGTTTCTGGACTTATTACTTCTTGACCGGTCGGTGGCCGAGTTGACATCGCGCTTGGGTTCCACTCAGGCGTAGTGTGTTCAATTCCTCGGCTGGCTAAGTCCTCCATCACAACACAAGCAACATTTTCAGCATACTGTGGTGGTAGTAGGAGATTTTCAAATATTGTCAAGTCATTCGTATCCCGGGAATTTTGTCTATCTTTAAAAAAAAAAAAACTTTAATCCTCACTAAGGAAGAGTATCGACTCGATAACGTGGCAGTATTTTAGGTTTGCGAAGGCTTTTTCGATCTTTGAGTGTCATTTAAAATAAAATTTTAATAGATTCATCGATTTTTAAAATGTAACCAACCTTTCTGCACCGTAGATGGGTAATACACACCCTCAAACGAGAGATGTATGCGATATCTTAGTTGTATTTTGCATAACATATTCTTTAATTTAGGCGATCCTGGAAAAAGAAATCGGTAATCAGACTGCATTTAATTTTATTTTCCGTTACTATTTTTCAAGATTTCAAATAATATCTTTCCGATTCCAAGAAAATTACTCTCCTCTGCCCCCGCCGGAAAAATATTACTCAAAAAAATACTCGCTGCAAACAAGCTGTAATACGGAAGTGAAAGTGCATTTTGCTGAAAAGGGCGATAGTAACATTGTATCATGTATTTATGTTACACTCCGTTTTGTACTAGCTCTTTTACTGTTTTACATTACTTAATGATTGACTGCTAGGCAAAGGTGAGTGATGTCCGGTTAAAACGTAGGGATTAAAAATTAAAAATACTAATATCTGAGTATCACTGGAGAGGGCAAAGAGACTATGAAGAGACACGAAAGCTCTGCGATATTTGGGGGAACCTAGTGACCCCACTTTTGTTGATATGTAAATTTTACCTTCAGGTATGTAAAGCTTTAAGTTTCAATGGTTTTCATTTGTACCAATTCCTATTAATAATAGTTTGGAACATTTTACTGATAATATTACATAGATTGCAAATATTTCATCGAATATCATTACGTAACTTCTATGATTTGGGTAAAACTAGATTACTCCATGCAGCAGCAAAGTTTAGAAGTCGGGGCAAGTTGGGCAACTGAATCAAGCGGGATAATCCTCTTATAATTACGTTCAGTCCCGGCCCTGATTTGCCGATCATGTTCTCAGTTACAATGTGAGATTCTGCCACTGAAAAAGTAACCCCTAGAAGGGTGACCAATACCGATTTGATAGAAAAGTGAATCGCCCAATTTACGTAATCATAATTTATTATTTAATTCAATTATTTTCTTGTGGCTTACATTGCAAGACATTCCAATTATTATTTCCTCCAAATTTTCATTTGCAATTATGGTCCTCTACGTGCAGAATTTAGCTTAATAGCTCTTTTTTCAGACAGTCTTGCTCTTTATTTTATACAGAACACAGTCTGGTAAACAATAATTTGAATGTTTTTTCTTGAAATCTTATATTTATCTCCCCCCCATTTTCATGACTGTATGGTACATATGTAATCTTGTTTCCTTGACAACTAAGTTCTTTTCACTTGAAAGTCTGGCGACCATCTGTCTTGTTGGTAGTAGGATTATTATTATTTCATAATTGACAATAATTTCAGACACTAGGGGGAAAAAATTGAAAAAACAGAAGTTAATGGAGGATATCAGAGGAAGCTGCAACTAAGCAGCCATGGCACTAATGATGGTATTCTTCGATATGCGTAGTCTGCTCAATTACAGACTACGCATATTGAAGCGTTCAGCGTTCAGTGGACCCATCCCTACAGGAACTTTTCCAAAGTGCTGCACTGTCTCGGTAGGTGGAATATTTGACATCAATTGACTGAAGACCTTTCGAATCTTGGGCTTCATACAGGCCAATAAAATATATTACACTCAAGCTAAGGCACTCATCGTTGCCCGGAATTTAGTCTGCTTTAAGGTTTAGGAGAAGGGGAACAGGGAAATTTTTCAGTATCTCAAAAACAGTGACTATCCTCCTGCCCTTGCTCGGAATATAACCGTCGATTTCAATAAAAAAAACAAAGCATCGCCCGTATAGACACTCTTCTTTATACGTAATACTAGATGAAGTCCCCGTGGCTTTATGCAGAGTTTTAAGAAATCAGACAGTAATTTTCCTCGTATTTTGAACGTCAAGTGTGCAAGATTTAATCAAGAAATATCAAAATTCTGCTTAAATTATGGGAAAAGGGGATGGGGTGGTTATTAAAAATAGCATGCAAACAGTATCCGTTCTCTTATTTTATAGGTCAAGTGTGAAAAATTTCATCAATCTCTGAATAAAACTGTAGATTTAAATAAAATAAAAACATAGTCTTACTGCACGCCATAGACATTTTATATGTATTATATATATCAGGAAGAGATGTATAGAGAAATCGTAAGAGAGAGGAGAAGATAGTCCGAAGATATATAGATAGGTAAAAAAAATTGCAACATATGCTCCAAAAATTATTAAAAAGACATTTTATTCCGTTATTTAACATGTTATAGGTACGAAAAAATTCATAGTGTATTTTCAAAAGCAACTTAGGCATTCGTCGTGATGCACTCTATTTTAAACGAGTCGTGTTTTATAAAATATTTTCACATTTCTCGCATTATTATTATCGTTTTCTTTTTAAATTAGACTCTCCCTCTAACATCCGTGTTTTCATATCTTTCTTTCAAACGAGCTTCTTCTTCTTTTTAAATGCTTACGGAGCCTTAAGCATCGCATACCCAATTTCTACCAGTTTCTCGCTTTAACTTCCAAAAATATATATATATCTTATTTTTTAAGATATTATCTATACGTTTGTTATGCCGAAACGTAAATTATATGAAATTCCATCGATAGAAAACAATCGCAAAGTTAGCCCCGAAAATTATCAAGAACACGTGTATCTTTAAATGCAACTAAAGCATTTGTAAAGAGATTTTTGCTCTATTTCAAACGAGTTTTCACATTTTTAACATTCGTATTTACATTTATCACTTTTAAACCATCTTTGAACGCTTACTACGGGGCCTTAAATTGGGTACACGAGGCAAGACCACCACACACCGGTTTATCTCTTTGGTGGATGTTGCACAGTGCACAGAGCTCTCCAATCTACTACAGGCACGCCCAGTACTATGCAATTACTGATAAAGTTTACCTACCGCTGGCACTGCTATTACTAAAACCTATATTTACATCTACGATGCATCATTCAATGCGTCTATTTGCAACAGACCTTTATATCTACATTTCGGAGTGAAACTGATACAAAGATTTGAAAAGTTTAGTTACAACTTAATGTTTATATATGTACGATACTAATGAACTTATTTACATATGTTTGTGAAAAAATTTGAAAAAAATATTGTAATAATTATAAAAAATATCCAAAACATTGGTGATTTGAGGTTAACTGGTTATTTACTGAAAATATGCATATGTATAATATACCGTTTAAGTGTTTACTAGAAGCTAGAAGCCTTCTTAATTTCTTCGTTCTATGGAGAAATCTATACAAGCAAATTTAGATTAACGGACTCCTACCATGACCGTAATCGTATCGACACGTGCAAAAATATTCTTTCAATGAATTGATATGAAACAACGCCCCCTAGACCGTTCCGTCACCGACCAACACGGTAGCGTGCCATAACCGGACCGTCAACAAATCCACGGTTAGAATTTTTTGCCAGTGGCGATACGTTCCGTGCATACATACAGACGGGTATAGAACGCCTGTCTATTTCGTGCCTGATACGTTCATAGCATGGTCATATTATGTTCCGGTTATGTGGGCAGACTCTTTTAAGGTAACGTATTTAAATGGAGCAATTAATTAAATGACTTTTCACAATTTTTTTGTGGACTCTTGAATATTCTAATTAATATTGAGAATATCAAATTTATTTTAGCGCGCATCATTTAATCATAATATAGTTGTCTAATATTAGAAATATTATGCCTCAGGCAAGTTTTCATAAATATGGTGTTAAAATGATTTGTCAGGTTTTATTATTAAAGGTCAATCCGGAGACGGGGTCTGAAGAATATCTCTTATATTCTCTCATACATTTTTATTGGGGCAGTTTTATTCTACCGATCGTAGGTAAGTGGAATTTTCCTATTTTAATTTGCCAGGAATTCTAGCTTTATAAACGGGAAAAGTAATTTTAGTTAGAGGATAGTTTCGTTCGATTGAACGATGTTCAGTTGAGGATTTGTGTGAAATCGCTTCTATTTTCTAGATTAATTTATTTTTTGCACTTTGATTAATCTATTTTAATAGATCAACTCTTTACAGTTTTCTTCGAATTTAACTAATCTAGGTAGGTTTTTTAATTTCACTACGAAACAAGCTATGCGTCTGGATTCCTTTATACAGTAAAAAAAATTGTGTTTTTGTTTTGTTAATTTTTTTAGTGGAATATTTCCTTTTTGTTTATTTATTAATTTTCGGGAAATCGACAGTTTACTTTTAATCAGTTTGTACATAAGTATTATATAGCCAAAATAAAACCAATTATGGATTTTCTCATTGTGACTTTACCTCTACTGAGACAGCATAATATGGAATAAGCAAATTAAATTTTTAAGAAAGGAATATGAACTAAAAAATTTATACAAAACAAAAGATTATACAAAACGAAAAATTTACAAAACAATACATTTATCAATACATTGATAGCCATGTAGAGAGGCTATAGATATAAATCAAATCATAATAGAAATATAAACAATAGAGACATAACATTATTCACAAACCAGCAGAGGAATATTCTTTTATGAATCTCTTGTATTTGGTAAGTTTGCAATTGAAAATATCAACCTTGGATAATACGCTATTGTAATTATTGCATAGTCTGTTCAGGCAAGAATTGTCTTGTGTAGTGTGTGTGGATGTGCTTATTGTAACGTTTTCTGTCTCTAAAATAAGTTAGTAGAAAATATTTAAAATCCTTGTAGATAAAAATTAAGACTTTGAAGAAAATTATTTATTTGACGCTCGTTGTGTCCAATTCCTTGAACATTTTCTGTATTGATTTATATTTATTACTCTTCGAAATTTGTCTCATCATCTATTCTGATTAATACCGTTTCAGAAGAATTTCGACTTCTAGAACGGATTAAATGTATAATTATCTTTTATTTTAATTATATTAATTATATTTTCTTATATATTAATTAATCTTAGTTAATTGCTCTTTTGCAACAATTTACGGTGTTTGTTCACACTTAAGTAAAAAGTTACTGGGTACAAATTCTTGACATTTGTGTGTTCTTTATTGTTGTAATTGGTATTACTGACAATGTTTCCATGATTGAGGGAATAATACTGTTTTTAATTACTAATTAAAAATGCTCAAACATAGATTTCCATTAATATTCTGATATAATAATATACTTGTACAATATTGATGGATCTCCATTAAAAGGCTGATATAATAATATACTTGTATAATATTGAAAGATCTCCATTAGGCTGATATAATAATATACTTGTATAATATTGAAGGATCTCAATTAATAGGCTGATATAATAATATACTTGTATAATATTGAAGGATCTCCATTAATTGGCTGATATAATAATATATTTGTATAATATTGAAGGATCTCCATTAATAGGCTGATATAATAATATACTTGTATACAATTGAAAGATCTCCATTAATAGGCTGATATAATAATATACTTGTATAATATTGAAGGATCTCCATTAATAGGATGATATAATAATATACTTGTTTAATATTGAAGGACCCATTAATAGGCTGATATAATAATATATTTGTATAATATTGAAGGATCTCCATTAATAGGCTGATATAATAATATACTTGTATAATATTGAAGGATTTCCATTAATATGCTGATATAATAATATACTTGTATAATATTGAAGGATCTCCATTAATAGGCTGATATAATAATATATTTGTATAATATTGAAGGATCTCCATTAATAGGCTGATATAATAATATACTTGTATAATTCTGAAGGTTTTCCATCAGGGGGGGATTTAACTTTAAGGTTTTAAATATTTTATGGAGATGCAGTTCGTTTTATTTCTGTAAATTGGAAGTAAATTGAAAGTCTGTGAAATTTGATTTCGCTGTAAACAATCGCCATTAAGACTGTTTACCTTCTAAATAATTCACTATTTTGAACGTAATGTCCAATTAGACCGTCTTTGTGAATTTTTGTTCTTCCACGATTACACGTGTCATTTAAAATGCAACGTGTTTCTTTTTACCACCGTCAGAACATGAAATGAATATTATATTGAAGCAATAAGTCTAACTTCTATTTTTTGTTGGCCGAAAAATCAACAACTTAACCAAAAGGTTTTGCAGTAAAAGGTTTAAAATTTTTTTTTATACTGTATCGTTTTTTTACCAGTGAGCCACTCGGGTACAGAGTGGAGGTTACATCGCGTTTAGGAACCTCTGACCACTGCCTGATTACCACGTCTGTCCCATCCTTCATAAACATGTAAAGAGAAAGGTATGTCACTACAGCGCAGCAAAATTGAATGGTTTGCGGTCGTTCTTCAGCACCTTTCTCTGGAGTGCGGTCTGCTTTAGCTCCGAGGATCCATGAATTTACTTATTTTGTATTCTCTATGTGATGTAGATTCACAAGTTCGCGCTTGAACTACGAGTTCTGAATAATGAGTATAGGTAAATTACTCAATTAATATATCGTATAGGTGTGCTAACAAGTTTTTAAAATCTTCAAACCAAAAACTTTATTCCTATTTCTATCAAAAAACAAAAAAATATGCTTAATATTATGAATACCAAGAGTAACTGCTTATATTAATGTAACACGGTGTTATTTGTAGATATAACACAGTTTGTACTTAGGTATATAGTTTTTCCGGCAAAGCCATTTGTTTGGTAATGTGAAGAAAGGTTTTTAGGCTGCGTTTGATAGCGATTTGCGGCTACCCGCAGGCTGTGTCATAACGGTCGTTAGGGCGTTAGATCCGTTACAATAACGGACTGGACGGAGATTAGTAGTCACCTAGTATGTGTAAATGTACAATAAACGTGCGAAGCTCTTTTATTTCACTGAACAATAATTCTATGAAAAGTTACTACCAGGATTAGAATGGACGACTTGATTTATTTTTATTTCCATGGATTTCTAGAAATAGATTTATTTTACAATAACTACAAAATATTGTAGTATAAAATAGTTAAAATTCCTAAAGCAAATATAACACGATTTATAAACATGTAATGGCAAGTTTAGTAAGGCATAAGTATTATTTCTGTAAGAATTAAATATTAACGAATCCGCCGTGCCTTCAAAAAACGATTTTTATTCAATAACGATAAGTTCTTTCTAACGTAAAAGTAAATACGTGTATCAATAAGATGATTGATCTTTACGTGTATCTTCCATTATGTATCTGAAGCAAATATAAATCATTCGTTTTTTTATGAAAAACCTTTTCCCTTCCCATAAAATATTATGTGGATAAGTAAAAATGGCATTTGTAAGTCTAATTGAATAGAATCACTATTGACACGTCTGACATATTTGACTGTGCAAATAAAACGAGGAGAATGAAACGGAAATATAGCCATTTCTTATATCCTAGACAACCTTCATTCCCCTTCCCCGTTGTACAATTGCCATTTCATTCCCTAGGTACCAAGCGCGGTCCCTCCATACATGCTTTGAATGCGGCGCATCCCTTGAATTGTTGAGTTTAAAAATGTTATTATTATTCATTAATTCGGAATGAAAAGTTTTGAAATATTAAAATGTAAAAAAAAATAAATAAAATGTTATAATTATTCATTAATTCGGAATGAAGAGTTGGGAAATATTAAAATGTAAAAAAAAAAAATTAAATGTTATAATTATTATTTAATTCGGAATGAAAAATTTGGAATGATTAAAAAATGTTATTATTATAGTGAAATGATTTTTTTTTTATTACTACATTAATTCGGAATGAAAAGTTTGAAATTATTTTTCAATTTCCGTCATCGATGGACACACGCACGGAGCGAGTCGAAATACAAATAGATACTAACTAACTAATTAACTAACCATCACGCCGTTTTACCGCAGGGGTAGGCAGAGAGGACGGACCGCCAAACAACTCGGTCTTGGCACACACTTGCCTCATTCACATTCATACATCGTCTCATACATACTCTTCTATTATTCTGAATCTTGACACGGCCCGACTCGAGTATCTGATTCACTTGATCGTGCCATGTCTTCCTCGGTAGTTAAATAGATACTATCATACTTATATTCACAATGCTCGTATACACAGTTGCCAGTAGTGGAGCGTGTATGTTTATTCCGCATCCACAAAGGATGAAAGTATTTGAATTTTCCTCAACCGCATGTAGTCCCATCTGCATTGGTCTTTGCATGTAAAATACGCATTCAACAATAGCATCCAATGTCCAAATAGCGACATTAATTAATGTAGGTAAAATGCACAGAATAGCATTCCCTAGTACGAATCGAGTGGATTGTTACTGACGATACACCTACTGACAGTTAGCTTGAAATATTAAAGTCGAAGTATTTAAACATTATGTTATTGTATATCTTTCGATGACCCATGCAATTTTTGATGCTGCGGAGCATAAAGGATTTACATATACTAATTACATATACTATTTTTGTCAATAATTGCATTTTGCGTACAGATTTGCATATTTGATTTTTTTACGTGGATTGTACAAGATTCCCAACTGGCTTGAGCCAGCCATTATGGCATTGCAAATTGGGGTGTTGCGAGGCTGAAGATATTTGGAAAGATAATGAATATTATGATAATGATAATGAAGTATCGGGCTTTTCCGACCTGGTCACCAAGCACGGCTAAGGCCATTTCAAGCAAAATTTCAACTCTGAACGGTGGTCTTGCACCAGGGCGATATTGAGAGTATCTTCGACTATGGAACGTATCTCAAATATTGCTTATATAATTTTTAATAATTTAATTTTTTAATGACATAATTCAATCAAATACAATTTATTTGCGAACACCAGGATTTGAAACCTCGACCTTGAGATTGCTAGTCCAGAACCTTACCCCTCCACCACTGAGGCCGTCGATAGTGGGTAGATAGGTATATACATATTGTCCAGTATCCTTCTATAAAAAGTTACCGACCGCGTAAGTATCTCATTCTGTTCTCGTCTTTATCAACTACCCGTGACAAGTGTCATCGCTTCACGTTTAAGTATAAAACTTCCACCGTATTACAATCCTAGGAAAAGGATCCAGAAAGAGTAGAGAATTTCTCAAGCTGACGTCTTCTCAAGACGTGACATGATATATAATCGAGTTTAGTAGCCTGTAAATTGTTTCACAAGAACTTATTACCTGAAAATAATAATGTAGAGAGCACTAGACGAGCCGTTGGCTAGGAAACATCGAAATAAAGAGATTTATTTGATGCACACTTGAACTCAAAACTTATTTTGAAGTGAAGAGAGTAATAATGTATTGACATGAGAAAAACGCTCAAGCTGAGCCACGAATTATGCGAAAGGAACGAAGCAACCGCTAGCTACGTTTTGCGCCATTTGCGGTTGCTTCATTTTTTCCCCATAAGTCTTATTAATATATTTTCTGACACTCATTATTTCGATTTTTTCAGTGTTTTTCCGGTTTAGATTTGTGAATATTTAAACAGGGTGCTCCGGCATGTGCCATTTTTTTCCACGTTTTGTTTATTTTATAGAAATAAAAACAAATTACAGGTCACAAATACCGTAACAATATTTGAATTCCGCGTACTACCATTAAAATCAGCGGAAAACGTTGATAATACAACAATGAAGGACTGAATTCAATGGATGGAGTTAAAACAAAACTAATAATGGCCTAATAAAAGTAGAGCATTGGCTAGATAATAACCTTCTCACACTTAACATCGACAAAACAAAATATATGACATTTTCCATTCGCAAATATAATATACCTAACAACTGCCCTAAACCAATAATTCACTCCTGTTCACTCAACTTACACACTTCAGAAACCATACCTAATATTAATTGCACGTGCTCTACCCTTAAATCAACAAAGGTAGTTAAATATTTGGGAATAATCATAGATAACCAGCTACGTTGGGAAGCCCATATCAGTAACACTGTAAAAAAACTCCGTAAACTCTGCCATATATTCTGCTCCCTTAGGTCCATCTTAGATCTACAGATTCTAAAAAAGCGTATATTTCGCCCTTTTCAAATCCATAGCAACATATGGTATAGTGGGATGGGGTGGCTGTGCTGAATCCATTATCAATCCAATTATTAAAGTTCAAAAAGTTATCTTGAAAATTATATTTAAATGAAAACCTACCCATCCCTCAAATGAGCTCATTGCTAAAATCAGGGTCTTAGATATTCGACAGTTATTTACTGAGATCAGCTTAGGTTATATACGGAAAAAAGATTTTTCATCAAACCTGGGTTGCTTGGTTACTAAAACAAATACCCCAGCGCCAATTCTCGTTCATCGTTCCGAAAATATATAATGCATTGAGTACCGACATAAAGTTGTATAATTCCAACTCCCTTTTTACTGCCCGAGTAAACTCATAAAACTCTTCAAAAAATAATATATTTAAAAAAAAATACTTACTCTATCACACCTTCTTTCCAATTTTTTACATGGCACGAATTTTAAACATGTACTCTTATAGTAGAATACCTACAATTTTTATTTCAACTTTCAGTTCTATCTCCATCAAAATATAATTTTGATTTATTTCTCACCTTACTGTTAATTTTTATATATTTGAACTTAGTTTTATTTATTCTTATATGTTTTTATCTTAGATTTTCTTATTATTACTTTTTATGTGTTTATTATTATATATTATTAATGAAGTATTTTATGTATGACTACCACACATGGGCATTAGCTAAATGTGATAGTCAAAAGAAAATGTACTGCATCATCGTGTAAATATTTATTAAAAAACAAACGCAAACTGTTAGGCGTCTCTATCTTTTAATGAGCATTAGAATGACTTTTAACTGCATTTTTAAATTTCTCACAATAAAAATAAAGTAGAAAAAAATTGACGCAGCGAAACTAAAATTAATAAAAATTTTACCCGTTAATATCAAAGTTTTTGTGTTTACCGCAATTTAAAATACGTTTACTCTCTACCTGACAATTAAAACTTCAGCATTTAAACTAAAAAATCTGCAGAATAGCCATATTTTCAACAAAGACTTTTATCACTTTATCTGGAAAAAAAATCAATTCAAAAAACATTGACGGGTAATAATTCCAGCTGGCAATCGAAGGGGATGTAATACGACACACTTAAGTTAAGTAAGGGCAACTTTGTTGTGCTGTTTCTTTTATTCCCGGCTCCCTTGGGGGGAGGGGGGTGTTTCAACCTTTCCCGGATCGGACCACTTACCGGCTGAGAACCAGCCAACTTAACAGCTTGCAGAATGTACACCGAGCTTAATACTGGTGAAAGATGTGAGCTTTGGTTTACAAAATAGAAGATTGACCATTAAGCTTTATTAATAAAAAAAATCAGCAGGGTAGCAAATTATAAAAACACTTTTATTTCACAATCGAATATCTAAACTGCTCAGTAATTAATTTTAGACTGGTACTGGTAGTTATATTCGGCTTCGATATGTAAAATTATAGAATAAAAAATGTGACCTTTTCACAAAAAAGGTGTGCTTTCATGCGCCGAAGCTCACCATCAGCGTGTTGTTAGTAAAAGGATATACAGACCATCTGTTTGCTTAATATTTTAGCCATAATTGATATAGTATACTGCACAAGGTATGATTGTATCAAATACAAATGGATTAAGAACTGTGAAGTAACCAGAATTAATGTTTTGTTTTGAATTCATCATCAATCAAAAATACTAATTCCAGTTTTGTGTGTGTTCAGTGTAACTCTGGTTCAATCAAATCACGAACTCGGATTTGATTTGAATTTAAGAAGTATCAATTTCAAAATTGGAACTGATTATGTGATGAATTCAGTCAAGGTACTTACATATGATATTATACTCTTTTCAAAACTGAAACAGATTTGTTAAGAATTCGTTTCGAACTTTCTCGTGATTTTTCCCGAGTCTGGGATAGTGTTCAATAAAAATAGAATAAGAAATACAGTGTGTGGCAAGCCTGCGCACGACGGAAGTGAAACTTTTAGTATTCTTCTCTCTCTCTTTTTTTCTGTCTATTGGCATATTTATAAGTAGCATGTGATAAAAAAAATTAAAAGTTTTAAAAATATGGGATTCGAACCCGGGTCCTGCATAACGAGTGTCGAACGCTCTGCCTCTAGACCGCGAGGAGAGGTATCTCGCGCAAATTAAAGTAAAGGTAAATCAACAAATTTATGTAATTTTGTACTACATTATTACAAATCGTTGATAAATAAAAATAATTAATCAAAATATCGAGCGACTCTACCGGCTCGATTTGTAAGCTATATTTCGAATAAAATATCATATAGGTACCGTAAAGTAAGGTAATAAAAATAATTAATTAATAAATAATTAATATCAATTAATTAACAATTAATAATTAATAATTAATTAACAATTAATTAATATCAATTTGTAAGCTATATTTCGACCAAAATATCATATGGGTACCGTAAAGTAAAGTAAAGGTAAATTAACAAATTTATGTAATTTTTTACTACATTATTACAAATCGTTGATAAAAAAAATTAAAAGTTATAAAAATATGGGATTCGAACCCGGGTCCTGCATAACGAGTGTCGAACGCTCTGCCTCTAGACCGCGGTTATTACGTATTCGACCAAAATATCATATAGTCAAAATATCTAAAAGTCGCAGCACGAGAGCATTTTATCACTTTTCCTCGTATTAAAAAAATCACAAAAAAAAAAAAATAGTTTAAGCGGGGATCGAACCTCGGTTCTTCACGACGAGAGTCGGGCGCTCTGCCTCTAGACCGCGAAGCTGAGTTTGGAGGGTGACCTAAACTAGGTATATAATATAAGTTAGGCTCCTATAGCGAAATGATCACGGTTTTTCGTGACGGTCATGAGTCGGTTTTACTCCGGTCCTCAAAATTGCAACGCGCGTAAAGAAGTTTCACTTCAAAAATGAAGTGACAAGGATTCAAGTTAAAGTTTGATTTCAAACATAACCACAACACATTGCTCATTAGACTTCAAAATTAAAATGAAAGCAAACATGTATTTTGATATCCAATATCCGCTTTATTACTCCAGACTAGCAAGGGCCCCCTAGCAACACAAGCGGCGAGGTAGGTTGTCAGAACGCCTGAAGAATGCGGCGGAGTGCGAACTATGGAGTTACCCGGTGAGCAAACTCCGCCACCGCTGGGAGAGGTTTCCAACACGTGATATGGATCATTTATTCTCCGCCCTTATTTATAGACACCATTTTTTACGCTGTAAATTAATAAAACTGAAATTCTAGCCACGTTTCATATGTGACCACGCGTGACTACGCTCTTAAAAAATGAAATACCTACAAGTTTTGGCACAAAAAAATAACTGGACACTTACAGTTTATCTCTTTATTTTATTAATAGGTTGGGCATGGGTATACCATTTGAATTACAATATACAAACCACAGTTAATAGTAAACAAATAAAGAAGGATAACATATTATTTTAAAGCAATAATTATTAGCTTGAAAAATCGTCCGAGAACAAATAAATGCCGCTGACGGGAATTGAACCCTTAGCCTTCTAATTCAGATGTCTAATCCTTCACGTCAGATGTTCTACCAATTGCGCTACGTTGGCTAATTTAAAACCCGTCAAATTGTTAAATATGTACTGGTATTTATCATTCAAAATTTCATATTTAGATTTTTACTTAAAAAATTAATTCTTATATAATTAAATTAATTAAATAATTATTACTTAAAAAATTATATGTTATCCTTTGTGCTAAGCATAAAAAAGCTTGTCTCTGTAATATTAGTTTATCATTAAAAATAATATATAAAAGGAGGATTATTTCTCAATTGGTGATTTTTTTTAAATCCAGATAACAACTTCATAAATGACAAATGGTAAGGAATTGGTCATATTCTTACGCATGTTTGATTTTTGAAGTTGTTTTCTGGATTTAAAAATAACTTCAAAAACATCGAATCTATTTGAGAATTTTCTTTTAAAATTTTGTCCTTTTGTCTAAGTCCACAAAAGGATAAACTTTTAAAAGAAAATTCTCAAATAGATTCGGTGTTTTTGAAGTAGAAGGCTACGGGTTCAATTCCGTAGCCTTCTACTTCAAAAGTTACGGAATTGAACCCATAAATGCCCTGAAATCCAGCTAATAACTGCTAACTATGCCCTAGAATATTACCAAATGGTAAGGAATTGTTCATATTCTTAAGCATGTTTGATTTTTATTGTATCGAAGGAAAGACTTGACGTGATTTCAGGGCATAGTTAGCAGTTATTAGCTGGATTTCTTCGGTAGGAAATAAAAACACCGAATCTATTTGAGAATTTTCTTTTAAAATTTTGTCCTTTTGTCTTAGTCCAAAAAAACACAATGTGTTTTAAACCAGTGTTATTTGTTAAAGCCCAAATGGTGGTTTAACGACAATGTATTTAAATGGACTGTAAATTGTAATCGATTTTTCAAGCTTATTCGATCACGTTAAAAAGGGGGAAAATATGATAGATACATTCTTACACATACTTTTTGCTGCTTTCCTGGGAATATCAAGTCACATTTATCACTTTTTAGGTTTGTAGATGAACACCCCATAAACAAAAAAATACTTTTAATTCTACAACATTCTTTGGGGATGTACAATTCAATATTCAGTGGCCTATTTTCGAGTGAGACGAACGATGCGCAATTTGTAAGTAGAATATTTCGAGTGCAACTAGAGTAACGATCATTTGAAGCCAACGACAATGTAACGTATGTTGAAAATTTGCTTTCTCACTGCCGGCAATTTATTTCGAAGTCTTCTTTCTTCTTTCTTGCCTTGTAAGAATTTGAAAATAACAGAGGAACAAGGGAGATGACATTATTTTAAACGGGACTTTGAGACATGAAATAATTCCCAAAGCTGTAACAATATTACAGGGAGTTTTTAATTTCTGAAAAAACACCTTCTAATTTATTTCGATGAAGTGATATTAATTTATAAATTACATTATGTCTTTTAAAGGTCTTTATTTAAAAAATATTTTAAACAAGAGCCAATTTATTTTTATATGTTGCATTGGTACTAAAGTACTATGGTATCTTCAATAATTCGTGTATTTTGTGAGGCTAAGGTGGTTAGGTGGAGAAGTACCTGTCTATTCATATCTGGGTCATTGAACACTGCTAAAGCCATTTTAAATAACTTTTCACTTCAGAATGATGGTAATATAATTAATTTTCGAAAATACCTTAAATACCGATTACTACTCAATCAATTATTTGTATGTGTTCATCCTGTTAAAAAAATATTCCTAAATATCTCACATATTCCCACTATGATAAAATCTTTTTCACTGCTAAAGCGTGCGACTAATTAATTTTAATGAATTTTCGGCCCTTTTAAAATAGACGAGATTAGGGTGATCACCCCTATTAAATACATTTAAGGAATGTATATTTTTCCCAATTAGATTTAGAGAAGCGATTTGTACAAGTAGTCATTCATCATCCGACAGCATAATAAGTTGTTCTGACTGCTTTCATACTGCTCCTACAGAGCTCCTGTTGCCCTTGCAAGCTTGACTCTACCTGGAGAACTTCGGAGATCAAGGTGTGTGCCGGCGTTTTATTAAATTTATAGTATATATACGGGGTCCATTTGTTCCATGCATTGTCCTATGACCAGGGTGATACTGAGAGTATCCGATAACTACTAAAAAAGTTCTGTCTTATTTAAAAATTAACTAAAATTATTTCTGAAGGATTTTTTCGTGGTTGCATTAACCAAATGTGCCCTAACTGAGATCGTTCTCTCC
This sequence comes from Hesperophylax magnus, assembly GCA_026573805.1. NCBI lineage: Eukaryota > Metazoa > Arthropoda > Insecta > Trichoptera > Limnephilidae > Hesperophylax > Hesperophylax magnus. Next base: position 1,015,906 of record JAIUSX010000052.1, read on the forward strand.
GGAAACGTAGTTTAATTAATGCAGATTACCAATTAAATTGTCACAAAACACTCCTGACAGGCGACAGGCGTGGATAAAATTTGTAAAAATACTTCAAAAGTAGCACAAGGTTATTAAATATAAGGATTGAATCTCGATACTAAAAAACGCCTAAAAATTTTTGCTGTGTGAAGAGAATCCAGTTCCCTGGGGTCTTATTAAATTATTTTTACAGTTTGTCCGCTCCCCCAGAATGTAAAATATACGTGAACAGTCCTCATTCCTCGAACATACTTCAGCATCCCCGGTTCACCGATTTTTGACTACTGAGCCGAGATGAATGGATTCTTTATTTGAAATACTTTCTGCATAAAGTGGTACATCTGGTATCTGGGTTAAAGAGGCCCCTGAATAATTCTCGAATATTTTGAATAATAAGTCTCGGTTCTTGGTGAATACCTGAATATTTTGAAGGATCGCTTCATACCTAAGTTTTCAATCTGTTTTAGCTTTGGACATTTAATGGTTCTAGAGAACTGTAGTTTCAACAGTTTATGAATACTTAAAAAGTATCATATCTTTCCTCCACTGCTCCAGTATCTCCTATTATCTGTGTTTATTTATTTTATCAATATAAAATAAGACGACGTCGCGATGACGTCTAAAAAGAAAAAGTTACAATTTCATAACGTCAGAACTCACCGCTCATGAATTTTTCTTTTTCAGATACACGCAATATATTTTCACCTTAGAAGAATTCCGCGAACGTTACCCAAGTCATTTTGTGAACGCCGAATCCCGAGTGATAATTCGATGTTACCGTTCTTATTTTAGAGATTTCTTCAACGTATTTTTAAGCCATGACCACAAGTGGTCGAACATACACAAGCGCCATAATTAAGCAAGTTTGTAATGTAATAATAAAGGAAATACTTAATCCTATTCCAGAGCTAAATTCTGTAATTCAGTTGGAAGCAATTGTTTTCAGAATGTTGTACGAATTATAAAATGTTCTCTTTTCCATTCATTAGCAATAAACTCCAACCGAAGCACGGCAGCACAATGCCACTCCCTTGTCCACCAAAATTACCGCGATGGCGGTACAGTGATATATAATTTGCGTCGAATTCTGTATAATATAATATCAAAGCACTTTCCCACTTGTTAAAATGTATAATATCCCTACTTAAGTATTCTCGTAGACATAATCTCTCCAGTTCGTTTATTCAAATTTGTTAATAAGGACGGGTTGTTTCGGAGAATTTGAACAATTCATCAAATTTCAACGTTCATTTTCGGGTTCTGTGAAAGACTTATTCAAGTTCTGTTTTTATATCATTGTAGGCTAGTTGCTTGATAAAACTGAAATAAAAACAGAACTTGAAAAAATCTTTCACAGAACTTGAAAATGAACGTTGAAATTTGATGAATTGTTCAGATTCTCCGAAACAACCCGTCCTAAGTGTTTATTAACTTAGTCAATGGATGGAAGTAATATATATAAATTTATGAAAATGTTCTTATTTATGTCACTACTCTCTGGGATCTCCTTACCGACGTTTTATAATTTCCTTCCCTTTTTGTGCACAAAACTTGGACAAGTGATATCTCCTAAAACTGTGTAGAATCTTCCTTTGGACTCTTAAGATAATTATCTTATTTTTTTTAAATACTGAAACAATGTACGGCATGTTCCATGAAAATAATGCGAAGAAACATTTTCCATCTTTTAATAATGAACAGAATTCAAACATCAGGGAAACCATGTTAGTTTACTTGTAAAACATTGAGTCTTATTGTGGTAGAAATGTCGCTTAATTAACTCCCAGAGTTCTAACTTGAGAGGAATGTAAAAATTGAATAAATTAACAAAATGTATGTAACCTTTTCATTTTTATATATTATTTAATCTCTTCAGGGCTTATATCGTCTCTGGGAATGCTAGGTCGTCGCGGACAGCTTTTAAAAACGAATTGAAGGGATGAATAAGCGTGTTACTTTTGTAGTAGGAGGGAGGAAACACAGAAAATATGTGGATATTCCAAAGTCAAGATTTGGGCATTAGATCAATGTCGTTAAAATGAAAAAATGAAAAACAAAGTCATTAAATGTACTTAATATTTTGTTACCAATGATATGCCAACGGTAAATGTGTAAGGGCGCTAGACAAGCGTTTGCCGTGTCTCCTATCTTTGCTCCAGTTCAGATCGAATCCATAACGAGAGTAATTTAATTTGAAAACGCCTTACTAATGTTTGTGGGGACGAATGATTCTGAAAATTGCATGGAAGTTTTTACTACATAAATCGATGTAACTGAATGTATGAAAATATCTACGAAGTTCATAAAACCGGGTTAAAAACCCAATAAAGTGTCAATTTTCCAACGTTTTTCTTCAGGTTTAATTCCACGAGAACCTACGTATGGAGGTTTTGGGGGAAGAATCCGGAAAACTTGGTAGAGGGGTGCAACCGGATGCTGGGAGGAGATGTAAGGGAATGACGGCCAATTTCCGTACACGGATGAATATTTCCCAACGTTATATTGGTTCTAACGGTGAATACCTACCAGTTAAGTTCAAGCTTTGGCATGGCAATTACTATGAATTTATCATAAACTAAAGTGAGAACTATAATATTTTACTACCATCCAATCCCACCGTCAACATTTTTATTTGAAATAATGTAATATGATTGGAGAATTTGCTATTTTCCTCCAAAATATTTTTATCGGTCTTTCATATCACCACTCGTCATTTTTTGTCTTTGATACTCAAGAATTGCCGTATGGGCGTGTTTCGTGACCAAAAAGTCTGACTCTCTGATCAACTACTCGTATCTTTTGACACATTTCACTAAATAGTCATACTGCCCCATGACCTTTTATACTTCCATGTACCTCAAATTTCAATCTTCTCCCAATATATCGGTGTATAGTCGTTCTATGGAGAACATGAAGAAATAAATAAATTAATACAATTATATACATTACGTATTTTTCATATACAAATAGGATGGCGATATACGATGACAGGCAAGTGTAAGAGATACAGAGCGCGTGCTGAATGGGCTAGAAACAAAAGGTAACTTCTAAGCAGAAGCGGCATTGCATTTCATTCAAATCTATACGGAAAGCATTTCTATTGTTCTTCTTTGTTATATGTTGATAATAAATTATTTGTACAAACCTGTTCTTAAATAATGTTTTCTCGAAATGTTTTCCGTTGAAAAGACGAAAGAAACTTATTTACAATAGCTAATATGAAATTATAAGATCTGTAATAATATTTCTGCTTACAGACGACATCTCTTGATGAGATTACAACAAAGGCAATTTAAATTAAAGACAACAAAGGTTGCTTTAAGACAATGTTATTAAAAAAAATGGATGCCCATTCCGTGGAAAAAATGCCGAGAATAAATCTTTTCAGTCGAAATTTTAAAAAACTATGTGCTCAATACCGAGTTCACTTTTTTCTCTTGTGTGTGGGTTTTTTTTGTTTTATTCCAGTACCTATTTAAATTTCATTGTTGTTTTCTAGTTTTCAAGTATGGAGAGAATATCGCAAGTTCTTCAGTACAAGCACCCACCTATCAACCATTTACTACCAACAATTGTAAATGTGATTTTTTTTGTTTTCCTGCATCATGTATAACCAACCTTGCTAAAAAAGTATTAAGGACCTCGGTTTGGATCCAATAATATTAATAACGTCGTTAATAATTAGATTTTTTTAAAGGAAACTTGTGTTTACAAGAAAAGGTGTTTATGCAAAGCACAAAGGATAAAAATTGTGTTTTCGGCTAATAATTATTGCTTATAATCAGAGAATTAAGTTTTCACCACGTGGGTGAGCACTGCTCTAATAGTAATTAAATAATATTCAACCAATCAGTGTTTTTCAGACACTTTCATGAAAATCATTGGCTGTTTTTTTTAATGATGATTTTTACTGTGAATATTTGGGGCACTTGGTTCTAGAATACTTAAGCGCCATTTGATCAGGTCTTAGCAAAATGGATGGAAAGTTCTTAAAAATTTCTTGAGTGATAAGAAATAACTTTGTTTAAACCACTATAAGATAATAAAAAGTTTTTTATAATCTTCTTTTTATGTAACAAATACATACAATCATATCCTCACTGGTATCTCCCGTGCTGAGGATTTCATTTAAATATTGTTAAGCTTTAGTGGCTTGAATAATGTAAAGTAATTATAAATATATTAACAGTCCGACAATTTTAAGTCCGTATTTGGTGACGGTATATTATCTATTTCTAATATCTCTATATTTTTTATCCAGCTTTATATTTGAGATGTAAATGTTAAAATATTGTTGTGAGTTTTAAATGAGAGTTGGATTTTGTTGTGAGTGAGTTATTTGTTGGATATGTTTTTAACCCTGATATCTAATGTTTCTAATATATGTGTTGGTTGTTATTTCTTGTGTATTTATGCATGTGAAAAATATTGTTTTAGAGTGGAGTTGTTTAAGTGACATGACGTTAAGTTTATTGAAGATTTTGTATATGCCAGTTCTTACAGAAACTTCCAGGATAATTTTCATTATGGCTTTTTGGGTTTTAATGAGTGATTTTAGGATATTGTCATTTGCACTGCCGCATCCGATAATACCGTATTCTTAGAGCGATTGGTGAAGAGTCATGTAGATATATATTAAGTATATTTTTATTGAGGACATTGAGAAATAACTTAACTTTTTTATATATTTATTATGCTCAGTCCATTTTAAATTTTGATCGATTTTTACACCTAGTTACATGGTCAACGTTTTACAAATGGTAGCAGAAGTCGGGGACGCCCGAGGAAGACATGGCACGACCAAGTGAATCAGATACTTGAGTCGGGCCATGTCAAGAGTCAGAACAATAGAAGAGTATGTATGAGACGATGTATGAATGTGAATGAGGCAGGGAGTGTGTGCCAAGACCGAGTTGTTTGGCGGTCCGTCCTCTCTGCCTACCCCCGTGGGGAAACGGCGTTATGGTTAGTTAGTTAGTTAGACATTATTAAAATGTCCAATTAAGTGATAAGAGCATTTTTTAGTTCAGTTTTCCGTCCGCTTTTTTAATATTTTTTTAGTTATTATTTTTAGAGTGGAGAAAATTATAAATATATTCAGTTACCAAGGCTATGGCGTTGGATGTTCCTTGATTTTTTTGAACCCAAATTGTTTCTGTGATATAGTTTGTATGACTATAAGTAAATGATGATTTGATTTTTGATCGTTCTTTCTAAGATTTTAGATACTTAACTTATTGATTTGAGCTTTCGTTTTAGAGTAAATTTTTGACGTTGGATTTTTTTCGGTCGAATTTGAAAATAAAAATGTCGCTGGGGGATTGATATCAGCTGTTGATTTATTTTTTAATGCGGGGTAGCGTAGACCAGGCTCCAAAAGTTTTTTAAACCTTTTGGTTTGGGAAACGGGAAAAAGTAAGTTCCTTGTTCCATGAGGATTCACAAGTTGCCCTTTGGTACTACGAGCTTCCGGCACTGTGTTCAAAAATATGTATTTTAAAATTATCAAAAAAAAAACTTATTTCCATTAACAATGATGATCTTAATATTTGTTTATAGAAATTAATTTCTCTTTTATGTGGTTTTCCTATTCTATCCTGTCCTGTCAACAGGACACTTGTCAACAACTTAATTGTAGGTAGGTGGCAGACTCGCAGACTTCGAAATCTTTATCCACAATACTTCCTCCATAAATCTTTCCACATTTTAAATGTTAAATGGCGCCGAGATCTGAAAGCTTAAAATATTATATTGTCAACGATCAACTGTACAACCCTTGAATACAAATTAATATCATCAACTTTGTTCTGGCGCACGTGATTCGTTATTCTGGTAAACCTTATCTACATTGATAACGATAAATATAAATCTTTTAATTTCAAGGATCCCTTTCTGTTTTAAACAAACAAATTGGTCTTTATCGCGTTGTTCGTATTCTAATAATTAGCGCTGGGATATTAAAATTTAAATTTTGTAAATGTAAATTTAAATAATTTTATATTAAATATCATTTTATACTTTATCGCTTGTATGAATTCCACACCATATATATATCTATAGATCCAATTTAAAAAAAATACACAAATTCCTAGAAAATCCTAGTTCCTGAGTTCATTGAACCAGAGCAACACAAGACACACTCACATAACTGAAATTAGTATTTTTGACTTGCGCGGAGCCGTGAAAAAACCTGGGATAGTCTAATATTCTTGACGTTGAGTTCCAATTTAGAAAATGACACTTAAATCAAAGCGAAATTTGAGTTCATTGAAGCAAAGTTACGCAGGACGCAGACACGACCGAAATTAGTATTTTTGATTTTGAGATTGATAAGGTTTGACATCAACAGACGATATTTCTGTTGAGTTATTTTCATCTGAGAGCACATGTTATATTACACGTGTTGTTCAGTGAATATTGTCACCGTTCGTGTCATATAAAATTGACCATGACAGAATAATTCAGCTCTCAAGTCACTTATTGTCACACAGAATGGAATATTTTTTGTGAAATTTAATATTGTCGCTTGTTTTTTGCTGTCGGAATTCGTACAAAATTATCAATTTTTTTATGTTCATGCCATTACCTAAGCCGGCAACGCTCATGTATAACAGTATTTTTGCGCTAAATCGAGAATCTAACTCGAAACCTCCCGACGCAATGCCGAGGGTATAGTTCACTAAAGGTCCGTAATATATTTAAGTTTAAACATTGATAACTTAACCGGTTTTTGGTTTTCAATATTTATTTCATGGAATTGCCTCGGCTATCACAGTATTCACAAGTTTTTAGAAGGACAAAACAACTTCAATAGGACGATTTACTTTGCAAATATCTAGAATAAAATTGTTTTAGAAAAAAAACTAAATAATCATTGAAGAAAAAGATAATACTAATTAATTTAATATAAACATTAAACAGGACAAGACAACTGGGAAACGAATCCAGGATCCTGGATCTTACCGGAATAACGCTTCAATACACTCAGCCACTGCGATCTAATCATTTTTGTCGATCTCATATATCAAATTCTGAATTAATAATATTATCTTAAACTAATTTTCCCATACTTTTGCTAATATCTTTTTGAATGATTAAAAATTTGTGTGTCATTTATTTGTAACCTGAATAGTATTTCGGATAAACATATACGATTTTTATTTAAATGGGACACTTATTGACTTTTTCCACAAGCCTAGAATGAATACTCAATTTTTGTCAATAAAATTTTGAAAGGTAAATGGATATGTTTTTATATATGTTTCTGTGTGCTATGTATATTAACGGATAGAACCATCACAAAGATAATCCGTTAAAATTAAATAATATTTGCTTAACAACTACACTGTTGTATCTGTATCTTACACTTGGTTCCTCTTAGATTGGAAGTTTTCTTTTCAGGAACAAATAAATTATTAATATATCTCTTAAGCTACTTGGATTCATCACTAGAATTAGGAATCTCTGATTTCAAAACATAAACATCTGTTAAATTTTATGTCGTATCAACATAAACAGCTGTCGTAAATCCACATGAAAACTATTGTATGTTTAGAACACAATAACACACAAATTAAAGAAGTTTTCTAGAACATAATTCAAATTTTTTATGTATAAATAAACCTAGCCTACCGCAGGACTGAAAATCTTTCCCTGTTTAAAAGCGTTTTGAAAAATACACTGTTAAATGTCATTGTAATTACTGTGTTTAAATGGGCGCTGAATGGGTAGATATAAAAGTTTCAGTATCAAATTCGGTAAGAGTAAAGTTTCTCATTTCATATACAGCTTACATTACTCCGAAAATATACGTTTCTAAAATAGAACTTACCATAATTCCAGATATAAAACAATGGATATTAAAAAAATGTACATACATTTATAAATTCAAGACCCTTGAAGTTCTTGTGCTGGTAAATTGTACTTAAATTAACATTTCAAAATAAAAAGTGAAATTGAACTTAAATGCATCACTTTTAGATTTTAGACCTTTTTACGACCTTCACATTAAACTTATCAGATACATGACAAACACCGGAGATGTTTGCTTGGTAATAACCATTTTTTGATGATTCATTGTTTACGACATCAAGTGTCCCACTTAGAACGCAATTTCAGAAAGTATACACGATGCGATGATATCGAAAAATTTCAAATTTATCATCCCCGAGCCTCTTTCTCACCTTTCACCCCCACTGAAGTGATAAATGGACGTCGACACCTCATTAAATCATTTTGAAAGCTGCAAAACAAAAGCTCACCAGTGTCCCGAGGCGGTGTAGTGTACCTCGTTAAATTTTAAGTGTTAGAAATATATTTTAATTTTGACATATTGTTTATTTTTATCGACTATGAAACATTAATCTTTTATCATTGAAGTAGAAGATTATACTTAAAAAACTAAACGAAACATGAAACAAAACGTACACATAAAAAAATGTAATTTGTCTTTACCTTCTTGCATCGACAGATAAAAATCGTTTAGACTGTTTTTACCAAATTTTCAAGGTATTGTATTGAGTTGACTAGCTTACACATTCTGGATAATGTTGAATAGTATTTAAAATTGGTTAGAAAGGTTAAAAGTTAGTTCAATTTCATCATATGAGTAATTGTCTCTTTCAAATCCTTACCTCCCAGCACTCCCTATTAAGAACCGATTTTGAACAAATTGATTGTGACGAATATGATTTAGATGTTACCATTAATCTTGCAACAATTTTTCATTCTATATGCTTCCTAATTTTTCAAAAGTTTTTGAAGTTTACAAAATAAATTGGAAACAATACTCGCAGACGATGGAAAAGTTAAGAAAGAAGAATTGAAAAACCCGTAGAATGATGAATGAAATCTTGACTTGAAACGTCACTATCTCAATGACATTTCTTAAAAAAAAATATCTGTTCAAATATTGATTTTGTCGTATGAATGAAATGGAATCGTGTAAGTAGAAATTAAATTCCAGACATCCGAAAATCGGAAACTCGTTTCCGATGACAATGCATTTTTTCAACTTTTGGTGACATGCACGCACAAAAACGCGCACGTATAAGCGCATAATCAGGTATTTCTATGAAATTGGAAGACATGATAAAAAATGCTCGTAGTTATAATGTACGAAATGAATCTCGGTATCGTCCAATAGGATTGTTCATTAAAATTAGAATTGTTCATCTCTAAATAGTGTAAAATAAAGTCGCTTTCCACGTCTGTCTGTTTGTGCGCTTAGTTCTTCTAAACTACGCAAATGATTTCGATACGATAGATCATTGAGAGTATTTCTTCCGGAAGGTTTATATATATTATACATTCATGTTATATTTATAGAAAGTAGAGATAAGTCGATGTTTTGTAATCAAGTGGTAAACAAATATTTTCGGGCGCTTTCTTTGCTAACGCTGGCTAAACCTTATGAGATACATCAACATAATGTTCTAAAGAAAAAATTTGGGAGATGTATGTCTATCTCCTAAGGATAACCCCCAGCAACGCCGGGTACACGTCAGCTAGTTGATATTAAAACAGTAAAATTCAAAATCATTTAAAGTAACTTCATGCAATCCGTCATTAACCCACTAACTTATTTATTTATCAATCTGAAACAGAAAACTAATCGGATGAAACGTCACATGAGTTTTCTTTTACAACTTCCTCATCTGATAGTATTATCATTACTACCAATAGATAAATATCACCCACCACTCGATATCAACTTCACTAATCCTTTCAAAAATGTTACCTTAAAATCAACGGTTACATACCACTACAAATTTAACAAAGGTGACTATACTAGCATGAACAGATATCTCGCCCAAACTGACTGGACATTTCTTGAATCGAACATCAATATTAACGATGCTACATTTAAATTCAACGAATGTATAACTCATGCCATAGACTTATTTGTACCTAAGGGAACTTATTCCCATCCTAAGTTTCCCATTTGGTTCAGCATGAAACTAAAGAAGTTGATAATCGAGAAAAAGAAAATACACAAATTATTCAAATGTACGAACAACTTAGCATATTATCAAAAATTTTCTCAGCTAAGAGAACAATCCAAAATCGAATCTGTTAGGTGCTACAAATCCTACATCGAACTCACCGAGACACAATTAGAGCTTAACCCTAAACAATTCTGGAAATTTGTTAAACAAAAACGTACTGATGATAATGATCTCCCTCCAAGTATGTTCTTTAATGAAAAACATGCTACCAACGGTCTCGACATTGCTAACCTTTTCGCTGAACACTTCTCCTCCGTCTACTCTGATACCTCGTGCACTATCCCTCCACTCAACTATACTAATACTATTGATTTAAATAATTGCAAAATCACACTCATAGATGTCTTTAACTCCTTAAAAAATCTCCCCAGCAAAACAAACACTGGTCCTGATGATATTCCAGAAATATTACTGAAGGAATGTAAATTCACTATATCTAAGCCGATTTGTTTGTTATATAACTTGTCAATATCATCTGCCACTTTTCCGGACTCCTGGAAAGTTTCTTATATCAGACCTATTTTCAAATCCGGCAATAAGTCGAACGTAGAAAACTATAGACCCATATCGATATTATCCCATATTCCTAAAATATTTGAGTCAATAATCACGAAGAAAATCACACCTATCTTTAAAAACGTACTGATCGAGGAACAGCATGGATTTAGATCTGCTAAATCTACTACTACTAATTTACTATCCTTTACCAATTCCATCGTCAATGGCCTAGAAGATAACCCACAAATAGATGTTCTATATACCGACTTTTCTAAAGCTTTTGACAAAGTAAACCACTCAATCCTTATGGCCAAACTATATGCTATCGGTATTAGAAACCCCTTGCTATCCTTCTTTAATTCTTACTTAAGCAATAGAAAACAACGAGTTAAATTAAACAACCTTGTGTCTAGTATTATTGAAGTAACGTCCGGCGTACCTCAAGGAGCACATCTAGCGCCGCTTCTTTTTAACTTATTTATAAACGACATTATAAGTATTTTCTCTCATACAAGCTTTTGGCTTTTTGCGGACGACAATAAGATTCTAAAAATAATAAAAAATCACGATGACTGCCTTCTTTTCCAATCGGATATCGACTCTTTCTATGATTGGTGTAAAATTAATTGTTTAAAACTAAATGTCGATAAATGCAAAATTATGTCCTTCTATAGATCAAAAAAACCGATTGTCTTCGAATACAAACTTAATAATATTTCCTTAGCAACTGTTACATCTATTAAAGACCTTGGTGTCTCTCTTGATAGCAAGCTTTCTTTTCGGGATCACATAAATGCAATCGTTAATAAATCCCTCAAACTACTTGGTTTCATCACTAGAATCACTTCGGACTTCAAAAACGTAAATACCCTTAGAACTCTTTACTGCTCTTTGGTTCGCCCCCATCTTGAATATGCTTGTGTAATCTGGTCTCCTTTTTATGCTGTCCACATTCGACGCATTGAATCTGTTCAACATCGGTTCTTAAGAGGGATTGCTAGGAGGCTAGGATTAGTAAAAGGCAAATACTCATATGATGAAATTGAACTAACTCTAAACCTCTCTCCTTTGGAAGTCCGTCGGGAAAGAAATGACCTCATTTGCTTCTTCAAAATTATAAATGGTATTATTGATTCACCTACTCTACTGCAACTCATTCCCTTCAATATCCCCTCGCACAGACTCAGAAATAATGAACTGCTCTTCCTCAACCATCATTCGACAAATTTTGGATATTATTCACCATTGTCCAGAATGTGTAGACTGGTCAACTCAAGTCAAAACCTTAACTTCTTTGGAATAAGTCTGAATGATTTTTGCCGGTCGCTAAACAAGTGACGGAATATTATAAGTGTCCCGTGGTCCTGACCCACGGCGTAGTCTTGACTTGATTCGACTTGTCACTTTATTTTCTTATATTATATCTGCCTTATGTCTTTGCTTTCATGTACCTTTGTCTAATCCTGTATTTTTTCATTTTATTGTTTTCGTGTTATTATTTTGTAATTTGGACGATGTCCGTTAATAAATAAATAAATAAATAAATAAATAAATAAATTAATACGCTTGCGTCTGGACGATGTAGGCCCTGTGATTGGTCAAATTCAAATTGTATTTAAATAATACATTAAAAATTTAGACACGATTTCATACTGAAATAGAATCGCCACATGTAATACGATATTTCTTCAAAAATATCGTTTCTGCTCATACAATTTTTGGATAATATCGAAGAAAATATGTCTTAGAAAGTTCATAATCCATTGGATTAATTACATTACAGTGAAAATTATCCACAATTACGTGATTACGTTTGACGTTTGACTAAAAAAGCACGCGTTAATTCAATATGGCCGATACCCGATACGCACCGCGGCAATAGGTGGCCGACAGAGCGCACCTCTGGCGGTGTAAGAACGAATCAAATGACTGGCGCGAATATTTAAATATGCAAAATTACTTGAACATCAAGCGTTTAATAATAAGATTTCTTCTGGAAGTTTATTTCAACTTTGCAATGGCATTTTTCATTATTATTTATATATTTTTTTTGCTTATTAATTATATCTGATTTTATATTGACATGTTTTCTAATTTCTAAAATTTCTAAATTATTTATTTGCGATGCTTTAATCCTGAGTGAAGTATTTTAAGACCTGAATTTTTATCGAAAGTGTGATTCAAAAGATGATTTGCAAACTCAGATTCACTATTTCCATTTAGAACCCTGAGATGTTTTTTAGTTCTGACTTCAAAGTTTCTATTGGTTCTACCTTTGTAAAATAAATTGCAATCCAGCCCAATTGATTTTATAAACTCCTGATTTTTTTGTTTGATTTTCGCCATCTTTATTATTAAGAATATATTTATTCATTCTGTTATTAGTGTAAAACGCCGGTTGAATAGTACCAGGAATGTTTATATATATATATAATTTTAGAAGTGTCGTTATCCACAAACAGAATTCTACGCCATTGTTTATTTATATCTTAAGAAATAGGGTAAAAATACCGTTTGAAGATAATATGTATAATTTTTTTATTTAGTATTTCAACTATCAATTTATTAGAATAACCGTTATTAAATGTTATTTGTCTTATGAATATATTGTTTTATGGTTATATGCAATTTTTTTTTCAGGTCTTAAAATACTTCACACAGGATATAAAGCATCACAAATAAATAATTTCGAAATTTTAGAAATAAGAGAACATGTTTATAAAAGTAGATGTAATTAACAAGAATTTTTTTTCTAAACTCTCTTTTAAATATTTTCCCACTTAACTGGTCTTTCATATTGTAATTCCTAATTCTTATAAACCCAGCCTACTCTTACCCCTCCCCCCTCCATCCACTTCTTTTTTCCAATTGTAATCTATATTTAATTTTTGACTTCGGTGTATACTTCGTTCATGAAACATGTATTGGTTGTATATAATAAAGTGAAGTTAAAAAAGTTATTTGTTTTTTTAATAAAATAAAGTTTAATCGGATAACATTATTTTATCTATTTCCATTGTATATCAATGCATACGTACATAACAAAATGTAAACATTATATTTTTTTATTAATTGGACAATTTGCATAGCGCCGCTTTTGTGAGATATCACCTCAGGGGCGCTATATTGTAATAATCTACCTTTATATATAGATTTTTACTCTCCTGATGAAGGTGTATATATAATCTAACTTTAAACTTTATTAGATACAGTAACAGTTTAAGGTAAAGAATTACCACTAGTTGGAGTAAAATTCACACCTTTTAATTAAACCGACTGCTAATCACATCGCACAATTACCCTCCTTTTATCCATAAACAAGGGTACAATTAATCAATATGTAATAATCTATTATTTCAGTCAACTTTGTTATAAATATCTTTAATTGTTGTGACAAACTATACGATATTGATTCAACTTATAGACATTGACGGTTGTAACACATATTTAAGCACTGCAAGTCTCCTATGAGCAAATTATATTAGGTACCATAACAGTTAATATCAGTTGTAGACATGTAGTCAATAATAGTGTTTCATTTGAAATAATCCATCACAAATACGTAAAATTTCATTTATTCAAACAACTGTCATTCTTATTATGCCTAAATCGAGCATGTTATTATTCATTAATTCCTTCCTGTTCCGTATTTTAACAATATATACTCACCCTCTCTCTGTGAATGACCTAATATCTATCTATTAAATGTAACTGTTGTTAGTATCACTTAAACTGGGCGCAGCCCAACCAAGTGCCGCCCGCAGGGCCTAGCAGCAAAAACTCGCGGAGCGGGTTTTTAACTGCTAGTCTAATTTATTATCGTTACGGGAATACAAAAGGCGGGGACAAAAACCTAATTTAGAATAAAAAGGGGGTGATAGAAGATATTATAATCTTGCTGAGATGAATTTCTTCAGCATTTTCATGGAAATGATTAATCCGTGTATATTTCTTTAATTATATCGTAATCGTTATTTTAAACCATTGTAATAAGAGCTATTTAATCTTGTCTGTTGGTTTAGTGTAGATTTTCTCTCGCTCTAACTATATCGGCTAGGTTTCATTTCCAAACCGCCAATAACTCAACAGGAAAATCATTTCAAAGGAACCCTTGCTTGTGTGGTGGTTGTATACTGGATGGATAAAAAAAATTGAATAGTTTTCTTTTTGAAGAAATCTGAAATTAAACCCCTAAAGTCTCTGACATTTTGCAATAAGAAAACTATCAGATTACAGATTCCACAGAAAATATTTTCTCGATTCCAAACAAATTCGCTGTTTTTGAACTATTTCAAAATAAAATACTGTTCTTGAGAGCAGATGAAAGACTCTAAGAGAAAATAAAATATTAAAAATTTAACGCTAATAAAGATAAAGTTTTTATAGTCACTTTCCGATGGTTTTTATCGTGTGAACTATAATTACTATTTTACACTAGAGTGCAAAACATATTTAATTAGACAAAAGTATTATGAAAGTTATAGTAATTTCAGTTTATGTCGTTTCATATTAAAGAAATATATTTAAATTTGCAAACCTTGACAAATATTTTTGAAATGCTAAAAGTTGTTTCAAACAATTATTTATTTTTTTCTGGAGCGTTTATGCTAAATTTTTAATGCAAAATGAAAGCGCAGTATTTTTTTCACTATTTAAATCATAAGTCACACCGTAATACAAAATGAGATGGTATTACTTTTATGAGACCTTGTCATTTTGGGAGATATATCTCCCAAAAAACTCTACATGACCAATGGGTTATACGAAGCAGATGTTTATGTTTTTATAAAACATTATGTTATGTTTACGATAAATCAACAGTTTACAATATGGTTGAAATACAAGTACAATTAACTTAACTGAGAAATCAATTTAAAATTTCCTCAAAATGATAAATCTTTATTTATTTAAGAACTTATCTGTTTAGGAATTACATTTACATAATTAAAATATAATTATTAATTTTTTTTTATTTGTTTCAGGTAAGCATCATGTTCTACTGCCGTTACCACTGAGATAATTTCTTCAATAGTAAGTGAAATTTGTTCTTAACTAAAGAAAACTCATGTGACGTTTCATCCGATTAGTTTTCTGTTTCAGATTGATAAATAAATAAATTAGTGGGTTAATGACGGATTGCATGAAATTACTTTAAATGATTTTGAATTTTACTGTTTTAATATCAACTAGCTGACGTGTACCCAGCGTTGCTGGGGATTATCCTTAGGAGATAGACATATATATCCCGGGACTTATCTTTAGACCTTTTTAAGATATACAATTGTGTAGAACATTATTTTGATGTATCTCGTAAGGTTTAGCCAGCGTTAGCAAAGAAAGCTCCCGAAAATATTTGTTTACCACTTGATTACAAAACATCGACTTTTCTCTACTTTCTATAAATATAATATGAATGTATAATATATATAAACCTTCCGGAAGAAATACTCTCTATGATCTATCGTATCGAAATCATTTGCGTAGTTTAGAAGAACTAAGCGCACAAACAGACAGACGTGGAAAGCGACTTCATTTTATAATATTTAGAGATGAACAATTCTAATTTTAATGAACAATCCTATTGGACGATACCGAGATTCATTTCGTACATTATAACTGCGAGAATTTTTTATCATGTCATCCAATTTCATAGAAATACCTGATTATGCGCTTATGCGTGCGCGTTTTTGAGCGTGCATATCACCAAAAGTTGAAAAAATGCATTTTCATCGGAAACGAGTTGCCGATTTTCGGATGTCTGGAATTTAATTTCTACTTACAAGATTCCATTTCATTCATACGACAAAATCAATATTCGAAAAAATTTATTTTTTTAAGAATTGTCATTGAGATAGTGGCGTTTCAAGTCAACATTTCATTCATCATTCTACGGGTTTTTCAATTCTTCTTTCTTAACTTTTCCATCGTCTGCGAGTATTATTTCCAATTTATTTTGTAAACTTCAAAAACTTTTGAAAAATTAGGAAGCATATAGAATGAAAAATTGTTGCAAGATTAATGGTAACATCTAAAGAAAAAAGCTGGTTAGCTTAAGTTCTTCAGGCAACAAAATAAAACAAAAACTTGTGCAGGAGAGTACAGGGTTCTCCAATAAGTTCCCCAATATTTTATTATTCAATCGTAAAAGATCAATGGTTTCGTTGTTTGTGTGGCACGTAGCGCCGTCTTGTTAAAATTAAACGTTGTTCAGATCATTACCATCCAATTTTGGCCATAAAAAATCATTAATCATCTCTCGATAGCGCAATCCATTCACCGTAACTGTTGCTCTAGCCTCATTTTCGAAAAAGTAAGGTCCAATGACTCCGCCGGACCATAAACGCCACCAAACAGTCACACGTTGAAGATAGAGAGGCTTTTCAACAATAACTCTTGGGTTTTCCGAGCCCCAGGTAATTTTGCTTGTTGACGAAGTCAACGAGGTGGAAATGGGCCACATCACTCAAGATGATTTGCATTTGATTCACTCAAGTGAATTTTAATAATTTTAATGCGTTGTTGAAGCGTGTATCGTTCCATTTTTATTAATGGCGTAGTTTCTACTTGTCAAATGTCAAAAAATGACAGATTTAAAAGTAACATCTACCGAAATAGCGGGCTATTCAAAATAACACCTCTTATTGGTAAACCCTGTATAATAAAGATGGGATAGGGAATGGGCGAGAATCGAAGAGGTTTGTAGACTTGTGGAGGATGGAAGGGGAGGTGGATGTTGGATGGGGGTGTAATTATCTTTGAAAGGATGTAAGAAGGTAGCCCTGGTGGCAATTAACACCCAAACAAAGTTGATCAAAATCACCTTTATTTTTATTTGAAAGTTGAGAGGCGAAACTAAGAGCCAACAAAAACGTAATTTATTTTGCCAATATTCATCGAAGTGATCGAGCGATAATGGGCGGGTTTTGTTTCCTTTGTTCGGAAATTCATTTCCTTTTTTTATACATTCTCCACAAAAACCATTTGAATTATTAACACTTCAATAAAAATTGTTAAATCATTTTATGCACATATTTATGGTTTTGTATTTGAATTGTAGAAATTAAATGGATATTGAGTTCTGTTAGGTTAGCAAACTTGTGGGTTAATCCAAAACTTTTAATTACAAAAAATAAGTTTGATTTCAAATTCCATAATGAGACCAAAATAATTTATGTAAAGGGTTCTGGCATGTTACCATTGTTCATTAACCTTTAATAAGCATGTTTTTATTACATTTTCAATAATCGCAAATTAACGATATGGCGTCATTTTGATTTAAAGAAATTCAATTACTTTGTACCCAATAGTTGTGTACACATAGTTTTTTTTTTATTTTTTAAATAAATAATATTTTTTTAATTGATTTAGATCGTAATAATTGATTACACTCTCTATCCAATTATTGGATTATTATTCTCTCCGTGGACGAGGGGTAAGGCTCTCAACTAGCAGGCTGGAAGTCGCGCGTTCAAATCCCGCTGTGTGCAAGTAAACTTTGATTGATTATTTTGTGTTGTTTCACAATTTACTCATTTAAATAATTTAAAGTATATTTGCGACACGTTAATTGCGATACTCTCAATATCGCTCTGGTGTAGGACTACCAATAAAAATTGAAACGTTGCTTTAAATGGCTTTGGCCGTACGGAGACTAGATCAGAATATCCAGGTACCCCGCCTTCCTCTACCTCATCTCCTTCCCCTCTCAACTACCTTCGGCCTCACAACATACCCTAATTGGGATGCCATACTCTCACTGACTAGTTGGGTTTCAGGGAGCAGTTGGGTTTCTTGTGCAGTTTCCCATTAAAAAAATGAGTCGGTGCGATTGATATTATTCTGGAAGAAATCAATAAATTCCATTTTGGTTGTAATGAAGAAATCTTATTATTTCTAACTGGAATTGGTTCGGTCAAAAATAAAGAAGTGAAAAAAGTTGCAAATATTTTTAATTAAAAAATATCACATTAATGGAATCTTCATTAAGCACCGCAAATTAATATGTTCTGATTTAATAATAATGCGACAGACCACGCTATAAGAGCGGTATACTCTCTTGGCTTGGCCTATTTCAGCATATCCCTCGTCATACATTCTCAACGGGAAACTACAGCGAGCGATTTCCTTAAATAGGCCAAGCCACGAGAACTTATGCTCTTATAGCATGGTCTTTCACAGGTATAATACGGTACGTATGCATTGTGTTCGAAAACTAGTGGCGCAAGCGGAAAAATGGTAAATCTATATCACATTTAGGGTCGATTGAGATTTCGTTTTAGAGTATGTTGTGTGCGAAGTTGGAATTTTTTATATCAGATTTGAAAAAAAATCTACTACTAGGGTATCTTGCACAGTGAAATCGATAACATTACAATGGCGTACCAATAGGTGTAACTACCGATGATTTTACCCCGATTTCCCGAGCACGGTCGCGCTGTCGATAGCCAGACCGGTATTTACAATACAATAAATAACAAATTGATATACGTTTGTAACGTTGGAGGTATTGTTTTCCAATTGACATTCCGAAACGTCAAACGCCAAACAGCTACGTTAAATATTTACATGTATACACAATGTTGAATTGAAATACTAACCTATATGCATTGGCAGTCCTAATTCGCTTTTTGACACTATGAAGGGAGTTAATTAGTTAATGATGTCTATATTCACAACTTGTCATAAGAATAACTTTAGTTTTTCCAAGCCCGAACCAATGTAGCGTTGTTGGTCCGAACGAATTCAACTCATCGCCTATAGGACTTCTTTCAATTCTAAGAGCTTTGTTAGGTCAACTATGTTCGTTAATAATCCATTAATTTTGCACAGCGAACGACATTATTCAAAAAGATGTGTTTATTGACAGTTAACCGATACTATGGAGGCCGCGCTAAAATTTGTCTATAACATTTCTCATTAATTGTTGACCGTGCTCGCAAATATCGCCAACTGAACATAGATGATAAATTAAGTTAATATCGTATTGACATAGAGCTTTATAGGCCTCAAGGTGTTTATTGTTTTTAATTTGCGTCAAAACTACTCCAATTGTTTGTTCAACCATTTAGTTGCCGAAAAAAAGAGGACAAAAATATATATCAAATTACTCAGACCGATTGTTTTTGCAGTCTCTACGTGATGTAGATTCTCTAGTTTCTTGCTTCCGCCACTCATTTCTAGACACCGTGTACCTATAATATTGAATGTATATCTTCATGAAAGTGGTCTTACTAATATTTACTTGTACTTTACTAATATTTGCTTCTAGTTAATATTTATTAGTAAGGAGTACAATTATTATACCTTTCTTAAATGTGAATAACGCCCAACTGTTCCCAACCATCTGGGGCTGATGAGACTATAGCATCTCCCGTGAGGATGGAGATAGTGAGGCGGGGAAGAAGATGGGAAGATGAAGGTAGAGAAGTTATTTGTTATTCAGATCTGGTCACCAAATACGATTTAAGCTATTTAAAACAAAGTTTAATCTCGTGGCTCTACTGGAGTGGACCTTCTATTTCCCTAGATACTCGTGGGACGAAAATTGTGTATATTATTTTGAATGATTCCACTGTGATGCAATTAACATTAATTAAAGAAAATTTACTTTAACGCCGGGATTTGAAGTCGCATTAACTGGATTGCTAGTCAAGAGCCTTAACCTCAACCACCGAAGAAGTCATAGTCAACTTACGTTAAAAATAATCGAACAAATTTAACCGAAATCAATTATTCCCATCACTATTCACCACACGCTTTATCGTATTGTCAATATCAGAGCCATCAATAGATTTTTCTATTGAATTCATTGATAATAGAAATACCAGAAGGGAACATTGTTTTCCACTCTTTTTGTCCGGCGTTTGTTCAGTCCCAGAAACCTTAATTTGTATTACATCTGCTTCTTCAGAAGAGTTCCTTTTAGCCTTTATTTATGAAAAAACTACTTATTCTTCATTCCGGGTCACTTACACGGCCTCTACCTCCAAGGAAGTTAACGAAAAGTTATTGCCTCGCAATGCCGGCCCTTTAAATTGTTGTCATTTTGACATTATTAAACGAAATTTATTATAACTCATAAATTATATTTCTGAGTTGTTAGATAATTGCGAAATGAGATTTCGCGGAAAGAGTCCTTCCCGTTAGCAATCAATTCCAAAGAACATATTATAAAACTTGACTAATAAAATATCGACATAACGAATGTCAGACAACTCAAATAATAATATCATCTATTTCAAAATTATACAAACAATATTTATTGCTTTAGTAGGATTCGGGTAAGTTTGCTTCGATTTTCCGAATTAAATTTGGGTAACCATCTTCAGAAATGCGGTAGGTTTGACGCATTACTTAAGAACCCTCTACACTAGTAAAAAAATCTCTTATTTAGGGCCCGTTCCCACTTCCGTTTTCAAATCGGAGGCGGGTCCCGTTTTAAAAACGGATGCTCTATGGCCCTGTTCTCACCTCCGTTCTAAAAACGGATCCGTTTTAAAAACGGACCCTACTCTACGAAAAAAAATAATTGTCGATTCAACCATAACATTTTATTTGCTCATTCTTCAGTAGACGATCGTGCGCAATGGACGACGATGAAGCTCTTGTTATCATGTGGTACTTATTAAAAAGAAGGAAAAAAGTGTAAAGAAAATTTTGAGTTCACCCAATCATAGCTGAAAGATTTTCTGCAGGAACTTTCCAAGTGTTAATTGGTGAGTTGAAAAGTGATGAACTAAAGTTCTTTAATTATTTTAAAATGTCTATCACTTCCTTTAACCTTCTACTGGAACGAGTTTCAGTGAGCTTAACATATCAAAATACAAAATTGAGAGAGTGCCTGAAGGCTATCGATATTTTTAAGGTAAGAAAACAATAACTAAAATATTTTTAATTAAGTGTTTATTAAACTAATACGCTCTTCCGTGCATCGTGCAGCTCATTCAAGCTTTAAAATAAAGAAATATAAAACTAAGTAAACTTTAAAAAATAAAAAATAAATTTTGAAACAAGTTGATAATTTTTATACAAAAAAGTTGTGTACACAGTGTTTTGTTTTTATTTAATTAAAAATAAATTATTGTAGTATGTTGACTACTGGTTCTTCCAGTGGCGGTCCGTGAGTTTTCAGCGAGCTAGATTGCTAAGATAAAAAATACTACATTATTGATGTTGTTGTAGCTGAAAGCATTGTTTTGTTTTCAACCAAAATGTGTGAAGGTATAAAAAATCTTATTACGAAAATTTTTATTTTGAATCTGATCGTTTTCAGCTACAACAACATCAATAATGTCATATTTTTCAATCTTCTCCCTCTAGCTCACTGTAAACTCACGGACCGCCACTGGGGTCTTCTAACCCTACAATTAGTTAAAAGCCTTTAGTTAAATTCATCAAAATTTAAATCCGTACTATTTTTACTGGTGTTATTAGATAGTTGAGACAATACAGAAGAAGTAGGTGATGCAGCCGGTTGATTGGTGGTTTGTTTCCGTGCATAATATGCAGATCCCGCAGGCGGCTCGTTCGGTTGATAATTCAATTGATATTGACACTCAGAAGGTGTAGAAGACGGTTGTTCGATGGTTGGGTTTTGTATTAAATATCCGTGATTTCTTGATTGCGTGTTCCATAAATAATGTGGTGAGTAGAACTTATCTTCGTGTTTCTTTTTAATTTTTTGAATTAATGATAACACGCCTGCTTGAAGCTCTAGAGTTTCATCAACATCGAATGATGTTACGGCCGGTAGAACACCTTTAAAAAAAGATAGCATTGGGTGTTCTTCTTTCACACCTAGCCAAAAACTGAGACATTTTTTCATCTACGTTAACTTTCTAACTCAAAGGCCTTATACACTATGTGTCGTATTGTATCATGTTACTGCTGCCACTACCTAGCATTTACATATAAATTTAACATTTCTTATTAACTCATTTAAGTCTGTATAACTTAGGAGTAGGAATATTCTTATTCTTATTTTTGTACAACAGGTTTATACCTAAAAATAATTATTGTATGCATTTACTATTTACTTGTTGTTATAATATGTCAAATGGATATGGTTATATGTATTTTTACTATTACTTTTGTGAACTTACAATCATCAGAATATTATTTTTTTATGAACTATGTATGTAAAAGTCTATGGGCGTATAAATAAATAAATAAATTTTCGTCTTTTTAGAAGAACTTGGTAGAGAGACTTGCTTTCTCGGTGCAGACCCATCAGAACTTCCATCAAGATTATATGGGTTGTAACCCGAATCATTAGTGCTGTGACGTTTTGAAACAGCTTCATGGGTAGTTTTAGGATTAATAGTTTTTTGCAAAAAGTTCATTTGTTCGTTATAAATATAAGGCATTTTAAACTTTGCCGCTGCTCCAGATTTAACATTTTTTCGTCTCTGTGTGGTCTCATCCATCCATTTCCTAAATTATTCCACTTAGCGGAAAGTAATTTACCTGCAATGAATAAAAATAGTTTTAACTTGTGTTGCACCTAATATACGTCTGTGTACATTTCTTGTTATTTTTATTTTACAGATATTTAGCATCGGGATATTCCTACAAAGAACTACATTTTAACTACAGAATTGGTGTGTCAACCATTAGCAAAATTATTAATGAAATAAGTAGCATTATCTGGGACACGATAAGCAAAGAGTTCATAATGTTGCCTGATACTGAAAGTAAATGGGAGGACATCGCAAGAGGTTTTGAAATGAAAACAAATTTTCCTCATTGTCTCGAAGCGGTTGATGGGAAGCACATAAGAGTTGTAAAACCAAAAAATAGTGGCTCTATGTATTATAACTACAAACATTATTTTTCCATCATTTTACTTGCCGTAGTTGATTCGGAATACCGATTTACCTTCGTGAGCATTGGTTCGTATGGGAAAGAGTGTGATTCCTCGATATTCAAGGAGACTACTTTCTGGCAGAAATTGGATGACGGTAATTTAAATATACCAAACCTCTTCATGATAATATGGAAAATGATTTTCCCTTCGTACTTATTGGCGATGAAGCTTTCCCGTTGTCAAAAAATTTATTGCGATCTTTCGGAGGCACTCATTTGGACGACAAGAAGAAAATTTTTAATTATCGTTTAAGTCGAGCCAGGAGGTATGTTGAATGTGCTTTTGGTATTTTAGCCAACATGTGGAGAATACTACATCGACCATTAGATGTCGACCCAGAAACAGGTATCAAAATAATAACAGCTTGTACAGCATTACACAATTTTGTAAGAGAAAAGGACGGTCTTAATTTTGAAGATATCCAGTCTGCAACCCCAGTGGAGCATCCGATGCGTGCACAAACACACATTACTCGTGGTGGTCCTACTGCAAATATACGATCAGAATTCGACGACTATTTCGTTTCTCCAATAGGATCTGTATCTTGGCAAGCAGCAGTTACACACCCAAATAAAAATAATAAAAATAACAATTTTTAATAAAAGTCGGTACTTACCAAAATCTTTTCTTTGTTTTTCTTCTAATTTCTTAAAATACGGCATGAATATACAGCAAACTTCTCGCCAAGCCGATAATTTTAATGAATTATTTTTATACCCTTATGTCGTTTTATCCCACAGCACAACTCTTTCTTCGACCAGTGGGATTAAATTTTCGGGATTTATTTCCTTATCCATTATTATAGTTTTAATTTATTTACTTAACAAAATAACCAAATACAACTGCGCAGCGTGCCTGCTTCCTTGCGACTGGGAGCGGGCGGGGAGGGGTCGGGGTGTGGCGGGGACTCTGCCGGAACGACTAGGCGACAAGTGTGTACACTGTACAGCTCCATACAAAACTATGAGCGAGCGAGTTTCGACACGATTTTAAAACGGACGCTCTGCGCTGGCGATCCATCCGACAAAAAATGCCGGATCCGTTTTAAAATCGTGTCGGACAAGTGTGAACAGCTCCATACATCCACTAAAACGGGACCCGCCTCCGTTTTTAAAACGGAAGCGGGAACAGGCCGTCAAGCTATCAATCAGTACATCGAAAAAGTTTCTCTGCTACCGTTATATAAATATAAGTTTGTATCGATTTTCGTGTTCTGACTTCTAATTTATGTTGGCTAAATAAAAGTATATTATAAAGGACATCTTAATATTTTTTCCGTAATTAATGATGAAAATATACTTTGTAAACAGAGCCCTTCGGGTGATTTTTCACGAAATAAATTAGCCAAATAATATTTATTCATCGTAGGCACATTTCTAATTTTAAAAATAAAATAGTAGTGCGTGGCGTACTGTGCTTTTTAATATCAAGCTAACGACATTAATGAGATAATAAAAGTGGGTGTGTCAAGCCTACGCAAGACAGAAGTGAAACTTCTAGTTTCAGCTGATGCTTGGCGTGGCGCAGTTCGCTGGTGTCTGAGAGAGAGGAAAGAAGAGAAGAGAGAGAACGTTCGTGAGCGGCTCCCCCACCTCAACAAGGTTTCACTTCAAAAATGCCACAGCCGAGAATCGAACCTCGCTTAACTGATTGAAAGCCAACCACGCTGAGCACCAACTGTAAGCAAAGCCGCATAAATTGATTATATTATGTAGGTTCTGAAAATATGAGAGCTTGTTATGTTTTATAATGTTACCTACATCACACCCAAAATATAATATATTTTTAAAAATAATGTACAATGTACAGAAATAGAATCCCACACAAGATCGCGTAGTGCGCTCTAGCGAACGGATATTTTATCAGAGGGAGATAGTTTTAATTTTTTTTTCTGTAAATTATTACATATTATCAAAATAAATAAATTAATTAAATAAATGTAATACAATTATCATAATATACGGATTAGATAATAATTTTAATCCAACACAATAACGCAAAGCGCGCTCTAGCGGAGTAATGTTTTATCACAGTGAGATAAGTGTTTTTATTATTTTGCAATATTATTTTCTTTTAAAAAATGTTCTGACCTACTAAAAAATAAGATATTGAATGAAAAAGGCGTTAAAAACAAAAAAATAATGTGCGATGGCCGAGAATCGAACTCGGATCAACTGCTTGGAAGGCAACTATGCTGACCATTACACCACCAACGCCAGTTGTCGGGATGAGCTAAGAAGCATTTATATGTTACTTCAAAACTTTGACTAGATCAAATGAACTTTAATCGGTGGTCCCGCATTTTCGTTTCGGTCATGAGTCGGTTTTACTCCGGTTCTCGAAATTGCATGACGCGCGTAAAGAAGTTTCACTTCAATAAACAATAATGCAGAATATAACTCGACCAATACCTTGCTAAATTACCTCCTAAATTAATACACTTAGGACAGGTTATTTCGCGGAATTTGAACGATTCATCAAATTGGAAGTTCTGTGAAGGTTCTATTCAAGTTCTATTTTTATATAATTACTAGCCATTTGCTTCACAAAACTGAAACCACAACAGAACTTGAATATAACCTTCACAGAACTTGGAAATTAACTTTGAAATTTGACAAATTGTTCATATTCTGTGACCCGTTCTTAGATATTTATTATGACAAACTTACACTAAATTTTTCGTTAAACTTTTATTAACAGTCAATAACGATGATTTGAAACGTGA
Source organism: Hesperophylax magnus (assembly GCA_026573805.1). NCBI lineage: Eukaryota > Metazoa > Arthropoda > Insecta > Trichoptera > Limnephilidae > Hesperophylax > Hesperophylax magnus. Next base: position 1,042,022 of record JAIUSX010000052.1, read on the forward strand.
TCATATACTAATGATTTTAAATATCTCTTTATTTCTCCAAGCACTTTCTTTCTGTTTATTAATATTATTCATATATTCATTAGTTAAGATTAAGAACCGTTCTCATCCCGGGTAATTACTAGATATTGTACGTGATAGGTACTTCAAACATATATAATTTAATATATCTTATCACTTGTATCACAATGTATCAACTGTGTATGAATAAATAAATTAAAAAAAACGATAATGTGACTTAGTAAATATCTTTGTCAGCAAATGAAAAAGCGCTTCGTACATAATATTATTATATTTATTATGTATGAGGGCAAAGAACGCTGCGAAACAGCGGAAAGCTTTTGAATTTGCAAAGACACTTAGACGCTAATGGCTAACTTCAATTTGGGGTGACGGAGGTATAAGTAATTTTATTTGCTGCATAATGATGACCTATTTCCTTCTTTTCTCATTTTGTTGTATCCTATGCCAATATGGATTACATTGGATTGCCCAACCCCTATACATAGCCCGGAATAAAAGTATTATTATTATTTTTAAATGCAATAATTGTCCCATCAGAGTATCCATCTACAATTGCCATATGGATCTTTAAAGCATCCTCAGTAATAAGGGATCTCTTGGAATGGAATGGATTTCATATACAATACGTTTTTTCACATGCATAACCATATTCAATATTTATGTATAATTAACCCCTTTCGGCCATTACATATGATACTTATAGTATGAGAAACATGATTAAATAACAAAGCAAATTGAGATCCTGTAAAGTAATACAATATTAGAAAAAATAAAATATGCATTAAGTCATGTATAAAAAAAAGAGTATGCATATTTTTTGACTTAGATAGATGAAGTACACAGTAAATGCTTATAGGTGGGTGCATAATAAGTAAAGTATATTTCTAGTTAAAAAGTTCTACAGAATTATTTAAATAATAAACAGCTCTTGTGAGCGTGTATAATATCAAGTTAATACAACATATAAGGTATGAACATAATAAATTGCGAATAAATAAATAAATTACGAATTGCGCTGTATTACGAACCAACAATAACAAATAAATAAAATCAAACTTTTTTTCCAAAAAAACTTATAGTAAAAAAAATATATATATTTATTATTATATATGGTTTACACATAACATAATATTATAACATAGAATCTAAGTAAGAATCGTGGCTCCCTTATCAGGCACAATAGCACCTCTTTTCTGATAAGGTATACATGACCAATTATGAATTAATAATAATAATGAATACAATGATTAAAAAATATTAATTTATATAATATAATATGTAACTTACTCAACATAAGGATTAGGAACATAATATAGATGCTTAACGGTAGGTAGGTATATAATAGGTAAAATACATTTCTACATAGTTGAGAAGCTGATTATATATATATATAAGACAAAATCCCAATTTCCTATGAAATAATGCATAACGTGTATAAAATTTTGAAATCATTGAAAGAGGAAAAAGAAACGTTAGCAAAATAAATTTAAGATATTACAGGTTTATATTTTAAGGGTAATTATTGTGTAATTGAACAAAATTGGATTTTTTTATGCTAAAGTTTCAAAAATTATTACTCGTCTCCAGAAATGGCTTGTCAATTTAGTATGCAATCTTTGTATTGCCATAGATATGAAAAAAAAACATGCCATTATAAATTTTAAAACTACGTATTCTAGTTTTATTTTATTTTTCCAACACCCGAGGTAAAACGGAATAAGAGAAAAACTCTCAGATTTTATGCTTCGCACGGTGGCATTTATTTGCAGAAAAACTCCCGAACCTTTGGGGAAGGTGTAAAGCCCCCGAGGATTAAATATTGGGACACGGAACCCTGGCAAGAAGGCTGTGACTAGCAATCTTCAGGAGCTATTGTATAGGAAAGCTATACTTCCTCCGTGCTACATACTACCCCTGCTGCAGTATGAGGAAAAGGCTTTATGGGAAGGGAAGAGATTTGTCCTGGAATGGATGGCTTTAGTCAATTAATTATATGATTCTGATTGAAATATATTATTTGACTAACTTATCATATAAAGACGCATTAGTTAGTCATTTTACGTATACATATATTTTAATTAAGACATCTACGACACATAAAATATCAACAGCGCTATGTATTTCATCCACTGACCATTATAGAACATCAAATATAGTAGATTCCGCTGTGGGTCTGTCTATGAGTGATTGTAACTGTAGTGTAATTGTAGTTATTGTATTTAAGTTTAGTTTTCAAAATTGGAAAGATCGTGTCAAGAATTCAGACAAGCAATAGCTATAATTTTATATTTTGTAGCAGAGAATGTAACCAATTTGGTCAAACAATTATCGTTGTGCCCGTGAATTTTTACTTTTGCACCAGTTTGTTACAAAATTACAAATTATATTAATATTAGATTATTTTAGACAGTGGCATGAATACATAAAAAACGTATGATCAATGTGATTATTTTTTAAATATAATCCGAAAGCCGGTGGTGATGATCTGGCTTGTAAGTCAAACAGACCATCAGGGAATAATTAATTCCCTATGAAAAAATGGATTGATTACAAAATTCACTCTGCAGGAAACGTAACAAATTATCATCCAGCCACCAAATCCAAAAAACAGAGAACTCACCGAATATATCACTCGCATTGAGATTGGCAGCGATTCCTTAATCTCCAAATTCAGCAGCGGACGGCAATCAACACAATAACACTTGCATTCGCACCATGAAATAATGATCTGTCACGATAAGCTCTCAAGAAAGTAGAATTTAGAATAAAATTGAATTAACACATTGTAATTCTAAAAGTACTGTCACTTTCTTGTGACAAAAATCTTTTAGTCTTAAATCGACCAAACAGGAATAGTGGTGCCCTCTTTTGTCAAACAATATAATTCAGATGAATCCAGCTGCAGCTGCTGCACTTACCTGCAGAGCAAAATCTATACAAAACTGACCAGAGATGTCTATCCTGTCCACTATTTTTAATTTTAATTTTCAAATTTGTAGCTAACTTATTTTAAGTCTACTGCTTCTCCAGCCGGTATAAGAGAAAAGTACCTACAAGATAAGTAAAGGACGTATATGAGTATTCAGATAGTTCAATGGTCTCAATGGTCAAAAAAACAAATGTGTGACAGGCTCGTAAAATTCAGTTTAATGTACCTGCGCGCTCCATAAGCTCTTCTGTCCTATTCAAAATAGATCTATGTAAAACAAACCGTAAACAAAATTCTTGCTTCAATAGACTATGTTATAATTGCGATAACATGACATAAAAAGTAGACATCTTCAATTGATAGCTGAATATAAAAAGTACATTAAATAGTGTTTTTCTGGCATCTAACGGGTATCTTTTACGTGCGTTTAAAAACTTATATGAATACCACACAAGAGTTCTAACTGCTCCCAACCGTCTGGAGCCAGTAATACTGTGGCATTGGGGGATATGTTGTGAGGTTGAATGTATTGGAGAGCAAAGAAGATGTGGAAGAGGAAGGTGGAAGAGCACCTGGCTATTCAGATCTGGTCAACAAACACGGCTAAAGCCATTTCAGCAACTTTTATATTCTGAATTGGGGTATTACACCAGGGCGATATTGATAAAATCTTCCAATCTAGAGTTGTTTATATAGTATTGTTATGAATTTAATTTTTGTTTAAATTCTGTCTCTTATGTTAATATAATATAATGTTTTTTGTTTTGTTCTATAAAATTCAATTCTGTTAATTTTTTTTCACAAATAGGAAATCTATACAATTAGTTTAATTTTTGGTATAGTATATGCTATTTTATCGTAGTATATTCTGTTTTTGTGGATGATCAGGTAGATCCAATGATTCTCCTGTATAAATAATCATATATTTCTTCAATATAATTATATGAAAATGAAACACTTTGTACACACTAAAATGTTGCATCCAAAACTGCTTCCGAATGACAGCTTCATAAAATGAAGACCAATCACTTACCAAGAAGCAGCACATAACACGATATAATGTATAAGAGTTCCACCGCAGGTAATGTCGCCACAAAGCGACGAATTAATACTTAAACGATATTAAGCACCTTTAATAATACCGTATTTCCAAATATTGTGTACACGATAACCACAAACAACTTGCTTCCAGCACTTTAAAACATCTATTTTTTTTCCAAACAACGGTGTATACAACGTGTTTCATTTCCATATAATTATATTATATTTATTAGACCGAATACAAGGACTGCGGAAACGTCTTTACTAGAACAAGTATAGTTGCGATGTAAGAGAGGTCGAACTACATACTCTAAAAAATGTAAAAAAATTATTCATTTTAACTGTTCATTTTCCAAAAATTAAAATATAACACGAGAATTTACGGAAAGATCTGATAGTATTTAGCAAATCATCAAAGATTACCTCCATGCTTAAAACTAGTCAGGTCCTGTAAAGAATTAAAACAACAGAAGATATTTTTGTGCCCCTATGATTGGGATGAAGATTGGTAATATTATTAAAAAAAAAACTATACGTGTCCACGATATCATGGCTCTTTGGGTCTAGCAATGCTGGTTGGGTGAGATATTAGTATAACAGACTAGTGTAGGTATTCTGTAGAACGGGAGACTATCCCCTGGAACATTTGAGGTGCATTGCAACACTAATCCGGGAAACGGTCGCTGGACAAACACAGTTAGGTATCTGCCAAGTGGAATAACATTTTCTCGGCTCAGCTTTCGGGCCAAATTAATCTCCCATCTGCTTGTTCAAATCACGAAAATCAATAGTTATGTAGGCAGGTTTTCCTCCGACGTTTGAAGTAAAATTTTAACTATTGTTAGATAAATGCTAATGCCAATTTATACATTGATTAGCAGCAACTGGAAGTGCACAATGCAAGTGATTAGTGCAAAAAACACCTTACTAGGTATTCAGTCTAATTATCACTACAGTGTGACATCTTACTATACAGTTAAGTTAATACTTGTTATTAATTACTTGGAAATTCAAGGTTTCCATGGCTAAAGATTTTTTTAAATACCTAGTTTCAATCATCTTCTTTGACGTAAATTGATATAGAATATTTTTAAGAAGATGTGTAAAATATTATGCACAGGCCCCAGGCAATACACGCACGGGTGACTTTAGTCACGGTGACAGTTTAAAAAATGACAAAAAACTATACAAAGTTACTCTTATGTCAAGTCTAAACCTGCGCTCACCTCCATATTATGTTATACTGTAGTTGATTTTAAAACAGTGACGAAACTGTTGCCGTGACAAAAGTCACATTTCAAAACATTTTTTTTTTCAAATCTTTTTCAATTTTCGCAGTTCGCAGCGAGCATCCTGGAAAAAGGAAGTATTAGTTTCTTCAAAATAGGTACACACGTTCGCAGTAAAATGTAAAAAAATAAGTTTGGGATTATTTGTAACCATAATATGCATTATTTTTTTTCTTCATATTAATGCTCAAGTAATTGTTTGGCGCATGGAATAATTTTGTGAAGAGGGTTTCCACTTTCCCAGACAATAGATTTTCTGCTATATATTAAAGATTTCATCCGCCAAATGCGTGACAGATTATGCCCCCCCGTGTACTTTGATGTGTATAGTGTATTTACCTCGATTCTGCCAATGATCGTATCTCCAGAACCCTTGCTTTGTTACGCCCTGAAGTGCTCATCCGTGACGTGCCAGCCCGCCCAGACCTCCCGTCCTTGCCGCCTACCTCTTTGACACTGCTGGAACTGTCTGTTGGAGAAAGTCGCTGTTTAAAACAATGCCGCCTTTTACTGTCACTGCCCTTACAATACGTCCATCGTAACTGAATGTCCCAACAGAACGGCGTAACAGAAGTCACAAAATAATGGGAATATTTATATGCAGATTTTTCTGTAGAGTAAAAAATAAAGAATATTTTTTTTTGGAAGGGTAGTCCAAATATCTACAACAACAACGCCCCGGATTCTACAGATATGTCAAGCTTACAAGGCAACAGTGTAAAGGACAATGCATTAAACCTACCTTTGTTAGTGTTTAACCGAGGATGCATATAGGCCACCAGAACCATTTGTGCAGTCTTCCAAACTGTATTATTTTATTTGGAATATTTATATTTAAAGTTACGCAAGTATAATAGGATTGGTACATAATATACAATATACGTACAAGTAGTACACACTACACATAGTATTACAGCATTTGATAAAACTTTAAAAATTAAACAAAATACTAATATTACGATGAGTCATGACAGATCTCATTATAATGTAGGAAACAATTTTTTTTATTTTTTTCTAAAAAAGAAAACAAAACTCTTTAACTTTTAAAAGTTTGAGTATTTTTTGTTAGGGTGAATATAGTCTGCCAATGATAGGTTCTCTCCAGAAAACTTGCTTTGTTCTCCGCTGAAGTAGGTACTGAAGTACCTTATTTCTTCGTCCCATCCCGACCGACCAGGCGTCTTGATACATCGCCGGAGCCAGACCGCTTGCGCCTGTCTGTTGGAGAAAGTAGACTTTTAAAACAATACCGTGATTCATGTCACTGCCTTAAACAATACGCCCTTCCTGAAATGTGATGCTGTAGCCAATGTGGAAATTTTTATCCGTTAGAAAATCTAAGCAAATCTAAAACTCTGCCCCTATTTAATTAATCCATGATGTAATTCAATTAGTTAATTGGATGAAATTTTATGTGAATTTTATAATTATTTCTTCTGGCAACTATTAAAGGAAGAAGATGGGGAAGAGGAAGGTGGGGATGTACCTGGCTACTGATCTGGTCACCTAACACGGCCAAATCCATTTCAAGCAACGTTTCTATTCTGAATGGTGGTCTTACACAAGGGCGATACTGAGAGTATCTTCCACTCTATAACGTGTCGCAAATATACTATTTATTATTTTAATTGAGTAACTTGTGAAACAACACAGAATAATTAAATAAAAATTACTTGTGCCCGCCATGATCTAAAGCCGCCACCTCCAGTTTGCTAGTTAGTATTATTATTATTATGAAAAATTTTCACAAAATAATATTTTCAGTACTTACATGCTGTTTTGCTATGAGTAAACTATATGTATCGTATTATACTTACATATTTTAACCAAATTTCATGTCAAAGCTCATCATATAAAATAAATAAAATAATTTAAAAAAACCAACAAAAAATTACATAATTAAAATAAATAATACCGGCAATACATTATCAGCCCAACGAATAAAATGATTGACAACAATCAAGACAAGGCTTTTAAATAACGATGTATATTATGAACAGTAGAAATACAGAATTACGAAAAGATGTGACAGGAATTACTTTTCTTATAAAATTGTGAAATTTAACGTCGCAATAGAAGAGCATAAATGACACTTATCTGGCAGGTGAATGTAATTGAACAGTGATGTGAAGCATTGCGTAATACCTACACTGCAAAAGTTCAATATATTTGTAGATTTTAGGTACGTGTTTGCATAACTCAAATAAGGCTCAAAAGCAATTAGAGCTTCAGCAATGTATACAGGTACCAATGTGATGTATACGTTCACGTTAAAATGTCGCAACGTCGGAATATGCGGCCGTCAATCCGGGACCTATTAATCACACCACCCTGTGGGTACAAGTTAGTAGGGTTGGGATTTGTGGCAAAGATAAACCAAGAGACTTGCTGATTAGAACACATCAATAAATAATTAAAATTTTATATTTTAAATGATATATTGATGAAACCGTATTCACGGCTTCGTAGAAAAATGCATTATTCTCTCCAAAGAATACGGAGACATTTTTTAATTGTTATTTCACAATTTATTAATTTTAAATAATGTATGGTATATTTTCGTCACTTTCCAGAGTGGAAGATACTTTCAGTTTAGCCCTAGTGTAAGACCGCTATTTAGAATTGTATCGTTGCTATAAATGACTTGATTGCTATGAGATCCCTGAGGCGTATGTGTGGTAAAACCATGTATGATCGTGTGAGAAATGTGGAGATGCGCATAGAATGCAAGGCTGATGTAAGCGTAATGAGTAGGATTAATAAAAGGACTCTTAGATGGTTTGAACGCGCGAGTAGTGTAAGTAATGAACGGTAGAAGAAGTTGTGGATGACCGAGGAAGACTGCCACGATCAAGTGAACCAGGTTCTTGAGTAGAGCCATGTCAAGAGTCGGAATAACAGAAGAGTATATATGAGACGAAGTATGTATGCCCGAGTTTTTTTGGCGTTCGTCCTCTCTGCCTACCCCTGCGGAAAACGGCATGATAGTTAGTTAGTGAGTAAGTGATCAGATTCGAATAGCCCGGTACTTCCCCGCCATCCTCTTCCCCTCTTCGCTACCTCCAGCCTCTAAACATGCCCCAATTAGGGATGCCACATGTATAGTCTCACTGATTCCAAACGTTTGGAAGTAGTCGGGACTCTTATGGGGTTCTCATATGGGGTTGTGAAAATTGTACTTACATATATTTTTTTATTTTATTTTTTTTTTATATTAACTCCACACAGGAGGCCCTGAAGAAAATAATTTCCCTCAGGGCCTATGTCATCTTTAGGGATGCTGTGTGGAGGGTCTTTTTGTGGAGAGGAAGGAGTGAACATGGGTCTTGAAGAGTCCCATGTTGTAGGAGGGAGGAAACACAGAGGCCGGCAGTTCGTTCCACAGCCGAGCTGTTGAACTTAAGAACGAATCATAGAAGCGACCCGTTCTCATGTGACAAATGTCAACTGTGTACAAATGTTGGGCGCGCGTTTGGCGTGTATCCCGACTACGCACCGGTGCCGAAGGGATCAATGACGCTAGTTCCTCAGAGCATCTTCCATTGTAATACCGATAGAACAAGGACAGCATACCTACCTGACGCCTGTGCTCTAAAGATTGCAGTCCGTTTGTTAAGATTGGGGAATCTATCAAACGGACCGCCCGTTTTTGCACAGAGTCAAGGGTTTTTTTCAGGTATTTAGGGGTTCCGGACCAGAGATGGCTGCCAAATTCGACAGTAGGGCGCACTTGCGATTTGTACAGGGTCAGCAGTTGTGTATTATTAAAGTATCTGCGGGCCCTGTACAGTACGCCCAGCTTCTGAGAGGCCAACTTTACTCTGGCTTCGATGGAGCCCCCGTACCTGAGCTGGTCACTTATAGTTATACCAAGCATATCAATGGAAGGCCTGTTCGGAAGATTGCTTCCGTTGAAGGAGACTAGATTATCATTTGGATCCCTTTTAGACGTAATCAGACAGGATTGGGTCTTTGAAACATTAAATTCGACGAGATTATTTTTTCGAGATTACGAGATTCTGGCAATAAATAAAGCTATCGGCCTCTAGCACCAATACTTGAACCAGTGATTGATTTTGAATCTGGAATTATCAAATCATCCCTGTTATTATTTTCAGCTCACAAATCGAGTTATCAAATTAGATTATGTCATGTATCCGTCCCAAAATAAGATGTCATGTTGTCTACTTATCAATAATTGCCGAAAGTAAACCTATTTTCTTCATTTTTTTGAAGAAAAAAAATACTATTTCATGTTCATGCACTGGACATAAAAAAATATTTGAAAGAAAATAATATACTTTATTACTACTATTTACAATTAAAGTATATTATTTAAAATGATGTCACAAATTTTAAAAAAATATTTTAACACATTTCTTAACAAATAAGGATGTTATAGTCTAACACGCTCTAGCAGTTATATAATTGTTTAATTAAAATACGAAGATTTTGTAATACATATCATATTATGATATTTTTGAAATAATATGAATTGTAATAATACACGCATTAGAAAGTCCCACGAGAAAATGGATGATTGCCCTTGGACAAGAATTCGACGTTCTCAGCTTATTGCCGAGTCCGCACACAAATCAGATAAAAGAAAATATACCGTCTAGATGTCATTTAGTATTTATCACCTCGCCAAGTTTTCTGGCAATAAATAAAGCTATCGGCCTCTAGCACCAATACTTGAATCAGTGATTGATTTGGTGTGATTATTAACCCATTCTCAGTATCTCCCTTTTTATGTGAAATCGCGCAAGAGTCCCCACTGCTCCCAACCGTCTTGAACCAGTGAGACTATAGCATCTTCAATTAGGGTTTTTTGTGAGGCTGAAAGAAGTGGGAAGAGAAATTAGATGGGGATGAGGAAGGTGGGGTAGTTTCTGGCTATTCAGATCTGGTCACTAAACACGGCTAAAGCAATTTCAAGCAACGTTTCAATTTTGAATGGCGGTCTTACACCAAGGCTATACTGAAAATATCTTCCGATCGTGGTGCCGCCATATAAAAAATTATATTATTAATAATTAATCAAATAAAATTTGCTGCGCACGATTGCTAGTCGAGAGCCTTATCCCTCGACCATAGGGGCCGTCATTATTCATGGTGTTTTAAATTTGATGGGATTATTTATAATGAGTTTGATTTTTGTGGTAGGTTCAAAGCAATCGCTGGGATAGTAACGGATCTCACATGTTTTTCTCATTTGTATCCATAGTTTTTGAAAAATTAAAATAAAAATAAAAATTTATCTTATTAAAATTTCTGTCAAAATTCAGATCCAGTACTTGTGACTAAACTATCACTCTGTTCATGGTGACCAAACAGTGTTTGATCAAAACAGTCGCATTATAAATTTACCCAGCAAAATGTTTGATTGCTAACTAGTGGAGGCCGATTCATATTGCATTCTGACCCGACTGTTGCCTTCATGTTAATGATTTTACCCTATTTTATGCCGGAATTCCATTTAAAAAAATGTTTACTGCCGTTTGCAAAATTGTCAAAGCCGATTCACGATTTGATACCCGTTCAATCTTTTTATGACAGAATCGCATGACAAACGCATATAATTCCAACATTGTTCGTGAAAGTCTTTGCAAATCAAAAAATGCTTTGCTATGTGCGTATTTTGATTAAATTTCTAGTGGATTTGCAAATCAAGTCATGTTTTTCCAACAATAAAAAAACGCTGAATCATGTGATGATGTGACGAGTGAAATTGGACTGACTTATAAAAATTAGAATATTTTATTTTAATTAACAATTAGCAATTAATGACCAAGCCCATAATAAAAATCATATTATTATATCGACCGTGGAAACAAGAAACGATGAAAACGGTATTTACAAATTCGTAAAACGAATCAAAAATCTTAAAGTTTATATGAAATTGGTAATTGGTGTTTTTAAATTTTGATGTAAAATATTACAGTTCTGTTTATAATATCGAAAGATTTGAGGGATGAGTAACTTTATCTATGTTTCCTCGAAACAACCTAAAAAAATGTACCTATAAATTTTGTTTTTAGTATTAAAAATGCCTTTATCACCAAAAATTACTTAATCATGTTGTGCATTAAAGACTATATTGTTATACATGAAACCACTTAAAGGTAACATTCTAGAAGACTATTTTATTATACATGAAACTACTGAAAGATAACATTCTCAAAAAATGTGGCTTGAAGGGTTTTACCAAAACACAAATGATATCATGTCGTTAATACTAATCTTATGTAATGAGGTGGCAGTTGTAGTAAGGTAGTTTTCGAAACTAATAAAATGGGAAATGTAAACAATGTTTTAAACATTTCTTCCAAAATAAACAAACATCCATGAGTTACAAAATATTTGTGAGAAAAATGAAAGAGAAATTCTTGGAAGCATCTCCGCATTAGGTTCTGTTTTACTTTATTTACACGGCTTCGGGCTAGTGAACCTACTCAAACATTACAAAATATAAGTTTGTGAACTTTAGTATAGTACATGTCAGATTAGAGATTTCTTGGCTAATTTTACAATCAACGAAGCGTTTCTGGCTTCCGATTGTGTTTTGTGTGTTTTTTTTTTATTGGGTTGGCAGTGCCTACACTTCCTACAAACAAACGCGTATTATGCAAGAACTTCATATCGGTGTTCTGTCAAAAAGGTGCGAAATTATTATTTACGTAAATAATATTAAACTAGCAGTTAAAAACCCGCTCCGCGGGTTTTTTTCTGCTAGGCCCTGCGGGCTGCTCTTAGTTGGGCTTCGCCCATTTTAAGTAATATTAACAACAGTTACATTTAATAGATAGATATTAGGACATTCACAGAGAGAGAGGGTGAGTATATATATTGTTAAAACACGGAACAGGAAGGAGTTAATTAATAATAACATGCTAAATTTAAGCATAATAAGAATGACAGTTGTTTGAATAAATGAAATTTTACGTATTTGTGATGGATTATTTCAAATGAAACACTATTATTGACTACATGTCTACAACTGATATTAACTGTTATCGTACCTAATATAATTAGCTCATAGGAGACTTGCAGTGCTTAAATATGTGTTACAACCGTCAATGTCTATAAGTTTAATCAATATCGTTTAGTTTGTCACAATTAAAGATAGTTATAACAAAGTTGACTTAAATAAAAGATTATTACATATTGATTAATTGTACCCGTGTTTATGAATAAAAGGAGGGTAATCATTTGATCATTCTTTACCTACAACTGTTACTGTATCTAATAAAGTTTAAAGTTAGATTATATATATACACCTTCATCAGGAGAGTAAAAATCTATATATAAAGGTAGATTATTACAATATAGCGCCCCTGAGGTGATATCTCACAAAAGCGGCGCTATGCAAATTGTCCAAAAAATAAATAAATATAATGTTTACATTTTATTGTGTATACACCGAAGTCAAAAATTAAATATAGATTGCAATTGGGAAAGAAGAAGTGGAAGGAGGGGGGAGGGGTAAGAGTAGGCTGGGTTTATAATAATTAGGAATTACAATATCGTTAGACGGGAAAGACCAGTTAAGTGGGAAAATATTTAAAAGAGAGTTTATAAAAAAATTCTTGTAAATTATATCTGCTTTTATATTAACATGTTTCCTCATTTCTAAAATTTCAAAATTATTTATAGTGAAGTATTTTAAGACCTGAAAAAAACAAATAGAATATAACCATAAAACAATATATTCATAAGACAAATAGCATTTAATAACGGTTATTCTAATAAATTGATAGTTAAAATACTAAATAAAAAAAAATAAACATAATCTCTTCAAACGGTCTTTCTAAAGATAGAAATAAACAATGGCGTAGAATTCTGCTTGTGGATAACGATACTTCTAAAATTATATATAAAAAAAATTCTGGTACTATTCAACTGTCGTTTTACACTAATAACAATGAAGAAATATATTCTTAATAATAAAGATAGCAAAATTCAAACAAACAAATCAGGAGTTTAAAAACTCAATTGGGATGATTGTAATTTCTTTTACAAAGGTAGAACCAATAGAAACTTTGAAGTCAGAACTAAAGAATATCGCAGGGCTCTAAAAGGAAATAATGAATTTGAGTTTGCAAATCATCTTTTGAATAATGATCAAACTTTCGATAAAAATTCAGGTCTTAAAATACTTTACTCAGGATATAAAGCATCGCAAATAAATAATTTTGAAATTTTACAAATTAGAAAACATGGCAATATAAAATCAGATATAATTAATAAGCAAAAAAAAATAAATAATAATGAAAAATTCCATTACAAAGTGATAAGCTTCCAGAAGAAATCTTCTTATTAGATGCTTGTTAATCGTAAGTAGTCAAATATTGTGAGCAGCATATTTAAATATTCGCGCCATTCATTTGGTTCGTTTTTAAACCGCCAGAGGTGCGGTCTGTCGGCCATCCATAGCCGTGCGTATCGGCCATATTGAATAAGGAACGCGTGATTTTTTTATAAACGTCAAACATAATCACCTAACTGTGGATAATTTTCATTGTAATGTAATTAATCCAATGGATTATGAACTTTCTAAAACATATTTTCTTCGATATTATCCAAAAATTATATGAACAGAATCGATGCTTTTGAAGAAATCTCGTATTATTATGAGGCGATCCTATTTTAGTATGAAATCGTGTCTTAACTTTCAAGTTAGCTGAATTTACCCGAAACAGACAATTTTAATTCGACCAATCAGAGGGCCTAGATCGTCCAGACGCTGGCGTAATAATACTATCAGATATCAATATTTTTCAAAATCTTAAATGGAAAGATTTGTTGTTTATTGTCTTTATATTAAATCAAATGTTTCTTTTTTTAAATTCCAATCAAAACGGTATTTGTAGGTAAAGAATTGTAAAGAAAGGTAAAGAGCCAGAGGTGCGCTCTGTCGGCCAATAGGGAAACTACTCCCGCGGCCTGTAGAGCACGAGTTATTTATTTTGCGCGAAGATTTTTGCAGAATTTACTAGAAACATAAGATTTGAATTTGACCAATCAGATGGCCGAAACCGTCCAGACGTTGGCGTAATAATACTATCAGATTAACAAAAGTTATCCAAATTCTTCGGATAATCTCCATCATAGTGATAGTAAACGTAATATTATCAACATGCAAGAAATGTGAAGTCTTTCATGAATCCTTTAAATTCAATTTTGGGTGTTATTTGATTACACCAATTATATAATATGATTTAATAAAAGTACCATGTCCTGACATTAATCTGCTGGTCATATTCGGTTGAAATTTGCGACTGGTTCACGGGAGAGCAGAACGTGGAAGGGGAAGTAAATTAATAAGAAGCGGTAACACAAACACGAGGGTATTGGTTTTCAATGAAACCAAAAACCGCCGGAGTGGATATTGCTAGGGAATTTAAATCTTCAATTAACTTAATGGCTCCCCATCTCCGCGGTGCCAACTTCTCACTCCATCCTCCCTTCTGGCCCCCCTCTTGACTCTTCTACATTCTGGAGAGGTCTGTAAACTTCATCTCAAGATATTAATCTTTGATTGTTTACTTTAAAGATGGCACCATCAAGTTAACCAAATACCTGCTTATGTTGGGGCTCTTCAAGAGTCAGAATGAAGCAAGGAGTGTATGAAAATACCTTTATGCGGGGAAACGGGGTGATGTTTAGTTAGTTGTTTACTTTTTTACCCGTTCGGTTAAGACAATCAAGTCATTGTAGGTTTGAAAACTTTTCACAAGATGTGAAATAGATTAATGTTTAATGTTATTAGTTTGAGATGAGGTTGAACCAGGGCGATACGTAGAGTAGGATATACCACTATGTTGAATAAAGATAAGACAACTAGGACAATTAGATCATCAAAGCTATGGTTATGAGGATCCATTTCTTAACTAGATTGAGGTCCCAGAAGTAACAAAACTCCAATCTACCTAAAACATTATTGATACAGTTTTGTTTAATTTTATTCCTATTAAGTTCCACAGTAGTTGTACAGTAAAGAAAATCAAGGTGGTCATATATTTAGGATGAAAAATTAATTAAACGAGTTTTCCTATGTTGTGCGAAATTCAACCAAGTACATTTTTTCCGTTCAAACTGAGGCAGAAATCTATGCTAGATACCGCTTTGACAATTTTTCCAACGCTTTCCATCTTTTTGATCTGCTCTTGATTCCGTTCAGTATTAAATTATAAAATATTTTCATGATAATTATCAGGCTTTTAATTTATGGGACTTCGTCTCTTCATAAGTTTTTGTGTGAATTTGATGTAAGTAAACAAAATAATTGTATAGCTATTTGTCGAGCATGATAGCATTTCGCCCATTCAAAGGCATTTTGAAAATGTGGCGTTTCCTTGTCTTGTATTTTCACCGTCCATCAACATGTTCGATTTATTTAAGCGACCCTGGGCGGTATGAGACTTTTATTAGTGGTATGATCGTAAAGGATTTTACTGCAATAGTTTTAAAGGTAGACTCGTTTATAGACGTAAAAATAAATAAAACTCACGCATTCACGAAAACAGTACTATTTCAAGACAAAATGAAGTACACCGGCTTCATAATATTTCATTATCTTCTTAACCCTTCAGGTCTTAACATATTTTTACCTACAAAGTCCCAACGATAAGGAGAAATTTCATGGAATTTTGGAATTCTCCCGAGGTATCATATAATAAGTAACATATTTCTTATTTTAGTTGTCGTAAAAATAAATACCATTTTTGAAATTCGAAAAAATTATTTTTGAAATTTTTCTATTTGAAATAAACAGTGACATTTCTAAAAAAATAATATTTTAATATCAAACATGATAATTTTAACAAAAAAACTTTACAGTGAAATTTTTTTATTAAATTTGTCTCGAAACGAAATTTTGAAAAAAAACGATATTTAGAAAACACATTCCTTTTGTGAAGGGAAAAAAAATTTTTTTTAAACTTTCAACTGTCAATGAAAAAATCCCGCCAATTAGTAATCATACAATTTGACAATTTTTCATGTTTAAATATTTTCGACAAACTAAGGAGAATAATTATTTATGTTTCCAATTGCGAAAAAATCACATACGAGTATCTCTAGTGATCATAAAAAAACTTTTATAATGTGTGGACTCCCCGATCAGATCTTTCCTTCAGAGCCTCAAGCGACGCCTGAAGGGTTAAATATACTTTTTATGTGTGTGTTATCGTATGTACATTGAAATACAGTAATCTCATTATGATGCGTCACGCCCGCCGCAGTTTCCACAAGGTAATTGCCAGAGAGCTTTTGGGCTTTGTGAGCTTTATTTTTTTACCACATTATTAATGACATTGCACAGTAAAACCTGAGTAGATACTAGCTGACACTTTTTCCCCAGGGATGAAGAACTGACACCGAACCCTGTCGAGACATCAACCATTCATTTATTTGTATTCATAATCATGCATACTCTTTTGTTGTACTGACTCTTGGTCTTGTGATGGGTGAATTCCATGAAATTTATTTATGGGGAATATTTCATCAACATGGTGAAATCCACAGAACAATCAATTGTTTTGTCTCCCACAACGAAATTTGTTGTTGTTTACAAATGTATAAATTATCTATTTATTTGTACGCCAAAATTTTTTACGTATTATTTGGAGCATGATTAGAACATACCCTTTTGAATTTTTTTGGTTCCCACTCAGGCGTAGTGTGTTCAATACCTCGGCTGGCCTCCATCACAACATAAGCATAATTTTCCGCTAACTGTGGTGGTAGTAGGAAATTTTCAAATATTTTGGATCTTTACAGTTATATTAGAGGATATACAGCATTCTTAACACTGTTGAATGATTTGCCGGCCTCTGTATTTCATCCCTCCTACAACATGGGTCTCTTCAAGACCCAGAATAACTCTTTCCACTCCCCAAAAAGACTCTCACATAGAATCCTTGTAGTTTCAATATTTATTTGCAAATTAATTTGTATTTTTATTCACGAGGTGAACTGAGATCAAAACGTGACAAAACTAAGAAAATAGTGCGGTGAACAGTGAAAGTGGGAAGAAATCTGACTTATCTTCACTGCCCGTTTTTGTGAGAATCGATATTGTGGTACTGGTGGATCACTGCACATGTTTCCGTAACAGACTGACCGGTTCCATTGTTGCAAGGTCACTCAGAAATGTATTCCAATGCTGTCAGATTAGGAAAGGTAATTGGATAAAATTTTGGGTGGAGGAATGACTGACGTATGTTAAAGGGATAATATACGAGTAGTTGCGTCAACAATCCACCGAGGCGACATATTCCCCGAGGGAAATAATTTCCCTCATTAAGTTAAGATTAATATCACTTTTTAATGAGGGAAACAATTTCCCTCATTAAGTTAAGATAATATTTTTTTTCAATCCGTCTTCATTCTTTCTTCCTATTGTTAGATTTTTGCGGTAAAATACTAGTATTTATTGGCTGCCAACTTTAAATGAATGTTCCAATAATTGCATTATCTGTTTCACACCACTATCGAATAAGAATTCCATTTAATTTGGGACAATTTGACGGTTCTCAGTAACTCCAAAGTATTGGGAGAAATCATTTCGCAAATAATCCATTTTGGTTGAACACGAATAATCTCCCGTTTCCCAGTCACGTCGATGAACACGTCGCTAGAGTGGAATTATAACCAACCAATTTACAATTTTAAACCAATTTAAACCCTTATAAACACAAATTCTTGCTCTCTAATAAATTAGGATTTCGGTTTCCTCGACAATTTAACGATTGGATTATTAAGTGGCTGTTTTCAGAAACTAAAATATTTCTGGGATAAAAATAGGCTGTTGCAAGAAAAGGATGGACAAATCAGACATTTTTGAAAAGTGGTTATGTATGCCCGTTATACCCATGTATGCATGGGGACGTAATAAAAAAACATGGTATGGAGATATGTACTTGACCTACTTTAACCGGTGATTCCTGGGGTTATTTGGAGTAGAAAACGTAGGTGAAATTTTGGTCTCCGGTTATTATACAAGTAAAAATATTTCTTAAATTTGTAGGTAGTGAACATTTATGGTTGGGTTGGGGGGATGAACGGTTGAACAGCTGAGTATATAGTAATGACGCGTGAAGACCTATTTGTATTCGTTTTTGAAAAGAAAAACAATAATAATAATAGGGCACAAAAACAATAAAGATTTTATGTGAAGTCAAGACAGGAACAAAGTTTTGGTGGAGTTCTTCTTCTTGGACGATTTCTGCCACATCAACACAAATTACTTTTTCGTAATTATTGACAAAAATTATTAAGGACAGATTGTGTCACAGAATTTAAACAATTCATCAAATATAAAAGTTCTGTGAAGGTTCTATTCATGTTCTGTTATTATATTGTAAATTAAATATCCCTGTCGAAGACTTAAAATACAATTTCTTATTAAATACTCTAAAAATACATACATTAGAAGATAGACGTAAAATAAACGATTTAACGTTCTTATTCAAAATACTTAACTCTAAATTCGACTGTTGTGAACTCCTGCAACTTATAAACATACATACACCCACAGTAACAACACGACAAAATACAATATTCTACAGCAGCACACATAAGCGTAACTACATTGCCCACTCTCCGATACAACGATTTCACACCATGGGAAATCATTACTTGGGTGATGTTGACATATTCAATACCAACTTGGCAGTTTTGTGGATCATTTAAAACATTTATTTCAACAATACTCCTAAACACATCATGTAAACCTACAAATAGCTGTAATTTTCTGTTTTTGTTTCTTGTGTTTGTATGACTTGTTGCATAGCTTTTATCAAATGTAATTTTATTCTTATTTTTAATGTTTCAAAGTATCTGTCGAATTAAAATTATACTACCAACCATGTAAAAGCCCTCTGGGCGTTAAATAAATAAAAAAAAAAATATATCATTATTGGCCATTTGTATCACTAAACTGACATAGTGACAGAACTTGAATAGAACCTTAAAAGAACTTGAAAATTAACTTTGAAATTTGATGAAATGTTCATATTCTGTGAAACAACCTGTCCTAATACTTACATCAAAAAATCTAAGCCCTGACTTGAGTTCACATATTTGGCCATTCTGGACATCCATAATGTGTGGAGTGTTGATTGAGGAAAAGCAATTCATTATTTATGAGTTTACGGGAAGGGATATTGAAATGGATGAGTTTCAACAAAGTATGTGAGCCAATCATACCACTAATAATTTTGAAAATGCAGATGATATCAAAGTCTTTCTTAAGTTTTTTTCTAAAAAAGAAAGGTTTATTTTTACTTAAAGTTCGTCGTGTGAGAATTCGTCTCTTTCTAGCCCCCAACCTCCAAGTAACTTTTTACTCATTGTAGTCAAGATTCAATTGATTTTTCTTAATTAAATACATGTTAATTTTTTTTACTCATATGTTCATGCAGGTAACAGGTAGATAAATTATAAGGGCAAGTAATAAAAAAAATGTTCCTAATATAAAACGTGGTAGTAGAGTGTAAAGTGATCATTGCTGTGTGTAAATGGTTAAGTAGTAATATTTATTAACCATATTTAGTAACCTGTGCTGATGCGAGCGAATGTTTTAGATAAAATGTTACTTTATATTAGGTTCCGGCTAGTTGCCGAGTGGTCCAAAGCGTCGGATTCCCCAATCAGACGCGCAGTGTAGCGTAGCTTCAGTCAATGCACAGGCAATATTTTGCACTCATAATGACGCCATTAGGAAGAATTCAAATATTGTCAGGTTATTCGTAACCCGAGAATATTTGTACGGTTTCTCTATTTACCTTGTCTTTCAATTAACCTAATTAACTACCGCAATGATCCCCAATTAACTATGCATCCGCCGGTAAGTGCTTATTACAGTACCTACATGAATCGGCGAGAGATAATAACATCATGAAGCATGAAGATATGGGGTGACCGGATAACTCGTCAAAATGTCAAGTCAACTTATCTTTAAAAAGTGATATGAAGTCATGAAAAGTGTTGAAACAAACACTAGGTTAAATAAGTTTCGTAAGTAAGGTTTATGTGTTAGTTTTTTCATCGCTTTTAAAGACTTTGTGTCACTTTTTAAAGGTCGATTGAATTATCATAGAAACAATTTTTAAAGTTTACTAACGGTGTTAATTTGAACAGTAAATTCCTGGTCGATTTATAACATCACCATAAATAAATAGATATTTTATGACTTATTTGATTACAGACACCATGAATAAATAGATATTTTATTACTTTTTTGATTTCAGACACCATGAATAAATAGATATTTTATTACTTATTTGATTACAGACACCATAAATAAATAGATATTTTATAACTCATTTGATTGCGGACACCATGAATAAATAGATATTTTATTACTAATTTGTTTACAGACACCATAAATAAATCAAATCTAAATGATCTTCACAACCCAGCGAATAAGAAATTTGAATTTAAAATCGACATGTAATATCTTTGGTGAAATTCCATTATGCTGATATACTAAAACAATTTTGTACTGTTTCCCACTTTTTGATATCTGACCATACCGGTTTCAGCCTATCACGGCCATCCTCAGTCTGACCTAGTGGATCTTCGGTGGACCAGTCTAAAGATGGCAATGGTAGGCTGAAACCAGTAACAGTCAGAAATAAAAAGTGTAAAAAAACTTTAAAACTATTTCAATATTATAACATGACAATAAAATAGTTACCTAATCTTTGTGCCAGGGACTGAAAGCTGTTGTCCTTATTACTACTACAAATATTTTATAACGAATAATTTACCGAATCGGTATAATTGTGGAGGCCATTTATTGGATAACCACCACACTTCTGCCATAGGTCATCCCAAGTGGTTTGCTACATTTGGTGACTTAGTAGGGGTACCCGGGTTGGTGGGGTGAGGTTTGTATAGGTCGTGGCGGTGGGTTTCGTCTGGCCACCTACTACGTGGTAAGATATCGACCTACCAGATCGGTTGAGGCTGGTTGAGGGAGATTATTTGACCTCTCCAGCCGGACTCTTTCTACCCATCGCCATATACCGCAGTGGGAAGTTGGGACAGTTGCTCCTGGACACATTAAAGCCCTGATTCCTCCCACGCCTCAAACCTTTTTCCTTTTCAGAACTCCTTTTCCATTCTTTCCCCAAAAAGAACCTCCACACAGCATCCCCTAAAATGATATAAGCCCTCCTATGTGTAGCTAATGTAAATATATATTATAACATATTATTGTTTATGACTTTTATCACCCATTGTCGTTAAATAATAATAATAATAATATTTGGATGATTTTTATAGCGCCATTTTTGTGCAAAATCACCTCAAGGGCGCTGTACGATATATGAAACATTTCTATAATGATATATGTTATTACTAACTATATATGGAGATAATATACAGTTCAATACTTACCTGGTAGGTCACTTGAGATTAACACTTAATTAAGGCGATGCACTACGTCGTGTAATATTTTAAATTGAGCCGCTATCAATAACAACCCTTACGTAGATGGCGATAAGGTTTAAATTCCTGCTTAACACCATCCGCCTGTTTTGAATTATGCAAGAAAAAAACACGGCCAAAAAGTGCCTTTTATTTTATTTTGTGGATGTTCAGGCATAAATATTTAATTTTTTTTCGATAATTTTATAAATAACTTAATTTGCCACATTATACAATAAAATCATAACCGAAAATGGGTTCGTAAGTAGGAGATTTTGAACTTTAAAGCAATTTTCATAGGCCTGTACATTATTTTTTTCTGGGCTTATAAAAAGACTTACCTAAAAAATACTCGATTATTTCAAAGGCCAAGATGTATTCTACTCGCAGTATTTAATTAAAGCATCTGAAACATTTCTAGGTAGCCAAATTTTCAAACCAAAAACACATGATTTTGCATTACTACGTATGGCATCGCCTTAACATTAAATAATTGTTTATTAGCAAAATTTACTCGTAGATACAAGATTTAGAACATAATTGGATATAACTGGACTTTCTGTCAGGAATGATATATTTAATTTAAGGGTATGACTGTAAAAAGGTATGTTTTAGTTTAGACCTGAATTCTGTTGCACTTGTTATGGATCTTAGTTCCGGAGGGAGTTTATTCCAAGTCTTCGGCCCAGATACTCCGAAAGCGCTATCACCAAACTTAGTATTTGGCTTGCGCTTAGGTTCCATCAGTCTGCTTACAGCTGTTGATGTTGTTGATCTAAGATTGACTGCCTCAGACCAGACTTTCCCGGGACGCATAGTTAAGAGATGTAGGATGGGGCCATTTCATTGATGGATTTAAACACCATTTAGAACAATTTGTACTGGATTCTTTCAGGGCACTTGAGCCAGTGAAGGTTACGAAGGTGTTCTGAAATGTGCGAATATTTAGAAACCCCGGTTATGAGCCCCGCTACACTGATTTAAGTTTGTGAATTTGATATTTTGGAAGGCTGGCATAAATGCCGTTGCAGTAATCGAGACGTGAGACTACGTAAGATTTGATAAGTAGTTTTGTTGCTTCTGTAGGAAGATTTCTTCGGACACACTTGAGTTATCTTAGGTGATAAAAAAACGGTGCTTACAGTCCTATTTATTTGACTTCCATACTATGACGAATTATTTACGGACATGAGGGTGTAATTCTACAGTTTAAAGTCCACAACCATATATGTATATGGCGTAGGTTTAATGTATAGTGTATAGGTGGCGTACGTGTTTAATATGTATGAGGTATACCTTCAGTGAAACCAAGGACTTAAATGTAGGGGTTTTCCTTTCAGCGCTCACTGGCTTTGTTAGTACTATTCTCGGAGCTACCAAAAAACGGAAGTCGCTGGTTTAATAAACGTTTGAAAATATATTTCATAATTCTCTAGAAAAACATTATATTCCTTTATTATTATTTGCCTCAATTTTCTTTCAACATTCATCAATAGTTATCCAAGCGAACACCAACAAAAATAAGTGATAAGTTTTAACTTTTTTCAGGAACTATTGGAAATTTTTTAGATTTATCCAATGTCTTTAATACCTAGAACATAAAAAAATAGCTCAATGTATGCCATTCAAATTGGTCAAAACTATTTGTGTAAATGTGTCGGTAATAGAGTTTAAGATATCTGTTAATGATACAACAAAACCAAATATCTAATTTAATTTTAATGAAAATAAGGGCTGGTATTAAACCCGGCTAATTTGTGCTGTTTTTTTGTAAAACATTTTTTCCTCATGGCCTATGTCATTTTTGGAGATGCTCTGTGGAGATCTTTTCAGGGAAAGGTAGAAGAGGAAGTTCAGAGATAGAAAAAGATGCGGGGTGGGTAGGAATCTGGGGGTTGAGAGAGTCCTGTTGTTTGAAAGTTAAAATATTCTCCCTCAAACAGTTTCTCCTGATTCGGCCCAGCACTTAGTAAGTGGGCAATCGCTTTCGCCGCCAAGACCTGGAAAAACCACACCCCGTAACCCAATCAAACGTAGTTAACTAGAGGTGTTATTTATCTCAATAAATGGTTCCCGGGATCTGTGGTACCCATACCCGCCTCCTAAGTTAAGCTTAAGATCATTATTTTATACCTATTACAAGTAAACTACCTGTATTTTTACACATTCGAAAGTGATTTTTCTATTGCCATGGTGTTATTTTTTAGATAACTGTTTTGGGTAGAATGCAAAAGGTTTATTATGAAATATACTAATAACGTTATGTAAATTTCCTACATCCTTGTTGGTCGGTCTAGGTGAACGCTGCAGGAGTAAGGATGTAGGAGAGGGGAGATGGTGGGTGGGAAACGTATATACTCCAGGAAGGGGCTATTATTATAGTGGAACTGTGGTACTCTACGTTGGCTGGTGGAACCTACAGTCTACATTCCACACCCTCGTAGTTGGAAAAGGCTTTACTTAACCTGGTTGTGCATCTGAATTGAAAATCTTGCAGAATTTTCGAAGAACTGCACTGAATGTTGGTTCTCTCAAAGCTTCCTGGAAAGCGGAAAATTTAAATAAAACTTCGTAAATAATGGTATGCAAATTTAAAAATGCATGATGGGTAAAGTGAGTAAATACGACACCGATTATGTTAAGCGAGGTTAGCTCTACAAATTTGAAAAACAAGTAATACATTCTTTGTAAGAAAGTATGTTCCGAACAACAACAAAAAAGTAGATAGATATCTAATAATGAAACTGAATGATTCATAGCAAAATACGACCATGGAAACATTTTAGCGGGGCATTTTACCCATGTTGCCACGTACACCAAAACCTCCTTGTGATCTAGGAGGTTTTGCGTACACCCACTTTACTGTATATATAAGGGTTATTATCGAGTGGTTAAGATCCCCGACTTTGAATCCGTAGATCGTGGTATCAAATTTTGATGTACGCAAGTAAATTTAATTTGAATAAATGAACAAAAAAACTCAGTTTTAAACCACTTTATAAACCATTTTTTTTTTCATTTATGTAATGACAAGCCACAAAGTGTTTGCTTTTTTCGATAACTTTATAAAATTAATTTGATTTATTTGTGATATTTCAAAAATAATTCATTGAAAATAACATTTAAATATGGCGTATTTACGGCCCATTCCAGAGTAGAAAGTATCGCCGCGGTGAAAGACCACCATTCAGAATAGAAACATTGCTTAAAATGAGTGATCACTTCTGAATAGCCAGGTATGTCCCAACCTTCATTTTTCCCATCCACTTCCTCCCCCCACTGTCTTCAGCTTCACAACAATCTGAAATCTGGACCGCCATATTCCCTTAGGTTCCAGGCGATTGGGAGTAGTCGGAACTCGTTTGCGTTATTCGCATAAAAAAATATTATGTATCGAAAATCAGTGTAAAATTAAAGGGTTCTTTTTCATCTTAGATTCTAGGTTTTATATTATGTGCTACATGTTATCAGTTTATGCACAAGATGGCAGCACTAATCAGCAATTACTGTTTTGATCGATGTGCTTATTATTATGTTATTATCAATGTGACAGGATTGATGAAAAATATTTAGGTAAGACAGGCAGCGTAAACAAGATTCGACTTTTTAACCTTCAATGTTCTCAACGCTCTAACTATAATTACCGAATCCGGTCTACGCGCACCGTTTATCGCGTTCTAATAGTAGAACACATTTCGACGAGATACTGGTACGCAATGGTGCCTCTGATTGTGTAACGTTTAATTTTAGGGGAATTGTGAATGAATCCTAACCGCTTTGCTGAGTAGACGTCATAAATGTTATATTTTTATATTGGTAATGAAATAATTTAAAAATCTATGTTTTTGTTTTTTTTTATTATTTTATTTTATAGATTTTTAAACATTACAATTTTAGGCTAGGCTAATGCCTGTTTTATGGTTGTCATACAAATTTTACAATGTGAAAAAAAAAAGTTTTAAAATAATATAAAGTGTTAAAATAATAATACAATAATGAGATTAAAAGAATTTCTCATTCTCAGACTATAAAAATATTACCATTTGTTATTTCGGCTACTGGCATTATACCAAGCTCTCTCATTCAAAATTTAGGCGTATTAGATCTGTCAAAGAATTTATATATAAAAATGCAAAAATCAGTCATTTTAAATACATGTAGTGTTACGAAAGATTTTTTAAATATATATATTGAGGGATCAGTAGGATTTATAGGTCCAGTTAGAAGTTCTACCGATCTAAACCCTTTGATTTGAAAATATCTGGAGTCGGTGAATTATTTTGAGTTGACATGTTGTTCTTGTATTGTTTTGTATTTATTATGCTTGTATAATGCACTTGCATAATGTGGATTGACTAGATGATCATTTGTGGAAAAGTGTGTGGAAGGGTTAAGTTTTTCCTGAGGGGAAGATTTAACCCGGACATAAAGTCGGAAAAGGAAAAAAAAAATATTAATTTATTTTTCATATTTTTTAAAATTAGTTTTAGAAAGTCTTTAGAAAAACTTTAAGGAATTCTCGCCATCTTTAAAATAGTATTTAAAAATAAAAAAAATAATCGCATCAATTAATAAATAAATTATAATCTTTTTATAACTTAATGAGTAAAACTTCAAATTGTAATATTTAATCATTGATGACAATAATACCGATTCTCAAAACGAAAATTTGAATCGGAAAAATCAGAAAAAGATAAGGTTGCATCTAGGAATTAAAGCTAGGACCTTGTCGGGCGCTGCTATACCACTGAGCTAATCCGATCCTATTTCTTTCGGTCATATTTAACTGTATGGTACTTCGATCAACATTATCATCATGTTCTTAACATATATTTTTTCTGGCCGCTATCTTGATGTATGACCGTATCTTTTTTTAAATTATTTTCAAGGATAAAATAGTACAATTTGAGGTTTTGCTCAATAAGTTATTCAAAAAATTAAAAATATTCATCGAAGACTTGCAGAAAAGTCAAAAAATTAATTTTTTTATCGAATACACTATCTAGATTGATTTTTCTGTTACTAATTTTCCTTTTGAGATTAGCTAAAGCTTAGCTATTAGCTCAGCTGGAAAAATAACTTACAGTAATGACGTAGTGAACAATATGAGTGATAGGTACGTAAAACAATATAAAATATATTTTGATTATGATCTTTCGACGAATGTTACAGAACGTATAAAATATAATTATTTGTTCCGAATACGATATAAAGTTTTGTGAGCTTTCCTGCTGTGTACTTTGTGAACGCTTTCCTACCTGGTAAATTTGTATTGAAAGTGTGCTAATAGCCAAAGGAAAGCCTTTATAAGCAAAATAAGCTCGGTCATGGTAGAATGGGGTTTTAACTTCCAACAAAAGAATAGGAGAAAACATTTTCTTAAATTTTTGTGAGAGGAATAAAAAACGAAATTTTAAAAGTTCTTACCAGAATATATTTACAAACTAAATGGTTTTTAGAATATACGTAACCGATTTTTATTTATATGGATAAGTTTTGAAATAACTCGAGTCGAGAATATTCAAATCTGGTAAGAACTTTGCGCTCATTCGGAAGATGGCTACATATAAAAAATATGGAAATATAATTTAGGCAGTAATAAAAATTCTCAATTGAAATATAAGTTCGATAAAAATAATCGATTTTAATTAGGTATCGGAAGCTCAATTGGTAAAGTTCTGGTCCTGATCAGACTAAAGGATCTTTTTTTAAATTATTATTATTTTTTTTTTTAATCAAGTAAGACTATGGCGTCCCCAAAAGGGATATATTGTGAGGTTGAAGGTACCTGGCTATTCAGATCTGGTCACTAAACACGGCCAAAGCAATTTCAAGCAACGTTTCAATTCTGAATGGTGGTCTTACACCATGGCGATACTGAGAGTATCTTCCACTCTGGAACGTATAGCAAATATACCATTTATTATTTTAAATGAGTAAATTGTATTATAACACAATTAATTAATCAAATGAAAATTACTTGTGCACGCCGGGATTAGAACCCGCGACGTCCGGCTTGCTAGTGGAGAGCCTTACCCCTCGATCACAGAGGATCTAGGTTCGAGTCACCTTTCACCGTTACCTTTCTGTTTTTGATGTCTTATTTTATTTATTTTTTAATTACCTTTTTATTATGGGTTCAATAATTAAACATTACTTCAAAATGTAATGTTAAATTATTGAAGACAATATTAGAACGAATTATACGATAAGAAGAAAAAGATGATGCAAGGCGAGGGTCCTGGGTTCAAGTCCTAGATGCGACCGTATCTTTGACCGTATTTCTCATTTTTCTGTTTCAAATTTTCGTTTAACAGTCCAAGAGGGCTTTTTCTATTTTTGCGGTTTTTTTCGTATTTTCGAAGTCACTTGTGTCCGTAACAGCATATTCAAAAAAATATTTATCGTGTATGTTTTTTAGATACATGTATGTTATATACAACCTGTTAAAAATAAATAATCTAAAAAAAAAATTTCTTACTTTACAGCTGTTTATAAAATAGTAGTTTTCAATAAATCGCCAATCGACCTCAAGATTACTTTCATCTGCTACTACATACAACATGACAAAAATATATAAAAAATATTTTTTAATAGAACATATCTCAACCTATAGGACCCAACTTCTATATTTTTATATAATAGCTAAGTAACTGTGTGATATTATTTTGAAAAACTATGTAAATACACTTACTTTGAAGTCAATTTTATGTATTAAAAAACAGCAATTTGAAAAAAAAAAAAACCGTATAATTAAACAGTATTTATACTATCTTAATTGATAAATAAATTAAATTAATTTAAAGATTTAATTGGTGATATTCTATATTCATTTAAACTCTAAACACATATAAATGATTGCATTTTACATATTCAATCATAACGCGAAGATCGTTCGCCACAAGCGGTCGTTCGCGACGCTCTCTTTTGTAAAGTAGTGTTAAAAAACGTAAGGGTAATAGTTTATTTTCGATATACGTATATATTGTAGACATAAAATCAAAACGTAGACTTTGTTCATGTAATTTGAAGGGAGCGTGTCAAAGGTGAACAAGAATTTGAATAGCGTTGAGGCGAACGTTGTTGAGATGATTGTACCTTGTTATATATTACCTTCCAGCTGAACAATATGTAGCAGGTCTTAATTATTGTCAACTCATCTCATTTGCTTGCGCCCGCTGTGGATATGTACGAACGAGACAGCAGTATTATAATTGCTTCCAGCAGTATAGACGAACAGACGTATCGTATTTCATGAGACTAGTGTTAGGGCTGTGCAAATAGATTTTTAATTATAATAATAATTTGATTATTTAATTTGGCTATTATAGCTCTTCGTGAATTGAACAAATGAAAATAAAATATAATTATATAATATAATATATGTATATATATATTTTTTTTGTAAAAGATTATATATAACTGTTTGAACCCGTTAGTCAATCTGCCAAAAAATGGTTTATCGGGACGTTATAAAAATACATATATAAAAATACATAAATATTGTAAAAAATTCGTAAATCATTTTACTGCCAAACTTTTTCACTATCACGATCTAGGCAAAAAAAAATAGCACAAAAGTTCTATTATTTGGAATATTCCAATCTGTAAATATCCCTTAAATTAATTTTCCCACATCAGAAACACCAGATAAAGCAAACAACACAAACCTGACCTCAATTATTTGATTTCCCAAAAAAAAATTATTCGCACATGCCGGGATTTGAACCCGCAACCTCTGCAATCGAAGTCGAGAACCTTACTTACAATAAAAATATCAATATCCACTTATTCCAAGAAGGGAAAGACATTATTCTAGTATATTTTTAAAGTGATTGTTACCATACCAAATTTTGGAAGAATCTTAAATGTGTATTTATTTATAAGCCTAAAAAGTTTTAACGTAAAAGTGGAATCATTAGTGTTTATATGAAAATATCAATATTTCATAGGAAACTATAATAGTAATTTTTTGTTTTTAAGGGCCCGCTTTCCGCGTAAAGAATTTAGATTTGGGCAACACCCTCAAAATAAACAATATTTAGTGTTAAAAGAATCCGACAGAGGTGTCTGAATTCGTATTAGGAATAATTTTGGGGATTATAATTTAAATAACGAAATTAAATTACCGACATCTATTGCAATTTTAGAAAAACAGAACCATTTTTAGTTAGCACCGAGCAAATTATAACGATGTCGAAATGAAGATGGTTCTCAAAATATGGGTTTTATTACGGATTTAATTAATTATTTTTTTTTTTAATTTTACAAAAAACATTTACGAAAGTTATTTGAATAGGTATAAAAATTACTTTACTTTACTAAAATACTATTATCACTTTTATAAAAGTAATTTATAACTTTTATAAAATCAATAAATATATTTTTACATCAATAAGGTTTTTCTTATATGGTTATCTTTATAGGGTGTCCGGGGGTAAAGTGCTCAAACTTCAGGAGGTTATTCTAAATGCTAGAAGAAGTAAAAATGAAATGGAAATTATTCGAATTTCCAAATTTTTTCCACAAAAATTTATTTTCCGTAGAAGAAATTGTTTTTTTTTCTATACAAAAAATTAAACTTTTTTACTCGAAGACTATCTTAAAACGTTGGAATTCCAAAAAAAGTTTTGTTTCTTTTTTACTTGTACTATCAATTAGAATCACCTCCCGAAGTTTGTGCACTTTACCCCCGACATCTTGTATAATATGCGCAATATAATATTTATACACGTGTAATATCTACTTTTGTACATTTATATCAATTATATACACGTTTACATTTTTATGCTCATCAAATTTATTATATTATAAAGATAGATAGAAAGATCCTTAGTGCTTCCCGAGGACTTACAAATCAGAAGACTTTTTTGTAATTATTTATTTATTCATTTAAACAATTCAATAATTATAAAGAGTAATAAAACATGTAAGCAACATAAAATTACATTCTAAAATGTGAAAGGGGCTCTATTTATTTACATTTTTATGAAATTACTACTTTTAATAGTTTAAGCTTTCAGTGAACTTTCAATTTTATTTTTAACTTCTCTAAATATTATTTGTTTAAATTGTCAAATATAATTTAATCACAAACACAAGATTCACTCAAAATGAAAGATTGGTGGTTCTGAAATGTTCCCATAAATACGGTGAAAGAACCCTAAACTATAAACTTATTACCCTAAACATGCTTCGAGCGAAATGCGGATCTGGAAAGTCTGGATAGTGTGGAAGGAGATGAAGAGTATTTAGTGACTGACAATGGCGGGGCTGGTGTGCTAGATTCTCCATTAGTTCTGTACGGAAAAGGTCATAATAATCGACATAAGTGGACTAGTGTTAAGCCTTTTCACTCAAGAATGCCTCGCCGTAATATTTTGTTGCACCCACCTGGTAACGTCTTAACAGAAACCTGACATGTGACAATTGGTTCACGTCTATACCCACAGCCAAGAAGTTACTGGAAAAAGGTATAATATTAGTTGGAACTGAAAAGAAGAATAAACGAGAAATTCCTCCTGTTTTCTTAGACCCTAAAAATCGAGAAAGATGCACATCAATGTTTGGCTACGACGGATCTCTCACACTTTTGTCGTATTGTCCTCTGAAGTCAGCTAAGAAGAAAGTTGTAATCATGCTGTCCACCATGCATGACAGTCCTGACAAGGATAATGAAGTGTACCTTCCAGAAATAATACATTTCCATAATAAAACCAAATGCGGGGAGGATGTGTTCGACCAACTTTGTAAGAAGTACTCGACGTCCAGGAAGATCAAAAGGTGGCCCATGTGTCTCTTCTACGGGTTGCTTAATACCGTTGGTGTCAACTTTTGGGTCTTATTCTAGCTGTCAACTAACATTGATGAATAGAAAATAACCAAGCGGCGTAAATTTCTTAAGAGTTTGTCAATGGCACTCATAAAGCCTCATATGAGAGCAAAATTCAATAGCCAAGTTTACCCCGGGATATCAGAGAAACTATACGTGCAGTCTTGAATATTCATAGTGAAGATCATAGGCCGGTCCCTGATAATCCCAAACCTGGTCGCTGCTGCTTTTGTCCGCGCACAAAGGACAAAAAATCTCGATCTGTCTGTAACACTTGACGCCGCTATATTTGTGTTGACCATCAATACAAAAGCTGTCCTTCATGTAACGACAAAAATGTCTATTAGTTTTGTATTAATAAATTTTATTGTCTTTTCTTATTACTTTGCCATTATAAAAATAATTTTGAAAAAAATATCTAAGACTTTTATTTTATTCATTTTTTTTGCGCGGGGTACTTCAGTACCCCGTGGTAGGAATAATTACATTCCCAGAGTGGTAGGGTTTAAGAGTTAATAATCAATTAGACATATCAAGTAGTCCAATATTAAGTCTGTTTCCAATAAACCCATAAAAAATTCCCAGTTCTCCTTACCTCCTTACCACCTTGCCAGTTGATGTTTTGTTTCTCCCGATTTATTCGTATAACCCATTAGTCTACATAATTATCTAGCGGTTTTTCCATTACTTGTGCACTTATGTTAATGTATTTTATGACCGTCTTTGTGTTGCTTATATTTGTATCATGTTGTCTCCCTCTATATTTTGTTATATATATGCACACATTATGTACTTCTTGTTTAGTATTAATTTGTACCCTGATGATGCTTAAGTAAAGCGAAACCGGTCGGTTCTTAAATTAATAAATATCGTGGTTTTAAAACAAAAAAGTATTTTATTTTATTAAATTATATTCCCCACAGTTTCAGAACTTTCAATAGCTTTTTTCGCTGGCCCGTTCATTATTTTTCTGGATTCCACTTTCGAGTATTGTTATTTGAAACAGGTGGCCCATATATTATTATTACATATTATATTATATTTCGGACATCGTTGCATTGTGAATCATTAGAGCAGATCTTAGAGTAATATTACTCTAAGGAGCAGATGTAAAGTGACGTGTGTATTTGTGTACGTAGAAAGTTAATTCGCAAATAAATCACGATCGTATAGGAACAAGAAAACTAAATTAATAAAAATTTACCCCGTAATTTCTAATGCATTGGAATTAGTTTTATTTCCCAAAGTACCTATTCTGAAAAAAAAATAATAACTTTTTACTACACAATACATAAATAAAAATATGAATTATTAATTTTTATAGTAAATTATCGTTTATAATAAATATAAGCTTATAAATCAAAAATTGTATTTTTTTCTTCTCACCTAATAGATAGGATATAATTTTATGAGATAACATTTTTTCTTTGAAATACGGGATATCTTTCGTGTATTTCCCATCTTTGAAAAAACAATATTTATTAACTCATAAACTTTACACGCGTAAAAATTATCTTTATAAATTCAAATATTTGCACGTAATCGCACGTCTGTAGATCATAGAACGATGAACGACACGTCTGCCCCCAAAGCCCTCGAGTTGGCGAATGAACTTTTCAAAGAAAGATAGTTTAATCTTCAAGTCGGAGCGAGCGCGCTATAATAAATATGATTTAAAAGCAATAGGCGTAAGCGACAGTTGTGAAAATGTTTAATAAATCACGGCGTATTTCAAAAATAGCAAAAATCACTTTTGGGGTCTATTGAGTAGCATTAAAAGAAGCATTGTGATTTTTTTCATACATATAACTTGTAAAATAACAGAAATAAACGTGTTAATAATATTTTTCGGAGCATACTTTGCGATTTATTTCTATCGAGGGAATTTCAAATAATTACCGTTTCGGCTTTTGGAACAAATAGATACTATCTTAAAGAATAACATATATTTTTTTAAGAGCTTAAAAACTTCAAAATTTTAAGGAAAGTATGTCGGAAATTGGATGAAATTCGAATAGTGGGCCCTTAACGAGTTTTATTATTCACAATGTACATTTGTTACGTATAAATTTTATTAAATTAGCGACCGGTTTCGACACGTCCGTGTCATTAACTAGCTATTCCAAAAAATGTCTAGAAATTGTTACATAGTGAATGCCAAAGAAATACAAAAAACAATAATAATATTAATAAAAATGCATAACAATAATAATAAAATATTATTGAATTTTATAAAATATATTATGATAAAACTATACTAACAGACCGAACGATTAGTCATAATAGACCCGGTATATTTTTACATGACAATATTATAAAAATAACTTATATCATTGATGTCGCTATTCCGAATTCCTGTAACATTCAAAAATGTGTTAATGAAAAAATAAGAAAATACACAGATTTAGGAAACGAAATAAAAAGAATTTGGCATTCTCAGACTATAAAAATATTACCATTCGTTATTTCGGCTACTGGCATCATACCTAGCTCTCTCATTAAAAATTTAGGCGTATTAGATCTATCAAAAAATTTATATATAAAGATGCAAAAGTCGGTCATTTTGAATACATGTAGGATAACGAAAGATTTTTTAAATATTTATGTTGAGGGATCAGTAGGATTTATAGGCCCTGTTAGAAGTTTTACCGAGCCGAACCCTCTGATATGAAAATATCTGGAGTCGGTGATTTTTTTTTCCCATTTGATCTCTGGTGAGTTGACGTGTTGTTGTTCTTGTATTGTTTTGTATTTATTTTACTTATATAATGTACTTGCATAGTGTTGATTGACTAGCTGATCATTTGTGGAAAAGTGAGTGGAAGGGTTTAGTTTTTCCTATAATAAATAATAATAATAATACTTGGATGACTTGTATAGCGCCGTTTTTGTGCAAAAACACCTCAAGGGCGGGGGGGAAGATTATGGGGAAGATTTAACCCGGACAACAAAATCGGAAGCATAAAAAAAATTATAAAAACTGTTTTTTATATGCCTACTCACTGTCAAAACCAAAACTTTTAATTAAATAAATGTATTCTAAACTGTGTTTTATATTTCAATGTTGTGACAGCCTACTCACTGTAAAAACCTAAACTTTTAAATAAATAAAAGTATTCTCAACGGTGTTTTATATTTCAATGTTGTGACAGCCCTCATCAGTCGCAAGTCGGAAGAGTCGGCCATTGGGGAGTGTGCTCATTGAATTGATATTTTTTTCTAAATTCTTACAATTTTATAGGGAATTTTAGTTTACATGTTAATTAAATCAATACCTCTCTAATAATTATTTCATATGGAGAAGATGCAGATTTACATAAAACTTTGAAATCTCTTTCGACATTTATGTATTTTGAAACTAAAATAAGCATAAATAGTAGTGGTTAAACCCAGTAAAAAGCTCATAGTTTACTTATAAAATCAAATTATTTTAATCGTGGATATCCGACAGTTTTTAAAAAGCCGTTCATATAATGTTTATCAACACATTAGGGAATCTCAAGGGAAAATTCCCACATTGTAGGGAAAAATTGAAAGCCAGCTACCACATAAACGGCTAAGATAAAACACGCTATTTTTAATTTGTCATCGGGAATGTTCGTTGTTGTCGATCGGGAGACCTCGGGTGTTTATGCCCGGATATTAGCATCAAACCACTTGTTCAGTAACGTTTTGGCGGAATTGTCTACAAAATACGACGAGGGCGACACAGTTGACCAATTTTTTAACTATTTTAGTAAATTTCGACAAAATCGTTATCTCTGCTACCCTCTTAAGGTAGGCGACACACTACCAATGGGAATGAATGGCGAGCGATATGCTGAAATAGGCCAAGACACTCAAGTATTGCGCACTTATAGCGTAGTTTGTCACATTGTGTTCAATAATTAAATTTTTATTATATTGAAGTGAAACTTCTTTACGCGCGTTATGTAATTTCGAGGACAGGAGTAAAACCAACTCATGACCGTCATGAAAAACCGTGATCATTTCGCTATAGGAGCCTAGCCAATATTATATACCTTTTTTAGGTCACTCTCCAAACTCAGCTTCGAGGTCTAGAGGCAGAGCGCGCGACTCTCGTCGTGAAGAACCGAGGTTCGATCCCCGCTTAAACTATTTTTTTTTTTTTTGTGATTTTTTTAATAATAATTTTTTTTAAAGTGATAAAATGCTTTTTTTAAAAGTGATAAAAGACTTTTAGATATTTTTACTATATGATATTTTGGTCGAATACGTAATAACCGCGGTCTAGAGGCAGAGCGTTCGACACTCGTTATGCAGGACCCGGGTTCGAATCCCATATTTTTATAACTTTTAATTTTTTTTTATCAACGATTTGTATTTTCTTTTTGTGATTTTTTTAATAATATTTTTTTTTAAAGTGATAAAATGCTCTCGTGCTGCGACTTTTAGATATTTTTACTATATGATATTTTGGTCGAATACGTAATAACCGCGGTCTAGAGGCAGAGCGTTCGACACTCGTTATGCAGGACCCGGGTTCGAATCCCATATTTTTATAACTTTTAATTGTTTTTTATCACATGCTACTTATAAATATGTCAATAGACAGAAAAAAAGAGAGAATGAAATGAAAAGAGAGAGAGAAGAATACTAAAAGTTTCACTTCCGTCGTGCGTAGGCTTGCCACACACTGTATTTTTTTCATAGAGAGTAATTTATTTTATTTTCAATCCTAAAATATTACAATGAGGTTACATAAATCACGTTTTTTCTCATAAAAATTTACCTCACTAGGACTAAGTCTTCATCGAGGTTAACAATTTACATTTGAGTGAAGAAAACATAGAGTAATCACAAACATAAAGTAATACTAAATTCCAACACAAAATATTTCAAAAAGAAAGAAAAAATGTATTTGATGAGTAACTAGGCGGGTAATTTGACAGTTTATTGTAACAATATTTGAACTATAAGTACTTATAAATCATTATTCTCAAGAATAAACAAATAGATAATAAAGTCAGCTAGGGTGAGATTCAGTTTTTAGCAAATGGGATTTATATAATAGTTATTTCCAATAATTTTATGTGTTCTTAGAATGTTTTGAAAATAATGTAATACTCATTATATTTTCGCAAAGAAATAAGATTAACCGGTAAAATTATGTATTGTTCCCTTTGAATATTTTGTGAGGCATTTATCAAAGCTTAGAGGGACGTATGTTGAAAGGAGGAAAATCCCATTAATGGAAACAGCAATCAGCTGTCAAATTAATATTGGATTTCTTTCGGATTGGATTTGGATTCTAGTATTATTGTAAATGACGAGCGATTTATAAACTGCGATGAATATCAGTTAACTTTATTGCTACAATCATAATTATTATTGCGAAATCCACCGATTAAATAGTGCTAAAATTGATGTTTTTGGAATTGTTCGTGTAACACCATTTATGTTTATTTGAAGGAAAAATAAATTTAATAATAAAAAATGAGATACGTTGATGAAATATTAAACAGAATGTGGTAAAAATAAGATCCCGAGGCGTACAGACTTAAGTACAAGGAGAAAACCCATTCTTATGAAATACTGTTAATTTATTGAAAATCTGTTTAAGTTATTCGTTTTCTTGTTAAAAACGAGACTGCAGGTCTTCAACGAATGAATTGACCGAGTTCTTAATAAAGTATCAGTAAGCGAATGTTTTGTGAGAACGGCGGAACACGTGTTCATACAAATACTGATATTGTCGCACTCAATTCATTAGGAAAATAACAAGTGTTCTAGATCTAGATACATTCTGAAAGAATAATATTATATCAGGAGATTGGCATGCTATCACTTTTTTAACAGGATAATTTTTCTTCATGTAGAATTTTTGTAACTCTCGTAGATGTTGACTTTAAAGAAACATACATTGTTGTAATATTAGACAAAATGTAGTCAAAATGAGATCCCTAAGGAGAACAGACTTAAAACGGAGAAAGAAGGAGAATAGTTACAATAAGTTTAAAGTCATCCGGGAACATCACGGATGACTTCAAACCAAAATAATTTAGCGGATTCTGAGTCAGGGCATGAAAATAATTAATCGGATTCTGAGTCAGGTCATGTAATGTTAATAAGTGTTAATACATAACATAATATACTGATTATGAACGATAAAAACAAGTACAATACAAGTTATCATACAGAGTTTCATAAAGTAATGATGATTTTCAAAGCAAAGTAATTGAAAAGTTAGAACGCGAAATTTTGAGGTGAAAGGTTACAGAATAAAGTTAAATGAAAACTTTTTTTTTTTTTTTTAACATACAACAAACGATGTTGTATTCCCATGAGTTATTAAACTCATTAAGGGATCGCCAATTGGTATTTTTCAAAAGAAAAGTATAAAAAATAAAAAAAGAGTTTTGTACAGAAAAATTAGATTAAAAATTAAAAATAACCAACCCAACCCAATGTGCAGACACAATGTATGAAGAAAACATTTACAAAACATTTCACAGAAGCAACATACAGACACAACATATGAAGAATCACTTTACAGATATGTTACAAAAAAAATTGTCTTATAAGACTTTATGAATTATTATAATCACTCATTTGATTTATGTACTGTTGGTGTCAAAAAGTTGAAAAAGTATCCTCAATGATGGACTATATAAATGCATAAAAACAAAATCAGGAAAATACATTAAAAAGTACGGGGTCAAAAATAAACAGACCTAATACAAGATGTTTTACATTCAAAATACATGAGAAGATTAAAAAAGCTCATCATCTTTGGATGTACAAAGTTTGGTATTTGGAGATAATTAGGACGGCTATCAGAACAGAGTTTGTACATACTTATGACTCGTTTTCCAAATAACATTTGAAAAAATAGGATTTCAATATATCGTTTCGAGATTTGTTAGAGGCATATACCTGTCTTAATTCTTCAGGCAATTTGTTATAACTTAGACATGTATATTAGTTAGACATGCATATTTTTGTGTAAAGTAATAAAATAAAAAAAATATATATAAAGTTAAATTATAAAGTGATCATTTTCAAAGTCAAGTTTTAAAGTGAAAGGTTATTACTGTGTAACGTTATAGAATGAAAAATATTAGAGTGAAATCATAAAGTGATAATTTTCAGAGCGATGTTTAAAGTTAAAGGAGTTCTATAACTATACATACTCGTATTAACAAGAGTATGAAATAAGTACTTATGGTTCAATGAAAATAGTTACAGAGTAATGTCTAGTGACTTTGTTGATGTTTATTAGGCCAGATTGGTGTTTCACAGAACATAGCTAAGTAACTACAGCGATGAAAGGTGCACATGAAAAGTATGAAAGACATAAAGATACATCGAAAGTTGTACAAAAAAGTGTGTCAATGGTTTTATAGTAATATAAAAACGAAGTTAAATTATCGAAGTTATATAATTATAAAAATACACATAAATAGTTTGTTGTAAAGCACGTTTATATTAATAAGAGTATCAATTATAATTGTGATGTATGAATATAGATGATGTAAGGAGTGTCCTGCTCTCTAATATGTAATCTGTCCACACAACTTAGAGATTTGAAAATTCAATTTCCACATCATTACATTTGCAAATAAATAGTTTTGGGAAGGTTTGACCTTGGAAAAAATATTGGTTTTCTATGGTAAAGGACATCGGAGGGCATAATATTCAAATCAGAAATTATTAAATGGCTAAATCCGTTTTCTCGTTTGAAGGTTGTTTAGATTCCTGAACGCTCCCGGTGATAAATCTCTTTTTTGTGTGACCTTCACCTGCTAGTCCAGCCCCTTCTCACGCCACTTTCAGGAAGTCCCTAAACACGACATCTGGACCTAACAACGCATTACCGTAATGATCGGGGGAGCTAACCTTCGTTTTAGCTTAAAGCCAAAGACTCTATTGAGATACGGGGACAAGATACGCGATTGAGGACACAGGTGAGAGAATATCCTAACCCAGAAAGGCGACTTTTGAGATAATTGCTGTTCGGAACACATTATATATTTTGAGGCGGATAAAGAAACCATAAACCATAAACAAATCTTCTATTTATATAATGAGATCTTGAATAAACAAGACAAAAAAAGTAAAGAAAGGTCTCTGTGGCAGGCGGCGTGAATTTGATTTGTATACAAATCTATAGTTTTATTCCGCGATTGATGAAATTTTGCATGCTTGTCCTTCAAGACGAGAGCGGTCACTATCCACATGACATTTAAAAAAACCCTTTTCCCACTCTTAAAGCAGAATTTTGATGTTTCTTGATAAAATGTTGGACACTAGACGTTTAAAATTACTGTCGATTTCTAAAAACTCTGCGTGAAGCACGGGCAACGCCGGCACTTCAGATAGCATTGAAATCGAACAAATGCCCGGATAGCGGGCATTGAAATGAAAAAAAAGATTTATATATTTTTTTTCATTACATAGGTTTTAAGTTTTTTTTTTTTTTTAATTTTTAATTTATTTAATATTTGTATGTTTTTTACAATAAATATACAATTTATACATATTATACAGTGTTATAAAGGTAAATAATAATAGCTTTTCCTCACCATAAAGAGACGAGGCTCTTGTGTTTGGTGAGTGAATCCTAGCTCAATTATATGTAATCATGTAAGTAAGTAAATAATATATTTGCAAAACCAAAGGGATAAGTAAGAAATAGGCAAGATTTATCAATAATACAGTTTCAAGATTTGAAGGAAATAATAATAAGAGTAAGATATGGATTTTTATAGTAGTTTTAGGTAATTTTTTAATTTTATTTTAAATTCCTGAATATCTTCAATATTTTTTAGATATAATGGAAGGATGTTGAAATATGTTATACCTAGATAGAGATAGGTATTTTGTGTGTGCTTTGTATTAAGTTTTGGGATTTTGATAGTTTTTTGATATCTTGCTGATGAATTGAATTGTAAGTTATTTAACTGTATTTCTTTATAAATTTGTAGAATTGAATATTTTTTATATATATTGTCTATTGTGGGTACATTGAATATTGAAAAGAGAATCTCAGTAGAAAATTTGGATGTTTTTTTCAATATTACTTTAATTATCAATCTTTGAACTATTTTAAGTGGATTTAATATATTGTTATAAGTTTCTCCCCAGCCAATAATACCATATTGTAATATAGATTGTACAATTGCATAGTACAATCTATATTACAATATGTATTATATGTATGTTTTGTATTAATTGCTTTTCAGCTATTACATAAAGTACTTATTTTTTAGTTGTTTCCATATTATGGTCTTATTAATACCGCCTTTTGAATGAGTCAATGTCTTAAGTCGTTCTTCAATCCGAAGAGTAAAAATTAGTGAGGGTATGAAATTTCTTTAGCAAAACCAAGGGGCTTTTTTACTATACAACTGAATCGAAATAGTCAGTAAAATCTTATGAGCTGTTCCCGAAAAACTGACCCTTAACGGATGGCGATCTGACAGATGAAAGTGAGGTAAGAATAGCGATAATAGCGACAACTGTAGGAATTTGAGCTGTAGCTTGAGAGGTGTTTTGATATATTATTCTTGCATGTATGTAAATTTTTGGGAAATTTGGGAAATTTTTGGGAAATTTTCGGATAACGTTGGCTAAAGAAAGAGTTAGCGCAACACGGCATAACACCCCAAAAACAAATAAAAAAAATATTTTGGCCGTGAAAATCTTAAATCATATTTGATAATTAAATATGAATAATTTAATTATTTTCAATTAACTCAAAGCACTTTTTGTGAATGCATCAGAAACAGCTGAAATTTCCGGAGAAATTTCATTTTTGCAAGACGACGACTCATTTATGTTGACAACGTGGCGTATTTTTTTGTTTGGTGATAGCTAAGGCATGCAGTAAAGTAAATTTGCATTGGCTGGAATGACATAACCTTCTAATTCGTTCTTCCACACGTGTAGTCAATTAATCTATTTTGTTGCTTATGACAATGATCACTCTTTAAAAGCTTTTAGAGTTTATGGAAAACTTAATATTTTGTTGTTGTGAATACCGCAGAAAAGTCTTTGCTGTTCTCACCCGGAGCGGGTGGGATTGTGGCATTCTTAATGGGGTGTGTTGTCAGGCCAAAGAGAGTGGGGATAGATAAGAAGATGGAGAAGATGGTTGAGACATACTTCGCTCTTCAGATTTCGTCATTTCAATAAACATAAAATAATAAATCTATGGTACAATTGTATGGTACTAAGTCGGTTCAAAATCGAAACTTTGCATGAAATTAGCCGTATATGGTGACAACTCCTGAATATTCAGGTACTTCCTATTTCCATCTCCTTTCTCTCCCGACTACCATCAGCCTCACATTATAAATTATAACCCAGTGGGGATACCTTTAGTCCCACTGG
Source organism: Hesperophylax magnus (assembly GCA_026573805.1). Taxonomy (NCBI): domain Eukaryota; kingdom Metazoa; phylum Arthropoda; class Insecta; order Trichoptera; family Limnephilidae; genus Hesperophylax; species Hesperophylax magnus. The sequence goes on from JAIUSX010000052.1 coordinate 1,083,930, forward strand.
CTTCAAACGCAGACGGTTGGGAGCACTTGAGATTTTCACGCGGTATTCAAGGAAAAAAAAACACGTATAATTCAATCTTAAGCAACGTTTCTATTCGGAATGATGGTATTTCACTAGGACGATGTATCAGATATCTTAATGTAAATATTATTTTTGATCGCACCTCCAGAAGTGTTCGTTTCAATACCTAAAAATTTAAATACATTTTCGGAATATTTTTTCCATGCCATGATATTTTTTCTATGTGACAGTAAATGGTTACAACAAGCGATATACCTAAGCAACCATAAAAATAAAGGAAAATGTTTTTTTCCCAAGTGTCCGCAAATACATTTATACTCACGAGCCCATTGAAACATACACACGACTACCCACCTACATAAATAACGCAAGAAATAAGTCTATACCTTTCCCATGAAAAATATTTATTTTAGCGTTTCTTAAAAATGTTTTATCGTTTCAATGGCTCATTAGGACAAAAATAAAACAAATAATTCGGTGTCTTTGAAAATAAATAATAATTGATAATTGAATTATTTGTTCTGCATAACTAGCAGATCTGTAAAAAGTAGATATACCTCGCGTCTAAATAAGCACATTTCTAATATACTTTAATTTATTAAATCAAAACCAAAATTTTCTCTGAAATCAATGAATTTGGGACTGGAGCCCCACAATACTTGATAAAACTACTTGTTTGTGTGAAAGGTGGGCAGTCCATCTGATTGCCAATCCTTTGTTAACAGACCGATTGCCATCTCTAATGCACAGATGCGCTTGCTGAGTCTGTTCTACAGGTATTTTAATGGGACCTGCTCTAAGGAGCTAGCAACCTTGATCCACGTCGCATGTGCGTGAAACTCGACGGACACGAGCGGAACGCCCGTTCCTAGTTGATGTACGCTTCATAAGAATGGGTCGTTTTGTGTGTGATGAATATTATTCATTGCCTGTTTTATGCATGTTACAAGATTTTTAAGTTTCTCGCGACTATTAAACTTATCACAATAGTCGTTGTTAAAACAATAAATACGTTGAAAAAATAGATTTTCTTTATTTTAATCTTTTTTCAAATTGATAAATTATATTAAAACTCGATCGAAGCCGGGTAAAACCACTAGTTAAACAACAAATGAACTTTGATTCATTTTCACATTAAATGATGTCCGGTGTTTCGATTCAAAATAGAAGACTATTAAATGAATCAACCAAAAACGAAGCGAAACTCTATCCACAAATCTCACCAACTGCAATAATTATTACATGGAAATTAGCTCGAGTAAAAACGGTTCTAACACATTAATGTATTATTTTTGGTGAATTTATTACGTAGAATGCTCGTGGTAATTTTTTATCGAGGAAAATCAAAGTCACAAAATGGGTTCCTGTGAGAAAAAGGTCGAAAATCTGATGTATTATTACGCTAGCGTCTGGACAATCTAGGCCCTCTGATTGGTCGAATTCAAATCGTATGTTTTGGGTAAATCCCGAATAGGGGGTTTGCAGGCAAAATTCGACCACTCTGCCCCTCTGGCGATATAAGAACGAACCAAATGACTGGCGCGAATATTTAAATATGCAGTTAACAATACGCATACTTACAAAAAATTACTTGACCGTTAACAAGCGTTTAATAAGAAGATTTCTTCTGGAAGCTTATCACTTTGTGATGGCATTATTTATTTCATTAAAACACAAATAACTTTGTTTACATCACTTTATTATATACAACCACTACATGTTTAATTAGCAAAGTTCACCTCATCAGGAGTAAGTATGCTCCGAAGTAAAAAATTAAATATAGATTACAATTGGAAAGAAGATGTGAAAGGAGGGGGGAAGTGTTAGAGTGGGCGGGGTTTATCACAATTATTAATTACAATATCGTTAGACGGGAAAGACCAGTTGAGTGGGAAAATATTTAAAAGCGAGTTTATTAAAAAACATTCTTTTTAATTATATCTGCTTTTATATTATCATGGTTTATAATTTCTAAAAATATAAATTATTTGTTTGCAATGCTTTATATCCTGGGTGAAGTATTTTATGACCTGAAAAAACAAGCAGGGCCTAGCAGCAAAAAACCCGCGGAACGGGTTTTTAACTGCTAGTATTATACAACTACTGTTGGCTTGAACAATTGGAATTGCACCCAAAATGAGCATTCGGTATAAAATACTGGCGGGATTTTCAACGGTATTACTTTCAGTTGGCTGTCTCAGACAAAGGTGATGAAAGCATCTCTCGAAACTTTGCGAGGAGAGACCGGACCTGCGATGGATTGTCGTGATTAAATACAGTACTGGACAGGGACGCTTGGAGAAGTCTTATAGAAATATGACCGAACTATGGCGAGGGGAAAAAAATGAAATATGACACAAGAAACCGGATATATGTACTTATCTTAGTCGGAGAATGTCGATATAAAAGAAGAGCATACAGTTTTCCCGCGGCATTTTTGGGAACTCCGGGAAGTGATACAAAAGTGTTAAAATTTTCGCCATTTGATGCCATTGTCATGGGATTTAAAAAATAACTCGTCCAATTGTTTTATTTGAATTCGCGATACAAAATTTACCGAACAGGCTCGGAGGAAATCAAAAATTCATAAAAATTTACTTGCCCAAGTGTGTTGGATGGGATGTTAGATGGGATATCTACAAAATTTACCAAAATGATAATCCAGGGGAGGAATAGAAGGCAGCTACAATCAAAATAATAGACCAGAGCTTTACAGATAGACATTGTCGTCAAATTAAATTCATCCAGTCCAGTTAGTCCACATATGTTATTGTTTTAAAAAATCTCATTTTTCTGCCATCAATAAATCTTTAATTTATTTTATTGTTATAAAATGACGTATTATAATTTGAATATTATTTGAGCATAAATTTCCTCACCAAAAACAAGAGCCTTGTCACTTTATGTTGAGGAAAAGCTGTCATTATGTTTTTTTTGTCACTGTGGAACATTTAACCCTTTATAGGTCATAAGCTAAAAACGGATAGTTTTGAGACCTGCAATATTAAGGTCTATATTTCTTTGTGTTAACTAGTTATAATCACCCTTATGGGTTGTAATCATTCTCAGGTAACGCACGGAGGTCTTGAATCAAACCAACCGCCCCGAAGTTCGTACATGTTGAGTAAATTTACGAAAACCGCGTCCTGGTCAGTTTCTAGACCTGCGTCCATTTAGCAACACGACAGCTGCCAGTTTTACAAGAACACTTATTTTTATGTTATTGTTTCTCTAACATTGAGAGTTATTTCTGAAAACAAAGTAAGTACATTTGTTATATACACAATACTGTATAGTTTTTGTATTTTTAATTAAAAATTGTATGTGGAATAATCGAGTAAAGTCAAATTATTTACCATCATGTCTAAAATCTAACCTCAAAAGCTAAAATGTAGGCCCTTTTTGATTATCATATTATAGACACTGCAAATAATTTCTTAACCACAATACATTTAATTTCGTATGATAATATTATGTTCTTTTACAACTAATAATTATTTTTTGTGGATATTTTCCCGCCATCGAGTTTCTTGATGATATGTGTCATCCTTGATAAAATGATTTTCGTAAAAATTTCCTATCAAAATTATTGTTTTTGTTTTCATTCAAACTGTAATAATTATTTGAAATACATATCTCAAATTGAAGTAGAATAGTTATGGAATGTTATATGTATAAGTAAAAGCCTTTATTGCAGCGCAAAACTATGTTTTTACTTTGTTTTAGGATGGAAAATAAGAGTGGCGGAGGTTTTAGTGTGAAAGACCTTGAAGACATGGGTGAAGGTGCATTCCTATCACTATTTGAGGGAATTACGGAGGACCAAGCTGAGGATTCGGAGGTTGGAGGAGACTCCGATCCCGAAGATGAGATTTGCCAGGTTCTTTCAAGTCCTCGGTATTCAGTTCCTAGGAGCGCTGCTAAGAATAATTTCGATTCTAATCCTGTCAATGCGGTGTCGGACCCTACTTATATTGAAAGGATTATGGAAGCTGATTGTTCTTCAGATGAAGACCCAAACATTCCTGATCAATCACCGGAAGTTACTCCTTCTCCTAGTGCGACCTACTATAAATGGCGGAAACGAAGGCATCACGCGCCTCCCGAGTATACTTCTCACAAGTTTTCACAATTCGAAGGAATTCATATTGAGGTAGATTTGTCTTCACCAATCAATGTTTTTTTCAATTTTGTTACTCACGCTATTCTGCAGCACATGATTGACGAAAGTAATAAATATGCTAGGCAAAAAAATGTTGCCCTTGATTTATCCATAGAGGAATTAAAAGCGTTCATTGGCATCATTATTATAATGGGATTTCACCAGTTACCTAGCTTACGATAGTATTGGTCAACCCATGCTAATTTTTATGTTGCCCGTATTGCAAAAGTTATGAGCCTCAGGAGATTTTTTAAAAGTTATTCGTTTCCTTCATATGAATGACAATCAAAAAATGCAGCCTCGCGAAAGTTCGCTGTTTGATCGTCTACATAAAATAAGGCCACTATTGACTCACTTCAGTGCCGTATTTAGGACTGCATTTTCACCAAGCAGATTTCTTTCTGTAGATGAAAGTATGATTGGTTTCAAAGGGAGATGTACACTAAAACAATACATGCCTCTGAAACCAATAAAGCGAGGATTCAAAGTTTGGGTGATATGTTGTGCAGTTACTGGGTACATGATCAACTTCCAAGTTTACGAAGGAAAAGAAGTTACATCTCAACACCCCGAAATTGGTTTAGGAGAACGTGTTGTGATGCAATTGTCACAGATGTTTGAACATTTGGGATATTGTTTATTTTTTGACCGCTTCTTCACTTCCATTCCTTTACTATCGAAGTTACTAGCAAATAAGTTGTTTGCTTGTGGCACGATTCAAACAAACAGAAAATTTTTTCCAAGTGCAAAAATTAAGCAAGATAAATACATGAAACTTGGTGAGCACGACAATGTTATGGCAGATTCTATATCTGTAACAAAATGGAAAGACAGGGGTACGAAAGCAGTTTGCATGGCGTCCAACTTTCACGATCCTTCGAAAACAACAACAATAAAACGAACCAACAAGCAAGGCGGCAAAGATGATGTGCCCTGTCCGATAAGCATAGCAGACTATAATAAGTATATGGGAGGAGTTGATCGATTTGACCAACTTGCTTCATCATATAACATAACGTGGAAATCAAGGCGGTGGTGGTTAAAAATCTGGTATTACCTTATTGAATGTGCCATTGTTAATTCGTACACTTTATATAGGGAAACATTGAAGAAATTGGATAAAGAAAAAAAACCTATTACACATCTTCACTTCCGCAACCAATTGGCTGATCAGTTGATAGGATCTTTTACTTCAAGAAAAAGGATTGGTCGTCCTCAGACTTCATTAGCTAACGATATCAATTCTAATAATTATCCTGAAAAATGTACACTTCGTAGATGTGGATATTGCAGCACGTCGCTGAAAGTGGTACGAAGCTCAGTAGTATGCAACATTTGCAAAGTAGCTCTTTGCATGCCGTGTTTTATGCCGTACCATTTATCTGGTCAAAAGAAGAAACTAACGAAGCCTTAGAATTTGTTAACATTTTATGTCGCACCATGTATCTGATCAAAAGAAGAAACCAACAAGGCCTTAGAATTGTTTATTATTTTTTGTTTATGATTTTATGTTGTACCATTAATCTGTTCAAAAGAAGAAGTCTTCGAGGCCCTAGAACCGTTTATTATTTTGAAATTTTTTTATAAAATTATCAAAGCAGTTATTCTTTATGCAAATAAATAAAACGACATTTTTTCTTACCAAACTGTCTTTTTGTAATGTAAACAAAATTTTTATAAAATATATTTTTTTTTTACCTAAATGGACACCGGTCAGAAAAAAGACCGCTGGAAAATCGAAAAATTTCAAAAAGACTAAGCAAAAAAAAAAAAAAAAGAAGTTTTTTCTGTTCATCAAAATGAATATAGTATTCATAAATAAAACCATTAAGGGTGTATCGTTAAAAACAAAAGTTGTCCTATAAAGGGTTAAAATATTTTATATAATTACAGCCTTACTAATAAAAAAAAACTTCACACCCGCTAAACGTTGTTTTTGTTAAACATATATTTTTTTTAATTGTTTGCAACCCGGGCGTTTATTGAAATAACATTATCATATACAAACAAGTTGGTAACCCGCCTCACTAGAAGATTTCTGTTCTGAGCATAACGTAAATTCGTAATTGAATAACGACTTCAAAATTTCTATTTCGAATTATTACTAATAAAAAAATTGTTTTTAACTGGCTGCGAAAGAACTGGCAACTTTGCATTTTTCCAGACTTACGCATGCGACATGCTTCCCAGTTTCCCAGCAAAAAATAGAGTTTTGATTTGTGATTCAAATCATATTTTTGTTAACAATTTCTATTATAATGATCAATTCACTATTATATTAATATAATTCAAAATATGTACAACTTATTTGTATAAGTTTTGTTTTAGTTTTAGTCAAATAATTAGTTAATAATTGCATGACGTAAATTGTACTTTCGTTTAGTGTCAAAAAAGAAGGTAAAAGGACTATACCAATATTCAAAATGAATTTTACAGTCCAAAAAAAAGTCACGTTTTTCCCATAAAAACAAGTTTTAAGATGTGCAAGCAATACATCCAAGATGTCAGTTTTTTATGGTTATTTTTGGGAGTTTAAAGCAATTATTTAAATATTTTTTATTGTATGAACGTGATAAAAGTGAAGTAATAGCTTTCTCGCAAGTTCGTTACGTAAAAGGAGTGTTTTTTATAATTTCTTAGTATCCGAAATATTTTAACTTTTTGATTAAAAATGTCCGTGGTAAACTTTTTTTTCAACTTTTTTCGTGTTTGAAATTAAAATATTGTATTTTTAAACATTAAAGTATATTTCAATTACAAACATCTAAAAGGTAATATTATCTGTTTTTTTAAATCGTATTTGTTTTGTCGACATCTTCAAAATGAAGAAATCTATAGAACATTTAAAATACTTTAGGAAAATTCAGAATTTATATGAGAAATTATTTTTATTTAAATTTCTTTTTTTTTTCATTCTAATTTTTTTTTTCGAAATTCTGTTGTTTTTCTTATAAAAAGTATTTTTCCATTGATAATATTATTTTATTTCATATAAACAATTCAGCTGTTGTTCCTGAAAACTACTTTTACGTTAAAATAAAAATAAAATATATAATTATAACTTGTCATAAATAAATAATAAAGATACAAGGCAAGAGGAATGGCAGCCTGCAGGTTGAAGATTCCCTGATTATAGTCATAGTCATGTTGTGGGGCTAAACGTAGTGGGGTGAGAAAAGATATGGAGAACATGAAGGCGGGAATACAAATAATACAAAATACAATACAAATTAAAATACTTCTTATATTCTATAAAAAATAGCACAATAATCCCAACCAAAGATATTAGAAGAACGAGATGTGCTATGAGCAGTTCATACTGTGTGGAATTGTTTTGCCCAGTGTCGCCGGTTTTGTTCACCAATACTACTGCACACCTTCGCTTACGCTAAGGTATCCGCACTAATACATAGAACAGATTTCTGTGCGTACACGTCCCGATATCGTTCAAAGTACCCTAATTAGGTAGTACTCCGCCTACGGTCCGGCGGCCAACATAGCATATCTCGTTCTTCTAATATCTTTGATCCCAACCGTCTGGAGCCAGTGAGGTTATGGTATCCCCGATTCGGGCGTATTGCGAAGCTGAAGGCAGTTGGGAGAAGAAATAGATGGGGAAGAAAAAGGTGAAAACCAAACATGGTTAAAGCCATTTCAAGCAAGTTTCGATTCTTAATGTTGGTCTTTCACCAGGGCGAAATTGAAAGTATCAAAAACTCCAAACATACCACAAATATACTATATATCATTCAAAACCAATAAATTCACGATTTATTAGTTTTGAATTTAGCACAAATAAGATTCATTCATTATTTTTAGAGTTAAAATAAACGGATTCAGTTGAATGAAGATGAATGTATTACAGTAGGTAAGTAAGTACCTAACTAAATGGAATGTGAGGAGAGAATGGAAAAATGAATTCAGTGTTGAATGGAGAAGAATATATTACAGTAGGCAAGTACCTAGTTAAATGGAATGTGAGTAGAGAATGGAAAAATGAATTCAGTGTTGAATGGAGAAGAATGTATTACAGTAGGTAAGTACCTAGCTAAATGGAATGTGAGGAGAGAATAGAAAAATGGTATTGAAGAGTTTGGTGATTTCAGGTATTATCATCCACCGAAACTAAAGCCATTAAAATGTATGTTTTCTATAAAAAAGTATTGTAATTTTATTATTTACCGACGTCAAGAAACCAAATTAAAAGTCAGAAAATGGAAAATTTTTATGTAGAACATAATTTAAAACGAACGGTGGGTATGTCGGAAAACCATGTTACAGGTATTTCGTAAGCTAAGAGAAATATAAACTTATGTTATTCGAGTAGTACCCGAAGTGCACTCGAGCGTCGCGTTTAATTCCGAGCAGCCTTGTATTCGCCCTAAAAGGAAATTTAAACATTTCTGAAGTAATAATCTCAAAAATGTTTCTAAATCGTTGCCGCGCAATTATAAAATGCGTTGAAATGAACTCGTTAAAAAACTGTAAATTCCCAAGAGATTAAATGAGATCGATATCAAAAGTAGAGACAAACCCGAAGGAAATTACCCTAGTTTTGGAAGTAATTAGCAAGCGGCTGGCATTAATGCGACTTCTCTTCTCAAATTAATAATAACTTGGAGAAATCGATTTTATACGCGCCTGAATTGAATAAGATCAATAGATTAATAACTATTATTGGATTCCTAGGTCCGATTGAAGAAATTCAAATATAACATTGTCATTAAATGGCCATTCAGCGCCATGTTGTTGTTTTTTTTACATTAATCCCACTCAGGAGGTTCCGACATGTACGTATATCCCTCCAGCTGAGGCGCAGGACGATGGGTCGAGAGACCAGGAGATGTCAAATGGTTTCCCTAAACCAGCTTCTTTCGATCTGGCACGCCACGCAGGTGGTGAATGATGAACCCGGGCACCTCTGCTATATCACCTAACGTAGCAATTCGTATAGGCCTTATAGAGCACATAATTTGGTTGGTTACTCTAAAATAAAGTTGGAATCTTAATGACGTAAGTGAGGAAGCCATGAACAAAAATATGCTACGAGCGGCTCTGGTGTATTGGACAAACCTATAGTTCAATTTGCCCTCAATCGAATTTCTAAAATATTAATGATATAAATGAAAAAATTGAAAAAAATATATTCAGCGTTCCGGCCCGGCGTTATAAACGGACCTATATCGTTTTAAGCCCAGGTTTAACCGTTCAGCTCATCTCGCTTAGAACACACCTAAATTCTGTATAACTTTACGTTTAATTCAAATTTTGACGGCCGGCGTGGTCTAGTGGTATACGCTTTTGACTACAGATCCGAAGGTTGCGGGTTCGAACCCGGCGTGCGCAAATAAATTTTATTTGATTAATTTGTGTTATTTTGACAATTAATTAATTTAAAATAATATATAGTATATTTGCGGCACGTTCCAGAGTGGAAGATACTCTCAGTATCGCCCTGGTGTAAGACCACCATTCAGAATTGAAACGTTGCTTGAAATGGCTTTAGCCGTGTTTGGTGACCAGATCTGAATAGCCAGGTACTTCCCCACCTTCCTCTTCCCCATCTCCTTCCCCTCCCCAATACCCTCAGCCTCACAACATACCCCAATTGGGGATGCCATAGTCTCACTGGCTCCAGACGGGAGCAGTTGGGACTCTTGTGCGGTATTACTGTAAAAAAAAAAAAAAAAAACAGATTGATAACAACCGCTCAACCAAATCGAGTCGTCTGAAGGCCAGTTAGGACGGGTTTTTTTTTTTCAAAATTTTAACAATTCGTTAAATTTCGTTGTCAAAATTCGTGATATGTGAAAGTTTTTTTCATTTTCCGAGATTATTTTATTGATTGTTTCACGATACTTAAATAGTAACAGAGCTTGAATAAGACTTTCACTGAACTTGAATATTAATCTACTAATATCAGACAAAATGCGTTTATATTCAGAGCCTGTAGTATATTTAATAAGAATTTTAATGATATGGACATATTCACAAGTAATTTATGAACCTTTAAAAGATATGTAATAACTAACATTAAATAATTTTAAATATTCTACTGGAAGTTATCATGTTGTTGCTTTGAATCCTTTCCAGTTACTTACCTTCCAATTTATACTCATGTGTTCAATTTAGTTGTAGGTATACATTTATTATATTGTTATTATTGCTATTGTGTAGTGCTTTTATTGATTGCTGCTGTGTTGAAATTTTACAATGCATTATGTTTTGAATTTTAGCTGGTTATTAGTATATCAGTTAAATTTAAATTTTTGAAATTTAGCTGGTTATTAGTATATCAGTTAACTATAAATTTTAATTTATTTGTGTTCCTAGATCTGTTATTATTTTTTATTTATTATTTACAATATTGTATTTTTTGTAAATCTCTCAGGCCACGGGTACAGAACCCTTAGTTTTTTTTGTTTTAATATTCTTTATTATTATTATAATTTTAAGTGAAAATCTGTTATTGGATTTTATCTTTATTATTTAGTTTATTCTAATATATGTAAATAGTCTGTTGATTTTCCCAAATAAATAAAATAAAATAAAAAATAAAATAAACTTGATGAATTGTTAAAATTCTGCAAAACGACTCGTCCTTAGTCCGTTTCAGCTTTTGAACACATTGTGATCAGCAGAAGAGAACTATCAAGTTTTTAAGCCTACCAGCGAATTAATTTGATAGAATTCTGAAACGCACCTAGAATCGGCTTTCAACCGGGACCCCTCAAATGTAAAAAAAACATGATGGCGCTGAATGGCCATTTGATGACTTTTTGACAAGTGAATTTCTGCGAAAAACTTGGCCTGGTCCTTTGTAACTTTAATTTTTAAATAAATCAATACCATATACTTGCCACATAATTATTGTTACTCTATGGAAAAGTATGTTAATTTATTAAAAATCTCTTCAAATTATTGATAATCCGGTTGAAAACGGGATTGCAGACCGTTTCCTGATAACCTTTTAGTAAATTCTTAATACATCGGAATATGTGAATTACGCACCTTCCTTTGCCTTGATACAATACAATGACGAAATGCTGAAATATTAAGATTTTTATGAATATGTGTTCCGAAATCATCATTCATTTTACTAAAACTTTATTAGGAAATCTGTCAATTCATTCGTTAAGGGCCTGCAATCCGGATTATGTAAAAATTAAAGAGATTCCTAATAAACCTGCGATATTCAATTTTATTGATTTTTCTCCAATAAATATTTAACACATCTGTATTTTACATTATTTTCATGAGAAACCCACTAGGAAGTAAATATATATATATATTTTTTTTTTTTCATCTCGCTCTTAGTCCAGTTTTACTTCGCTGTTGTCATTGTGACATTGGGACAAAAAATACAATACCTATAACTGTGTTGCACTGTTTACAGAATTACTCGTAAGTAGGTACGATTAGTGAAACTCATGAATATTCAGTTGCCGAATACAATGTTGATATCATGCGGGAGTCGATCTCTGGGGAGGTCGATTTACCTGTCAAGTTGTCTGCTCACGGGGTCTTACTTAACTTGAACTGACTTGTAATATTCTATTATAAACGCACGCTTCAATTAAAGAATACTTTCATCGGGAAATGCAATGAAAAATACATATCAAATCAACTAGGTTCGTCAAAACCTTCAAAAGTATAAATTATAATCACGTTTACGCTAAACGTAGGCAATGGTAATCCTGAACTTGCATGTATAAATATATTTTTACATAAAATGTCGCTTGAAAAACGCCTTTTTGTGTGCACGGTGTACAAGCAAAAATTGTGAATCTAATCACGTTTGGAGTCGATTTATTGGTATAATTTTTTGATTTGCTTTCGTTTTCGAGTAAATCAAGCAGAATTTTTTTGGCCAATTTTGAAAAAAAAAACGGCTGCTGGTAATACTCGTGTATCAACTGTTTTATCTTTTAAAATACGTCAACGTGTAGACTTGGTTTTAAAAGTATTTAAATAAAAAAGCTCAAATCGAAAAAAAAAAAATTTTTTTGTTCTCTGCTAGATTCACCAGTTTTCCACTTTTTTTTTTTTTTTTTAATTTATTTCTATATATAATTTAAGGTTTCACATAATTATTTATATTTGTATATGATACATTTCAAACTTATAACTATAATATGTTGTCTGTAAGGTAGGTTTGAAAAGGTGATACTGTATGTGAGTAATATTGTATGTTTCGTGAACACCTCACTAGGAGAACCTGTGCTGAGGTGTTTACGTGGTTATGTATAGGTGTGACAAGTATTTATGTGTTGTAAAAGTTTTTATTTTTTATAAGTTTTAATTTTAATTTTTTTTATTTTTTGGTTTTTTGTAAATTGAATATTCATAAAATTTTAATGGTTTTTGTAAATTGAATATTCATAATAAATATGTAAAAAAATATATTAATATATATTAACATATATGTAAGTGCATATATTTGTATTGTAAGTGTGAGTATAGTTGGTAAAATCTCGAAAAACATGTTTATTTATTATACACTTTTTATGGTTTAGTTATGTTTGGTTTGGAGTTATTATGTTTTGAAAAAATAAAATATCTTGGTTTACTTGGTTTACTACGAGTTTCCGGACACTGAATATTGTCAAGTGATGGAGTTAAGTTAAAAGTAGCCTTGGACGGCAACAATACAGCATTTTATTTGAAATGTATTTTACAATACGGATAATGACCTGACCAAATATTTTTTTAACTTATTCCTTCCTTACGAGCTGCAATGTCCCAATGGGTAAATCTACAATTATCGTAACAAAATATTTATTTTGTTCATTACATAAAATTTCTTTAAGCGGTTACGTGAAGCAGCTAGAACTGTGAAACCTAAAGCAAAATGATTTATACTGAGTTTAAACACAAATTTCTCATTGCTTCCAACTTGTTAAGGTCTCGTCGAAACACGGTGGAAGAAAAAAGACTAACAAAAGAAATATTTAAAGAAAAGGAAGAAGTATTTGAATACTTAACTGTAAAAAACATTTGCAGTATTTAATTAACACAGAAGACAGAGTGTTCTGCGGTTTCATTTGTGTAAAGGGAACATGAAATATGAGCAATACAACTAACTAAGTATCTACAGCACAATTTGGGGGTGGTGAACATGATGTTGGTTTAAAAATTATATTATATAGACGGTCGGTAGACGACCGATCGGTGGCTGAGTTGACATCGCGTTCGGGTCCCACTCAGGCGTGGTGTGTTCAATTCCTCGGCTGGCTAAGTCCTCAATCACAACACCAGCAACATGTTCCGCATACTGTGGTGATAGTAGGAGATTTTCAAATATTGTCAGGTTATTCTTATCCTGGGAATGTTTGTATTTCTTTTTAAAAAAAATATCTAAATATAAAATGCAATTTAGTTAACAATATTAATGAAATACAACAATATTAAAGTAACCGCTAAATTTGTTTAATTTATTACGACCGACTGGTTTCGCTTCACATGTATGTGCTTTTTTATTTTTATATACACACGCAGAGTGAGACAAAATATATAATAGAATAAAAGAACAGTAAGATAGCTACGTTATAATTGAATTTCGTCCCATCTTACTGTTCCTATTTCATATTTTGTCTCACTCAATGTGTATATACTCGTATGAACAGGCTCGATGTATATTTAGATTAGTTTAATTAGTACCCTGATAATGCTTGCGTTAAACGAATCAACGTAAGTGTTTATAACAAAGTTATTGTATTATTTCAGATAATTATTATTTCGTTAGTTATTTTATAAATGCTACAATTTTTTTATTATTTAATATGCAGTTTATCGACCCTTCGAAGACTTTTCGGCACTATTCCACTTTATTGTGATTCATAGTTCCAGAAGATAGATTGTTAGAGCTGTGTGGTTTAGTTTGGCTTCTTGAATATTATTGGTGGCTGGACAGTAGACAGTGAATGTGGAGACAGAATGTGAAAGAACTGTGTCAATGTTGCCTAAAGCTTAGAAGCCTTGCAACTGCCTGGGCCGGAGTTAGGCAGTGGGGAGAAAAACATCAAACCTGGCTTAGATACAAGATACTTACTTTAGGGAACCATTTATAGTACAGCGCTCGATTAATCACTTCAGAATGTACTTAATCCAATGAATGATGTAACTTTGATTTAAAAAAAAAATACATCTATATATTCGAATTTCGTTAATGAATGAATTCAAATCTTGGAAGCGGAAATTAACCCACTTCCCGGCATTTGATTGAGCTAAATCTCGACAGATAGGCTAGTTGTGGATGACAAATAATTCTATCAACTTTTGATAATTGAAATTGGATGTTCAGTTAATGTACGAAATAAAGAAGTAGTATTGTTTAAATCTTGTGTTGTTTCTTAATAATTTATTTACCTTAATACTAACATATATATAATTGAACTAGAATTCCCTCACCAAACACAAGAGCATTGTCTCTTTATGGTGAGGAAAGGCTACTTTAATTTCTATTGTTTTATATCTTGTTTATATCCTGTATACTTAACTATGTAAAAAAATATTTTTTTCAAATAAATTAAAAATTTTTGGTCCTACCCTATCGGCATTTGGCGAGGTTGGTAGAGTGGTTTACTCACATTCCTATGTAGGACGGTTCGATCCTGTACATCTATGATCCAAATATATATATTTTTTATGTTTTAAAACACATTAAAAAATATACGCTCGTATTATATACTCGTAAATACAAATCATGAACACACACGTGGACATTTACATTTGTGGAGTTGTTGACTCCAGTTCTTTGACAAGAAGGTTCGATCCTCAGACAAACCATTTTTATTTTAAAAGATATTTTAAAATAGATTTATTAAATTAAACGTCTTTCAAGGAATGATTTTTAGTCTTGTTCTTGTATTGTGAAATATATGAAAAATAAATTAATGCATTAAGGTTCTTTCAATTTGATGCAAGATCACCATTCAAAATCAAACAGATCTAATCTAAAGAACTGGAAGTGTATTGTGGGCGTGTCCGCGTGCCTCTAGTGAGCCCAATTGTTTCTTACTTCTGGTGAAATTGATAAGCCATTTTGAAACAAAATTATTTCTTGAACAAATAATTCCATAAGGCTAAGTAATCGAGAAAAACTGGCTATATTGCTTTTCTTTTAAATCGGTTTATATCACACTTCTTGGGATAATCCGCTAAGTGTTCCCAAACTTCCTATTTTCCACCACCTTCGTGTCTCCACTTCCTACAGCCTCACGACACACTCCAAAATAGGGTAGCTATTGTCCAACTCAGTTGAGCCGCTTACGCTGCAATCAAAGCGGTGGTACAATAATACAAAAACAATCTAGATATCTAGAGTCAATAACGAATTTCTGAAACCAACCCTGAGATGGTAGCAGGGATCCATGGAATCCAAGGAGAATGAATGCACTCAGACTGAATGCATTAGAAATGTACCTAATTATGGTTAGAAGTAATTAAAGGGAGAAGGAGTAACAGGATAGTAATATTATTTATATCACAAAAACAATTGAAATAGTTTAAACTGCGTGGCACAGATGGCTCTAGTGTTAATAGTTTAAAGAGTTCATAGAGTTCCTCAACAGATGTAATTAATGTAAGGTACGGGCGAGCAGACAGGATTCCATAAACAGAGATTTCTTTTCCTCCAAATCCACACAGGGTTGTGGTTAAGTGTGTGCTTATGTATGCAGATGTGATAACGTATTGCCAACTCCAATAAAGAAGGAGGAAGCGCAACATGGCATAATAATAAATAATTCATTTTCACCTAAAAATCTCAAATTATATTTTCATTTATGTTATTTCACATTCATTCATTCAAAGTAATATGTAGTGTATTTGTCACCGTTCAGAATTGAAACGTTGCTTGAAATGGCTTTGGTCGTGTTCGGTGACCAGTTCTGCCCAGCCAGGTTCTTCCTCGCCTTTCTCTTCCCCATTTATTTCCTCTCCCCACTTTCTTAATCTTCACAATATACCCGAATTGGGGATCCCATAATCTCACGGAGTCCCGATGAATGGGACTCTTGTGCTATTTTCATAGAATATAAAAGTATTTTCACACCACTTCCTAAGCTTTCACTCACAATCACTTCCAAATTGGAAATGACGCTAAACTCCTCAGGTCTCTGCCATATTTTGACGGAACGTTGGAGTATTTCCTCATTCCAATAAAATCCAAATAAATTGAATATTTCTGAACGTATCCGATAACTAAAAACTTTTTTTGAAAAGTGTTAAAATACAAATTTTATAATTAGAAATAAATAATTTATTATCATTGAATGCGAACATAAAATTTTTAAAAAGCTCACTTTACGTTTTTGTAACTAAAATTACTGATTATGAAAAAACATATATAACACACGCATTTTACTAGCCAAATGTATTATAAACGTGTCATCTTGCTTTTTTGTCGTTTCATATAAAAATAATTCATAAAGAAAATCATTCATAATATATTTTTTAATTGCGTTCGGAACCTTTGGTTGCACATTTTAATTGTTTCGCGGTTAACTTCTATATTTTAATTATTCTGGCATTAACTTCTATATTTAAATATAAAACATGGCATTTTCTCTTTCTAACACCGTTTAGATTACATTTTTCACCATGACAGTAAGGGAGATACAATGATTACTATGAGACCATACGAGTTGTTCCCAGAAAAAAAAAATTGCCTATAGGGTTTATTCAACTTAAATTTGATTTCATGTAACTAGATTTCACACATGACTAACGCACAGACAACTGAAATTAGTATGTATTATGATAATTACAAATTTATAATATAATTTTGTCATGGTAGCTAAATAAAATAATAATTTCAATTGGTTGTGAGGATGTTTCCGAAAAATAAATGTAAAAATTTGGTTTCTATAATATCCCGTTTCGCCACCAGAGACCACTAGCAGACGGATATCTTTTTGGTAACGAGCAATTTCCCACAGAAAAGCTTAATAGCGCTATGCGTAGTTCTGGAAAACTCTGCTAGATGGCAGTGTAAAATAAATTTCCCCAAAAATTATCACTATCCAAAAATACGTCGTCCAGGATTTATTGTGTTGAATATAATTATTTAAATAGGTAAAGATGATTTTTAATGCTGCAAATTACATTAATAAAATAACAAGTTTTTTATTCTTTACAGGTAAGCCACAAATCAACTTCAAACAATCGACATCTGAAGCTTTCTTCCGTCTTCGAAAATACTAGCAGAACTTCAAAGGAGCTTAAAGGTTTGTTCACAATAATAAATATATCCACGAGCCCTCAATTTGAGGAATTTTATTGTATTATTTACAATAATATTTTGAATTCCTTGAAGCCCTTTGATGAAAATTCATAACAATTTTCTTGATATTGTCTTGTTTTCTAAAAATGATTGAAACACATTTTTAAGAAGTGGTTTATTTCTTAACAAAAGTTTTATTTTTGTTAAAGTACCAATACTCGTAAGTCCATGGAATGATGCAGAACATGGCGCAACCCACAGAGGCGTAGAACGCGATAAAATAGCTGTCTGTCACATCTCGAATGAAGCCTGAAACGAGATAAACATGGTGAATATTATATAATACCTTAAAAATTAACCGGTAATTTTTTTTTTACTACGATACATTTTTTCAAATTTCAACCTAGTAATCTCCATATCTTGGGCCGGCTCTAAACCGGCCGGTTTCAAAGATTTTTTTTGTTTGACCATGAATTGACCTTCCTCCCCAGGGACTAGCTGTTAACACAGCTGTGAACTTTTAAAATGTATATTAAAACTTTAAAGTAGAAAAAAATTAGGCTTGGCTGAGGATTGTAATTTCCTTCCCAAGGACTGGACCAGACAACCTCGTCAATGCCGATCGCATAGAACCGACATTTATTTCGTACATTGACTGTGGAATATCATCCAATTTAAGAGAAATGCTTATAATATATGTTTGCTTATGTGTGCGTGATTGCCACCAATCAAAATTCAATCAATGTATTTTTTTTAAAGTTTCTTTCACACGTTTTAATTGCAAGCATAAAGATGGCGTTCATGTATTTTTTCACGAACTATTAATGCCGATAAAAGATATGGAAAATTTAAAGTTTATTTTTATGATAATAATCAACCCACAAAACAATGTCATTTTCATTCATAACCTTTTTAAAACGGTATAAAACCGCATATTCCGAAATGGTTCCAACTGGCTACAAAGTCATTATAGATATGTCTGGTAAGACGGCTGTCGCCAACGCCAACGAATTCCCAAATAAGAACGAACATGGCATATTTTAAATCGCTAAAGAAAATTTATTCTTCAATTCAATTCAATTCAATTCAACTCAAATCAATTACTTTATTCCTTTAAAAACATTACAAAATTACATTTTATTTCGTTTTTAAGTACATTTGTAAAATGGTATTACATAATAAATAAGCGGTGTATAAACTATACCAGCATCAATAGAGCTTGCCTTTTAAAGGCAGCTTCACCGATGCTAAATATGTCGATATCCGAATTAATTCTGTTCAACAGCAAGACTGCTTTCCCACCGGCATGACCATTGGCAAGTTAGTCCTGCAGGCCGGGAGATAAAACAGTCTATGCTGTCGGTGACGGAGATAACCATCAGGAACATAGAGACTAATACTCTCCATGATAGTCGGATTTTCAAACCATCCACGAATCAGTTTGAAGAAGTGTGATACAATATGCACATCTCTTCTGACCCGTAGATGGTTCACACCGAGCATGCCCAAGAGAAAGTCAGTAGGATAGAGCTTCGGGTAGTAGCCATACTCCCTCAGCATAAAGCACCGTAATTTTTAATTATAATTTTTTTTAAAGAATAAAAAAAAACATCGAAACCCTAAGTGTATTCTGTGCTTTTTTTCGATTATCATACTGATTGACATCGTGGTTAATTTCGGTCCTTGGTGCATGGGTGAGTAATGTGAAATATTACTTCGTAATCGTAACATTATTCGAGCCACGGATCTCAATTTGAATCTCTGATTAATTTTAATGTTGTCTACCGGTGTTAATTCGAACGGTTTTGAACTTCTATCTAATTATTTATCAATAAAAAATAAAAACATATTATGAATATAATTGACAATAATTGTTTTAGACATTTAATGATCGTGAGGCAAATATTTAAAAAATACTTTTAGGTTAAAAAAATCCCACAATTATAATATCCCACGAGTTTTCACGGGTCTGCTCCAGTATATTATAATTTCACAGAATTATCTGTTTTTCAAGTCCTATAATATCCTAATTTTGGATCCATTTTTTCATATTATTTTTGGCATTACATAAAAATTGGGTGTTCCTAGCAGATCTTCATGAGTCTCTTATACTTTTCCTTTTTTATGTGAATACCGCACAAGAGTCCCAACTGCTCCAAGCCGTCTGGTGTCACCAAGACTATGCCATTCCCAATTGGGGTATGTTGTGAGGATAAAGGAAAGTGGGGGAGTACTTGGCTATTCAGATCTGGTCACCAAACACGGCTACAGCCATTTCAAGCAACGTTTCAATTCTGAATGGTATTCATACACCAGAGCGATACTGAGAGTATTTTCCACTCTCGAACGTGTCCCAAGTATACTATGTATTATATTGAAAATGGATAAATTTTTAAATAATAGAAATTCATCAAAATGAAGTTTATTTGCGCACGCCGGGATTTACACCCGCGACCTTCATATTGCTAGTCGATTGCCTTACCCTCGACTACGGAGTCCTTCTGTTCTCTCATTTCCACTGTCACTTCAATCCTCTTTGAAAGGAGTAGATAGGTAGAGAAAACTGACCAGCGAACGACACCAACAATGGTTTATCAATTTGTTAGGTTTCAGTAAGAATGATATTTAAAATCGTCCAGGATTTTATAAAAATATTTTGCCATTCAAAGAAGAAGCTGTAAGTCCTAAGACACCTTTATATAGTACAGACTTTCTCACTAAAGATAACATTATCTGAAAATTTAGTCAGTCGGCAGCTGTTGAATGTCAAACTCCATCTGCCATCAGCAAATCGAACGTTCATAGACCAACGTCCAAAAAATAAAATACTTGTGATACTAACCTATAATGGGCAGCAGAACGGTGATGGTGACACCCATGAAGAAGATACACAGCCCGTAGGCCCCGGCGAACTTCTCAGGCCTGTACTCCGCGTAGACCAGGGGTGGCAGCAAGTACGCTGGCCCGCGGAACAGGCCCATCATGAAGGTCATCACCATGAAACTCCAGTACGACCAGCACTGTGTGAACACTGCGAAGATAAGATACGGAGTTTGTTATATGGGTAATGATTATAAATTTATATAGTATATTATGCCAAGAACAGAGGAAGCGTTTGACTAGTTGTCGAATGTCACAGATAGAGATAAGTTTTTCACACTTTTTACAATTACATTAATTAATTACATTAATTAATACCACCATCAAATAATTATATTACAGCACGTTTAGATATGTATTTATGGCAATGAGGAATGGTATCCAACTACTATTGTGTCACAACTTAAGGATTCGAAGACTTTAGGACTTCCAGCCCCTTAAACCAATTAAAATAGGAAACAACTATCTACGAAAGTGACCTTAATTTTGAGGGGACGTCATGTCCAGTGGGGAAATTCAGGTAGGTTACTTCAACACTGATCACCAATATTTGTTTTTAAAGAAATCAGTAAGTACATCGGTAGTAACCGAAAAGTATCGGCACAATAGTAAATAGCAAACCCTCCACATACCATCCACAAAGGCAACAAAGGCCTTTCCAGAATCGAGCTAGGAATTATTCTCTAAAACTAGAACTCTCGCCAAAGTAGTTCTCCGGGCAGTTTTAAAGATTTTTAACGATGAACTGTTTTTAAGAGGATCGAAAATGCCTTAGTTTTACTCACAAAGTTTCGAAACCGCTGCTCCAACGATGGATATGAAAAAAATATTTCTGCTGGGAAATTGATAGAATTTACTGATCAGAGCCAAGATGGCCCGGGATAGGAGATCAGCAGCCGAAACTATAGTCAGACAGGTAGCCACTTGAGACTGAAAATAAACAATAACAAAAGATATATTAAAAAAATAATCAAAATAAAAATAATATCAGGGTTATAACAAATCAGAATAAATTAATTAGTAAGTTTAAAAATAACTCACGGTTGTCAGTCCTATAGAGTATAGGTAGACGGGAAACAACAAGAAGAAGCTTACGTCGCTGAACATCGACATGGCAATACCTATAGTAATGTTCAAATAAATTATATCTCCTAGCAGCGAGATGTCCATGAATTCTACTATGGCCTTCCTGAAAAAAAACTTATGTGTTCATTTATGTTAACATACAATTTTTCAACAATCACAATAATAATTATTATCAAAATTATGATAAAAGAGAAACCACCATTTACATAAATATATATAAGAATGGATTATTCTGATCAACTCTAGCGATGGATGTGTATATATTTATCATAAATTTATACTAATACCATTATTTAAAATATCAATTCTTTGCTAATATAATTACAAAAATATGGTATATGTACACGACTGTTATGCCTACAGACGAAAATAACAAATTTATGACAGTTTCTGTTCGTTTTTCAATCCCCTGGTACCTACATTAGCTTTATTAGGTAAGGTAAGCTTGGGTTTAGAGGGACACGATCAATTGCTTAATGCAATCGGAAGTATTTCAATACTGTCAGACAAAAACGTATATAATTTTTTTCAATTATAATTTGAAAATCACAGAATATCACCCCAAAACAATACCATTGTCAGCCATTAAAAATAAATAAATTCGAATAATTTTTACCATTTTCCAACTTTGACAGCTTCCACTTCTTTCTCTGAGTCTTTCACAGATATATAACTCGTCCTTCTGGAACAGTTTTGGTGTGATTTGGGGATTTCGAGATGGTTGCGATCTTTCGCGGATTCGTCTGTTACGATGGTCATATGTAAAGCTGATGTCTCTTTAGAGATGCGAGTAAAATCAACTACAAAAAAAGAAACAGGGAGATGATTAAAAGGGGACATACTTAAATACGTGTATTTTATCATATTTACAACGAGCTACTTATTACGTAACACATAAAGCCTTGAAATCGAGGCTACTCCTACAACAAAAACTGTGTAAACCAATAAATTTAAGCTTTGTTTTCTGCAATAAAACCTAAAGGTACACGGATAATAAATACACACATTAAGTGATATTGACTGTTTTTTTAGAACTGCTGTTAAAATATTTACATCAAATCAAAATCTTGACACACATTTTTTTTTTTTTTTTTTTTTTTTTTTTTTTTTTTTTTTTTTTTTTTTTTTTTTTTTTTTTTTTTTTTTTTTTTTTTTTTTTTTTTTACAGTAATACCGCACAAGAGTCCCAACTGCTCCTGTCTGGAGCCAGTGAGACTATGGCATCCCCAATTGGGGTATGTTGTGAGGCTGAGGGTATATTGGGGAGGGGAGGGAGATGGAGAAGAGGAAGGTGGGGAAGTACCTGGCTATTCAGATCTGGTCACCAAACACGGCTAAAGCCATTTCAAGCAACGTTTCAATTCTGAATGGTGGTCTTACACCAGGGCGATACTGAGAGTATCTTCCACTCTGGAACGTGCCGCAAATATAATATATATTATTTTTAATTAATTAATTGTGAAATAAAACAAATTAATCAAATAAAATTTATTTGCGCACGCCGGGTTCGAACCCGCGACCTTCGGATCTGTAGTCGAAAGCGTATACCACTAGACCACGCCGGCCGTCAAACACATACAACAGACAAACAACCTTTCAACTCAAAGGCTAGGGTGGACCATGATTTCCTTTAACGATGAACTCAACTACTGGCTCAAGTCTCTCGTAATTTAGTTCCAGCTATTAGGACTTCACTAGGAGTTTATTAGGTAGTGGACTCGATGTATCTCTGTGTTCCTTCCAGCGAAGTAATTGGCTTACCTATTGGAATCTCTTGATAGTGCGGGTTCCTTGTAGCATGCCACTCGACCGGCTGGAAGCAGATGTTAGCCAGGATAGTGTTGGCCATTATGGCGGACAGGATAAGCATGCAGCCTCTATAGCCATACTCCTGAAGGAGGTATTCCAGCAACAGAGGGTAGAGCATTGTTCCCAAGGCCACCAACATCTGACACGTGCTGAGCATCATCACTCGCTTCTCCACCCAGTAGGTGTTGAAAGAGCTGAAGCTGATCACCGTGAGTACGATCATACCAATACCCTGCGATAAACGAAAAAAATAATCTTTACTAATGCAGAAATCTGTTGGTAGGTTTGTATCTTTGAAGTGTTTATATATTTACGAGTTTTCTTATTTGTATGTTTGTGGGTTTGTGTTTGTGTTTGTATGTGTATATTGTTTTCATCTTTTTTTACAATAGATCCATGTTATAAGTGAAAAATATAATGGTACTTACAGACATGATTCCAGTCGTAATTACCATTTGGTAAAGTTGTGTGACAAAGACGTTCATGAACCAAGACGCTGTGTACAATACAGCTCCAAAAATTCCAACTTGACGGGTTGTGAACTTTTTCAGTGCTATGTTAGTCAATATACCTGGAAAATAAATTTTTAAACATATTACAAATCCTAAATTTTGAGTCAAAACATGTGATTAAATGATATATGTATGTATATTTTAATTTTTTTTTTTGCGTTTTAAACAGTCGTTAAATATTCCTATTTTATAGTTTTAGAAATAGTTTATACAATTGACCAGTAAAATAACGACAATTAAGATCAAATAAAAAATAAATAAAAATAATCATAATAATATACGAAGTTCTGAAAAAATGTAACTACTTTAAGGTAAAAAATGTTTTTTTAATATTTTCCAGGTTTTCATTTAAACATAGAGTGGGTGTTAATAATAACAATGAAAGGAAGTTATGATATTCAAATTTATTTTTTCTATTTAAATTGAAGGCAGAACAGGAAAATAAATAGGGATAATGAAATGGGAAAAAAACATGAATAAGTTTTTCTTCATATTCGATGGTGAGGATTGTGTTAAACAAATCGATGTCTGAGCATAATTTATTAAACGTACTTCTTTTTATAAATACATTTTCAATATAATTAGTGGAATCTTGGAAATATAACATGTGTCCGGGGATCGATTAACTCTTAACGAACGTCTAAAATTAATATTTTTTAATAGGAATGGGCTATCAATAAAATTGTGATTTATCCATCGAGAGTTTTAAGTTTCATGGAGACATAGTTTTTTTTATCATTTTGCAGGCGATAAGAAACATATTTCAAAAACTTTTTCTGAACTCTTTCTATATTTGATTTATATGTAAAACAAGAAGCAAATTTATTCTCACCAGAAAAAGACATGACGATGGATGTGGCTCCTTGAACTAAAGTCATGCTAGATGTGCCTTCTCCCAGATCGAGGTAGAAGTCTCGATACAGCATCCCGAAGGAGTTTGCATGGGAGAAGCAGCATACCTGTAATCACAAATACATCTCTCTTCATTGATTTGTTTGTTTTGTGTTATAGCTCACAAGAGCTTCCCTCTCTGTACAGTGAAAAGACAGGGGAACTATATCGCCTCCCGGTTAGGCAGTGTTATGAGGCGTCCGGGGTCTGTAGGAAGGGATTTATTTATGCGGGTCCTGAAAAGACCTGGATTACATTCAGGTGGAAAATCAGTTGCCGGTAGCTCGTTCCACATACGAGCCGACTTAGACATTCTTCAAACGACACATTCTCATAAAGACAACATACACGTAAGAGTTCCGCTCGTGTCTACGGAGTTTCGCTATAGAACAAATAATAACACGAGAAGTACCTTGTGGACTTATGTCGTGATCCAAATATTAAGTCCAATTAGGCCTACGTTTCAGGCAAATGTAAGAGAGACAGATCGCGTGCCAAATGATTTTGAACCAAAAGGTAATAAGTCAGTGACACAATTGTTTCCATTCACATTTATATGAAAGGCACAAGTTTTTTTCAATATTCTACGAATTTCACGTACGTACATGCACCGGTGTACAGGAGAAAAAATGCTGCTAGTTTCTTGAGCGGGTTCCATTGTAATACTTATATAACTGACTCAGCATGCCTACATTGCGTCTATCTGTTAATGATTGGAATCGGTATCATCCAAAGATATTAGAAGAACGAGATATGCTATGTTGGCCACCAGACCGTAGGCGGAGTACTACCAAATTAGGGTACTTTGAATACTATCGGGACGTGTACGCACAGAAATCTGTTCTATGTATTAGTGCGGATACCTTAGCGTAAGCGAAGGTGTGCAGTAGTATTGGTGAACAAAACCGGCGACACTGGGCAAAACAATTTCACACAGTATGAACTGCTCATAGCACATCTCGTTCTTCTAATATCTTTGGTATCAACGGACTATCAATCAGACGGACCGAATTAATTTGCATAGAATCAAGTAGGTTTATCAAGTATTTTAGGACTCCAGCCAAGAGGTGGTTCCCTAGTCTCAACCCACTTAAACAAAGTTATCAAACTTATTCTCCTTTTGAAATCCTCTGCTAGAGGAGGTTGGGTAGCATCAAAGTGCTCACCCTAAATGCAACAATTTAGAAGAAATGTCAAGCAGGTTTCAAAATCATGAAATGCGGCTCTTTTCTCTTCAACGTCTTCCACCAATCTTCCCATGGAATATCAATCAGGTAAACATCATGAGTTTTCTCTTTATGATGACCGGATAACTCATATAAATGACAATTCAATACACCTTTAAAATGTCATGAAAAGTGATGAAATAAAATTTTGTTTGAATAGGTTAGGTTTATGACTTTATATCACTTTTTAAAGGTTTGTTTATTTGCCATTTTGTTCGGTTATTATGGAACACTTTTTATAGCTTTTAACTATACTTGTTTAATCAAGACGTCTAGATTTTGTATTCCAAATATCCTGAGGAATCAATGGAAAATCCTTCAGGTACACGCTGTGACATCCAGTATATGTAGAACTTTTTAAATTTGGCTATAAACCTATTTTACAAATCCAGGGCATTTCGAGGATGCGCCGTTCACAAAGCACTAAATATATTGATAATAATCACAGATACTCACAAAGTTCACAACTAACGCAACACTTATTATATAACCCCATCCTCCTTCAGGAGCTTTCAATTCACTCTCATTTTCTGCAGTATGAGTCATCGTGATTCAATTAAAATAAGCTTGTCACAACACTTGAAGACGCTGAGATTTTACACTTTCTTAAATAAGTTAGCTTTTCTTCATAATATTTATGCAGCAAAAAGATTTGAAACACATTTAAAAATGATTTTTGAGTTAACCGATGAAGTACGCTAGAATGCTTCTTGGTGGTTGTCGTAATGAAACCATGCATCCGTGGTATGACGTGATGAACTGTCTCGTCCGACTGTACAAAGGCAGTGAGCAGTCTAGTGCTATCCCTTAAGCCCCAAAACGTTTATCATTGAAACATATTTATATAGTTACTTAACAGGCCTATCTATATATAGTTATATATTTATATAGTTACTTAACAGGCCTATCTCTTTAGATCTACAGACTAATTATGGTGACGGACTTAAACGATCCAACGCTATTGAAAATCAGCTTTATACCTTTTCGAATATCCTATATCCATATTTCTTATCTCATCTGCCATAAGTCAGATATGGCATCTCCATTTAAGAAAGAGTAAAGTTTATCTGATCACTTAACATATCTAAAATCATTGAAAGCTTTGTTCGAACCGAAATAGTGGTCTATCAGTAGTAAGCATTCAAAGATGGGTTGAAAGGGAGATATGTTACTACGAATATTATAGGGAGCGCGCTAGTATTAAAAAAAACGATAATAATTAAGCGATAATGGTGAAAATATTTAATAAAACAGGACTCATTTGAAATAGAGCAAAAATTTTCAGTCCAATGCTTTAGTTGCATTTAAAGATACTGTGATTTTTCATTTCCATAACATATTAAATAACAGGAAAAATGGTTTTTAATAATTTTCGAGCTTACTTTGCTTACTTATAACATATGGTTCCATGACAACTCCACACAGTGACAATTCAACAGACTTTTAAAAAGTGATATAAAGTCATTAGAAACGATTGAAAAAAAAAAAATTAACCTAACCTAACCTAACCTAACAGACTTAACCCAGTTAATAAAGTTTTTGTTTCATCACTTTCCACGACTTTATATAACTTTTTAAAGATGTGATGAATTATCGTTGTGATGATTTATCCGGTCACCATAACATATATATTTTTGGAACTCAAAACCTTGAAGAGTTACCGAGAAACTTGTTATAAATCGGTAAAAATTGGGTATGCGGAGGCTTAGAAGTATCTGGAGCGAGGTGCCAAAAAATTCTTCTTCTTCTTTCGTATGGTGGGAGGGGGGGTCAGAGGGAGACATCTAGGTCTGCGAGCCATTATAGGGCCTCAGGCGTCGCCATGTGAACTTCATCAACCCCGCCGGGGAATGAATGGAGCGGGCATTCGTTGACCACATGTTCGGTGATCTGCACCCCACATCATTCACACATCGCCGACTCTTTAAGGCCCCGTCTGTGCATCATGAGCACCTTAACCTATTGATGGTGGACCAGGTTTTGCGAGGCAATGAAAACCCAGGCTTTCTCTCGGTGGGGTCCTGTATGAGGGTCCTCTGGGCATTTCCCTTATTAAAATTTATTTACTGAGTTTTAAAAATAAAATTAATTAATAAGACCAAAAGACTCTCTCAAAAACAATCGTCAAATCTAAAAAAAAAACCTAAATGAAACTATACTTAGGTATTATAAATAACTTTACACATCTCAACTTAAGTAATTTATCATAAAATTGTCTCGTTGCAAAGATGCCCCTAAGTCCGTAACTGCACTCTTTTAATTAAATTTTTCTGGCTTCCGTATACTATTTACCTACAACATTTTTTGTTAATGCGAAAATGTTCTTAGTGATAATGATCTGTCTTCCGTGCAGAGAAAGGTCATATTTTGAGATAAGTAAAAACTTGGGAATAGAACAATTTATTACTTACAAATACCACACATTGCTACATCTGATTTTCTTTTTAATATGCGTATCTGTTAGTCTACCAGTTTTACTTTACCTTGAATTGTAAAATCTAGAAGCATATCCAATTATATATTTTCTTTATAATGTTTATAAAAACTATCAAATATTATTTGTGATTTTCACGGCCAAAAGTATTATAGTGTTTTTATTTTAGGGGATCATGCCGTGTTGCGCTACCTTCTTCTTAAAAAACACGTCTAAAAACATTTTACACATCTGCCCTGGTGATGGACACTGTAATGCTAGAAGTAAAAGTAAAGAAAATGTAAGAAGGAAGAAACACAATACGGCATAATATCCTAAAAATAAACCACTATAAAAATTATCAAGCTTGCGTACACACATATCAACAATAATGAGTTAGCCTGTTCCAGCAATCTACAAAATGTCCACAAACAAATCCAAACATGAATTTATCTATCTTTTTATTTAACACAATAAATCGTAATTTCTTCATCGATAATCTTCTAGAACTGGCAGAGCAAATACAAAAGTAAACTGAATGCTGTAGAATTGAGATCCCTGATGCGTATGTGTGGTAAATCCATGTATGATCATGGAGATCCGCCATGAATGCAATGCTGATGCAAGCGTAATGAGTAAGATTATAAAAGGACGCTTAGATGGTTTGGGCATGCAGAGCGAATAAACGTAAAAAATACTGTAGAACATATGACGCGAATGTGAATGGTAGAAGAAGTTGGGGACGCCCGAGGAAGGCATGACACGATTAAGTGTCGTAATAACGAAGGAGTATAAATAAGATGTTGTTTGAATGCGAATGGAGCAAGGAATATGTGCCAAGACCGAATTATTTGTCCAGTCCGTCCTCTCTGCCTACACTGGCGAAGTCACGGTGTGATAGTTAGTTAATAATCTTTTACCTTTCTTCAAATATCCATTGTATTATTACATATCTAATTTACATCGTTATCAACTGCAGCATGATTAACTAAGGTGATCATGAGTAACGGCATTAATTATTATTTTAAATAAACAGCCATATTTACAAATATAATCAACAAACTAATCAATATTCTAAGAACCTTTTATTTAACTACCTTTAAGGTTGGGAAAATAACCATGACTCTTCTATTTACTTACTTCAAGTTAATAATTACTAATAATCAAGTTAATATGTACCAAATCCGTCAGCTATCAATAACTGAATAGCTGCCCAAACAATGGAACGAAGATGTCTGATAATTATCGCATTCTAAGAACCTTTTATTTAACTATCTTCAAGGTTTGGAAAAACACGGTGAGTTCTGTTCACCTACTTCGAGTTCATAATTAGTTACAATTAAGACAATACATGCCAAATCCGTCAGCCACCAATAATAATTTATTTTTTATGTGAATACCTTACAAGAGTCGCAAATGCTCCCAACCTGGAGCTAGAGAAATGATGGCATCCCCAATTGTGGTAAATTGAGAGTCTGAAGGTATTGGGGAGATGAAAGAGACAGGGAAGATGAAGATGGGGGCAGTACCTGGTTCTAACTTCCAGTTCTCTTATCTTAGCATGGCTACCATCATGACAATCTTCATAACGGAACATCCGTAGAACTGCCTCTTACCAGTCGCTTGAGATTAAAAACCATGAGTTGAGAATTCTTCCAATAAAACAAAGTAAAAAACAAAAAGTAAAAAAAAAGTAAAAGAAAAAAAAAAAATAAAAAACACTATGTCTAGGTACCCGTGGTCTTTCTTTAAGATATTGGATTTTCCAACATTTTATATGTAGCAATTGTACGCAGACTCGAATTTGGAAGCCCAGGCGCAATAGGCACTCGGAGGGTCTTCTGTGTTGTCGTGGAGATATAATTATTTGGAACAAATAAAATTACAAAAAGGAAATATATACATGATAGTGGCGCATTGAGCTTTTTAAAGCGTTGATGTGGGGCATAGCTCAGAAAAGGTTAAGAAACGCAGCTTTAGTAAACCCACGTTTTTATAAATATTGAAGTGTTTTGACGTTGTTCGGAACTCAAATATTTAAAAATATTATAAGATAAATATACTGTAGCGGTGAGCTACTAGAATATTCGGAAATGTTCGCCCATGTAAAACGCATCGTAAACCTACTAACGAAACATCGTAAGTACTGCCCATCTACCTACTCGATGGATTATTCTCGATGTATTCGCGCCTATATAAGCAGCAAGCGTCAAGGTGCTTACTTAGTCAGTCAGTCAGTCGCGCTCCGCTATTACCCCACCGCGCCGCTAAAGGCCAAGGACCTACTTACTACGCCCGGCGTTGCAGGAATCTTAAAGGAGAGGCTACGGATAATTATAGACTCCGCGGGATTATAATTAGCGGCTTGTCTTTGCAAATTATTCTTCGCCAGCTCTCACCACGCGCCTAGACCCTGCGACATCTTCACCGATCTGCGCTTTGGCCCTGCGACCCCTTCGCCGGCCTGCATCTCCCGTGCATCTGTCGATCAGGTCAATGATACCTTTGGCTATCTTGTGGCACTCTGGCGCTAGGAAGAACGTCTTCCCCAGTGCTGAACATATCTACGAGTCCAGGAGGGCGATTCTCGTTCTTTTAGCCTTAAGCTAAATGATAGCATTCGTCAACGACTGCTATCGTTTGCGAAAGATAGCTGTCCGTCGCTTGCAACATCTTTTCTTAACTATTAAGCGATTCTCGTTCTTTTGATATCCTTACAAGTTCGATTTTGGAGAGACCTAGTAAAAAATCCTAAAGAAGCGTGGTTAAGAGCATCTACGAAATTGCTAAGCGATTATTGAAAACACAAATTGGTGAAATATAATTAAGTGACGCAAGGTTTCTAACTAAAACTTAAAAAAACAAATACTTTGTATTATAATGCATTTTAATAACTGCTTATTTTATTTATGAATGACATAAATAAGCCATTTATCGAAGATTTACGTTTTGTGAAAAGGTACTTACCTCGCTGGATAGTAATGACTTTGTTACAGATTCACCACTTCTAAAGTGACGTTTGCTGTCAAACTAACGCTGCCGAATGGCGCTAACTGTCACCCAAGTTGATTTAAGAATGAAAGGGGTTCTTATTTCGTTGTGGTTAATTCAAAACCCACAATTTCGAGCGCCAGCCATTCTGCAGCCATTTTATCTGAAACTTATTATTATTTATGTAGAAATCCTCAATGGTATCTGTAGTTTATTGTAAATTAAATCACTTATCTGGCTTTCGACATGTTACGTAATTTACAAACATTGCAATTACCTGATTCAATTCATTTAATAGCATCATTGTGCCACAAACAAGTCACTAATCATGTTTACAGTCAATACTTACGATAATATTAAGTTTTCTCTTGTTAAAACTACGCAAATATTGCTAATTGTCAAAACGTCACAATTAAATGAAGCAAATTCTCCGCGAACGCTAGCGTTCGGCCGCCGAAAGACAGGTCTAAGGGTACCCTTCGCGTAAGGCTAAAAGTTTTGGCGCGCAATCGAAAATCTAAGGATTCCATCTGTCATCGAGAGAACCGGAATCGCTTCATACGAATAAACCGAGAAAAATCGTTAATTTGAATGTAAGGACGATTTTAGTGTCGTTAAGAAGAACGAGAATCGCCCTCCTGTTTCCACCCACGCGGTATCGAGCCACCGACTTTATCGTATATTTCACAGAAAAACATTTTTTAGTATACCCCATATTTATTTATTGGACAATTTGTATAGCGCCGCTAATATTTATATTTATAAAAAATATAATAATATAAATATTACAAAAATAAAGTGAAGTTAAGTTACGTAAAATGAAGTACAGGAACAGGTGACACGAAGATAAAAGATGGAGACTCTGCAGCAAGAATCCTAGGTAAATATGCATAGATATGCAGGTAGATTCATACATTTTAATGTGAACATAAATATGTTTCTAGTTATTACCCTTACTATTTTGTACTTAATGCGTCATTTTGGCACCCAGCCGAGGCCTCCTCCGAGATTGGGGCCCTCAAAAAATTAACATATCATTTTGCGAGACCTGTGTTCTCAATGTTTACCATTTTTGCTCCTAGCCAGACCCGCCTCCGAGCTGGAGACCATAGGATATTTGTTGAAATATACCATTCTAAGTCAAATCTTCAATTTGGACCATATTGAAACCTTGCTAGAACCCCCCGTTTTATTAAATATTTTTGCTTAATTATTATCGTTTTTTTTAATATTAGCGTGCTCCCTCTAACATTCGTATTAAAATATCCCCGTTTCAAACCATCCTCGAACGCTTACTACGGGGCCTTAACAGAGAACCCTAAACTTTTTTTTAAACTTGGCACCAGGGCCGGAAAGAATCCGTGAAGGGATATGTATGCTCATCGAATAATTTATATCATCGAAATGATGCTCCTTTTAAATTTGGGCAGTGCATCTGAAAATTTAACCAGATTCATGATGATTACTAGAGACCGGATTATATGCATTTGCATATTTGCATATGCAAATGCATATTTAGACCCTTTTCAGCGGTAGTTGCATATTTTAGCAAATAATTTGAGATCTTGCATATTTACGCTTGATATCGTTCAGATGCCTCACGTAGCGACACTATAGACGTCAGATAGCAAGGCGCGCGGCCAGCGAAGCTGAGCGAAGAACTGATAACTGATCTTACTGATCGCTACGGCCGGTGGCCGGAGCGGGGGGGAACCTCTCTCCTCTTCGCCTGCGCTCGCGCCTACTCGGCTTAATTCGGCTAATTGCCGAAAACAATTCATTCATTCGTATAAGGGGTGATTTGGTATATTTTTATGGTAATTCAGTGAATTGCGAATTTTGTTTTTGACTGGTCGCACGCGCTGTTCTTTAGAGTTTCGTCTAGTGTTTTGTTTGTTTGCACGAAGTTGTACATTGTGAAAGTGAACCATGCCCCCTGATAAAAAAGTGCCCATACGTGGATAGCTGAATATCCTGGAATATTTACATACGACGGAAAAGTTTTATACTGCCGAGTTTGCGAGAAAAACATTTCTAACACAAAAAAGTTCCAAATAGACCAGCATGTCAAAACCAGTGTTCATATCGCAGGAGTGCAGAAGAAGGGCCCACGACAACAAGTTTTTACATTGGCAAGTAGCAGTAAAAGTGAAGTAACCTCCAAAGGTAAACAACAAAATCACTTTATCATGGATCTATGTGAAGCATTTCTTGCAAGCAATAATCTATACAAACTGACAAATCCTGCCTTGAAGGATTTTCTCAGAAAATATTGCATAAATCAAAATATACCGGATGAATCTACTTTACGTAAAAATTACATACCATCAATTTATCTACATGTGCTGGAAGAAATACGCAATGAACTCAAGGATAACATCATATGGATTTCAGCTGACGAAACCACCGACACTTGCGGCCGTTACATTGCAAATTTGATTGTTGGTGCATTAAAACTTGAACCTTCACCTTCCTATTTGGTAGCCTGCAGAGAACTTGAAAAGGCAAATCATTCTACGATCGCCAGATTTGTGAATGAGGGTATAAAAAAAATATTTCCTGAATCTTCTGCGGATGAAAATGTGTATGTGTTGCTCTCAGATGGTGCCCCCTATATGATCAAAGCAGGCAAAGCCCTCCAAGTATTTTATCCCAATTTGATTCATGTGACGTGTTTTGCTCACGGAATTCACAGACTCGCCGAAGAAGTGAGATCCACGTTTGCGAATGTAAATAACCTGTTTTCATCAGCAAAGAAAGTGTTTCTTAAGGCGCCTGCTCGTATAAAGGCCTACAAAGAAAAACTGCCAAATATACATTTACCTCCTGAGCCAGTAATAACACGTTGGGGTACATGGATCGAAGCTGCGATGTTTTACCATGAACATTTTGAAGCCATCAAGGGTGTTATCAATGACTTCGATAGTGCAGAGGCTTTGGCAGTTTTCCAGTGCAAAGAATCGTTTGACGACGCCAGTATTAAAAAAAACCTAGCTATGATTACCACTCATTTCGCCTACATACCTGCAAGTATAAAAACGCTTGAAACTCATGGATTGGCGTTGAATGCATCTGTTCAGGTTATGAAGGAAATTCGCCTTATGAATTCCTCGTTGCCAAAGCTATTCCCGAGTAAACTCAAATAAAAATTTGAAAACATACTGAATAATAACCCAGGGTTTGAACCTTTGTGCCAAATTGATAACTTCATCAACGGGGCAGGTGAAATTTTGCCCGGAACAATAAGTTCAAAAATCGGACCCAAATTTAAATTCTGTCCAGCCACATCAGTAGACGTAGAACGTTCCTTTTCCGCTTACAAGAATATATTAAGCGATCGTTGACACAATTTGTCTACAGATCATTTAGAACAATACTTAGTCATATACGTTTTTAGAGGTAAATTCTAAATTTTATTGTTAAATACATTTTATAATTGATATTTTCGAAAATATAATTGTTATCCTTGAGAACTAATAGCTTATTAAAATAAAAAAAAATATGTAAAAATACTACTTCCTGTATTATTTCATGTTGCATATTTTGACCCTTTTTATGGATTTTCGTGCATATTTTAGCTATTTTTATTGCATATTTGCATGCATATTTTGGGCTATTTTTGTTGCATATAATCCGGTCTCTAATGATTACATATGTGCAATAAAATGGTGTCATGTTTTCAACGGTAGATATTTAAAATAACAATTTTACAAGGTTGTTTCGGTTACATGTAGTACTTTTTTACGTAAATTTGGTTTCTGTAATAACTAGTTTCGCCACCAGAGACCACTAGCAGATATCTTTTTGGTAGCGAGCAATTTCCAGCAGAGGTTAATGGCGCTGTGCATAGTTCCTGAAAACTTCGCTGGATGTAAGTGTAAAATGTATTCCCCTCGAAACTTATTGTTCTGGATGTATAAGTTCGTGTATGAATTAATGTTGCAGATTTTTTTTTTTTTTATAGTGAATACCTCACAAGAGTCCCAACTGCTCCCGTCTGGAGCCAGTGAGACTATGGCATCCCCGATTGGGGGATGTTGTGAGGCTGAAGGTAAGTGGGGAAGGGAAAGAGGAAGGTGGGGAAGTACCTGGCTATTCAGATCTAGTCACTAAACACGGCTAAAGCCATTTGGAGCAACGTTTCAATTCTGAATGGTGGTCTTACACCAGGGCGATACT
The DNA here is from genome assembly GCA_026573805.1 of Hesperophylax magnus. Taxonomy (NCBI): domain Eukaryota; kingdom Metazoa; phylum Arthropoda; class Insecta; order Trichoptera; family Limnephilidae; genus Hesperophylax; species Hesperophylax magnus. The sequence continues at coordinate 1,119,325 of JAIUSX010000052.1, forward strand.
GGTAGTATCTTCCACTCTTTAACGTTCCGCAAATATACTATATATTATTTTAATTAATTAATTGTGCGTTACCACTGGACTATGCCGGCCGTCATAATTTTAATTTTATGATAATTTTAATCTCTCGGGAAACTTTGTTCGGTTTTGCGAACAAACATCTATTACCCGTAGAGTCAATTTTGAGGACAGTTCATATGGTTTCATCGAAATTATCGTGTCTCCCTTACTTTCATAGTGAGAAATATGATCTGAACGGTGTTAGAAAGAGAAAACACTACGTTCCATATTCATACTTGGGAGTTAACTATAATATATAATGAAAGTGTACACCTCCATGACATTTTTTTATAAATTATTCTTATACGAAATTACAAAAAAGTGAGGTTATAGAAATGTCTTATAAACGAAAAAAATCAAAGGTCAGGAATTTTTTAAACTTTTTTGTGTTTCATTCAAAATTTTATATTTCAAAAATTATTTCTAATTAAACTACCATATTTCTAAATTTGAAAATTTTCATCGCCTTTCAAAACAGTTTTTAGTTACGGATACGTTCAGAAATATTCCATTTATTTTGTCATAATTGCAAAAGCGGAAACACACAAATTCTCCGACCTTCTGACAGCGTCTTTAACAAATATTACAGTCAGTATGCCAGAAGGGTTAATAAAATAACATGTTTTTCTTTCTTCTCTACAGGTAAGCCACAAATCAACTTCAAGCAATCGACAATTTGCATTCACGTACTCACACTCGCAGAACCTTAAAGCAGCGTAAGGTTTCTTCTCAATTATACTTATATTCACGTATTGTATTATTTATAATAATAATTTGAATTCGTCAAGTCCTTTGATGAAATTTCATATCACTTGATTCAGTCTTTTTTTTCTAAAAATAATTGAAACACATTTTTAAGAAGTGGTTTATTTCTTAACAAAAGTTTTATTTTTGTTAAAGTACCAATACTCGTAAGTCCATGGAATGATGCAGAACATGGCGCAACCCACAGAGGCGTAGAAGGTGACAAAGTAGCTGTCGGTAACATCTCGAATGTAGCCTGAAACATGATAAACATAGTCAAAATTATTTTGTGTCAATACCGTAAAAAGATAAGACTATTTCCTTCATACTTTAACGCACAAGATTCCCAACTATCTGGAACCAGTGATACGATGGCATCCCTAACTGGGGTACGTTGTGAGGCTGAAGATAGTGGGGAGGGTAAGGAAATGGGGTAGAGGAAGGTGAAAAAGTACCTGGTTTTTGAGATCTGGTCACCAAATATGGCCAAACCATTTCAAGTAATGTTTCAATTCTGAATGGTGGTCTTACACCAGGGCGATTCTTACTTACTAAATTAAACAAATAAAATTAACTTGCGCACGCCGGAATTTGAAACCTGCGACCTCTGTCTTGCTAGTCGATAACCTCACTCCTCGACCACAGAAGCTTTATTAATAACTTGCATGCAAAAATATGACATTAAACTAAACATATTATGACTGCCAAACTAATCAAAGTTGGTAGTATAAACCCCTTGATCCGCCTGTGCTCATTTACGATAATCATATTGATTTGGCCCTAGCGTGGTCATAGCGCTGAATAGTAAAATATCACGATATAAGGATCCGGTAAAACTTTAAATTTTAAAGTCACCTTTAAACATATATACCAGATTTTTTTAACAAATGACTATTTAATAGCGTGTACGCGTGACGTCATACGTACGTCGGTTTTGTCGTTTAACAGTAAGTTCAATTCTACTCGGGTCGGTATGAAATCAAAGGATTCCAATTTATATATTTAACAGGATATCCCAAAAACGCGAATTCTTTTGAAATAATTTATATGCCACAGTCTACGGAGCGCAACTGTGCGCAAAATTTTCCGCATTCTAATGTCGCCGACTGACCACAGGGTGTTTTATGTCTCTTACGGATTTAATCGTTTTTAAATTACTATTTATTATTTCTACGTATGAAATAAAACTTAAATATTGCTAAGTTATGGGTAAACCGGTATCGAACCTGGTTATTAAATTGGCTAAGCTCAGATAAAATGGTAGAGCAGGCGACTCGTGTACAATCAGGGGTGGGCAGTTCTTTGATCAGCAGCTCGTCCATCGGTCAGGAGGTTGGAAAAGGACATCACAATAATAACACATAAGTAAGGGCACAAGGTATATTAATTGTCTCGAGAAATACAGGTATACATTGGATCTCCCTACTAACTCTCTCTACTAATTTATGACGACCAGATAAAGCGTGGATTCTACCTGAATTTACGAGAATTGAACACAAGAAAAGGGGGAAGGTTGAAAGCTTACGAATCGTCTCGATGTGGTATGGGGCATCATGTTGAGCTAGATGTACCCGCGCTCACAGGCGGCGGTTCAGTTGAGGCGGTGAAGTGCACTCGGGATTTTACACGGGAACGGGACTCCATTGAGTTGAACGGGATTCCATTGAGCCCGAACCGTAATAATAAACATGATTGTAAATTCGATAGTGATTAATTAAGAAACTGGAACGAGATTCCGTCTGTTCGCGTAATTATGCAAGTCATTGCGAGTGTTTGCGGTCCGTATACAAGAGAACCTGTTGCCACCGCGGAGGCCGGTGCTGGACTGGCGAGGCGCCGCGAAGCAAGCGCGGGTCGGGGAACGGGGGGGGCGCGCTGCTTGCTGCCGAACGGTCTGCTATTGTGCACGTGATTTTGACCATCTGGCGGCGTGTTCGACACACGCGGTGAGGGGAAGTTGGGGCAACCGTGCCCTATTCAACAATAGGGAGACTGTATTACGTAACAATATTCAGAATCAGCGTTTGTTGATATGCACGAATACACGTGTAGTATGTTTGACATTTGTTTATAACTAAATGTAAACAAAACAAAATATATGCAAATTGGCAACAAAATGCATAACACAGAGTTAAAATTGACAGTTAATAATTAAAAAACTGAAAAATTAAATGAAATTAAGTACCTGGGTGTAATACTCGATTCAAAACTCACTTTCGCAGTAAATTTTGAATATGTGCTAAAGAAGGTATCAAAAAAGTAAATTTTCTTAGAAGATTAAGAAATAAACTAAATGTAAATACTACAGAGCTCATTTATAAAACCAATGTTTGGCCAATGAAGGAAATTTGAACAAACTAGATGTTATACAGAATAGAGCTATGAGATGTATACTGGGAAAAGGCAAATACGCAAGCATTAATCAAATGAGAGAGCAGCTAAATTGGATTCCAATAAAAAATAAACTGTTATTTAATATGTTAATTTTTGTGCATAGTCATGAACAACCAAAGGCCAAAATAATTTAAGGATCATAATTACAAAACCAGAAATGTAAATATAATTAGATTGCCACATATGAAGAAACGAAATCACAAAACTGGATAATGTACAAAGGACTAAAGATGGATGATGAAATGCCCGAAAGTCTGAAGAATGAATGTATTTAAAAAGATATCTTATGTTTATTGTAAAAATATTTAATGTTACAAAATGAAATATTATCTTGTTTACATTAGATTACATTCAAATGTTGTATAAACAAATTTAAAAAATAAATTTCATGTAAAATGATGATATTCGAGTATTAATACCATAATATTACGTCTGCTCAACTAATGAAAGTTGGTAGTATAAATACCGATATAAGCGAAATGGCTTGTTGTCTTTGCTAATTTTTCTATTACCATTCTGATCTGATCACAGCTTGGCCACATAATTATAATAATATCACAGAGTTTTCTGTTTCTAAATTGCAACATTCATTCATTAACATTCGAATAATAATCTAGCTTCTTCTTATTTTTGTCACTAGGTAATTTAAAAGATCTTTGCTATTGCTACGGCACATTCCTCGGAGAACTTAACGAGTTTCGTACCCTTTTTGACTTATCTTCTCATTTTCATTATCACTTCAATCCTCTCTGATACTAGGGAAAGCTGATCACTTGACTACTTGATCTGAAAATGAAGTAAATCGGCAGCTATTGAGTATCAAACTCAATCAGTTGTCCTCAAATCTAATGTACAAAGGATCAACGTAAAAAAAATAAATGATGGTAATACTAACCAAAAACGGGCAGCAGAACAGTGTTGGTGACACCCATGAAGAGGATGCATAGCCCGTAGGCCCCGGCGAACTTCTCGGGCCTGTACTCTGCGTAGACCAAGGGCGCCGTCAGTTGCGCTGGCCCGCGGAACAAGCCCATCACGAAGGTCATCACCATGAAACTCATGTACGACCAGCACTGCATGAACACTGCAAATATGAGGTACAGTGTTAGTTCTCTAGTTACTGATTATAAATCATGTCCAGAGCAGAGTAATACCTCCGATGGTTTGACTAGTTGTTAAAAGTTAGTTGTTTTTTAAAAAAAACCTTATCAAAAAAGGTGGTGAGTTAGTTTCTGAACCAATGAAGATTTGCTTGGGTTTACCGCAAGGGTCTCCTTCCGGACCTATCGCATTTATAATGTACACGATAAGGTTACAATAAATAAAGCCTTCTAAATAGCTATAGAACCGAATGCAATTTGATTGAAAAAAAAAATTATCGAAGGAGGGTAGGCTAGCAGTCCATGAATGAGTTCTGAATCCAACAGCTGAAAATGCCGTAACCCACTTGATTGTATTATTTTGAAACGTTCAACACTTCGAGTTTTGCAACTTCCACCGTTCAAACGGATAAGGCAAAGATATTAGAAGAACGAGATGTGCTATGCGCAGTTCGTACTGAGTGGAATTGTTTTGCCCAGTGTCGCCGGTTTTGTTCACCAATACTACTGCACACCTTCGCTTACGCTAAGGCATCGCTAAGGTATCCGCACTAATACATAGAACAGATTTCTGTGCGTACACGTCCCGATACCGTTCAAAGTACCCTAATTAGGTAGTACTCCGGCTACGGTCCGGCGGCCAACATAGCATATCTCGTTCTTCTAATATCTTTGGGATAAGGCTATTAGTCATAAAAACATCTAAAAATTTTGAATAAAAATTGGTGTTCGGGGCTCCCTACCCTGCGCGGGACCATGAGAAGTGGAGGAGCCTAGATTATCAGAGCAACTGGAGTGAGAATCATAACCCTTAACGGACAACTGAAGAAGAAGATATAATGATTTCCACTTGTGCAGCTATTAGGGCTCGATTAGTGGCAGCATTTTAATGTCCACTATTGGTTGTACTATCCACTTGTGTTCGATGACCAAATTTATTGTTCATGTATTACTTATTTAAAATTGTAGGTACATCACGTTTAGGTATGTACTCTGGTAATGAGTGAAAATAATCCAACTGGTAGAGTCTCCAACTACTACAATGCCAAATTTTAAGGGTACGAAGACTCGTAGTTCTCATAGTCCCTTAAACCAATTAAAATAGGGAACTATGTATTAATTAAGTAAACAAATGTTTACCTAATTTTGAGGGTTCACCCTGTCTAATGAGGTACGTCGGTTAGTTAACGAAAAGTATCAACAAAAAAGTAAACACTAAACCCTCCGCATATCCTCCCAAGGGTGACAAAGGTCTTTCTAGACAAACTCCTGGCAAAATGTTTCTCCGTGCAGTGGTGACGATATTTTTACAATTAAACATATAAAAAAGGAACAAAAATGCCTTCGTTTTACTTACATAGTTTCGAAACCGCTGCTCCAACGATGGATATGAAGAAAATATTTCTGCTGGGAAATTGATAGAATTTACTGATCAGAGCCAGGATGGCCCGGGATAGGAGATCAGCAGCCGAAACTATAGTCAGACAGGTAGCCACTTGAGACTGAAAATAAACAATTATAAAAAAGTTATTAAAAAAATTATCAGGGTTATAACAAATCAGAATACTTTAATTAGTAAGTTTAAAAATAACTCACGGTTGTAAGTCCTATAGAGTACAGGTAGACGGGAAACATCAAGAAGAAGCTTATGTCACAGAACATCGACATGGCAATACCTATAGTAATGTTCAAATAAATTATATCTCCTAGCAGCGAGATGTCCATGAATTCTACTATGGCCTTCCTGAAAAAAAAACTTATGTGTTCATTTATGTTAACATACAATTTTTCAACAATCACAATAATAATAATTATCAAAATTATGATAAAAGAGAAATCACTATCTACACAAGTATCTATAAGAATGGATTCTTTTTAGAATGGATATATTTATTAACGATAAAATTTTAAAAATATCATTCTTTAAAATATTAATACAGAAACATATTCGTGTTTCCTTTGCTCATATAATTTTAGGAAGTTAAGTTTCTGTTAGTTTTTCAATGCCCCATTTGGCCGAAACCTGCATGAGCTTTATCTATTGGATTAGAGGGTAAGGTTAGCTTGGGTTTAGGGGGAAATTATCAATTGCTTAATGCGATCGGAAGTATTTACATTTTTTTATCATATTTTTATTGTATTTTGAAAATCACAGAATATCACCCCTAAACAATACCAATGTCAGCCAATATTAAAAATAAATTAATGCGAATAATTTTTACCATTTTCCAACTTTGACAGCTTCCACTTCTTTCTCCGAGTCTTTAACAGATATATAACTCGTCCTTCTGGAACAGTTTTGGTGTGATTTGGGGATTTCGAGATGGTTACGATCTTTCGCGGATTCGTCGTCGATGGTCATACGTAAAGCTGATGTCTCTTTAGAGATGGTCGTTGAATACTCTGAAAATATTCAGAAAGGTATTAAACGAACTATAAAAACATAAAGGTGTGTATGAACATTAATTTAAAAAAAGTTATAACAAAATACCGCCACAAAATGCATTCAACGGTAATTAAATGCTAATTATTTAAAAAGCTTTGGAGTTGGAATCAAGTGCGAGCTTCGAAAGTGAAGATATGTGAATGAGAAAATACTTAAAAACGTTTATTTCATTATATTTATAACTAGCGACTTATGACGTAACCCACTAAGCCTCGAAATTGAGCTGCAACACCTTCCGCTCTTGTGTAAATTAACAAATTAAAATTTTGTTTTCTGCTTAAAACCCTATACACGAATGGTAAATACATTCAATAAATGATATTTACAGTACTTTTAAAAGCTGCTGACAAATTTGAATCAAATCAAAATCTTAACACCCAGACGACATAGAAGCAAGCTTTCAACTCAAAGGCGTATTAATATTACTCACGATCATAGAGGTGCTATATCCCAGAGTGGGATTTGAACTCCTCTACCGATGATCTCAACTGATCTACGTCTCTCGTCATTCGTTTTGAATCAAATCAAAATCTTAACACCCAGACAACATAGAAGCAAGCTTTCATCTTAAAGGCGTATGAATATTATTTATGATCATAAAGGTCCTAAATCACAGAGTGAGTTTGAACTACCGATGATCTCAACTGGCTTACGTCTCACGTCATTCATCTCCAGTTTTCAGGACTTTCTGGACTTTACTTTAAGGAAACCTTCTGCTCTAATCCTATTCCACGTAGTCCGTCCAAGAGGTGGACTCGGTCTGTCTCTGTGCTCCTTCCACCAAGGTAATTGGTTTACCTATCAGAATCTCTTGATAATGTGGGTTCCTTGTAGCATGCCACTTGACCGGCTGGAAGCAGACGGTAGCCAGGATAGTGTTAGCCATGATGGCGGACAGGATAAGCATGCAGCCTCTGTAGCCATACTCCTGAAGGAGGTATTCCAGCAACAGAGGGTAGAGCATTGTTCCCAAGGCCACCAACATCTGACACGTGCTGAGAATCATCACTCGCTTTTCCACCCAGTAGGTATTGAAAGAGCTGAAGGTGATTACCGTGAGTACTATCATACCGATACCCTGAAATGAACGAAAAAAAAACATATTTACTAATGCAGAAAATCTGATGGTAGGTTTGTTAGTTTGTATTGTTAATATATTGACGAGTTTGCGCATTTGTGTGTTTGTGTATTGTATTTATCCACGTTACAAGTGAAAGATATAAAAGCACTTACAGACATGATTCCAGCAGTAAATACCATTTGATAAAGTTGTGTGACGAAGACGTTCAGGAACCAAGACGCTGTGTACAATACGGCTCCAAAAATGCCAACTTGACGCGTTGTGAACTTCTTCAATGCTATGTTAGTCAATATACCTGGAAAACAAATTTTCTGATGTGTGGAAACCTTAATTTTGAGACAAAATTTATTTATATGGAAGATTAATCTCACCAGAAATAGACATGAAGATGGAAGTCGTTCCTTGAACTAAAGTCATGCTCGCTGTGCCTTCTCCCAGATCGATATAGAAGTCTCGGTACAGCATTCCAAAAGAGTTCATATGTGAAAAGGTGCATATCTGTAATCCAAATACATATTTCTTTATATATTGAAGACAATATTAGTGAATTCTAAACGAAAATCTGAAACAGAAAAATCAGAAAAGGAAACGGTCGCATCTGGGACTCGATCCCAGGACCCTTGTCTTTCCGGGACAGTGCTCTACCAACTGAGCTACTGAGACCCTATTTCCCTCGGTCACTTTTAACTGTATCATACTTCGAATAAGAACTACTAACATTGTTTTCCTTTTTTTTTTTTTTTTCACCGCACCGTATTATTGGCAACTATCTTTATGTATGATCGCAAGATTCAACCCGAACTAAATGCAATCCAGACAGCGTCTTTTTAGATAAACCTATCTTATCCATTAGCTCAGTTGGTAGAGCACTGTCCCGGAAAGACAAGGGTCCTGGGTTCGAGTCCCAGATGCGACCGTTTCCTTTTCTGATTTTACTGTTTCAGATTTTCGTTTAGAATTCACTAATATTGTCTTCAATATATAAATATTACAATTTGAGGTTTTACTCAATAAAGTTATTCCGAAAAATAAATATTCATTCTAGACTTGCAGAAAAGTCAACAGATGTCGCACATTAAAAATAAAAAATAAGATAGGTTTATCTAAAAAGACGCTGTCTGGATTGCATTTAGTTCGGGTTGAATCTTGCGATCATACATAAAGATAGTTGCCAATAAAAATGTGCGGTGAAAAAAAATGAAGACAATGTTAGTAGTTCTTATTCGAAGTATGATACAGTTAAAAGTGACCGAGGGGAATAGGGTCCCATTAGCTCAGTTGGTAGATCACTGTCCCGGAAAGACAAGGGTCCTGGGTTCGAGTCCCAGATGCGACCGTTTCCTTTTCTGATTTTTTTGTTTCAGATTTTCGTTTAGAATTCACTAATATTGTCTTCAATATATAAATATTACAATTTGAGGTTTTACTCAATAAAGTTATTCCGAAAAATAAACATATTTCTTTATTGTTTTTCAATACACCAACATAAACAACGTTTTAACCTTTTTCTTCTTCTGGTGTCAAAGGAGGTTGATAATCATCAAAGTGCTCTTCTGCCAAAAGGTAACCATTTAGAAAAACTGTTAATTAGGCTTCAAGGCTATGAGGTGCGGCGCCTTTCTCTACCATGTCTTAATCAATCTTCCCATGGATTTTTAATATATTATTATTAAAAATTCAGGGGAAGATTGATTTTTTTATATATATATTTTTATTGGAATAACTATAATTAGTTCATACTCATCTTTGAAATACAATCTCAATAAAAAATCGGCAAAAATGACGTTAAATAATTAGGTCTTTATGGCCGAGTTAGTTGAGGCGTTGTCCCGGTAAGACTGAGATTATGGGTTGTATTCCCAGTTGAAACCGCTACTTTTTTTTATTTATTATGTCTTCTTCTATTTCATGTTTCGTTTGGATTTATTAGTATTATCTTCTTCTTTAATGATATAATACAAACGTCGCTACTTTTGATGTGACCAACTGTTGTTTTCTTTTCTATCTTTTAACTACACTTGTTTTAACGATACATTATCATTTTTTACACCAAATATGCACAGGAAAAAAATCCTTCGGGTACGCGCTGTTACACCCTGCATATGTAGAACTTATAAACTATCTACCTCGAGGGCGTTTTGAGGACTACCCCGTTCACAAGCACGAAATATATTTATAGAAATCACAAATACTCACAAAGTTCACAACTAACGCAACACTTATTATATAACCCCATCCTCCTTCAGGAGCTTTCAATTCACTCTCATTTTCACCAGGGTGGGTCATCGTAATTTAATTAAAATAAGCTTGTCACAACACCTGAAGGCGCCGAGATTTTATACTTGCTTAAATAAGTTAGATTTTTCTTCGTGATATTTATACTGTAACGAGATTTGAAACACATTTGAAAATGATTTTTGAGTCAACCGACGAAGTACGCTAGAATGCTTCTTGGTAGTTGTCGTAATGAAACCATGCATCCGTGGTATGACGTGATGAACTGTCTTGTCCGACTGTACAAATACAGTGAGCAGTCTAGCGCTATCCTCTAAGATGCTTATCAGTGAACTTTATTTATATTGTTGCTTAACATGCCTATCTCTTCAGATTAACAAACTAATTATAGTGGCGGACTTAAACTTTCCAACGCTATGGAAAATCTGTTTTATACCTTAATACCTTATCAAATATCCTATAACCATATTTCTTACCTATCAGCCATGAGTCCGTGTACACAATGCACATTAGGGCGGAGTGAATTATATATACCTATACCTACTACATGAGCAAAAACACAATATTTTATTGACCTGCGATGACATCTTCAGGCGGCGCGTTTAATCATTTTTTTTCTACGTTTTACCAGAGCTCCGTACAAAGCGCAATTTATTTAACTTTTATTATAATTATTTATGGTGACATGGTATGGACTAAGTTCCTTGCTCTTGCAACTCTTTCTAGTGACTTTCGTTAAAACAAACAGTCATGTTATAAACTACCATTTGTGGCTGAAAAACTATTTCTTTTTCGTGAAATCGGAAAAATTGTTTTTCGATTACAGAGGTTTTAGTTTTAAATGCTGAAAATAACAAAAACATCACTCCTGCCTAATACGCGTGGCGTCTTCATTTGATAATTGTTATGAGGTGAAGGATGTTGGCTAAGGGAAAATGAATGGAAAGATTAAAGTTTATATGATCACTAAGCATGTCTAATGCCATTGCAAGCTTCGTTTCAATCCAGAAGAGCGGCCACACACCTCATACCGGCGATGTTAAGAGAATCTGGAGCGAGGGCCAAACAATTTATTAAAATTTGTTTTCTACGTTTGAAAAACAAAAACAAATAAATAAATAAATCCTTTTCCACTTCCCTCACAAAAATAATATCAAATCGAAAAGAATATTTGAAATAAACTATATATACTTATTTTAAATAACTTTACACATTTTAACGTCAGTAATTTATCAAAAATACAACAAACTCACAAGTCCGCAACTGCAAACATTATATTGAGGTAGAACCTGGAGACAAGCAGCCATGTGGCAGCTTCGCGGGACTTCCTATCTATTGTTTAAATATATGTATTATGCCAAATGTGTTTTGTTAGAAATAAATAAAAATATCTATTATTTATTTACTCAAGACATTTGTAATACAACACCAATAAACATTTAACTTCGTTTTATTCTCCTTTTTACTACTGAATATTACATTTAATACTATTTGTCACAACTTAACTGTCACATTTATCAACTGCAGCATGATTAACTAAGTACCTACTATGCGATAGTAATGGTAGTGATTATAATTATAAATAAACAGCTTTATTTACAAATATGATAAACAAACTAAGCAAAATGCTAAGAACCTTTTATTTAACTATCTTCAAGGTTGGGAAAATACCAGTGACTCTTATATTTATTATTTAAATTTAATAATTAGTGATAATGAAGTTAATGTCTACCAAATCCGTCAGTCACCGATAATTGGATAGCAGCCCAAATAAGGGATCGAAAATATCTTATAGTTATCGTTCTTGTTGTTGTTGTTCTTGTTGATGTTTTTGCAATTGTTAGGAGGCCCTCAGGGAAATAATTATAATAATAAAGTAGTTCAGGAATGGAAAAAGGTATGAGGTTGGGTTTGAATCTGGTAATCAGTGTGTCCAGGAGTGACGGACGTATGAATCCATCCTTGCAACTCCTGTCCAAGGCGATGGGTTGAAAGATTCCTTTTGGAGAGGTCTAATGGTCTCCCTCGACCAGTCTCTACCGATTCGGTCCGCCACGCAGTAAGACCTAGAAAAAACTTACCCCATGAACCCGGCACACCCTGCTATTTAGTTATAAAATTACATTTTTATATTTAGTATAAACCTTTTAACTTATTTCTATTACATTAAGGACGCTTTACAATACATCTAAAGCATATTTTTTATCGTATTTAGGCATAACCCACAGACACAAGTTCATATGACAGAAGTATTGGGTATCCAATAAATGGTTCTCGGTGGTACACCTACCCGCCTCCCAAATATAAAATTATTTTTAGTTTTTCTGTGCATTATTGTCATTATTCGCCTAGTTTGGTGGGTTTGTTTTTAATAAATAAATACTAATCAGTAGCCACTACGAGAAAACATCGAAATGCGCCTATCTCGATACAGAAATTTCGCAGTGAGAGAGGAATTGAAAAATCATTTTATATGTTACAAAACTTTATTTTATCATGACAATAAATTTAAATTTAAAAAAAAATCGATCTTATTCAGAATTAATCTTAATTAAGACCAGAAGAAGACTTCGTGACTAAATCTCTTGGTGCCTTCTCCTATCCTAGCATGGCTACCATCAAGACAATCTTCATCTAGGAACATCCGATCTGCAGAACTGCCTCCTCTTTATGACGGAACACCGGTATAACTGTCTTTTGCTCATTATGGAACACCGGTATAACTGCCTCTTCTTCGTGACAGAACACCGGTATAAACTGCCTCCTCTTCATGATGGAACACCGGTACAACTGCCTCTTCCTCATGACGGAACACCGGTACAACTGCCTCTTCTTTATGACGGAACACCGGTACATCTTCCTCACCCTGATTCCGAAAAATAGGACTTACCAGTCGCTTGAAATTAGAAACCATGACATTTTACGCATTTATATTTCAAAATTAATGGACTCTTACTCCACTCTACCTACACTTTTCCTCAAAATGATCAGCTTGTTATATATTTATTAGATGACTAATTAATATATAACATTAGATGATCAGCTTAGTCATCTAATGTTATATATTTATTGCTCCCAATGAAGAGAATAAGATATTAGACAATCCTTCATTTTATATTAAATTTAATACATTTTACGATAAAAAAACCTCCACGTAAGTCTCCAGCACAATGTATTTTGAGTATGCGCCAATAGATCTACGTTATAAGCTAAAATAATAATTTCGTGTAAATACATGGTTATATACTTACTCCGCATGGTTTTATTTACAAACTAGGCAAATTCCCGTATTATGGCGGTAACATAATACAAATAAGAATAATATAATAACAATAATAAAATTACATAGAAAAACTAAAAATATATATTTTAACAGAAAAATGATTCCTATTATTCATCATTATCATTATCATTATTTGGGCAGCTGTCCATTTATTGGTGGCTTTCAGATTTGGGTGCCTTGTTTCTCCAAGCCAGACATCTTTATATGCTCATATCCTCATGTTCTCAACTATCAGAGTTGTCTGAAAGACAAGGTTGAACGATAATAGAGATAAAGACGGTATGAAAGTCCATTTTCCCCCGATTTCGGCGCTATACAAATAATCCAATCATTATTAAATTATATTAAAATTATAATGTATTAAATGATTACCATTCGTCATGGCTTTGCGTTAAGTATTAGTTTTTTTTACCAGGATCGAACCCTCAATAAGGTCGAACCCCCCATGTAAATGCTACAGCTACGCCTCTGGTTACTTACGTCATATTTTAATACATTGATTTGTGTTATGATCTGTTTTTTAAAACATTAATTTGCTGTCGAATAATAAATTTGTTTCATTTTATACTATGCTCGGTTTCGTTACAGATGCCACATTTTGTTAAAACTCATCTTATTCAGATTTCTTTATTCTAAGATCATAGCGAAATCTCAGCTATTGATTTTTTGGAGGATTGGTTTTCATCGCCAGTTTAAATGGATTGATGGCTAACTGATTCTGCGGTTCGAATCCGAGGTTGCGTGATTATATTCAGTGTGAAATAACGAGAATTTGGATAATTCTAATTTAGTTTTTTATTTTAACAAAACTCACTTATAATAATTTTACGAACAAATAATCGCGTACGCTAGAGGAAGTTTAGAGTCAACCCGACGGCAAGACTGCTGAAGACAGAATAATATTATTTACCGCGTGAAGTATCGCTCGCAGGTTTGCAATGATACCAGCCTCACAAGAATGTGGGTAAAAATAATATTGTTGTTATTTTCGGGAGATGCAAACTCCCTATAATTTACCCCACAACTTCAATGTTATTTATAATTAATCGTAATGACTAATGACCTACATATTTTGCTGGCATTATGGGAATGTTAGAAAACGCATTTTCCTTGTAAAATTTAAGTTTTTAAAGCCTTAAAAAATACATGTTATTTTTGAAGATGATATCTATAGGTACATTTGTTGAGCCAAAACGGTAAATATATTAAATTCTCTCGATAAAAAAAAACGCAGAGTGTGCTCCGAATATTATTAAAAACACGCTGTGTTCATTAAAAATGCTACTTTAGATATTTTTTGAGAGGTTTTTGTTCTATTTTAAATAATTATTTTTTAATTATAACCTTTTTTGTACTAGTGTACTCCCACTAACTTTCGAATTTACATGAGTCCCTTTCTTCTTTTTGAACGCTTACTACTTTCTGAAAGCCCCCGCATTCTCAATTTCTACCGAAGTATGACAAGTTTCTCTTTAACTCCTTAAGTTTTTAAGTTCTCAAAGAAATATTTGTTATTTTTAAGATGATATCTATACATTTGTTATGCCGAAACGTTAATTATTTGAAATTCCCTAGATAGAAAAAAAATCGCAAAGTAAGCTACGAAAATTATTTAAAACATGGTTTGTTCTGGTATTTAATATGTTTTAAGCATAAAAAATTATATTCAAATATTAAAGCATTTTTCAAGAGATTTTTACTCTATATTAATAGGATTCGTGTTTTATTAAATATTTTCACCATTTTCGCTTAATTTTTATCGTTTTTTTAATATTAGCGCGCTCCCTCTAACATATATATGTCTCAATCCATCTTTGAACGCTTATTACGGGGATTTAAATAAAATAATTGATTTGTATCTAAGTCTGTACTCAATTTCAAATGATATAACATGCTAAAATCTGCGTTTAGTAATCCGGCGCATGTAGTATTTCTAATATAAGTCAATGAAAGTCTGCCTAATAAACACGTTTTTAGTATTATAACATTATATAATACTAAAAACGAAGTTGACAAATTAATATACAGTTTATAAATGGTCAATATTAACTATTTTGTCTGCACGGAAAACATCTAATCAGTAGCTGAATTCGTTCCACACTTTAAGGTGTTACTGAAATATACGGTGACTCGGCCAGAGTTGTTGGTAGAGATGGTACATAAACTGTTTCGTTTATGAGCCCTCACAAGGCGTGGTGAGATCTGGAGATCTTGGGGTCCAGAACTCAAGAGCCAGCTCTTCATTCTCAATACAATCGATCCATCATTAAGCCCCTACATACCCAATTTCTACCAACTTATAACAAGTTTCTCGTTAACTCTTTAAGTTTTAACTTTAAGTTCAAAAATAATTTTATAAGAAAGCAAAAAAGTTAATCAAGTGAAACTGTCACAGATAATCTTAGCTATAATACTGTATATTTTTTAAGTTGTTTCCTTTATGCGTTTTTCATTTCTATTGATTTTTTTTTAGTAGTTTACATGTTTTATTGAGTAATTTATTATTTTATTTGTATTTTACTCAAGCGAAACGATAGGAAAACCTTCAATTTATCTAAAGCATATTTTTTGGTATTCATAATGTACACCAATTCGTTATAGAGATTAATCAAAATAGTGATTTGACATTAAGCTTCGCTTTAAGGTAGGAGATTCAATTAGAAAACCTCTGACATCCCGGTGCCAATAATGAGGAGCGTCGTCTTGTTGAAGGAAATTAAAACCTGGCTCGTCAGTTAAGGCCCCCAAGATATCGATCTCACGCCTTATAGTCCAGTCAAGTTAAACATGAAAAAGGGGTGGTGCTTGCAAAAGGTCCAGTCATTCTGAATTGTTTATATGTTGTTAGGACCTAAACCAGTATTAAAAAAAAAAATTTGCAACTTCGAAAGTGCTGTGCGAGCGGCGGTTGACCTAAAAAACCAGGAAATTTTCGGATTTTTTTCAGTTTTTGCTCAATATCTCAGTATAGGAAGGGTCTGACCGGTATAATTGTCATACATATTTTTAAAGAAGACTAAATTTTCTATAATTTGAGACCAAATCAAGCCATACACAGCCATTTGTTTTCAAGATACAGTTCTTCAAAAGTAGGCAATTTTTTCCAAAAAGTGAAATTTTTTCGAAATGGTCACTTATTTTGTAAAATAATTTCTAAAATACGCATCCCTCGTCAAATATTGTTTGAAATAAAGTTGTTGTAAATTTAATTAGCTTTCATTTGAAACTAAATTAATATCTGTAGACTTAACGGTTCTCTCAAAAATGGCAGATAACCAAAAACAGTCATAAGTGAATTTTGGGTGAAATGCAAATAAACTGTTCTCACGTCTTTTTATGGTTTTATTTATCAAACAGTTAACATATTTTTGATGAAAAAAAGAAAAGACTTTACATCTATCGGGAATTACGTCATCTTCAAACATTGTTTTATATTCCTACATACCAAAATGCTTGTACAAACATCATGGTACCTACTATTAGGACAAATTACATGTACACAAAAAATAAAACTAATATAAATCATGTAGGTATTGTGTCTTGGTTGCCAAATCATATCTTTCTTTTTATCTTAGCTGGGAGAGGCGCCCAGTCTGTAGTCGGGTCATCTTCATCGTCCGAGCATTTCAGCTCCACATCCGGGACGTTAATGCAAAATTTGCCACCGCATGACTGACAGGACTGAGCAGTGGAGCCCAGCCTTTCTACACGAGCAGCTCCCAGAGCATCCTTTATTGCATTTACACGAAATTTTTCGCAAAAGGGCAGGAGGTGCGGGATCCATCGTGGTGGGGATGGGGTGAGTCCTTGAGAAGACAGCTTCCACCCCCATTCAGTGGGATTCAAGTTGACTCCCCGCCACTTCTGCACTTGGAGGTAGCACCTTGCTACATGGTGGCCTGCAGCATCTTCCGTCGGTGGCAAACGGGCGAGGCTTATGTTTGTTGAAGTGACAAACGTCTTATACCTCAGGAAATCCAAAGTATCCCTCGCGATGTCACCCCCATATAGAGCCACGAAGCACTTGATGCCTGCTTCACTCACGGCTTGTGGGGTAGAGTCTGGCCGAAGGAAGACCTCCACTTGCTCAGCAAGTGGTTCACTCTTGCTCCGAAGTGTGCTGATTTTGGTCTTTCCTTGGCCAAACGGTGCTGAGGTGGTAGAGCACCCGGCACACGCGTGGGTAAATAGTACCGTTCCTGGTAATTGTCGGGAGTCCTGGTTATTGTAGGAGGTCGTAGAGTAGTGACAGCAACCAGTTTCACCCTTCGTGCTCTTCTGAAGATAGACGTTTGTCTCTTCAGCGCCTAAACCATTGAGAAGAACGAGCAGGTCGACATCTTCTCCCACTATGACGACCCAATCGGCATCTGTTCTTTTTGACAACGCCATCATGACGATCTCTCGATCAGCATCTTCTTCGGCAACAGCCACTTCTACTCCCTCCTTCTGAAAGGCGTCACAGAGAAGAGTTATAAGGCGTCTCTTATTGTTTTCATTGCCCAATACATGCTCTTGAGCAATTTGAATTACTGTGGATTCATCCAAAGTCAATTCGTAGCTGGAATGAGCTGCGTAGCGCCGGAGTCGTTCCGCTGTTTTGGTGTTTTCTTTTGGTAGCATCTTCGGGGTAGCCGTCAAAAACGATGGAGACGTTCTTCCCAAAGTGGTTTCGGACGTAGGTGGTATAACGTGCCAAAAGTGCTCGAATCGTGCTCTTCCGCTGCCACACGACCTTGTGCAAGAGGTAGCCAACATCCAAAATGACGTGAGTGCTGGCTTCTATCGGCGTGTGGCTGGAAAGAGGAGTGAAAGCAGAGTACAGAGTAGATTTTATGCCCTTGCGCATCCCTTGTTCATTGAACAGAGACATCGGGAACGGGGCCAACTCATACTTGAAGTCATCCTGTAAATCCTGTTCAGATTTTTTTGCAATACACACTCGCTGAAAAATTGTGAGCGGATCCACAGCCACTCTTCTGTTTTTGTCCGGCAGTTTAACGGTTGAGGTGATCGATGCCGTTTTATTACTACCTTGTCGTACATTTTCCCCACAATTTTCATTACTCCTTCCGTTCCAACTCTCTGGGCTGTGTGGCAATTAATTTCAGGACCTGCCAGTAAACCACTACTGATAGAAATTAAACTGTCAGTTTTGGGAAATGGAGGGTGGAGAGCAAACCAGTTTTTTAGTTTTTCCACATCACTATTATCTCGGATGATTCGAGAAGGTCTCATGTCTACATGCTGCTCTCCAGTATGACATGATAAGCTGCAAAAACTTTCCAGTTCTTCACAAATGTTCAACATAAACACCATTCCTGTTGTCCACCTTGCCAGAACACTTTCGGAGATTCCTCTTCCTTGGGTCAACCCACCGTAGGTTTTCATGGATCGCATCAGCTTCTGCTCAATTGTTAGGTCTGACCACAACCAAGACCAAAACTTGTCAGACCGGCGAATGGTGAAGGATCCTTTTGTGAACATGTCGTATTCACTTTTATCCATCCTGGCCAGTGTGAGGTTTGCCAAAATGTGGGCTCGAACAGCTCGTGAATATGCGTGCCCATTCTTATGGGTACCCATGGGTATAGGTACTAATGGGTACTTGAAATTTGAAATAGTCGTAATTATATTATAACCCTAGGATAAACCCACGATGATTAATGGATTTACTTCACAGCACAATAAAACCATAAAAAGACGCGAGAACAGTTTATTTGCATTTCACCCAAAACCCACTTATGACTGTTTTTGGTTATCTGCCATTTTTGAGAGAACCGTTTAGTCTACAGATATCAATTTAGTCTCAAATAAAAGCTAATTAAATTTACAACAACTTTATTTCATACAATATTTGACTTGAGATGCGTATTTTAAAAATTATTTTACAAAATAAGTGACCATTTCGAAAAAATTTCACTTTTTGGAAAAAATTGCCTATTTTTGAAGAACTGTATCTTGAAAACCAATGGCTTTATATAGCTTGCTTTAGTCTCAAATTATAGCAAATTTAGTCTACTTTAAAAGTATGTAAGACAATTATACCGGTCAGACCCTTCCTTTACTGAGATATTGAGAAAAAACTGAAAAAAATCCGAAAATTTCCTTGTTTTTTAGGTCCACCGCCGCTCGCACAGCACTTTCGAAGTTGCAAAATTTTTTTTTAATACTGGTTTAGGTCCTAACAACATATAAAAAATTCAGAATGACTGGACCTTTTGCAAGCACGGATGTACATCTTGACTGGACTATTATGACTTTGGGCGTTCCTAAAATAAGCAGTTTATGTACCACATCTACCAACAACTCAGGCCAAGCGATCTGTGGAACCATATTACAGCTGTGGCAACCTCAGTAACACCTTCAAGTATCTAACGAGTTCAACTACCGATTAGATGTTTGCCATGCAGCTAACGGGGGTAGTATTAAACATTTATATACAATATGTGTTTGTATTATCTCATGTAATTTATTTCATAATAATTAAAATAAAATAACTTTGTTTGAATACCACTTTATTGTATATATTTATAACCAACCGGTTTCAGTTCAACCCGAACCTTCATCAGGGCTAATAAAAACATATTAAATTAATTACAGAGGTGTATGGGTACTTATAGTTAAGCTGGAAGAGGGAGAGAGAACATCAACTTTGGTGGGGGTGGAAGACTTAGGTAGGAGAGAGGGGGTAAACATAGGTGCAGGGAATGGAAATATATTTAAAATGGGGCTGTTTGTTAAATCTAATTGTTTATTTAATAAATTGATTTTATTGACTTTAAGGGATTTTTTTATCTCGAGTGCTTCTAAATTGTTGAGGCGTAGACCTATCCCGTTTCTATGTAATACTTCTATACCTGAAGGCTTATCAAATGAGTGATCTTTATCTATTAAATGTGTTGCAAATTCCGAAAAACCTATGTTATTTAAGCATCTCAAGTGCTCAACTACCCGCGTTTGAACATTTCTTGCAGTTTTACCAATGTAAAATGCTTCGCAATCATTACATTTGAGTTTATAGATGCCAGAATGGCTTAAATTATTTTCTTTATCTTTTGAGTTAATTAAAAGTTTACCTAGGTTATTATTGGTATAAAAAGCTGCTTTAATTTCTGTTGGAAATTTTAAAACACATGAGGACGAGAAATTATTAATGTATAAAATTCTACGCCAACCGTGGTTTTTATTTACTGCGATGTTGGGGATACTATTATACAGGAATTTATTACAAAATATGAGTCGTTGTTTTTTTGAAAGGATTTTATCAATTAAGGTATGGGTATATCCATTATTTATGGCGATAGATTTGATTATAGAGAGTTCAATATTAAAGTTAACTTGAGATAGCGGAATAGTGACAAGTCTGTGGACCATAGAATGGAAGGCAGAATGTTTATGGGAAATGGGATGGTTTGAAGTACTATGAATGACTGTATCGGTAAAAGTAGGTTTTCTATAAATATTAAAATTGAATTTATTATTAATAATGGATAGGGATAGGTCTAGAAAATTTAAACTGTAATTAGTACCTATTTCTACTGTGAACTGAATAATTTTATGGAAAGAATTAAGGAGGGACAAGAAGGAATTAAGTTGACGTTCTGTACCTTTCCATATGCAAAAAATGTCATCAACATAACGTTTCCACATAAAAACATTATTTAAAAGAGGTGAGTTAGAACTAAAAATATTTTTTTCCAAGTTATCCATGAAGATGTCAGCAAATAGGGGACTCGTAGGAAGACCCATGGGTAGTCCGTATTTTTGTTGGACTATAGCATCATTAAATTTAAAGTAGTTTTGGTTAAGACAGATGTTAAACATTCGGGCAAGATCGTCAGAAAGATCTTTTGGTAGGTTTGAATTTGTTAATAAATTAGACAATATAGTTCTACATTCAGGTACAGGTACATTTGGGAATAAATTTACAACATCGAAAGAAACTAATTTACAGTTATTAGGTAAAATCAAATCTTTTAAATTATTGACTAATTCATAAGAATTCTTAATTGTATACACAGGGGAAAATACATTTGAATTATTAAATAGGTGAGTCACAAAGGAAGCTAATTTGTAATTTGGGGAGTTACAGCATGATACTACAGGTCTAATGGGGCTATTAGTTTTGTGGATTTTTAAGAATCCGTATAGTCTTGGGATTTTTGGGTTTTTCGTGAGGAATTTGACATTATCATATGACAGATCTTGAAAAACTGGGGATTTACAAACTTTTAATGCGTTTTTGATGTGTTGTTGAAACTTATTAGTAGGGTCAGTTCGTAGAGTTTCAAAATTGTCATTACTGATGAAGTTGTGAACTTTAGAGTTGTATTCCGAACGGTTCATTATTATTATTGTATTGCCTTTGTCGGCTTTTGTTAAAACTAAATTTTCATTAGTTAACTTTTTACGAATATTGTTTGCTTGTTGATTTTCTGGATAAAACTTTGGAAGATATTTAGGGATTAAATCTTGAAGAATTTCAGCACTCTTATATTGGTATGTAGTTGGAAAGAATTGTAAGGCTGTCTGCATGTCCACTGCTACATTTTCAATCGCACTGTTAACATTATTTTTAGTATAGTGAAGGTTGTGTTTTAAACCTTTTGAGAGTAGAGTAATCTCTTTTGGGGTAAACTGTACAGAAGATAGATTTTGTACCCGATCATAAAATGTATGTTGTGAAGATGGTGGTTGGTTATCATTAGTTTTAGAATTACAGAGATTTTTTAGATAATTAAATAATTTTTTAGATTTTTATTAATAATAAATTCAATTTTAATATTTATAGAAAACCTACTTTTACCGATACAGTCATTCATAGTACTTCAAACCATCCCATTTCCCATAAACATTCTGCCTTCCATTCTATGGTCCACAGACTTGTCACTATTCCGCTATCTCAAGTTAACTTTAATATTGAACTCTCTATAATCAAATCTATCGCCATAAATAATGGATATACCCATACCTTAATTGATAAAATCCTTTCAAAAAAACAACGACTCATATTTTGTAATAAATTCCTGTATAATAGTATCCCCAACATCGCAGTAAATAAAAACCACGGTTGGCGTAGAATTTTATACATTAATAATTTCTCGTCCTCATGTGTTTTAAAATTTCCAACAGAAATTAAAGCAGCTTTTTATACCAATAATAACCTAGGTAAACTTTTAATTAACTCAAAAGATAAAGAAAATAATTTAAGCCATTCTGGCATCTATAAACTCAAATGTAATGATTGCGAAGCATTTTACATTGGTAAAACTGCAAGAAATGTTCAAACGCGGGTAGTTGAGCACTTGAGATGCTTAAATAACATAGGTTTTTCGGAATTTGCAACACATTTAATAGATAAAGATCACTCATTTGATAAGCCTTCAGGTATAGAAGTATTACATAGAAACGGGATAGGTCTACGCCTCAACAATTTAGAAGCACTCGAGATAAAAAAATCCCTTAAAGTCAATAAAATCAATTTATTAAATAAACAATTAGATTTAACAAACAGCCCCATTTTAAATATATTTCCATTCCCTGCACCTATGTTTACCCCCTCTCTCCTACCTAAGTCTTCCACCCCCACCAAAGTTGATGTTCTCTCTCCCTCTTCCAGCTTAACTATAAGTACCCATACACCTCTGTAATTAATTTAATATGTTTTTATTAGCCCTGATGAAGGTTCGGGTTGAACTGAAACCGGTTGGTTATAAATATATACAATAAAGTGGTATTCAAACAAAGTTATTTTATTTTAATTTTTATAATTATGTATACCCACAAAGTGTTTGCTACAAGTGAAAAATTAATATCGGCGAGTACGGCCAAACAAGCAATAATGTATAAAAAATATTCAATTAAATACAGAATTATGTGTATCAATATCAACTTTTATAAACAGTGTCTTAAAATGAAAGTGTTTCCCAATTATTTGACTTCAAGTTTTAACAATAATTTACCAGTGTCCTCTTCAATTCATAAAGCTAAAATGGCGTGGTTAAAAGAAGATCTAATTAATGCATATAAACAAAGAAATAACATTAAATTAAAAGTCAAAATTTTACATATTGAATTAGTGCATAATCTCCACCCAATTGAATGGGATCTCTTTGACGATAAAATTAGGAATTATGTTTCAATAGAATCTTTCAAAAAACGTTTAATCCTGGAAAAAAAACTAAAAAATCTCTGTAATTCTAAAACTAATGATAACCAACCACCATCTTCACAACATACATTTTATGATCGGGTACAAAATCTATCTTCTGTACAGTTTACCCCAAAAGAGATTACTCTACTCTCAAAAGGTTTAAAACACAACCTTCACTATACTAAAAATAATGTTAACAGTGCGATTGAAAATGTAGCAGTGGACATGCAGACAGCCTTACAATTCTTTCCAACTACATACCAATATAAGAGTGCTGAAATTCTTCAAGATTTAATCCCTAAATATCTTCCAAAGTTTTATCCAGAAAATCAACAAGCAAACAATATTCGTAAAAAGTTAACTAATGAAAATTTAGTTTTAACAAAAGCCGACAAAGGCAATACAATAATAATAATGAACCGTTCGGAATACAACTCTAAAGTTCACAACTTCATCAGTAATGACAATTTTGAAACTCTACGAACTGACCCTACTAATAAGTTTCAACAACACATCAAAAACGCATTAAAAGTTTGTAAATCCCCAGTTTTTCAAGATCTGTCATATGATAATGTCAAATTCCTCACGAAAAACCCAAAAATCCCAAGACTATACGGATTCTTAAAAATCCACAAAACTAATAGCCCCATTAGACCTGTAGTATCATGCTGTAACTCCCCAAATTACAAATTAGCTTCCTTTGTGACTCACCTATTTAATAATTCAAATGTATTTTCCCCTGTGTATACAATTAAGAATTCTTATGAATTAGTCAATAATTTAAAAGATTTGATTTTACCTAATAACTGTAAATTAGTTTCTTTCGATGTTGTAAATTTATTCCCAAATGTACCTGTACCTGAATGTAGAACTATATTGTCTAATTTATTAACAAATTCAAACCTACCAAAAGATCTTTCTGACGATCTTGCCCGAATGTTTAACATCTGTCTTAACCAAAACTACTTTAAATTTAATGATGCTATAGTCCAACAAAAATACGGACTACCCATGGGTCTTCCTACGAGTCCCCTATTTGCTGACATCTTCATGGATAACTTGGAAAAAAATATTTTTAGTTCTAACTCACCTCTTTTAAATAATGTTTTTATGTGGAAACGTTATGTTGATGACATTTTTTGCATATGGAAAGGTACAGAACGTCAACTTAATTCCTTCTTGTCCCTCCTTAATTCTTTCCATAAAAATATTCAGTTCACAGTAGAAATAGGTACTAATTACAGTTTAAATTTTCTAGACCTATCCCTATCCATTATTAATAATAAATTCAATTTTAATATTTATAGAAAACCTACTTTTACCGATACAGTCATTCATAGTACTTCAAACCATCCCATTTCCCATAAACATTCTGCCTTCCATTCTATGGTCCACAGACTTGTCACTATTCCGCTATCTCAAGTTAACTTTAATATTGAACTCTCTATAATCAAATCTATCGCCATAAATAATGGATATACCCATACCTTAATTGATAAAATCCTTTCAAAAAAACAACGACTCATATTTTGTAATAAATTCCTGTATAATAGTATCCCCAACATCGCAGTAAATAAAAACCACGGTTGGCGTAGAATTTTATACATTAATAATTTCTCGTCCTCATGTGTTTTAAAATTTCCAACAGAAATTAAAGCAGCTTTTTATACCAATAATAACCTAGGTAAACTTTTAATTAACTCAAAAGATAAAGAAAATAATTTAAGCCATTCTGGCATCTATAAACTCAAATGTAATGATTGCGAAGCATTTTACATTGGTAAAACTGCAAGAAATGTTCAAACGCGGGTAGTTGAGCACTTGAGATGCTTAAATAACATAGGTTTTTCGGAATTTGCAACACATTCAATAGATAAAGATCACTCATTTGATAAGCCTTCAGGTATAGAAGTATTACATAGAAACGGGATAGGTCTACGCCTCAACAATTTAGAAGCACTCGAGATAAAAAAATCCCTTAAAGTCAATAAAATCAATTTATTAAATAAACAATTAGATTTAACAAACAGCCCCATTTTAAATATATTTCCATTCCCTGCACCTATGTTTACCCCCTCTCTCCTACCTAAGTCTTCCACCCCCACCAAAGTTGATGTTCTCTCTCCCTCTTCCAGCTTAACTATAAGTACCCATACACCTCTGTAATTAATTTAATATGTTTTTATTAGCCCTGATGAAGGTTCGGGTTGAACTGAAACCGGTTGGTTATAAATATATACAATAAAGTGGTATTCAAACAAAGTTATTTTATTTTAATTATTATAATTATGTATACCCACAAAGTGTTTGCTACAAGTGAAAAATTAATTTATTTCATGTTGTCATAGTTTCAACTAGTAAATTAAGTGATTTTGAATCCATCTTTTTGAATAACGTTTTACGACATATTTTGAATAGTATTTCAATGTTTTATTCTTTATTCTGTGATGTCAATAAAGATGTAAAATATTCGTACTTGTACATAAGTTTACTATTTTTAAAGTACCTACTGACAACGACTACAGTCTAAACATCAACCCTCTTTGTAATCAAATTGGTAGTATCCACACTCTTTTGTCCATTCAACATTATTTATTGAAGATTATGTAACAAACATAATGTCGCCTCATATTATTTTTGACAGTTAAATGGGATTTTAAAAGACCCATAGCTACCGACGCAAGTGATTTTTCGAGCTAAAAATATACCAGTTGTTTCCAGAAATGGAAAATTTTTGCAAATATCGTGACGCCAGAGTTCACCTTTCTCGAGTTATTTTTTCTCCATACACACAAATATTCAGCTTTATAGTTATGTTACTTGGCTTAAATCTATAATAATTATAACAATATTAAATGATCTGTATGGCGCCGTTTTTTTGTGAAAAATCACCTTTTGGCACGTATACATTTGCGAACCTTAACGCGAACCGAGCTACGAATTACGAGAAGGGAACGAAGCAACTGCAAGCGGCATTTCACACCCTTTGTGGTTGCTTTGTTCCTTTCCCACAAGTTGAGGTTCAGTTCGGCAGTTCGGCTCGCGTATGTTTACGTAGCATTAAGGGCAAAACAAATTTACAAATATATAAAATATTTCTACCAAAATAATATAAAGCCGATATATATTAATTACCGTGGCTGCATGCGTAAGTACAGTCAAAACGTTTTGTGTAAGTCTTCATACTACAGTAAGTTCAATCATAAGATTCGTAATACTTTATTAATTATAAACCATATATTTGGTATGATTTTTTTTTAAATTTCAAATAAGTAATTATACAATTTGTCGAAAGGAGCGTCATCATCACAATGACAATTCTTTTTTCAAACTATCTTCAGATAGGTAAGTACCATAATATCCAGTCAAAATAACTAATTCAAACAATTAAACATTTTTATAATCATTTTTACCTGCGTAAGCGAGTGACCTTCAATTAAAAAAAGCAAGCATGACAATTCGTTTGTTTTCGTATAATAACAAATCTCTTAACAAAGTAAATACAAGTAGGCATTGTTTATATTGCGATATGAAAAATATACATTGTTTTAGGGTGTGTATTGTGTAAGGAATATTATTTGCTATAATTGCGTCTAATTTCTTGTTATCGATTTTGAGATGTCAATGCGTAAAATGTAAAAAAAAATATTTTACTCATGAAAATGACATTACTAATATAGTTTTTTTTTCAATACATATTTTCCCTTAATTTATTAATTTTGCTACAAAAATTTATTATTAATAGTGATTTTATAATAAAATTATTTTACGATAATAAATAATCATTTTCAAATGTTCAATGCAAAAAATATTTATACTCAAACTTGAAAAACACACGCCACTGCAGAAATTATGGGAAATAATGTTCTTGGGAAAAACAAAAATTCACAAATTATAAAAGAGAGAAAAATAGTTTTAAATCATCAAATAAGTGGGAAACTCTATGTGAAAGTATTGAAACTACCACCGCGCTGTAAAATGAATGTTGTCGGTAATCTTCCTAAAAATTTTCCCTGGTTCGAGTCTTAGCTGAAATACCCTTCGACATTCAAAAGCTTTGGAAAACATCCGATAGGTGGTAACTTACCCTCAACCACGTTTTGGCGTTTTTACCCGCTACCAGTGATTTAAATTCTCGTTTCAAATTCGCCAAAAAAGATATTCAGTTTATTTTGCGGATACGTAACGAAAGATTACAAATTATTTTCATAAATATAATTTTAAGATAAATGAAACGATGTTGTATAGATTTGTTTAAATAAATAAAATATCAATATGGGTGGATTAAAAATATACTTTACAATATCTTGGATCATTCTTATTTGCATCATATTTATATTCTCCTTAGACTCCTTCATTGTAATAACACATATCAACTTTCTACCGTTTAAAAGAAAATGCCTTTCATTTTTACAATATTATGAGACGTTATAATATTATAGCAATAGCAAAAATAAATCAACATTTTCGATATTAAACTATGAAAATACATAGGTACTAGTTAATATCTAAAATAAAATAAATATTGTTAATTTCATTGTAGTCTAAAATCGGCATTGAGTTGCAAATAGGTATTTGAAAATCAACATTAATAAAAATTGACATAAGAAAATACTTGCTAAATGTGCTCAGGTCTGTTTGCTATAAAAAAGAGCTATAGGTCCTTCAAGAGGGAGTGTCTTCAGCATTAATACCCATCTCTCTTTAATCCTTTCAGAACGTGATGACTGTATAAAGATAAAGGAGAAAACCGAAGCTAAAACAGCATATGGCACTCTGTAAAAAAATACACAAATACAATAGTGCAGTTCAAAAGGTTAGCATACTTGCAATCAGTCCCTTTTTATACAGTCACTTAAGTATGTCTTTATTTTTCAACAGTGGCGAAATTTTAACCCGTTTAGCGTCGCTATTGATTCTGCGTTAAGCTATTCGGTAATCTTATACATTTATTTTAGCAAGAGAAAAACTAATGTTAAAAGTGGGTATTTGTGTTTAAGCAATAAGCATAATATATCTATTTTTTAGTAATGTTATTCACGTAACTTAAGGCGGTTGTTTTTAATTGCTTACAAAGCATATTCACGAATAAGACTCATGTATTTAATTGCTCACACAGCATATTCACCAATAAGAATCGTGTTTTTAATTGCTTACACAGCATATTGACGAATAAGAATCATGTTTTTAATTTCTTGCACGGCATATTCACGAATAAGAATCGTGTTTTTAATTACTTACACAGCATATTCACGAATAAGAATCGTGTTTTAAATTACTTACACAGCATATTCACGAATAAGAATCGTGTTTTTAATTACTTACACAGCATATTCACGAATAAGAATCGTGTTTTTAATTACTTACACAGCATATTCACGAATAAGAATCATGCTCACAATCATGATCACATGTGCAAGAATTATATAATTTTTTTTAATTACTATGTATTTTCTACTCTACTTTCAAAATGAGACATTCTAACCGGTGCTCTTTTTAGCATGCACTCATCATTTTCGTTATTCTTTATTATTTCTTTTCGAAACCAACATTTTATAACAACAACTTACCATTTCCCCCCCAAGAGATATACAGATAGGAAGGTGTTGCTAAAACCTCCTTTACAATACAAATACTCCTCGCCATTCGAAAATAATATAAATCAATCGTCACAAGTACAAGGAAATCATAATTTGATAGCAGGTGAGCGCTGAGTATCACTCGGGGTACCATAAAGGTAAAGGTCGTTTCGTGACGTAGTGCGGCCGAGGGCGGTGGATGGGGGTCGGTCGGGAATAGGGGGCGTGGCAAACCCAAGCATGCTGGGGAGGGCGGTGGGGGGAGGGCGGGTCGATACGGCCTTGCTACCCCCCTACCCGCCAACGCCCCCCAGCATTGCCTCCACCAACTATACGGATAGCAACCTATTCATGTATCGAGAATGATAAACACGAAATATAAATGTCATCGTTTAATTTGTGTAATATCTTGTTATTGTTCTACATAATGTTCTCACATGTTAACATAATTTATTCTAATTTAAGACTAGTAAATTTAGATAACAACGTTACGTAGATAAATACAAAACATAGCTGAAAGAAAAGAATTTAATAATATATATATTAATGAATGTGTAAAACTTGAAAATTCTTTCAAAGGTTACAGTTCCTATACTTCTTAATGTTATGTAAGGTGTCTGGGGGTTTATTAACTTCGGAAGGTAATTCTATATAACAGTAAAAAAGATTAACATTTTCCAAATTCCAACATTTGGTTATTTCAGGTAAAAACCTTTAATTATATTCTACAGAAAAAAAAAATTATACGTGAAAAATACAAAGGTATTACGAAAAGTTATTGATGTTTTTATTTGAACCATCATGTAGAATCACCTCCCAAATTTTATGCCCTTTACCTCCATATTTATAGTTTATAAAAATATGCGGAAAGAAAATGTTTGTAGTTCTTATTCGAAAATGTGATACAGTTGAATATGACCGAAGGAAGTAGGGTTGGACTAGCTTAGTGGGTAGAGCAGCACCCCGCCAAGGCATAGGTCCTGGGTTGAAGTCCTAAATAGGACCGTATCTTTTTCTGATTTTTCTGTTTTCAAATTTTCGTTTGAGAATCGCTAATTTTGTCGTCAATAATTATTTATAATTTACTAGCTGATGTGAACCAGGCGTAGTTGGTGGTTATCCTTAGGATATAGGCATACCATTGCGGAATTTTCTTTAGGCCTTTTTAAGATAAACAATCCCGCTGTACATTATTTTGATGTATCTCATAAAATTTAGCCCGCATTGGCAAATTTTTTTCCACTTGATTAAAATAAATCGACTTTTCTCTATTTTCTATAAATATTATATTCATATATTATATGTATAAACCTTCCAGAAGAAATTCTATAAATTAATGATAATGAAAACCTAATCAACATCCGTTGTGTAGTTTAGAAGAACTAAGCACACAAACAGACAGATGCGGATAGCAATTTTGTTTTATACTATTTAGCTTTACTACTTCAGCTTTCATATGATGTAGGTTAGGTTAGGTTTAAAGATGTAATGGGTAGGTGAGATATATTTCTAAATGTCATATTATTAAAATAATTGTAATACTCTCATACGTGCCCTTTGACTTTCGTGATATGATCTACATCCGTAAATATTTTGAAAGTTTCAGGTGTAGTTTCAGGTATAGTTTCAGGTGTAGTTCAGCTTAGTTGTTTAACCGAACCATGTTCCTTTAACCTGATCCCGCGGGAAATTGAAAAATAAAATTCCAGTCATAAATTTTTATTCTTCGGAGGCAGCCGACCGTGTTAACTGGTACAAAGAATATTTAAAGAACTTTTTTATTGAGAATATCGACTACAGAACGAATTTTGTATGAACATAAAGTGTAATTTTCTCTATTGTGAAATACGTGGCTATACAAATATATAAAAGAAAATAAGAAACGCTAACTGGCGCACCACAGTTTCATTTACGTTTCTTATTTGATTATTAAGTTTTTTGGTTTACTTCTTAGTACTCATACATAGTGTATTTTTAGATTTGAAAAATACTTAATTTATAATATTATACGTAAGCTAAATTTGAAAAAGATTACTGCCAACAAAAGGTAGGTACTCTTAATGATATGATTTAAAGTAATCGCTTCAGAATCGAAATGTTGTGTTGTTTGAAATGGCTTAATGCGTTTAGTGACCGGATCTGAACAGCCGGAAGTTTACATCCATATCTGCTTCACGTCTCTATTCGCATCGGCCACACAGCACAAACTCCACGCAGTTGTGCTATAGTTCCACTGGCTCCGGGCAGTTGGGACTTTCACGTGTTATTCATATGCAATAAGAAACATTTATAATTGAACCAGCTAGTCTCTGGCGTTTTTAGAAATCAGATGTAGACAGTCATTTTATTCTTATTTTGAAAGTCAAGTGTCCAAAATTTCAACAAGAAGTGTTAAAATTCTGCTTTAAGGGGTGGGAAAGGGGATTAGGTGGTTTTCAAAAACACATTATACCTTAAATTATAATAAATCAACTATGAATCTTTTTTGCACTTTAATTTTACTAGCCGTAAACGGTTTCAGCTATTGAAAGTCAAACTATTGAAAATTAAATAAAAGGCGTAAAAACTTACATTAACAATCATTTCACAAGGCCTTGAATATTTAAAATGAAAAAGATATTACTAAGCAATGGGTTAAAATAACTTATATTGGAGAAATATCAACAAAAATATCCAGATTAACTAATAACGGTAAATGGGTGAATGAAAAAGGCGAATCGTCAAATTGTTAACTCGTTTGATAAAGACAGAGACGTTAAAATTCTCCACACTTTTAATAAAGGTCATAAACTTGATAGACTAGAATCTTTAGAAATTACCCGCTTAACTAAAAAAATAGACCCTAACTTTGTAAAGAATAAGCAATTAGAATCAATCGTTAAGTCTCCGCTTTTGTTTCCATTATAATTTTCATAATAATTTCGAAATTATAATATGTATTTAGTTTATGTAATGACCATCCCCACTCCAATGTAAACATATCCCTTCAAAAAACACTATTATAAAAAATAAATAAACCCGTACATCAGAATAACGATTTGACAATAAAATTAGGACATTAATAATCTCATATTACTTGTAAGGTTTTTCCCAGAACAATATTGAAGTGAGCTACAAACCCAATGTAATTAGCCAACTGGAAATACCAAAATAATTAGAAATTCGACAGTCTCGACGACTTCGACGACTCAGTAATAAATGTGATTAATATAATTGATTAAAAACCTTTGTAGACCACCCCTCTCCTCTTCCCCCATATGTTATGTATATAAACCGTAGACTAAGAATAACTTGTACCAGTCTAATTTGACGGCCGGCATAGTCCAGTGGTAACGCATTGGACTGCCATTCCGAAGGTCGCCGGTTCGAACCCGGCGTGCGCAAATAAATTTTATTTGATTAATTTGTGTTATTTCACAATTAATTAATTAAAATAATATATAGTATATTTGCGGCACGTTCCAGAGTGGAAGATACTACCAGTATCGCCCTGGTGTAAGACCACCATTCAGAATTGAAACGTTGCTCCAAATGGCTTTAGCCGTGTTTAGTGACTAGATCTGAATAGCCAGGTACTTCCCCACCTTCCTCTTTCCCTTCCCTACTTACCTTCAGCCTCACAACATCCCCCAATTGGGGATGCCATAGTCTCACTGGCTCCAGACGGGAGCAGTTGGGACTCTTGTGAGGTATTCACTATAAAAAAAAAAATAAAAAAAAGTCTGAAGATGGCTTTAACGAGCTGAAACCGGTTACGGTCCATCAAATTAAAGTGGAAAGAAGTATCATATTTGTTTTATTATCATGGAATTCCACCATGAATCGTTAGTTTCAAAAATAGAAATCATTATACCTTCCTCTTATTTTGATGGTCAAGTGTGCAAAATTTTATCAAATTTGAAATAAAACCATTGATTTGTATTAAAAAAAAAACAAACCGTCAAAGACACTCTTTCATGTGAATTTACACACAATATAACATAATATATAGAAATAAAGATATTCAAAGTAAGCGACAAATATAAATAGTTAAATAGGCTTAATTCATCAGTTGTGTGTCACTTTGTAAGTTTTTAATTGTTGTAGATGGCAGTTTGTAAAATATTCAACTTTACGCTTCAATTTCTTCATCTAAGGCAAGGCTGCCCAACCTTTTTAGCAGTTGGGCGAAATTGACGATTTTGAATCACTGGCGGGCCACTGAATACCTGACGGTTCTTATTTTCATGGGGGGGGGGGGTTGTTAGAGAATTTCTATAAAACATAATTCCCCACAAAAAAAATCTAAATAAGTGCTCCCCACAAAATATTTGAAATCCATGGGGGGGGGGTTGTTACGGAACTTCGCTGAGAAAAAATTCCGCACACCCGAACATCATATGTGATACCCCACAGCAATTTTTCGAATTCCATGGGGGGGGGGGGTGGGGTGGCTACAGGATTCCATTTCGACGCAAAGAATATTATGTCGAAAACCGGTGTATTTTTGTTTCAAAAGTAAGTTCAACAGGTTAGATTTTTTCGTCGCTGATTCTCGTTCTAATAATCGCCGTCGTTGGCAACACTGGTGACCGCGCGCAAGCTGCATTGTTTGTTTTACCGCGGGCCCGCGACACTTTTTCAAATTGGCGGATTGGCGGGTTTTTTGAAAATGTTTCACGCGGGCCACTTATAATTCGTTCGCGGGCCACATTGTGGCCCGCGGGCCGGGGGTTGGGCAGCCTTGATCTAAGGTTTCTTCGGGTCATATGACTAATGCTTAAGCTCTATTGAGGCGAATTTTCACTAAAAAACATGCTTCGAAAACGTTTATTAGTGCTTTTGTTACTAAATAGTAATAAATTTAAAAAAATGTAGTCAATATTGTATTAAATAAAATAAGATCAATATAATATGTATTCAAGGTGTAATAAAGTAGGTGATATTAAATTCAGAGAGTTAGTCTATCTATTTATAAGGACTCGATTTAGATATCGTCGAGCGTACGGGGAATTCCTTCCGGAATCCGCTTCCCCAAATCATACATAAATTAGGTTAATGACCGTACGACGGAATTTTCATTCCATAGCTGGGTTTGATTAATATTATATTAATCTCGAGGGAAACCGAATTGGGCACAGTATTATTGTTCTGAAATTATGACGAATTTCGAGCAGGCAGGTATAACCGAACATTATTTTTTTAATATAAGAACAGATTAATTACATTTCCTTAAAAATATATATATTCGATTCGTTTATAATTATTATTCTACTTAGATACTATCAGTATCTACCACTCTGGTGGAAGAAATTGTAATAGCCATCTTTGGTGACCAGATCTTAATATCTAAGTACAAGGTTTTCCAATAAGAGGTATTATTTTGAAATTCAATTGTAAAATATCAATGATTTCGTTGCTTGTGTGGCACGTAGCGCCGTCTTGTTGAAAGTAAACGTTTTCCAGATCAATACCATCCAATTCCGGCCAAAAAAATCATTAATCATCTCTCGATAGCGCAATCCATTCACCGTAACTGTTGCTCCAGCCTCATTTTCGAAAAAGTAAGTTCCAATGAATCCGCCGGACCATAAACCGCACCTAACAGTCACACGTTGAGGAAAGAGAGGCTTTTCAATAATAATTCTTGGGTTTTCCGAGCCCTAGATGCTACAATTTTGCTTGTTGACGAAGCCACCGAGGTGGAAATGGGCCTCATCACTCAAGATGATTTGCATTTGATTCACTCAAGTGAATTTTAGTAATTTTAATGCGTTGTTGAAGCATGTATTGTTCCATTATTATTAATGGCGTAGTTTCTAATTGTCAAATGTCAAAAAATGACAGCTTCAAAAGTAAAATCCACCGAAATAGCGGGCTATTAAAAATAACACCTCTTATTGGAAAACCCTGTACTTACTCACCTTCGTATCTCCTATCTCCTTCCCCCTTCTCACTACCTTTAACCTTACAACGTACCCCAATTGGGGGGGTTATAGTACCACTGGATGACGGTAAATCGACCAGTAAAAAACTATTTTTTTTTCTATTACACATCCATTTTAAAATGTCTTTTAAAATTTAGATTAAAAATTGGTTTGACTGAGTATTGAACCTTCCTACCAAGAAAGTGATTCCACAACTCTACCAAGATCGCCAAATGCCATTCGGGCAGAACCAACATTCGTATATCATATTAATTGTTCTAATATCCTTCGATTTCAGAGAAATGCGTAAACGTCGGCTTGTGCAGTTGATATAATGCATTGTCATCGACAACGAGTTTGTCTGCCGAATTTAAACTCGATCAGATGTCGAGAAGTGGGTTAATTTCCGTTTACAAGATTTGCATTAATTAATTTATTCAATCATCCATTCCCGAAAATAGAAGTGAAATTTAAATAGATTATTATTATTTAAAAAGAGATTTATTCAACTCAAAAATATGGACTCACAAAATCTGGCAGTATTTTAATACTATATTCGTAGAATTCTGATGATTCAAAGAAAACCTTTTCATTTTTATTCTGTATTATCTCTCTTGCCTTGCATGATAACAAGTTGAAAGACGTTTCTATGTGTACAATACTTTCATATTTTTACTCTTTCGCTATAGGATAAAGTTTGGTTATTTTACTATTTCAGAAAACTTTATGATCAGCATAATGTTCCGATTGGAACAATGCATAAGAAAACTTTATTTTTCTTGGATAGATATTGTACCTAAACCTATACCATGGCTTTTTTCGCGTATTCATATCTTTCTTTATATAACATATTTATGTAATGATCTACATATCTTATTACTTTCTGTAGAATAGAAAAAACTTAAGGCTAACAGATTGCATCCAAATATATACACAGATCACTAATACAAATCTATGTGTTCAATGGATTTGATCAATTAACGTGATGCTGGATTACAATGTACATATATAAATATTTATTTATATTCTGTTCAGGCAGATAATATACTTACTTGGGAGGTCACTTGAGATTGACAGTGTTTATTGTTTATTAGAGTGATACAGTTGGCATGCAGATGACATAATTTATAACACATGTTATTGGAATGTCTATTATTTATTCTTGTTATTTATTTTATATAACATATTATGTTATTTTGAACGTGGTTAGGAAAGGAAAAGCCAGTTTTAGATGGGCGGTACTGTATATTTGATTAAAATCTGTAAATGTGATTTGTCCCCCAGTAAGCGACATATTGAGGTGTATGAGTAATATTTATGTAGATCTAATAAGAAAAGTGTGATAAAGTTATATTTTACGCAATTCAAGAATGATACTGTCATGTACATTTATTTAATTTAAGAATATGAGAGCCTAAATAGGTCATTTTCTGTTGGGCTTGTTATACATCTTAGTTCCGGAGGAAGTCCATTCCTAGCCTTAAGAGGAAGCTGCAAGCCAAAAATGTGTATAGTCTTGGAATACCTTATATTATAGGAAATAGGCATTAAAATCGCTTGAAAAACGAAGT
The DNA here is from genome assembly GCA_026573805.1 of Hesperophylax magnus. Lineage (NCBI taxonomy): Eukaryota > Metazoa > Arthropoda > Insecta > Trichoptera > Limnephilidae > Hesperophylax > Hesperophylax magnus. The sequence goes on from JAIUSX010000052.1 coordinate 1,155,877, forward strand.
GTCGAAACGTTCGATTTCAAGCACAAAACTGGTTTTTATTTATTTTGTAAATAATTTTATAAGAAAGCAAAAAAGTTTATCAAGTGAAACTGTCACGGATAATCATAGCTATAATACTGTATTTTTTAAAGTTTTTTCCGTTAGGCGATCATACATTTCTACTGAAAAATTTTTTTTTTTTGTAGCTTACATTTATATTTTTAATTAAGTAATTTATTTTTTTATTTGTATTCTACTCAAGCGAAACAATAGAAAAACCTTCAATTTATCTGAAAAATGTTTTTTGGTATTCATAATGTTCACCAATTTGTTATAAAGATTAATCAAAATAGTGATTTGGCATTAAGCTTCGCCTTAAGCCAAGACACTCCGAAACACGATCTCCAAACTTAGGACGGGTTGTTTCACAGAATTTGAACAATTCATCAAATTTCAAAGCTTGTTTTCAAGTTCTGTGGGGGTTCTATTAAAGTGCTGTTGTTATTTCAGTTTTGTAAAGCAACTGGCCAATAATGATTGATAAATTGCTGTTCCTTTCAAATTTGAAACTCTGTCGTTATTATTGCATGAAGATAAAATAAAAAGAAACATAATTTGAAAATTCTGATCAAAACTTGTTATTTTATAAAATCGTGAGAATCGTTATCAATGGCACGACAAAGTGAAATATGTTTATGAACTCGTCGTAGTTTCAGAACAAATGAGTTTTATTTATTTGTTCTTTCATATTTTATAGAAAATTTTGCTGTTGACGCCCACATAAGTATCTATAATATGGGTTTAAAAATCAGCAGAAGTCACAAACTCTAGGCCAGGGCCCGATTTAGATCTTCAAATGCTCTTCATATAATATAGTATAATTACTGATTTAAAAGAAATTATATTATGTACTGCCAAATATTTTTTTATAAGATTTGAAAGAAAATGATTAATTTTATTACGTGAGATAGAAAATGTTTGTTATTTTATTATTTAAGACGGAAAAATATGTAAATTTTATTATGCAATATAGAAAATGATGTATATTTTATTATGTTAAATGGAAAATAATGTTTTTTTCATTCATCCGTTGGGAATCGGATAAGACAGAAGAGTGGTTAAACTGAACACCATAAAATAATAGATTATGGTAGGTAAGCAGGGGTTTGGGTAAGAATGGATTAGATTTTTGGAATATTTAGTTTAATTATTGAAGACAATATTAGCGATTTCTACACGAAAATCTGAAACAGAAAAATCAGAAAAGGATACGGTCCTATCTAGGACTCGAACCCAGGACCCTTGCCTTGCCGGGGCCCTTGCATTCAATAATTAAATATTCCAATTTTGAGGTTTTACTCAATAAAGTTATTCCAAAAAATAAATAAAAAGGTATATTTAGTTATTTTTCTTCACATTTCTTCTGCGTTCTGTTTCACCGTGGAACCATTAAAATATTTTTTAAATCCACTTTTTACTTTTTATTATTAGACAGGCACTTTTACACTTATTCTTATGAATACCTAATGAAAAAAATATTAAACCAATATTTTTGAATTTTGTCTTATATAGGCCCAAAAGGCTTAATGAAATTATTATGCCTGCAATATAATTACAGTTGCGTTTACTTAGAAACTTACAAACTCAAACAGAAAAGTCTATAAAAATTTTCACGCAAATACGAGTGTGATTTTTATATATTATATGAGATGATTTTCGTTAGACCTGGTTCAGTTGCACGACTTGCAGTTTAGTAAAATGGTAAATTCGGCATAGAAAATCTGTGTCCTTATCCCTTATTCACTGAAACTCTGGGCTCGTGCTTATATTGCTAAATATTTAGTACAGCCTTGCATCGGGCGTATTTATTAGATTTGAAACGCGAAACACGATGCTCATAAATCACCACCCAACAAAAGAAACTTACTCCAAAAGATTTGTTCATGAATATTTTATTTACTCCTGCTTTTTATTTATTTTATTAACTTCTTAATTATTAAACAAGCAATGGGCATTCCTTGCAGATTAAAATCCACAATCCTAAATAGACTACCATTAATATTTACATGTCTTAATATTCGAACGAAATCTGCATGGGTGAGAAGATTAAGAAAGGGACGCTTGGATGGTTTGGGCATGAACCAATAAAGGAGTGTAAGGAGAATATATGTTGCAAATGTGAATGGTAGCAGAAGTCGGGGAAGAGGAAGACATGGCATGATCAAGTGAATCATATACTTGAATCGGGCCGTCAGAATTATAGAATAGTATGTATGAGACCATGTATGAATGTGAATGAGGCAAGGAGTATGTGCCAAGAACGTGATGTTTGGCGGTCCGTCCTCTTTGCCTACCCCGGCGAGAAACAGCGGGATGGTTAGTTTGTTAGTTAATATTCGGCCTTGCGCAGGATACCCATTGTTCATGTCAACACATTGAAAAATATTAATTTACATCATTTTCTTACCTTTCGACAATTATTTCAAACCTCTTTAGCTCGTGAGAGAAATGAAAATGCAAGTTATGACGAGTTAAGTTGACCTAGTAATTACTACAGGGCCATTGCATGTCACAAGCTCAGCAATCGTTTTTCTTTTGCTTCAGCATCATAGATTTTCTGCTTTATCTAATAGTAAAGACTATGTCGAATCATACACCAATTGTTCTGTTATTTTATCGAAGGAGGCAAACACTTTGTGATGTGACATTATATATTAAATGAAAAAATACACTTTGTAAAACACCACTTTTATTTTGAATTAATATTAACAAATTTAAATCTAATAATAATATAAATATTACTCACCAATTCCAGTGGCGTAGAGTACTGTATACTAATAACTTTTCTTCTTTAAGTGTAAAAAAATTCCCTCCAGAAATAAAGCCCGCTTTTTATACTAATAATAACTTAGGTAAATACTTAATTAACACTAAAGATATTGATGATAAAGTTAGCCACTCGGGCATATATAAACTTAATTGTAATAATTGTTCTGCTTTTAATATCGGAAAAACGGCCCGGAACGTAAACATAAGAATAAAAGAACACCTGAGGTGTTTAAATAATAATGCTTTTTCAGAATTCGCGAATCGTCTACTAGAAACTAACCATTCATTTGATAAAACCTTTGGGACTACAATATTACATAAAAATGGAATTGGAATTAGGTTAAACAATTTAGAAGCCCTCGAAATTGAAAAAGCCGTCAATAATAAATCAAATATAATCAACAATCAAATCAATTTAACTGATAGTCCAATATTTAATTTATTCCGTTAACCTCTGATAAAACTGTTTCCTCCCTTCCCCCTCCCTTCTTACCCATCCGGTAATCAGTCTACATCCTTTCTCGTTCTAGCACTAATAAGGTGTCTGCTCTTTTATTTCTATCTCTTTCACTCGTGTCTGTTATTTTATTACTATCTCTTTCACTCATTGTTTTATTTTCTTCTATATATATGTGTTTGTATGAAAATAACTTCAGTTGATATGATAAGCCCTGAAGAAGCTTGAGCTAAGCGAAACCTGGTTGGCTGTTAATATTAATTCAAAATAAAAGTGGTGTTTTACAAAGTGTATTTTTCATTTAATATGTTCTGTTATTCTTACGTTTTTTGTAGTTGTTGGTCTCCCCAATAAATTATAATGTTGGATTCAGAATAATTTAAGACCGCATAACTTCAAAATTAGCATTTTAACATATTTGTTACGATTTCTCGTATTTCGATATGCATAACTTTTTTCAGAGAACATCATAAAAAATATAATATTTAATCATTTTATTGCATGGGTAATGTGTCGTGCCTGTTTCCCTAGGAACTTTTAGAGAAGGTTCAGTGTATAACATAAGTTATAATAGTTTATAGTAAAAATTCAAATAATAACACAGTATTAAGTTTAAGTAAAAAAATCAGTATCGTATTATTAGAAATCCATATTTCATAACATACATAATGTATCTATATATCCAGTAGCTCAAATTTAGCTTAACCAACCCAACCTCACCTAACCTAATCTTAATTTTAGCCTCGTAAAATACTGGCTCCGGGCAGTTTTGTTCTTGTGCGGTTTCACATAAAAAAACGCCTTCTTGAAAAACGAACCCCTTGAAAAACACACAACAATAAATCTATTTATTAGTTTCTCCTGTCTATTAGCAGCGTGATATTATCAGACTTGGTGTAAATCTGTCGAGAGTGTTCGGAGTGCCTGTTACGGACTACAACAGATCCTCCCCTATTGCTGCTCTCCCAGTCCCAGGAGTAATCAGGTAATGGAAGAGAGTGAGCCCCCGTGATACGTCCTCCCCGCACAACACGCCACCGACGCCCACACAGTGAATCCCTTACTACCCCGCGCTTATGTTCGCCTGGTAGTTCCACGGCATTCAGACAGAAGTTACAGGTGAAATTAAATATCATCAATCTAGTTTTTATTTTGTGAAGGGAGGGATATTCTTCGTTTTGGGTGATTTTAAGTGATTGGATAATAATTAAAAGAATTAATAAACGTTTTTTCCTTCTTTTCATAAGAAAAGCGCAACCTTGCGATATAAGATATCCCTATATCGATAAACAATCTTCGGAAGTTGAGCCTACCTATCCAATATTGTTAATTTACCAATTTGATTCTGCTAGACAATCTGAGAATAATGTAATTCTAGCATGTGTAGCACTTGATATATCATAGGTAAGGAAATATGGCCGCATCTGCATATTTATTCCGGCATCTGTTTTTTCTCCTTCATATAATCCGGACCTCTTCATACATGCATTAAAAAAAAATCTTCCTACAGTCCCTTACTTAACCCGTCTCACGATTCTGCCCAACCGGGTGGTGAAATAGCTCCCCTGCCTTTCTTTTCAGACAGGGGCAATAGCGCCCCAGGTGTAACGTAAAAGCTATTCAGTTACGTTAACATATATATGTTTTCGTTTTTGAGTGATCGTAGTGAATTCCTGTACACGTTCCGTTTCCAGTTCAAGGTGGTGACCGTTTTAATTCTTCTTCTTCTTCTTTCGTATGGTGGGGGGGTCAGAAGGGGACAACTAGGTCTACGAGCCAGTCTAGGGCCTCAGGCGTCGCCATGTGGACCTCATCAATCCCGCCGGGGAATGAACGGAGCGGGCATTCGTTGACCACATGTTCGGTTGTCTGCACCGCACCACATTCACACATCGCCGACTCTTTAAGGCCCCATCTGTGCATCATGAGCACCTTAACCTATTGATGGCGGACCAGGTTTTGCGAGGCAATGAGTACCCAGGCTGTCCGTTTTAATGCAATAGTAACACAATATTTTTTTTTTCAAATGTAAATGGTTATTTAAGTGGCTAGATATTAGGTATATATTTACAAATATTAAAATTTTTAAAGGAAACTTCGATGTTGATTTATTTTAAGAGAAAACATGCCTTTTTGAAGACGAGGTCAACTAATAAAAACAACAGAACCGCTAGTATATATGTATATAAGTTAAAATACACAACTAACCAGGCACAAGCTAAGCAAAAACACAGGTAACTGGATAAATATATACTTGTTTTCTTCTTTATTAATTACATTTCCATTGATGATGTGCTGTGCCTGTCTCACTAGGAACTCATGAGTTGAGAGTAGGCTCGGTTTACAACATAGGCAGTTTTTAATAATTAACAGTAGTTTATAAAATAATAAAACCATGTTATGTTTAATTTTGAAGAAAAATCACTATCGTACCAAGTAAGTTCTGTCTAATGGCCAATGGAAGAGCATTGTATAGCTTTGTTGCAAAGTATTTAAAATTTATTAGGCCAAAAGATGTTTTAAAGAAAGGGATAAGTAAAATTTATTTGGCCAAAAGATGTTTTAAAGAAAGGGATAGGTAAAATTTTTTTGGCTAAAAGATGTTTTAAAGAAAGGGATAAGTAAGAGATTATGCCCTTTCGTTCTAGTATTACAAGCAGTTTGGGCATTGTCAAAAGCGGTGACCGGACAAATCATCACATCAATGATAATTCATCACATCTTTAAAAAGTTATATAAAGTCATGGAAAGTGATGAAACAAAAACTTTATTAACTGGGTTAAGAAGGTTAGGTTTTTTTTTTTTTTTTGGGTGTTCTCTGTTTTTTACCTTGTCTATTACTTATCAAGGTTTCTTTAAACTATTTGATTTTTAAATGAGCTATTGAGTTTAATTTTTTCATGTATGTTGGGATAGGTAAGGGTTCATGTTATTTTTAGAGAGGTTAGTGGGTTATTGGGACTTTCTGACATGGGCTATCCATTACTCCAACATTTGTTTGACAGCATGAGGGAACCATGTAAAACCTCAGCCGGAGTAGTAAGGTTAGGTTAGGTTAGGTTAAAAAAAAAATTCATCGTTTCTAATGACTTTATATCACTTTTTAAAAGTGTGTAAATTGTCACTGTGTTGAATTATCATGGAACCGTCAAAAGCAGTGAATTGTGTTTGAATTCATATGCTAGTATGTTTTTGGCATAGAAATGGGATATTATGAACGATTAAACGATATCGTTTTTACCGAGACGGTAAAACAAAATATAGAATATATTTACAAAATATAACATTATTTCACTTACCACAAATTATTGCTCTTCACGTTAGTTCGCTAGGAATTTCATCCACAGTGATTTGGCACAATTTAATTACAAATTGTACAATCAAAAAAACTCACTTTTATCTGCCAGTAGAAAGCCAGATTCGACAGATTTTCACGAGTTTTCGGAACAATTGGTTTTTACCCCCTATTTTCCAGTTTAATTAATTTTGTTTGAAAAAACATAGTAATCCTCTTCACGAATGAGACTTTTTAGAGGCTTTTTCTAAATGTAAATTTGCAACTAAATATAAAAAACCCCTTCGGTCTTAAATGTCTAGCTGTAATCCTATTTTCGAAAGTCACGAAAATTGCCAAAAAGGTCATGACACGCCCGTCTATCTATTTACCATCTTCAAAAAAAAACTTTTTAAAAGGCAGGACAAAACTGTTTTCATTAATTTCATTTCATCATTCGTCCTCAGGCAGTCTTTTATAACCTTGTCAAATTTAATATAACCTTATCTATATAGCTCAATACTGCGCATATATTATTAAGCCAATACGGCATAAGCGACATGAAAAAAGATAATATTCAACATACAATCCGTTTCTGAATACTGTAAACTCCAGTTGTAGAGTTTTTTTAATTTAATTTTATTGACAGAAGTAAAAATAGTAAAGTAATAAAATGTTAACATGTAAAATCTAAAGCAGTCGCCTTGTAGTCTATCTATTTCAGGCAATGACATATAAAATACGAGGTGGTCCTTGCCCTACATACACGGATAATCGAAAAAAATCAACTTGACTAATTACACGACAGGTTTCCTACGTTTACTACGATTTAATATCACACTCCTATGCGACGGATTCAACAGCTAGGAAACAAATACTACGATGTTGTTGATATATTTAGTACATCAATTTCAATATATAAGCATACCCTATTGACGTTTTTTTCATCGAGTAGTGGAATATTTTAATAAAGGTTTTTAATTTGACTCACACATAATAATTTTGTCAACTGAAACATTAAAAAAAATATTTTGGATTTTTTTATATTTTGTGCCTGCATACTCTGCAGATCAAGTTCAGTGATATTTTGACTTTATATTTAATTTTCTGCAATTGTTTTAAATAGTCGTTTCCTGCACTATTTTCGTGTATAATTTCGTAAATATTTTTTATATATATGTTTGTAAAAGCCTCAATAGGCATGAAATAAATAAATAAATATCATAGCGTTTCCATTCCCCAGATCTTATCACTAACCAAAGAGCCATTTAAAGCAACAATCGATTCCGAACAATGGGATTTCAGAGCACTTCCGTTCTCGATCGTACATAGTTCAAACGATTAATTCAAATGAGTTATGGAGCGAGTTAGTATTGAAGCAAAGTGCAGGTAGTGCAAAACATGAAGGTAGATAGCTGCTTGTAAGGCTATTCGAGGATTATTATGCGATAACAATAATTCGCTTGTTGTAATTGTAGTTTATTTATTTAGAATTTACGGCACAAGTGCCATTTCCACACAAAAGTTTTTATTTTATTTTTTTACACATACATAGTGCAGTATTAAATTAGGATAAGAAACATTAAAGAATTAAATTTAGTTAAAACATAGCTTTTAAAATAGCAGTAAAGAAAGAAGCAATGACAAAAGCCTGTTATGTAGTGACCTCCTTAAAATAAGTGGCGTTAAAGTGTGTTATTAGTACAGCTTTATACTTTACAAGGGGAATATTAAAAGTATCTGCGATTTTAGCATAAAAGTTCAAGTGTGTGCAATCTATTTATAACTGAGTTATATCCTGAGACTGTGGTATAATTGTCACAATAATACATACTAGAGGACCTTGATCTAATGGTAGGTACATGAAATTGAATCAACATTAATATGTCAGGGCTATCCAACTAATAATTTATAATTTTTTATAAAAATATAAGATCAAAAATTTTTCTTCTATCACTTAACTTAAACAATTTCAATGAATGTAATAAGAAATCATAATCTATTGTTTCTAAAGGAATTCCAAGCCTAAAATTAATACACCTTAAAAATTTGCGTTGGACTCTTTCAATGGTATTAATGTGATTATTAAAGACAGGTGACCAAATTGTAGAGTTGTATTCTAGAATACTTCTAACGAGAGATGTGAACAGAATTTTTAATGTGTTGATATTTTTAAATTCCTTGGAAAATCCTGTTTAATCCTGTTTACCGCTACACAACTTCTTGCTATTAAAAAATAATTATAGGTACTGTAGTCCTGCCGTGGTTTGTTTAGTCTGAAAAATCACTTTGTTGAGGCATTATAGTTTTGCGATTTAGTATTGTTCTGCCATGATCATGTATTATTCTTTTCCAAAGAACGTAAGATTATTCCCGAACCTAGCAACATGTATTATTAAGCAAGGGAAATGAACCAGTGATGTATTTATAATGAAAAAAAAGTAGTTTACATTAATGCGTTGAATCACATAAACATACATCGATGGTAATTTGGGTTTGGTGTCACATTCAATAGACATTAAGCTATGCGGCCATTTTTAAATCATAAGGGCCAGCTTTATTAATGCTTTGTCGATTGTACCAGTATTATATTATTATCGTCATGTCCCTCTGTCTCAAAGAAGAGTTAGAAAAGAAAAACTTTACCAGATTTATTGTAAGTTGAATCGCGTCTTTATGGCATTATTTGTTGTATTTATGCGAGGGAGGGTGGACTCACGAAAGTGCTTCACCTACAGAAAACCAATAATTCGTTTGATTCTCTCAAAAAACAACTATGACGATAACATTCTTTGGAAGATTGCGGCAATAACTTTGTTACCTTCGTTAGTTATTATTTACTCTCAAAAAGGATAAGCATTAAGTTTTGTATTGTTTTATGTGTGCACTTTCGAAAGCGCTTATGTGAAATATTTACTTTGGAAACATGATTTTGTTTCATGATTTTTACAAGATAGTAAACATAAAATTTAAATAAAGGTATTAAAAATTTGGCCTTCCCACATAAACCACAACTTTAAAAAAATCATTGCATTGCCTAAAAGGTCTTTTCTTCGATTATTTTAGATAGTGTTTGACTCCATAAAATACGAACAAGCATTCTACTTATTTATGCTGTTTATTCCTGAACACGAAAATGTCAGGAACACCATTTTGCAAGGTTTTAATTTCAAAGGTGATTCTTTCGGAGGGGTAGTATGAACTTTAACGCAACATTTAAGTACCTACGAGTCTTTAGTTAGGTTGTCCCTGTTGCAAGATCACCATTCTAAATCATACCCGAAACCTTACTTGCATTTTTCTTTACTACATGTTTTATAGACGTCATATAACCTTTTATTTAGTGCAGTAATGTTGCTTTAAAAGGTTTATCGGTTTTTTTTTATGACATTTTTGCAATATTATGCCAATCTTGAATAATACTTCTGTTAGTACCTGCCTAATGTAAGGCCACCAGTCTTTTTCAAATCGTTGTTGTAAAGATCTTAAAGCCGGTTATGAACGAGATGTTGTTCTTATTGCTATCCAACATATTATATTTAGTGACTCTCTTATGCAAATATTCCAAAACTATAAACTGATTTAAATTACTTATTAAAACTGGTCTTCTACGTTGACTTAGATTTAATAATTAACTTATTTAAGAAATGAAACTTATTCAAAACATACAATGATAACAAATATTATGTCTTTAAAAATCAAATGCTCGGCACCGCAGTGGGAGGTATGGTTTCGTACGTCCGTTTCGTTCTCGTTTCTTTCCCTAAAAATACCCTCCCCACAGCATCCCCAAAGATGACATAGGCACTGTTGGATTTTTTTCCCTCAGGGATCATGTGTGGTAGCAACATTGTTTTCCTTAAGACATTATCATCTTACATTTTTTGTAATTCTTTTATTGGATTAAAACTATATTATAATACACAGAATTATCATTTTTTTAATTGGATCTCCACTTTGATTGAAAACATTGCTATAGATAGGTTTATTTTTATTATATACACGATTTTTTTATTAAGTCCTGTCTTTAGTATTTTCCAGGTGCAATAACATCATTCTAATCCGTTATAACGTTTTATTATTCACTACCTTGAATATTGTAAAGAATGAAACCTCAAACTTATTGTGCTTCTACCATGATGCAAGGCAACTATTCAAATTCGTAACGTTGCTAAATGGCTTAACCGGTTGTGAATTCAGGTCAGGTATCGAAGCTCCCATATTATTTTTTTCTAAGCATTCGTTTCACCGTCAAACCCAGAAATTGCGAAATTCTGATTCTGGCAAGAAGGTCGTTATTTTTTGTGGGGACATTAAACATTAGATGTGACATTTTGTGACTGTTATTATGCCAAAATTTTAATTTCAGAAGAATTCAATTTGCCTTGAAAAAACCATTGAAATTCGTCTTCCAATATTCTAAAAGATTTTATATTTGTTGGCAATCTTTTGCTCCAATTCTATTCCACACCCATTTTCGTATACGCCAGCTACAATGTATCTACCTAGCTTCTAAAATCTTCAACTTTTTTCTTGATAACTCAAAAACCCGAAATACAACTCCATACTTTCAAAAAATAAATAAAGCTATGGCTGCCTGCATCTGCATTTTAATTTAACCATAATACCCATATATTCTATACTCTAACCACCTAATCTGCTGTCATACATCATTCACGTTCCTTTTACAATTTATTCAAGTAAATTATAATATGATAAATTTATAACTAAATCTGAATTGAATAATAATAGCAATTATGAAAACCTTCTTTCTGTAAACATCACCCGCCATAACACGGGGAAATCCCTAGCATGGCGGGTGAAATAGTACTAAAAAATGTATGTACTGAACACCTTTTCCTTTTCATGAAATAAAACAAATGGTGACCGGATAAATCATTACAATAATAATTCATCACATCTTCAAAAAGTTATATAAAGTCATGCAAAGTGATAAAACAAAAACTTTATTTAATGAGTTAGGTAGGTTAGGTTAGGTTTAATTTTTTTTTTCATCGCTTCTAATGACTTTATAGCACTTTTTAAAAGTGTATTGAATTGTCACTGTGTTGAGTTATCATAGAACAAAAAAAATATATAAAATACGAAAAATATATATATATTTTTTTTTTACAGTAATACCGCACAAGAGTCCCAACTGCTCCCGTCTGGAGCCAGTGAGACTATGGCATCCCCAATTGGGGTATGTTGTGAGGCTGAGGGTATTGGGGTGGGGAGGGAGATGGGGAAGAGGAAGGTGGGGAAGTACCTGGCTATTCAGATCTGGTCACCAAACACGGCTAAAGCCATTTCAAGCAACGTTTCAATTCTGAATGGTGGTCTTACACCAGGGCGATACTGAGAGTATCTTCCACTCTGGAACGTGCCGCAAGTATACTATATATTATTATAAATTAATAAATTCTGAAATAACATAAATTAATCATGTGAAATTTACTTGCGCACGCCGGGATTTGTTCCCGTAACGTTCGGCTTGGTAGTGGAGAGCTTTAATCAATAATAATAAAAATAATAAAATTATATGGAAACAAAAGTGTTAACATTAATAAAATTATATGAATATAATACAAGTCTCCTTATTTAAAAATTAAATTAAAAAAAAACTCATACATACAAATATAGAACTCATTAAAACGTCCCAAGTACACACACAATTTACACGGCAACACGATAACATAAATTTAAACACAGTACCTACATATTCACTATGGCAAGCAATCCATTGGATACGAGGGGGGCAATATATATAATTGCCTTCCAGACAAAATTAAAAATGAAAAAAGTATAGGTACATTTATAAAAATTCTTCACTTTTATGCTCAATCAACAATACAATGAAAGTGAATAATATTGATATGTAATGTATTAGTTATTTCTATTTAAATAAATGAAAATGTAATTTTCTTTTATTTAGAATAATCACGATCACCTACATCGTCCTTGAAATGATATTTCCCAAATAAGGCACAAAAGAAAATAGGATAGTTATAACTATTACACGAAAGAAAAGCGATTGAAACAAATATTGAAGTGAAACTTCTTTACGCGCGTCATGCAATTTCGAGGACCGGAGTAAAACCGACTCATGACCGAAACGAAAATGCGGGACCACCGATTAAAGTTCATTTGATCTAGTCAAAGTTTTGAAGTAACATATAAATGCTTCTTAGCTCATCCCGACAACTGGCGTTGGTGGTGTAATGGTCAGCATAGTTGCCTTCCAAGCAGTTGATCCGAGTTCGATTCTCGGCCATCGCACATTATTTTTTTGTTTTTAACGCCTTTTTCATTCAATATCTTATTTTTTAGTAGGTCAGAACATTTTTTAAAAGAAAATAATATTGCAAAATAATAAAAACACTTATCTCACTGTGATAAAACATTACTCCGCTAGAGCGCGCTTTGCGTTATTGTGTTGGATTAAAATTATTATCTAATCCGTATATTATGATAATTGTATTACATTTATTTAATTAATTTATTTATTTTGATAATATGTAATAATTTACAGAAAAAAAAATTAAAACTATCTCCCTCTGATAAAATATCCGTTCGCTAGAGCGCACTACGCGATCTTGTGTGGGATTCTATTTCTGTACATTGTACATTATTTTTAAAAATATATTATATTTTGGGTGTGATGTAGGTAACATTATAAAACATAACAAGCTCTCATATTTTCAGAACCTACATAATATAATCAATTTATGCGGCTTTGCTTACAGTTGGTGCTCAGCGTGGTTGGCTTTCAATCAGTTAAGCGAGGTTCGATTCTCGGCTGTGGCATTTTTGAAATGAAACCTTGTTGAGGTGGGGGAGCCGCTCACGAACGTTCTCTCTCTTCTCTTCTTTCCTCTCTCTCAGACACCAGCGAACTGCGCCACGCCAAGCATCAGCTGAAACTAGAAGTTTCACTTCTGTCTTGCGTAGGCTTGACACACCCACTTTTTTATATACGCAAGAACGGCAGTTAGGCAATAGAATAATTCAATATTTACTAGGCAATAAGATAAAACATGATGTCGAATTCATAATCCAAAAGCTTGGCAAATCTTTTCAAAGGCCTAAAAGTTTCCCTATTGTGATGTGTCCCAGATTAAGTAATATGTCCCTATTTCTCCCTTCACACACTCCCTTCTCGTGCTTCCTCTTCTCCTTCCACCTTCCCTCTGCGCACCCTGTCAAAACCTCACCGCTTGTTCAATGATTTTTGTTCCCAAACTTGATGAAATGATTTATTCATGGAAATGTCCGACCTCATTTCAGAATTTATTTGCCCCGTACAAAAACGTAAAACGCAGGATGTTCAATTTGAACTCGAAGCACATTCTTTGAATGTGCCTCAATTTATGTTTATTCGTTTATTTATCAATGCGCCCTAACGGCTGGAGCATTTTTTTTGAAAAGGGTTTCGATTCTGTCTGCCATTGTTGATCTGACAAATGTGTTGAACATTAAGCTAGGCACACACGCAAAAAAATGTATTAACTTACCGACATGTTTAGATAGTATTTTTTCAACTCAAAAGTCAAAACAAGTTTTCACTCCACAATTGTCAATATGTTCAAAACTATTTATATAAAGATAAACTAGGTTGTGTTAGGATAATTGTGTCAGCTCAAACACCATAATTTTTATAACTGCCTGTTTATTAATATAAAATTTTTTAGAACGTTGCATTGGCAGATATTTATCCTTGACTTTTTAACCGATAGCAAACGAAAGAATGATGTTAAACAAGATATTGACCAGTCACATTATATATTTTTGTTGTATATTTTACGCCCGTAGGGCTTTCACATACTTATGATTTTGATATGTTGCATAATTTAGAAGAAATAATCAAAGTAAGATTACAATATAAAAAAAATACACGCATACGTGTACTAAAAATACAAGAAACAAAAAAATTATAACGAGACAGTGATCGGGTAGGTTAACAAACAGACAACCAAAGGATAAAGAATAGGGATGGAATAGGTTTTTAATATGATCCACAAAATTCACCCAGTCAACATTAAACATATCAATATCACCTAAGTATTGATTTACCATAGTATAAATCCTCTTGTATCGGAGAATTAACAATGTTGTTGCGTTTCTGCATACTGTGGTGGAATAGAGTTTTGTGCCTTGTTGATCTAGCGGATATGTTTAAGTTTATAAGTTGCAGAAGTTCGAACAATGTACCATTTCTGATATTCTTATAATGTAAACTCTAAGATATTATTATTTTGGTGACCGGATAAATCATCAAAATGATAATTCATCACATTTAAAAAAAGTTATATATGATGAAACAAAAACTTAATTAACTGGGTTAAGTAGGGTTAGGTAAGGTTAGGTTTAAATTATTTTTTTTTCGTCGTTTATAATGACTTTATATCACATTTTAAAGGTGTGTTGAATTATCACTGTGTTGATTTATCATGGAACCATTATTTTAGCAAACCCAGTTATTATTTTAGCTCTTTCATAAAAGCTTCCCAAGAAAGGCGTCAAAAGCGGTGTATACATTTTTAATTAAAACACTTGCAACGTTCAGTTTATAGCTTTCTTACGTTTCCCATAACTTCTTTGTCTCCAGTCGAGTATAAAGTTTACATTTAATCTGCTAATGGAGCCCGACGGGGATGGCCAATGGGCAATGATACGGTCTGGCTCTGGTATATTTGATTAAAATTGTATTTTCTTATATACGTCCATATAATATATGCTCAAGTACTAACACACACACACACACACACACACATTCAAACGGGTGGGTAGGAGTTTATATTATTATTACTTTGAAAGTAAAACTTTACTTTGCAAAAAAAGTTTCTCGGAAAAAACCTACAATATAATGCACCCGTTAAACCAGAGAATAATAAACTGTGCGAATGTTTTTCACAATGATTTTTGAAAAACCATAAAAACATTTCACATCTTTATCAACGTTTTCTTTTATAATTATATATTATAATTTGAAACGAAAAAAAATTTTTACGACTCGAATAATACGGCAGTTTAGGCCTAATTACTTTCCTCTCAAGCTAAGAGTAGTAACAATTTCAAATTTGGTGAAAAATTAGACTAACCCTTCGTTAAAAATGTTGTTAAAAATTTAATATATTTGACTTTTTTTCTATTTAACATTAACTACACCCATGGTTTGCGATAAAATAAAAATAAAAGCATTCATCTCCAATTTAGCTTTGTGGAGATATAGCATATTGACTCATTATTCTGACTCATTAGCTGCCGATACGTGAGGCCAATACGCTGTAACTCAAACATCCTGTCTCCCGCACGGCAACGTAATGTAATGGCAAAACATCGTATTTGTTGGGTTGTCCTGACAGAATGTTTTATTTCAAATTGCTTTATTCTGCCATTACAGAAGTGTTATTTTTTGCAGTTACAGCATTGTTCTATTGTCAACTCTTTAGGAAGTAAACAGAATAAACAAGTAAAAGTATGATTATATGATGTAACTAGCCAAATTAAATTGATTGAGCACTGATTTAGAATTGATTAGAAATTTATATATATATTTTAATTGTAAACTATATATATTCTTAAACTCTATAATCCTTATTTTCTTTTAAATTACATAATTATTTTAATTTCTTCTATATTTCATTCTTGTTATATCATTTTAAGTACTGTACCTATATATAATCAACCACCACAAAACGGGCTCGTGCCTAGCTTGGTAGTCTAAATATACGTAATTACTGTGGTAACTATGTCACTGAACAAAGGAAAATAACATTAAAACCGTAAAGCCAAAATGTTATGTCTACAAATACGGCATATTGCCATAATACAGGCGCGCGTCGCTCATGTAGATATTGCGTATACAATAATTGAATACAGGCATGGAATTAAATTTTTTTTGTTCATTTGATTGAACTTACTTATTTCGGCCGCACAAAGATTTATAACATTTTTGTAGATATTGTTACATTTTGAAAATATCTCGAATTCACGAATTTAAAAAAAAAATTGATTCGAAATATTGAGTTAATTTTTTAACCCATAATTTAAGTACCTACGCTAGATTAATCTTCTTGTACAAGAAAAATGGTATGTTAATATTGTTAACACACATATATATTTTATTTTGTATTATTATGGACATTGTGGTTTATTGTGATGTTTTCCATCGTGAAATGAGAAATTGTTTACATTCCATAAATTACAGAGACGTCTTTTTATCTGCAACCTCCACACAAAAGTCTGAACGGAAGATTCCATTAGCATATCTCTAACTCGGATTGTAAAGAATGCAAGGAATGAAGTGTTATCTCTCAGTCAACAATAAACGCTGCTTTCAGGAACATAAAAGCTCCCTGTACAATACGGGGGACTATAATACCGCCGCGGAGCTGTACGGAGTCACATCTGGTGCTAGAACCATGTGCAATTTCACCCACTCCAACCCTCCCCAATCTCACACCCTATGTTATCTTACTTGTTCCAAGTCACCCGCTGGCCGAACTTACCCCTGGTTCCTTCTGAAAATCTGCTGCTATCTCACCCATGGTCCTTGAGAGATGTACTGAGAGCTCCTCTATAACCACTCTTTCTGTTACATGCGTCACTTGTGAGAAAGAGTGAGAGATTGCAACAGAGTTATCAGCGGTACGCCTTTCAGCTCATCTGATGGCCAACTTACCTCTTCTCTATCTACCCTACCCCTCCGGCACCCGCCTGCCATACCTGAAAACACCTAACTACTCCTCTCCACTTTTCAGCGGTTGCAATTTGCATTGTGAGCGCGTTCCTCGTATTGAAATTGAATTGTCTGATCGAGGAATTGCCTGAAAGTTCCCGGATTTCCCGCTCCGAGCTGAAATGCCGTCGCAATTTGAAATTTGCCTGTTAACTTTTTGTTTGCAAAATGTCAACCTTCCAGATATTATGAATAAAATGAGATACTTCCTTTTTGAAAGTATTTTAAAGTACCCGATAAGTTTTGTAATCGATCCGGATATTTGCCGTACAGAAAAATGGTTGCTGCCAGCAACTCAAAGAGCTACCTACTCGAGATATGAAGGGAAACTTTCAGTGGCCAGAAAGTTTTAATAAATCATTAAATAGTTTTTGAATCTAAGTTAAATTACTAATTTACTCAGAGCTTTCATTTGAAGTGTACATTTACATTTCTACCCAAACTTCCTTCCTCTTTCGCTTGTCTCAACAGGGTTTGAAATTTTGAATTTGTCGTAATAGTACCTACCTATTTCTACTATCTTGGTACGAGAAAACTTTATGGAAGGCAAGAAAATACTTTCCATGATTTTTCTTCACATTGATTTATGAAAAAACATTCAACCACACTACTCACAAAAAATTTAACAATACTACTCAAAACAAGGGTTACATATCCCTTAGTTTGTATGTACTTCTACACCTATCAGTTCTTATAATACTATTCTGTGATATTCCATGACCATAGAACTCATCTAAATGAATCTAACACTATGCACATTTACAATGAGCATTTATTTCTAAAATTCATTATTATTAAAACATTGTGTTTATAAAAAATAAATTATTTGGCCATTAGATAAATAATATTATTTGGTAAATTGGAACTTATTTGCGCAGATGGGGGTAAAAATAAAATGTTTCTGTGATAATCGTAAAGCAAGAAATGATGAAAGATTCGCATACACGCCTATTATTGATGGTTCTTGTAATGTAAAAAAATATATGTACATATATATAGTTTTGGTAAATATAACAAAAAATATCATCAGAGCGTAATTCAAAACCCATTTCTATCAGTTACTAGTGAACCCCGCAATGAATCGTTATTGCTAATGTCTTTCTCGGGCGTCTTTGACTTCTACCACAATGTTACCACTACTACAATGTAACTGTTAAAAAACTACATTGCATTGACATTGCTTCCACTCCGTACCTAATGATTCCAGTGCAGAAATATTGCGTTAAGTATTCCTCGGAGGTCCCCGACTTCTTCTACCATTCAAACTGCTCTGTAAACACACCTGAAACTATAAGAAAAAACTTTGAAATTTTCAGCAATATGGGTTGACTACTTTTCGAGTTTTACGAACGCAAACATACGCAGGCTAAATTTAAAATTGATGACTTTATTTCAGTTCAAACCACTAGTGTTAGCACCTACCTAAAATCTACAATATAATTGACGGAGCGCAGCGATGTTATCTTTTGACTCGACCAGTTTGGTTCATCTATCTTCGAATTTATTCGAGCGTTTCGTTTCCATTTTCTAAAATTTGCAGCATCGATATTATTATTCAAACAAGCCTTACTTTGAGTAGGTGGCACACTTTGACTGTGCTTCTAATTATATGGTGCCTACCTAGGTAGGTAGGTAGCAGGTGCTAAAGAAAGTTTAAAAACAATTGCATTGAGATACTGACGTTTCTTTGAACAAATTTCTAATTTGAAATATTTTAAACTTGTTACATAAAATGTAAGGTTTATAATTATATAAGTGTATATATATATATAAGTGGGCAGGTATTTAAGTACCTACTTACAAATGATACGATTTCCGAAGAAATTTTTGTTTTGATTTGAAGTGAGAAATATTTTGCAACATATTTTTTTGGACGCTTCTACTCATTATCATATTTTCAAATGTATATGTATTCATATTTTCAAATTCGACAGCTTAACAGAAAAACAATGAAATATATTCGGACGACTAATTTTTTAAAGTACACGAGACACTAATGAGGAGGGTTTGCTCTAGACTCGTAAATATAATTATCATAATATCTTTTTTTAGACCGATATCCGCGGATGTAAGTTGTTTATTATTATATTTGTGATTAATAAAATCAGTTCATTATAATTAACTGTTTTAAATACTTATAAATGTTTAAAATTCGAGGTAAACACCTGATTTTATTTTTCCAGACAGCGAATTGTAACTTTCAGAGGTATTCAATTATTAACATCTGAGATTTTAGTAAAATGTTTATCAGAATAAAAATGAATCCCGTGGAATTATCAATTTTCTAGCCCTGCTAGGAAAAATTCGACCATAGGTCCATCCCATACATCGGGCCGGGCGTCGAATATTTCTATACACGCCTTCTTCACTTACGTCGTTAAGATTTCCACTTTATTTTAGGGATTTGTGTCGTATTGAGGTATTTTTTAGTATTTAAACTAGCTATGACGTTATACAAATTGCTCAGTGGCTAGAGGAGATAGGTGGCCAACAGAAAGTCTCGATTTCAATTCCTGGTTGCACAAATGACTATTTTTCCTCGTATTTTCTGATAGAAATAGTGTGATGACCATTGATGTAATTTCAATAAAGTATTGATTTAGCCAAGTCATTTGTTTTAATTTTTCAAAATTTCAGATTTTTTATTTTATCTCCAAAATGATCAACGTTGACAAGTTGAAGTATCGGACGTGAATCGGAATGGTACGATGGAAAGTTAATCAAGTGTACCCTTTGAAATTAGTTAGTTCCACGGAGAGGTATTTTTCGTAGTTTATTAGCAGCGTGCCCGACTCCGGGCAGATATCCCCTGTCAACCTGACTGGCCAGCGCAAAGGCCTGGCGCACATAAACAATACACACTAAGGTACATCGTAAGATGTATCACTGAATACAGTAATGTCGATATTTCTGCAAAACATCAAACAATTATATCTATTTTTTAGTGTTATCTTTCTTTATTTCAAAACACACGAAACTTACCTACCTAATTTTAAAAACAATATTATTATGACTTAAAACACCGTAAGCGACGAAGATGGACAAATTTATGTCAAAACAGTCGAAGCCCAAATAATTTAACAATGTTCATAATGTAAGACGGATGGTATTCAATACAATAAAAATTCGCTAAAAGATTTGATACTTTGAGAACGGTTTGTTTCGGAGAATTTGAACAATTCATCAAATTTCAACGTTCATTTTCGGGTTCTGTGAAAGTCCTATTCGAGTTCTGTTATTATATAATTATAGGCTAGTTGCTTGACAAAACTGAAATAACAACAGAACTTGAAAAAATCTTTCACAGAACTTGAAAATTAACTTACAGAATTTGAAAAATTACTTAATTTTAAAAAAAGCAGCACGATTTTTTAAATCAATTCTTGAGGAATATTCCTAAAAAAATGATAAAAAAATCGTCTCCTGCAAAATTTTGTTTTTGTCGGTTAAGATGTTTTGGCGATCGTGGCGCGATATTCATGACATTCAAAGTTAATTTTAAAGTCCTAATCAAGTTCAGTTATAATTTCATTTATTTGAAATAACTGGCTAATAATGGTAATATAATAACAGAACTTGAATAAAACATCTACGTAGCTTGAAAATCAACTATAATGAATTGTACAAATTCGGCGAAACGACTGACCATAAAAGATTTTAATTTACTTTTGATATGAACATTTTAATTTATTCTCTTGTGTTCCTAATACTCCCTTTTTAATTTGTTTTTTTTTTTTAATTCTTATTTATTCTTACTTGAATTCTTGTATGTGTGTATATATACTCTATATGGGATTTTTGCGATTGCACTAAGACTCGCCTATTATGTGGAAATTTGTGCAGCTAACTTCCGCACATTCCAGAAAAAAAACATTGTTATTATTAGATGTTATTCGACAGTCCAAGGTTTGCGTTCTTACCTGACATCCGTGTTTCAAATACTGAAATACATCATATATTCGCTATAAGATAGAGGAAGCAAACAAACAACCAACCTTTTCTGTTCAGAGATTTATACGCATACCGTCACACTATATTATGAGGAGGCGTATCGAGTATAATACGACACAGATTTTTTGTATTAATTTATCTATTTGAAAATATTATTTATAATAATAAAGTGGTGAAGAGGTGTTGATTTTAAAAAATTATTCGCATCACTGTAGAAATGTGTACGCGCCACATTGAATACATGCACAGCCTAATGACAGCAATTGTATGTGCGACACATTTACCGGAACCAGAATACCACGGCTAGTGACGTCACAATACTCCCTACACAATACCAATAGCAATGTGGGGTAGTACCGTACACCAGAACGAGGGGTAATCCCGAAGGAGGAAACATATTTATTTCCAATCAGAATATTGGAACAATGGAATGAAGCTGCGAACGCTGTTATTTTTTTGTGAATATCTTATGACTCGAGTTGGTGGTACTTGTTATTTGAATGTAATATCTAGGTACCCAGCTACTTATTACATAACTAACTACCTGTATATTATGTACCATGTTTTGTAATAACATGTATTTAATACATGACTTTGACCAAATAGCAACTACTTAGTATGCTAATTCTTTGTGGATATTTCAAAACTGACTGAAATAGTTTGGTTCAACAACTTTCAGACAGATAAAGCTGTGCAAATATTTTAATGACGGAGCACACCTTTTGGTAAGAATTTCAGGATGGTAAACTGAAAACAGAGATTCTGAGAAAATGGTAGTTTTGAGCTAGCAGTTATATATATACACACATTATATGCCGTGAAAATTTAACACAATTTTCACGTTACGGGGAGCATGAAACTCACCTCAAAAATTGTTATGGGGGTGCGTTGGAAAAAATGTATTATTCAGGTCAGTGGGGAGGAATGGACTGTTTGGCTAAACAGCCCTGGACTAAATTGCCGACCAACATCGGTTATAGTTAATCACAAGCCAATTTTGTAGATGGTGACCATTATTTACTTTTACATTTAATAAATATATATAAGTGGAGCATTTTTCTCTGAAAAAAAAATTTAACCTTTGGAACGCCGAGTTCCTACAACAGAATACTCCGTTGTATTAGAGGCACATTTTAAGTGCGGCCCGTCGCGACACAGCATTTACTGCAGCTCTTAACACTTTGTATTTACTTTCTGATAGATCTAGATCGAGATACAGGGCTAGTGCTTGATGAGGAGTTAGTGAAGACGTCCCATCCTTTTCTGGTGTACCCCTAGCCACATCCGCAGCAAACTGCAGCTCGTCTGATTTTCTTCCAGACACGAGCTCCGATACGCGCCTTTTTTTGGTCTTGAGCGAAGCTTCCTCGAATGGCTTGAGGGGTCTTCCGCGGGTATGACTTGGTCCAGGCTGATTAGTTATATCTTGTAGACCTTTTAAACCCAATGGTAACTGTATTTGTTGGTTTAGCCACGTCTCATTGCGTGCACGAAATTTCTCTCGATTGCGTGAAACGTCATTCAGCAAATTGATGAATTTTAAACAAAAAAGTCTGCTGAAAGTCCTTATCTTGTCCCGATTTTTACCATCGACGTCAATAAAATTCATAAGCGAACATATTTTCTGAAAAACAGCCAGTTGTCTATCGGATTTTTCGCTTTCGAAGAACACTTCTGCGAGTTCGAAATTTTTGATAGAATTACATCCGTCTGAAAAAAAAATCATAAAATCCTTAGCCGCGGACAAACGCAGCCAATTTTTTGGTACATGAAAATTTATTAGTTGACCATTAATAAATCGTAAAAACCACGAGGTGGTTTTTGTTTTTATTTTTTTTAAATGCCTTCAAAGTTGAGTAACGCATTAATCAGGCGTGAAATTTAGGTGACAACTTTGAGGACACAATACAGAACAACTAAAGAAAAAAATTAAATAATAATTACATTGTACATACCTGTGCCAGTAGATTCCATTGTGGTTTGATAATAAAAACGTGGTATTTTTGTATAAACGATGCGTCTTACTCAAGTGCTAAAATGCAACTGATAATGTGATTAGCGCATCGCTGTCGGTAATCCCTAAGTTGAGGGCGCATAACTAGCCAATGACGTCATCAAAGTAATTAAGATTAATGTCATGGCAGTTATGACTCATCATCTTTACAATAGCAAAATTAAAATTCATAAATTCGAATGTCGATTTTCGTATTTTTGTCCATGGGACAATGCATTGTGCGTCGTGCTCAGGTGCATATAAAATTCTTCCTCGCCGTTCTGTAATGCTGGCGCACAAGCGGTTAAGGTCATCTGCATGACGAAAAATTCGTTTGGAGTAATGAACAGTGATATTTTATTGAAAATATCACAAAAATTGTTTATTGAAGCATCCACCGTGGTTCTGCTGCTTTCAGAGCTCCTTCGTAACTACTCTTTTGAATGCATCGGTTATTAGAAAGTGGGCGAGCTTTTAAGAGGGCGCCTTCCGCGTAAAGAATTTAAATTTGGGTAACACCCACAAAATAAACAATATTTAGTTTTAAAAGAATCCGACAGAGGTGTCACTGTCTGAATTCGTATTAGGAATAATTTTGGGGATTATTTAATAATTTAAATAACGGAATTAAATTACCGACATCTATTGCAATTTTAGAAAAACAGACCCATTTTTAGTTAGCACCGAGCAAATTAGAACGAAAGTCGAAATGAAGATGGTTCTCAAAATATGGGTTTTATTACGGATTTAATTAATTACGAAAGTAATTTGTATAGGTATACAAATTACTTTACTTTACTAAAATACTACATAAAATACTATTATCACTTTTATAAAAGAAATTTATAACTTTTATAAAATCAATAAATATTTTTATATCAATAAGGTTTTTCTTATATGGTTATCTTTATAGGGTGTCCGGGGGTAAAGTGCTCAAATTTCAGGAGGTTATTCTAAATACTAGAAGAAGTAAAAAAGAAATGGAAATTATTCGAATTTCCAAATTTTTTCCACAAAAATTTATTTTCCGTAGAAAAATTGTTTTTTTTTTCTATACAAAAAATTAAACTTTTTTACTCGAAAACTATCTTAAAACGTTGGAATTCCAAAAAAGTTTTTCTTTCTCTTTTACTTGTACTATCAAGTAGAATCACCTCCCGAAGTTTGTGCACTTTACCCCCGACATCTTGTATAATATGCGCCATATAATATTTATACACGTGTAATATCTACTTTTGTACATTTATATAAATTATATACACGTTTACATTTTTATGCTCATCAAATTTATTATATTATAAAAATAGATAGTAAGATCTTTAGTGCCTCCTGAGGACTTACAAATCAGAAGACTTTTTTGTAATTATTTATTTATTATTATTTTGAAAAATAAAATATGTTTTTTCGAGAACTTAGAAACTTAAAATGTTCAAGGAAAATATGTTATAAATCGATAGAAAATCGGAATTCCGACCCTTAAAGGAGCTATCAGCGTAACGCTCATACAATACCTATTTTCTATTCCTTGCACAACATTATTTGAAAGGGTGATATTTAAATTTAATTCACGTAAACATAATTGTCTCCTTAAAAAAATATAATGTCTCCAACAGCAGTTCCTACGAGTATTATGCCTCAAAATTTGGTCTAGTCATTTGTTGCTAAATCCTTACTATGTATTGATTAAATGTTTACTTTGGACTGAGTGGTCAAATAAATGCGAGGTCCTACTGATAATTTGAAAACGTTCAGATAAAAGTTAAAGCGTGTGAGCCCTTTAATGAGTATTACAACAAACTTCAAATGTCAATATTACAGACGCACTTCCAGATATTTTCCATTATACATCTACTATTAAATAGGTGGAAATACTTGTCGATATTCACAATTTAAAATACACTCTACCTCTAGAGCCGTAATCCAACATTTTCGACGTAATACTGGCTTTATATTATCACGTGGTTTATTGAACTGAAATAATTTAATGGTCTTTATAAGGAAACGAAAAGCTATTAATATTCAAATTGGCGTTTTATTTATCAGAAACCTTTTTTATTAGAATGGGGCGATTTTATCACGACGTTATATTGTCTCATCCCCCTTTGAAGCTGCTGCTAAATTTGTGGTAATATTTTATTTCAACAGCATTGCAGAAATATTTTATTATCGCAAATTAACCCATGCCTTTTGATGGCTTCTGCGATTTTGTCCGTGTTCTGTTCAATAGTTCTAAGTTTAGTTATTTTTGTTTTTATTAGGAGCAATTTTATTAGTAAACAATATTACATCACATCCTTTTTGTAAGTCTTACTATTTTGTCTCACTTTTTTGTCTACCACCATTCAGCGGCGGTATTCTACTAGCAGCAACGAGCTATTTGACCACAAGGCAACAAACTTAATCCCCCTTTTTAAATACAGGGTTTTCCAATAAGAGGTGTTATTTTCATATTCAATCGTAAAAGATCAATGATTTCGTTGCTTGTGTGGCACGTAGCGCCGTTTTGTTGAAAGAAAACGTTATCCAGATCATTACCATCCAATTCCGGCCATAAAAAATCATTAATCATCTCTCGATAGCGCAATCCATTCACCGTAACTGTTGCTCCAGCCTCTTTTTCGAAAAAGTAAGGTCCAATGACTCCGCCGGACCATAAACCGCACCAAATAGTCGCACGTTGAGAATAGAGAGGCTTTTCAACAACAACTTTTGGGTTTTCCGAGCACCAGATGCGACAATTTTGCTTGTTGACGAAGCTACCGAGGTGGAAATGGGCCTCATCAATTAAGATGATTTGCATTTGATTCACTCAAGTGAATTTTAAAAATTTCAATGCGTTGTTGAAGCGTGTATCGTTCCATTTTTATTAATGGCGTAGTTTCTACTTGTCAAATGTCGAAACATGACACCTTCAAAAGTAACATCTACTGAAATAGCGTGGTATTCAAAATAACACCTCTTATTAGAAAACCCTGTATTTTAAATATCACTTTTGTTTTCGTGAATGAATTAATGGATGAATCTTGGAAGCAGAAATTAAACCAATTTCCGAGCTGAAACTCGGCAGATAGACTCGTTATCGATTGCAATGCATTTTATTTTGTTGACAAACCCGTATACATACGCGGAATTTTTCTAAAATCGGATGTCATTACAGAAGTTAATTTACAAAATAAATGTTGGTCCCACCCATTTGGAGTTATCGACTCCAGTTCCTGGGCAGGAAGATTCAACCCTCCGTCAAACCAAAATAAAAGTTTTGAAATACATTTTTAAACAGAAAAGTAGTAAAAAAACTTTGTTTTTTTACACGTTGATTTTTATAGATTTTTTACTTGGAGGAGAATATTATTTACAAAGTTTTTTTTACGTGAAACGATCAAATTACGTCAATTTTGTCGCGACTGTTTTTTAATCTGTATTCCTTTCAACGGCACCACAGATTTACTTTTTACTAATAAGGGACCAATTTATCGCCAGGCAATATATCTCATCCGTTTTTGTCGCTTCGGCTATTTTGTCGCGACTTTTTTGTCTGCGTTCCGTGGTATGGGTATGACAAGGGTGCGGTAGTTTGGGCGCGGGGAACATAACTCAGCCGCAGACATTTGAAGTCACCATTACACATAGATTTTGTGAAATATGGAAGTCACGCATCCACTGGATACTTCCTCGCGAAGGGCTCTACTTCTGTATGGCAGGTGAATAGTTATGGGAAAATCTAATTTGTAGCCTTTCTGTGGAAACTTACGTTTGAGCTATTTCTTGCATTATACCTAAAATATATTAACGTGTAAAATTTACTGTAACATGTGCTGATGTTCAAGGAGTATTGTTTCTCACGTAAAAGTAGTTTCGTTTTATTTTATTTAAATAAATTTCAAATCTATCTCTCTTTTCACTGGCACCAAAATATTTTTTTTATTTTCACCACAAATTTAAATGAAATCTTCTCGCATTCGTAAAACATTAAACGATGAATATGACGTATTGTTGCTCGAATTTGAGAATAGTAAAGATGTATTTCAAAGCTCCTTAAGTCATGATGGCAATTGTTTACTTTTTATAAGCGGATTGACCCAGAATAACTCAGATAACACAAAAATGAAAGTAAGTAATAATGTGTCAAAATCATATTTTTTTCTCCCTATTCTCAGACTTTTGATTTTATCATTAGTCGCCCCATACCTACTGTTATATCCTTTTTTGGCATATTTTTACTTTTTGAATAACTGAAAATATCCAAAAAAAAAACTGATTGTCGCTTCTCCCATTTTATTTTTATTAAAATATTTTTCAGACATCTGTATCATAATGGTATAAACTTCGGGGGCTGAAAATATTGGCGTTTGAAAATAAAATTATATACGGAAAAGTTTAGCAAATTTCTAGATGCCAAAAATCATCGTTCACACAAATAAACTCTTATCAATATCAGTAATAAAAGTACATTTATAGATTAAATGTTGAAACCGTATTTCATTAGTAAATTAACCCCCTTAGTGCATCGTTTAGGAATGTGGACGAGGTTATTTAGTGTTCGTTGAACTCTCATTTGGAGTAATGAGACATTCTAGCTGCAGAGCGGCGTTTCCATACATCTATGTATGACCCAGATCCGGCAGTGCATACGTCACAGGTTACAGGGGGGTTAGTGGGGTTGGTGTCGGGAGATAAAAGATTGGGGTGGGGGTTATCCCGTTTCAGGGAGGGCGGGATAAAATGGCAGGGGGGTGTTAAAAGTGCTAAAAGGAGGAAATTTAATTATCAGCGGTTTCCCGGATGGCTCATGGGAAATTTTATCAAACATTAACTTCGTTACTTTCAAATTTACATGTAAATAACATGTTCATGTTTTTAATGAATATGACCGGAGTTTTAACAATATTAACGTTGAGTCATTATATCTGCCCTGCGGTGAAATATTGATATTGTGGAAATATTTTAAATAGGTCACATACATTTAACGGCCCGTTTAATCACATTTACACCGCAAGTATTCTTTTCGTCCGGGGTAAAAATCCTTGGAAGAAGAGTTCTGGCATCATGAAATATTGCACATTTTTTCTCTTAAGCCTGAATATAAGCATTTGGCTGTCAAAATAAGATAAGACGCAAAAATGTTTGAATCTTAAAGTCTTGTTATCATTTAGCACATTCGGATATCAACAATAATAATAATTGTAATTATTTCTCATGTTAATAATATAGAAAACAGAAATTCTAAGTTCGTGAATTTTGCTCTGGTTTTAATATTGTACTGACAAGATCAGCTCAATTATTTAGAATACCTAACATAGTTTCCATCGTGAGCTACGGAGCTTCGGTGGCTTCCGGTGAGTAAGACAATCATATATTTTTATTTGTTGGTAGAATAGAAGAATAGTTCCATAATCTACCTGAAAAAAACGCTAATAGAGAAATTTGGAAATTTGTAAGAAAATAAATAATTTTTCTTTCAATCCCTTGAATTTTGAAATTTTTGAAAAACATTGTTAAACTGTGACTTTAATGACACTAATTTTTGGGGCATTATGCCGCGTTGCGTTACCTCCTTCTTAAGACAAACTTTCAGACATCATCATCCTCAGATTATGTGTAATTTTTCTATCACACAGTTTCCCTGATGATGGAAATTTTAACGCTATCCGAAACGTTTACTAATAAGGCAGTGATACAAGACGATATAATACCCCAAAAATAAATAACGATGATACTTTTGGTCGTGCAAACCTCAAATCATAATATGATAACAAAGGACCAATAAATAAATTTATTTCATACCTTTAAGTGAAAAAAAAGAGAAAAGAGATTTCGAAAATAAAGACACCTAAAATCTCGTGCAGAGCCGGGTATTATGTAACTTCTGGTATGGTCATAAGTTTTGGAAATCTATTTGCTAAGAAAAAGATACGATCTTTCAATTTATGGAGTTAGGGGAAAAGAACGTTAAGTTTTTTTCTTGTTCGAGCAGCGTGTTTATCGATCCAGCTAGCTACCAACATCTTTTGGTCTTCTCATATGATTTATGTCAGCTGTTTGGTCGTAGAATTTATTACATAAATTTTTTTTTGCAAATATTACTAAAAGAAAAGTAACAAAACGTCTTTATAAGAAAATGTTCTCGTGTTTGCTTTATTTATTTTGAACAGTATGAAATTTTTCCAGGCATCGGCGGGAATGGATTTTATATATATTTTTTAATAACAATTTGTTGGCATATCCAGAATATCGATATCCAGAAATTCTTTGCCATGATTGTTTGTTGATTGCTCTATTTTCAATGCTTTACTTTCGCGTTTCATTTTTAGTCCACGCATTGTTTCCGCTTCTTGTCATCTGTTAAGTAATTATTATCGACCTAACTGATTAATACCATTGTATTTTTATATACGTCGTTCTCATTTTCGACCACAATATAATATCACGTCTAAAAGTGGAACTTACTGAAAACATATACTTATAGCAAATATGGAGGAAAATATTGCCTGAGGATCGCTCTAGTGAGAGACTAGCATTCAAAATGTAAATGTCGCTTAATATGACTTTGGGCATGTTTTTATTTATTTTTTAGATATTTCCTTACCAGGAATTCATGTTCCGAGGCAGATTTCAGGTTCTTGTGTTGGCGTCACGTAATATTTTTTATGATTTTCATATTGACTGTTTTCTTAGCCGTACTTAGTGATCAGATTTGAAGAGTCATTAGTCAGGCACTGTCAAACCATCCTCTCCTATCTACATCACCTCCACATTTTCCTCACCTTCACAGCACACCCCAAATTGAGGACTCCATACACTCCCACTATCACTAGGTGGTTGTGACTCTAAGGCTCTTCTTACACAGGTATATGCAAGTATCTGATACTGTTGTTGGTACTTTCCTCGCAAATAACTCTATGCGCCCAGTTTGAGTCGCTACTGAAATCACGAGAACCGCGTTGCCACTGAACATTGGGGAATTCTCAAAACAACAAAACTGGAATGCCACAACCTTACTCACAACCAAATAGTTTCCGTGGCTTTCATTTTTATAACCTGTCAATCTTTGTCGACTATTTTGTTCATAACATTTATCTAAAGCACACGCATTTTTATAAAATGTCTGACATAAGACGCTATGTTTAAAATTTCGACAAGATTGGCGTCACCAGCGACTTAAGCAAAATGTCGGGAATGTGTGCCCATCGATCCTCTGCGCAAATGTATAGAGGTAGTCGCTAAGATATGAGAATCGTCGAATATCGGATATGTTTTCGTAGAAAGCAATCACTTTGTGGTTTAACATTTTAATGAAATAAAAACAATATTTTTTTTTGTTTAAAACCACGAATTTTTATTAATTTTAAGACCGACCGGTTTCGTTACACTCGAGCATCGTCAGGGTACAAAATTAAACTGTTTAATTTTGTAGTTTAATTTTAATTTCTGGAGTTTAATTTTGTACCCTGACGATGCTCGAGTGTAGCGAAACCGGTCGGTCTTAAAATTAATAAAAATTCGTGGTTTTAAACAAAAAAAAATATTGTTTTTATTTCATTAGAATATCGGATAGTTGCGAATCCCTGTGTACGACGGGCATAATATGGTTATTATATTATGACATATTATATTTCATGTCTGTTAACAAATAATGTTTTAATAATTAAATGTTCTATTGTTTGAACATTAAAAAAGTTATTCAAATTTCTTATAGTTTCAGTGTAAATATTATGCGGCGTGTAAGGTCAAAATTGTGAATAACTTGAATAAGTACCTCGGTGTAAACCTGTTTTAAGGCCGGCTTAACTATACCAACAATGAACCGGCGCGTAAGAATCTAATAAAAAAGACGGATTTAGTATGTATTGATATATCAGAATTCATAGTGGATGCGATATTAGAGTTTTATTAGAATCTTTGATTGTTCCATAAAATTTTGATGACTTATAAATTCCGCAGGAACCTAACATGGTTGCGAAGTGGGTGGTATGTAATCTAAATTTACATCTTGCGATTTGCGATACATTTTGGATTGATATCAGTGGCGTGCAAGTTTGAATTTGGTGGTTTATTTGAAAATAATTGTAAATTTAACATTATTAGTATTTAATAACATTTGTTTACAAACTATTATCCAACAATAAGACAATAGACAGTAGCACATAGAACAGTAAAAACGGACGAAGAAAATTGTAGGTACCTAGTTACACCTGAATAAAAATCAAAATCATACGTATTATGATTTATGAGCAAGGTTTTTATGATTTACACCATTTTTCAATATAATATGTATTTGTTTTTTTTTAACGTTTGATTTTATTTTAATTAAATGTGTTCAAGCATTATTATGTCTTATCAGGTCGATATTAGTTTCTGACTAGGCAGATTGCCTGTTCCAAGGAACCAAATTCTCGTGAAAATGCCAAATGAATTGAAATTGTTTTTATCAAAAATATCTACTAGGTTTTTACTATGTGTGTCATTAATATGTAACTAAGTATAATTTTAAGTGACATTATTTAACAGTTTTTCATAGTCCCCCTAACCAAGCCAATCAGGCATTTAGTTGTTATTGAACCGATGTAGGACATTTTACATGTTTTAATATTTAATTAGATGGGTACTGTATTTGTAATTTCAGACCCAGATATGTACTTTTGTCGAACATAATAGATATTAATTTTTTTTAAGAGCTCATCGCTGGGGATTCAGTAGGGTTTACGCATAATGACTCTAATATGGATAATAACAACGGATGTAAAATTGTTCTTTCAAACTCCCCAGCCAATACAAATTATAAGTTAACAAGGATTAGAACGGTCCGAAATATATTTTTCTTTGATCCTGTCTAATTATGTTCAGAATATGTGACTCAATTTTCTTACCCTTATTGAGAGGTTGTCGATGTGATATTTCTACTTATATAGTTTTTCGAAATGTAGTACGCTTCTCACGCATAGCTCTGTATTAGCAAAAATAAACACGAACGTCTTTCATTATTATAATATTATTAATTACATATAAGTTGTTGCGTGTCGTATCTTGTGATTGTCCTGTTTTATTTAACTACAGTCAAGCCTAAACTCTTTCACTTTTTCATTTTATAATCTCGATGTGTAGAGCCTTTTACATTATCTTTTTCTGTCTGTGTCACCTTTTATGTTATTAATTTCGCATCTCTAAAATCTTGTGTCTGTGGTCACGTCAAATCTATGTTTGTTTATAAATAGCTTGTTGTGATCGAGATATCATTCAATTCTACATTTCAATTCTACATTGCAATTCTACATTAGCATTCTTCAACATTCATTATCAACCAACTCTCGCTTCTCTCTCTAAGTTTAAATGTCTACCCTCTTCTTTGTGACATATTAAACGCATCAACAAAAAAACACAAGTGTTTGCATGAGAAGCGACTCTCTCAATCTTTCTCAACGGCAAGCCAATCCTTGGCGTGAAACGAAAGAAGCCTACACAAGCCGATCAGCCTTACAACCTGACTGGAGGCTTCTGGAGTCACCACGAGGACGCTGCTCATGCTGGTTATGAGAGCCTTCAGGTTGTCCGCCATTGTCAGATGATTAGAGATCCGTGTCTGTTATGATTGAGAAACAGCAAAAGTATTAACACAGTAAGGAGGGAAAGTTGAAAGGATAACTGAAATAAAAAAGCCAACTATTCTAACCACAAGCTAACGCTTCCAAGGAATAGTAGTATTCAAATATATTAATAAAAACCTAATGTAAATCTTATTTCATTCGTACTTAACTCATTCGTACTTAACTTAAACATTTGAGCGATACTATTGATGATCTCTTGCCCCGCTACCCTTCGGCCGAGTTTATTGTTCTGGGGGACTTCAATGTTCATAACGAACCATGGTTGAAGTTCTCAGGCCCAACGGACTCGGCTGGCCGACAGGCGGAATCCTTTGCCATTTGCTACGGATTAGAGCAACTAGTTCTGGAGCCTACAAGGGTTCCTGATGTCCAGACTCACCGCTCCAATCTGTTAGACCTATTCTTAACTACTGTGCCACACGGTTATAAGATTGACGTCACAGCGCCTCTAGGATCATCTGACCACTGCCTGGTGACGACATCAATCCCCGCTAACCTCAGACCAACCAATGAGAGGCTGAGGAGAAAAGTGTGGCACTATAGGTCAGCAGATTGGTTCGGCATGCGGGCCCATTTTAACGCTTTTCCGTGGTCAGCTGTTTGTTTTCGGACTTCGGACCCTTCAAGATGTGCCCAGGAGATTGGTGAAGTCATCAAATCGGCGATGGATGGCTTCATACAATCGACTACTAAAGAAACTGGTGTGGGCTCAAAGCCGTGGTTCAGTCGACAATGCTCCGAAGCAGTTCGACGAAAAAACGCGGCTTACCGAGCCTACAACACATCTCGAACGTCCGAAAGCAGATCAGCATACAACAAATCGGCAAAGGAATGCAAGAGAATCATTAATAGGTCAAAATTCGAACATGACCTGCAGATCAGCAAAAAGCTGGC
The DNA here is from genome assembly GCA_026573805.1 of Hesperophylax magnus. Lineage (NCBI taxonomy): Eukaryota > Metazoa > Arthropoda > Insecta > Trichoptera > Limnephilidae > Hesperophylax > Hesperophylax magnus. The sequence goes on from JAIUSX010000052.1 coordinate 1,189,597, forward strand.
TGCCTGCCCGCATGGCAGCAGAGCATTCTGGTCGCTTGCGGGCTCAATAGGTCGGAATTTTTGCAAACCCAGTTTGCCACCTCTTACCAGACCTGACGGCTCACTAGCAAACACCGCCACCGAAAAGGCTAACTTATTAGGGAAAATGTTTGCGGAAAACTCGACCCTCGATGACGGAGGTGCTGTTCCGCCGTCGGTTCCTCACTGCGGCTTCTTTATGAAAAAGCTAAGGATCCGGCATCGGGATGTACTCCACGTTATACGGGGGCTCGATGTTAACAAAGCTAGTGGACCTGATGGAATACCTGCCCTGGTATTGCAGAGGTGTGCTGCGGAAATAGTTCCAGTTTTGACAAAGCTCTTCAAAATGTCCCTGAAGTGTGGCACTGTGCCCTCTGGTTGGAAAAAAGCGGTCATTCACCCTATTCCCAAGAAAGGTGACCGCTCCAACCCGGCCAACTACCGCCCCATAGCGATCACATCAGTTCTGTCCAAAGTGATGGAACGTGTGATCAACGACAAACTGCTCACATACCTCGAGAAGAACAAAATTATCAACGACCGTCAATACGGATTCCGGCGGAACCGCTCGTGCGGTGATCTTCTCGCATATGTGACGCATGTTTGGGGGCGGTGCCTTGAACGTCACGGTGAGACCCAAACGGTTGCACTAGACATATCCAAGGCCTTTGACCGGGTCTGGCACCGAGGACTTGTCAACAAATTGCCTTCTTACGGACTCCCCGCATCCCTGTGTACGTGGATTGCTGACTTTTTAAGGGATAGGTCGATTCAGGCGGTTGCTGACGGTTTCACCTCTTCCTTACACTCCATAAATGCTGGCGTCCCACAGGGATCGGTTCTGTCTCCGACTTTGTTTTTGTTGCACATCAATGACCTTTTGACATGTGCACCAATTCATTGTTACGCGGATGACAGTACAGTTCATGATAGCTTTTTGTTTGACAAGCCCCCAAAGGGCACACAAACTCCAACGGCTCGGAGGGCTTTGAAGCAGAGAATGGACGGTTATCTCGAGAGTATTTCCTCCTGGGGTAAAAATAATCTCGTCGAATTTAATGTTTCAAAGACCCAATCCTGTCTGATTACGTCTAAAAGGGATCCAAATGAGAATCTAGTCTCCTTCAACGAAAGCAATCTTCCGAACAGGCCTTCCATTGATATGCTTGGTGTAACTATAAGTGACCAGCTCAAGTACGGGGGCTCCATTGAAGCCAGAGTAAAGCTGGCCTCTCAGAAGCTGGGCGTACTGTACAGGGCCCGCAGATACTTTAATAGTACACAACTGCTGACCCTGTACAAATCGCAAGTGCGCCCTACTCTCGAATTTGGTAGCCATCTCTGGTCCGGAGCCCCTAAATACCTGAAAAAAACCCTTGACTCTGTGCAAAAACGGGCGGTCCGTTTGATAGATTCCCCAATCTTAACAAGCGGACTGCAATCTTTAGAGCACAGGCGTCAGGTAGGTATGCTGTCCTTGTTCTATCGGTATTACAATGGAAGATGCTCTGAGGAACTAGCGTCATTGATCCCTTCGGCACCGGTGCATAGTCGGGATACACGCCAAACGCGCGCCCAACATTTGTACACGGTTGACATTTGTCACATGAGAACGGGTCGCTTCTACGATTCGTTCTTAAGTTCAACAGCTCGGCTGTGGAACGAACTGCCGGCCTCTGTGTTTCCTCCCTCCTACAACATGGGACTCTTCAAGACCCATGTTCACTCCTTCCTCTCCACAAAAAGACCCTCCACACAGCATCCCCAAAGATGACATAGGCCCTGAGGGAAATTATTTTCTTCAGGGCCTCCTGTGTGGAGTTAATATAAAAAAAAAAAAAAAAATGTCGCTAATAAAACAATTAAGTGTTTTAAGAAAAAACCATTGAACATGATTTTCGAATCATTTTCGACAGCCGATTTCATTGTGGTTGTGTTTATAAACGACTTTTGGAAAATAGCACAATTAATAATGGTGGTATATGTGTAAAAAAGTAACCCATTTTCACGGCCAAAATTATCATGATTGATTTTTGGGTGATTTTCTATGTTGAGTTTCTTCTTCCTTTAAATGTATAAGACGGCCGTGCAGTGTCTATCCTCAGGGCAGATAATGATGACTTGGACACTGCAAGGCTTCATCTGCCCTGATAATGAGCACAGTGCAAAAGGCATAACACCCCAAAAAATAATCAATCAACTTATGAATAATTTTGGAGAAAATACTTGCATAGTAAATTAATTATCGCGCAGCCAAGTGGGGGGTAGGTAGTACCCAAAATTACTATCCTCCTTATATTAGCTTAAATACTTGACAAATCATTTTAGTATTTTACGTATTCCTGCGCAAATACATAAGTTTCTATTAATAATTTACTGAATAATTGGGATTTCTATATTTTAAAAGCCCATAAGACAGCTAAATGCATGGGGTCGTCGGAAGACCCACTTTGTTACAGAAGTTTTGTTTAGCATCTTGGCCTGTCGAGAGTTAAAACATGTAGGTAATTAGTACATAACTATTGAAGACCCGTGAAAAATTGCCGAATCTCTCTTTAATTATCAAGATTAACCATAAGAAATTTAACTAACTAACTAATTATCACGCCGTTGCTCCGCAGGTGTAGGCAGAGAGGACGGACCGCTAAACAATTGGTCTTGGCACACACTCCTTGCCTCATTCACATTCATACATCGTCTCATACATATTCGTCTATGAATCTGACTGTTGACAAGGCCTATGCATTATCAAGTAAATCATGCCATGTCTTCTCCGGGCGTCACCGACTTTTCATACCATTTACAAAAGAAAAACGCATTACATATATAGAATTATCATAATTTTCGTGTAAAAAAAACATGCGTACTATATCGCTTGTCTGAATTTTTGCCGCAATCTTAATTTTGAAAATTACACTTAAATTCGAAACAAATCCGAGTTCGTTGAACCAGAGTTACATCACAGTCACATCAACAATCAAACTTAGGACGGGTTGTTTCGGAGAACTTGAACAATTCTTCAAATTTCAAAGTTAATTTTCAAGTTCTGTGAAAGATATTTTTAAGTTCTGTTTTTATTTCAGTTCTGTCAAGCAACTAGCCTATAATGATATAATAACAGAATTTGAATAGGACTTTCACAGAACCCGTAAATGAACGTTGAAATTTGATGAATTGTTCAAATTCTCCGAAACAACCCGTCCTTAGTATGTTTGATTATGATTATGATTTGACAATGGTATGTACGCCTCTGGTTTCTGGAATCGAATTCACCCAATTTATAGATTAACCGTCTCCGTAGACATGAAATCTTGGGTCTTAGGTGAAACCAATCAGCTTACAATACATTGCTACCTACCTACTACCTACATATATATTTTACTTTTGAAGCGCTCCTGTGTAGTACATATACCATTTCCATTACTCATTGAAGGGGATTCCTAATAAATTATGCTGATGAGAATTAACCAAATATATGTTAAAGTTTACAAGCGATGTAATATTTGAAAGACCATGTCAAAGGAAAGTTATGTACTATTTAGTATAAGTGTGAACCTACATTTGAATACTTGATTCAAATTTCGTGCGATTGTTTGAATTCCTGAAGGTTTTTACTATTGCTGGTTCAGTTTTAAGTCATCACACGAATATTAAGATTAATTTAACTTTGTGTTCAACGTATGGAAAGTAGATTTGAAAAAACAACATAAAAAGTTACGTTTTCTAGTGGTGGTATCTACACTAAGGAAGTGAAAATATCCATAGAAAAATTTAATAATGTCTTTTGCTATGGTTCAGAGAATGCTTGATCACGATCCAATGGGATGACTCCTGAGAAATCTAATAATATCACATGGAGACAACTTACTGGTAAAACACTGTTAATTTATTAAAAATCTTGTCAAATTATTCATATTCCTGTTAAAAATGGAACTGCAGGCCTTTTTTTTCTTTATTTAGTGTTTTTATTGGTTTTTACAGTTTTTAGGTGTGTTAAAACCACCAAGCTAAGCACATGCCCGTGTTATGGTGATTGATTGAATATACAGTACAAAAAAATAATAAATCAAGTACGAAATATAGAAGAAATTAAAATAATATAAAAAGTTTACAATTTAAAAGAAAAAAAGAGTATATAGTTTAAGATAGCATGTGAAATAACGTAATGAATATAACTTTAACGAATAAATTGACAGAGTTCCTAACAAATCATCAGTCAAAAGCGAATATTTTATGAGAAAGTCGAAACAAGTGTTCTTCAAAATAAAATAGTTTCACATATCGTCCATTATATTTATTCGGACAAGGTCACCTGCGTGAACACCAGTTCAGATATATTTTTAATGACTAATATTTTATTGGGAAATGATCATGCAGTCACTTTTTTAACAGCATCTTGATAAAACAAACCGTACTCATTTTTCTGCGTGTGTGCGGTATATTTGCTTCTATTCTCACTTTGGCAATGGATCTAAATCTCAATTTCGCTTGTGCCTTTGTCTGTGAACTCCGGTTCAATAAACTCTAGAAATCTTGCTTTAAAATTTAGTTTCAGTTTTTTAAGTTTGGACGTGTTTGATTGGGGAATTCGATAAAGTATTTACCTATAGAATAATATTAAAAAACTAAATTTATTTTAATTTGTCAAAAATTCAAACTATCCCATTTATACATGGCACGAAGCGAAAAATTGGTTGCACTTTTTAATTAATTAATTTCCTTTTTGTATATTATACCGATTTGATCTCTAAGGCTCTTACTCCGAACGACCGGAAACTGCCGAATCCGGTCCCCGCCCACTGCTATTTCGTGATAATAGGGAACAGGTCCGGATGAGATATTAGTACGCAATAAGGTCTCTATTGTGAATTTTATTGTTTAATCAGTCCGTGGCTTAATTGGCATCGCGTCTGGTTCCCACACAGGCGTCGTGAGTTTAATTCCTCGGCTGGCTAAGTCCTCCATCTCTACACAAGCAAAATTTTCCGCTAACCGTGGTGGTAGCAGGAGATTTTCAAATATTGTCTGGTTATTCGTAACCGGGAATGTCTGCCTTACTTTAAAAAAATACACATAAATATATAATATAATAAATAGTTAATCTTTTTTTTTTTTTTTTTACAGTATTACCGCACAAGAGTCCCAACTGCTCCCGTCTGGAGCCAGTGAGACTATGGCATCCCCAATTGGGGTATGTTGTGAGGCTGAGGGTATTGGGGAGGGGAGGGAGATGGGGAAGAGGAAGGTGGGGAAGTACCTGGCTATTCAGATCTGGTCACCAAACACGGCTAAAGCCATTTCAAGCAACGTTTCAATTCTGAATGGTGGTCTTACACCAGGGCGATACTGAGAGTATCTTCCACTCTGGAACGTGCCGCAAATATACTATATATTATTTTGAATTAATTAATTGTGAAATAACACAAATTAATCAAATAAAATTTATTTGCGCACGCCGGGTTAGAACCCGCGACCTTCGGATCTGTAGTCAAAAGCGTATACCACTAGACCACGCCGGCCGTCAATCTGTAAGCGAAAAAATATTTTTTATATGCAGGGTGTCCGGGGGTAGAGTGCGCTAACTTCGGGGGATGATTCTACATGATGACAGAATTAAAAAAGTTAAAATACCTTTTTTTGAAATTGCATTGTTATGTCATACAAATATTTATATTGTTTAAATATTTAATCTGTTTTTCCGTTGTTATATATATATTAAAAATAAATAATTAATTAGTTAATCCGTTGTTATATATATATATATATATTTTTTTTTTATATGAATAATTAATTTGAAAGTTTTTTTTTAAATTTAGAACAAAACAAACTGTCGACACATTTCAATTAAAGTTAAATTTAAAGTGATTGACTTATTTTAAATTTAATTTTACTATGAAAACGATAAACTCCATCTATATCAATCCCAATATTCCTGATTAATTGCTGTAAACCATTGTTTCGAAAGTGTTCAACGCATTAATTGCGCGTGATAAATAAATTAAACATGCAATAATTCACAGAAATATATCACACAATACTTTGATGCTTGTTTTTACCACTGATTAATTATCACTTTTGGAACATTTTCGTAAATTGTTGTGCTGTTCAAAGCAGGAATTCAATTAAAGGCCAAAATTTAAATCACCATTTTACGCCAGTTTATATAACCAACTACTGATGTAATGGTTCTAATGAATTATTAACTATTATGATAACATAAGGGCTTACAAATGGTGGGATTTATAACTACGTCTACTAGAAAATGTCAACAATATTAAGTGTATTAAATTGTTGTAATATTTGAAACTTGTCAACTTAAGTACAATTTTCCGTCTGGAACCCACATTAAAATGTTCATATATAAGCTATTGAAAGAATACAAAATAAATTCACACGTTTCTAAGTTTTAAAATGAGTATTCCACAATAAATTTTTTTTTCTAGATTCTTATTTTCTATGAAAGAGGGGAATCATTTAAATTTGCAGAATTTAAAGATAACGTTTTTTATACAAATAGAACGACGTCATATGCGCCTCGCAATTTTTACCTAGTATGGGGTGTTTTAAATGTTACTTGGCTATTATATACTTAGAAGACTTTTATATTCTCGGTTAAATTGTATGTTATTCTTGCATATATTACACACGTGTGTGTTTGTGTTGTGTTGAGATTAGCTGGGAGTCAGTTTTGGCCTATCTTTAAGAATTTCTCCTCATTCGCTTGTGCTATTAATGAACTACAACACTCTTTTAAATGATTTTAAAATGCTTAAATTGTTGGAAAGGAGGATTTTCACTGACTTGGTATTTCTAAATACAATTCTGATATTTATTTATTTATGTCTTTTCTTGAATACACATTTTACAAATGATTACAGTGGTTTATATTGTATTACAGAGAAAAAAGTACAGAAAAAATGTATAAAAAATAAAGAACATAGGTTGATATAGGTAAAACTGTGTGTGGGTGATATTGTATGTTACGTGAACACCTCACTAGGAGAACCTGTGCTGAGCTGTTAACGTGTTTGTGATTAAGTGTGACAGGTATTTGTTGTAGTAGAAAGTTTTTTTTTTTTTTGTTTTTTTCACAGACATATATTTAAACATGAAAACACACATTTATATGTGAGTGTATATATTTTTGGATAATTCTTGAAGAACGTGTATAATATTTAATTTTACTTATTATATTTTGGTTATATTATATTTTATGATATATATTCATAATTTGATAATCCAGAATTTGAATCATTGATAAGCTTTTGGATTCCACTACATAATATTGAAATTTGTTGAAGTGCATAAATTCTGGGACTAACTACCATATTATGCAATAGTCATTGCCCAGAAAACTTATGGAGGGAAGTAAATACACCCAGTCAGCGGACATTTTCAATTTATCACTTAACAAATACAAAGATTGTTACTGAGACAGTTTAGTTATGTATAATAAATTCTGTACATTTTTTACTGTTCATACTTAAAAGTGCCTAAAAAGGGCTCTATGTCATCTTTAAGGATGCTGTGTGGAGGGTTTTTTTAATGAAAGGAAGGAGAGGAAGTTTTTGTAAGGTAAAAAGTGTGAGGGTTGGGTAGGAATCTAGGAATCTGTGTGTCCAGTAGTGACGGACATATGTGTATATCCCTCTAACTTCGGCGCAAGACAAAGGGTCGAGAGACCAGTTGGAGAGGTGAACGGGTCTCCCCAAATAAGCCTCTCAAGCTGGTGGACAGCCGCAACCTAAACACACCTCACCCGATAAACCTGGGCAACCCTGCTAAATCACCTTGGGGTAACCCGAGGCAGATGTGTTACAGGGACGGCGGTATCCAAAGTCGCCTACATAATTACTAAATATGAAATAGTAATTACCAACCATCCTATCTTTGTCTTCCCCATCTCCTTTTAGATCTCCCTATTCCGCTCAGTAAATATCCGATACATTGAATATTTGGGTTAAAGGGTAAAGGCCATCATGGCAACACAGCACTATTTTTTTCTCTTTGATTCAATAGCATAATAATTTCAAAATTAATATTGTTTCAATATTGAATACCGTTATATCCAAATAGGTAATTAATCACGTAGGTTGAGTAGGCATTTCTATTAGCACTCTTGACGCGGCGGGGAACACGGGAGTCTGCGAAATCATATTAAATCCACCAACTTTAATTAAACTTCCAACGTTTCACGTCGTTGTATAATTTTATCGGCAGCGTGTATAGTGTTTTGTTTAATTCTGTACCCAGTACAGATGTACAGTCGTCTACGTCGAAAGTTGATTACTACAAACTATGCTCAACATATCTTTTCAATGTAAGTATTTTTCCTCTTATGTGATGAAAATATTATATAATACGGTGACGTATCATTTCGTTGTTTAGTTGGGTATGCTGTCAAGGCGTTTTCACTTTTGCAGTAGAAACGTGAAAAAGATACCTTTCAACGCATTTCGCACTTTGCTGTACACGTCAGAACTGTGGGTGGATTACACTGCATACCAATGGCATAAACTAAAAGTCGCTTACAATAATGCTTATCGCCAACTATTCCGCCTACCGAGATACTGCAGCGCCACGTAAATGTTCCTGGAAGGACGAGTACACTCTTTCAGAGCGCGTCTCCGCCATCACATGGGAAGCTTATGGCGCAGACTTCGCCAATCAAGTAACAAAATCATCACTGCCATGGTTGCCTAGATGGAGTCCCCTCTGATGGCCCCTTGGAAACGGGAGATGTGCAAATATCCTCCATAAACGGATGCTCACACTCATTTTTGTGTTTACATTTTATGTTTTTTCACTTAAATTCTGCCTTTTGTGCCTATCGGAATCACCTATATATTATTATTATTATTAACTCCAATTATGTATATTATTTCGAATATGGAATGTATTGCATTGCACTACCCCTGCATATATTCGGGAATGAATTCTTATTATTATTATTATTATAACGGCAGCTTGTGTAGTGTTTTTTTTAATTCTGTTCCCTGTATAACTGTACATTTGTACACTCATCTACGTCAAAAGTATATCACTAAAAACTCTCCGCAACTCATTTAAGGATCTTTTCAATATGAGTATTTTTCCTCTTGCGTGTTGAAAATATCATATTATACGGTAATGTAGCATTTCGTTGTATTATTTTTTCAGTAGCTTGTGCAGTTTTTTTTGTTGATTAATTCTGTACTCTGTATACTTGTACAGTCATCCACGTCGAAAGATGATCACCAAAAACTCGTCAACGCATCAAAGCATCTTTCAAATGCAAGTACCCACCTGGTACGTCCGTGGCAAAAATACCACATACGAGATTAATGTTTCATCACGTTGTGAACATTCATCTCTAAGGTATAAAGTTCTGTACACTGTAGTTTGTACGTAGTAACATTGAAGGCTGTTTGCCCAAAATTGTAGATTATTCAACATAAAAATGGTAATCCATATTTTAATATCACGTTTGTTACATTAACATGAAATTGAGTTAGTATTTTTAAAGCAAATGGCACCATTGACATCTCCCATTATATTTTTGAAGTGATGTTTTGCTCCCAAAACCATAGTCATTAACATTTTTCGTATTATATTTAAGATTCCCGATAACCTGGTCACATTATATGGATCGACAAACATTTGTCAATTGCAAGATGATAATTTTAATTCTGAATTTGAAATATGAGATCGACAAAAAATGAAGTTTAATAAATAGATGCATAAGTTTAAAACGCCTGTCCAGGGTATGACAAGAGATCCTGGGTTCCATTCCTATTTGTGAGCGTTATATTTTTTTTTATTTTTAGGTGTCTTGTTCTGTTTCATGTTTCGTTTAGATTTATTAGAATTATCTTCTTCGTCGGTGAAATAATATTTCTCTTTGTTTTATATTACCAACTCATTATTCCACTTTGACTAAATTGATTATGTTCTCTACTCCAACAAATAAGTTTTCACAGGAGTGGTTGGTAAATCGTTTCTTTTTTAGTTTTCTTGATTTTCTAGAATACACTTTTCGGTTGGTATTTTTGAAGGCAAAAAGATTTAGTAATGAAAAAGTAATCTCCTTCCTGAAACAATCTCCAGGCACCTTTTTCCGCTGATGAAGAGGCGAGTATTTCACTTTGTAGTCTTTTGCCACATAATAACATGAACTGTTGCGAGAAAATCGAAAACTAACTCCCGCTCCTGATCCACATACAGTATACCTACAGGGTTCAAAACTTCTCTTCATTTTTCATTAGATTTTGCACGCTGTCTTTCGTATAAAATGCCACATGAATGAACACTCACTATTCAGCCATTTTTATTTTGACACCGTGTTTTCGCTGCACGCTATTTATTCATACTTGCGTGGTAAGGTTTAAAAATATGACATCATGATTATAATATATAAATATACATTCTTTAAATTAACACCACGCATATGAGGCTCTGAGGAAAATAATATCCCTCAGGGGCTATTTCATCATCATCATCATTAGTGTGTGAAGGGTCTTTTTAGGGAAAGGAAGGAGAGAAAGTTCTGGCAAGGAAAAAGGTATGAGGGGTGGGTAGGAATACCCCTCTCGCTGCGGCGCGGCGCAAAGGGATTGTTGGACCCGATCTGGCACGCTGGGCAGCTGGTGGACAAGCTCATACTGAACAAACCTCACCCGATAAGCACGGAAACCCCTGCTAAATCACCAAACGCAGCGAACCACTTGGGACCTATGGCAGTGGTGTTTGTTATCCAATAAACGGCACCCAAACCCTCCTAATAAATTATATTTGAAAATGCACTTATCAGAATTTCTTCATCGCACTAGATCGTGTATTATACCAGATCCTCTATTTATCGAAATAACACCTGTTTTTAAAAGACATTGCCGTCTGTTAAAAAATATACCTAAGTGAAGCCTACTCATTTTTAATGAGGTTGGTATTGCGACTTACTTCTTGATACTAATGACTAATTACAATATTATTTTTCAATCTGATCAATTCCAAATGTTTTTAATTTTTTCAATATTTTTCGGCAACTAAAGGGTTAAAAACATTCGCAGCTGGGTCGACGCTTCGAAGTATTCAAATAAAATTGAATCCATTATATTTCCTTATCAGCAGTGCTGGTAAGGAAATATAATGGATTAAATATAATGAGCTGGGAAAAAAAGCTTTGGTCTGATACAAAACCTTGATGTAACCAAGGGGTTTTCTGGTAATATTGGTCCTACCCATGAGCTTCATTGATATCGTATTGGTGTCAGGTTGAAATTACACAGGCGTTAATTTTACATTCCAACATTATTGCACTGCCATAATTATACACGCGTGGAATTACACATTGAAGGAATTACACTTGAACGAAATTACACATAATTAGATTAGGAGATAATTATGCCTGCTTAAATAACACACGGAGAAAAAAAATCCCGTCAAAAAGGTGATAGCAGACCATTTCCCAATAAACTATTAGTACTTTCATAATATATCGGAACACGTGATCAAGCAGCTGCGTTTATCCTGTTATTATATGATGACGAAATGCGAAAATATTTTAATTTTTATGAACCCGTGTTTTGAACCCACATTCGTGTTTTACTAATAGTTTACTAGGAAATCGGTCAATTCATTCGTTAAAGTCATGCAGTCTCGTTTGAAACAGGAATACGAATAATATGAAGAGACGTCAGTAAGTTATCTCCATGCGCCTTGTCAAAATCTTGTCATATTTTTTTTAATAAAATCTGTAAAAGAAATCTTTCACATGTAACTCTACTACTAAGTCGAGATATCTGAAAAAAACTGCATCTTGAAATTTCTGCCAGTTCATCTCTTTAGTGTTTCATCTTTAAAATAATGACCCCCAATATTTTAGTAGTGTTTTTGGCCGTGTAAAAAATTGGTATGAGTTAATAATTTCGTTAAATTGTTGACAACAGAGGGCGCCATCTGCCATTTGGTTCGCGTGACTTACTGACGTGATATTGTTGCGTGCTCCAAGTACATGGTTCTTATGATTAAAATAATAATTCCAAGTATTGTCTTCCTCTCCTGTTTATTGCCTTCAAATTACGCTTATTACATCATTTCCTCCTTCCACTACACATTACTCTAGTCTCTAACCAATCCCGAACCATTTTACAGGGTGACTGCTTCTTGATGCAATATATTGAAATACGTACTAGAGAAAACAAGTGAAATGAAGAAAGTTGATATGAACCTATCACCAATTTTTAACAGATGCAAAATATGTTCACATCAGAAAAGCGCAATGAAATATTCGTTATTTTGATCTACAAAATGACTAATGAAATTTTCAAAATGCATATATGATGACTTAACTAAGTAGATAGGTAGGTACACACCAATTAAACTGTCACCCAATAAATACCATTTTAAAAAGGCATTTTTCAGGCAATATTTTTTTTTGGATTTGTAGCCAAACACTCAAAAATACTGTTTTTTTTAAACCATAAGCTTTGACAAATATCTAGGACGGATACAAGCTATTTTATTTATTAAACAGCGTTTTCCAATAAGAGGTGTTATTTTGAATAGCCCGCTATTTCGGTAGATGTTACTCAACTTGTGACTTTTTGGTGCGGTTTATGGTCCGGCGGAGTCATCGGACCTTACTTTTTCGAAAATGAGGCTGGAGCAACAGTTACGGTGAATGGATTGCGCTATCGAGAGATGATTAATGATTTTTTATGGCCGGAATTGGATTGTATTGATCTGGACAACGTTTACTTTCAACAAGACGGCGCTACATGCCACAGAAGCAACGAAACTATTGATCTTTTTCGATTAAATATCAGAATAACACCTCTTATTGGAAAACCCTGTATTTACAGTCTAATATAGAAGATCGAAAAATACGATTGTTCTGCTAATGCTGATCTCTGACAATTATTTGTAAGGCAATTATATTAAACTTTGGCAATTATTTCTAAATCAAAGGAAATTATTTTTAAAAAATCCTTCCCACTGTGTAAATATAATGATACATTTCTTTATAAAATAAAAAAAATTGAAAAAGCAATTTGACTGACTTAAATTTGAATTACAAATGACTCACGGGACCACAATTTTTTCTTAGGTACGGAACTAAAACTTTCTACCAAAAAAATCTTTTTTACGTTTTATTTATATCTTTTGTTTCATATTTTACTATATTATCACATTGTGTTGGGCAGGGTTGCTTTTTGATGATTAATAATAGCTCAAGTTGCCTATAAAACCACGATAAATTTGTCAATATAAACATTCAGGCCTGATGTTTAATTTTAATGGTCTGAACAAAATAATAATTATATATGGACATTTTCTGAATAATACTGTCAATCGATGTCTCTTTAATTTATCATTATAACGAGAATAGTAGATTTCTATTTTACCACAATTTATTTTATTTTTAAATAGAGCGACATTAGTAGATTCCTATTTTACCAAAGTAACAATTTTTTTGTTTTCTGATATATTTTTTCTCTTCAATTTTTTTAACAGCTTTTGACCGAAGGGTTTAGCGGTTTAATTATTTTAAAGGGAAAGGATGAGGATAATAAATATGACAAAAAAACTTACAGTACCTTAATTTAACACCTTTAATTTAAAATAAACTGTTCTTACCTAAATATTTTGCGTCAAGTACAAGTCACCCTGTATAATTACTCTGTTCTACGCATTTCCCTCGCCAACACTGTATGTTTCCTCTTATAACCCGTCTTACAAAACCAACACCCTTATTTTGGTTTAGAGCGCTTTAAACTTGAAACCCATTAAAATATTTACATATTATTGTATATTATTCGCAAACAGACAATATTAAACGTAATATTATAGTAGAACCTTTTCTTCGTTATACCTTTATTAATGGGTAAAACTAATTATTCGTTATCGCATATTTGGATCACGTGTTTTGTCTAACTGTAATAAAGATAGCTGTAAATTAAAAGTTTCCATGGAGGACCGCTAATCAATTTAAATAATCTCGTGAACGAACAATCTGATATTTCGACAAAACCCGCATCATATTAAAACCGATCTACAGCGGTAAAGTAAATGTTAATTCTAAGTTGGGTGAATATTCGTTCATTGTAACGTTCTTGTGACGTCCTCCGTGGTCGAGGGGTGAGGGTCTCTTCTAGAAATACAGAGGTTTCATGTTCAAATTCCTGCGTGCGATATATTAAAGAAAATTTTTACAGTTAATTAAAAATAATAATACCCATACACTCTATTCTCTTACCACTTAGGCACAATTTACTTATAAAATTATCACATAAAATATGCATTAGTCCAATTAAAATGTGTAATTTAAAAATTAAAATTATTAATAATATGATTGAAATTTATTCTGTTAAACTCCCCGCCATTGCGCAGTGACATCCCGTGGAAAATAAAATTTTAAAATTATTTTTAAACATTGTTTTTTCACCTAGATAAATGTAGAAATAGAAAAAATAAGGACTTAAATACTTATTCTTTTAAAAAGAATGGCAAACATCCTGTCTACGAATATCTCTGTATTTTAATATTTCCTATTATCATCATTATAAGCGGAACATGTTGTTTGTGTAATGATGAGGAAGGATTTAGCTAACATGTTAGAGCAGTTGGACCACTCAGCCAATAACTGCATTGTATTGTCATGAATGAATTTCACTATTTTCCCAATGACAATTTGAAATCCTTCATCGTTTAGGTGATGATTCAATTTTTTTTTATGAAAGGAAGTTACATTTACTATTGTATTTTTTTATTCTAGGATGTGTGGAGGTTAATGCAATCCCACATGTCCCATATACACATACACATTTATTGTACAATAGATAGGTGAAAATGCAAAAATGAAAAAAAAAAATAGGTAAGGAAAAATAAATTGGCAATTAAGGACAAGTATGTAGTGCGTGGTCTTCAGTGAGCTTAGGCACAGCGATCATTCAAGAGTGGCGCTTGGTGCTGATAGGCCACTTCTTGCCTATTCGATTCTTGCCTCGTCTACGGGGAGCATCTTACTCGAATCTGGATTTTTTTCTGTGGTGGAACGCAATCGATTCCGCCTTCTTCGGGTTGTACATCATATCTTGCTGTTTTCTATATTCTTCACAAATATTTATGAATAGCCCTCTAGTTATGGATTTGGACAGTGTTGAAAATAAGGATTATCTCTCTCTTGTGATGGGCCCTTTAAACCTCGACCCGACATATTTAACATAATATTATATAGAGCCATAATAGCCGGGTTTTTTTTACACTTAATCCAATTTAATGAAAGGGAACTATTTCCGTCTGTTTTTCAGAGTTGTTACCATTCTGTAACATATACTAAATAGCCGTGCTTGCGCATTAACCACAAGAACAAAGTTTTTCCATAACAACGCCTACACAATCAGATTTGTTCCATGGAAGTTAATTTCCTCCCGCAGTACGATGTCAAGACCTTCCCAATCTTGAGTTGTAGTGCTCTAACTCTGGGTATCGCTGTTAGGTCTTTCCTCTCTTTCTTTCCTCCCATTCTTTCCTCTCATCTCCTTCTTTTCTCTCGCTCTTACTGAAACATCTGTTCCTAAGGGCTGATTAACCTTTTTGTTTATCACCTACTATCGGAGGGAATTGATGGCTTGTTAGGTCCAAATAAATTACTTCGTAAAATAAATTTACACAATAAATAAATTGCTTTGTTTACATCAAATTGAAGTGGTGAAGGTAATACAGCTATTTTATCTAAAAGTAAAGAAGCAAGAATATGCGTACTTCAAAACGTAGATATATTTCTTTTCTTTCAGGTTACCCTTTTTAGTCTCAGCAACGGTAGTTTCGGAAAAAACGCGAACTGAAAAATAAAATAAAATTTTAAGTTATATTTATACAGCAAATATTTTTTATTTCTCTTTCTATTGTTTTATAAACTAATTCATTGATTTTATCGTCGTTTACAATAACTTTCTAGGGGATGAGTTCATTTAATGTTTGTTTTTTTATTTAGTACCTAATACTTTTATTTAATTTATAAAAAAACACAGTTTATTAAAAAAACAAATAGTTAAATGTCCCCTGATGGATTATTCGATTTAACTGACAAGAATGATAGCGTGTTGAAGTAAGGTACAAATGTAGCCCATTTAAATATTTCCGGCCGTACCTTGATAACGAAGTACAAATCTCTTCTCAATCGTAATGTGCACGCAAACTCGTTACCTTTTTCCACCCAACTAGGAAGATATACTTTCGTTTATTTTACATCATTAAGAACCAATTTTCTTTTCATTCCGTGCGCATAACTCCAAGGGTTAACGGACGCATTTCAATAATACCCTTATACAATATTATTAATACGTTCAACGTATTTCTGAGTATATTCCTTAATAATCCGTCAATATTCAAAAGTAAAATGAAGAACGAAAAATTATAGTGCCAGGATAACTTTTTATTACCTTCTTGTTGGTATAACCTCGTTTTATGACATGTGGCCATAAACCATCAAATTAAATAAGATAACATTTGTATTTTTAAACCCACGAATATTTTTCAAGCAAATTTATTTTATTTTTAAAACTCGTATGCCAGTCTAAAAGCTTTTACACAAAATTGTTTGCTTTAGAAGTTCATTGCACGACAAACTTTATGAAAATTTAATATTGAAAATCTTCGTTTCGAAAGCTAATTTATCTAGTTATATGTTTGGATTTAGTTTGATGTTATTTAAAAAAAATAAATGGTATTATAGTAAACTTTCTTGAAAATTTAAGTCATTTTCCAATTTTTTTTTATTTTAGTTTTTCTTAATGTAAAACCAAGAGTTCCAACTACTCCCAACCGGCTAAAGACAGTGAGACAATGGCATTCCCAATTGAGGTACGTCGTGAGGCTAAATGTAGTGGGGAGGGGAAAGAGATGGAGAATAAGAAGGTGGAAAAGTACCTGGCTATTCAGGATCTAGTCATCTAACACGGTCAAAGTCATTTCAAGCAAAGTTTCAACTGTGAAAGGTGGTCTTAAACCGGGGCGATACTGAGAGTATCTTCCACTCTGGAACTTGCCGCAAATATAATACACGTTCTCTTTAATTACTAATTTGTGAAGTAACACAACTTAATTAAAAAAAATGCTTTCGAGCATTTTGGGAGTCGAATCTGCGACCTCCGGCTTGCTAGTCGAGAGCCTTACGCTGCTTAATTATATTGAATTTGAATATAATCTCTACTTTAAACTGCAAATTTATTTACGCCATGTTATCCAAATAAAACTGTCATACGTGTTTGGAATCATGAAATATGCACATCAATAATTTCATGGTAAAGAAACTATTTTTAGGTAGGAACGGTGCTTTCATATAATAATTTTACAAACATTTAGACAATACGGAATATTTCGTGTATTAAGAAAAAAAGTTAAACTAGTCTTATGACTCGGGTGAAGCTACTATTTTTCTTTAAATTTACATTAATACATTGTATAAATACATTTTCCTCTTATTTCCACTGATAATAATTCACTTAATAAAGTAAAAAGACACGGAAATTCTAATAGTGTTTTCATCTTTACAAAAAAAGAAATAAAATTAATTCCAGCTTTAACATTTTATTCATCGACAAAAAACCGCACAAAGTGTGATTGTTCAAGGGCTATAATTTGAAGCTGTGATGTCTCGCGGAGAAGTTTTTCACCTTTTGAATTGAGCTACCTAATGCCAGGCAGCACCCTTCCGACATTTCCCGCGGCTTGCTCAGAATGTTTAAGTACTTGGTCCTCACACTACCCGAAAACCGCCCTCGAGCGATGTTACCCCACCGATGTTACCCCTTCTCGATGCTAACCCCTCTCGATGTTACCACCCCAATGCTATCCTCTTCGATGTTACGCCCACCACCCGTAGTCCTTAAGTTTTCTCCCTACTACCTTCACCCTACAATTTCAAGGCAGAAATTTACGAGGACTTTTTCACGTTATGTCTCAATGTTTCGCGGATTGTGCTCCTTGGAGAAATATCTGAAGATCTATCCTTTGGTTTAGCTTGGAGATGTTTCTATCCTAATTCTGGCTTCGCGAGCAGCCTCCAGATTCAAGAGAATTGTCAGTAAAATATCCAAGCTCGGGTTTTTCACAAATAACGAGATGTGTAGGAGGAACACATAAAACATAACGCAGCGTTTTTAAAAATATCCATATTCCAAATATTCTAAAACTTTATGCAAAGAGCCATAAAGCTTCCATAAAAGCGATGAAATGCTTTAAAAGTATTACATTTGAAATCTGAGAGTAAGTTGTTTCACAGTACTTGAACAATTCACTATAAATAAAGAATTGAAATCAATGTTATTCAATTCTATGTAAGTTCTATTCAGGTTCTGTTATTATTGAGTTATGGGCAAGTTGTTTCACACAACTTGTACAATTTAAAAATTAATCTGCAGGTTCTGTTAAAGGCCAAAGTTAATGATCAAATTCTGTATTTACTCCATGACTGGCCAATTTTATTACAAAACTTGAACAACTCACATTTTAAAGTTATTATTCCATCATAGGCTGTCATGTCATGGAACTTGAACATTTAATTGAATTTCGATGTTAATATTCAAGTTCTGTGAGAGTTCTATTCAAATTCTGTAACTGTGGGTCAGTTTTTCACAGAAATTTAATATCACTTAATTTAGAATAATTTGTTCAAGTTCTGTGAAAGTTTTATGTTTTTATTAAATATGGGCCAGTTTTTTTCACAGAACTTTAATATCAACTTTGAAATTTGATAAATTGTTCAAATTTTGTGAAACAACTTGTCATTCTTCGTCGTAATTCTTAGCTATAAATTGCATAATTCCAAATTCAGTTTGATTACCCTATGAGTATTATAAATACTTTTTCTATTAATTTACAGTTTTTTTTAGTTTTTATACGTTACCATTCAGAAACAAAACCATCTACAAAATTTCCGTTTGTCTCGGAGAGTAGACTGAATAATGTACATAACAAGATATTCAGCTAATGTAAATGAGAAGTTTAAACATAGGGTATTAACGCTGAACTTCATTTAATTGCTATCAGATTTTCGATTGAATTTTAGATTTTGTTATACTTTTACAAGAATCTGTTCCCTGTATGGAAGGAAGGTCGTTAGAAATAGTTAACTGTGTTAAAATCATTTAATAAATCTCATAGAAACCATCTGAACCTGAAATTTGACTAGTATTTGAGTTCAAGTAACTAATTTTTTATTTAGTTCTATAATACACAATGTCAGAAACTCGTAGTACAAGCGGGAAACTGGTGAATCAACATCACATAGAAAACCCAAAAAACCTATTTTTTTCAATTTTGTTTAAACCTTTTTACATTTTTTTTGGACATCTAAAGGGTCAAAATAAAATTGGAGCCGGATCTTGGCTTTGACGCATTTTGAAGACATTAAACAGATGTCGTAACTCCCAACCGATGGATTTTTTCAAATTTGATCTATAAAATTCCAACTTTGGGCTGGATTTATTCGAAACGAAAGCCAAAATCAAAAGTCACACCACAAAATCGACTACAAATGTAAAGTAGATTCACCAGTTTCCCGCGTATATATTATACTTAACTAGACACTTTGTACTAAATTATCATCTGGTAACTCATCGAATACATATTTTTTCTTTCTTTTTGAAATATTTTGTGTTTTTCTTATTACCATTTCTATATACCAAATATGATATTAAATATATGTATATTAAATTATATGTCTTAGTCCTCCTCACTAGGGTGACTTCTGATGAGGCGAATTAAAGTTATTCATTTCAGTTTTATTAGTTTTCTATATCGTATTTAATGTGTTTTCAGAATTATTTCTTTAATCTCTTTCAGCCATGATTTGTAATAATTGAAATTGTTTGTATGAAGTACTACTTTATATTTGTGATTACTCTATGTTTGCTTCACTCAAATGTAAATTGTTAACCTTGATACAGGCTTAGTCCTAGTGAGGTGGATTTTTATGATTAAAAACATGATTTATGCATTGTGAGATTCAATAAATAAATAAATATGCATATATTACATCATAATGATAAACATGATAGTGAATTTGGAAAATTTACGCCGAAGTAGGGACGATCAGCAAGTTTAACTTTAAATAGAGTAAATACCCATACAAAGATATTAGTCGAAATAATAACAGAAAAAATAGTTAATGGTATTATGAAAATAAAGCAAATTATTATATTTTATAGAACAAAAATTTGAAGCAGAAAAATCGGAAAAAAGTTACGGTCGCCTCTAGGATATGAAACCAGGACCTCAGCCTTACCGGGTCTTTGCTCCCACACTGATCTAATTCGATCCTATCCCTTTCGGTCATATTTAACTGTACTGTAACTAAGAAATACCAATATTATGTTCATTTTCGTTCAGTATATTTTATTAGCTTCTATATTTATGTAAGATTCTTCCCGAACTACACGAATTCTAGAATAACTAAATATAGTCTTGAATAAATGTATCCATTTTTATTTTGATGTGCTACATCGATTGACTTTTCTGAAAGTTTAGGATGATTTTTTTTAATTTTTTAAATCTAACCATTTAGGAATAACACTGACAAGCGTATTATTCATGAATATGTAAGTGCTTTATTTACGTTATTGTTCCCATCCTCAGGGCCAACGCTAATCTGATTCCTGGTTATTTATGTAAACAGGGCTTCATAACGAATATCCTACGCAACTGTCGTCACACTCGGTGCCTGAAGAATGGCCGCCTATAACCCCCTCCCACTTGTCCCCACTTTCTTCCTACTTCCTTCCACTTTCTCCCACCTCCCCCAACAACCACACCCACCCTCCAGGACAGATCACAGGACGAGACTCCGCGCACCGTCGGGAAAAGTGAATGCTTCGCGAGATATCCTGAATTGGATTCATGTAATAATATATACACATAAAATGTGTTTGAGATTGATGTTTGACTTATTGAATGAGGCATCTTGCCATGAGCTGCATAGAGTCCAACCCAAATTTGGATTGGCCACATCTCTTTTTGAAAACTGACATATTTTACCTACTCTGAAGGGTAAAGCTGTTTTGGAGAGCCTTGTAAAGTAACATATTTAAACTATAGTTTTTAGCGGGAAGTGTTAAGCTGAAGGTATTTATAAAATATATTTTTGAAGTGAAACTTCTTCACGCGCGTTATGCAATTTCGAGGACAGGAGTAAAACCAACTCATGACCGTCATGAAAAACCGTGATCATTTCGCTATAGGAGCCTAGCCAATATTATATACCTTTTTTAGGTCACTCTCCAAACTCAGCTTCGCGGTCTAGAGGCAGAGCGCGCGACTCTCGTCGTGAAGAACCGAGGTTCGATCCCCGCTTAAACTATTTTTTTTTTCTTTTTGTGATATTTTTAATAATAATTTTTTTTAAAGTGATAAAATGCTTTTTTTAAAAGTGATAAAAGACTTTTAGATATTTTGACTATATGATATTTTGGTCGAATACGTAATAACCGCGGTCTAGAGGCAGATCGTTCGACACTCGTTATGCAGGACTCGGGTTCGAATCCCATATTTTTATAACTTTTATTTTTTTTTATCAACGATTTGTATTTTCTTTTTGTGATTTTTTTAATAATAATTTTTTTTAAAGTGATCAAATGCTTTTTTTAAAAGTGATAAAAGACTTTTAGATATTTTGACTATATGATATTTTGGTCGAATACGTAATAACCGCGGTCTAGAGGCAGAGCGTTCGACACTCGTTATGCAGGACCCGGGTTCGAATCCCATATTTTTATAACTTTTAATTTTTTTTTATCACATGCTACTTATAAATATGTCAATAGACAGAAAAAAAGAGAGAATGAAATGAAAAGAGAGAGAGAAGAATACTAAAAGTTTCACTTCCGTCGTGCGTAGGCTTGCCACACACTGTATTTTTTTTTGCTTCTGGATCTTTTTATTGAACCTACTGTATCACTTGTCCAATTTCGAAAATTAATGGTTCATTGAACTCAAATAATTTTACGCATTACGCAGGAATACGTAACAATATTTAACACATCTCGCATGCAAAGGCAACCGAAATAGTACAATAATGTATTACTTTTGGTGTATCAAAAAATGCAATTTTACACTTTTAAATTACGTTCTGCCACTAATAATTCTGCTAATTGTACACAACCAATAAATAACCATTAATATAGGGTAAATAGTAGTTAATCAGCTGTTTAATATTTAAAACACGTTATTTGTATGAGGAAAAGTAAAAATTATTTAACTAACTGTTTCCTTGAAAATAAATTTAAATACTTATACAGTATTTACCACATTTGATTAGATTTTACTAATCAACAGTGAGGTGACTTTTCATGCTATGAATATTATATTATATATTTTATTTACTACATTTTCGTTTTACGTCAATTAATGACATAATTTTTCTATAATTTGTCTTTTAAGCACAAAAATTATTTTCTACCGCGTCCAATAAACCCACCACAAGATTTAATGTAAAACATCTAAGTACTTATATTGAATTTACCACTTACATACCGAAGCCATTGCTCCGACTTTACTCCAGCTGGGTTCTGGTTGTGTATGGGAAGCGGAGGAAGTTGGTTGTGTTGAGTTAAGTCTTCAGTTCACCAGACTTAATATTTAGCACCCAAGAGACCACTTCTTGCGGCTACTGGAACGTATCAACAACAAGAAATTCAAATCCCGGAAATTCGACAAGAAAATCAACTACTTTCGGTTAAGAACTGTTTCTTATATATAAATAAAAGGCAGTGTACGTTTGTGTGTGCCCTATAGAATAAAAAAATACTTTACCAATTTCGCTGAAAATTTTAAAGTTTGTTCTTATTTGTGTCAGGAGTCTTTAGAGGGTGGTTTGAATGGTGAAAGAAGTCGGCGACTCCCGAGGAAGACTTAAAGCATTAACTCTGCGTTGGAATGAGATACGGAGTCGAATTAAAGTCGATATAATGTAATTACAAACAAGTGAATGGTAAAAAAGGTTGGGGACGCCCGAGGAAGACATGAATAAAATGATCATTTGTGGTAAAATAAGGAATACGTGATGTATGAAAAAAGAAGTAAAAGGGAATGTATGACATTGAAGTGAATTGTAGAAAAAATTAAGGGCGCCCTGGTACTATCAAGTGAAACAAATCCTCATTTTTTGTAAATATAGGATTTGTTTCACCTTTCGTGAAATATGTGATGGACGAAGAAATGTGTGTAAAGAAAATATATGACGTGGAGGAGAATGATAGAAGTAGTCGAGGACGCCTGGAAAAAAGGAAGTCAGTTTTGTAATACATTTTTTATTCTAGATACAAAAAAATTACATTTTCACTTATTTAACAAGAAATAACTCATATACAATATAACGATATTATTCACTTTCATTGTTTTGTTGACTGAGCATAAAAATGAACAATTATTTTTTAAATTTACCTACACTTTTTTCATTTTTTAATTTTGTCTGGAAGGCCCCCCTCGTAACCAATGGATTGCTTGCTGTAGCGAGTATGTGTGGTGTTTAAATATATGTTATTGTGTTGCCGTGTAAAGTTTATGTGTACTTGGGACGTTTTAATAAGTTCTGTTTTTGTATGAATGAGTTTTTTTAATTTATTTTGTAAATAAAGAGACATGTATTATATTCATACAATTTTCTTAATGTCAATAGTTTTGTTTCCAAATATAATTTTTATGGATGTTCTAGGCTTGAAGTGAAATAGTTTTTGATTACTTTATTTTGTGTTACTGTAGTTCATTTATATGTTTCATATGCATTTCCCTTAGATTTCAATCAAGTTGTTTAAATATGAATTTACGAGGCTATAATATAGACCTGTTATAATTTTATTTGGTAACAGATATGATTTCCGCCTAAATACGCTAATTAAGGGGGTGATTTTATCTTTAATATCTTGAATATGCTGTTTAAAAGTTAGGTGTTTATCAATGCACAGCCCTAGATATTTCACCTGTAAGATAATATCAACAACTCTCAATGAAAGTGAAATACAGTAACTGAGACGGTTGCAACTGAGAAGCTGCAACGGTCTTAACAACTTGCTCTTATTTTAACAAATTGCTTCATCGATTTATTGATTTCGTGGGTACCTTTCTTCAATCTTCAGGAAACTTACTCTTTCAACTTCCCTTTTGCCACCTCCCACTCTAACAACAAAATATCTATGCATGACAGTATTTTGTATCGTTATTTTCAATTACTGTTCTGATGATCGAAGGGTACTTCTGAAACGGGAAGATCAGTATGTTTTAATAAAGTGATTTAAAACAAATTTGATTTATATTGTATTTATGGTAAGACAAAAAGAAATAGTATTTTTAAGATACATAATATATTGTAGTTCTGTTTGACCCACTTAAAGTAATGTTTGGATAACTTTGATTTACTGCAAAAAGACGTCAGGTAATTTTCCTAAAATTAAAAACGAACTTGAAAAATGTCACTAAGATATCTGATATATAATTTTGGTTTCCCAAAAGACGACATATTGTAAAAAAATAATCATCAAACTGAAAAAAGTTCTACACAAAATATTTTTTACTTATGAAGCGGATCTTTTTATTGATTAACTCTACCAATATTTATGTTGTATCTTAAACTGTAGAGTTTCAAGTTTAGTGATTTATAGTTAATCAGTTCTAAGAAATAGCTGCTGGCAAACAAGCCCTACGATAGAATTATAAGATCC
This sequence comes from Hesperophylax magnus, assembly GCA_026573805.1. Lineage (NCBI taxonomy): Eukaryota > Metazoa > Arthropoda > Insecta > Trichoptera > Limnephilidae > Hesperophylax > Hesperophylax magnus. The sequence continues at coordinate 1,214,310 of JAIUSX010000052.1, forward strand.
TCAACAAATAAAATGTTCACATGGAATTTTCTCATCTAGGCATACTGTAGGTTCTGTACATAGCCAGAGCTTGAGGTACACAAATAGTAGGTCGGACCAGAGGCAGACTCTTAGAGCAAGTGAAGTTGTCTAGGGTTCTAGAACAATGACTTAAAATACAGTAGATGCGTCGACAGATTTTGAAATTAATAATATAACAACCTAGTTCAGATTAGTAGGTAAATGAAGCCAGGTCATTTTCTATAATTATTGTCAGCAGTTAAAATGTTTGCGATCTCGCCTCATTTTTGTTTAATTTCTCATATTGATTTCAAATAGAGATGCAAGTCTATAAATAGTTTATTGAGAAAAAAAAACTAATAATAACTTGTAATATATAATTTATATTATATATATTGCATTGTAAAACATTAATTCTGGAAATAGCTCTCATGCGTTAAAATAAATATACGAAGCAGAAACAATAAATGGTAGATGTTTTTAAATAATTAAGTTAAATAAAAATAAGTATTTATGATTAGTTTATTCTATTGATGTAATGTTTATTCTATTGATGTAATGTGTATTCTAGTGATGTAATGTGTATTCTATTGATGTAATGTGTATTCTATTGATGTGATGTTAATAAGCTAGTCTCTATTTCTATTTAGTCCTTCCGATAAAAATCTTATTCATTATCTTATTAACCATCGTATTGCATTTTGCATCAATAATCATAAATGGCTCTACGGAAGTTTTTTTCTGAAAATCACTACGAAAACATGAATATACAAACATATGAATTAAAAATCACTCTAACTAAGACGAAGCCGAACAGGAGTCCCAACTGTCTCAATCTTCTGGAACCAGTGAGACTATGGCATCCCCAATTGGGGTATTTTGTGAGGCTGAAAGCAGTGTTGAGGGGAAGGAGATGGGGAAGAAGAAGGTGGGAAAGTACATGGTTATTCAGATCTGGTTATCAAACACGGCAAAATCCATTTCAAGCAACGTTTCAATTCTGAATGGATGTCTTACACCAGGGCGATACTGAGAGTATATTTTACGATACATTATTTTTATTTAATAACTTTAGAAATGACACAGGAATTTGAATCCGCGACCTCCAGCTTGCTAGTTGAGAGCCTAACCCCTCAACCACGGAGGCTGTCAAAATAGATTAGTTAGAAGTTTGGTTAGAAGTGAATAGTGACACGCCTCTCTGGGAAACATACGTTATCAGAGAATTCGATGCCGATAATGTCTGGGGGCAGAAACCAATTTTGTATAATCTATATCTCAATGGTCTGGGAGAAATATTAGTAGGTAATATAATATAGCGAGGAAACTACAGAAAATGGTTGGTTAGGAACTCTCCGGAATTTCGGGCTCTATTTATTTAGGGAATCTTTGAGGCCACCGTTCACGGACACCGAATTCCCTTTAACGAAATCCGTTTTAAGTATTTGTGCCCAGGGATGACCTCTGGGGTATTCATATTTGTCATTTTAATTATGAAAGAGCGGACCTTAACTAAATATTAGACCGGCAAACAATTAAGTTTAGTCGAAAAAGGGCGGCAATTTGGCCCTGGAAATGCCATAATGTAATATCCTCGGGTAATATTAATAGCAGGTACCAAGTTTGTGCCTTGGGTCTCCTTTAACAGGGTAGTGATTGAATTAAAATTGTAATGTCACGTTTTCAAACAAAAAGGTAGAGAATCACAAAGGAATCTTATTATTTTATTTAATATCGTTCGTTCTCTACGAAGAGGGTTCCATGATAATTCAACACACTGACAATTCAACACACTTTTAAAAAGTGATATAAAGTCATTAGAAACGAAAAAAAAATTTTTTTTTAACCTAAGCTAACCTACTTAACACAGTTAATAAAGTTTTTGTTTCATCACTATCCATGACTTTATATAACTTTTTAAAGATGTGATGAATTATCATTGTGATGATTTATCCGGTCACCAGGAAGAGATATCAAGCTTCATGTCAAAAGACTGTATGACTTGGCTGTAGACCTAAAAGGTGAGTGTCCAAAACCTGAAAAACCATATTTAAAAAAATATATTAAAAAATAATTGAATTGTTCATTTGAATGTATGTGGGTTAAAATTCTTTTTCAAATTTTTCGAAACTTTATTTTACTATTTTCATTTTCATTGACTACATAACGACCAGTTGTTTTTTTTTGGAATTCATCAAATTTTAATATTGATATTCAAGTTCCGTGAAAGTTCTGTTATTACTCAAGAACTGTGAAACAACTGACCCGTAATTAAATAATAACAGATCTTGAATAGAACATTCACAAAATATGAATTACTATCTTTAAAATTTGTTGTTTTTTTCAAATTACAACAACAACTGGCCCAAATGTCCGTGCAGTGAAATTCTATCATAGTGAATAAAAGGTGAAATAATGATTTTTTCCAATCAACCTTCCCATACACGAGAAACATATTATAAGGCGCGACAGAAATTGATTGACGTTCACGTTCGACACTTCACAAGATAACATCTATATATTTCAAACAATGTTGACTAAACCTGTGGACACGAACAACCGTGTTTGCGAAACATAAAAATCTGTGAATTCATAAAATTTCAAAAATCGTATGAGCTTTTTAATACTTTATTTGAAAACATGAAAGTACTTTTTTTGTTATTTGTTTTTTGGGTGTTATGCCGTGTTGCGCTAACTCCTTCTTTATCCAACGTTACAGTGTCCATCATCAGGACAGATGTGCCTAACACCCCATAACACGGCATAACACCCCAAAATAAATAACAAAAATACTTTTGGCCATGAAAATCTTAAATCATATGAAGGTACGTTTTTTTTAATTGGTAGTAAAATTAAAAACATTTAAGAATTTCATCGATACTAGTAATTTTTTATATCGTTGTGTAAATAAATAGGGGCACATAAAATTTTGGTTCCATGATAACTCAACACAGTGCAAATTCAACACACTTTTAAAAAGTGATATGAAGTCATTAAAAACGATGCAAAAAAAATAAACCTAACCTAATCTAGCCTAACCTAACCTACTTAACCCAGTTAGAAAAGTTTTTGTTTTATCACTTTCCATGACTTTATATAACTTTTTAAAGATGTGATGAATCATGATTTTGATGATTTATCCGATCACCAAAATTTTAATAGGTTTGGCAAGGTTAAATGCGTGTTTATATATTTTGCTTAGCCAATTGACTGATTTGAATGTTTTTACAGCAGGTAAAGCACTGTAAAAGCAAACACGGAAACAGTAAACAATCCCCCATAATAACAAGTTATATCCTACACTTTACGTGAACAATTTACTCCGCGAAAAATGGTGATATATATATATATATACGAGTATATTATATCCACCCTGCAGTGAGAAAGGGATCAATACATAAATGATAAAGGTTCCCGTTGAATGACTCCAATGGCTATTACAGCCATTCAGTACGACCCGTATTAAGCACCCTCCGCTGTAGGCCATAGTGCCTGCCCGCTACATCTTCCACTGCCTACACCCCACATCCAGGGGAGGCTGAAGTGGTCTGGAAGGTCAGCTGCCCGACGGTCATGGTACCATGAATACATACAGGCAAATTCGTTGTATAAATAAGGCAGAATGAATTAGTTTGCTTCAAAGAAATACGAACCCAAATCAGGAAGAGAGAGCTCTGTAGTAGTCCCCGAATTTTGTAGCAAATGTTTTATTTTTGTTATCATCCGACTACTATCCAATTACAATATATGATAGAAATTTAAGTTACGGTCGTATATATATACGACCTATTTTAATATATATATATATATATATATATATATATATATATACAATACACGAATGAAGCATAATCAAAAGTAGGACATAAAACATAAATAATTTTTTTGTTTTTGTTTTTTTTTGTTTTTCTTTATACTATTTTTTGTGTTAATTTTTCCAACTTGGTGTTCGGGTTAAATTTTCCCCACCGAAAAACTAAACCCTTCCACATACTTTTCCATAAATGATATTCTAGTCAATCCACATTATGCAAGTGCATTATATGAGCATATCAAATACAAAACAATACAAGAACAACACGTCAACTCACCAGAGATCAAATAGGAATATTATATTTATATATATATATATATTTTTTAAATATTATTATTGAATATAAACAAATTTAAATTAAAAAAATATACACATTCTGAAGACATTATCAAACTGTCGATATTGTCTTCGACAGTTTGATACGCATTCTGGTCACATAATCAAACTATCGATATTGTCTTCGACAGTTTGATAATGCCTTCAAAAGGCGAAACAGCTATCACGCCTAATAATGATTACACAGCAGAACTTGCTTACGAGTATTAATAAACTGTTTTTATAAATTGAATGTTAATATTATTAAATGTATGAAAGAATGCCTTCAAAAGGCGAAACAGCTATCACGAGTATAATATAAAAAGAGAGAAAGAAGGGAATAATATAAAAAAAAGGTTTTAAAACTTTTTTCCACTAGATTTTATTTTTTAGCGTAACCGGTTTCATCCTGGTAAAGCCATCTTCAGACTAGCACAAATATTTCTTAACCTATGGTTTATATAATACATTACATTTGGGGGAGGGGATAACAGGAGGTGTCATACAATGGGTTTATTCAAATTATTTGGATTTTCCTATCTTCACTGTTGTTTCATACTTTCCAACTGAAATGATATTTTATTGGACTATATATCAAGGTATTCATATTCAATAAATTTTATGTTATTTTTAGTTAATTAATTAAGTAAATTAAATGAGGTTATTTCAAACATATATTTTTTAATTGACTTTTTCCGATTTTAATAATAATTGATTTTAATAATAATTATGAAAGTGGTGTTTTTTTAATAAGTAAAGATGAATCATAGAAATCAATATTTATATTGCCCTAACGAATTCGAAATCTCATTTTTTGTTGTTGTATAAAAGAGATAAAAAGTGAGGTGACAGTTTTCTTGCAGATTCCCTAAATAAAAGGTAAGTGTTTTAAAAATTTCGGATTCTGTACAATTTTCCGACGTTCGGGGTAAAAATGTTTGTGTTTATTTTTATGTTTGAAATTAGAATATTCCAATTTATAAATATCAAAATATATTTGGAATAAAAAAATCTAAAAGTGAATTTTATCTATTTGCTTAAAATGGTGTTTGTTTTTTACGAAATCCTCAAAAAGAAGACATAATTTTATATCGAATTTCGGCATATATATTTGTGGTTCCATGATAACTCAACACAGTGACAATTCAACACACTTTTAAAAAGTGATATAAAGTCATTAGAAATGAAGCAAAAAAAAATTAAACCTAACCTTACCTACTTAACCCAGTTAATAAAGTTTTTGTTTCATCATTTTCCATGACTTTTTAAAGGTGTGATGAATTATAATTGTGATGATTTATCCGGTCACCATATTTATATATTCGGAAATTCGAATAGAAATTTCGAGTTCATGCAACAGACAAATAACCCTCTTTGGCAGTATAAACAATGTTTATTTCTTTAGTCACTTTCTATATTAGAAATTTTTCACATACACGGTTGTTTATCAATGGAATAAAATTTTCACCATGTTTTTTACTAAGGTTGTTAGACATTAATTATCAAATGGTAAAATTCTTCGATGATTATTTGTTAATTTTCGTAAAGACTGACAGAAATCATTTAGACTGGCACCAAACATTCAAGATCATGACTTGTGTTAAGAAGTCTTGACAAACTGGACAGTGGAGAATGGTACCCATAATTAGTAGACTGTTGAAATGAATGAGTTCAATTAGAAATGAACAAAGATGAAGAAAATGTTTAAGGTTTGTTTAATTTTATCAAATGAGTAATCGCATCACTCTCCTTAATCTCCGTGTAATTGTAATGTCTCTAATCCAATAATGCTATGATACTTTATTGTCCAGTTAATCTCTATCCCGATAACTTAGATGGTTAAACGGTTAGCAAATGCAGTATTTAAGCCAGGGTTGCTCCATGAATTTTTTTTAGCAAAAATGATTTTTTTTAATTTTAATTTCAGTTTTGGTTATGTAATTCTTATAATTCAACAAATTTTGCATTTTGATTAGGCCAATTGTGATTGTAATTTTTATTATATATGTTACATCTTACAAGAGTGCCTCTATCTGCACGGCGTAACAGGGGAGCTTTATCACCATCCGGTTGGGCAGCGTTGTGGGGCGGGTTAAGAAAGGGGCTGTAGAAATGGATTTATTAATGCGGATCTTAAATTTGACGGTAATTCTTTTGAATTACACAAAAAAACGAGTTGAAGAAAAGACCCGTTCTCATTAAGCCAACTTCAACCGTGAAAGGGTGTTGCGCTCGTGTCCTTTGATCGTGTTTTGCGTACGTGCACCATTGTAAGTTAGATCAATACTGCTAGCACTTTCGGGCAGGCACTATTGAAGTAACTGTATAACAGTCTCAGCATGCTTACACTGCGTCTATGCATTAGAGACGTCAATCGGTCTGTTAACCTCTGGCTTAATATGTCATAAGAAAAAAGTCAATTTTAACCGCTATCAAATACATATTATACACATTAATAAGGATTTTTGCCGTGTGTAACTACAGTAAAAAAAATTAATATGTTATAATGATAACTAAAATTACAGTGAGTATCTTCAATCTTAATCTTAAACAATTTCTGTGGAGTCATTGATAATATTAGCCAGAGACCAACAGATTTGCGCAACGCAGATGTTAGTTTCTACTATTCCTTTTCACACCAGTTTAGTTTATCCCTTCTGTGGTGGAATCCAAATATACAATCCATCAAAAAACCATCACACTCGATTATGTTTAAATCGTATCATTTCATTGTTCCAGTAAATTTATTTTAACTCAGAAACCTGATAGCCATCCCTTGACAACCACCCTTAAACTGTACTTTGTACGCGAGTACACCGGGCGACCTTGCTTGCCTGGCAATGCCGCCAAGGGATCGATACTTCATGCAAGGGAACTTGCAATGAAATATGGATTATTCATTCATGGGCTTGGCTATCTATAAATAAAGCAGCACCGCGAGGCCGCTCAAAGCCTCTGGACATAATACATTCTAATACTTTCAAGTTCGAATGGTTTTATATAATCTTGTAGGTCATGGAACAAGACGTAATTTACTTTTATCACAGCAGCCTTTCACACGCAATTCATTGAACAAATGTATGATTATTTTGAAGCATTTTGGCAAACATGCAATAATAACAATACTATCACATTCATTAGGACCCACGAAGAAATTTAATTTTGGTTGCCATATTTCCTCTCGAGTGAAAAATTATCGAAATTGAAACTTATATGTACAAGAGATATTATAAAATAAAGTTTTTAATCCGGAGGATACAAAAAATACCTACCTAATAATGTACAGGGTGTCCGGGGGTAAAGTGCACTAACTTCTGGGGGTGATTCTGCATGATTTTAGAAGTAGAAAAGACAATTTTTTTCGAAATTCCAACGTTTTAAGGTGGTTTTCAGGTAAACAAAACGTTGAATTATTTGTATGGGAAAAAAAGTTGAAAAAATTCATCTTTTTTAATTTTATAACTTATCCTCGGACACCCTGTATACTATTTTCATATAAAACATTATTTTACTAAAACTTCTTCTCCGTATTTTTACCATAGTAAAATATTACCAACATGATAAAAAAAAATCGTGCATTCGTGAATGCTTATACATTCTTCTTGGCCCTAAAAAGTGACGGAACACCCCTTTAGGGGTATGGGAGGAGGAAAAGATTTATTTTTTGTTTAGTAAATGTTTACAAACTAGGTCGAGTGACGTATCGTTTACAACGTTTTCACTCGTGTTGAATCGAATGAGACTATTCAAAAATGGCTAGTATCGATACTTGGTGAGAAAATAACAAGGGGGATACCTTAGATGGGTGTTTACGGCGTCACTTTATCTTGGGCGGAATCTGCAGGTCTTCATTTTTACCAAGAAGAATATGTAGACAGAGAATGTACAAATTGTTTTTATTTATTTGGTGCATTTTGGTACTATTTCAACTGTACTAGTTATGAGATAGATAAGACAGATAGTAATTTAAAATTTGAGGACATTAATGAAATGTAAATAATGAAAATACGGAACATTAGTCAAAAAGACCTTACTATTAACCGACGAAACCGAGGTACGTATGACGTCACGCGTACCCTGCCATATGAAAAAACCAAAGTTTGAAAATCATTTAAAAAAAAATACTTGTGGTTGCGTTAAAAGCCATCTCAAGCAAATTTTTAATTCTGAATGGTGGTCTTACACCATGGCGATATTAGTAGTATCTTTCAATCTGGAACGTGCCGAAAATATACTTTTTATTATTTTAAAGTAAATTCGGGAATAATAGAAATTAATTAATTAAAAGTTACTTGCGCACGTCGGGATTTGAACCCGCGACCTTCGGCCTGATATTCGAAAGCCTTACTCATCGACCACAGAGGCCGTAGTTAGTTAGTTAATAATAAATCCTGTCCATTGCAGAAATCCTATCTTCACTCTCAACCCCCCCGACATATCGGCAATCCCATACATGCCAATTGGCCAAATTGTAAGGACTCCTCTGAGGGCAATGTGTCAAGCAAAATTTTAGAGTGAAAATAAGTTATATCCCATAATTTTTCACTGGTAACAACCAGTTAAAAATAATCATTCATAATTTTTCAACATATTATAACACGGATATTTGTAACATTTTTCGTGAATGAAAAAGATTATTAACCTAATGAAACAGTAAATTACCTCACCCATATTAACTAACTTACATAAATCACGTGAAATTTGGTAACGGATATAAACATAATATTATTAGTTACTTGTATAATGCTTTAACACGCAATTCATTGAGGAAATTAGCATTTATTTAAGCATAGTTTCGTTGCTAACCACGCGTGTGATTGGCGTCTATATTATGCTATATAATGGCGTTTATATATTCTAGGAGGCGGGCATGGGTACCACCGCCCCGGGAACCCTTTATTGGATAGCCAGCACCCCTGCCATAGGTCGCCTGAAGGATTCGATACGTTTAGTTACTTAGCAGGCGTGCCCGGGTTCATGGGTTGAGGTTTGTCTAGGTCTTAGCGGCAGAAGCGTTTGCCTACCTACTGCGTGACGGGTCGGATACAGAGAGACTGGTTGAGGGACACCTTTTGACCTCTCCAGCTGGACTCAGGGATGTATGCATACGGTTAAGAGATAGTCTTAGAATACGATGTTATCGGATGGGAGAGTGCGAATGGCAATATCCTAAAATCACTCATTGAAACCCAAAAAGCCATAATGACAATTATTCTGAAAGTCCCTGTAAGTACTAGCACTGACGAAATCTTCAACAAACTCAACGTGTTGTCGTGTTACTTAAACAACTCATAAATACAAAACACAAGAAATAACAACTAACACATATATTAGAAACACTAGACCACAGGGTCAAAAACATATCCAACAAGCAACTACAAATACAACATTTGTGCAAAAAAGGTTCCCATACTATGGTACTAAGCTGTACAACTCCTACTAACATAAAATCCCACTCTCATTCAAAACTCACAACAATATTTAAACATTTAAATCTCAATTAAAAGGCTGGATACAAAACACAGGGAATCAGAAATAGACAGTTTACTGACACCAAATACAGACTGAGGTTGAAACCACCCGACTGAACAAAAAAACACCATGTAATATATTTATAATTATTTAAAAATAACACTATTCAATATATTTTTTATAGTATCTATTACCTTATAGTATCCATACTACTAAATTTTAATCATACGTAAATGAAATCCTTTGCACGGGAGATTCCAGTGAGGATATCATTATGTCTATTTGTTACAAAATAAAAGATAATAAAACACTTATTTTTATTCATATGTCCTTCACTCCTGTACATACTGACCCCCAGATTCCTACCCACACCTCTTACCCTTTTCCTTCCCAGAACTCTATATCCTTGCTTTCAATTTAAAAAAACTCCCGCACAGCATCCCTAAAGATGACATAGACCCTGAGGGGATTTTTTCCTGAGAGCCTCTTGTGTGGTGCTAATGAAAAAAAAAAGTAATATTTGGATGATTTGTGTAGTGTCGGTTTTATTACGAATCACTTCAAAAGCATTGAACAAATATTTTTTTTTTATACTATTACTTACTATAAATAAATCCATTAAAATAACTTATTGCTTTTAATTTATGCTACCTAATTTTATTGCATGATCAATAATGATTAAATAAAGCTTCTTAGTTCGTGCAGCTTATGTATGTAATACGTGTTAGTCGAGTTAATAATAAGATAATATTCGTATTTTGCCAAATGTGTTAACCACTATGGCATTAACCTACAAATGATATACACGTTTTCACAATCCATTATTTGAGACACCTTTCTGAGAATTTCTCAGGAGTTTCAATCATTTTCCTTTAACATAAATTTTCCGCTGAATATTCTCCAAGTTGGATTTAGATATTTCGTTTCAGAGACAACGTACGAGAAGAAAGTAACGCAACTAATAGACGGTGTATGCAAAGGGAAAAGCTTTTAGATTCCATTTTATTATGTCTCGAGCTAATACGAGATGATGGATGGTTTTAAAACGTTAGTGAAAATATATATACGTCGCATTTTTATTAAGTGCCCGCCCTTGCGTTTCCTAGTCGCTTGACAGAAATACGAATTTATTCAAAATGTGCCGCACAGGAAAATATACACAAAGTTCTCAATTAACCGCACAGCCTTCCTTACTGTTAAATAGTTATGGCTGCTTACCTCGGTTATTTTAGAAAGAAAGTATGCTTACATTTATAATGACACGTGTTTTAAAAATGATCTATTTAAAAAATGTGTATTTGGGTGCTTGCCTTTCACACATATTTGCGAAAATATTGTATTTTAGCAAAATGTTTGTTTTGCTAAATCTGCTTATCGAGACTCGATGAGAAAGCTACGAGTAAATAACGTTTTGTGGTTCACATTTCAAGATAAAATTAATTAACTAAGTATATCAACAGTTTCAAGTGAGAAACCATTCCTTTTTCGTCCAACAGATGGCACTGTTTTAAAAAAACGTGTTTTTACATGTTACAGGTGACATCTATATAATAGATTTTAGCTTCATACATGAGTCCCGGAGGAAAAAATCCCTCAGGGCCTATATAATCTTTGGGGATGCTGTGTTGAGGGTCTTTTTTTAGGGATTATTTATATTCAAAAATCTTAGTTACACTCAAAGAAATGACATATTACTTAGGATACCTCTTATTTTTTTATTATCCTACGCCTGTCTCGACACAGAAATTTCCCAGTGAGACAGCTATTAAAAATCATTTGATTATTATATTGTGTCAAGATTAATAAATAGATAAAAATATTATTTCATGTTGTCGTCCAGCATTCATATCCTGGTAGCGGAAATAACTATTTATCTCTGGTGCATTTGTTGAGATAAATGCAATCATAATAAGTAGGTTACAACATTAAAAATATTATTAAAATAAGAAATAATTCAAAAATTTCATTCATTGAGCATTCTCGTACTTAAACCTATGCTGCAGGCTGCCATTCCACCATATTCCTCTTCCCCATATATTCCCCTCACCACTACCTTCAGCCTCACAACATACTCCAATAGGGAATTCCATAGTTTCACTGGCTGCAGACGATTAGTAGCAGTTGGGACTCTTGTGCGGTAGTCACAAAAAAAAAAAAAAAATTCTGGTGTTTTGTATTTTTCGTTGAACGTACAAATACTATTCCCTGTGCGACAAAGGTAATAATAATTAGAGATACAATCTGTTGGCAATAGACGTATTTATATTCGTATTACACGGCGCAGAACCCAGGAGATGAGAAGAGACAGGAGGTAGAAGTAGGGTTTAAGGTAGAAGGTAGGAGGGAGGAGGAAGGGGATAAAGCCAGAGGGACTGAGGCTATGACGGGGGCGGAATACCTGTCATGTGTGTAATTATCCTCAGGCTCTCGCAAGGGAAATTAAATCCTACGTTTATTTGCTACAATTTATATTTCTATTACCTTCACAATTAACGCGCAAGTATTAAGTTTACAAAAAAAGCGTTTATCTTGTAATGAAGAAGAAGTTTATTTTCAAGCTAAAGCTTTAGTGAAAAACTAAGCTTGAGAAGCCTTCTACCTAATTTAAAAAGAAATGTAGTTTTTAAAAACAGCTATATAAATTCATATATTTTTAAATATTGTTCATTTTAATTAACTTCGTAATAGAGAAAAAAATATTTATTAATAAGTCAGTAGAGGTTTTATCCTCATGTTTTTATTAAATCCATTTATACCCTTAGATTTAATTTTTTTTTTTTTTTTTAATTTTTTAATTTTTATTTATTTATTAAATTGAATATAATTACATTTAATACAATATAAGATATGGGTAGTCCCACAAAGCTGTGACAATCAGCTTGTCTGTAGGTTCTACCATTTAATGTTATAACATAATACACACTAGCTTAAGTTTAAACATTAATACCAAATATAATGTTTAGGATAGATAAACGTTTTGTTCATTTATTAACCACTTTTTTGTCAGTTTAGGGCAGGGTTCCTCATTATTTTTTAAGTTAAAGTTTTCGTTAAATTTGTTATAAATGACAGGTATCAAATAGTCAAGTGTTCTGCTACCATACTTATTTCATATTAGTGGAATTTTTAGGCCTTTTTTTTCAGTAAATCTTAAATTAATTCTTATTATGGTGAATATTCGTTTTATTACGGAGATAACTCGCGTGGCATACTTTGACAAGCCGCTATTTCACTCTATATAGAACGGAGAAAAATAATTGCGGCTTTTTTAAATAAAAAATACTGTTAAATGTGACTTCATGACCATTTGCTAATACAAACATTCACGTAGGTCGCCCTATCCGAATAAATATAATGGACGCGATGCGAAAATATTATAATTCTTAACAACATATGTTCCTACTTTCTCATAACATATTCGTGCTGTACTGATAATTGTTATGAAATTTGTCAATTTATTCGTTATGGGCTTCCAATCCCGTTTTTAACAGGAAAACGAATAATTCGACCAAATTTTTAATAAATTAACAATATTTCATATCATTTGTTTTTCACTCATATTCTTCTTATCCTTTTTTACCCTTTTCAATAACAGAGTTCTTTCTCTGGAACATGAAGAAAAAAAAATCTCTTGATTTTGTGAAACAAATCGCCCTGTTTTTGCGTATCGCTTGTGAAGAATATTCCTCGGGGCGTCTATTTTTTTCTGCTAGGTTGCAACTTTGTTTCAGCGAAAAATACCGTAAATATGATAACAGTTCCCGTTTCGGCTGTTTTGCTTGAACTAGGTCAATCCATTATTTTTTTAAGTTTTCTTTGTATTTACCCATGTTACGCTGAAAATTATTTTTTTAAATTAAAAAAAATGTTTGTTTGATAGGTATTTTACATGCTAATAAAAAATGAGGCCTAAAAATAATAAAAATAAAATTATATACAAACAATTTTCAAATATTTTTCTAAGGTGTCATCAAGCATAGAGTATATGTGGAAACACAAGTGAGGTGCTGAAAGGGTTGAAAGCGTTGCAACATTTGTTGCTCAATTAATACACTTTTTATACATATATCCCATATATTGGAAAAAAATTTCATTCTAAATATGAATGGCAATGTTTTTAATTTATTCAGCATTAATCAAATTGTCATCGCATTTTCGACAAATTTAAATTTCTTTAATCCAAATCTGTTAAAGGTATAAAGGTATATCCAAATCTCATAGATTATATAATATTACTTTGTTTAATTAGCTCAACGAGGAAGATTATGAGAAAAAAAATTACCCAGGGCCTACGTCACCGCTAGGAATTCTATGTGGAGGTCCCCTTTATGGAAAGAAACGAAAGGATGTTTTGGGAAGGAAAAAACTATTTAGGGTGGTAGGAGTCTGGGAGTGGCGGTCATATGAATCTATCCCCCCCACTGCGGTGCAAGTCGATGGGTCAAGAGAATCCTGCCGGAATGTCGAAAATATCTCCCCCAACCAGTGTCTCCTGATTCGGCCCGCCACGAAGTAAGTGGGCAAACGTATTTGCCACCAAGACCTAGACGAGCCTCACCCCCCTGAACCCGGGCACCCCTGCTAAATCACCAAACGTAGCCAACTACTTTGGGTGACTTATGGCAGTGGTGTTGGTTATCCAATAAATGGTTCCTGGGGCGGCGGTACATACCCGCCTTCCAAATTGTACTGCATTATTATGCTAAGTTCGTGTTGTTATACGCCATTGAAATCAACACGAAACAACAGGAAACACTGCAGTCATAATGATTTATGCAAAACTTAATAATAAGGGCGTTGGCGTGCGCCGGGGGCCAATTCAATGTCAGCGGAGCGCGGCCAAGGCCCCTGGGCTGGCAGGGCACCGGGCCCCCGTCGCCTAGCAGCCGCCACCGGCCTCCCCCGCCCTCGACCGCTCCGCCCCAGTCCGACTCAGTTAGAACCACGTCGCCCGCCCGCGAGCAACACTCAACCATATTACCTTTCCCTTATACGTACCTTGTACCCTCGTTCCCTTTGGCCGTTCGGGACCCAACAGTTAACCGTTTGTGTGGCGAAGGAACGGTGAATCTCTACTCCCGAGGGAGTAGGGCGCGTGCGTACTAGTGACTAGTTACAGTAGTGTTAGTGTCCACACCACTATCAGTGTGAAACACAGATTGTACTGTTGTTGTGGGTGATTTTCCTTGTTCAAATATCGTATTATGTTCAGGTGTCAGTCTTTTTATTGAAAGGCACCGATGAAGGTAAGGGGTGTTGTATGTGTAAAACCTCCACACAATCGTATTAAGCGTGAATTTCGGTTACTTATAACGTGTTTAATTAATTTTGAAACTGTCCATTGTATTATTGTGCGGCGCTGTATGTATTTTATGAAACAGCTGACTTTGACACCGCTCGATTTTCAAAGGCGCCACCGGCTTTTGCTATTTACAAAAGGGCGAGCTTTGTCGGGAACAAAGTCAACTAGAAAATAAGCCAAGAAATCCATAAACCGTTCATATAAAGCCCTTTATGGCCGGTTGATCGCGGGTAGTTCATATTTACGACGCAATAAAAATAATGTCATCGCATTTCCCTTCCCTATTATATTCTTTAAATTTGATGCGTGGTCGTAAGACGAGGCTTCTTATTATTTTTAGAGGAAAGACATAACTTAAAACGTTGAAAAATATCCGCCTATAATTTGAGTAATAGAGTCAATTCTATGACTAGAGTTATCGTTAGGTTAGTGAAGGTGATTGGTTGGCTTAGTTAGTGGGTAGATACTTTAAAAAGTAGGTGTCTACTTCCTCCCCTTCAGGCCATAGATGGTACCTATACCCTAAGCTTGTGTGATGTACGAGGGTGTGCCGCACCCACACTATCCCTTGGTATAAATATTCAACACCTGCAGAACTAATCACTTACAGGGGGAGGGTGGTATTTGGTCAACACGTGAACTGTCAGAGGCTTGTATATTGGAATATTGATTTACCGTAAATTAATGTATATCAAAATTTAATTCATTTGAGAATCCATTACTAAAGCTGATCGAAGGCTATTTCAAATAAACGTAGAATTTTAGGCCGAAATTACGTATATTATAATGTCGAAATTTCAGGAAATGTTACATTCAGCCAAGAAAAACCTGATTTCTGTTGAAAAGGTAGATTATTCACTAATACATTTTTGAAAATCATATTTGATAACATGGATTCATGCGAGACAATCAAAATAGTAAGATTTCTCTGTGTCTATTTTTTTCTATATTATAGATATAAATAAAGATCTTTTCGATGTTGTTGTAAGTATTTTTATGTGTGCAAAAAGAAGGCATTCATAAATTTCAAACAAACATCAGTTGTAAAAATGCCAAACGTATCAGTATATATGCTAATAAAAGTTGGCCTCTCTCTATAACAAACATTGAAATAAAGACGATGAATCTGTATGAGTACATATAAATTACTGCGAGTAAATACTTACAGCATAGTTACACACTTATCATTTTTCTATTTTTTCCATAAAATAAGTCAAATAAAAGTAATGTAATCGAGTAAATCAATGAGCATATCAGGCTTGGCAGCAGGGGGTGTTTCCATATATTTAACGTGGAGAGCTTTGAGTCAAGTCCTAAAGCCGCCCTAGTCTGCTGAAGATGTTATCCCGTTCCCCGCCCTCCCTTACCCGCCGCGCTGCTCTGCGAGCCTGGTAATGGAAACAGTCATGGGCGGGACTAAGTAAGAGAATGAAACTAACTTTCTCTGGATAAAGAAAACGATCGCTCGTTGCTTTTTAATTAATATTTATTAGATTACTCTGATTTTTCTCGCTCTACGGGGAAGCATTTGGATTATATATTCTTGTACAATTTATTAACACGGTTGTTTAAGGAAACAGAAATGTGTTAATAGCCTTTAATTTCATAACTAGAGTTCAATACTTAAAACATTTTTTTTGCCTTTAATAAGAATTTTAACAACTACACGGTACTTTTATCTGGTGTGTTTTGACGTATTTCAGAAAACCCGTTGAAATCTGTTGTTCAATCTATTTATATAAGAAGAGGGTCCGAGATTTTTACACAAATCTTAAATTTTATTCAGAGATTGATGAAATTTTGCACACTTGACTTCAAAACAAGTGGAAGGTCACTACCCCGATCCCCTTTTCTTACCCCTTAAAGCAGAATAATATTTCATAGTGAAGTTGTACACACTTGACGTTAAGAGGAAAATCACTATCTACATCTGATTTAGAAAATCTCTGCATAAAGTCCGGGTAACGTTGGGGACTTCACCTGGTTTCTAAATAAATTATCTTTGATTTGCAAGCAGAGTCTTTTCGTAGTAATTTTTATTATTTTTGAGGAAAGTAATAAAAATAGTACACGGAGAAAAATAAGCATTACTAATTTAGAATCTCTTCAAATTATTGCTAATCCGGTTAGTAACGGGATTGCAGGCCCTCAACGAATGAATTATTAGATTTTATTAGATTCGAATATGTCGGAAAACATGTTCATTAAAATCCTAATATTTATGCACTTCGTCATTATATATAATCAATGCAGGTACATGAAACGTGATCCGATATATAAGGAATTTACAAAAGTTTATCAGGAAATGGCGTGCAATTCCGTTTTTAAACGGATTACCAATAATTTGAAGAGATTGTAAATAAATTAGCAATACTCCTTTTTTCTTCGTGTAGGTATACATTGTTATCAATGTATATGGCACTAATAACCGCAGATACTTTATGATAAATAATTAGAATTTAATAGAACCTTTTTTGAAAAACAGTTTTCCAAATAAATAAGCGAGATTTAACAATAAGCAAAACCGATAACCTTTTGGGAAATTCCTACAAAGACTTCCTTGCTTATATCGCAGTCTCTTACTGTTTTAACTTGATATGGCTGTAACCACATTTGGGTTTTTGGAAATAGTTTTGTCACTGATCGGAGATTTTATTGCATATAAATGAGATTCTAGTTTCTGCTACATGAATTTAGACAACCGTTTCCTTAAATGTATGTACCGAAGATATTATGTACTTTGCTTTAAGTTTAATCTGCAATCGCGTGTTTTATGTTGAATGAGTATCAACCATAGAGAAAAGAAGGGAGAAGAGATGGCACTAGGGTAACTGGGCACAACACATAAAACAAACTTAACTAGGCGCAATTGGGCGTGGCTTACTCTAAGTATGGATTCACCGCTCATAAGCTGTAAAGTGCGTTTGTTCCCTTTAAATGACGAAAGGTTGTGTGTAATTTTGTAAAAAAAAAATACTGATGGGATGATTACTTTTCACGTGAAAGCATTTTTTAAATAAAAAAAATGTTTCTGTTTGTGTTTCTGTCACCTATTTCTATCGCATTTTGTCTCCTCCTCCTACTCCTTTTACGGCTCCTTTGGAGAAAATAATACAGCTATGTTTTGGCTTGAAAGAACGTGGACCTAATGAGCCCAGGACAGAGCATTAGTGTGTTTTGGTATGGCAGCATTGAAGCCAAATCCAGGGTGAGGGGAAATTGCCTGGCAGCCATCTTGTTTGATCAACTTTTGAAATAATTTGTGAGCAAAGTGGTATATAATGAACTATTTTTATTGTTAATGCAATAACAAAGGCTTTTTTGGTTTTCGATGAGACAGGGAATGTGATTTGTCATAAAAAAATTATATTGGTTTTGGCACTTTTCATACATCTTCCCCCTTACCCCGCGGCTTCAAAATTTTCTCAAATAGTTCCGTAGAGAGCTTATTGGGTCCATATGTCAACATTATTATTCCAAAGATTCAATACGATGTGGTGATTTCATTATTTCTTTTAATTCCGCTAGGTGCCTCTCGTCATAATAAAATTAATACTAAAACTAACTTTTATTATGTACGTCGCCTGTCTTGTAAAATATTATCAAATAAATAATACTTGTTGATACTTGTTTATTTCCGTTGTTACAGTTCAGAACAAATTTTTATTCAAAGCGTATATTATTTTTTTTTTATTAGCGCCATCTATTACTAATTTGAAATTTCTAACTTCGCCCCAGGCTTCCGTCACCGACGTTAGCGCCAAAAGTCTCGTAGGAAATGATTAGAAATATATTCCATATTTCTGTCTTTCTTAACTGTTCTACCTGTAGAATATTCAACTAATGTGGTTGAAAACAAGACATTTTTATAACTTGCAATGTCTATAGCAGTGAATTTTTTCTATCGAGTCAGTAATTATTTTCTGGAACTGTTACCAATTTATGACGAGGCTCCTCAAGAAAGATAATTAGCAGGATATCATGACAAGAGACCGTTAATATCTGAGACATTACCAAGCCATGGCCCTTTCATCATCAATACTGTCAATAATAAATTGATTTTATGATGTTAAACGGTTGCCCAACACGCGTTTGTTGCGTCACCTATAATTTATTTGGACTAATGCTTTGCTGGTGTTTTAAAACTTCCGCATTAAAGCTCATCAAATAAGAAAAAGATCTAAGCTTAGTTACAATACAAAATATTAGGAGTCAAAACTACATCATTTTTCTATCTTATAGAAGATAACAAGCGAAGAATTAAAACATAAACCTTTAAAGATTAAATTAAATAACAATATAAAACCAGACCTTTAATAGAACTTGCTGAAGGTCAGACCATGGCGATGTTCCGGATGGTTTAATATCACAAAATATGTCAAACAAGACAGTGTAATTTCACCCCGGTAGCTCAAGTCGTCGATGGATAGTAAAATATACAATCTCTTGACTTATTACCTTGGCAGCTAATTACTTTACATATTTAACTTTTGAGTTAGAGCTGAAGATGTTGTCTGTTTGTTAGCCGTCGTGTCTCAACGTAATAATGTGTTTGACATTAACCTTTCAAAGTTTGATGACATATTTTCAATTTACGAGCGCTGCCAGACAGTTTTGATGTTGATTGTTATTTTTAATGGACCTTACGAAATTGGTTTTGTAGCTATCGCAACCAAATTGACTATGAAAAAATTAAATAAAATTTAAAAGCGTGTACTTTATTATATTACATCTAAAGATGCAATATTTCGTTCTCAGAATTCTTCAGTTGCAAAAATATGTTATTTGAAATAAGAAATACAAGGATATTCTAAAAAAATTCTATTATTTTATCTCGTTTTTCCTTTCGCCACTGCCTTCGGTACATATTGTATGAAGAGGTATATACGACCTCCGCACCTATTGTATTTTTGTACCAATTCCAAGTTCCGACTGCCCTGCTCCTCCACTTTATTATGCCATCAACCGCCCTATAAATGTCCTTTATAATACAAAAAATGCTTAGCGGGTGACTATTTACTAAAATAAATATTTCGTGTAATCTGTTTTCATGCTTATTTTGTGAGCGTGGGTTATTTAATACATAATACTTAATATTCCACACTTTTATTCGTTTGAAAACTATTGTCACGATCTCGCTAATTTTGAAAGCCAATCTTAAAGTTTTTCAATCTTTATTTTAAAAGCCATTCTCAAGACAGTCTCAAGCAGTATTCATGTCCAAGAGTTTAACGTGGTTAGCATATTTCTCTGTGACGTTCACCAGAAAGGTCGATGTTTTTGTCGAAGTGTGATGTTATTGGTCAACAGTGAAAATCACATATTTCTAAATGCATTCTGAGACTTATGTCGGGTTTCTAGATCGACGTTATTTTAGTCAGACTTATTAAACAATTCCTGTTAATAGCAAAAATGGGAAACATTGCATAAGTATATCGAAAGATTTTCTTTTATATTTAAATATCTGGTAATTTTGATTGATGACGGCATAATTCGCTTAAATTATAAACATCTCTTGTTTAGGTAAGTTTTTAGATTCTCACGGCCAAAAGCATTTTTGTTGTTTGTTTTTGGGGTGTTATGCCGTGTTGCGCTAACTAAAAGAAGGAGTTAGCGCAACACGGCATAACACCCCAAAAACAAACAACAAAAATCTCTTGTTTATTTTCTTATTATTATTTTGACTAAACAAAATATTTGAAAATTTGACAGAAAGGTAACTATTTTTAAAGTTAATCTTATTCTGACAGATTGTTCTTCTCAATAATCAATTTTCTCACAGGGTGTGGAGTAACGTTATTAATATAGAGCTATTTGAATTTTTTTAAGGATAAGGACCACAGCTTCTTATTTTTTCATAACCTTCAACTTTACAAAAGTTACATTATGGAAGAAATTCAAAAGTAACAAAGTAATTTAAAAGTAACATTATGGAATTAAGTAATTCATTTTCAATAGAGAAATCAGAAAATATTTCAACTCTTACCGAAACAAATTCAAATAGAATATATTGTTTTACAGAAAGTCTTTGACAATATTCAAAGACTTATATTCATTCGAATTTTTTGATCCGCTCTCTTGGACGCATGTTAAAAGTTGTTCTGATTTGATCTAGGTATGTCGTATACGTACAAGAAAACCTGTGATATAGAGATGCCCATTTCCCGCTTCGTGTGGATGTAATGTTTATCACAGAAAAATAAAACATCGAGAAGAAGCAGAACTGAGCAATTCATATTTTTCCTTCGTTTTATGGCTCAATACATTTATTTCCGAATTGTTTGCTCCGCGGAAGTGTGTCTGGAATAGCTATATGAACAACCTGCTAAAGTATGACAACTGGACCTAGTTCAGTAAAACTACGCACGTTTTCTGGGTAACATATCTTTTTCTCTATATATTTTTTTTGCATTAACTCCACACAGGAGACTTTGGCCATCTATCAACAAACGTTTAAACGAAAGAAACACATATTACAAATAAAGAATTAAGAATGATAATGATAATGAGTTAATTGTAGGTTCTCTATTGTCTGATATGATTTGTAATTATCAGTTTTGAAAATTAAAAATTCATTTAATTAAAAAAAATTTACGAAGATTTGGTTAAACAGGCATTGTTAAACCGTACTGAAAGATCATGAACTATATTCCGGATTTCGGGGTTTTTCCTCAAGCGATCCATGCAAAAATCTTATCTCACCCATGTTTTGTAAGACACCGTTTATTTTTAAAAACCACAGTGGTATAAATTACCCCAAAATTCATGAACACGTGGTAAAAACTATGCATCTGTCAACATTTGGCTTAATGCAATATTGGTTGACCTTTACATTGTCCTAGTTTAGATCCCCTATTATATTTCGTTAGCTTTATTGGTATTTTATAATACTTTCTTTACTATAATTACTCGTTTTAGAGACGGCTTTAAGGTAATTTATTACATAAATAGTCTTTCCTAGTCAGGATATGTAATACAAGATTTACCAAGGATAAATACAAAATAACTTTTCTGCGGGTGTAGAGCTTTATTCAAATATGATATGCATACAAAACATTAGATTAATGACAGGAAATAACAAAGACGTAAGAATTGAGCACAAAAATGTAAATGCAGAATAAAAGATCGGGGAAATTAAACAAACTAATTTCGGTTATCAGTACATGGGTCCGTGATTTCAAATTTTCCTTGTGAAGTCCCATGAACTTTAAATTTTCAAAATTGAAACTGATGAGTATAAATCCTATCTGACAAGCGACAAAGTGGGTGGAAAAATTAGTTGGTACTTACTTAACAGCTCTTATTGTTTTTTTTTTTTTTTTAAATCTGTATTTCTTTTGTTTAAATGTTTGACAGATGCTTGAATGTACTGATAGTATGAAGATACGTTACTCAGACAACGCGTGTGGTTTTACTGAAATAGATCCAGTTGACATTCATATAGCTATTTCATTCGCACACACATATTCTTTAGATGTCATAGTTTTCCAAGCTTACTTACATTCGAAAAGTGAATTTCCTCATCTGAAAGACAATGATCCTGAGACACAAATTCTAAAATTATAATATCCTATGATTTGTCATGGGTTAACGCTTGTATTCTTATAAAAATGAAAATAAAAGAAAACTAAAAATAGGATAGGTGCAGTTCTTCTGACCATTTCAGTATGAATTGGTGATTTTAGGTGCGATATGTACTCTTTTCCTCTTCGTATATTCTAAATTCAGCTTTGGTCCTTTCGGTTTTAAGCTTCCACCCTTCCGGTCTCATTTTCTCCTCGAATAAGGTTAGCTACTTCCCATTTTCTCCTCGAATAAGGATAGTTCCTTCCCATTTGCTCCGCGAATAAGGTAAACTCTTTCCATTCCTTATTAGCTACTTCCCATTTTATCCTCGAATAAGGTGAGCTACTTCCCTTTTTCTCCTCGAATAAGGTTAGCTCCTTCCCATTTTCTCCTCGAATAAGGTTAGCCCTTTCTATTTTCTCCACGAATGAGGTTAGTTACTTCTCATATTCTCCTCGAATAAGGTTAGCTCTTTCCCATTTTCTCCTCGAATAAGGTTAGCACTTTCCCATTTCTAAATAGCATAGCACCTACACAAAAAACTACAAAAAATGGCAGTGATAGTCGTGACTTTATGCATACTACATAATAAAATGTTTAATCGACGTCACCACGTTGAGTCCGCATTTAACTCCGCGATTAAAATGTCAGTCTCAAATGATAAACGAGTAGGTTTAATAATATTGAAATATTATTTTTGGTGATTTGGCGAGAAGTTGATCTTCTGATCCTGATGAGGCAACTACTTTATCTTAAGGCTTAGCAGAAAAATGATTTACGGTTTTTCTCCACGCTTTACGTACACATTTTCATGTCATCACTAAATACATACTTAGTTCGTAACATACAAAAACATATTGTCTTAAATTTAGTATTCGTAATAATCAATATTTTTTTAATAACAAGCAAACTTATTTCAAATAACATTGAATTAAGTTTAACAGTGTTTTAAATAAGCTCCAATCTTGGGTTAATAAATATAAATATTATAATGAAGAAAATCATGAACATTTTGTTAAGGGTATGATTTGAGATTTTCACGGCCAAAAGTATTATAGTGATTTGTTTTTGGGGTATTATGCCGTGTTGAGGTGATTTTGCACAAAAACGACGCTATATTAATCATCCAAATATTATTATTAGGTTTTGGGTCTCCCCGGGACTTCAGGAACAAATCCAAAGTAATGTCCGGTTTCAATTTCGGTTTTCCGGTTTCCGGCAATTGCCGATTTGTCAGGGTTATCGAGTTTACATGCTCTGAAGTGTTCAGATATCCTTTTGGAGATTGTCCGTTACACATCTGCCCTCATGATGGACACTGCAATGCTGTCCGAAACGTTAGCTAAAAAATGAGGTAGCGCAACACGGCATAATACCCCAAAAACAAATCACTATAATATTTTGTTAAAAATTAGTATTTTTTTTTTTATTTTGGTTTACTATGATGGATCTCAACAAATAACTGAAGGAAATTATGATTTTTTCAACTTTTTTATATTTTGGTAAAAACATCTGGTTGATTTATCGTAAATAAATAGTTCCTTTTAAGTTTGACGAGAAGTTTTGTATGATTTCATTCATAAATCTATAAGTTATCTCACATCTCACATTATCGTGTTTGCCAAAAATTAAAAAAAACTTGAATATACATACTAGTTCACATTATTTGGAAAACATATATATATATATTTTTTTTAAATCTAAGTGTGTTCATATCAATGATTGTGGCAGACAGTTACGTAGTTGGATTTTTTCATTGTCAGTTATCTAATTTATTTTACGATAAACTTAATCCCTCCACGTGCAATAGAACTAATTATATCCCGATCTAATTTCAGTATGTATAGAAAGACAGAAAACAGTTTAAGTGGTTAGTCAACAAGACAGGCGGTTGTTGTTGACAAATAGGAGGGGGAGGGTTGAAACTTTACCGGAAATTAAAAACTCCTATTGATCGGATTACTTGTACGTCAGCCATTTAAGAAACCATCGTAATACGTGAATCCGTGTTGCGCAACTGAAAATTTTATGTATTACGATAAGGAAAGAGTTTTGTAATAAATTTTATGTGCTCTTACATCATCGCACGTGGGAAAGCGTACAAAAATAACACGAACCGCATCGGTGCGATTACTTCCGCCCTGATGCCGAGATGGATAAATCTCTTGGAATTCGTATAAATGTAAACTTTTTCTGATCGAAGCTATCACATCCCCAATTCGTAAAAATGAGCGATAATGTAACAGTTGAGTGAGCTTCTTCCACTTTTAAAAATAATTTTAGTTATTTAATGTTCTGTTTGTGCTGTCCAATGTTGTCCAAGCTTATTTTTAAGGAATTATCAAATGCAGTGATGATAGTGGTGACCGGATAAATCTTCAAAATGATAATTCATCACATCTTTAAAAAGTTATATAAAGTCGTGGAAAGTGATGAAACAAAAACTTTATTAACTGGGTTAAGTAGGTTGGGTTAGGTTTTTTTTTAAATTTTTTTTTTATATTAACTCTACACAGGAGGCCCTGAAGAAAATAATTTCCCTCAGGGCCTATGTCATCTCTGTGGATGCTGTGTGGAGGGTCTTTTTGTGGAGAGGAAGGAGTGAACATGGGTCTTCAAGAGTCCCATGTTGTAGGAGGGAGGAAACACAGAGGCCGGCAGTTCGTTCCACAGCCGAGCTGTTGAACTTAAGAACGAATCGTAGAAGCGACCCGTTCTCATGTGACAAATGTCAACTGTGTACAAATGTTGGACGCGCGTTTGGCGTGTATCCCGACTACGCACCGGTGCCGAAGGGATCAATGACGCTAATTCCTCAGAGCATCTTCCATTGTAATAGGTTAGGTTAGGTTAGGTTTAAAAAAAAATTTCATCGTTTCTAATGACTTTATATCACTTTTTAAAGGTGCGTTGAATTGTCATTGTGTTGAGTTATCATGGAACCGATGATAATATCGTAGTGGCCTAAATAACAAGTTCTAAGATTTTTTGTGGTTTCAATTCTTGCATTGATGAAAAAAAAAACGTACTAAATATATGAATATTATCTTCTCAGAGATTTGGATCCACACTGTTAAAAATGAGTATAGGTAATGAATTAAAAATCTCTTGGTAATCTAGTTAAAAATGGGATTTCAGGCCGTTTCCTGATAAACTGTCATTAAATTTCTAACATATCGGAACTTCATGTTGCATTTGCCTTGATTATTTAAAATGACGAAATTTTTTAATATTGAGATTTTTATGAACACGTGTTTCGATATCGTGAAAATACTTTCGTATTTTACTTATTAAGTTTATTATTAACCTATCAATTCATTCCTAAAGGGTCTGCAATCCCGTTTTTAATCGGATAACGAATAATTTATAGAGAGAATCTTAATAAATTAGCAATATTTAATATCAGTAACTTTTCTCCGTGTATCTATGGACACATTTTGTGTAGTTATTTTTCAATTCTCTTTTCAATTGCAGTGATGATAATATTTTAGTTTCCTACATAGCATGGTCTACGATTTTAGTCTGGGTTTTGTGAATTCAATTCTTGATTTGATGAAAAAAACATAAAAAAAATACGAATATTATCATCTCGAAGATTTGGATCCATGGCGTTTGAATAACGACATACTAGGGCAATGATCTTTTCTCTGTTCCAAATATGTGTCATAATGTAAAATAATATTTACCCACATAATACTGTGTAATATACGAGCGCGAATGTAATATGTAGTAATTTATTTCACGCTCGAGAAATCGTTCCGTGTCACGGCGTGTTAAACATTACAAACAGACGTTGTCAGAATTCTCGCGGATAAACAAGAAGAAAACTTTCCATTGTCGTAAAGGACTCAATGGGCTAATATAACCCAGTAATATCTTCCTACAGAATCGTCTAACTTGAATTTCGCGTGTGATATTCGCTAGCGAAACACGCACAATTTCTCGGCTAAGTGGAAAAGTGTTTTATGCCGAACCTCTTATTACTCTATTAATAACGTCCCTTTCAATTATGCCATTGGGGAACGAAATACTGTTGATTATTTATTTTGACCTAGTTAATTTTGTTCCAACCATTTTGACGTAGCTGGATTCAGTGTTTTTTTTAATGGTGCGTTGAATATTTAAGGTGTATGTATATTTAACGTATCGTGCATTAAATATTTAAGGTATATGTATATTTAAGGTATCGTGCATTGAATATTTAAGGTTTATGTATATTTAAGGTAAATGCATTGAATATTTAAGGTATATGTATATTTAAAGTATATTTAAGGTTGAATTGGTAATCGGTAGCTATAGCAACATTTATCGAAACAAATTACGCCAAGGTAAATAACAAACCTTCGGTTAACTGCCTTTTATAGGTCAGGCCATTGACATGTGACTTGATTGATGTAATGATACATTAGTTTTTTTTGCTACAATTAATTCAATAATAGTGACTAAGCAGTATAAAAGTCATTTATCTTTAAAATACATAAGAATGGCTTTACAGACTTGTATAGATACAGGTTAAGCGAGGGTTTTGATAAAACAAAACGCTTCATACACCAGTAAAAATATATCAATATCTCCATCAATCTTATTTGAGCTTTGTTCAGCAGTGGTGATGAAATAATCGAGATATTAATTTTGAAATGATATCGTTAGAAGAATCTAAAAATTCGTTCTCTAAAATAATTTGTTTAAAATAATTTCCTTGAATTATAATTAAACCATTCAAACGGTGTGATGATTTTCATTATAAGGGACATTTACAAATTGTGATAAAATGATTACTTTGCATAATTTTGACCAGCATAACCGCATGACCAGCATAACCTGCCCAGAGTTGCCAAACAAGATTCCATTCAATGTACCTGCGCGGTCAACACGCTCTTGTGTCCTGTTCAAGGTTGATCAAAGCAAAACGAACTCTAAGCATAATTCTGGCCTGAACAGACTATGCAATAATTAGAATAGCGTATTATCCAAGGTTGATATTTTCAGTTGCGAACTTACTAAATACAAGAGGTCCATAAAATAAAATCTCTCTGATGGTTTGTGAATAATGTTTATGTATATTTTTTATAACTCTATTATGATTTGATTTATATCTACAACCTCTCTCCATGGCTATAAATGTATTGTTTTGTAAATTTTTCTTTTTATATAATTTTTTGTTTTGTATATATTTTTTAATTCATATTCCTTTCTCACAAATTTAATTTACTTATTCCATATTATGCTGTCTCAGTAGAGGTAAATTCACAAGGAGGAAATCCATAATTTGTTTTATTTTAGCCATACAATACTTATGTACAAACTGATTAAATGTAAACTATCGATTTCCCGCACAAATGTATAGTGAATCCGGCGTCTGTAAGATTTTATTTTATTAACTAGCTGTACCCCGCCACGCGTTATAGTGGCTCAGTCGTCTATTTGTGCGGACAGAGAAACAATAGCGCGTTTTGCTTTTACGTCTAACAGATGGCGCTGTTTATTAAAAAAAACGCATGTTGTCCTACAGATTACATTGTTTTTTTTTAAAGCATGTTTTTACCCGTCACAGGTGACATCTTAAAAAGATAGGTATATAAAAACAAACGCGTATTCGAATTGTGTCAAAATTTCAAAGCAATCGGTGAAGAACTTTCGGACATTTAATATTTTGAACAAACGAACATTAACATTTTTATTTAAACAGATATGTGTTATTTCTCAAATTATTAATCAAAAATATTACATACATGGTATGTTTGCGGCGTGTTCCAGATTTGTAGTTAAATGAAAGAATTCCTACTTACAATCAATCGAAACGTTGCTTGAAATGGTATTTAGTCGTGTTTGGTGACCTTCCCAACCTTCCTATTTTTCTTCCCCATCTCCTACTCTCTGCCTCGCAACATTCCCTAATTGGAGCAATGGTCTCACTAGCTCCAGACGGTTGGCAGCAGATTGGATTTTTTTGAGATAATCATGTAATTTTAAACTGAATTAAATAATGCCATCCAGATACGAGATTAAGATATACAAGAGTATTAGATTAGTTAGGTTCTTCCCGACCTTTCTCCTCTTCTTTTCCTTTCCATCTCTCATTTAATAAAGTTATACCTAAAGCTCAGAAAACCTTAATAAAAGTAATACTTAAAGGACCAATACTAACACCCACTTCAACCATATTTAAACAATTCCCAGTGTTGAAGATTCAAAAATTATATTCAAAACAAATACTTACTTTCCTTTACACAGAACCTACACACATTTAAAACTTCACAAACTTCTCGCAATACCAGAACAAGACATGCACACCAACTACTAGTACCAAAAACCAACACATCCTTTGGACAAAAACACTACAGATTCCAGGCTAAAAAACTATACAATTCACTTCCAACACAATTTAAAACATCTAATCTTACAGAATACAAAAAACACACATGGAACTGGCTACAATCCTTTTAATATTTAATTTTTTTATATTTCACTTTTTTTTCTGTTATAACTATGGAAAAATCGATTTTATATTTAAATTTTTATTGTTTCTCTGTGTAACCAACTCCACTGTATTGTTTTAGAATTATATAACTTTACAATTGAAAACGTCCTCCACAACACAGGTGAACTCCTAGCGTGGAGTACAATATACCATACCATTGTAATACAAATATATTTAAGAATAAATAAGAAATAAATTTAGCCTCAGAACATTTCGCAAATGGGAATATATATCACTGTCTTCTTCACTCTTCACAATGACTTGTGCGGTGTATTACAAAGTTCTATCCCGCAAAAGTTATGCGGGATAAAATTAAACATGAAAAAAAGCTTTTCATTTAAATTGTAATACTAGCTATACTGTAAGTAAACTGTATGCTTCAAAACGTGTTTACGATCACGTTATAATACACAAACAAGGAAATATGTAAACAAGGATAATGGAACACATTTGGAACACATAGCGTTTTGAGAATTGTTCTCCAAAACTTTGAATGTGCAAGTACACTCATACACAGTCGTAAATGTTGGCTCATTGTACTCACTCGTTATAATAATTGCACTCTGATTACCATCCCCCGCTTAACCGTTATCACAACGACAACACGCGTCAATAATAGTAATGCGCTATTTAATCCATCAACCGTCGGGTCCTTTGATCAAAGCGCGACAGCACGCCATGCCGCAGTAAAGATAATGGCGTGGTCCATTATACTCCATGTTATTATCCCGCCGGGTCCTCTCAGCTATTATCGAGATTGCACCAGTTCTAATCAAGGCTCATCCAGCCGTTGATGAAACGGTTCGCATTGAAAAGCCATAATGTGGGGATTGCGCAAAGCATGGGAAGCTCAGTTGCGAGGGTCATCAGAGGGCAGGTTAGGCAGGTCAAGTAGCGTGAGATGACAACATATTTATCAATATTACATAAAACATGTTGTTTGGAAACATTTGTCAAGGGCTTTTCCTCTGAACTGACCTTAAGGGCATAGGCTTAGGTGTTAATTCTTAATAGTGTGCTCCAATATAAAAATCATTTTCAGTAAATATTTAATATTGTCATGGAAATACTTGAATATTATTTAGCATTATTTCAATTAAGAGTAGCGTAATGATGCATTATGCTTTTAAAAAGAGATTCCCAACGAGGGTGGTACCACCCCCCTGGGGGCACTGGTAAGATCTAGTGGGTGCGGTGAAAGGCTACAAGGGGGCAGAAATGGCTGTGAAAGAAATAAAAAAATACGTTTTTTTAATGAATTCAAATAAGTCGTAGGTACACCATTGTAAGAATCTTAGGTTCGAACGGTTCAATTAGAGATTATGTATTATTGATGGATTAATAGAATTTTTGTTGTTTTGATAATTAATAGTGTTTTAAAAAACCTTTTATTAAATTTACAGACCACAAGACTGTGTTGCAATAAAATGTAAGAATGTTAAAATGCCACCTATCAACCCACTTCGACCATTATAAGTGGAAAATAAAGGATTAAATTAGTAGAGGCTCAAACCTCCAACGCTCGAGTGGGAACTAATAACTACCACGCTTTCACCCGGTTTTCAAAACAAGTAGTTTACGCATAAAAAAATTTAACCGAAATTTACTTTAAAATAGGCTATTTTTCCGCATAAACTGTCATGCTTATAATGAAGAGGTTTGGTTGGAGGGAGTGGGGGGGGGGGGGTTCATGAAAAATATACCTGGAAAGTGGGTGGTGAACCAAATCTGGTTGGGAACCTCTGCTTTAAAACGATGAGTTTATTCAAAACGAAAATAATTAGGCTAATATAATGTGGCAGTGTACTTGACAATATCTAACGTGGTAAAGGATATTTCATGTGTGACCCATCGCACCCAAACCTTTTTTCTTTTCAGTGTGTTTTTCTATTTGTATTCCATATTACCAAACATTATTGATATTGTTTTCATAGTAAATAGTCTAAAGAAAGATTTAATATACCTAAAACATAACGTTTATTAATGTATAATTTTTTTATTTATTTTCTTTGACTGAGGTTTGAAACTTCCTCCCCAGGGACTGGATTCAACCACACTACCGACTGAGCCAAATCTTGATTTGGCAGGACCGACATTTATTACGTATTTAACTGCTGTAATTTAAGAGAAATGCGTATATGTCCGCATGTGCACATATAGTTGATAGAATGCATTGTGATCAATAACGAATCTATTTGCCGAGTTTCAGCTCAATCGGATGTCGGCAAGTGGGCCAACTCCCACCACGATTTTTATTCATTCATTCACAAAAACAAAAGTAAAATTCAAATAGATGTGTTTAATAACATTGATGACTAATTATTGAAAACTTATAGCAAACGATTCTTAGCTAAGACTAAAAAATACAGGTTTAAAAAGTTTATATCAATAAAACGGTAGTGCTTTTTTTATTTTCAAGTACATCCGTGATCCAACGCTAGGGATAATGGTATTGAAATGATGTGCCGCTATAAACAGAGCGAGCGATTAAGCCGCGGGGATATGGCTAGACCTACACCTCATGGCTCCTACCACCCCCTTTCTACCACACCAACAAAGCCCCAAATCCCATTCAATTACAGCCCTCCTGCTTCCTTCCCGCAATCTGCTTCACAGCCTCCACTACCTCTAATTCCTACTGAATACTACCTACTACTACCTACTACTACCTACTCCCCACTTATCTATCTGCTCCCCACTTACCGTGAGTTGCCTACGTCTATTTACTGCTTTCCACCTGTCAGGGTAGCATCTAGGAGCACGGTAGCAGCAAGCTCGCGACTAAAAATATTTGCCTTAACTTCTGTTCTGCATTTATCTTATAATCAGGGCTGTACGCATTCATCTCCTCTCGGAATTATTATGATTGTACATATTAATACGTAATGAACATATTAATAACTAAACGATCAAACACGCTCAAACGCAAGTACCTACATAGTAAGTATAATCATATGAATTTATATTATTATTGGGACCATGTTCAGTAGTATTACGTGAAAATTTTCGGGGTAGTCTATATTTTAATTTCTTGTCAGTTCAATTATTGTTTTTAATAATAACGAATGTTTAAGCAACAAAGTTTTTTTTGCATAGCTCAAAGGATAACTTATTATTTTCAACAAATAAGTATTAGCCTGAAACACCTATATAAATAATAAAATACTTCCGAGAAAAAATAATGCAATCAGAAGGCTGCGGGTTCAATTCCTGTCCGCGACATGCTTTTTTCTCGGAAGATTTTTTCCATTTATATAGGTGTGACAGGCTAATAATCATTGTTTAAAAATTATAACATTACTTTATTGTTAGGTATTATAACGCTGGTCTGAATTCTTCACACAACTGATTCCCATTTTGAAAATGACACTTAAGTTCAAAGCAAATTTTTTGTTCACTGAAAATACATAATGCGGAGAGAAAAAATAGCAGTTTAACACTGTTTTTTTAATAATACTAGAGATATGTGTAATATATATTTTTAATAATTTTAATATGTAAAAATTTTTATAACTAAATAAAAACATACAACAAAAAAAATTATGCATATATATATATTTAAAACATACAAAAACATAAAATATATATATTTTTCTGAGTGTTTTTATTTAGTTATAAAAAAATATACATTTTTATATTTAGTATAAACCTCAACTTATTTCTATTACATTAAGGACACTTCACAATACATCTTAAACTTATTATTTATCGTATTTAGGCATAACCCACGAAAAGAGGCAAAAAAAAAAATTAAATCCATAGACTCTGCTTTGGAACCAGGAGAGAAAAATCATTCCTATATTTTTCTCTTTGGAACCTGGAAAAATCATTCCTATATAAATGTGCAATACTCACGCAGAAAACTTATTGACATAAAATATTGTTTTTTTGTTGTTTGTTTTTGGGGTGTTATGCCGTGTTGCGCTAACTCCTTCTTTAGCCGACGTTTCGGACAGCGTTGCAGTGTCCATCATCAGGGCAGATCCGGTAGATCACATCTTCGGATCTACCGGATCTGCCCTGATGATGGACACTGCAACGCTGTCCGAAACGTCGGCTAAAGAAGGAGTTAGCGCAACACGGCATAACACCCCAAAAACAAACAACAAAAATGCTTTTGGCCGTGAGAATCTAAAAACTTACCTAAAATATTGTTAATTTATTAAAAATCTGGCCAAATTATTCGTTTTCCTGTAAAAATGAGACTAGAGGCATGTAACGAATGATTTGACCAATTTCATAAATAAACTAATCAGTAAAGCACGAATATGTTATGAGGAAGTCGAAACACGTGTTCTTCAAAAGAATAATAGTTTCGCATCTCGTCCCTTTTATTTATTCAGACAAGGGCACCAACTTAAACACGTGTTCAGATATATTCTGAATGACTATTATTTTATTGAGAAATTATCGTAGTCACATTTTTAAAAGTATCTTGATAAAAAAGCCGGGCTCATATTTCCTCGTGCATGAGTCACCCGAGTGAGCGTTTACAATTATTGAACATGTTTTCTATTAAAATATGTTTGTCTTAGTAAACCTGTAACTTGGGATTACTTATTCCAAAATGTGGTCATTCATTCATTGAGCATAAACTTCCGGACTGACTATTGTGTCCAAAGTAAAAGACCCTAAGTAAATACAATTTAAATTTAGGAGCCATTTTCCAAAATCCTGCCTCTGACGTCTAAGGGCTAGGGCCGCATTATTATGATAATTTTTCGTCAGGCCTGTAAGACAAGGGAAAAGGCGAACAGATGTAATCAGGGATAAAGATACTGGGGATTTTAAAGTTCAGGGAATTGTCGTTAAAGATCCTCTCTTTGAACTTTTCTGACTTCACTGTGAAGACCCTTAAAGCTAGTTTGATCATTGAAATGAAGGACACGTGGTTTCTTGTTTTCCCTTCTAACCACAATGAGCATTATTATTATTCACCTTTGTAATGTCTCTGGTGTTATTAGAACACCCTCTAATAAATCCAACCTTGCGAATTTCGGAAAACTCTCAACAAGTTCATTCGTCATTCGTCACCCTTCTCAACTACGGTTTGCCTCTGTTTCTCTTACGTAATTATGGATGCAATCGATGATATTGGGAATCAAATTTTCCTCAGTTTGTCTAGTTGTGTGTCCAATAAGCGAGTGGTAATTATAGGTACACACTGATTGCTATCGCAAAATGAAAATTTTATCTTCTAGCTTTTGCTTTATTTAAATTTTGATATTTTCCAAACAAACACTAATTCAAGTCAAGTAGTATTCATTACTTTGAAGTACCATGGTATCATTTCAAGTGATTTGGGCGGAAGTTTTAACTAATATTATCTACGCCATTGAATTTTAAAAATTTTACACGACTTTTTTATTAATATTTCAGTACAGTTAGAATTCCCGTTAAATAGTAATATATTTTCGTGGAATTTTCTGGAGCCTTACAAAGGTTTATGTGGATAATTAAATCCTCGCTCGCAATTTTCGTGGGCCGTTCTTTATCCTGAGAAGGATGTTCCTCGTCCTTATAATGAACTTTCGCCTCGTAAAATTATTATAAAGCAAAATTCTCGACATTCCCCGGATCATTGTTCCGAAGAGTTCAGCTCAGATTGCCATTATCAAAGTAGGGTTAAGGTAAAGATATGAGGGAAAAGTTCCATAAAGCGTTTTTCCTTCTTTTAGAATAAAACTTCCCTTATCGCGAGTCTGAATGTGGTTCCAAACAATGTATACAGCCTACAGCACCCTTCCGCTGGTGAAATTGATTTTTTTAGGTTTCATTTGAATATTTCCTTTAATATCTTTTTTTCGATAAAAATAGAGGTGGGAACTCGGTAATACGAATATACGAGTACTTATATTATTATAATATTATGTATAATGTTTTTTTGAAATGAAGAGGGTAAAGGCTTGAATTATATAGACATAGGTACAGGCACTATAAATCCTCTCACTGAAGATATCCCTCGCCTTAATGGGGGAGTTTTATTATCTCCTCGTTCCTTTTTTTATATAGCCAACGCGAATCCACTGTTCTTGCTTTTAAAGGACTAGATGAGAATGTTCTCTATGGATTCTCCATAGAGATAATAAATATTGGTATTGATGGACGCTAAATCAGTTCCCGCTCAGCAATGTTAGTATGAAAGTGCCCGTAATATATAATTTAAACGCGAAGTGTCAGCACAAATTAATTCATCGTAAAATTGAATCGAGCGTAAACTCTTGTTACGCAACTATGATTGTGTTCAGATTAGTTTACCTAAATTTACTCGCATACATTAATCAACAGTAAATGGCAGAGGGTCTTAATTAATCTCTCAATTAATTCCTGCCATCGCCTGGGAACAAGTCCAGCCAACTACGCCAGACTCCGCGTCCCCTCGCACTCAGTGGCTGTTCTGTTGACTGTTGCTTGTGTTGACTGGGACAAGTCATTTCACTCATGCTTACAAAGAATATTAAATCAAAAACAGTGACCTTCGTTTTTATGATGAGACTAACTATAAGCAAACAAAGCGGTAACCTCTCGGACCTCCACGCAAGTGACCAAATACACGTGAAAGTATTAAGTAGGTACACGAAAACTGTGATTCAATCGAAGATCTATTCTATAAATCGGGAAAACATCGAAAATTTAACCCTGTAACCCTAGCGCGAATACATTTTTCTATTGATTAACATATGCTTATTTTTTGTGTGTTACAATTAAAATCTTGGCATTGTCCAATTTAAGATATTTTTTATGAAATTTATAGCAGAAAGTAAAATACGGAAATCGATAGAAAAATATTTATCTTATTTTTTGTGGCGATGCGTGGTTAAATATTCAATTTAATCTTAGATTACGCAGTATTTTTAAAATCATTATTTAGACGCTAGTGTGCGAGGCCGTTAAGCGTATTATAAGACACCAGTGTAAGGACGATTAAATGTAGTGGTTCTTGATATTTCCATTGAAGAAATGTGATATTCAGTGACTTGTTCAATTGAGTTCCTCGTTGAGAGGGGTCTTTATGTGACCCCAGAAGCCTGCAGTTCATAACAGCGGCCTCATCCCCCCGCCCGCGAGAGGAATGGACCGTCTCGGGGATGGTGGCGGGAGGGGTGCGGGAATGTCCGCGGGGGGCGGAGAGACCCCCCTCATGTCCCTCGAATCGGCAGAATTTGATAAATTCAATGGTAAGTGGCAATACTGTAATATCTGAGAATGTGAATACTTTACACGGTAATATACGATTTGGGCACAATAGAAAGTTTTTGAATAAATCCATTATTATTCAAAATTTTCTAAGAAATGGTGGAAAAGCGTGAAAGTGTATAAAAAAGTTTATTATCTTTACTATAAAGCAGAAAAAGTACGAGTTCTGGCATTACGAAATCTGAATTAACTTTGAAATGCGCATTTAACTTTCAAAAAGTCAGAAAATACGTCAGTCGTTTATTCCTTAATTATAAATTGTACTTCCATTTTTAATGCATATAACTAACTGTGTGTTATGCCATTTTTGCTTATGTCACTTTTGGTAATATGATTTATGTACCAGAAAGAATTCTCTCATTTGAATTCCATGAATACCCAGGTCAGGTACTTTAGATTAATGAAATTATATTCTATCTAATGTAAAAGTTAAAAATAATTCTGTGTTTTTTTACGCCAAGAAATCTATAAGCAATATTCATTCTGAGTGATTCACAAATTTGACGTAAGCATTTTTAGCACTAGACCCCGTAACAGATTATATTCCTCCATGCGGGTAGCAAAACTAGTTTTCTTATCAATTTATATCCACTATTACAACTTATTAAATATATTTCTAGAGGTTTTCAATTATTTCTATTCAGATTGTTGTATCAATAAAGTAACTCACAAATGATGACATAAACACAGATGAGTTACAAGATAACAGCATCGCGTTTCATCAAGTGCTATTTCTCGAGTACCATATTATGAAAGTTTGTAATAAATAATATAAGATCAGAAGCTTTTGAAGGAGGTTGTTTATCGAGCTACTTTTCCGGGCCGTCCTCAAAGGAACTCTCTTATCCAATCATCTCCCACAAGACAGAAAGTGAATAAAGGAAGAAGAAAACTTTAGTTGGTGGAAGATAAAGCATCAGACAAAACCCGATCTCCCTTTACTGCTTCATAACGAGAAAACTATGGAGACGAGAGAACGACAGACGTATTATATGATGAAACGGCTCGAATAGAAATAACATGTCAGCATTTGAATGACACGCAGTCTCTCAACCAATTCTAGAATGTTAATAAAATTAAACTAAAATTATCAAAAAGCAATTTAAGGTAACATCGATTTTAGAACGAATTGTGATGGAGTCAAATGAGAAGTTATGTTTTATTTCCGAATTCGACAGATTGACTTATTCAGGAAAAACGACAACAACTCGATTTGTTAACATTTTTAATGCTATAACTAGAGTTTAGTAAACAATTCATCCGGAAGCTGTCATACGTAATAATAATTACAGCAGAACGTATTCACAAATAAACGTTTTTACATTAATTAAATTTGGGAGGCGGGCTTGGGTACCGCCGCCATGTGAACCGTTTATTGAATAACCAACACCTCTGCCAAGTGGTTCGCTAAATTTTGTGACTTACTTAAGGTGCTTGGGTTCATCGGGTGAGGTGTGTTCAGTATGCGCCTGCTCACCAGCTGGATGACGTGCCAGATCGGGAGAAGCTAGTTTGGGAGAACCCTTTGACCTCTCTAACTGGTCTCTCGACCCATCGCCTTCCGTCTTAGTAGAAGAGATATATTGATATGTCCATCACTCCTAGATACACTGATAACTAGATTCCCACCGAATCCTCGTAGTTTTTACCTTCACAGATCTTATTCTCTTTCTTTTCCTTAAAAAAGTCCCTCCACACACCAAACCCAAAGATGACATAGGTTCAAATGAAATTATTTTCCTCAGGGCCTACTGTGTGGGGTTAATGTAAAAAATATACAAATATATAAATTTCAAAAAAAATTTAATTAGGTGTAAAAAAATACTAACAAGTACAATTTTTTTTATTTTCTTAGAATAGAGCTACCACAAATATGTGAGCACTGTGTTATATTGATCGGGAAATTATTAACTGTGAACATAATATTTTATTTAAATTTCATTATTTTTCATTTGAACCATTTCTGTGTTGCCATTTACAATCATTTTAACATTCGCAGCGCCTTTCATGTTCGTCTATAATTTCTTGATACGACCATACGTTTTCTTATAACACTTTCCATGATATAAGGGAACCCTACAGTTGCAGATATTGTTGAAAGCGCTGTAGAGATACAAAGCTTTTGTTGGGAACGTATGGAAGACACGTATATTAATTATTCTGAATGTTGAGAAAACATGTTCGTTTTATGGCCAAATTTTACGACAATGTATTTCAATCACAGTCAACTTTATTAAGACCTTCGAAGAGTCTACTAAGACAAAATAATTGTGACTCTTGAAGCAAATCATTGAGAAACGCTAATCATAAATCTGACTTCTGATTTTCCAGGGCAAAAAAAAACACAATGGTCAGTTTAACCACCCTGAAATTCACTCAGATTTTTCGCTTAGAAGTTTTTATTAAATTCTTTGATTTAGTTATATAAATTAACACTAGTAAAAATAACGTGGTTTTTTTCAATATTTTTTTTTTATCAAATTGTCGAAGCTCCAAAGTTCATGATGAGAGCTTAAAGTCAGTTTCTTGATTAACTTTTCAGTTCTCAACAGCATTTCCATTTTGAGCTATGAAGTAAACCATATTATTTTTATTTTTGACTGTTAATATGTCAAAGCTCCATGGTTCTTATATTAATGGAAATGCTGTTGACAACCAGAAAAACTGTTTCTATATTAACGTCTCAGCTCCCAACAGCATAGCAATCATGAGATATCAATTATTTAATGTCGAAAAGTATTACGATAAACCACACTGTGTCTCAAAATTACTTCAGTCAATTTTCAAATACTCGTCAATTAAATATTTTTAATTGACGAAATTTTCAATTAACCAGTAAAATATCCGAATAACCTAATTTCTTAGATTTAATCAACTTTCTATTAATTATCTTTATTCGCTTCCGCACCGTGCCCCCATAACTTAGAAGAACTGGAATGTTGGATTTTACTTTGATGTGTGTAATAATATAAAAAAACCTAGATTTTAGTCATAAGTATTCGTTACCAAGAAAAATGGTAATGTACGATACCTTGTCTTAACCTTCGTTAGATATTTTATGTATCCAATACACGCCACAATAATATAATGTAAGATGTTATATAATATCGTCCGTGGCAGCAATACTGCTCTGACCGCCATTAATAATATTTCATAACTTTATGTCTTTATTATGAAACATTATTTCACATCACAAAAATGTATTTGTATACACCACTTTTTTTAACTTAAAATAAAATGTTTTGTGTACAGCCGTAATGTGACAACAAAATGTGTTAAAAACAACTACAAAAAAATAGTCCCACCAAACTAGGCGTATTATGGTAACAACAGGAAATGATAAAAATCCGGGGTTTTTGCTGCTAGCCCCTGCAGGCGGCTTCTTGCTGGGCTCAATTTAGTCAAGTTCCCTGATAGTAGACTTTACTACTTTCTATGTACAAGCAATTGTCAGCAATTTTTAAACAAATCGGTTTGAGAGATTTAAAATTTAAAGATTTCCATTTACATATAAAACTCCTTTTTCGAATTTTATAAAAACCAAAAGGACCAGTTTCAAACTCACCGGGATAGGAATATTGTCGTACATGAAGTTGAGCTCATAAGTAACATTTTTTCTTTATAATATTTATTTTCGACACTTGACATTTTCAATGTTTGTTTGGCAGGATGTTTATCATTTCGAGATTGTTATTTGATATGCGTAAATTTTACATGTTTTAGATCTCGGAAAACACCCTTTTGATATTATGTGAAATTTTTATAAAAACCTTATGTATCTTTTTGAAATTTTGTGAAGTTTGGAAAATTATCGAGGATCGAAAATTTTTATTTTTCTGGAATAAATTTTCGGGAAGATTGGAAAATTTTTTTTGTGAAAATGGGTCAATGAATTTTTATACAAACATGTATTTTTGATAGTTTGGTAATTTTTATTTATCCGAAACAAATTCTTCCGGGATTGCTCGAAAACATGTGTAAATTTTTTGAAACTGAGAAATTCCAATTGTTTGTAAATTTTCCTTTATAACATTTTCTCATCGGGTATGCTGTTTGAAAACGTCAATACTTTTTTTTAAATAACAGAGGGCGCCGCTTCCGTCTACAACAATCAATAATGTGCAGGCATTGAAATACTAATACTATCAGATATGAATAATATATATACTAATATTATAATATATTAGTACTCAGATATAAAAATGTAATTATAATAATACTCAGATATGAATAATATAGATACTAATATTATAATATATTAGTATCTATATTATTCAAATCTGAGTATTATTATCTCAATGCATGCACATTATTGATTGTTGTAGACGGAAGTGGCGACCTCTGTTATTTAAGAAAAAAATCATAGTTAAACTAATATTCATTAAGTTATTAGCACTAAAAATTATAATTATTTATCACTGTTCTCTTATTCTTGCTGCTGTCTAGAGTATCAGTGAGTGATTAGTGGCAGGGCAGATGTATTACCATTTTATAATAACTATACATAGGATTGGCGGATAGTCAGATTAGAAATAGGAAAATGTCTAAGGTTTCCAGTTCTGTAAAAGTAAAATTAAGCTGAAATAGGTGAAGTTTGAAAACCATCGATTTAATTTTTTGATTTGATTTTATTAATTTTATTTTTTAAAAGAAAGACAAATATTCCCGAGTTACGAATAATCTGACAATATTTGAAATTCTCCTACTACCACCACAGTAAGCTGAAAATGTTGCTTGTGTTGTGATGGAGGACTTAGTCCTTAGGAGACTCTTAATCCTCTAATTAGTACCATTCTAAAAAGCTACTACTATTACCATTTGTTGGTTGTATTTACTTAACTGATTTCACGGCTTTGACGGATTTGACGGCCGGCGTGGTCTAGTGGTATACGCTTTTGACTACAGATCCGAAGGTCGCGGGTTCGAACCCGGCGTGCGCAAATAAATTTTATTTGATTAATTTGTGTTATTTCACAATTAATTAATTTAAAATAATATATAGTATATTTGCGGCACGTTCCAGAGTGGAAGATACTCTCAGTATCGCCCTGGTGTAAGACCACCATTCAGAATTGAAACGTTGCTTGAAATGGCTTTAGCCGTGTTTGGTGACCAGATCTGAATAGCCAGGTACTTCCCCACCTTCCTCTTCCCCATCTCCCTCCCCTCCCCAATACCCTCAGCCTCACAACATACCCCATTGGGGATGCCATAGTCTCACTGGCTCCAGACGGAAGCAGTTGGGACTCTTGTGCGGTATTACTCTAAAAAAAAAAAAAAAAAAAACATATTACGGTATTAAACTGAGAACTTTATTCACTGAAAATATGAATCATTTTCCAAACCACCCGTAAAAAAGTATAGAAAAATTAGTTGTAGTATTTCTCGCTTTAGTACACTACAAAGTGTGTATTTTTTGTGCTGAAGGTTTACAGTTAAGAACTTGCAGAAAATCCGATTGTTTTTATGTGTGTTCTTATGTTTTTGTTTGTATGTTTAAGTGTTTTTTGTATGCATATTTGTTTTTAAGTTTTATCTTATTTTTGTGTGCTAAATTTTTGTAATGCATTCACTCACAAAACCATGTATTCCTTGCATTCAAAATCAATACTATGAACCTTAACCCAAAGTTATTTGAAATTCCCAAGACGTCGAACCTTTTATCTTTTACCTTGCACGGGCAATATTAATTCTGATAATGAACTTGCAGCGGCCTGTGTATACTGCTAAATAATTTACAAGGGGTTCGATAGTCAATATAGCTTTTCCAGTTAAGTCAATGTCAGCTGATGAACGGGTATGAAGGCAAGCGGGTGGCGAAGGAGGAGGGTAGGAGTTTAGTGACAGTAGCGTGCAGTAACAAACTTCCAAACAATTCAATAATTATTAAAGATTACTTTATAGAAAAACTTTGTTGAAATATTTGAAAAAAAAATATTATTTACGCCTTTGTATGCAGCTTTTGTTAGGGCAATATTTTAATGTATAACATAGAAGAATCGATGGTCTTTATTTGAGTTGCTAATTTTTTGATCCAATTTACTTGACGGTTTTTTTATTATTTTTTGTTTGTCCTACCAAATATTTATGATATTAGCATTATCATAAATATATGATATTAATGCTAATAATATCATTTATTATCAGCATTATTAAACTATCTTAGATTAGATTTTTAAAATATTTATGCTAAGGGATCAGTGGGATTTATAGGCCCTGTTAGGAGTTCTACCGAGCCGAACCCTCTGATTTTAAAATATCTGGAGTCGGTGAATTATTTTCCCATTTGATCTCTGGTGAGTTGACGTGTTGTTCTTGTATTTATTTTGATTATATAATGCAGTTGTATAATGTCAATTGACTAGATGATGATTTGTGGAAAAGTGTGTGGAAGGATTTAGTTTTTCCTATAGGGAAGATTTAATCCAGACATAAAGTCTTCAATTAAAAATAAAAAAGTACTTATATGATTTATGATATTATTATTATATATCACACGATATATAAGATATGCATGGCGTGTATCGGATACATAAAATATCTAACGAAGGTTAAGAGACAAGGCAACGTACATTTCGCTTCACACGAAAATATCAAAGTAAAATCAAACATTCCAGCTCTTCAAAGTTATGGAGGCCCGGTGCGGTAGCGAATAATTATAATTAATAGAAAGTTATTCCAAGCTATTGCAATAATTTACTAGTAGATC
Organism: Hesperophylax magnus; assembly: GCA_026573805.1. Classification (NCBI taxonomy): domain Eukaryota; kingdom Metazoa; phylum Arthropoda; class Insecta; order Trichoptera; family Limnephilidae; genus Hesperophylax; species Hesperophylax magnus. Next base: position 1,257,166 of record JAIUSX010000052.1, read on the forward strand.
CAATTGAAATCTTAATTGAAAATCTCGTCAATTATTGAAAAAATGATTGAAGTAATTTTGAGACACAGTATGGTTTCTCGTAATATTTTTCGACACTAAATAATTGATATCTCATGATTGAAATGTTGTTGGGAGCTGAGAAGTTAACATAGAAACAGCTTTTCTAGCTGTCAACATCATTTACATTTATATAAGAACTACGGAACTTAGAAATATTTGCAGTCAAAAATGATAAAATAAAACTTCAAATGATTTGCTTCATAGCTCAAAATTGAAATGCTGTTGACAACTGAAACGTTAACAAATAAACTGAATTTTTATCTCTCCTGGCGAAATTTGGAGCTTTGACGAATTGATTTTTTAAAAAAATAATGCTAGAAACCGCTTATTGGTACCAGTGTTAATTTATATAATTACATAAAAAGTGAACTTCAGAGTATTTAAACTAACCATAAATGTGTTTTTACTGCTCTGGAAAATCATAAGTCAGCTTTATGATTAGCGTTTCTCAATGATTTATTTCAAGAGTCACGATTATTTTGTCTTAGTAAACACTTTGAAGAGCTAATAAAGCTGACTGTGATTGAAATACACTGTTGTAAAATTTGGCTATAAAATGGACATGTTTTCTCAACAATCATAATAATTAATATACGTGTCTTCCATACGTTCTCAACGAATGCTTTGTATCTATACAGAGTTTTCAATAATATTTTCAATTGTAGGGTTCCCTTATATCAAGGAAAGTATTATACGCTTAAGCGTTTTACTTGCATACGTAAAAAATATTTTGCTATGCATCTTTTATATGATAAAAGACTTCCTTCATCATTAATATCTAAGTATTCATTTCCTAATGCAGGCGATATATCAAAGAATTTTGTTCTATATTGTTACAATAATATGGCGATATCAGTCGAGTTGGTCCACTAGGTACATGATAATTTATTAACGAGACTAGTTCAGGGGAGTCAAAACAAGTTACTGTTTATTTTTAATAAAAAATTTAATCATTTAGTATTTGTCTATTTTTTTTTAAATAAGAGTCGCAATGTTTGTAATAGATAATCATAATTAATATTTCAAATGCCATAGTCCATTAGCTCCGAACAGTGAGAGTCAATAGGACTCTTGTGCGATATTCACAATAAAAATGCTGAATGCGTTAAAATTTTCATTTTTAGTCACTGTTGAACTGAGTGATGGTTATTGTTGTTTTCGACGAACCATGCAAAAAACACGACATAATAACATTTCCACATTTTCTGAGTATGTACACAGCACCCCACTGTAGGAATGTAGACCAAGTAGGGGCTGCACAGAACAATAGATTAGGGGAGCACCTGGAATAATGGGGAGGCTGTCCTAATTTATACAACAGTAGTTACTAGTCACTATTCATTGTGCGGAGTTTTTTTCCCGAGATCCATTGTTGGGCGTAAGGCTGTATCGTGTTTGAAGGATATTTAATTTGAATACGACCGCCATCAAACTTGTACTTTTGACATCAATTAAAACAGTTTTATCACAATATTTCATTCACTCATTTTTTAATCACACTATTTTGTTCATTTTTTATAAGTGGGCTACAACGATATTCAATATTAGTGGATTACTAAGAGTTTTATGAAACTCTATAAAAATGCAAATCTCTGGAAACATGTTTATAAGCTCCAATAATTTTCCTGAGCCAGTGAAACCATGACATTCACATTAAGGGAGTGTCAAAAGGTTGCAGGATTGATGGAGGGGAATAAGATATTTGGGAAGTAACTAACTATTCAGATCAGCTCACCAAACATAGCTTAGGCCATTTCATGCAACGCTTTTTGATTTCATCTAGGGCGACGCTGAAATAAGATGTTATATTCGTGTTTATTATTTTAATCATTGTAATCCAATTCACAAGATATTGGCTTTCTATGAAAATACAACAATATCCCTGGCTAACAAGAGAGATGTATCTTTTAAGAAACACCGTTGTAACTATGGGATTACTTAGTCCCAGCAGCTGTGCTCAGAAAGGGTTAAAATACCTTTGTACCCCAACCCTTTCTTATTATCTTGTCCCATGTTTCCTTAAGTTTACCCATTTGCAAAAACAAAATTACTACTGTTCAAAGTTTCCCCCTAAGGTTTTTATTTTATTTTGTCGACTTATTTAAAAAAAATTTACTTTTTTCTTTTCTTTTTCATTACAGGTAAGACCCTCTTTCAACTTCTTGAAAATTCCAGCCACCATGTCCGGTAAGAGAATATACTTATAATTCCAAATAACGCATATAAACAGATTAAAGGCACAACGACGATATGCTGAAGTATGAATACTACAAATAAAATTAAAAACTAGCTTAGATTATAAAAATACGTTTCCTATCATCCAAGGATTTTTTTTTAAATAACCTCTTTTTTGTTCCTTCCTCTTTATGCAGCTTCTTGGTAGGTCCCTTTTGACCGGTTCATTTGACAATTTCGCAGATCAACGGTCTTAACACATGTAGATATGGGGATAACACCTAGATTCTGCTATGGATAACCGGGTATTTTCTTGGCAATAACAAACTTCTCGGGATGTTTTTTTCTTTCATTCTCGTTTTACCGCCACCCACTTCTCCATACATACTTCATAATTCTGTGCGAGATGATAATAAAAAATACTCACCCTCTGAGATTCGTCCTAATATCTCGTAGATTTAAAAAAAAAATGAGAGAAAGGTTATCATTTCATGACTAAGATTATTTAAAAAATTTTCTCCAAGTACAAATGTTTTTGTTCCTCCTGTAACTTGACTAAGGGCACGACGTGTCTAAGGTTTAAGTTGAGGAAAGTCCTTAAGATATTTATACACTTCCCAGTTGGAAAGATAAATGTTTGGCCATCGAGAATAGAGGAAGCCTTACTGATACCGAGAAGGTCTAGGACCTAGGTGATGTAGGGGAGCAGGGACGTGTCCATCACCCCATCAACTTGGGCACGAACTTCAGAAAATGTTTTACTTGGTCGATGACTTCTAGGAAGGAAAATGAAATGTCATCGACACAAGATTCAGAGAGATATCATAGAGCTACAGTTATCTCCGATAAGGACTATGATATTCAACGGTTTAACTAAAATATTTTGATATCGAAGATGTGCAGAAGCATGAACACAATTTGTTGTGTTTTAAAACAGTTAGTATGTACCTATGTATAATAAAAGTATTATGGTTATGAGTTAATATTGGTATTTTAAAATATGTGACATTAAGCTTTTCCCATCGTCGTCTACAATTAAGGGCGTAGCTGTAGCATTCACATAGGGATTGTCCGATCCTAAGGGGGGACGGTTAGGCAAAGAAAATTTATTTTCGAACTCCATAAACCCCCGCCCCTCTTATATACGCCCTGGCAAATAACCTTATTTTATGTTACCATTGATTCATTAAACAATGAAGAACGAGGAAAAATGATTATCAGAAGAGTTAATTTCTTCCCATGAACATCATATGTCAAATACTATTTATTAATATTCCGAAATGAATAAATAAAATAAAAATGTTTTTCGTGGACGATTGTGAATTTAGAGAGTGGACATTGATAGCTACATTGATATATGACAGTAAACATTTTAAATGAACAAAAAACTGAAAGGTACTTACAGATTTTTAATCTAATTCCTTGATGACGTTTGCTTCTTGTACCGTGCAACATACCAAACAATCAACAAGATTTTTTCCAAAAAGTTAACATTTTTTTAATTATTGCCCGTCGTTATTTGAAATTGTATGGTCTGCCACGCCACTGACAGGATCATAGGATCGGCTGCCTGTACAAACAGATCACAGTTTAGAGTGTACATTCACCGTCCGTGAGACCGTGACATGTTCTGCACACAGACAGGTGCCATCTGCCGGTAAACCCGCCAAGCTTACCTGCCTACTCGCTTACTTACCTAATAGCAAACTTAGCTACTCGCTTACATGTCTACTTGCTTACTTGTCTAGTTGCTTACTCGGCCGTTTAACCCCAGCTCCCTGTGACCGGCCGCCGAATTTAGACTGTTATGAGTATTTGCCATCTTTGCGGTTTCTTGACCTTTTCTGGAGAAGAGTAATCCGCTTTCAAAGTAGTATAGAACTACGTCGTTCTGGCTCTAAAGCAAAATTTGAACAAAATTACTTTTAATTCTTGTTTCTGTGAAACAACATTCCTTATTTTTTCTAATTTGTAATATTCTAGATTGCGCTGGTGATATGTTTTGAATACGAAAAAAACATGTTTCTGCAGATATTATAAAAAAAATTTAATGTTTCCTACCATCATTATTTAAATAAATGATTTTGCCGAAGCTGTTCGGCGATAGGAAATCCAATAATTTAAATCATTCCTTTAATTTGTTTAATGTACATAAATAAATGATCGATTGAAATTAAGGCAAATATGTGTTCTACTCACAGTATTTTATTAATCTATAAACATTCTGGAATTAGTTCGGACGATTCTAAAACAACATAAAGTTGATCAACAAAAAGAGTTAAATTTCTCTAATCAATATTCAAAATAACAAAATTTGCGTTTTGCCATTACCACACCCACCTCGCTTCAGAATCATATTTCCTTGTGTTGGCAGTGTAAAGCCAGTTAGAGTGGTGCCCCGTAGTCGAGGCATGCGAGAGGCTTCGGTACCCCCGGTACATAGAATAAATAATAAAAACCACAACAAATTAACGTATAACACTCATCGCACCGCGATTCTAGTTACGTTTTTTTCCCACAGAAATGGAATGGAATCAATGTCGGGAAAACTGTTTAATATTTTAATATTCTTTTTGTTGCTGCTTTATTTTTCATCTATTTCTTTTTTATAAACAAATATCAATCTACTTAGTGTAAATATATATTTTTACAAATTATCTTTCTTTTAGGGTTTTTATTTAATTACATTTTATATTGCTTTCCAGTCTTCCAGTGTTTCAATTTTATAAATTCAATGTTCTCATCAAATATTTACCATGTAAATCTTAATATTCATTATTCGGGATCGTAGCATAGATCTCACAGATCATATTCAGTATCTTGGCCTTACTTACTTTACTTAACCTACTTATCACAAAAATACTATTATTTATTTAAAAATTAAAAGAAAGACAAACATTTCCGGCTTACGAATAACCTGGCAATATTTGAAAATCTCCTACTACCACCACAGTAAGCGGATCGCATGGAGTTCAAGTAAGTAATTTTGCTTGTGTTGTGATGGAGGACTTGCCCAGCCGAGGAATTGAACTTGAAATCGAAATTTTAGTGTGGGACCCAAACGCGATGTCAACTCAGCCACCGACCGGTTAACATAGAAAACATATTTATTTCTTTAAAAATGTAAGAATCACTCTCGACTTAAAATTTATGAAAATTAAATATTTTTCTCTTAGCCATTCGATTGCTGAATATGGAATATTCACAGGGACTTGCAACACTATCAGCCATATATTGATTATCGAAGGCACAAAAATTAATATTTCAACTTATATTCAGGTTCCCATAGTAACAAGCACAATAGTTATATTTAAAAAAAATCAACAACTAGATGTTAGACAAATTTAAACAAAAACAATTTTAAGTCGTATAAACTCGTACATTTACAAACTAAACAAAAATAAAGTAAATTGAACGAAAATACACCAAACACACAAAACACGCGGTATAAAACCAAAAACTCTTACAGATACCTAAAAAATATAACATCTGGACAAAGAAACTTCTGACAGAACAAGACAAATAAAAAATCTGCACAAATTTAAAATCTTGGCTAAACAATCAATCATCAAAAAAATGCGTTCAATAATTTGTCAACCAACTCAAATCTAAATTAAAAGTTATCTAATTCCACTGTTGTTACTAATACCTACCTGATTTAATTCTGACAAAAATTTGCGTCCAATTTTTCAAAAAAATCACAAATAAGTTTATCAAAGAATGAATCTATTGTTGAATTAAAATATTTGTAAAAAAATACAAAAAATGTTTGTGAAAACATTTCTTGTACACATATATCTACTAAATAATTCAAATAAATCGTTTTAATGTAGAGCTATTTAAAAAAATCTAAAGATAATATTCGTAATTTAGTAATTGCATCCTGCAGTTTAGATAAGCTTATATTTGAATGTAGGTTGATACGCCGTAGATACGTCTAACGGAGTTACTTCTGCGATGTTTATATGTAGGAATATCACGTATCAATGTCTACTAGAGATGTAGGATGTTTACTAGTACTAGTAGCGAGTGAATAGAGAGCAGTGAATAGTGTACCTAGAAGCTTTGGTTTGCTGAAAACATGTTATTCGCATTCACCGAGGTCGCTCAAGAGCCCGGCGAGGAAATTTGCGGTTCTTATTATTTGTAAGTGGTTTCAGCTCGGTGAGGGAAAGAAAACCGCGAAGAGAAAACATGGAATACTGGGTTAGGATATATGAAAAATACTTCTTTAAAATGCAATGCATGTGTTGAAATTCCGTTATTCAATAAATTGTAGTATTATATGATTCACTTATTAGCGATAATATAATTCTTGTAAATAGTAAATTTTTATGAGATTATTATAAAAGAGTATAGAAGAAGAAAAAAATTTTGAAAAGCAAAGACAGATATTTAACTTATTTACTAAAATTAATTAATATACACTGATTTTATGAAAATGTTAATAAATTTCAACTGTACCGTTTCAAATACCTTGTTAAAAGTTGAAGATGTAAGTACCATCGTGGAAAAATTTTGAAACCTAATTTACCAATGCTACAGAACCACCCTTAAAAACCTCAAAATAAGGCTTTTTGTAACTTTTCGTCGGCTTTTTGGATTGATTGGGTATTGAATTGAAAAAAAATTCCCTTTCAATGAATCCCTTTCGGTCTTTGAAGTTTTTTTTTAAATATTCTCTGCCAAAATAATGAATAGCGCTGTCTGATTTCAGGTTTTATGTACAATAAAAAAATTTACAGATTTGATAATAAAACCGCTTTCAAATGGCGCTTTAATTACTTGCTTTAATTAAAGTGTAAAGTTCTTACGAACATTTCAAATTATTATCACAATCCGACAGAAAACGACCTAAAATTTACAGTTGTCTGATCTTCAATTTTATTTGCTCTCGTCAAATCAACGTATTATTTTGAAATAGACAGGAAAAGTAATTATTCCGCAATAAAATTTAAAAACCGTGGTCCTTACAAGAGAATTCGGTTATTCCTACAAAACCAGCGTTATAAATCTCTATTTTCTTACAAACCCTTAAAGAACCTTAATTTTATATTTCCATTCATTTTATTATCTGCTTTACAGTTTAATACTCTTCGAAAATGGTAAAATACTCTTCGAAAATGACCAAATAGGAGAAAGGTGGAAAAGATATCTCGAAATGCTGTACAATGGAAAGGGAAATTGTGACAACGAAACATTGATAGAAAGAGAAAATGAGGTAGACGCAGATGATTTGGGAGATCCAATCACTAGAGAAGAGTTTGACCTCGCACTGGAAAATCTCAAAAACGGGAAAGCACCCGGAATCGATGACGTTCCGGCTGAACTAATTAATCCAGCAGGAAAAGGAACCACAGATGCCCTGTTTAAAATGATACAAACCATGTATAAGACTGGAGAGATACCAGAGGATTTTGAGAAATGCCTAATTCTCGCATTACCAAAGAAGGTAGGCACGACGAAATGTGAACAACACAGAACTCTTAGCCTAATATCCCATGCCTCAAAAATATTGACTAATATCATTCTAAAAAGAATCGAACCAAAAGTAGAGAACATCCTTTCCGGAGACCAGTATGGCTTTAGAAGAGGTGTAGGAACCAGAGAAGCAATATTGTCGCTACGAATACTACTAGAAAAAATAATAAAAAGAAACCAAAACACATTCATCGCATTCATAGACCTGGAGAAGGCTTTCGACAAAGTAGAATGGAAAAGAATCTTCGAGATTCTAAAGAGAATTGATATAAAATATAGAGATAGATGAATAATCCAGGCGCTATACAAGAATGAGGCCGCTATAATTAGATGTGACAATGAAACAAAAGAAGCCAGTATAAGACAAGGGGTGAGACAGGGATGCTCTCTGTCACCTGTTCTTTTTAATGCTTATATACAGAGTGCGATTGATGACTTGATGAGAATGAGTCACAGAAAAGGTGTAAAGATACACGGGCAAAAGGTAGATATGATAAGGTTTGCTGACGATATTGCTTTGGTTGCTGAAAGCGAAGATGAACTGCAAGAGGCCTTAACAACCATGCAAAGCATTCTTCAAAACAACTACAACATGAACATAAATAAAGACAAAACAAAGCTGCTGACTGTAGGCCGAACGCAACATCAGATGAGAGTAGAGATGGCAGGAGTTCCACTAAAGAACACCAAGGAGTTTGTCTACCTCGGGAGCAAAATAACATGGGACGGTCGGTCTAAGAGCGAGGTTGACAGCCGTATACATCAGACTAGGCTTGCATTCAATAAAAGGTCGAAAATAATAGAATCGAATAATATAGACCTAAAACTGAGAATACTCCTTATCAAGACCTATGTATGGAGTATCTTGATGTACGGCTGCGAAACATGGTGCCTATCCGAAAGAGATAAACGGAGACTAGAGGCTTTAGAGATGTGGTCCTATAGAAGACTGTTAGGAATTTCCTGGAGAGACCATATTACAAATGAGGAGGTTCTCCAAAGAATCGAAGGAGGAAGGCACCTGCTCAGGACCTTGTCCGAAAGGCGTGCAAGATGGATCGGCCATGTTATACGACAAGAAGGCCTCTTGCATGTCATAATGGAGGGTATGACCGAGGGGACCAACTCTAGGTAGTACGAGAGTACCTGGAGGACCTGCTGGTGGACGTGCGCTGCTCATCATATGCACAAGTCAAAAGAGCCGCACAAGACAGGGAAGAATGGAAGAGGAGATTAGATGAAATTGCTGCAAACCAATCCCAGGATTGAAACCAGAGAGAGAGAGTTTAATTCGCATTATATTTCAGTTGCTCTTTACAAATATTGTAGTTACTTTATAATCTTTCTCGTACCCGTATCATGGTTGAGTACAAGCTTCCCTACACTGATTCAAACGATTGAATTACTGATATGTGGTTCTACCTTATATTACGGTTTACGACTAAGCTGAAGTATTCAAAGCAGACAAGTTCAAACTAACTATACACATACGAGTAGATCTCTGGAGATAAATTAAGTTTATAAGATATAATATAAGTTTGGCGTATATTCTGATAGGTAGTGGATTAGATTCCCATAGTAGAGTAGGTAATAAGTCACGGAATGCTACATTTTACAAGTACATTCACAATATGTCAAATAAATTTTGTTAAATACGGGCCTCAGCACGGGTAAGCATCCAGTGAGGCTCACATTACTAAATAATAATTTAATTTAAATACTTATAAATGTTTCGATAGAAAATATATTTAAAAAATCACTCCTTGAATATATTTTTGTACAAGTTTAAAACCATATGACGGTAGCTCGTTCCACATACGAGCCGACTTACACAAAAACAAGTCGAAGAAACAACCAGTTCTCATGAAGCCAAGATCAATTGTGAGTTCCACGCACGTGGACCGATGCACCGAGAATCAATGCTGCTAGCTCCTTAGAGTAGGCTCCATTAGAATACCTGTAGAAAAGACTCAACGTGCCCACGTTGCTTCTGTGCATTAGAGGTGGAAATTGGTCTGTTGACATAACAACGGATTGTCAATCAGACGGGCCGCCCTCTGCACACGGAGAAAAATGGCTGATTTATTGAAATCCTTATTGTTATTGTTAACGTGACGACACGCCATTTCCTAAAAACTATCAGTACATTTAGAATATATCTGAACACGTATTCATGCAGCTGTGTTTATCCTAATAAATATAAAAACGAAATGCGAAAAACCATAATTTTTATGAACACTTGTTCCGACATCCCGATAACATATTCGTATTTAACGAAAGTTTTTTATGAAATCTGTCAATTCATGTAAGGCCTACAGTTGCGTTTTTAACAGAAAACGAATAGTTTAACCATATTTTTAATAAATTAGTAATATTTTATATCATTTAGTTTTCTTCGTGCAAATTTAAGTAGGTTTATCGAGTATTGTTGGGCTCTAGCCTAGAGGTGGTTCCAAAAAGTTGGCATGCAAATTCACTGTCACCTTAATTTAAAAAAAAAAACGTAAAAGGAAAAGTGAAAGATTTAACATTGATGGAGCTATAGGTACTTTTTCTCAGCAATAAGAAAGTGCAGGATTGGGGTTTTTACCTCAGTCATATTATTACATATCATTGTGCATATATCCAATATCCATATACATTATTTGACCTAATAAGTAACTTATAATATGTTCTATATAAAATGTACAATAATAATATCTGAATAGCTTATAATTTTACTTGATATTTTTTTCATATTGTACCTATTTGTTAGAAAAGCACGCCTTAAAAGCTGAAATTGCAAAGTCGCATAAATTAAAATATAACATTAGTGAAAATATAGTTCAGCGTTAATGAGGTCTGAATAATTTATTAGACCTAACAGACATTTTTTAAGTGAGCGCCCCTTAGACCTCGGCAAAATATTTACATTTCGTCAGAAGTGATTGTTGACTTAGCGACACTGCGTGCAATAAATCACTTTTAATTACATTGTCATTACAGCTCGCTGTGACGGGCCACTCCTGTCCCTTCCTCTTCCCCTTCTCCTTGCACCACCCACTAGCAGGATCATCCCACACCCACTAATTAACTGGTGAGACATCCTCGAGGCTGGATGTTTTAATCGTGTTTACTTGTAGGTTGAAATATACAGCTTTATTAAAAAATAAATACTTCAAGCCAGCGAAGAGATAAAAACAGAGAGAAGTTTACTGTAGATATATATATGTAGACAGAATTTTCTCTTGTTTTGGGTGAAATTGATCAAATTTTTGAAATACTGATCAGATAATCAATTTTGTTGTCTAGGAGCACGGAGTCTTAGGGTTCTAAATACCTTACGTTTATAGGCAAAATCAGTATTTTTCAAATCGCTGTAATACAAATTTAGGGGTGTTCTGTTCAGTGTGTATAGTTGTTTACTGTTAGACACGTCTACGGTTACAGACATCTAATATTTGCATTATTAATCCATGGCGTGTGCATGTATGGTGGTAATAAAACAATCTTTGTTTTCATATTGTTGGAATGTTGATGGTAGCGTTTTCTTTATTTTTTGTTTTTTTTTAACCTCTACTAAAGCTTGCATTTTATCAGGTTGCAATTTCTTACACATCAACCTAAATTTGTAAGGCGATTAGTATTTAAATTTTTTTTAAGTGGAGGAATTGAGCTACTTGTCTGCTAGAAATGTCTTTAAGTCATCTGATTTGTGTAGTTAGCAGCAGAATTATTAATTAGACGATCAATAGTTTTCGGTTTACGTTCTGTATTTCAGCGTACATTTTTTTGTAACAATATTTAATGAGAATCTAAACAAACCAAAAAAAACCTAACTTGAATCCCATAATAATATATGCAATCTTATTCTTAACAGGAATGCTTTATTCCACCACCTTAGAAGATCGCCAAAATATATTTTTAGGCAAACATTTTTCAAACCAATATCTGGAACTAGTTTTAATCCACCTAAGCCTAAAAAGTAAACACTTGGGAGTTCCCATACACTTTTTTAAAGTCCTAAAGTGATGACTTCGGCGTATCAGAACTCTCCAATCAAGAGTGAGACAGAGTTTCCATACCCGTTTTTACAGTCCTAAAGTGAGGAATTATGTGTATCAGAATTCTCCAATCAAGAGAGCGACAGAGTTTCCATACACTTTTTTACAGTCCTAAAGTGAGGACTTCTTCTTATCAGAACTCTCCAATCAACAGAACGACACAACTGCCTAACGCTTCTCCATTGTCCATCGACATTTTTGACGTCACTTACGAACAGTTTAGCAACATGTAACAATGTCGGTAGTTCTTATTCGAAATATGATATAGTTAAATATGACCAGAGGAGATAGGGTCCCAATAGCTCAGTTGGTAGAGCAGTGCCCCGGCAAGGCAAGGGTCCCGGGTTCGAGTCCTAGATGTGACCGTATATTTTTCAGAGTTTTTATGTTTAGGAATTGCTAATATTGTCTTCACTAATTAAATATTACAATTTGAGGTTTTACTCATTAAGTTATTCCAAGAAATAAAATATATAAATACTCACAATAGGTGGAGAACTCGGCTAACTCATCCGATATTAAATACTGTTCGTAGGTTCGCTTATCGAATAGTGAACCCGGACTTTATAAATACCTAAATACATGGTTAAATCGTAAATCGAAAATAATACCTTATCCTATTAATAGTGCTTATCGGAAGGATGATGAGACATCTCTTGAGTTTTTTACGTATTTTTCTGTTCCCAAAATAACTACATCATATTTAGTTACTATTTCACAAAAGACTTGATTTAAACAATCCGTCAGATTGATTATGTCATATTTTCATAAGGTAACGCTTCCGACGTGAAACAAATATGATTATGTAAGGAAAACAACAAAAGAATACAGGCGTCGGGGATTGAGGATCTAACAAAGAACGTTCCGCCAAAATAACATCGATGAAATGTCGAACAGGGCTATGACGTGCTATGTTTATAATGGAGGAAATTTATTTCTAACGACAATCATTTAGTTTATTCACGTGTAAAATATTGTGATAATATATTTGATGCATATTTTGTTTAGTAAAGTATAAATAAAGTACAAATAAAGCATATATAAAGTATGATTAAAGCACAATCAAATGTAAATAATGTATAAATAAAATATAAATAAAGTATAAATAAAGCATAAATAAAGTATAAATAAAGTAAAAAATATAATATGAATAGGGTATAGGGTAGGGTATATATAAATAAAGTATAAGGTATAAATAAAGCATAGTAAAATATAAATAATGTATAAATAAAGCACAAATAAAGTATAAATAAAGCATAAATAAAGTATAAATAAAGTAAAAATAAAATATAAATAAAGTAAAAATAAAGTATGAATAGGGAATTATTATTAAGAAAGTAGAATAAATTATAATTAAAGCACAAATAAAGTCTTAATAACGTACAAATAAAAAATATATAAAGCATGAATAAAGTGTAATAAAGCATAAATAAAACATTAATATAGGTTTTTTTTTAATTTAGAAACATACACATCTGCTTTGCCTTGTCAGCTGGTGCCCATTATTTATTATTTTCATATTAATATTTATGTTTTACAATACTCATCTTAATATCTTCAAAATCTTTCTCATTACTCATTAATACATTACGTTCTTCCCATTCAATTTACGATTATCATTCGCGGTGATTGTATAACTGGAAAACATGACATTTCAATACACCTTTAAAAAATTGATATAAGGTCATGAAAAGTGACGAAACAAAAACTAGATTACATAAGTTACGTATTTTAGGTTTATATGTAACTTTTTTTCGATGTTTTTAGTGACCATTTCACTTGGTGTGTTGGTTCGATAGCTATTGGAAATAACCGGATATATTTCAGGACGCGAATTTCTTCTTTGAATATGGTTTAGCGAAAGGGGAACGAATGGGATCTATAAGAGGATGCCACCAGAGTAAAGTCCTACCTTGCTTATGGTGTCTTAATGTTCCTCTTGGCCAGCTCATTAAGAAACTCCATGGCGAAATTGCACTAAACTTTCAATGCAACCATACAGAGGCGGTGTAGAAAAAGTACTGGCGAACTTTTTATCTCCTGGTGACAGGGTTACAAAGACGGGTAGGTTAGAAATAATTGTTGAAAATATCTATCGGTATATATGCCCGAACATGTGTTGAATTTTCACTATGTTGAGTTATCATGGAACCACCATTCACATTACCGATGCTTTTCTTTCAGATATCATTTTATTCATTTTTATCATATTTAACCTTATTCATAGAGTTGCATATTTTAATTTATTTGACAGTGAGTTTAATATCTTATTCACTGTCCATTCTTGTATTTATGTATTTAAGAACTATTAATCCATCGTTGTTTGTGAATCTGTTATTAGATATAAATATGTTCTAATTTCTCTTTATGGTTGAGTTGCAAAATGATACCATAATATTATATACAAAGTGTTAGCTGGTAAATCGTTCGCTCTTTGGAATACAAATAATAGGGTGTTATGTCTGCAAATACTAAGAATAACTCATAGTTTTATAATCGCGTTTTGAACCATTTGGATTTTATTACTTCCCTTATAAAACGGCGTAGATCTATTCATGGATATAAAGATTTTTCTATTCTGAACTATAGTGCAGGCGAACTACTATAATGCACTCTCAAAGAAAAATGTTTGTGGTATGCAAATAATGTTGATCTTGTGCTCACAAGTTTCTGGTGAACCAACATCAGAGTGTTATTGCATCCTGTTTGTGGTGTTTACCATGGTGAAAGATTTCGCTATATTGAAGTAGACACTGGCTTGCATAGCTTTAGATATATAGTCATATAATAATGAACCCTTTTAAATGTCAGTCTTATAATTAATTTATTTACTTATTTAAGTAAACTTTTGAAAAAAACAGCGTTTATTATCTAATCCATTCAATTATTATCGAAGAAACGCAAAGCGCGCCATGATGATATCATTAAATATTGCAATAGTGTAAATAAATTTATTTAATTCATCAGTTTTTAACACCTCCTTAAGACCCCACATTTTTAATTTCTACCGACCTGTTACATCCTTCCTTTAAACAATTTAAGTTTTTAAGTTCTTAAAGAAAATGTTATTTTTGAAAATATTTTCAATTCAGATTCAATTCAAAACAAGTAATTATTAGAAATTCACTCGAAAGAAAATAAACGCAAAGTTTTCTACGAAAACTCTAAAAAACACATCTAGTTCTTCTGATTTAACATTTTACAGAAACGAAAAATTAACAGTGTTTCTTTAAATGCGCCTTAACTCAGATTTCAAGAGATTTTTGCTCCATTTTAAATAAATTAAAAGTTGTGTCTTTATAAAAAAATTACACAACATTCACTTACGCCCGTTAAAATCGTTGAAAATACTAGCGTGCTCCCTCTATCATTAGTTCCACATTCACACACCTTCTTTTCAAATCATCTTCTTCTTCTTTTTGGACGCTTGTAACGGAGCTTTAATATTCTGAATGCAAAACTTTTTGAAAAAAATAATTAAGAATGGTCGCTTGGTAAGGAAAAATCATTGTTTGTTCAAGCAAATTTTTTTATAAGCAATCAGGAAATAACATTCAATGCAATTGAGTGAGAAATTGCAATTTTCTTTTACATGAAAAATAATAATTTTGTGTTGAAAAAAGTAAATAAAAATAGTGATTGGTTTTACGACAAATCGAAAAAATCGAATAAAAAAGCCACGAACAAAGCGAAGAAAGTACAATGGGGAAACAATCAACCGGCTGAATGGGACAGACTACAGTATACTATATCTGCACCTCTTGGGTGTGTCTTTGGGATGTGAGAAATCGCGCGGTCAATATTGAGGACTTCATTACAATTCCTCCACCCCTTAAAACCCTTGCGCCTCCTGCTGCCCCGAAACAGTCTGTCAACAAATTATAGAAATTTAATAAAATGTCTAGTAACTTTTTTTCTAACTAACTGGCTTTTTAATGAGTGGTGGTGAACTAACTAAGGTCTTGAAATTGAAAGATGTCGTGTACGTGATTCATAGACCTTATTAATTCATCCAAGACGCGATCAGTTGATTCCGTTCCAGCCTTGAGTAACAAAAAATGTTAGCTATGACTAAAGATTTCATTAAATAATTAACTCCCTTTTAAGTTTCAAAAAGTACATGCGGACAATATATATAAAAGTTAATATTTCAAATCAGCATTGTCAGTTTAATAGAATTGTTTAAATTTTAGCCGTTTATCGTTTTGGAATGTTGATTCATACATAGAACCCTTAGTGTTGCCAGCGTGTGGCGATTCCTAATTTATTGCGTTATCAATATCGGTTTTACTAAATTGGTATAAAATCATCGGTAGGTACGCCTATCGATCCAATATTGTAAATTTATCGATTTCACTGTTTTAGACCAAAACCTCCTAGATTACAAGGCCAGGACACTCATTCAAAGTAACCTCCAAACTTGTATTAGATTTTACAAAAAAATTCGTTTTATTTTTTTTTTCTATTTATTTAACATCTTAAAACGTCTTAGTTAATTTAAACAATAAATAAAAAATACATTCCCATACAAGTTAGGAGGCTGATAAGATTCAGTTTCCCAGCCTTGTGATCTAGGAGGTTTTGGTTAGACCCCCTGGCACGACCGCTACATTTTTTTAATTTTCTGTATCTTTTTCATGTTTTCATTGAGAGTTATCGACATTATCTTGGAAAAAATATTACAATGAGGTTTTAGCTTCAATAAGTTATTACTGATAAAATTGAATATTCCCTCCATTTTCGTTTACTATTTGCTGACGGACTGTACCTCGCCCCTTTTCTCCCATTTTCAGTGTTGCCACTTCAGCGATTCTTTCGCCGGAAGTGGGAGGGGGGGATTTATCCGAAACCACCTCCCCCCGACGCGCTGAATATAGATGTTTAAGCTGATATTTACACAAATAGTATTATCACGCATGGTTACATTTCACTGTGGAAACTTCCCACCCAAATGAAATTTCTGTAGTCACACGTTAAAACCAAGCCGCTGCTGCATCATTACACTTTACAACCCAAAAAAAGACGTTGAAAATAGGCAGCGGGGTGAAAAGAAAATTATATTTATAATGCTGGAATGTTTGTCTTTCAACGCACGAAGAAAAATAAATACTCAAGTACTTATTCGCTTTCAAAGAAAGAAGAGACTTGCGTACTAAGAAACTAAAGTGAAAATTATTACGACGCCGATTCCGAACGTGTAAATTGTCTTTAATATATTTGTACGAAGAATTTAAATCGACATGATTTGATCGACAAAACTTTTTATCATTAACCCCACAGAGGAGGAAAATAATTTCTCTAGTGGCAAGGCGACGCGACGGATCGACAGAGACCACATTTATTAGATTAAAAGCAAAATAGATTTAAACGCTCTGTGATTGGTCGGCGGGTTCTGACAGAACATAACATGGCTGCTTCCTCACGGGTCGGTCCGCGCTCGGTGCGGCAATTTTTTGATTTCATACCGAGCTGTTTAACCTTACTGTTCACCGAATAAACCTGGGTTCGTGTGACGTCACGCGTACCTCGCCAGATTTAGATCGCTTTGGAAAACGACGTTACTAAAAATAAGGGTTTAAAGGTTAAAAGGTGAATAGTAATTTTAAAAAATCTACCGGTATTTCTGATTAATAAAAATTTATGTAACTACGTAGGAACATATAAGTTTGAAAGGAATGAAATACCCAATGAAATGATCAAAGTAAATTGATTAATTAATTAGCCAAGGATTAAGATTCCTTTGCATGTTAGATTTGTATGGAATTACCTTTTCAAAAGGATGAATGTAATAATTTAAACATATTTTATATCCTACTAAATATTTCTAAAAGATAATGTGTTGATTGTAATGGAGAAAATATCTACAGTGTTAACGGTTTTTTGTATAATTTCATTGAATATTACATGAATATATAGAATCTTATATTAAGTTGAAAGTTATAAACATTGATTGTATTTTCCTTTCATTTCACATTAATTTACAAAATCTACTTAATCTGATTTGAGACGATGAATTGTTTCCGACCTCACTGTTGACTTTATCTATAAGGAATTTTATTACTAATTTCAAATACTTGGAGTATTTATTAATCAAATACCGGACCCCCTACTTTCTGCATTCCTCATATGGAATCTTAGAATCCTTTATTAGAAATGCTTCATTGAATGTTTCACCCATTCCACCTTTTCTTTGTCCATTCTCAATAAATCGATCACATTATTTGAATTGAAAGGTAAAAAACATTAAGCTGTTTGATGTGGATTTAATAAATAAATCAAGACATGATTATTCATAAGGTTGCGCGTATGTGCTATTGTGCCGGGACCGATTATATCCTGTATATATGTGTTTATCACGGAATTGTGACAAGAGGAAATCCATTATACGTTTATAAGTATGTGGTAGGATACTGTAAACTCATGGCAGAAATAAAGCATAATCAGATTGATGAAAACACTGTAAATTATTATTAAAATATTAAATCATATAAGACAATGTTGGCGACTCTCAAAATAAAAATATGAATATATAATTTCAAGAGTGAGAAGGCAGTGGGGCGAAAGAACTCCCGATTTGGAGTTTTTAAGCTGAAGGATGGAAAGAAGATGAGGAAATAAATGATATGGAGAGGGGCAAGGTTAGGAAGAAGGTGTCTGGCTTTTCAGATCTGATCAACGTTTCTAATTCATTAATTAAATTCTCTAGCGATGAAAAAAGGCAATTATCGCTTCTCTACCGAATCCATTTTACCGTCGAAAAATGAGACACGACGACTTAAAATATTTGTTCTTTAAAATTTCTCAGTTAACGAGAAAAGAGAGTGTTTAAACTCTGATAAAACTTAATAGTAACTTACATATTATTTGTAAATCAATTTTACTCATGGTTATTCAATTAAGTCTATGCTAGATTTTGACGACAAGAAATTTGCAATTTTTTTTTTTTTTTTTTTTTACAGTAATACCGCACAAGAGTCCCAACTGCTCCCGTCTGGAGCCAGTTAGACTATGGCATCCCCAATTGAGGTATGTTGTGAGGCTGAGGGTATATTTATTTGCGCACGCCGGGTTCGAACCCGCGACCTTCGGATCTGTAGTCAAAAGCGTATACCACTAGACCACGCCGGCCGTCCTCTGACTAAGAATGAAAACGCAATATTATATTCATATTATAGTAAATTTATTTCAATTGTGATCTACGCCGCTTTGAATTATCAATTTTTCTATAAATAAATAGCCACATTACATATTTCATATTTTTAAATACATTTGTTTGATTGAGGAAGAAGATAATCCTAATAAATCTAAACGTAACATTAAACAAAACAAGACACAGCAAAATAAAAATATAACGGTCACAACTAGGAATTGAACCCAGGATCTCTTGTTTTACCGGGACAGGCGCCTTAAACCACTCGACACATATGTGAATTTTACTTTTGTTTTCTTGAATGAAGTAGAATCTTTGTTAAGTGGAAATTTACCCACTTCCCGACATCCGATCGAGCTGAAACTAGCAGCACATAGACTCGTTGTCGATGACAATACATTTAATCAACTTTTGGTGGCAATCACTCATACGCACGTGAAAATATACGCATTTCTCTGAAATTTAACGATATCACAGCAGTAAATACACAAAATAAATTTCGATCCAAGCTGATAACCATGATATTTTTGTTATTTGTTTTGGGGTAAACTCCTTCTTTATCCAACGTTTCAGACAACGTTACAGTGTTCATCATCAGGGCAGAACAAATAACAAAAATACTTTAGGCCGTGGAAATCTTAAATATGATATTATTTTCAACATAAAAACGGTGTGCTTTCTTAAATAATTTATTTCTCGGAAACTTCTTTGAAGTCTTTCGAAGTAAACGAAGAGCCGCGCAATTTCGTTATAGACTCTA
This sequence comes from Hesperophylax magnus, assembly GCA_026573805.1. NCBI lineage: Eukaryota > Metazoa > Arthropoda > Insecta > Trichoptera > Limnephilidae > Hesperophylax > Hesperophylax magnus. The sequence goes on from JAIUSX010000052.1 coordinate 1,276,835, forward strand.
CTGAACTAAATATCCAATTAGAGTGAAGGTTATAAAATTGCAGTAAAGTGAATTCAAAGAAAATTAAAAATGACAAGTTTGCAATTTGCAAGCCAATTATTGATGCCTGTGACGCCAGACCCAATTTGGTGGACAAACTAAATCAGCGCGACGGCATGTGCAAGTAGCTAGAAGCAACTAACAGCCCCCTCTGGGAGGTCGAGTCAACAAGCAGTGACTAAAGCTAGTGAGTATCGCCCATGGATGAAGAGACCTCGGCCTGTCATTAGCGAAGGCGACTGAAAGCTATTCCGAACTCCACTTGAACTTTGTTGTCTGTAGGGGGCACCCCGTTATCGCAGGGGGGCGTTACACAACCCTTGCTAACCACTCCAACCAGGCACCAACACGTAATCGGATCTGACCGGGTCATTATCATTTCTGATGCTTACTTAGATATCAAAGCATGACTTAATATCTGAAATGCTTTATTCATTTATTCAGTATCCGAAAACATAAATTGGAATGCGGAAATAATTAACTGTACTTACGCGTTAGAAGCGCCAACTGTTAATCATAAATTATAATTGACCAGGAGGTCTAGCATGGACGGTCGATTAAGCGCTATGTCTTGACAATATTGACAAAATCCAGCATCTATGGTTGGTTTGCGATATTTGTGAGCACGGAAAGAATATGATTCAGTCTATCGGTAGATAAAACCCGCTGCTTTAAGCGCGGCCTCAAAGGCGTCGCATGAGCTGTCAAAATATACAAATTTTTGGATAATGTCATTCGTTACAAAAAATAACTGGCTTATTGATTGAAAAGAACTAACTAAGGTCTTATAATGATAGAAATCATATACCCGTTCCATAAATTTAATTAATTCATCTAAGACGCAATCAATTAATTCCGTTCCGTATCCTGCATAATTATTTCCCTTTTAAGTGTCAAAAAACACATGCGGATAGCCAATATTTTTTTTTTTTTTTAATTGAATAAATAGTTAATACATATCAACAAACAAATCCTGCTAAGCCAATTGAATTGGCTTGTCAACAGGTGCTTAAAGTTTAGTTACATGTACATTTTTATAAGTTATAATTTACATCTTATATCTACAGAATCAAAAAAAATTTCATACATATTAAAGAAAAAAAAATTTTCCGATAGCCAATTTTTCACCATATATTTAACCTTATTCATAGACTTACATTGCTTTATAGTGTCCGGTAATAAATTAAATATCTTCGGTATGTTGTATTCAAACGTTCTCTGTCCGTATTTATTATTAAATTTCGGAACTATTAACCCGTCATTGCGCGTGAATCTAGTACTGTATTTATGTTCTAATTTTTTTTTATGCTGCGGGGTAAATATATACTGAATTATGATTTTTGCCATAGAATAGCCTTAACAGATAAAATTTTGGCGACTCTGAAACAGCAACAGTGTATTATGTCTCTGTTTAAAAATATTAGGGACGACCAGTAATTTTAAAATTGCGTTTTGTACAACTTGGACTTGTTTCAGATTGGTTATAGTAGTATTTCCCCATATGGTTAATTCATATCTTATAATAGTAATAATTAAAGTAAATATTTCAATTTGACATCGTCAATTTATTAGTATTTTATATGTTTGACGTTTACTAATGTCAATTCATAGAGAAATGCACAAGTGTTGCCAGCGAATGTCTAATTCTGATTTATTGAGTTATCAATATCGGTCTGGATATCAACAGCGCGACCGTGCTCTTGAAATTGGTATAAAATCTATAGTTACGCCTATCGATCAGATATTTTAAAGTAATCGATTTCACTGTGCTAGACCCTCAGTTCATTACCATTGGAAATCTTTTGGCTTACGTAGTTCAGTTTGATAACCATTATATCCAATCATTACTAATAATTTCCCTTGTTACACATACTTTTGGTAACAACTTCAGTTCTTATGTCAATGGTATCATCATTTCATGTTAATTTGTAAATGAAATCTGTATTTTGTCGTTGGGCTGGTAAAACCTGAAAAATTGAAATTATTTCGATTTTCTTTTTTTAAATTATTCTTTCCTTCACTTAAGATCGCATAGATTATTTACTTAGAATTTGCAGCACAAATATGCAATGCTAAAATGTTTAATTAATACAGCTTTACACTTCAATAAAGGCAGATAAAAACGTCAGCTAACATAGCATAAGAGTTACCAATGGAAAGTATTTAAACAGAATTGTAGCCTGAAACCGTAGTATATTTATCAATATGTATTATATCATAAAATTGAAATGGTGAACAATATATAGCCCCAATGGATCAAAGTGCAAACACGCTTTAGCACTTCGTTGTTATATTGTGATGATTAATATATGAAATAATATTAATGATTTCATCGGAGTTGTAATTGTTTGGTGATATTAAGTTGCCTTCCGTTCTGAATTTAAAAATATATATAAATGTGAATACAGTACGAGAGTCCCAATTGCTCCTTACCGAGTGGGGTCAGTGAGACTATGGCATCCCCAATTGGGGTATGTTGTGAGGCTGAATGTAGTGGGAATGTGAAGGAGGTGGGAGAGAGAAAGGGTGGAAGTACCTGGCTATTCAGATTTAGTCACCAAACACGGTCAAAGCCATTTAAAGGAACGTTTAAATTCTGAGTGGTGGTCTTACACCAGGGCGATACTGAGAGTATCTTCCACTCTGGAATATGTCTCAAGCATACTATATATATTATTTTAAATTAATGAATTGTGAAATAACACAAATTCATAAATTAAATTTACTTGCGTTGCGATTTGAACCCGCGACCTCCGGCTTGCTAGTTGAGAGCCTTAACGCTTGACTACGGAGGCCGTCAAATATAATTACCTACACTTTAGTGTTTCTTAACAAGCCCTGTTTCACGTCTAAAGGTCTTTTTGTAGGCGAAATTGAAAAAGAAAACTCATGCGTCATGTTGGACTGAAGTATCAATTTCCTTCGGAAGAGGATTAAAGTATAACCTTTTGGATCTGACAATGTCTTAGAAAAGGCTAATACTTAGCAGGAAAAAGTATTTTGTATAAGGATTGTAATGTATAATTTGCCGTGAAGATTTGAAGGAGCTTTAGCTGTATATGAATTCTAAGTAAATTCCATTTAAATTTAAAAAATATCCACAGATAAACCTTTATATTTCAATAATGCTATTGAATTAGGTTCTACATAAACGGTTATTATTGGTGTATTAACGCCTTAGATGTAATAAAAATAAAACGTAATATTTAATACGAAAGCTTACAACGATAATATTTAGATATTTTGCTCCAGACAAAGAAGATCCTTTCAGATACCAACAAACAAAAATTGTTCTCGGAAATTTAATCATTTCCCTTGTCAACGTTCATTATTCGTTTTCGTGAAACACGTTTAAAGATAAGACACAATGATTCTAAAAATATTTCATATTATTTGCGACGCTTCTTTCAAGCTTACGCAATAAAAAAATCTAAAAAAATTACAACCCTTATTATTTTCTGACGGGTAAATTACCATGAAATAACCCTTACTTAATGCTTCTCAGATTTATTTGATGTTTTAATAAATATGGTAGAAACAGCTCCATGCCTTGACCTCTGTAACCTGAATGTTATTTCTATTCTTTGGAGGGTGGGTTTGTTATTTAATTTTGTACCTTTGATTTAATCAACTCGTTACTCTCCTCCTCCGACCTTTCCCAACAAGGGAACCTTAATTATTTAGGTTATGTATTCATCGTGTACGATATTTAGATTAACTATAACAAATGAAGATGTAAAGAGAATCGACCCCTTTGAAGTTGATTAGAAACGTTGATTCATATTATGATTTATTAAATCATTTCCAAACCCTTTTTTTAAGTAAATTAGATTATTAATTAGAGAAGTTTATCAGTCTGTAAAAAAGAGGGAATTAATTCCTTAGCACCACGTTTTTTTTAATACCGTTCGAGAGTCACAACCGCCCGGAGCCAATGTGTATATTGGCATTACTACCCACATTAGTCTAGTGTCGACGTATTTCTGTGCCTGCTTCAAAATATCAAAGAATAAACATAACAACTAGTAGAGAATTAACTCAAAGTGGTCAATTTTATAAAACGAAGATTGCGCACAAGGCCAGCGTAATTATTTTTCCCAAAAAGTGTGTTTTTTTATCTCTCAAAGAAGATCTGAGCTTGGGAATTGTAACACAATTTTAATAATCTGTGACACAGTGACCATAAGATTACAGTTTTCAAGGAATCATTCACAATAAGATCTAAAAAGTTACGAAGGCGCGCACATTCAAGGAAAAAGTGTATATTTTTTATGTGAACTCTCTTATCAACTTCAAAAATGGTTACGAAATGCAGTGCCTGTCAAATCAACATTGAGGTTCCTTCAGACTTTATATCGTGTTCGAATTGTGATGATGGCTACCACATAATGTGTGCTGGAATAGGAGAAAACTCTCGCAGAGGTAAGAGTCAACAAAATTGGAGATGCAAAAAATGCTCTAAACCCCAAAAAGTGAATAAAATGAAAAGTTTTGGAAATTCTTTGAGTGAATGCAATCAAGAACTGCCATCTTTTGAATTACAATCAAAACAATATGCGAACTCACAGAAATCTACCTCCGCCCAATCTTTCACCAATGTAAACTCATCGAAATTAAACATAGATGGCGCTAGTCAACAATTAACAGCGGAATTATTAATAAATGAATTGAATTCATTTAAGTCTGCAATGATATCTCTTGTAGACAAGAAATTAGACATGCATGCTAAAAAATACGAAGAAATTTTAAATCAAAACAATGAACTAATTAAGTCACTTCAATATATTTCAGACCAACAAGAAGAACTAAAAAATCGAGTCATTGTTTTAGAGACATCACACGAAATAGTGAACGCGGAACTTATTGATTTAAAAAAACAGAATTTTAGTTTATCTAACACAATCGATAAACAAGACGATAGAATTGATAAACTGGAATACTTGAACCAATCATGTAATATCGAGATGAGGGGCATTCCGGAATCCAACACAAATAACAATATGGAAGTGCTCTTAAAAATATCAAAAATTATCAATTACGAGGACGCAACAGAAAATGTGCATTCGGCAATCAAAAAAATATACAGGATGGGGCCGAAAATCTCTGAAAAAAGTCCCAGATCCATCATTGCAACATTTTATATCAATCAAGCAAGGGATAATTTTCTATACAAATTGAAAACTTACCTAAAAGCCACAACACCCAGCAGCAATAAATTAAACACATACGATTTAGGATTATCGCAAGATGCCAAAAGAATTTATATATCAGATCATCTAACACAAAAAGGCAAATTTTTATTAGCGCAAACAAAACGATTCGCCAGAGAGAACAACTTCAAATATGCGTGGTCAGCGTCAGGACGTACCCTACTAAAACAGTCTGATAGCTCCAAAATCATAACAATTAACAATGTCAATGACCTTGACCGTTTAAAACGCCAGAACATCTGACTACAACTTCTCTCCATTATTAAGACTACAAAAGAAGATATTTTTAAATGTTCTCATTTCAAGTTTAGTTATCCACTCAGCTCTTATTTTACAGTGAAAAGCTATTACGTCTTTCCGATTTTAATAGAATTTAAATCTTGTAAACATACATACTGCAAAATCATATACACATTGTTTTTAGTGTTATTATAATATTATGTTTCTCTTGATAAATTATGTGAGCACTGGATGTTAAATCATTTATCATATAAAATCAATTCCAATAGAAGTACTTACCTTATGTTCATTCATTTGTTAGTTTTAATTTGTTCTCTCCATTATTAAAGCCACTAAAGAAGGTATTTTTAAATGTTCTCATTTCAAGTTTAGTTATCCACCCAGCTCTTATACTACAGTGAAAAGCTATTACGTCATCCGATTTTAATAGATTTTAAATCTTGTAAACATACATACTGCAAAATCATATACACATTGTTTTTAGTGTTATTATAATATTATGTTTCTCTTGATAAATTATGTGAGCACTGGATGTTAAATCATTTATCATATAAAATCAATTCCAATAGAAGTACTTACCTCATGTTCATTCATTTGTTAGTTTTAATTTGTTCTCTCCATTATTAAAGCCACTAAAGAAGGTATTTTTAAATGTTCTCATTTCAAGTTTAGTTATCCACCCAGCTCTTATACTACAGTGAAAAGCTATTACGTCATCCGATTTTAATAGAATTTAAATCTTGTAAACATACATACTGCAAAATCATATGCACATTGTTTATAGTGTATTATAATATGTATTATGTTTCTCTTGATAAATTATGTGAGCACTGGATGTTAAATCATTTACCATATAAAATCAATTCCAATATAAGTACTTACCTTATGTTTATTCATTTGTTAGTTTTAATTTGTTCTCTCCATTATTAAAGCTACTAAAGAAGGTATTTTTAAATGTTCTCATTGCAAGTTTAGGTATCCACTCAGATCTTATATTACAGTGAAAAGTTATTACGTCATTCCTATTTTAATAGAATATAAATCTTGTAAACATACATACTGCAAAATCATATGCACATTGTTTTTTAGTGTTATTATATGTTCTCTTGATAAATTATGTAAGCACTGGATATTAATTCATTTAATTTTCAGAAATTTTAATTTTGTAATCATAATTTCCTTTCTTGGCTTTTTCACGAGTCACGCCACTATCTTCAATATGTCACTACATCGTCTTTTAATTTTTTTGGTTTTAATTTACTTTAATAGGGAAAATTTTGTAATAGTAATTTCATTTCCGGGCTTTTTCACTAGTCGTAACAATTTTTTCGACAGGATACTACATCGTCAAAAAAATGTTTTCTCATTTTTTATTATTATTATTATGGTATGAAATTATATTTAATCCCATACTCTCAGTAAAGCTATACATATATGATAAAAAAATAATATCTTATACTCACTTTTATGTATTTTACTTTCATTTTGCAATAGCAACTGTCTTTATCATAAGTCATTTGTCAATGGGTAACAATATACTTATATAAATTTTCATAGATTAGAAAGAAAACCTCACTCCAAATACCCACACATGATCAAAATCATATCTCTATATATTCATTATGTAATTGATCTTATAAATTTTCTTTTTCTTCATTTTTTCATTGTAACTTATTTTCAGCATCAACCTCTCTCCATCATAAGTTCTTACCATGATATAAGCCATTTTATTGTTTTTAGTATATTTTTAGCATTCAAGATTCTCACCATACAAATAACTTTCAGAACGTACAATAATACGTGTTTCATACATCAATCATTGACACAAACATCACAAAAAATTCCTACACATCATTCAGAACTCACTAACTCTTATATTTATATATTATATTAATTAAATTATAACTTTGATTCAGCTGCATGTGACTAAGTACAGTCAATACACTATAAGAATAAGAAGAACTATAAGAACTAAGTAAAGTTAATACACTGGACTAAACAAGAGTCGCTTTTGATGGATCTACCTATTTCTGTCTGTCCTAAAACGGGTGATATCCTAGTTGGACAGCCAAGAATCGCTGTAACAATGTATTATGTCATGTTTTTTTTTTTTTAAATTAAATAAATAAATAAAATATGGCATCCCTAATTTGGGTATGTTATGAGGCACGAGAGTGGGGAATTGAAAGGAATGAAGAAGGGGAAGGTCGGTAGCTTGCGGCGTTTTATCGCTTAAATAAATTAAGGTTATAATAAAATTATTGGAAATATACGGGTGCCAGGTGGTCAGAAGGTTTATAAAAGAGCTCTTTGTTGCAATTTTTTTTTTTGGTCTTATATTAAAGGAAAAAGAAATAATTCTGGTTTACCTCATGTTATGAAACAGGGCGAAGTGACTGCTGAAAATCCTTTCGCAATATGTAAGCTGTCTCCACCTTTAATTACAACACTATTTCCAATGTACACTCTACCAACTATAATTTTGACAATCAAGTTAATATCTCCTCGGTATCAGTTTCAAAACAAAAAATAGAAAAAATAATCGATACTATTTCTAGCTCACTGGGTGAGGGTAGTGATAAAATTCCGGCTTTCTTTATCAAAATGTGTAGCAAGGTAATCTCGAAGCCCCTATTATTGCTCTTTCAATCCTCATTGAAAGAATGTATCTTTCCTGATCGTTAGAAGAGTGCTCTCATCACACCAGTTTTTAAGTCTGGGGCTAAAAATGATGTCCAGAACTATCGACCGATTTCTAAATTACCAATCTTTAGTAAAATTTGTGAAAAAATTGTTCATGAACAACTATATAACTGCATCGAGTCTGTAATACTCGTGAACCAACATGGCTTTATGAAAAAAAGATCGGTTGTATCTAATCTTGCCATTTTCATTGAAAATATTACTAAATCAATGGATGATCAAATCCAAGTTGACGTAATCTATACAAACTTCTTAAAAGCGTTTGATAAAATTGACCACAGTCTTCTTTTGTCCAAATTACTACCTTTGGGAATTCATGGGGATTTATATAGATGGTTAGTCTCCTATCTGAATGGGCGCACTCAGGGAGTAACAATAAATGGCTTCATCTCTGAGATTGTAAATATACCCTCAGGTGTGCCCCAAGGATCTCACCTGGGACCGTTACTGCTTACAATTTTCATCAACGACATTATAAAATGCTTTAATTATGCAAATGTTCTACTTTTCGCTGATGATATGAAAATATTTCTGCTAATTAATTCTATAATTGACTGCTTTAAACTACAAGAAGATCTGTATAGGCTTAATGATTATTGTATCCTCAATCGTCTCAACATGAACACTTCTAAATGTTTTGTAATTACCTTCACTAGAAATAATATTAAATTTGCCCATAATTATCATATAGCTGGCCAACTACTCAAAAAAGTTACACAAATTCGTGATCTAGGTGTTATACTTGACAGTAAACTTACATTTGAGGCTCATATTGATATGATTGTTAAGAAAGCCTTTAGAATGCTAGGATTCTTATTCCGTATTGGAAAAGAATTTAATAATATCATAACACTTAAAATATTGTATTTTTCTTATGTTCGCAGTCATCTTGAATTCGCTTCTCCCATATGGAATCCCGAATATAATATATACATAAATCGCATTGAAGCCATCCAAAAAAAATTTGTCCATCACTTAAATTTCAAATTAAATTCAAACCTTGACGTAAACAGCTCGATGGACCTTTATGGACTTAAGCCATTAAAAACTAGACTCCTAGAAAAGAGACTCCGCAGATATAATATACCTCCATAAAATTATCAATGGCTTTATTGATTGTTCTCCCCTTCTGTATGAAATTAATTTTAGAGTCCCTAGCGTTAGAGCTAGAGAAAAATCACTTTTTCATCTCCATAAATGTTCTACTAATATCAGACAAAATGCGTTTATATTCAGAGCCTGTAGTATATTTAATAAGAATTTTAATGATATGGACATATTCACATGTAATTTAAGAACCTTTGAAAGATATGTAATAACACTAATAACTAACATTAAATAATTTTAAATATTCTACTGGAAGTTATCATGTTGTTGCTTTGAATCTTTTCCAGTTACTTACCTTCCAATTTATACTCAAGTGTTCAATTTAGTTGTAGATATACATTTATTATATTGTTATTATTGCTATTGTGTAGTGCTTTTATTGATTGCTGCTGTGTTGAAATTTTACAATACATTATGTTTTGAATTTTAGCTGGTTATTAGTATATCAGTTAACTTTAAATTTTTGAAATTATTAGTTATTAGTATATCAGTTAACTTTAAATTTTTATTTATTTGTGTTCTTACATCTTCTATTATTTTTTATTTACTATTTAAAATATTGTATTTTTTGTAAATCTCTCAAGCCGTTATTATAATTTTAAGTGAAAATCTGTTATTGGATTTTATCTTTATTATTTAGTTTATTCTTATATATGTAAATAATCTGTTGATTTTCCCAAATAAATAAAAATAAAATAAAATAAAATAAAGAAAATTAACTTTTATTGTCATTTGTAACATTTCTTCAACACGCGGTTAGATTTAACCCTACTGCTGCTAAGTTAAAGACTTTTATTATATTTTATGTGTTAAAAATTACAATTTTTTTAATGAAATAATGGATAAAATTTATCGGTACTAAACTAATGTCACACTGATACGCAAGTGGAGTGAATATTAAAGTGGTTGAAGATGTTTTTTTGTAAATCGCGGCAGTTAGATTTTCAGAAAAGAGAAAAGTTTCATTGAAAATCTTGTGGGATTTCAGTCCGCTGTACAAGTAATACGTGTCCGGAAACATTAATAAAATATGAATACATTAGAATATACGTTTTGCAAGATCTACCGCGTGATTTGTTTGAAAGGTTGACTACAAAACTCTATCATTTATGTAATCATTTTTAATCGAAACCAACTTAGAAAGTAGTTTTAGATTTAATCGTCGAAGCGATTCATAGTAGGTCATCTAGTATTTTCCTTAACAAATATTGCAGGCTTATACAAAATTTACCGACACCATAAATTATAAAGTGCTTATTAGAAAGATATTGAATCGTTAATGCCAGTTTTTGTACATAAATTCTGACATTTTAAAGTGCTGAAAGCGTAAAATTTAATGCATAAATCAGACAAAGTTCCGACCGGCTTTCCATTGTTTACGGCGAGCGGTAGTTGCGGGTTGCGGCCGGGGAGGTCCAACCCCTTCCTGTTAGGGGTAGTTTGTTTTTCCATCTATGTCCATACATCATGAGTAATGCCTACACAATAATGTGTGACAGAGACGGATACGGCAAGTTTCGTGGCCCGGGCTCGTCCTGTCCGCTCGTGCGAGGAATTTTATTTAAGGTTACGAACCAACGATTTATGAGATTGATACATTAACAAACAGCGTGTTATAACATAATTCAAAAACGACAAAATTTAAAGATTAACGGTCTTATTTAAGTGATGAAAATTTAATTTAATTGATGAATGATCGTGTACGCAAAAACCTAACCAAATAAAATAGTTAAAAAGCATTTAAAAACTATATTGAATTGAAAAAACATTATCAATTTTGAAAAAAAAGTTTGTTACTAACAGTTTTACTAAACCGTCTAAAAATTTCAGAAAATTAAAAAATATTACATTATTTCCGGAATTTGCAAGAAAACAGTCACTTCACTTTTTATCTCGTTTTCACATTCATTTTTGCATAATATAAACGTAGATTTTTAAAATTTGTATTTACAAACGTAAGCATGAAACATTAATGTTATTTTTAAAAATCACTTTCATGAAATTCTTATAAAATTCACGCGGTAACCAGTCATTAAAAAAAATATGCCTAAAATAACCTAGCTTTTTCGGAAAACACGAAAATAAATTTCCAAAATTACATTATTAGTGGTTAAAATTGACAAAAAAGACAAATAATTGAAAATATATTGAATTATACAAATGTAATAGTATATTGGACAATATAATCGAAATTATTAACTAAAACATGTTTTGAATTCCACATCTTAAACCACAAATCAGAACTCTCATATTGTCTGCGCATGCGGCAGTGTGCTAAAATGCGATGTTGCGAGACATTTTTGATTAGTAATAATTCGAAATCGAAATTGTACAGTTTTTGTACAACGTGTAATAAAAACACCGTTTAATGGTTGTACAGTGATTTTTAAGTATGGCTGTGTTTAAAGCTGGTGTGGTAATAATTGGTAAAAGTGACATAATGACTCTCATCATTGGCGTTGTCGTCTTATTTTTCTATCAATTAGGATAACGGGGTTGTTTCTTTTAGCATATGATTTAATAGTTTTAACTTGAACATTGAAAAAGTCGACGCTTTTTTTTTAATAGTCCACAGATATTCGTGTTTGAGCAAAGAAAAGTTTAAAGTTTCGTTAGATCAGCGTTTGTTTGAATCACGTGTTTAGTTAACTATTTAATGTACCTACCTACGCTTCTTTCCGTATAATAACGGTTTCCTTATAACCTGTTGCACCAGGGTAGCATACACCACCGAGGGGTAGTTGAAGCCAGAATGCTGAATACCGAAAGGAGGAACCCCTGGGCCGGTCGTAAGGGAGGTCCCTAGGCTGGGCCAAGGGAGGTCTAGGGGCAAGTAAAGTAGGTTTCACGGAGGTACCCCGGGCTTACAGCCTTCACTGCCTCACTACCCTACAGTCATGGGCAGGGTAACAGGCGTACAACGGCTAAAGTAACGGGCTACAGAACAGAGGCAGGCTTTGACGGCTGAGAATGCCGGGCATTGTTTCCTCGACAGAGCGATTTATCAAGTCAGCCGCTTTCACAAAAATGTTCCGTAACAAATTGTTTTCCCATTTCCTTAAAATTCTTTCGAAGTCACAGCACAATGCTAGTGTTTTTATTCCAGCACGCAAATAATAATATTCAAGTCGTGTATTCAGACGAACTCCAGTAAAGATGACAAGTTAAACCTCCGGGGTTTTACTGCCTTTATAGAGACTGCAAAATAATTTCAAAAATTTTAATACAATTTTGGAGGATTGGTTATCATCACCAGTTTAAATGGATCGTTAGCTAAATGATTCTGCGATTCTCCAAATCCGCCGAATCCGAGGTTGCGTGATTATTTTCAGTGTGAAATAACGAGAATTTGGATAATTCTAATTTAGTTTTTTATTGGAACAAAACTCACTTATAATAATTTTACGTTTTACTTACAAGTAAATCGCGTACGCTAGAGGAGGTTTAGGGTCAACCCGACGGCAAGACTGCTGAAGACAGAATAATATTATTTACCGCGTGAAGTATCGCGCGCAGGTTTGCAATGATACCAGCCTCACAAGAATTTGGGTAAAAATAAAATTGTAGTTATTTTCGGGAGATGCAAACTCCCTATAATTTACCCTACAAAATATTTAGATTGTACTATTGATAATTCTATATTTTGTGACATATTACCGCAAGCGCAAAGTACATGTGGGTTTTCGTTTTACAAAATGTTTCATTTGGTTAAATTACGCGTAAGCCTGCGACGATTTGTGTTTCCCGCGAGAGAGCAATTGGCTATATCTGCCTTTGACATAATTTAATAGGAGAGTTAAAATTTTCAAAACGATTTGGCTTGATATATTATTATCGATAATTCTGATAACTTTATATCATATTTGTGATATCACATAACACTTTATAAATAATGTGTATGTCCACCACAGAAACGCTTAAAAATCTGCAGGTGTTACTAAAAAACATGTACATCTTCCGTCATTTGTAGATGTGATAGTCACGGTTGTAGTTAGGTATAATTTTTCCAAATTATAAAAATACATATACAATTTTATTACGGATAACATTTACTCATATAAAAAATTGCTAATTAATTAAAAATCTGCTGAAATTATTCGTATTCTTGTAAAAAACGGACTGCAGGCCTTTAACGAATGAATTGACAGATTTCCTAATTAATGTGTTATGAAGATGTCGGAACATATTTATCAGGATAAGCGCAGCTGCATGAACACGTTTTCCGACATATTTTGAATGTACTAATATTTTATTAGGAAATGACCTGCCATCACTTTAACAGGATTTAATAAATCGGCCATTCTCATTTTTCTCGGTGCAGTAAACGTTTTATACCCTATTGCCATCAAGATGATGACCACCATAACATAGTACACCTATATCAAAATTTAAATATTGAACATTTGAAATTAAGGAAAAAAACATACTTTTGCAATGTTACACAACATTATCTCATGACAGTGGAGGTTGCGATCTGAAACTACTTGGTTTACCTAAAAACTCAAGGTATAAAAAAGATGCACAATTTTTATGACGCCAGAGCTCTCCGTTACTAAGTTTAAAAATTCAATTGAAAGAAATTAATAATTTGTAAGAGTATGTTAGTATAACAGGATAACATTGATATATATATATATAGCATTACGGTGTAAAAATTAATACAAATACTAATACTAGTTTATGTGTTACGTTATTTATGTTTGTTACAAACCAAGAAAACGGAAACATAAAATAAAATGCAATTCTGATAATGTCAGTAAAAAAGATAGATGACTATTCGAAATTCCGACCTTTTTAAATGGTATTCTGGCTAAACAAATTAATTGTTTAGAAATTATTTTATTTTGTTAATGTTATTATATACAGGGTATCCGAGGTATGATTTGAGATTTTCACGGTCGTGTTGCGCTACCTCCTTTTTTAGCCAACGTTTCGGATAGCATTGCAGTTTCATCAGGGCAAATGTGTAATCTAAGGATAACGTGAAATGTGTGTTTATGTATGAAGATGCGATACGTGTTGCCAGCTCCAACCCTCTAAGAGCTGACATCAACGTATAATTTTAAAGTGTTTTTTTGCGTGTAGTTCTGGTGTAGCCGTCAATTACCAGATAACAAGAACTACTGAGCTTAGCTCCATCGTCTCTATTAATTTTTACGGGATTTTTTATGAATTTCAATGAGTATCCGAAGGTAAAATTAACAAATTTCGAAAATTCTACATAATGATAGAAATAAAAAAGTTAAATAACTTTTTTGAAATTCCTTTGTTTTTTTTTCTAAACAAAAATATTAAACAGTTTTCCTGAATCAAAGGCTCTAAAAACAATAATGGATAGGCGTCGTTTTCCATTGTCTAAAGTGTGGAGACTAAACTTGCAACTCAAATAATGGCCTTGAAGCTTTTGGTATTAGACCAAATGATTTTTTCAGTCTTTATGCAAATAAATTTAAAGCACGGTATATTTTTTATGCAATTTAAATCATCGACATAATCAGTTCGCCGTATATGTGCGCAATATTACACAACATTAGAAGTAACCTTAAAGTATGGAAAGTTTCGAGAGTATCTCCTATTCTTATCGAGAGTATCGCATATTCCTCTTCTTCTCCCTTTTATTAGTTTTAAGACATTAAAAACTCGTTATATCTAAGAAACTTTTTGACTTAACTTTTCGTTGCTCTGCTAGCTATTTGTTTCATACGATTAAATAATAAATCAATACTGTTTGAATGTTGACTTGATCTTCTTTTTTATCATTTCAATGTTATTATCAAACAATAATAATAAGTAAACAAATAAATAAATATATAAAGTTTGTTTTCTGAATTTAAAATTCAATATATCAACCCTGAATATTGTGTTTTAACTCTACATAAATCAAGAGAGCTTTCGTAGTTAAACTAAGGTGAGTTCCTCATTCTGTCGTAATCTCCATCCCGCCACACTCCTCACGGTGAGTGAGAATATTCGATAAGCTTCCTCCGTTGTGAGCAGAGATCACTCACCAAAAGTGAACCATTTATTTTGTGACACTGCAAATTATTAATGTAGCAACTACATTTCACTGAAAAGGAAATATAAAAAAAGTATGTAAAACATTAGTCATCTGAGATGTGACCCAAATTTGTTTTCTAATTAGATTTTAAAACATAATCTTTTCTCCTTTATTCAAAACAAACAAAAGAGTGATGGATCAATTAGTAAACAAAATAAATAACTTCAATAAAAAATAAAACCCCTAAAAATACCTCTAGTTTGGAGGCAATAGTTTAGCATCACAGAAGCACCCTCAACTCAGTGTATAAACGATCAATCATCTCTTGAGATATTATTCTCATCTTAATGAAATGATTGCGATATTTTGATTATAGACATCAGGTGAGAATGCTGTATTTATTTCAATAGAAGGGTTTCTAAATAGCTTACATCAGTCGATGTCCTGTTGGTGATATGGTTGCAAAACGGTCAATTATATAAGTACATGGCATAAAAAACAGAAAAAATTGTTCATCTATGGAGATAGAGATTTATATCTAAATATATACATTCAGTACATATTTCATCACTCATACAAAGTTCTTCACAGTTCAATCCTTCCTCTCTTTAAAATTATCATTTTATTCGTAACCAAAGATGACAACACATCATGTTTAGATATAAAAATAGCACTTTAAAATAATAATTTAAAAGAACCATGCATTTAATGTAAGTATTATGAAACATTTGCTTTCGCGGGAATAGAGAAGAAGGAAAAGAAATAGCCTCAGTTTCCTTTTGTGGTGTGTAAAATTCGGCTTCCGCGAGGCTAGAAGAAGTAAAAGGTCTTCCATCACGGATAAAGTTTCATCAAATTGTTTTCCCGCTGTGCTCAACCTTTAATCACGTAACACTCGTATGTGGAAAGAACCCGGAATAAAAGTTATATTAAATTATTCCTCTTTACATGTGCTGAGGATGTTGAGATCAAAGCAAAGATATCGAACAAAAGATTCAAACTCAATTATTTTGTCTGTGGGTTCCGCTAAAAGGTAACCGTCTAAAACTCTTGAATATTCTGAAATCTTTATATAAGTTCAACGTGAAAGGTTACTGAAACATATTACGCAATTAAAGGCCTATTTTCAATACATTGTTCACAGTACGCAGTTCACACAAAGAAAGTCTGAAATTTCACTCTTTACCATACATATATAATTTGTTTATTATAATAATTTATTTAATCTAGAGAAGTGTTCCCTTGCTCCTAACTTTTATTAATACATAATTGTTTGAATATTCACAATGTTTACAGTATCAACCGCCGCGATAAATATGTTTGTAGGTAGATCGGCATTCAGCTTTGGTTTATTATGTTTTACGTAAACAGAGCACCAAAGAAAACTTTCAAGATGGTATTAGTTGTAGCCATATACATTGCACTCCTGATCACGTAATAACCATTTGAAATGCGGATAGTTAGTAGGCTTGGACAGTTTGACATAATGTGTGTTGACAATGTGTGTTGACCCTGCCTAGTTGCCTCAGCATTTTTTTCAAACTTTGTATGACCAAACAATGCACAATAGGTTCTATTGTTTTATAAACTGATTAATAGATCTCGTTAAAAGTCTCTCTCTATTTATTTTATAAAGAATACCTATTGATTTGTGTACATTTTGTCCGAATAATGATAGCATATCATAGTTTTCTATTTAATATATTAAAATCTGTGTCGTTTATTATCATGCACATAGAATAGAGAATAACATGGGATGTGCACAGGAAGGGCGAATTTCGCGAACCTAATATAAGCCCAAATTGGGCCTATGTTTCTATACAAAACTGTGTTTCGCCAAGATCACAAAAATCGAATGGGATGGTGATGTACAATTTCAGGCTAGTGTAAGAGAAACAGACCGCGTTCAAAATGGCCTAGAGCCAAAAGGTACTAAGTCAGTGGCACATTTGCTTACATTGAATTTTTTGTGGAAGGTACTTCTAATTTTCTTTTTATTCTATGATTATGCATCACAGTCGTTTCGCTCTTTGAAAACATTATTATCAAACTACACATAGTAGACTTAATGGCAATAGCCAGCCACGATCCAACCTTCATCTTCCCTATTTCCCTCTCATTCTTGCTTCTTTCAGTTTCACAAAACCCGTAAATAAATTGACAACGCCATGTGATCCCCACTGGATTCCGATAATTGAGACATTTTATCTGTGCGCTTCTCACGTTGAATGGCATTATGAATTCAGTGACTAGATTTTAATATCTAAGTAGGTACTCAACCTTCCCCTAACTCATCCCCTTTCCCTTTTAGAGCCTACACGTCGAGAAATCGATTTTTCGCCCTCACGATAAATTAACAGGCCTTAATAATAAAACATCAATTTAAGAATGTTTTATTTACTTGCCTTGGTAATATAACATGACGATACAAAGAATTTTCGTTGTAATCCAAAAATATTCGGATTATCATGAACACATGTTCTGACATCATGATGATATTTTCGTAATTTACTAAAAGTTTATCGGGAAAACTTCGAATTTATTCGTGAGACATGCAATCCGGTTTTTAACCGGAATTACCGATAATTTTAAGATATTATTAATTAATTAGCAATTCTCATTTTTCTGCATGTAACATCATCCCATTATAAGGTTAAATTAGATATTCCGTTAATGTTGTCCAATTAATTAAAAATCATTTAAAAAAATGCATTACCTCTACAACTGGTTTCTGACCCATCGCCTGGCGAAGCAGTGAGAGTGATATATTCATTCGTCCGTCACTCCAGAACACATTGAACCCTAGATTCCTACCCACCCTTCATACTTCATTCATTCCAAGAACTTCCTCTCCCTCCTGTCCTTAAAAAGATTCTCCACACAACATCCAAAAAGATGACGTAGGCAAATTATTTTCCTCAGGGCGTCTTGCGTGGAGTTAAAGTAACAAAATATATGTATTTTAATTTTAGGAAAGGCATGACGCGTCATTCGAATAAATTGTACTTATTATTGATATGCGTATCTCTTTATGCCGCCGAGATAGTAAATACCTATTTTAACTCACTTAGGGTGAACACTAAAAATTCTGCGAAAAGTCAGTTTAATAAATGTTTGAATGTCCAAACTACGAGTATGTTTATAAATCCACATATTTTTTTAACAAAATATCTACTTTGATGATGCTCCCACTGCATACAAGTAGATAATAGTTTTTTTCTTTTACTTGAAGTTACAAGTAAATTTGTCCTTCTTTAGTATTTTCACTTGTTTCAACATAAAATCTTACGTAGCATCTCAATATAACCACTTCATTAGTGAAGCCATGTTGCCAATTTAACAAGGAGTGTTCTAGTTATTTTTCCATCCTTCGCTACTTCTCCCGGCGATTAAAAGCGCCTGTAAAGCACACTTCTTTAAGCCCGCCGAGTTTTCTGCCGAGAATTTTCCCGCTGCAGTAAATTGCGATCTGCACAGTCTACGGGGGGTGGTGGCGAAGCATGGTACTGAAAACAGCCTTCACAGAATAACTCAGACTATCGCCACAGGGGTTGTGCATTTTGCAGGGGTCGCATAATGACTATGAGATCCAAACTAAAAGACTGAAATACTAAGGTGTTATGATTACAATTCACTGGATAATACCATGTTACTATAAAAGGGGAAATTTGATTGTGTGTACCTCAAAAAGCTTTCGAAAGATGAATGATATTTGTAGAACCCACATTAATATTCAATGAAACTTCATACATTGTTTTATTCAAACAAATCTTATTGTATTAAGCAACTCCACTCAAACAGTGATCTCTGGTATCACGAAAGTTTTTGGCTGGAATTCGTATATTAATTTTACGTCGGATATAGTAGTCCCAGAGAAAAATCGTATGTGACGTCATCGTTCTGGTATCTTTTTCGTTTATACACAAGACGGGTGAGAGGAAGAGGACGATCGTTAATGACGCACATACGAACTCTCTGGGACTACCTTCGTAACTATCATAATACAATAACTGTTAGTTTGTACAATGTGCTACTTATCTTCCCGTTCTCAAAGAATTGGATATTAAAAGTTGTAGTGAGGGGAGAGCATTGTGTGGGCTGACCCTAAGTTTTATCCAGTTGCGACAAGTGAAAGTTTTTTTTTTAATTTACAGGAAACAAAAAAAATATTTAGATTTATTTTTGACTACTAATTATCTCAGAAAACTCTGTTTGATATCCTGTATATCAATATTCATAATTTAATACCAAATGGGTTATATTATGACACGAGTTTCAATAATTTCAATACGGTTCAAGGTTCTCCGATCTCACAAAAGGAAAATATTATGTGAGGGTTCTGAGAACGCTCTTATAATTTTCCAAAACGGTGTGTACACATACATATAGTATATAATGAGGTTATCTATACGTAATATAAATATAGATGCTTTGAGGTATGATTACCCTTTCGTAGTAAAGGTTATTTATTACATTAATAGGTGAATTAGGGTTAGGAGGAACGGTTGGGCGACCTTTTTCAAACAAAATTAAAATTTGGATTTCTGACAAAAATACATCACCAAACTGAATAATAAGTTTTTTATCAAATGATATAACAAATATCTAATACTGATATGTGCTGCTTTATTAATTTACGTGTTACGTTATAAAACATAGCCTATTCTTTAATTTTTTTAAATTTTTTTAGAAGTAATTTCGAAAAAAATAACTACTGGTAACTGCTACATCTTACAAAAACGTTTTTAGGTCGAAATTGTGTTCCAATGTAAATCTTCGTTTGTAATTTCATTTTAATTTAAACTAATTTTACAATTTTGTTTTTCATTATATTTATGTATTGGGTAGGCTAAAATATTTTTTTAATAGTTAACATAGTTAAAATAGTGAAAACTCGATTTCTTTAAGAAAGACAAATAAATAAATTAGCACGTTTTCGTAATAGGTATTGTCTACACCTTTCAGTTAAAAAATAATACTTTTTTAATTGGGTCAAGTGTTTTGGCCTCAAATCCAAAATTAAGTATTGTATGGAAAGGGCTGCGCGGACGTTCCCCTTAAAAGGTATCGCAAATACCTACCCCATAAAATATTATATAAAAGTAATGGTGTTACAATCCGCTTTTTCCATTATTTAGAATGTTGTATCTATCAATTTTTTTAATAAATATCTTCATCATGTCTCAGAAGAATTCAAAATTTTGTTTAATATCTTAAATTATTCATGTCGTGTCTAATTTTTAATAATTAATTTTTTTTTTTGCCAAATATCATGTAAATAAGTCATTATACGCAGAACATAGCTGTATTGATCTTCTAATTATAGACAGAAAATTTGTGACAGTAGAGTTCATCGTTCGTGTGCTTTTGCTGTAAGACTTCTATGCAATAAGACTTCTGTTTAGAAATAAGACACAAAAAGAATAATATAACTTATTATCATTCTTAATGTAAGCCGACTAGGACTATTTGGAATTGGTTGCCAACATTTGTTCTGTATGTACATGTAACTTACTAAGGCAATATTTTACAATGTTTTACGACATCTAGCAGCTAAGCTTGACCTTTTGGCCAAACGATCAGAATTGGGGGGTGTTTTAGCATAACTGACTTATTCCAATTTTCATAAAATTTGAACTGCGAATGCAATATTTTCTAAATATATTTCTACACAATATTTTGCAAAACCTACTTATTCACATAGCAAAACAACTTTCAATATGATTATTTCTTACAAACTCGTCTTATACCATCCTATTTTACTATCAAAATAGACTTATTCCATTTCAACTTATACAAACAGTACTTTGGGTCACATGGCAATATGGCTGCCTTATTGATTTGTATGATTTTTGCTGTTTGTTGTATTTTATGGCGTTTCAAAATCAGTTTATTCCAAGACAGTTGATTGCAAAACTTGACTTATTCCAAATAAATTAATCATTTTCAATATTTGCTTAGATGTTATGAGTCAAATCGAATATAATTAAAGTAATCTATTACAACAACATCAAAAACAGAGACATAAATCATTCCCCATATACACAATCCTGGCTTTATTATGGTGGTACATCATAGGTATACATAACATTATGTGAAATGATTATTATATACAACTATTTATTTATTCTGAGTTTTTACAGACGATCTCACTTAGATGAGAACAATCCAGTTATAAAAACTCAGTTAGTATACAAATAGGTTCAACGATTACAAAAATGTACTCAGATATAAGATACATTAATTTTCATGTATCTAAATAAAGATTAAAATATAAAACAATTGAAAATTAAAATACCAAATTATATGAAATACAAATAGAACAGAAAAGTAAAAAACATAAATAGAGACGCAAGTAATACATAATATAACCAGTACAAGATATATTTTAGCAATAGCAAAACATTTTTTCTGAATCCATATAAATTATGAGAAAATACCCCTCAATTGCCGGTTACATTCCAAGAGAAGAAATTTTATTCTTTTACAGCAATGTATGTAACCGCAATAGTCTTTGTGAATCGGCGACCTGTTTCAATTATAGTCAAACAAACAATATCAAGTTTATCGTGTTCGTAATTTTACCTACAGATATAAACTAGTGTATCTGAATACTAAAGACATATCCTACAAATAAATTTCATATTTTTTTACAAATGTATCATATTAATTAGAGCAATTTGAGAATACGACTTTTTTGAAACTATCGAAGATATAAGTCGTCAAAATATTGATATTGGCGGCCCGCTGAAAAATTATGAGATCCCGGTATTACATACTGCAGCACTGCCATTCGAATTATAAATTGTAATGAATCGTGTATCGTAAAGACAAGATCAACTTTCAAAAATAAATTAAAAACTCATAACTTTGTCATTTTTGGAGATATCGTTATACTAATTTTGTCGATGATAACTCTTTAAATATAATAAAATTTCGTTAAAATAAAACAAAATGAGGAGACGAAATCATTACACAACAGTTAACATTGAACAATTCAGGATAATCCATTATTTGAGCTTTGTGGAATGAAGTGCAGTCGGTAGTACACAATCTTAATAAAGCTCTGTTTCTTTTACCGCAACCCATTCTTTTTTTTATGGAGCTTTTACACAGCGGGAGAAATGAAATTGTGAGACGTAGTAAAAAGAAAACACAAGAATAAAGATATCCAGAGTCTTATATTTGTTTTTTTTTGCTGTTACTTGTGCTTCGTTCGTTGCTTTATTTACAATTGTATTTTAGAATTCATTTTTACTGAAAATTCACAGCGGAAATGTATGTTATTTTACTATAGATATTTGAAGCTAGCTGGTTTAATATCATTAATAACTCGTCAACCCAACAAAAGACAATAAAATTTTGAAATTTTATAAACTTTAACAAAATTATTACATTTAAGTTAATTATCGAAGACAATATTAGCGATTTCTAAACGAAAATCTGAAACAGAAAAATCAGAAAAGGATACGGTCACATCTAGGACACGAACCCAGGACCCTTGTCTTGCCGGGACACCGCTCTACCATTGAGCTAATGGGACCCTATCCCCCTCGGTCACTTTTAACTGTATCATACTTCGAATAAGAACTACCAACATTTTCTTCATGTTTTCACCGCACATTTTTACTGGTAACTATCTTTATGTATGATCGCAAGATTCAACCCGAACTAAAAGCAATCTAAACGGTGACTTAAAAGTGACCGAGGGGGATAGGGTCCTATTAGCTCATTGGTAGAGCGGTGTCCCGGCAAGACAAGGGTCCTGGGTTCGAGTCCTAGATGTGACCGTATCCTTTTCTGATTTTTCTGTTTCAGATTTTCGTTTAGAAATCGCTAATATTGTCTTCAATAATTAAATATTACAATTTGAGGTTTTACTCAATAAAGTTATTCCGAAAAATAAATATTCATTCTAGACTTGCAGAAAAAAAAAGTCAATAGATATTATTTTTTTATTTTTTAATGTGGGACAATTACAATTTTAAGTCACCGTTTAGATCGCTTTTAGTTCGGGTTGAATCTTGCGATCATACATAAAGATAGTTGCCAGTAAAAATGTGCGGTGAAAAAATGATGAAAATGTTGGTAGTTCTTATTCGAAGTATGATACAGTTAAAAGTGACCGAGGGGGATAAGGTCCCATTAGCTCAGTGGTAGAGCGGTGTCCCGGTAAGACAAGGGTCCTGGGATCGAGTCCTAGATGTGAACGTTTCCTTTTCTGATTTTTCTGTTTCAGATTTTCGTTTAGAAATCGCTAACATTGTCTTCATTAATTAAATATTACATTTTGAAGTTTAAATCAATAAAGTTATTCCGAAAAATAAACATTTAAGTTACTTGTTTTAACAACTAATAGTTAAAAATTTATAATATTATGTCCACTAGTTGTAAATTTGTAACACCTACCCTCCCCCATTATCCCTCTTCTCCCCTGTCCCTCCCTCTACTCCTAGTTTCTTTTGCTCTGTCCTCCTCTAGAATATTTTCTCTCTTTATTTTAACCTTAAATTACGTTATGTAAATATTTGTACTTAGGTCAGTTAAAAATCGAAAAATCAACGAATTACCTGTACACCGCACTAAATTCTAACGAAAAATATCTAGGAAACAAACCTAAAAAGGGTGTTTGACAATATGTCACATAAAAGCTAATAAATAAATTTGAATCCGTTTGAATAAATAGAAAAGCCTTAGCATGGATAATTAGTTACACAAATAAAAGATTACAAGAATTAATAATTATAGTTAAGAAGTCAAATTAATTGATCATATTAATGACTCTGAATATAGTGATTTCTCAATTCCTCAAGGTTCAGTTTTAGGCCCTTTGTTATTTAAAAAAAAACGATTGAGCAATTCAACTATAAATATCTTGGAATAGAAGTTTTTAATTCACTACCAGAAAGTATCCGAAATATAAATAACAAAAAATATTTTAAGCTTCACTTTTAAATAACACTGAAAATATAAACTGAATACTTTGGCACATTACATAAAAAGAACGAACAAAATGACACATCCCCCATACACACAAGTCCAGCTTTGTTATGGTGGTACATCCTATGTATAAAATTAGGAAAATAATTACTTTATTTTCTGTTAATTATGGAAGATTATTGATTATTATGAATAAATATATATTTTTAAATAATCATACTGTCCTGAATAAGGTAAGAATATAACCATATCTAGTTGACTAGTGTATAAATAATAATAATAATTTTTTTTTTTTTTTTAAATATAGTTATTAAGTTCTGCAAGTATTTTTTGGTTTTTGTTATTGTTACAGCTGTTTGTTTTGTTATTGTTACAACTGTTCAGTTTGAAAGACAGTTTGAAAATGGCCTTGAAAGCCGAAACAGCTGTAACAATAACAAAAATCAAAAAAATACTTGCAGAACTTAATAATTATAGTATTAAATTTAAAAAAACATTAAATGGAATTCTACGAGTTTAAACACTTACCCCTTTACTAATAAACGTGTTTTTTCACAATTGTCTAAGTACATTAATTGTTTATCAATTGTGTAAAATTAAATACAAGTTTATTTATAAGGCTCTCTGATTCTGTTCCTGACTTTGACTGAAAAATGGCATAACTTATTACTCTGCCCTTCTCTTCCACGTATTTTTTTGATTTGTCGTCTGTCATATGACTTTTTTAAAAACACTATTCAATGCAATTATTTTGCTTACAACAAATAACAATACAAAATTTTGCTAACCTTCAATATAACGGAGAGTAGAAGGATCATATAGTTTATTATGATGATATGTTTTTAACAATGGTGTATAACATTTAAATGAAATTTGCACCTCGACCATACTTACTTTTATAATTAGCTAACCTAACCTAACCTTCAACATACGGAAAGTGGAAGGATCGTCTCGATTATTTTATAGCACTATTTCTTGAACAACTGTGTTAATTTAAATGAAATTTGCACCTCGACTATACATACGTTTTTATTAATACGATATTTTACCTATAAACTCTATTTGTGTTGACATTTAAAGCAATTTAAACAATTGAATCGCCCTACCACAATTTCATTAACATTTATTTATCAGCTGTATTTATGTTCTGTTTTCGAGAGATTGCCACCGGGTTTGTTATTTCGTATTGAGTTCGTGACTTTTCCGTCAATCCTACTTACTAGTTAAGAAAACACGAAACAATTTTATCCTTTACGCGATTTGGGATGTTGGGAGTATAATATAATAAATCAAAATCTTTCGAACACGTAATGATTGTTTTGTTAGGAAATGCAATTAAATCTTATAATAACTACTTTGTGAACCGACGCTTTTTTTAAGCATTGCAGCAAAATAACTTATAATGTATCTCAACTGATAAGTTTAATGATACATAATAAAAATAATAAAACAACAGACCGGAAATTGGTCAAATAAGCAGTAACAATAATTCCACATTCTTCAGATATGTAAGCAATATTTTCAACTAATGCTGTGTCTGTCTACAACATAATTGTCAAAGCAAAATGCAATTTGGCGCCATTTGCAAAAACTACAGCACATTCACATTATAACATTACCTTGTACGTGATCACCAGACCAAAATCAAATAATACATTCTCTACGGCGGTCTTCCAATTACTCGGGAAAATAATAGAAAAGGGCTTCTATACATAAATATGTTACCAAAAAATAGCACGGCATATACTTCACACCCCCACTTACGGAATTCCCTTGTTCCAGCAAAATGTTCGCAATCATAAAGGTTATTGTATAAATTTTGGCGTTCATATTTTTTTATGTTCACAAATACATGCATTTATGAAACAATAGGGCTAGGTCTCGTGGCGCCTGCCCCTCTCTCCCCCTCCACCCAATCACCCCCTGCCACCCCAATTTCACCCCCTTCTTCTCAGCTCTCTAGTCGAACTAGAACGGTACCTCTATTCCATATGATTTAAATGGTCTATCTCTCCTGAACACAGAAAGGGGTTTAGAACTCGACTGTGCAGCGAAATATTATTATTGTGTGGTGTTACGTAAGCACTTTTGGAGCTTATTACCATATCCTTCTTTATGGGTTAACTCATCGTGGTTTCCACTGTGTGTTTAAAGCAAATAACTTCTTTTCCCCGTGAAATTCAATGAGAATTTTAGAATCATTACCATGAAATATATAACGATGCTCACCAAAAATTAAACTGTAATCCCATGGCAGATAAGCTTTTTTAAATTCAACTACGATATTTCGGCAGAACCTCTAAAACCGGCTACACTTATTTACAAAAGGGCGATAATTGAACGTATTGAACTTGATCCAACCGATCGTAGTAGAGGGTTCTACCCACCGGGCTTTTGACTGCTTTTCATTACCAAGCTTGTTCAAATTAATCGACGTTATTTTAAACCGAAATATTTTGAAAATCAAACCTCGATATGTATATTGTAATCTCAATGAAAGATTAAAAAAATGTCGGCATCACTTTAATCTGGTGCTGTGCTGAATTTTTCGTTATAATGTTGACGTAGTTATGTTTTTCAGTATTTATTTAACTTATTTTAATAACATCACATACATGTTTGATTGAACGCGAGTAGGTACTTACGTAATACTAACCAAAACCGTAAGCACTTTATATTATCCACTGCTTAAAAGGAAGCGTGAACGTGTCGAGTGGCAAAATTCACGTGTCCTTGACCTAAATAGCAAAATGTTCGTAACCTTTCTCTATCCTTTTACTCTAACCTTCTCTCACTCCTTTGGCAACAGAACATTATACAACACTGTGTAGTGTGTATCCACAGTCCCACTGTTTCCGGGCAGTGAAGAACCTTGTGTGCATAACACGTTTAACAGTATGTACCCACACCCTACAGAAATCACCTAAAACTTATAACCCAATTCAAAGGTGAAAGATCACCATTCAAAATCGAATAATTGCACTTAGCCGGTTTTTGTGATCCAATCTGAATAGCCGGACACAGTCATGTATCGTCGTTCTCATGGAAAAACTCATCAACCAACAAAATTAAATCTGAGAAATACGGGCGCTTAAAGCTTTTTAAAATTTCAAATAGCTATAATAATAATAATATTTGGATAATTTGTGCAAAATCACCTCAAGGGCGCTGTACAAATATATAATATATTTCTAAAATGACCTACGTTACTACTTACTATATATGGAGATAATATATAGTACCATACTTACCTGGTAGGTCACTTGAGATTAACACTTAATAATTAACATTAACTAATTGTTTATTAGCGAAATTTAGATTCAGTTTTTATATAAGTATCCAGCAGCCAAGTGGGGGAATCGGTAGTACCCAAAATTACTATTCTCCTTATATTAGCTTAAATACTTGACATATCTTATGTTACCATTAATAATTGACTATAGTTTAAAAGCCCATAAGACAGAAAAATAATAGGCTCATCGGAAGACCCACTTGGTTACAGACGTTTCGTTTGGCATCTTGGCCTGTCAAGACTTATTGGGCGTGTTAAGGAAAGAAAAAGCAAAATTTTATGCTGGGCGGTACTACAGTAAAAGGTTTTGATCAGAATTCTCTTTGTTAAATGTGATTCATCCCTCAGTATAAGACAGATTTCGAATAATGTAAATACAATAAGAAAAGCGTGATTAGGATGTATTATAGGCAATACAAGAATGCTACCCTCAGCTATGATTAATGAATGAAAACACATAGAAAAAAACCGCTTTAATAGGTTCAAGAGTATATTTTGTGCAAAAATATTACATTTAAACTCTGGAGTGCTTCATATAAAACATCGAGAAAACCCGTTTTTCGTAAATAGTGAATTTTTCAAAACAAACTCTGTGTATGATGTTATTAAGTCGTGTGTTTTTTTAATAACAATGAAACTCATTACAGAGAAATACTGTGTTTAGATTAAAAAAAAAAAAAAAAATATATATATATATATATATATTAATCGTTACAGGACAAGAATATGCGACGCGTGGCCCTTGTGTGGATAGACCTGCCGTTGAATTTTCCCTAGAAAATCTCTAAAATAATGTAGGAATCTTAACGACATAAGTAATTATAACATTAACATAAGTAATGTCGGTAATGCCTATGGTCGAATTTGCCTTGGTAGGCCTAAAAAATTAATCGTTCCGTTTGGTTTATTTTAATTATTTCTGATAAACGTATTACTAAAATCTCAGATTTTTCTAGAGGAATCCCTCAAACTTACTAAATCATCGTATAGAAAAATAAAATATTGTGCTTTTTACTATTTTTATAGCAGAAAAACGTTTTATAACTGCTTTACAATATTTTAATGATACTGTTTTTATAAAATTATTTAACATTAAATATAAATAACTTACATCCAATTCGTTGAAATTAATTAGAATGTGAACCTCGAGCAAACCACCGTTATTAGTCAGTTAAGAAGAAATTTAGGAGAACTGTCCAAGCTGATGATGTGGATTTGATGGGATGAAACGCAGTCACACAGAAAAGTACGTATAGTAAATATATTTTACGTGTATAAACAGATATGTTTTATTCAGCGGTAGTTTTCTCAGTCCGGATATTATCATCCCTCTGACATCTAACTTCCTCTTTCTGTGATGGCTAATCTCTATCCATAAAGCACTCCGCACGTGGCTCTCTCCCAGCAAATAAGCCCGGAATGTCACACCGGAGGTAACAACTAAATCTCTCTATAAAATGAAAAAGGGTTTGTCGCGGTGGAACTCAGCGAATATTCGCCGCGGCGGCATCGATATACGGAAAATTTGGGTTAAAAACACCGGCGAAACATGTTTTCCGCAGATGAACCGTTATTTAAAAATGGCCCGCGAAAAAGAATGTAAAAAAGTTTTTTGCTTTACGTTTTCAGCTCCAAAATGATGTGGAAAATGCGAGGAAGAAATTGCATAATATTTACAAACCACTGATATCTAATTTTTTTAAAAGAAGCAAGAATTATGTTGCTTGTCATTACTATTACTAACAGTTAGTAGGCCTCGCGTCCAAAAAGGGATTTTTTTCATAACGCCCACCTTCCTGAGTCTCACTGGCTCCAGACGGATGGGAGCAGTTGGGACTCTTGCGCGGTGTTCAGATAAAAAAAATAAAAATTTTCCAACGAAACCTCACCATCTCAAAGACAATTCTTGGTTCAAACTTTCTTCAGGCCAGTAGATATCATAAAATTGATGATTCCGATTTTACAGCTCGTAGTAGGAACCTCGTCCATGCGAACTCCAGCAGAATAAAAAAATAGTATCTGACAAGGCAACTATCTTGAACCGGAACCATAATGGTCCAGGTAAAACAAGACTTTTCAACGCTCAGTCAATTAAATAAGGGAATATTTGATTATGAACAACTTTTTTGATCTTTGAATATAATATTAACAACTCTGAAGCGAAAAATGTGAAACAGAAACATTTAGGAAATTAACCCATGACTCAGCCTTGCCGGGAATTTGCTACCACTGAGCCAATCCAACCATATCGGAATTTTAAAAACGAACATTCAGATCCTGCCTAGAAAAGTTCCACAATATACTTGCGCTGCAAACCTTTGCTTTGCTTTAATTTACTTTTCTACGCAGAGTCTGGTTATTTCAATGTGCGCTCTTCGGCGGTCAATGTACGACTGATGTCGTAGTTTATTTAAGGTATTCTCGAACCTTTTTTGTGCCAAAAATATGGTCACGTGGTTTGCCTCCAGCTCGTCAAAATAATACCATGATTTCATTTTAGTGCAAGTCTGTGAATTCGTATGTCTACATTTGATTTGGCTGTTCTATTTTTATTTTATTTAAAACTAACTACATATAGTGTATTGCTTGTTTGAAATGTTCAGTATCATGTACTTATGAATTATTTTATGATTTTTCATAATTAAATAATTCATCAACTGACATGTATTTTCTACCTAGGAAAATTTTTAATATAATATATGCAAATTATCAGCCTCGGAACAGACTTAGTCTAGTGAGACGGACAAAGACGCGTACGCATTAAAACTGAATTAACTAATCGTTCGTTTCAATAAAATATATCGCCTATATATATATATATATATATATATATATATATATAATACATTGTTTATAATACCTACATATTATAAAAAAAATGTTTTTGATCGGTCGGTGGGTCCCACCGAGGCGTAGTGTGTTCAATTCCTCGGCTGGCAAAGTCCTCCAAGCAATATTTTCAGCTTACTGTGGTGGTAGTAGGAGATTTTCAAATATTGTCAGGTTATTCGTAACCCGGGAATGTTTGTCTTTCTTTATTTAAAAAAAAAAATAAAAATAATAATAAAAAATAAATAAATAAATTGTCTACGTAAAAATATACAATATATAAAATATATTACTAAACTGATCGTTGACACTTTGACAGAAATATTCTTCCTATGTGTTTTGATTTCAACAAGCAACCCCATTTACTTTAACAACATGGTCATCTATTTATCTCTCCGAATAAAGGTCTCCCCAGACAGATGTAAAAACGTTCTTATTCATGACTGGCGATTTAGTAAGTGATACAAGTCACTTACATGATATTTTATGGAAACAACAAAACACAATATTTTTTTTAGTTCTTCTAATATTAAAATTGTGGTGGTTGTTTTTTACATAGCAGAACAGCGTATTAAGAATTTAAATATTAGGACTAACAATGTCATCAAATGGTCCTTCAGGACCATTTTGTTTTTTTGACATTTTAAAGGTTCCCGCTAAGACGACGCCTAACGCCAATTCACTATTTTGATTAATCTTTATAACAAATTGGTGTACATTATGAATACCAAAAAAATGCTTTAGATAAATTGAAGGTTTTCTTATCGGTTCGCTTGAGTAGAATACAAATAAAAAATAAATTACTTTATAAAAAATATAAATGTAAGCTACTAAAAAAAAATATTTTTTCAATATAAATGTATGAACGCATAAAGGAAACATTTTTAAAAATACAGTATTATAGCTGAGATTATCTGTGACAGTTCTTTTTTGCTTTATCATAAAATTATTTACAAAATAAATAAAAACAAGTTTTGTGCTTGAAATCGAACGTTTCTTGACTCCATTTGTCAAGCGATTTTAATGACTATTACCTGCAATATAAGGTATACCACGAATATACACATTTTTGACTTGTAGCTTCCACTTAAAAGCCGACTCTGGGTGCATTTCAGCTTTTTACCAAATTGTTATAAGCTGACAAGCTTAGCAACATGAGAGTTGTCCTCTTCTGCTGATCACGATTTGTTCAAAAGATGAAACGGACTTAAAAAACGGACGCTTAGTGACCGTTTGATAACAATGTTACATTTAAATTTCTGTGAAACAACCCGTCCTTAATTATATTCATACGTATTTAGTTTATTTACCATATTTGTCTTTGTCAAATACTGTATTTTTCCAACACGTAAGTAATGTAGGTACATTACGTTTATTAGATTGTAAGTAAAAAGTCTCTTGTTTACTTACAAAACATTATGATAGAACTATAGTTTGTAAGATTGTTTCATTTGGATTGATATATCGTTTCAATTGTGCTTATTGACTTTAGAAACAGCTTTTCGCAGTTAGGTCTCTACTACGTGTAACATCATTTAATGGACGCTCGGGAACAAAGTCATTAACAAATTAAACAAAAAAACTAAAGCAGCCGTACCGATACACTTGCAAAAATCATTTTACAAGGTTTGCTGACCGGAATATGTAAGTGAAAGGTGGCGCTGTTTATTTACTTTCACTGTTTCACAAAAATATGGTTTTATATCAACTTTTTGATGGTTTTCCATCCCTAGATTACCGAGTAACTAAATACCTTGCACGTGTTCCGATACGCCAAGATGTACTGCGACGATTGCCGTACATTGTGCCTTATTACATGAATCCGAGCAATCGACAGTCGACAACTACCTAGACACCCAAATAACTCGACATCTAGCACCCGGCCACCTCAACATCTAGCCACCTGTACACCTTGCCACTCAGATATAGCCACCGATTCACCTTGCCACACAGATATCCTGCCGTCTTCACTAATGGAAGTTTATTGAAGTTCGGGACAAATGGCATTCTCGGGCTGTAAATAGTGAAGCGTGCTCCTCTCCAATTCCCCTTGTGGGAATGGGGGAATCGCTAAGTAAATCCAACTCAAATTAAAGAATCATTAACGATTCCATTTCTACATTAATGGAACAGACTTCTCGTTGAATTTAATGGAAATCGTTGCTGGCGAATTTATTTGCTCACCATTGATATATTATTAACAGAATCCATGATTATCATAGTGATTTATTTATCTAGTCTCTCATGTGGAGTTTTTTTTTGGCAATGGC
Source organism: Hesperophylax magnus (assembly GCA_026573805.1). NCBI lineage: Eukaryota > Metazoa > Arthropoda > Insecta > Trichoptera > Limnephilidae > Hesperophylax > Hesperophylax magnus. Next base: position 1,309,463 of record JAIUSX010000052.1, read on the forward strand.
AACTGGCCCGTATTACTTGCAAGCAAATGTAACAAAAATACCTTGTGTGGAGCATCTTAAAGTACCTTAAATTAATGTTATTAACTTATAAGTTTAGAAACACACTTTTCAGTATAAGCAGTATTTTTTATAGAAATCAATGCAAAGACTGCCCTCCTAACGCATTACCTCCGTCTGAGAGATTCTGGAAAATTGTATTTTAAACATTATTGTATTGAGTCTATCCTGATGAGATATCATTGTTTCAACTGTAAGGCTGAGTGATTTTCCTAACGATATTAAAGGCTCGTTGTAAACTCAGAAACACAATTTAAAGTTTTTATTAATTTAGATGAGTATTTAATTGAAGCGTGAAAAATAATTAATTTGAATACATATACTTTTTAAGCCATTATACGTTGGTATAAATTTATTCAAAAATTATAAATGGTTTTTAAAATCTTCCCCCTTTTGGTAAATATCCGGATTCTTCTATGGTTTTTCTGTCCACTGCTTCGATTAGCCGTCTCCCCGATTTTTAAGTAAGCTTGGATTATAAGTAGGTAGATACCACAGGCTATACTCGGAGAATATGGGTCAAGTATTTACGTTTTTTCCACCGATAGTATGCTTTTTGTTTTTGTTTCGGAAATACTCCGATAACAAATATGGGGTATCGCATCAGTATAGTAGCGGTATATGCCATCATCAATGCAACGAGTTTGCTAAATCTGTTTCGAATATCAGCAATTTCCAATAGTATGCAGTCTTCCCTTCTAGTATGACGGAAGCAAGGTGTTTAGTTTTAAAATGAGAATATGCATAGTTCCTACCAGAATGTCATTTATCCAGTTCCTACCTATATACCTTGCTGGAAAAGTGATTGAAATTTAAAAGAATAGTAAGAACAGTGCAAATCGAGTGCATTTGGTTTTGAAAAAAACTGTAGAAGGATTGAAGTACTGGAAGCAAGTTGTTTATGTTTTTCGTATCCGTAATCTTTGAAAAGAAGGACTATATTTAAGTACTCCTTCGTTTGTTGTGGCGGTAGTTACCTCGAGGTATCGCGGTGGAAATCATTATATCGTGATTGTGTTGTGCTTGAACTCACTATATTGTATTGTATGCTCCTTCTTAGTAAGTTATTGGTCATCCTGATTTTCTTCTTTCCATACCTTCTTCATTCATTCCTACACACACAATTTCATCAAAAATCCATTCATTTCGAATTGTTTTAATTAATTTACAGTCCACAATTCATGTTCATCTGAAGGTGTAATTCAGAAGCAGTGTCGGATGCAACACAAGGTATGCAGAATGATTTAATGTTAAATACCTATAAGTAAGTCCCTTTGGACTTGTTGTATTTTTTTGTACATGGAGGAGGACAAACTAAATAGTATAGTTGTGAAGGGTGAATCTTTGGAGCGACTGGGTGAGTTTACGTGGGTACTTAATTTTAGTTTCGCAAGAGACGGGAAGCTGATAAGGACATTGACGGAAGGATGAATGCAGGAAATTCAATAATGGGGAGAGATATCCGTAGTCGCTTATGAAATTTTGTCCAAAGGAAGGAATGCTGGTCCACACCGACTGTAAGATTGGAACTCGCAGTTGGGACGAAATTGGAGTTTTGACGAATGGACCAATGGGCGGCTGGATGGACTGTCAGGTCTTATAACGCAAATGTTTGTAATAAGATTTGGAAAAGCCCTTGGAAGATGTGCTGTCACTAATATAAAACAAATGAATTTACGTCAAGGGACAAAATTGAAGAAAATCATGACTGTGCACTTGCACGGTAGACGAAGGAGACAAGAAAGTACGATATTTTATGGCCATCTCGATTGTTATATATGTATTTTTAAAATTTATTTTTCAATTCCGGGTTTGCAAATTGAATCGCAATATTTCAAATTCTCCTATTTTCTTAAAAAAGTGAGTTCATTAATAATCTGTATTCCTAAATTTCGTGTAAAAATTTGTATGGATTCAGTAACAGGATTATTTTTTTTTTTCGAAAATTCTTGAAAATCGAATAATGTTGCGACACGCTCCTAATCTAAAAGCTTCATATTTTTCTGATAATAAAAAAAAGATTTCAAAGTTACACAAACAAAATGTGAAAGCTACATCGACAAAATATTAATAAGTAAGCAACTCGGTTCAAAATCCCAATAAACAAATTTGTTTTGTAAAAATAAACGGGTCCTATTTTTACTGCGTCGATATGGCTTTAAGAGGATTTGTGAATTTCGGAGAAACCCTCAACGACACTCGTTTGGAGCGTGTAATCTGTAAAGTGTAAAGCATAGATATATAATTCCACGGAGATCGCGACTATAGGCGATACCAACCAAAATACGGCTTAATTTTTCTTACAAACAACTGCAACACATTTGATGTGGAAACAAGAATCTGCATTTACATATTTTTTTTATGTGAAACCGCACAAGAGGAAAGAGATGGGGAAGGGAAGGTGGGGAAGGGAAGGTGGGGAAGGGAAGGTGGGGAAGGGAAGGTGGGGAAGGGAAGGTGGGGAAGTACCTGGCTATTTAAGTCTGGTCACCAAACACGGCCAAAGCCATTTCAAGCAACGTTTCAGTTGTGAATGGTGATCTTTCACCAGGTCGATACTCAGAGAATATTCCACTCTAGAACTTACCGCAAGGCGCAAACGTAAGAAATTCTGCAAATAAATTTTACCTGCGCAGGATTTGAACCATCGAACTCCGGCTTGGTAGTCGAGAGCCTTACCCCTCGACCACGAAGGCCGTCAAAACCTCTGAATAGATAAAACGGCATTGTAGGCGTCTCTGTGTGTGTCTCTCAGAGTAGTATCATTTTTATCTTACTTCGAGTGAAGTTGATCACACATTTTCAAATATCGTAATTTTTTCACGAACAGAAAATGACATTGTTTATTTTATTTTCAGTTTTTAATCCAGCAGAACTAAGAGGATAGTTCAATCTCAGCCTGATATCACATTTCGTGATATATAGGGTTTTCCAATAAGAGGTGTTATTTTGAATAGCTTGCTATTTCGGTAGATAGTACTTTTGAAACTGTCATTTTTTTGATATTCGACAAGTAGAAACTACGCCATTAATAAAAATGGAACGATACACGAAAACGAAATAATAAAAATTCTATAAAAATGATGAGGCCCACATCCACCTCGATGGCTTCGTCAACAAGCAAAATTGTCGCATCTGGGGCTCTGAAAACCTAAGAGTTATTGTTGAAGAGCCACTCTATCCTCAACGTGTGACTGTTTGGTGAGGTTTATGGTCCGGCGGAGTTTATGGACCTTACTTTTTCGAAAATGAGGCTGGAGCAACAGTTACGGTGAATGAATTGCGCTATCGAGAGATTATTGATTATTTTTTATGGCCGGAATTGAATGGTATTGATCTGGACAACGTTTACTTTCAACAAGACGGCGCTACGTGCCACACAAGCAAAGAAACCATTGATCTTTTACGATTGAATATCAAAATAACACCTCTTATTGGAAAACCCTGTATATACAATTTTTATATTTAAAATTAAAATAATTACAAATATGAGGGTGTTGAAGAGTGTGTGCCATTGGCTTGTTCCGCAATAAGACGAATGAAATTGAGGGTGTTGAAGTGTGTGTGCCATTGGCTTGTTCCGCAATAAGACGAATGAAATTGAGGGTGTTGAAGAGTGTGTGCCATTGGCTTGTTCCGCAATAAGACGAATGAAATTGAGGGTGTTGAAGAGTGTGTGCCATTGGCTGGTTCCGCAATAAGACGAATGAAATTGAGGGTGTTGAAGAGTGTGTGCCATTGGCTTGTTCCGCAATAAGACGAATGAAATTGAGGGTGTTGAACATTAAACATTGATGTAACAGCCAGAATTTTTTTATTGTCTCAATTGTTTTTTTTTTGTAGAGTCACGTGGGGTAACCGTACGCAATTTTTACATTGGGATTTTTGTATTAAAAAGCTTTAGGTATTTTACTCAATTTTTTGTTTATTAATATGATCGTTTATTAAGGCATCTCAAAAAACCATAAAAACCTGATATGGTTCATAAATCAAACAGTTATATAAAAAAGTTTACATGCATGTCGATTGCGTACACTTACCCCGTGTGCGGGGTAAGTATACGCATACCGTAGGGTAAGTGTTCGCACCGCGAAGAGTTACCCCCCATTGCAATTATCACACTTAAATTGCCCCTTATCGTAGTCTGTGTAGTTCTCATGCCACCATGCTTTACACACAATACATTCTATCCAATCTTCTGTTGGTGGATCTCGATATTTCTCCTTGCTTTGTGGGCAAAAATAGTCCTTAGAAGCCTGTTTTTGTGCGCTCTTTAAACAGTTATGCACGCTGGAATCTCCCGCCTTACGCTTTGTCGTGATTCTTTGTGGTGTGACTTTCTTGAAAAGAGGTGGTCGTCCGATTTCCATGGTTTTAAATATTGGTTTTCGGACGATTTTTGCATCTGCATCTGTCTGCTTCTGCTGAAGTTTCTTTTTATAGGGACTTGTGATAATTATTTCAGACTTGAAAGCATTTTTTAGTTTGCGTAAAACCGCCGAACTTGAACAACGTTAAACCCAATAGCTCTCGCAATACTTGTGGGAGTAGTCTGTCTTAAAGCTAAAACAGGGTTACGTTTTTGAAATCCATACACCCAATCCTTGCCAGCCGTTTTTGTAATGTTGTCAAATCTGTTCTCGATCTTGTTGATTTCAGCATACTCGTAAACAATTTTTCTCATTGTCTGCATAGTCAGGCCGTAGAACATTTCGTCAGTTTTTTTACAATAATCAACGATTTCGGCCTGAAAATAAATGAATAATTATTAGATCAATAGTTTCACAAAAAAATGACATCTGCACGATAAATTGAGTATCTATTTATCTAAAAATCTGCCTCTTTATCTGGTGTAAATGTCGGACGATATCTCCCCATTGAAGTTGCTATTCATTTTAGTTTTAGGCGTTTACGCAGAGTGGCTTCACTGATCTTAACAATATCTGCAGCAGCCTGCTGACTCTTCCCCTCATTCATAAGCCTTTTTGCTCTTGAGTGCTGACCTCTCCGGGTTCTTTCTCTCGTACACACGTGGCATATTTCACTGTAGAAAAATAACGAGAGTTGAAATATTATGCTATAAAATCAATTTTATCTATCGGGGTAAGTGTTCGCACTCGTCCAACTGCGAACGCTTACCCCAGCACACTTACCCCATCCCACCAAAATTCAATAAACTTTAAAAATCAGATTAGTGGTTATCTTTATTAGAATTATCACTTTGCACTCGTCTAACTAACAATATTTCACTAAAAATTTTCATAGACCACGTCGCTCTGACACAGCTGGATACACAATAGCACACATCGGTAACAGAGATGAAAAATTTAAGAAAAGGACGAAAAAAAGTAATTTACCCACCAGTTTTTATTGACAAATCAGCATCCACTGTACACATGTCCTGCTTCGGCGCGATCCAGAAGGCTACTGAATTAAGGAACGCGCGGGCGCTTAACAGGCACAATCTTGTCGGAAACATCACTGCGAACACTTACACTCCGCGTACGGTTACCCCACGTGACTCTACACTTATTTTTTCCCTGTTGACGGCTAATTTGCTTTTTTGCTATTTATTTTCTGTTTGGGATGTGAGTTGTGAATTGAATTGTTAGAATGAAGCCAAAGGTTGTAGACGTGAACATATAATCAAAAAATTATATTTTTTCACAAATTTTGTCAAAGTCAGACTAATGAAAGATTCAATGATAAAAGAGGGAACTAAAACTTTATAATGAGTTTAATTATAAATTATTTTGTAGTAGATCAGCAAAAAGGAATGTTTCCAAACTTTTGGTTCACAGTTCGGAGCAATCCGGAGAATTAATTACGGGAAATTCGCATTGAAATTTAACTCTTTTCAAAAGAAAAAAGGTGAAAGGGAATGCAGTAGGTACTAGCCAATTTACCACAGTTCCACAATCACAGAGGATTTTTTTTTAAAGCATCAGGAATTTGCACAATCTGAGGTTTTATTGAAATAATTCTTTCAATTTAGGTATTGTGGGCTTTTTTAGTTTGACTAAATTTACCAAATTTACACTCCACATTTTTTCTATGATGTTGTTGGTCTCTGCACGGGTAAAGCACCCAGTGAGGCCTGCATTATCAAATAATGTTTTAAAATGTGTAACAAACATCGTGTACGCAATACGCTAATTTATTATTACTGGTAAGTTATTTAATAAACATCGAGTTTACTGTGCCTTGGTTTGCTTTCAATACCTTCTATACGAACATTCGGAGTATTATCATAAATGACGATCCAATCCAATTAAATAACTCATTTACCATGTGTTTGTTTATTTTTGTTCATAAAATATTTTGTGACCACAGTTCATAACCGTTTATTTATAACCGTTTCGGAGACTCGTAACGCTGCAGAAAAGGCTTAATTCATTAGGTCCTTAGTTCTAGTAAATAGTTTTCTTAATAATTACTTCCTACTTTTGTAATATCCTTTAATAAAGGCTCTACTAGTATACTGTCCTCTCTTTTACGTTCTACTACATTTTATCATTTTATTTTACTCATAAAATTTCACGCAGTATAAAAGTCGGTATGGAAGGTGTTCTAAATCTCTTCGAACATCACGTATTGCAGGCGTTGCAGCATCCCAGACACGTAAAACACATCCTACGTGTTACAGTATAAGTGAGAGCACGTATCTCACCAATTTAATCACAGGTTTACCATCTCTCTGTAGAAATTTAATTTATTAATACTAATAACGTATAAGCGGATTATATCCGGACCAATTACCAGTCTACGTTAAATCTACGTAAAATAAACGACTTAACTTTTTTATTCAAGATTCTAAACTCTAAATTCGACTGTTGCAAACTTCTACAACTCATAAACTTACGAATACCTACAATAACAACACGACAAAATACACTATTCCAATGCAACACACATAAGCGCAATTACATTGCGAACTCCCCAATACAACGGTTTCACACTATGGGAAACCAGTACTTAGGTGATGTCGATATATTTAATATTAACTTTGCGAATTTTGTGGATTACGTAAAAGACTTATTTAAACACTATTCCTAAATGGAAGTTATATTTTTGTAAGCCATTCAAATCGCTGTATTTTTTAATTTATGTTATTTTATTTTTAATATTTCTTTCTCATGTTTCAAAACTGTCATTAAAATTGTACCACCTACATGTAAAAGCCGTCTGAGAGTTAAATAAATTAATAATAATAAATCGTGAAAAACTTTAATTTTAATATTATTTGGCTGTCCGATATCCTTCAAAGTTCTTCAGTGCTAAGTATATTGGTTTGTATATATATTCCCTACTCCAATTGATGGATGGGTGAACCATGAAGCTGGATGAGGGGTATTGGTTGTGAGTGATCGAACCATATTATTCCCGTCCCATTCATCACAGACTCACACTTATCTAATTAACTTAAGCTGGTGACAAAAATCCATTCTAATGGCGAATGGAACATATTCGAGTTGCATGTACACATGGACTTACTTGAGGCCACGAAAAGATTTAGCCTAAAAACCAGACGTTTTGCAAATCTCGCAATACTTATTAATTAATTAAATGCTGGCGTCCCACAGGGATCGGTTCTGTCTCCGACTTTGTTTTTGTTGCACATCAATGACCTTTTGACATGTGCACCGATTCATTGTTACGCGGATGACAGTACAGTTCATGATAGCTTTTTGTTTGACAAGCCCCCAAAGGGCACACAAACTCCAACGGCTCGGAGGGCTTTGAAGCAGAGAATGGACGGTTATCTCGAGAGTATTTCATCCTGGGGTAAAAATAATCTCGTCGAATTTAATGTTTCAAAGACCCAATCCTGTCTGATTACGTCTAAAAGGGATCCAAATGATAATCTAGTCTCCTTCAACGGAAGCAATCTTCCGAACAGGCCTTCCATTGATATGCTTGGTGTAACTATAAGTGACCAGCTCAGGTACGGGGGCTCCATCGAAGCCAGAGTAAAGTTGGCCTCTCAGAAGCTGGGCGTACTGTACAGGGCCCGCAGATACTTTAATAGTACACAACTGCTCACCCTGTACAAATCGCAAGTGCGCCCTACTGTTGAATTTGGCAGCCATCTCTGGTCTGGAGCCCCAAAATACCTGAAAAAAACACTTGACTCTGTGCAGAAACGGGCGGTCCGTTTGATAGATTCCCCAATCTTAACAAACGGACTGCAATCTTTAGAGCACAGGCGTCAGGTAGGTATGCTGTCCTTGTTCTATCGGTATTACAATGGAAGATGCTCTGAGGAACTAGCGTCATTGATCCCTTCGGCACCGGTGCGTAGTCGGGATACACGCCAAACGCGTGCCCAACATTTGTACACAGTTGACACTTGTCACATGAGAACGGGTCGCTTCTACGATTCGTTCTTAAGTTCAACAGCTCGGCTGTGGAACGAACTGCCGGCCTCTGTGTTTCCTCCCTCCTACAACATGGGACTCTTCAAGACCCATGTTCACTCCTTCCTCTCCACAAAAAGACCCTCCACACAGCATCCCCAAAGATGACATAGGCCCTGAGGGAAATTATTTTCTTCAGGGCCTCCTGTGTGGAGTAAATATAAAAAAAAAAAAAAAAATTATACTAATTTCACATACCACTTGGAATGCTATGGCTTATACGTTCCTGAAAACTTCAACCGTTATCGTCACTACAACTTGTTCAAAATACCACATGGTAGAACAGATATTCTAGCACAGTATACCATGAAAAAGGGAATATTTATATTTAATTTAGTTTTTAAAACCTCAGATATATTTAATTACTCGTAAAACTTTTTTGTACACCTAATAAAGAATTTTCATTAACAAACATACTAATTTTGGTGGTCTACGCTGTGCGATAGTGAAATCTGGCGTGAATTTAAGTATGATTTTTGAAATTGGAACTGATTATGTGAAGAATTCAGACAAGCTATAAAATCGATAGGTACGTACCTATAATATAATACTTTTAACATGTTTTCAAAATCGGAACTTATTTGTTAAGATTTCAGACTATTCCCTGTTTTTCCACGTCTATGGCTTAGTTATTGCTATTTTTTTAAATCTACGTGACTGATGCTTCAGGTGCAGAGTGAAGTTGCACTGATGCATTGGCGAAATAAGCCGGTAGATGTGTATCAAAGGCATGTGTAGCAAACTTACACGAGCGCACATTACGAGACAGGTTTAATCATCATTCCCGAGCACGACTGCAGATCTCCAACGAGCAACAACAGTTCACATCTACCAACTTAAGTATATTTATAGTGAACATTTAGTGTACCCAAAATAATCTGAAATTGGTCACACTTTTAATGAATCTCAATGGAATGTATGGATACGGGGTATTATGTAAATTGGCGACAACCGTTTTCTTTCAAGTCGAAATTCTTTTCCTCTCCCTGCGGTCCAAGTGTCTGGCTAGAGAGGTCAAAGAGTCTCCCTCAACTGGCCTTTCCGATCTGGCACTCCACGCAGCAGGTGGCCAGATGCGTCTGCCCCCAAGACCTAGATAAGCCCGGGCACCCCTGCTAAGCAACCAAACGTAGCGAACCGCTTGGAGTGACCTATGGCAGTGGTATTGGCTATCCAATGAATGGTTCTTGGGGCGGAGGTACCCATACCGCCTTCCAAATTGAGCGGTATAAGGATTATCTATCGATAATCACACTAATATTACAGATTGTAAATTGCTCAATGATTTTAGTCATCCAAAGTCCTTCTAAGTTCCCCAGCTTTGCTGTGTTAAGTATGTTGCTATTTTCATACTAACTCCCAAATCCTGCGATAAATTTACGGGTGGATGTCTGGTTGGAGGTTGTTAGGTGACGGGTTAGGAAAATTGGGTCAAATGACGGCTGGTGATTCCGACTTATCCGCCGCGTCACGGTCTCTGACTTATCTCATAAAACTGAGCAGGGGTTAACTTATCTTCACAACAACATGATTTTGTTTGTTGTTCTCCTGACAAAATTCCTTAAGTAAGCACAACTATGTTTTTCACCAATTAAGTCTCCTGCATAACACAACGATATACGCTTTTATTTGCAAGACGACAGGTGGAAAGATTATTTATTTGCACAGCAATTTTTGTCCCGATTTTCTACGTCAACTATGCATATTTAGCGACTTCACGAGATGTAGAGCATTGAGAAAACAATACGCGGTATTTTAAATTCTAAAAAAGTGATAATAAATCTCGTGCGAAGTTAAATAGAAAAACTGGTTTGTTGTAAAGGTGTGAGCTATATATGTATTTAAAAAAATCTCTGACTCAATTCACATAGCTTAACTTTAAGCTTTTATGTTATAATAGGGCTGATCCGTAAAAATCACGGGATATTATAATTGTAAGATTCGTGAAGCTGAAATAATTAAAAAAAGTATTTTTGCGTCAGGATCATTGCTTTTCAGAAGAAGAAACTCAATTATTTATTATTATTTTTAAATTTGCGAAATTTTTTAAACTAAGGAAATACACATTTCAAAAATATAATTATTAATTAATTAAAATAAAAACAGTACTTACTTTATGGACTGTCTGATATGAATAAAACTTATCGGTTAAATTTATTAAAAAAAAAAATTTCGTTGAACTTGAATTATTTTACGTATTACGCAGTAATGTTTCAAATCACTCCACGCATGCACCCATACACCGACAACCAAAGTTAGCATGTGTAATGACAATAAAATTGATTGAGAGTGTTCTTATTGTCGGATATTTATATTTATTTATTTATTCACGCCATGAAGTCTTTTACATGAATACAATGTTTCAGTTAAGCTAATCAGAGTATCGAGCACGGACGATCGATAAATAATTTATCGATAACTTGCCATAGTTCCCGTGCACAACTGCAAATCGATAACGTACAAAGAACAGTTCATGTTGAATAAATTAAGAACACTAAGGACGGGTTGTTTCGGAGAATCTGAACAATTCATCGAATTTCAACGTTCATTTTCAAGTTCTGTGACAGATTTTTTCAAGTTCTGTTTTTATTTCAGTTTTGTCAAGCAACTAGCCCACAATGATATAAAAACAGAACTTGAATAAGTCTTTCACAGAACCCGAAAATGAACGTTGAAATTTGATGAATTGTTCAAATTCTCCGAAACAACCCGTCCTTAGTCGTTGTGAACTATTGTTTGTTCATTGGCGATCTGCAGTCGTGCTTAGGAACGTTGACAAATTACCGACATTATCGATAAAACCTGTATCGATTGACCGTGCCAGATACTCAGGAATACAATAATTAGTGTATATTACATAGCATAATGGTCCGAGTAAGGACAATATAAACACAGAATTTTTGTGATATTGTACTTGTACTTTCACATATCTTCCTACTATGAACTAATAAGATTTTTTTTTCTTTCTTGTACAATATTTAAAATATGTTTATATCAGGCTTAATTTGATACTTGCCTACTGCACTATTTATATGTATTAAGTGTATTGTATACTTTATGAAAGTATGTGTAAAATCCTTTTTAACGGGCGGAAATAAAAGATAAGTATGAACACGAATTCAACACACTAAGGATGGGTTGTTTCACTGAATTTACAAATTCATCAATTTTCAAAGCTGATTTTCAAGATCTTTTAAGGTTCTATTCAAGTTATGTTATTATACCATTATTGGTCAGTTGTTTCACAAAACTGAAATAATAACAGAACTTGAATAAAACCTTCAAAAAAACTTGAAAACCAGCTTTGAAAGTTTATGTATTTGTAGGGTTTCCCGAAAATAATGACAACATTACTTTTACCTACATTCTTGTGAGGTTGGTATCATTGTAAACCTGCGCGCGATACCTCGCGCGGCAAATAATTTTATTCTGTCTCCAGGAGGGCGATTCTCGTTCTTTTAGCCTTAAGCTAAATGATAGCATTCGTCAACGACTGCTATCGTTTGCGAAAGATAGCTGTCCGTCGCTTGTAACATCTTTTCTTAACTATTAAGCGATTCTCGTTCTTTTGATATCCTTAGAGTCACGTGGGGTAACCGTGCGCAATTTTTACATTGGGATTTTTGTATTAAAAAGCTTTAGGTATTTTACTAAATTTTTTGGTTTATGAATATGATCGATTATTAAGGCATCTAAAACAACCATAAAAACCTCATATGGTTCATAAATCAAACAGTTATATAAAAAAGTTTACATGCATGTCGATTGCGTACACTTACCCCGTGTGCGGGGTAAGTATACGCAAACCGTAGGGTAAGTGTTCGCACCGCGAAGAGTTACCCCCCATTGCAATTATCACACTTAAATTGCCCCTTATCGTAGTCTGTGCAGTTTTCATGCCACCATGCTTTACACAATACATTCTATCCAATCTTCTGTTGGTGGATCTTGATATTTCTCCTTGCATTGTGGGCAAAAATAGTCCTTAGAAGCCTGTTTTTGTGCGCTCTTTAAACAGTTATGCACGCTGGAATCTCCCGCCTTGCGCTTTGTGGTGTGACTTTCTTGAAAAGAGGTGGTCGTCCGATTTCTATGGTTTTAAATATTGGTTTTCGGACGATTTTTGCATCTGCATCTGTCTGCTTCTGCTGAAGTTTCTTTTTATAGGGACTTGAGATAATTATTTCAGACTTGCAAGCATTTTTCAGTTTGCGTAAAACCGCCGAACTTGAACAACGTTAAACCCAATAGCTCTCGCAATACTTGTGGAAGTAGTCTGTCTTAAAGCTAAAACAGGGTTGCGTTTTAGAAATCCATACACCCAATCCTTGCCAGCCGTTTTTGTAATGTTGTCAAATCTGTTCTCGATCTTGTTGATTTCAGCATACTTGTAAACAATTTTTCTCATTGTCTGCATAGTCAGGCTGTAGAACATTTCGTCAGTTTTTTTACAATAATCAACGATTTCGGCCTGAATGAAAAAATGACATCTGCACGATAAATTGAGTATGTATTTATCTAAAAATCTACCTCTTCATCTGGTGTAAATGTCGGACGATATCTCCCCATTGAAGTTGCTATCAATTTTAGTTTTTATCTCCCCATTGAAGTTGCTATTAATTTTATTTTTTATCTCCCCATTGAAGTTGCTAATAATTTTAGTTTTAGGCGTTTACGCAGAGTGGCTTCACTGATCCCAACAATATCTGCAGCAGCCCGCTGACTCTTCCCCTCTTTCATAAGCCTTTTTGCGGTTTCTTTTTGCTCTTGAGTGCAAACTGACCTCTCCGGGTGCTTTCTCACGTACACACGTGGCATATTTCACTGTAAAAAAATAACGAGAGTTGAAATATTATGCTATAAAATCAATGTTATCTATCGGGGTAAGTGTTCGCACTCGTCCAACTGCGAACGCTTACCCCAGCACACTTACCCCATCACACCAAAATTCAATTAACTTTAAAAATCAGATTAGTGGTTATCTTTATTAGAATTATCACTTTGCACCCGTCTAACTAACAATATTTCACTAAAAATTATCATAGACCACGTCGCTCTGACACAGCTGGTTACACAATAGCACACATCGGTAACGGAGATGAAAAATTTAAGAAAAGCACGAAAAAAAGTAATTTACCTACCAGTTTTTATTGACAAATCAGCATCCACTGTACACATGTCCTGCTTCGGCGCGATCCAGAAGGCTACTGAGTAAAGGAACTCGCGGGCCCTTAACAGGCACAATCTTGTCGGAAACATCACTGCGAACACTTACACTCCGCGTACGGTTACCCCACGTGACTCTACAAGTTCGATTTTGGAGAGACCTAGTAAAAAATCCTAAAGAAGCGTGGTTAAGAGCATCTACGAAATTGTTAAGCGATTATTTAAAACACAAATTGGTGAAATATAATTAAGTGACGCAAGGTTTCTAACTAAAACTTAAAAAAACAAATACTTTGTATTATAATGCATTTTAATAACTGCTTATTGTATTTATGAATGACACAAATAAGCCATTTATCGAAGATTTACGTTTTGTGAAAAGGTACTTACCTCGCTGGATAGTAATGACTTTGTTACAGATTCACCACTTCTAAAGTGACGTTTGCTGTCAAACTAACGCTGCCGAATGGCGCTAACTGTCACCCAAGTTGATTTAAGAATGAAAGGGATTCTTATTTCGTTGTGGTTAACTTCAAAACCCACAATTTCGAGCGCCAGCCATTTTATATGAAACTTATTATTATTTATGTAGAAATCCTCAATGGTATGTGTAGTTTATTGTAAATTAAATCACTTATCTGGCTTTCGACATGTTACGTAATTTACAAACATCGCAATTACCTGATTCAATTCATTTAATAGCATCATTGTGCCACAAACAAGTCACTAATCATGTTTACAGTCAATACTTACGATAATATTAAGTTTTCTCTTGTTAAAACTACGCAAATATTGCTAATTGTCAAAACGTCACAATTAAATGAAGCAAATTCTCCGCGAACGCTAGCGTTCGGCCGCCGAAAGACAGGTCTAGGGGTACCCTTCGCGTAAGGCTAAAAGTTTTGGCGCGCAATCGAAAATCTAAGGATTCCATCTGTCATCGATAGAACCGGAATCGCTTCATACGAATAAACCGAGAAAAATCGTTAATTTGAATGTGATTGAAGGACGATTTTAGTGTCGTTAAGAAGAACGAGAATCGCCCTCCTGCAGTCTAGCCGTCGGTTTAGCCCTAAATCTCCTCTAGCGTACGAGGTATCGCGCGCAGGTTTACAATGATACCAGCCTCACAAGAATGTAGGTAAAAGTAATGTTGTCATTATTTACAACTCGTCCTTACACTTTTAAGAATTTTGTTCATATGAAGCAGATACTTTGTGATGTGACTTTAAAGTTTGAAATAAAACAATAACTCAGTATATACCACTTTAATTTTTATTCTTAAAGCCAATCGGGTTTCGTTTAAACCGTAGCTTTTTCAGGGCTGTATATTACAGCCCAGACAAAATATACAGCCTTAAAGGCGCTACGATTGTAGCGTAAAAATAAAAGTGGTGTTTTGATACGTTATTGTTTTATTTTATATTCCTGAAAATGCAATCATTTTTCTTGTTAAGGTTAATTAAGTATTTAACAAGTATTTTTTTTAAATCTCGTTTTTCAATATAGTTCAACATTCTTGAAACCTCGCAAAAGACCCTGAACAATAATGTCCGTAATCCAGTTAATGTCAGTCACTATTCGGTACTTCATCAAAACGGATTAGGAATCTACCAGATTCATCCATTCCGTAAGTTAGACATTAATACTTTAATCCGGGATAAACTTTTTTCCGCTACGAAATACGCCGAACTATGTAGGAGCATTACGCAACCATGAGCAAAACCACAGCATTTTAAGCTGGATTTATAAGTTTATTAATTAACTTTAATACCTTGGACGCATACATGTTGAGATTAATTATAAAGAAGTCATAAAATAAATATTGAAGAAAATTGTCTTTATTCATGATTTTTAAAAAGATTTTATTAACAGGGTGTCCCAAAAGTCAACGTCATCCTTCGAAGGAATGATAGGCCGACTCACGACTTACCAGAATATTATCATATGACTTAGCTAAAATGTCGTTAGTTTTCGAGATGTTTGCACTTTTATGAATTCTCAATCAGTTCTTCGAGTGCCCCAGCTGCAAAATTCCATATTCTAATATTTTAATTTTTACTACGTAACCCTGAATAGTCGTGCTATTCCATTAAAAAAAATTACAGTGCCTATAGCTTTGGAAAATAAAAAAAAAAAAAACATTTTTCACGATTCGAGAGTTAATTTTTTGTGAGCTAACTTCTAAATTAAGGTTTGCAACCCACTGCGATTTCATCGCGGCGACCAAAGATCTGGTGTTAGGTCTCATGCACGGAAAAAAATGACTATAGCTGATTTATTAAAATCCTGTTTAAAACGTGATTGCAAGCCATTTCCTAGTAAAATATTAACCAATTCAGAATATATCGGAACACGTGTTTGTGCAGCTGCGCTATTCCTGATATATAATGACGAATTTTTTTTTGGTACAATATTTGACATTTCATAGTACAATTCAGTAATGTTGGCCTCACTGGGTTACTTACCCGTGCTGAGGCCTCCAATACGACGATATAATTTTTTTATTGTATTATTATCTTAGTGAATGTACAGTTTAGGATTTTTGTATACGGAAGTGGCGCCCTCTGTTATTTTCAAAAAGAACTATTGAAGTTTTCAAACCGCGGTAGCGGGTTTCTGGGTACTGATTTTTTTTTATGAATTCGTTTTCTAACATCCTCAAAACAAATTCTTTTAGTAGGAAATCTATTCATTCGTTTAAGGCCTGCCATCCCGTTTTTAACGGGAAAACGAATAATTTCACTTGATTTTCAATAAATTAGCAATAATCAGTATCCGTGTTTGTGTGCACTTGTATTTGAAACAATCGCGCGACTAGAAATCGCAGTGGAGTCCAGGCCTTAATGTGATGTAGATTCACGAGTATCCCACTCGCACTATGAGTTTCCGGACATCGTGGATATTTTCACTTGAATGGATGTCTGATGAAACATCTCAATAGATGTAAGATATATACTCACAGACACAAATACTTCCTTTTACAGTCCTGCCAAAGTATAACATCACAACTGCCATTCTACAAATAATTCAACACTCCTCGCACACCAACACTAAACCAGTTTTTAATTCTGACATACACCAGCACAAAACACGATCACAAAATCAAATACATTTATCGTCATCTACTTACACGACCAAATTTGGAATTAACTCCTTACAATACATTGCACATAAACAATATAACGCATTACCTAGAAATTTAAAACTTACGGCAACGAACAAAAAAACATTGGCAAAAGCTCTCAAAAGCTATTTCCTTAGCAGTTTCATTAATGACTAACACAATCTTTCTCTAGAACTCCATAATAACATCTGCGTTTATTTATTTTAATGTATTTTATTTATTTGTCTTGTCCTTAATCTAATGTTGTCTTTCCCGAAATGAGTTTTATAAACTCACTGGGAATAATACATTATTACTTTGTTATCATTTTGTAATGTATTATCTTGTAATAAAATTAAAAAAAAAAAATTGAATATATTGTTTAAATTTATTTCAATTAATAAAAAAAAAATTATATAATTCTAAACTTCCAGCGAACACAAGCTTTCATGTACTTTCTCGGTTACAACCGACGAAGACAAAAATGATAATGCTTCCGTGCAAAGCAGATTTTCTGACAAGCAGAAGCCGGAGGACCAGGGACATAATCCGTGATAAACCCCTTCCCGCTTCTGTTCCCGGCGCCTAAACTACCGCCATTAAACTACCAAAGTTCCTATCTTCATCACGGTGCAGCCATACATATTAATACTTTCTAACTTTATATGACGCCAGAGCCGAGCAATATGAATGCATGACTTAATTCATTATCATAACGATCTCAGCGCTGGCGGCGGTGGGGTGACGGATGGACGGACAGTAACCGACGTTTTGATCGTAAGCATATATCGTTAGCGCATTTAATCGTAAACTGTACATTATCCCATAAAATAAATTTTTACTATTATTAAATCATATTTAATCTAACAAATTCTTATTTTTAATGATATACTAAAGTTTATAAGACAAGTTTTTTTTAATTATTCGCCTGAAATACCCATTTAAAAATTAAAAAAACCTTGTCTTATAAACGTTAGTTTATCATTAAAAATAATATATAAAATCATTTAACTTTAACATGACACACAGACAAGCTTACAACAATTTGCTTGTTATTTGCCTACGATCATTTGGCTTACGATCATTTTGCTTACGATCATTTGATTGGGATCATTATGTATAAGATCATTTATCATTCTATCTATAACCGGACGGGCTTGTTGTTTAATCGATGAAAACAAATATTTTAAGGTGAATTAGTCATTGCGTCATTAATGTTATTTTACTGATTTTTCACTTTTACGTAACCAACAAAGAACTTTTTATATCTTCTGCCGCAAATGATTTACTTTTACAATAGCATATTGTTATATTTTACGGCAAATTTAAATCAATGAATTCTAGAACTTAGATTGTTTTGAAATTCAGAAAAAAAAATATATTAAAATTTAAAACTATATTTCAAGGACCAAACTACATGGCCATTAAAGTATATAACAACCTTCCACGTAGCATCAAACAAATAACCGACACACTTAAGTTTAAATCAACACTAAAAACATTTCTTTTAAGCAAATGTCACTACACCTTAAATGAATAACTTACATAAATTAAATAGCTCTGTTTTTTATTTATTATTTACATACATTTGTTAATATGTAATTGTTGGGTTATGTAATATAATGTGTATTTGTTGGGTTAGCTGGAAGAAATAGGATGTAACCTATAAGCTATACCCTTTGTACTCTTTTTGTGCAATAAATATTTGTTTTTAATTTTTAATTTTGAACCTACCTCAAACCAGCGACCGCGGAAGTGGGGGGCAGAGGGGGCCAAATGCCCCCCTAAAATCAAATGGGGGGGGGCCGCGCCCCCTCCAATTTTACTACCTGGGTAAAGAAGGATTATCTGTGCTGGTAAAGATTATCTGTATCCTTCACAGTTCTTTTTTTCATAAATGAAAAAGTGTTCGACTGTCCGGGAGTACGCAAGAGAATTGGCTAATCTACCTAAAGTTTCAAGAGCAATGATTAATGGAAAACTGAAATTTAATTTGGTAGGCGGGAACCATTTATTGGATGACCAACACCTCTGCCACAGGTCACCCCAAGTGGTTCGCTACGTTTGGTGACTTACCAGGGGTGCCCGGGTTCATGGGTTAAGGTTTGCCCAGGTCTTGGTGGCGGGTGCGTCGGCCCACCTTCTGCGTGGCGGGCCGGTTGGGAGATGCTGGTTGGAGGAGACCCTTGACAACCGGTTACCGCTGTCCGGGCCGCTCGATACTACAGGGGCCCGACCAAAGATATTAGAAGAACGAGATGTGCTATGCGCAGTTCGTACTGAGTGGAATTGTTTTGCCGAGTGTCGCCGGTTTTGTTCACCAATACTACTGCACACCTTCGCTTACGCTAAGGTATCCGCACTAATACATAGAACAGATTTCTGTGCGTACACGTCCCGATACCGTTCAAAGTACCCTAATTAGGTAGTACTCCGGCTACGGTCCGGCGGCCAACATAGCATATCTCGTTCTTCTAATATCTTTGGGCCCGACCCTCATGCTCACGATTAAGGGTGGGCTGCCCCATCAGCGAGTGAAAAAACCCCGCCACTGCTGTTGTGCCGGTTCGTGACCGGAGGGGACCCAGCAGCAGCGTTTGGGGCGCATTGGATGCCCTCTCCAGCCGGACTCTCCCAGCCTATCGCCTAGCACCGCAGTGGGTGGGCTGGAACCAAACGCTCATCACTCCTGGACAGCCTGAACCCCAGATTCCTACCCACCCCTCATACCTTTCCTTTCCAGACCTTCCTTTCACTTTAACCTTTAACCTTACAAAAAAAAAAAAAAAAACTTAAAATCATGAATATACATCAAAACAAACTTAACATCATTACAGCGGCGAGTAGCAGGCGTCCCCGGTGCGGGCCAAAACTGTTGGTAAATTTTGCCAACATTCGCGGCCTGCACACAAATTTAAATTCTGTTCATCAACATCTTTTGTCGCAACGTCCCAACCTTCTTTTCCTATCCGAAACTCAGATAGCCGAGCAGCCAGACTCCTTCTATCTGGACTGCCCGAGCTTTACCCTTGCAAGCAAGTTCCGACTCGAAGGAGGAGTCTGCCTCTATAGTCGAGCTGACGTCAACTGTGTACGACTATTGAGTCTGGAAAACTCCAGATTCGACGTAATGTGGGTGCGCATCAACTTTGCCATTACGGCAAGATTCTACGCATGTCTATACCGCTCACCGAACCATAGCGAATCAGACACTTCCGAACTCTTCAAACATTTGAGCGATACTATTGATGATCTCTTGCCCCGCTACCCTTCGGCCGAGTTTATTGTTCTGGGGGACTTCAATGTTCATAACGAACCATGGTTGAAGTTCTCGGGCCCAACGGACTCGGCTGGCCGACAGGCGGAATCCTTTGCCATTTGCTACGGATTAGAGCAATAGGTTCAGGAGCCTACAAGGGATCCTGATGTCCAGACTCACCGCTCCAATCTGTTAGACCTATTCTTAACTACTGTGCCACACGGTTATAAGATTGACGTCACAGCGCCTCTGGGATCATCCGACCACTGCCTAGTGACGACATCAATCCCCGTTAACCTCAGACCAACCAATGAGAGGCTGAGGAGAAAAGTGTGGCACTATAGGTCAGCAGATTGGTTCGGTATGCGGGCCCATTTCAACGCTTTTCCGTGGTCAGCTGTTTGTTTTCGGACTTTGGACCCTTCAAGATGTGCCCAGGAGATTGGTGAAGTCATCAAATCGGCGATGGATGGCTTCATACAATCGACTACTAAAGAAACTGGTGTGGGCTCAAAGCCGTGGTTCAGTCGACAATGCTCCGAAGCAGTTCGACGAAAAAACGCGGCTTACCGAGCCTTCAACACATCTCGAATGCCCGAAAGCAGATCAGCATACAACAAATCGGCAAAGGAATGCAAGAGAATCATTAATAGGTCAAAATTCGAACACGACCTGCAGATCAGCAAAAGCTGGCTGCCTGCCTGCATGGCAGCAGAGCATTCTGGTCGCTTGCGGGCTCAATAGGTCGGAATTTTTGCAAACCCAGTTTGCCACCTATTACCAGACCTGACGGCTCACTAGCAAACACCGCCACCGAAAAGGCTAACCTATTAGGGAAAATGTTTGCGGAAAACTCGACCCTCGACGACGGAGGTGCTGTTCCGCCGTCGGTTCCTCACTGCGGCTTCTATATGAAAAAGCTGAGGATCCGGCATCGGGATGTACTCCACGTTATACGGGGGTTCGATGTTAACAAAGCTAGTGGACCTGATGGAATACCTGCCCTGGTATTGCAGAGGTGTGCTACGGAAATAGTTCCAGTTTTGACAAAGCTCTTCAAAATGTCCCTGAAGTGTGGCACTGTGCCCTCTGGTTGTAAAAAAGCGGTCATTCACCCTATTCCTAAGAAAGGTGACCGCTCCAACCCGGCCAACTACCGCCCCATAGCGATCACATCAGTTCTGTCCAAAGTAATGGAACGTGTGATCAACGACAAACTGCTCACATACTTCGAGAAGAACAAAATTATCAACGACCGTCAATACGCATTCCGGCGGAACCGCTCGTGCGGTGATCTTCTCGCGTATGTGACGCATGTTTGGGGGCGGTGCCTGGAACGTCATGGTGAGACCCAAACGGTTGCACTAGACATATCCAAGGCCTTTGACCGGGTCTGGCACCGAGGACTTGTCAACAAATTGTCTTCTTACGGACTTCCCGCATCCCTGTGTACGTGGATTGTTGACTTTTTAAGGGATAGGTCGATTCAGGCGGTTGCTGACGGTTTCACCTCTTCCTCACACTCTATAAATGCTGATGTCCCACAGGGATCGGTTCTGTCTCCGACTTTGTTTTTGTTGCACATCAATGACCTTTTGACATGTGCACCGATTCATTGTTACGCGGATGACAGTACAGTTCATGATAGCTTTTGTTTGACAAGCCCCCGAAGGGCACACAAACTCCAACGGCTCGGAGGGCTTTGAAGCAGAGAATGGACGGTTATCTCAAGAGTATTTCCTCCTGGGGTAAAAATAATCTCGTCGAATTTAATGTTTCAAAGACCCAATCCTGTCTGATTACGTCTAAAAGGGATCCAAATGATAATCTAGTCTCCTTCAACGGAAGCAATCTTCCGAACAGGCCTTCCATTGATATGCTTGGTATAACTATAAGTGACCAGCTCAGGTACGGGGGTTCCATCGAAGCCAGAGTAAAGTTGGCCTCTCAGAAGCTGGGCTTACTGTACAGGGCCCGCAGATACTTCAATAGTACACAACTGCTGACCCTGTACAAATCGCAAGTGCGCCCTACTGTCGAATTTGGCAGCCATCTCTGGTCCGGAGCCCCTAAATACCTGAAAAAAACCCTTGACTCTGTGCAAAAACAGGCGGTCCGTTTGATAGATTCCCCAATCTTAACAAACGGACTGCAATCTTTAGAGCACAGGCGTAGGGTAGGTATGCTGTCCTTGTTCTATCGGTATTACAATGGAAGATGCTCTGAGGAACTAGCGTCATTGATCCCTTCGGCACCGGTGCGTAGTCGGGATACACGCCAAACGCGCGCCCAACATTTGTACACGGTTGACATTTTTCACATGAGAACGGGTCGCTTCTACGATTCGTTCTTAAGTTCAACAGCTCGGCTGTGGAACGAACTGCTGGCCTCTGTGTTTCCTCCCTCCTACAACATGGGACTCTTCAAGACCCATGTTCACTCCTTCCTCTCCACAAAAAGACCCTCCACACAGCATCCCCAAAGATGACATAGGCCCTGAGGGAAATTATTTTCTTCAGGGCCTCCTGTGTGGAGTTAATATAAAAAAAAAAAAAAATTAAAAAAATGAAGTAGAAAAGTTAGTGGTATTGCTCCTCTCCATGTCAGCTACGTCTACGTCGTGTGAAAGGTCTCTGAGTGCCCTCCGACGCATCGGAACATTCCTCCGACTACCAATGAAGCAGAGAAGATTTACTTATCTAGCAATACTGCACGTGTATAAGGCGGAAACATTTAGTTTAGATTTAAATGAAATTCTTAGGGAATTTTCTTCAAAGACGGCTGGGAGACGCAACGTTTTTGGTATCGTTCAATGAATGCAATAAAGCAATAATTAAAAAAAAAGTTTTTTATTCACTGAACCTGTTATTTGTTTGACCTAGTCATCTCCGTTTTGTCTTATTTATAACTAGTTGATTGACTGGAGAGAAGACTGAAGGAAGAGGGTGACTAAAAAAGTTTGCCCCCCCCGTCAAAGAGTACTTCCGCGGTCCCTGCCTCAAACATAATATTTTAACAGAAAATTATTTTACAATCACTTTCAAAATAAGATCTGATTTGGTGGGAATTCGAGCTCACCCCAGTGATGTATTATATTGAGTCAAGTCAATTAGACCAATTTGATCTCCAACCCTCCCACCGCTCTAACGCCGAACGACAGGAAAAAATGGAATCCGATCCCCGAGCGCTGCTACTCGTGATAGTGGAAGTATAGTTTCGACAAGATATTTTGTCTGTCTTCACTATTTGTGCACTTAGTTTATAGGGTTTTCACTATCACATAGATAATTTCTTCGGGAAGGTTTATGTACATAATACATGCATATTATATTTATAGAAAGTACAGAAAAGTCGATTATTTGTAATAAAGTCGAAGAAAAAAAAATCAGGCGCTTACATTGCTAACGCCGGCTAAACCTTTTGAGACACATCAAAATAATTGTCTACCGAATTGTACATCTTAAAAAGGCCTACAGAAATGTCCACCATGGTACATGTCTATCTCCTAATGATAATCCCCAGCAGCAACGGGTACACTTCAGCTAGTATAAAATAATATTGATACGATGTCAACAATATCAACATAAGCCTTAAACGGAGAATACTATTATCAACACGTATTTTAATTAATTGTGACCGGTTAGCCGATGAGTGGACATATGCTCGGATTTTCATTTAGGCTTGGGTTAAATTATTCCTCAGCTAACAAAGTTTTCCGTCATTGCACAAGCATTCATTTTCGCTTATAATGAAGGTGGTAGAATTTTTTTAAATATTTCGTAAGACGGGAATGTTTGCTTTTCTTCTAAATTAGAAAAAAATAGGTAATTCAATCAAGTTAAAAGTTCTGTAGCTATTCAATTTACAATCGTGTAGATATCATACTGTTTTAATATGTAATTGTAGGTAAGTTTACTATAAAATTTACCATTAAGAGGAAGCTACAAGCCAAAAATGTGTATATTCTTGGTATACCTTATATTGTAGGTAATAGGCATTAAAATCGCTTGACAAACGGAGTCTAGAAAATTTCTATTTCCAGCACAAAACTGCTTTTTATTTATTTTGTAAATAATTTTATAAGAAAGCAAAAAATTTAATCAAGTGAAACTGTCACAGATAATCTAACTGTATTTTTTTAAAGTTGTTTCCTTTATGCGTTCATACATTTCTATTAAAAAAAAAAATTTAGTAGTTTAAATTTATATTTTTTATTTGTATTCTACTCGAGCGAAACGATAGGAAAACCATCAATTTATGTAAAGCATATTTTTTGGTATTCATTATGTACACCAAGTTGTTATAAAGATTAATAAAAAAGTGATTTGGCGCTTCGCCTTAATTAAAGATTTTTTTCTTTTCTTTTAAACGTAACCTATTCAGCCTAGTTAAGATAGTTTACATTAAAACCATTTTTTTTACCTCCTAGATTCTAGAAGCCCCCAACTAACTTTATACTCGGTTAAAGCTCATTTTCTGGTTAAATTATATCCCAACCGAGTTGAAATATTAAATATTAAATGTTTATCCACTTTAAGCTTCACTTTTACACCTGCTTAGTTAGTGGCTTTATATATTGTAGAATTATAATATTACTTGGAATGATTCACTTTGTACCAACCTTTATACTCAGTAACACATATCCGTCCTATATATTTGCTAAACGTTTTGATAAATACAAATAATTATGTAGTTTGGCTGGATATTTTGGTCTCCAATTAAAAATTAAGTTTTGTATGAAAAAGCGAGAAGTAGTAAAATGTTTTTGTCTTGTAAACTTTTCAGTTCCCCCGATCTGGGGTTGCCGATCCTATTACGACGCGACGCGCGACGGGAGCCAGCGGAACAGTGAAAATCGTTCGTCTCTGCTAACAGAAACTTTAGTAGGTCGGTGAAAGACTTAGGGAATTTCAAACAACACTTTGACGATCTCCGTGAGAGCGTGGAAGCATCCTTGGCTCTGAGCCCACACTTTTAATACCCGGTGTGGGAAAAAAATAACCAAAAAATTACACTTATAATGCGTTAAAAAAAACAATAATAATAATATTTTTCCTCTTCCAATTACAAGCTAATGCTTCTCTGGAAGAGCAATATTAAATAGAAGAAAAATGTATATAATATATATAAAATCCTTAGTTAAATTTAAAAAGTTAATTAAGGTTTTTGTATTGACAGACTATTGTCTTAATATTTTTTCATCCTTGTCCTTTCTTAAATAATAAAATTATATATAAGTCCCATTTTAAAAACTGAATGTCACCCTATCTGTCTTTATTATCTACTTTGCTTCTTCTTTTGAATAATGATTAATGATTAGTTATGGTTCAAATATTGTTATAATATACTGTCAAATTACCCATCTTGTAACACATCTAAGGCTTATTTTTTCTTTAATTTTGAAATATTTTGTGTTTGTATGTAGAATTATTTTATTTTTGTGATTACTCTTATTTTTGCTTCACTCAAATGTAAATTGTTAACTTCGATACAGGCTTAGTCCTAGTGAGGTTGATTTTTATTTGAAAAAATAAGTGTTTTATGTGTAGTGATATGCAATAAATAAATAAATATTATCATTGTAAGTGTAAACCTTATTACTTATATGTATTTTTTCCTTTAATAAAAAATAACATAGTATTTATATAGCGCAGTTTAGTGTCATTTCACTTCAAGTGCACTTTACTATAACAAACTTAAAAAACGGTAATTTAGTATTAGTGGTCATGTTTTTAAAATTATTCCTACAGTGTGCCTTACCCAATACAGATCTAATATTATAACACTAAATATACTGTTTATACAAAGTGATGGCAAAACTTAGAATAACAATAACAGCAGGACAGGACAAGAACATTATAACTAAAACATAATATAAAACAGGAAGCAGTTGGTGCTCAGAAATAAGAATCTTCTGAGCAGATATTTAAAAAAGGTACAATAAGGAAGCAACCGAAACCAAACAATTACCGGAAGTTTAAGAATATGTCGTTTTACAAAATATTGAAAAGAAGTTAAGATTTATGAATGGTAAGATTTTTTAATAATATATGTAATAATAATAATATATTTGCGCCTTGCCCGATACAGTACAATACATACTTTATAGATTCAAAATATTACTTGAAATAGTATTAGCCAGCTTGTTTAGTTGACCAAATCTGAATAGCCAGGTAGTTCTCAACCCTCCCCACTCCCTTCAGCTCCCAATAGAGGATGCTATAATCCTGCTTGTTGACAGTTTAGAGCTCTCTCCATGGTGGAGGGATAAGGCTCTCGACTACGAATCCAGAGGTCGCGGGTTTAATTCCAGGAATTCTCAAGTAAAAAATAACAATTATTTTTTTGGTAAACTAATGTTTAAGACAAGATTTTTTATGCATAGCACAAAGGGTAACAATTATTTTTATAAGCAATAATTATTAGCCTGAAACACTCGTCCCGTTGGCGTCATGTATCTTTTATCAGGAGATTTTTCAACGTGGATGAGTGTTTCAGGCTAATAATTATTGCTTATAAAAATAATTGTTAGAAAATAACATAGAGTATATTTGCGGAACGTTCCAGAGTGGATGTCAGTATCGCCCAAGTGAAATAGCACCGTTCAGAATTTAAACGTGGCTTGAAATTTGTTTAGCCTTTTTGATGACCTGATCTGAAATATCAGCTACTTCCCCACTTTTCTCTTTCCCATCTCCTTCCCCTTCCCACTACCTTCAGCCTCACAATTTACCCCAATTATTGATAATGTCATAGTCTCACTGGCTTCAGACCGGAGCAGTCGGGACTGTAGTGCGGTATTGACATTAAAAAAGGTATTTTCCAACCTTCATCTTGTACGTCTCCCTTTTCTCTGACATTTCCCCCCAAAATGCACTATCTCCGTCCAGTTACGACTCTTAAATACATTACGTATAAAAGTAATTTTTTAATTCGTATTAACAAATATAAAAATAAAATACCTGCGTTAATTTGACATGTGCTTGGTTACATCCTGGCCGAGAGCCAACGCTTTTACCGCTCTGCTAGATAGTTGGTATTTTTATATTTTCAAGGAGTAAATAATTTTCCCGTATTATTTTTAAGTAGGTACTAACCCGAACATCAAATCCACAATGAAACAATCACTCTTCTAACGGTTGAATTGAAATGGCCACTATTCTATTCCCTGTCAGTTCATGTCATGCCATTGCAGACTCGTGAATCAGTTGCAATTGCAACTGAGAGTAATAACCCCGTGAAACATGCTAGGAATTAATAATATTTTAATCATAATAATGTTAAAAATAACCGAATATTTATTTTTACATTTGAGTAGATACTTGTTCCACTGTTAACCCTTTCGGTACCTTATTATACATAACTAAACTGTCTCCGTAACAATCTTTTCTATTTTTAAGTGATAAATTAAACTTGTCCACGAATTCGGTATATTTATTTTCCTCCGTAAGTATTTTGGGCAATGAGGAATACATGTTGTAGTACCAGAATTACTGCACTGAAATAAATACCGACTTCTAGTATTACGTAGTGGAATCCGAAAGGTTATTAATGCAAGCAATTATATGCTTGATAACTATATTTTGATAATGATTGGTGTATATATATAAAAAAAATTGTAATTAAAGTTTTTTACTAATTTGATTTTTATTATTTTCAGACCCAAAAAGGGTTATTTTTTTAATTAAGTAGTCAGAAAAAAAACACATACAACATTTTTTTTTTCAATCAAAAAAAATATTGCATTAGAATCTAAGATGCATAAATACAAAGACAACATAAACAAAAAATAATGGATTCCAGTTCATCTGTGATTATATTTACGGTATTTGTCTCTGGAATAAAGATTGAAACCTAGTAAAAAAAATAGACGCCATGAGGAGCGATATGCAAAATACGGAGCTATTTGTTTCACAAAATCAAGAAAAAAAATTTCTTCGTGTTCCCGGGGAAGAACACTGGTATTGAAAGGGTTAAATGGTCTACGAACGAAGCCGCACACGCATTTTTGAAAATCGAATGAAATTAATCGACTGTCATAATTTATACTTCGTAGATGCTTAACTGACTAAGAATATTGAAGCTGCTTTCGTGCTGTAAATTTTACCTGGTTTAAATGGTTTAAGGAATTTCGCTAACATTTTATAAAAGATTACATAATTTTATCATTTTTATGATCAATTATGATGAATTGTTATTGGCGTATTGAGCTTTTTTCATACGTAAAAACATCGTAGGAAGTAGATGGATGACATCCGATGTAGTAGATGAAAAATACAGAGGATCATTTTTTAATTATTTATTATTTAAGTGTCTTCCTTGTTAATGTCACTGTAGCGATGCTACGAGAATTGTCTGGAACGATCGCCAATACAAATCGTTCCTGGCCAGCACTGACCTCACGCGCCTAGACCCTGCGACAACTTCGCCGGTCTGCGCCTCGGCCCCTCTGCCGTTCTGGTCCATTGCACCTTCGGCTACCTCGTTCACACTGGAGTACCCGGAAAACTCCACGTCTTTGCTAGTGCTGAACACATCCACGAGTCCGGTCTCCATCAACGCGGTGTCTACTCACATGGCTCGCGCCTCGACCACTCTACCGCTGTCATCGCTGTCTACACCTAGTGTCATCCTCATCATAACTAAATCACTCAATGACTCAGAATAACCGCTATGATACAAAAACTATCATCTTTCATTGTCTTCTTACTAGATCCCAAAATCACTTTTATTTTACACCATAGAATCACATTGCTCGATTCAATTAAGTCATCCATTATTGTCCCACATCCACGATAAAACCTTCGCTTAGTGCAGCTTTACCTAGAATAGGTATTATATACATACATACCAGTGGCGTATTATGAATTTTCCCAGTTTATAATATTAAAAAAATGTACACCTGTGTTTTTTTTTCGAAGCCAAAATAATAAAAAAATAAATATATTTCAATTCCTTCTCATACCAAATCTCGTTGTTGTGATGATATAATGCAAAGCTCTACAGCTCGTCATGGAAATAAAGATATTATCTCTAAGTAGTTGCGTTTACTTACAAAATCCTTAAAAAAAATTGTCGACACATTAATAAAATTGACAGTATGTGAATACTGAAAAATTTATTACGATTATTGGTGTGTGAAAAAAACTACCGCAACCCAGGCCCGGACACTGAATCAAGTTAAGATAAGGTCCTTCTATTTGTTTCATCTATTTAAAGTTATGTAAGGTAAAATGTTAGTTTTGGGAGAACGTAGAGATGGCCCATGTTGGGCGCAATCGCGTTTCCTTCTTATGGAAAAATATTACCAGTTTTAATCGTATGAATTTCAGAAATAACCTTAGCTGAGCAGCAGAAATCTATTTTCAGTAGTAACAAAATCTACCCAACAGTGAGCTCTGGCTTCAAGCAATTTAAATAGATTTTACTGTGTGGATTGTCAAGGTAAAAACAAATTAAAAATTATCAAGAGGTAATAGTAAACACTATGTACAGTCCTACACATCAATGTTCAAGAATGTATGCAAGTTCTCGCGGCTCAGCACATT
This sequence comes from Hesperophylax magnus, assembly GCA_026573805.1. Classification (NCBI taxonomy): domain Eukaryota; kingdom Metazoa; phylum Arthropoda; class Insecta; order Trichoptera; family Limnephilidae; genus Hesperophylax; species Hesperophylax magnus. The sequence continues at coordinate 1,339,016 of JAIUSX010000052.1, forward strand.
GTGTGGGCGTCGCCTGGACGGAACCAACGCAATGGTAAAACTCAATTGTAACTTTTAATATCATGTGAATAAAACATTTTGGTCTAAATTCACGCATTCATTGCACGCCACTTTTATCTCGTGTGCGTTAACAATCTACGTAATAAACAACAAACAAACAAACATAACAGCCGTATGCGTGTTTCCGTGTAAACATTGGCAATACCACGGTAAAGGCGAACGTTATGTATCTTGTACTAACTTCAGCATAGTTGAAGCTCCGCGCTTTGTTCGGAATAATGTTTAATCGGAATTGTAAATTGCAAATTCAACTCATCCGTAACTGAAACAATTTTCAGTGAATAATTCCGCGCATCTGAAGCACTCATTTAAAGTTTCCATTATCTAAATTTTACGGGTAAACTTAAAATAATTCGATGGCGATAATTTAATTATTTTAGGGAAAAATACTTCTTTGCAAGTAATGCTTTAAAATAATTAGATGAAGAATTTGTTTGCACCTACGCAAGCGCAATAAGCATGTGAATAGTTTTATCCACATAAAAACTCAATACTTTCTGAAAGGCATTTAAGGCGATGCACTACGTAGTGTAATATTTTAAATTGAGCCGCTATCAATAACAACCCTTACGTAGATGGCGATAAGGTTTAAATTCCCGTTTAACACCATCCGCCTGTTTTGATTTATGCAAGAAAAAAACATGGCCAAAAAGTGCCTTTTATTTTATTTTGTGGATGTTCAGGCATAAATATTAAATTTTTTTTCGATCATTTTATAAATAACTTAATTCGCCACATTTTACAATAAAATCATAACCAAAAATGGGTTCGTAAGTAGGAGATTTTGAACTTTAAAGCAGTTTCCATAGGGCTTTACCTTATTTTTTTCTGGGCTTATAAAATTACTTATCTAAAAAATACTCGATTATTTCAAAGGCCAAAATGTATTCTACTCGCAGTATTTAATTAAAGCATCTGAAACATTTCTAGGCGACCAAATTTTCAAACCAAAAACACATGATTTTGCATTACTACGTATGGCATCGCCTTAAATACAATATTGTGTCGGTGATTCTATTCAATATTTTATTTTCATGCCTTTCTTGGCGGAATTGAGTTTTTATATGGACAAAATTATTTATTAATGTTCATATAACAAATAATTCATCGGTAACAGAGGTGAAACAAATAAAAAACTTGAAAAAAAAATATTTTTCTGCCAATTTTTATTTTCTACGTAATGTACTCACGACCTGCTACAAGGCAACCCAAAAGGCTACTAAAAGAATGAGTACATGTGAAATATGCCTGAATTTGTTGCAAACATCGCCGCGTACCCACCGCGTATGGATACCCCACGTGGCTCTACCTATATTCAGTATCTTTTTTTAGATATATGTCAGATCCAGTAGTAGGGATATATATAAATTAATAGTAGGGAAATATTTAAATGCTAGTGATTTGGTAAATAGCGAATATCCATTAAATATTAAAACTGCAAATACATAAAATATTTAGAGATGCAAATATGTAAAATAATATTTTACAGCTTAGATTTTCGATTGAATCTTAGTTTTTTACAAGAAATTGGTCGCTTGCATAGTTAACAGCGTTAACTTTGTGGAAAATCGAAATATACATCAATAAAAAACAGTTTTCTTTTCACTTTTTCGTTGTAATGAACAATAATTACCGAAATTCTTGGCATAATTAAACAGTTCGTTAAAATAACCGCTCATTCTCACCACATTTTTATCTTACGTTGGTTTAACTATTCCGTTATCTTCCAATACCCCCGTAAGGGGAAGGGGCCCCACCACCCCTCACTAATGATGATCATGTGGCGCCTGCTACCCTTAATGCCTCAATGAGTCTACCAGTTACCAGAAGGTTTCGATATTTTTTTCCAACAGCCTGTTTTCCAGCAGTTTTAAAAATGTTTATTTTGAAACATCGTTAATCTAATTTTCGACTTGTGGTTCTCACAAACATCTTAAAGCAAAATAAAGCACTTCCCTGAAACCCATTTAAGACTAAATAGTTATTTAAAACAAATTAAGAGCAGAGTTAAGTTTTGATTTCACTTAATTTAATTGATAATAGATGTTGATTTTGGACGAATTTTAATCAATATAGCATATTATTTATGATCTAACATGTTTTTTCCACAAAATCAAAAGAAAAATTCATGTCATTGTAAGAGGTTATTCGAAATCCTTGTCTTAGGCTAGTATTATCTAGTGTCCATGTCTAAAACTTAAACACTTTCATATATTATCTAGTGTTCATGTCTAAAACTGAATCACATTCAAATATTATCTAGTGTCCATATCTAAGAATGAATCAAATTCAAATATTATCTAGTGTCCATATCTAAGAATGAATCAATTTCAAATATTATCTAGTGTCCATATCTAAGAATGAATCAAATTCAAATATTATCTAGTGTCCATATCTAAGAATGAATCAAATTCAAATATTATCTAGTGTCCATATCTAAGAATGAATCAAATTCAAATATTATCTAGTTTTTTTTTTTTTTTTATAGTGAATACCTCACAAGAGTCCCAACTGCTCCCGTCTGGAGCCAGTGAGACTATGGCATCCCCAATTGGGGGATGTTGTGAGGCTGAAGGTAAGTGGGGAAGGGAAAGAGGAAGGTGGGGAAGTACCTGGCTATTCAGATCTAGTCACTAAACACGGCTAAAGCCATTTGGAGAAACGTTTCAATTCTGAATGGTGGTCTTACACCAGGGCGATACTGGTAGTATCTTCCACTCTGGAACGTGCCGCAAATATACTATATATTATTTTAATTAATATTATTTTATTTAATTAATTGTGAAATGACACAAATTAATCAAATAAAATTTATTTGCGCACGCCGGGTTCGAACCCGCGACCTTCGGAATGGCAGTCCAATGCCTTACCACTGGACTATGCCGGCCGTCCATGTGTCCATGTCTAAACTGAATCACACTCAATCTTTAGAAACCGATATTTTGCAGGTTGCAACATTAAATTTCAATGTTTTTTTTTAATTCTGTGCAAGGCGCTAGTTAAATTTAAAATAGCTACTTTCTCAAATTTTAAGAATATGTTTTACTGCTTTTAACAATAACAAAAAACTGTCTTATCTTTATAATATATATTTTTTTAATGTTGGCTAAATGGATCCCACTTATTTAATACATGTTATCGATTTTAATGTGAATAATTATTATATAAACAAAACACAGCCTTACTAAAAAAGTTCTATTTTGCACTATTGATAAACCATAATTTACGTTTTGTAAACGGTTGTCTTATCAGTTACGTAAAATATAAAACAAGTTTATTGGTAAGGCTCTTAAATTACAAAAAATTAAATATATTCCGCTTTTGCAATTATGTTCGTCCACTTATCAATTCGAAGAAGATATTTCTATAATTAGAATAAAATAGCACAGTTGAATACCACTTTATTTGAGTAATATATAAACTAACCAGTTTCGATTCGACCTAAAACTTTATCAGGGTTTTATAAAATATACTCATTTATAAGAAAACATAATAAAATCTTAGTGAATGTTCAGGTTGAATCGAAACCGGGTGGTTTAAGTACTATACGAATCTTTTATTTGTTATTTTTATTATGATAATTTAAATTAATGCGATATATACCCATAAATTGATTACTACATGTGAAAATAAAAATAAAAACAAATAATAAATACTGAAAAAATATCTGTATATAAAGAGAATGATACTACATGGACGACTTGTGTTTAATTACGCAGAATTTTCTTGAATAGTTAAATAGGACATTAAAGGGAAGGAATTTCTCTCATTAGTTATGTAATTATTGTATAACTTCCAAGCTTCCTTTCTTCTCAAGGAAGAAATACAAAAAAAGGAAGTTATACAAAAATTACATAATTTTCTTGAATAGTTAAATAGGACATTAAAGGGAAGGAATTTTTCTCATTAGTTATACGATATTTACATAATTTTCTTGAATAGTTAAATAGGACATTAAAGGGAAGGAATTTCCCTCATTAGTTATGTAATTATTGTATAACTTCCAAGCTTCCTTTCTTCTCAAGCTGATTACTTATATGAAGGGCCTTGATAAACAATTATTTCTAAATGTAATTTCGTTTGGAAAGCATTTCGGCAGTTTTTTTCCAGTCATCAATAAGGGGAGGACCAACTGGCATTAATTCTTATAAATCGATAAAAGTTTTAATTTGCCTGTCAAAATGATGGCGTCCACAAATTAAAAGAGAAATGGACGTTATTAATGTCATTATATAATATTCGCTTAGCGCTTCGAGAAAACGGAATTGCTTACTTCAGTATTGTTCTTTACTGACAAAAAGTACAAAGTTTTTTAATACGTCCACTTGAAACTCGCAAATACGATATAACTGCTTTACTACCACTCGCCTCGGCTTACCCGCCAACTTTTCATTAGGGAAACTTTTTCAATTTTAGATGTTTAATAGTTAATAAGCAGTCTCGTTTGAAACAAACTTCTTTATTAGATTTTTCTGGCTAACCCGAATTATTAGCCTCGACCCCTCATAACTCCTGGTCCCCTGGCATCTGGTGGTATCAAGTGTCACGTGATCCACCTTCCACCACTTCACGTGATGGATAGACATTTTTATTTATTTTTATTTATATATTCAGTAATATTATTATTAAATTAACAAAAAAAAATGATTTTATTTAAGTTTTGTTGTGTCATTATAATTACGCGTTGTAAATGACGGCCGGCATAGTCCAGTGGTAACGCATTGGACTGCCATTCTGAAGGTCGCGGGTTCGAACCCGGCATGCGCAAATAAATTTTATTTGAATAATTTGTGTTATTTCACAATTAATTAATTAAAATAATATAATATATAGTATATTTACGGCACGTTCCAGAGTGGAAGATACTACCAGTATCGCCCTGGTGTAAGACCACCATTCAGAATTGAAACGTTGCTCCAAATGGCTTTAGCCGTGTTTAGTGACTAGATCTGAATAGCCAGGTACTTCCCCACCTTCCTCTTTCCCTTCCCCACTTACCTTCAGCCTCACAACATCCCCCAATTGGGGATGCCATAGTCTCACTGGCTCCAGACGGGAGCAGTTGGGACTCTTGTGAGGTATTCGCTATAAAAAAAAAAAAAAAAACGCGTGACACCTATTTCGCCCTCAGAAGGCATTATAGATAAATTCGCAGTGTTTGAACTATTTAAACTTAAATACTGTTTTTAAACATAAATTCTGTTTTTAAACTAAAATTTTGAAAGCAGATTAAAGACTTCAGATTTTTGTATTACAAATTGACATTATGAAATTAAAAATTTTAACGGAAACACACATAAAGTTTCTATAGTCGCTTACAAACGGTTATTATCGTGTAAATTGTAAATGACGTTTTAATATTTAATAATATTTGCCTAATTTAAATAGCGCCGTTTTCGTGAAAAATCACCTCAAGGACGCTGTACACGAAAATAAAAAATAAAACATGTTTAGTTAGAGAAAGGTTATTGCAAATGTTACTTTCAATTCATCTTTTTTCGTTTTAAATATAATTTTTTAGTAAGAAATTTGCAAGCCTTGCAAAATGTCTTTTTAAAAAGGTATTTTTTTGTACGCAAACTGAAAGCTCGGTATTCCTTCTTTCTAAAACTATTTAAATCGTATTATTAATGCTCACTGCAGTATAAAATGAGATATCATAACTTTTATAAGACCGTGTCAGGCTGAGAGATATTTCTCCCAAAAAGACACTACGATTGGCTGTCTGGAAAATATCTCTCAAAATTGCCCAAGGGCAAAATACATCACAATTAAGGAGGTGAAAAGATAGAATACATAAGTAAAAAAAATATGATACATTGATTTTAATACTGTATTCAAAATAAAGGATTTCATAATATTATCAACTTGAAATGATCGATGGTAGAAAATCTTTTTTAATCAATCGGGTCATTTAAAAATGTCTACATCATCATTAGAACGGTGTGATATCTATTGGTGCAAGCATAATTTTGTGTAAAAGCAATGCATGAGAAAGTTTACGACTGCATGGCTGTCAGAGAATGTGGTTGATAAAATTTGCTCATTGTTTAATATTGAAACAGTTTTAAGTTACAAACTCAAAATTCCTTTCCCCTGTTTTAGCTCTTTTCCTGAAGGTCTTACTTTGGATATTTGCTAAAATTTTGGATATTTTTGTATCGAACAAGTTGACACATTACCTGTGTGTGTATCCTCTACGTCACATACCATCGACGATAGAGGAAACTTTAAAAAGGCGTGTTCATAGGCAATATAATTTCATTCGGAACTCACCCCATTGATTAGTCTAAAATATTTAAAAAAAATTGAAATGTCAAAACTTTTTCTCACGACGACAAGGCCATGCAAAATGAGCCTTAAAGTATGATTCTTTACAGTTTATTTTCTCAGGACAGCGTTTTATCAGGTGGAAACTTGTTATCCTGAGGTAAACAATTGAGCTGCCGTAAAAATAAACTTTAATTACTTGAAATTTTATTGTCTTTAAACAAAATGAAGAAAATTGAGGTTTTCGGATATGTTTGTACTTTCCTGCGATATTATCGAATTTCGATATATCTCTGCTAGTAACAGAAACATGAAAAACATCCTAAATATTTTTATTTCACCCAGACAACATAATATATATAGACAAGTTTATTGTTGTTTGTAATGTCATGTATATAAGTCACGTACTGTAACTGCAAGGTGTTTTCAGAAGCCTCGAGATCGGCAGCAGATTGAATTTTCTGGTTGATTACAATCAACGTTAAGAGGAAGCTACAAGTCGAAAATGTGTATATTCTTAGTATACCTTATATTGTAGGTAATAGGCATTAAACACGCTTGTCAAACGGAATCTAGAAACGTTCGATTTCAAGCACAAAACGGGTTTTTATTTATTTTGAAAATAATTTTATAAGAAAGCAAAAAAGTTAATCAAGTGAAACTAATAATCTTAGCTATTATACTATATTTCAAAAGTTGTTTCCTTTACGCGTTCATACATTTGTATTTAAAAATGTTTTTTTTTGAAGTTTAAATTTATATTTTTTATTGATTAATTTATTATTTTATTTGTATTCTACTCAAGCGAAACGATAGGAATACTTTCAATTTATCTAAAGCATATTTTTTGGTATTCATAATGTACACCTATTTGTTATAAAGATTAATCAAAATAGTGATCTAGCATTAACATAGACTAAATACATCAATGAGCATTAAGCTTCGCCTTAATAGTAATTCCCACTCTTCCTGAAAGCATTAAAACAGTGGATCAATATATTTCTTGGTTGTGCCCATGTTTTCGTCTCAATTGATCGATTCAAAACAGGGATTTGGCCGGTGATATTGTTGATGAATTTCACGTAAAATAACAATTTTTCTCTTTTACTAACCATTTTGCGTTGCCCTGAATATATCGTACAGATGGTAAACCCTGGCGTGGGATTTAAACAGAGTATGTGCACACAAGTGGTCAGCAATTCCTAGGAAATTACCTTATATTATCAATAAGTTATATTTCACAAAGATTTTTATTTTATATTTACGACATAAGATTCTTGTCATTGAATCTTCATGTTAATTTTTTTGCCCTTTTCGGTACCTCCACCGTCATTTCCTAGATGCGCTAAAAGCAACCCGAGCGTAATCTGCGAAGTATTTTTCGATTAGGGGGTTCAATATCTTGTAGTGGTTGTGGAAGATCCTAGTGGTACAAAGTAACCCACATGTTTTTTTGGTTTAGACCACCGGTTCCTATTTTGTGTTTGAAATGTCGATTATTCAAGATTTCAAGATTAAGCGTTGGCAAAGCGTAATTTCTTAACGAACTAGTTGGCCTTTTGCTCCCGACTGAGAGCCGCAAACTGACGGACATCTCGCTAATATCGGATACACACATATTCATGCCAAATCTCCACAAAATGTAAAACCACCATGCCATAGGTATGGCACTCAGCTGTCAACAGTTTTTCCTTAGACATTCAGACTTTTTCATTGGTGGATGTACCGTGACGTTTCAGACCACGAAGATTTTTTTCAATTGTCAGAATATATCTTTATTTGATTTTATGTTAGATTTCACAAACATTTACAAGAATTTTTTCGCTAGAAGGTCGTCATTTTTTTTTCTAAATTTAGATTAACTCCATTCTATAGAAATGAGATCTCTAAGGCGTATGTATGTGGTAAAATTTAACCGTGTTAAAATGCTGACACCCGGGGAGAATGCAAGACTGAAGTAAGCGTAGTGGTTAAGATTAAGAAAGTAAGTAAAGTAGGTAAACAAAGAAAGAAGTTTAAGGGGAGTATATGACGCGGAAGTCGAGGACGCCGGAGGAAGACATGGCACGACGTGAAAAAAATTAAAATTAGTGTTGGAAAGGACATGATTTCAAAGGGAGTATGTATGAGGTACTCAAATACTGTGTTTAGGTGAACCAAATAGAAACTGAAATATTGTACAGCAAAAGAAAAATATTTTGTATTGATAAAAAATCTTTTGTAGTACTACAAAATATTTGTGTTTATACAAAGCCTTTTGTAGTACTACACAATATTTGTGTTAATACACAGCCTTTCGTAGAACTAAAAAATATTAGTGTTAATTCAAAACCTTTGGTAGTACTACAAAATATATGGGTTAATACAAAACCTTTAGTAGTACCTACTACAAACTATATGGGTTAATACAAAAATATAGTCCAAAAAAATATTTGTGTTACTACAAAAACTTTTGTAGTACTACATAATATTTTTGTGAATACATAACTTTTTGTAGAACTTTTGCAGTTTCTTTTCTTCGGTTACAATTTTTGATCAAAGTTATACCCTCCTGTATGAAATAAACGTGTTTATGGAATCTTCCAAAAACCAAATCCAAAAGAAAAAAACCATCATCTTCGTGTAAAGGTCTACTTTTCCTCACTCCTAGTATTCCTTGTGATAAATAAAGCGGTCGCTTAATCTTTTGGTAACCTTGTCATATTCCGTGCATGTAAAGGCTCGTTAATAAAACAACACTCGATTTCAACATAAAGATCAAATGGAAAAAAAACATTTAAATCGGGGGTTTACGTAAAAATGCAGAAAATAGATCTTTTGGGTGTTGGTTTGGGATATTTATTAATTTATGAGTATTTCATAAACATTAAACTTAACTTCAAGGAAAAATTGATCTTTAATGCTTTTTTGAGGGGAAGGATCAACAACTCCAGAAACGTCCACATCATCATCATCAAATGAGTGATTATAATAATTCATAAAGTCTTATAATACAATTTTTTGTGACATATCTGTAAAGTGATTCTTCATATGTTGTGTCTGTATGTTGCTTCTGTGAAATGTTTTGTAAATGTTTTCTTCATACATTGTGTCTGCACATTGGGTTGGGTTGGGTCAAATTGTTCTGTACAAAAATCTTTTTTAAATTTTTTTTACTATTCTATTTCAAAACTACCAATTGGCGATCCCTTAATGAGTTTAATGACTCATGGGAATACAACATCGTTTGTTGTATGTTTAAATAAAAAATTAAAAAATAAAAAAAAATCATCGAATCCCGCCAGACCTCAGGATCGAGCATCGAAAAACATTGGAGAAAATTTTGGCCCCCATAATTATCGCTCTGATACACCAATAAGCTTACAAGAAATGTAAATGTTTTATGATATCACTCTCCATTCTATATATTTCCTATTACTTTTTCTTATGTTTTATTTGCTTTATCAAACTTACATTTTATATGTTATTTTATTTGTACTTACTTGAATCTCTGTATATAACATTGTAGTTATATTTTATGGAATGTGTGGGATTGCACTCACCTCCCCACATTCTGGAATAAACAAATTTTTTTTTATACTACCGATTTTATGTCCGGGTTAAATCTTCCCCATAGGAAAAACTAAATCCTTCCACATACTTTTCCACAAATGATCATCTAGTCAATCAACATTATGCAAGTGCATTATATAAGCAAAATAAATACAAAATAATACAAGAACAACACGTCAACTCACCAGAGATCAAATGGGAAAATAATTCACCGACTCCAGATATTTTCATATCAGAGGGTTTGGCTAGTAAGTATTTATTATTAATGCATCTTTTACCATCTCCCACGATAAAAATAGTTATTTTTGTAGTAATTAAGGTGAAACCAAGTGATATGTATATTATTATTTTACGTGTTAAGCGTGCAGGGGAATTCGACAAGTTATCGATGTTTTTTCTCGTTAAAGTGCAGTCTATTACAAGTACCAATCGTCGGTACTAAGCAATCATCATATGAGGTAATATTTGAGATTTTCACTGCCAAAATTATTATAGTGATTTGTTTTTGGGGTATTGTGCCGTGTTGCGCTACCTGTTCTTTTTCCAATGTTTTGGACAGCATTGCAATGTAATAATAATAATAATAATAATAAAAACGTTTATTTGACAATAATTTTTACATGCTTGCATATAGTTAGTATACATACATTTAGATGATTATATTGCCAAAAGGGCAACTGCTCAGCTATACATTCCGGATTTCTCCGGGAATGTAGCTGGTTTTCAGCAGTGCCTGTCCATTATTGGGGCATGAGGCAGATGTGTAATACCATTACACATATGTCATGATGATAAAGAAGGGGGTAGCGCAACACGGCATAATACCACAAAAACAAATCACAAAAATCATCATATGTTCCAAATAAATCAGATAAAACCTTCACTATTTGCAATATTACAAGGATTATTTTTTTATGTGTGGATTCGATCCCATAATTATGAACCTCGTAATTGGAAGACCAAATATTCAATAAGTATTCCAAAATACGTTGTACAATAGATATATACAACGTCAAAGATAATTTTGCACTTTTTAAACAATTTGTGATTTTTAAAGATAATCCTAATATGTGTGAAATTTTGTATCTTCGTGTTTAAGAAGCAACTGACGAATGCAATATTTTACCTTTCTAAAACTCTGATTTTAGACGGAATCAGACTATGAATATTGCGTTGTAAAAATAAATGTCTTGAAAATATATGCAAACAAGTTTTTTCTTGTCGCATACTTTGTTCATTTATGCTCCTCTTCTGCAGTGACGGTTGCAGATCGCCGGAAGCGAAGTGTCTTCCGAACAATTTGCTAACTCCGTTGAACATAAGTTCTCTGTCATTATACTCCAAGAGAAGGAACTGGAATTGCTTAAGAAATTTGCAACGCTTGTGGAAAATGAATGCAAACGAGATAATTAAAGACTCGTCTTATGATATCAAATTTTCATTTGACGGTTGTTGTGATTCAGCTTGACATATCTGTTTAAAGCAATGTACAGTTAGTTGAAGAAGAGCATCGTTAACGAACTACTGACTTCTTTTTTATTACGATGTTTGTCTATTAAACACAATGTTATACGAAGTACCTTTGGAAATACTAGACATTACTGGAAGAACGATCAGGCCAGTGCAATAGAATGCATTACTGAGATTCAAGAGCATTCGTTTTGTATACTGATAAGGAATGTAGCTTACACCTGAATACAAACATTATAATATAGATTTCATAAGTCTGATCATTGTTTTTGTGATTTCTACATACTGGGTGTCCCAAAAGTCAACATCATATATCTATTCATATTCCTAGGAGTGATATAAGGTCAAATCTGACATATGATAATATGACTTTCCTTTATTTTCGAGCACTTGGCACGTTTATGAATTTCGTGAAACGACACCTTAGATTAGATTAGTTTTTCGAGTGACACAGTCACAAAATTCCATATTCTAAATTACTTATTTTTATTACGTAACTCCGAATAGCCCTGCTATTGAATACATTCCAAAACAAACGAACAGTGCCTATACCTTTGTAAAAATAAAACAAATAGTTTTCCGATTTCTAGACGGTCGTATTTGTATAAGATGCGTCGATACAAGAAACTTTCGTATCGAATCAGTACAATGTCCATTAAGCTACGGAGGTAACATAGAATTATTCTCGCCAATTGTTATAAAATTAAGCTTTTTTCTGAAATAAAAGCCATAAACTTACGCCGTTATAAACCAGAAGAAAGCACCCGTAGGCAATGAATGATTTATTCGCACCGATAAGCTTTTAACGTAACTACGCAAATAGAATAAAGTCGTTCCCTCCTAGAATAGTGGATGGAGTAATGGTAGAATTAGCATGGCCAGCGTGGCTGCTGCTCCAAGGGCAGGGGAGGAAGAAGGTGGTATCTCTGGCGAAGAAAGGGGTCGGGGGCGGCCTGGGAGGGGAACGTGTGAAATTGGAGTAAGAACTGCTCCGGAAAGGAAATTATACAACAATTTTTCGAGGTAGTAGAGTGGAAATTTTTCTATCCAATTTGTTGTGACGTAGTGGGGGATAATTCGGCTCGCTGAACAAAATGCGATGAATAAATACGACACATTCCTGTTTAACCCGCTGCCTGCCAACCTCGTTTTTATATCAGAAATAGATTACGGGAATATATTATTTTAATATATCGTAACTAATTTACATAACGCGGGGCCATTAACCCGTTGCCTGTCAATCTCGTTTTTTATATCTGAAATAGATTTCAGGAATATATTATTTTAATATATCGTAACAAATAAAAAATTAAAATTAAAACTATAGCAGACTTAAGGTCATGCGATGACCAGTGTTTTTTGATATATTGTCCTCTGCGTGCAGTTTTATCTTCTATAAGCATAAACTTTTTAATATAAGTGTGTTTGTCGGAAGTGACTTGCCAGGTAAGTATGTTTTGGTATCTTTTATAAATAACAAATGTAGATCCTAGGAATTAAATTGTACAGCGCCCTTGAGGTGATTTTTCACAAAAACGGCGCTCTACAAATTATCCAATTATTATTATTATTATTATTAACAAATATAAGTACATAACACGGGACCATTAATCCGCTGCCTGCCAACCTCGTTTTTATATCAGAAATAGATTCCGGGAATATATTATTGTAATATATCAACCAATATACATAACGCGGAGCCATTGATATCAGTATACGAACTCTTTTTGGATTTCTAATCGGATGAAACTGATTTAATTTTTTTGTGTTTATTATTAGACATCAATTAAAAAATACTTTATTTATCGTCATTAAGATAGATGAGAACGAGCTTCAAAAACGACTCATCTTCATGCTCCTGGCAACAACTGAAATCGGGTTTTCTACTATATACTCGGATCAACAAAAGTCCGAGTCGTTTTTGTTGATCCGAGTATCCCCAGTTATACTCGGATCAACAAAAGTCCTATGCCTGCGAGCTCTTGCGAATTTGTCGGGAACATAAAACTCAAATTTTTGTATTATATCAGGAATACAGATATGATCGTTCAGAAGATTATATGTATGTGTCAGCAAAGCAGTTTTCCTTCTATTGGCGAGGCTATTTATACCCAGCATACCGAACAGAGAGGCTGATGGATATAACTAGGGATAATACCCGAACGCACTAAGATATAAGTATTTCAGGTTTTTTTTACTTTCTCTACCATTAGAATTAGAGAGTAAGTTAAATCCATTGGTCCTCATATTATTTAGCCGCTTTCCAAAATTAAAACTATAGTTTAGCATACGAATCACAGCTGAGCTGCAAAATTGCCTAGACTTGCATAGCACAAATTCCAGTACTCTCAAAGCTTTGCTGCAAATCGTTTCTATGTGGACATGAAATGATAGATGCGTAACAAATGTTATTCCCAAGTCTTTTGAAATAACAATTTGCTTCAGAGATGAATAAGACTTTTGTCGATGTGTTTGTTTGCTTTGGTGTAGCATATAATGGAGCATTTCGTAAAATTAAATCCCAATTTATTGGTGTGACTAAATTCTACGATATAATTTATATTGATTTGTAGCTGCAATAAAATTTTCAAAGTTTTTGTTAAAAGGAATAGAATAATATAATCCGCAAACAAGAGAAACTTTATATTTTAGCATATTTTATGCAACGGTAAATGTCGTTGATAAATAGCGAGAATAGTAAAGGTCTAAGATTTGACCCCTGTGGTACTCCAGAGTTTGTGACAAAGTTGGTAGAGTCGAAAATACTATACGTTACAGTATTGTTGCCTATTTGAGAAATATCTTACAAAGTTATAAAAGTTTCACGGAAAAATTGTTCGATTTTATTTAGAAGAATAAGCGGATCTACCGAAGCCATTTGCGTCATTGTATGATACTTATACTTGGTTGTTAATGTCAAGAGATGGAGATTCGTATTTTGTAAAAACAATAAGATTACATACAGTAAATCTGCCAGACCTAAAACCTTGCTGCTGATCAATTATAAAAGGTTCCAACTGTGCATAAATATGGTTGTGAATTATTAGTTCGAACAATTTTACTGGAGAGGAGAGGATCGCCACTAGTCTGTAATTAAAGACCGAAGCTTTATCACCAGTTTTATGTAAAGGTGTAACTTTGTAGATCTTCCACAGATCTGGAAATATTCCAGCGCTAATTGAAAGATTTTAAAGTGTTCGAGTAAACATGAAACAGAACAAGACAGAAAAATAAAAAGTTAAAGGTCTCATATTTCAAATTCAGAATTAACAATATTATCTTCAACAATAATAACGTAAAATAATTAGGTCTCAGTGACCGAGTAGTCGGAGGCATTGTCCCGGTAAGACAGAGATCCGGGGTTCGATTCCCATTGAAGACTGTTACCCTTTTATTTTTATCTTGTTCTGTTTCATTTTACGTTTAGATTTATCAGTATTATCTTAAGACGTATTATTTTTATTAACTACGTATAATGCTTGTTTATTATTCATCGTAGTTACTGTTAATGTACATTTAAAATGCAATACACAAATCCATTAAAAATCTTATAGGTTCATATTTTGTGCTAGAAAGCTAATCTGTTGTTTCTTATTTCTTGAGCTTTTAGTTATTTTTTTCTATATCGGGCCTATAATGAATTTATCTTTAATATCAAATCTCCAGAGTTTTCCAGAGCAAGACGATAGTCGACGTCTGCTTTATGAATTCAGGCCGCCATTCCAAAGAGTATCCCAATAGAACAAGTTCTCATTCAAGTTGGTGTGTTTGGTATTTCCAGAGAGAATCCGTCTAACGCCATTATGAACTTAAACGGTTCTTTAGAATTATTTAAAGTTTCACGCGTTAAAGTTGCGAACGGTATAAATTATATGCAACATTTCATTTAGACGTCTGAGACATTTAGTTAACGGGTGGATAAATAAATTAAACTTTACCTTTGAACATTACTGAATTAAACTGGTGCCTATTATAGACACGTTTCAATTTTTTATTTCTCCCCTCTGTGAAACCTCGCGATGAGAGAAGACGGGATCCGAGCACAATAATGTATCGTATACTAGCTATCCCTCACGTATATTTATTTGCGAACTATCCTGTTTCAGATTTTTTGTGGCCCGTTTCATTCTTCGCCCTGGGCACCGCGTAATCTTCATTTTTCCATTTTTTGACGATCGAAAAATATATATTTTATACATTAGCTTGGCGTTGGATCAAGAGAGACCGGTTGCAGTCTTTAGAACATAGACTTCTGTTGATAAAGTCGTGTTTCTCGTACCGGTACTTCTATGCGATACGAAGAACGAACTTCTTTGGTCCCTTCAAGAATTTCATAAGTCCCTCCAGTAACCGTTCATTTTTTTAACGGCTCGGCTGTGTGATGATTTGCCATCCCTGCCAAGTCACCAAGCGTGGCGAACCACTTGGTTATATACCCGCCTCCCAAATTGCTAAGTAGTTCAATGTGTTGGGTTCCCAACTAAAAGTTGAGGGTTCAATCATCTGCTATCAAAGTCCTCCACCACTGTAAAAGCTACATTTTTCATTTACAAAGATGCGAGTAAAAATAATTAAAATATGATCATGTTATTATGTTATTCGTAACCTGCCAGTGTTTATCTTAAAGCAATCAGATAAATTTAATAAGTCACTCAACTAACACTTGCAAATTTATGCCGTGCAGCTGACGTGGTTTAAAAGCATCACGGCATAAGATAATAATAATATTTAGATGATTTTTACAGCGCCGTTTTTGTGCAAAATCACCTCAAGGGCACTGTACAAGTATATAATACATTTCTACAATGATCTATCTATATTCAGACTTTGCGTAACTCCGATGTAAGTTTCCTTGCCGCACTTACATACAGTTTTAAGGAGTACAGAATTATATAATTTTCCACTGGCCTGGCGGGTTACAGAACAGGCGCCAGTTCTCAGACTTATTCACAAATTCACACTCAGCTTAATTGATTGCATATTACTTCGGTGCGGCTTGCGTTTCGTGTTACTATCGTATCACGTTTATTTCATTTCGCATTCATTCTGGGAATAAATAAACACGGCAAGAAAATAATGGAATGGAAAATATATTGCAGAGATAACTTCGTAACTCGTAACATCATAAATATACACGAACCATCGATGTCCTAACCCTGCAGATTCAACTAAAGGAATTTCCTTTATGAAAACTAATTAATCTCATAGCATGGAACCGCGAAATTAAAATTCGTACAATACAAGAAGTTTTTGTGCATAAATCAATTAAATATAAATTTTATAATAATAAACCCAACTTGGAAGGAACCGTTCATTGGACAACCAAAACATCTGCCTTGGTCAACCCTAGTGGTTAGCTTCATTTGTTGACTTAACAAGGGTGCCCGCGTTCATGTTTGTCGGAGCTGGACTCTCTCGACCTATTGCCTTCCACCTCGGTGGGAGGAATGTATTCACACGTCCGTCACACCTGAACACACAGACCCCCAGTTTCTTACCCACCCATCATTACCTTTTCCTCCCCAGATCTTTCCTCCTCTCCCTACTCCAAAACCCACCACACAAATGACATAGGCCCTGTGGATAATTATTTTTCTAAGGGCCTCCTAGATGGAGTCGTTTCTAAAAAAATTGTACGAAATCTAAATATTTAAAACAGCACCTTTAAAAAATATTTTACCGATGTCTTATTAATTACGACCTTCTGAGTCAATTTATCGAATTGCATTTTCGCGGGACCGATCGATTTTCAACTATTTAAATTCTTTAACAAAGGAAAGGGTGTCAGGTTAGGTTAGGTTAGATTTGCATTGTTACAATTGAATTTTTGCGGGGTGAATCTCTATATTTAACCAAGTAAATTATATAACAGAGGAAAGGGGTGTCAGGTTAGGTTTGGTTTGCATTGTTCGAATTGCATTTTCGTGGAATGGATCGATGTTCAACCATGTAAATTCTATAATCAAGAAAAGGAGTGTTAGATGAGTTTAGGTTGGGTTTGCGTTGTTATAATTGCATTTTAAAGGGGTAGATCGATATTCAACCATTTAAATTCTGTAATAAAGAAAAGGGTGTAAGGTTAGGTTATGTTTGCGCTGTTAGAATTGCATTTTCACGGGGTAGATCGATATTCAACCATTTAAATTCTGTAATAAAGAAAAGGGTGTAAGGTTAGGTTAAGTTTGCGTAGAATTGCATTTTCGCGGTATATATTAAACCATTTAAATTCTATAACAAAGGAAAGTTGTGTTAGGCAAAAACAAATGCTTTGTTCACTTAATATTCCTAAATGAAGTGGTCATTCTGAACACAAAAACTCTACGAAACAATTAAGTATTAATGCATGGGAAGAGGCTTTGCAAAAACGGCAGTAAAATGGAAATAATAGTGTTTATTTTAATGTATACATTAATGAACAGCTCTTCGTTCTAATTGGAGAACATATGTAGGAATGCTTTCTGTAACTTACATAATGATGGCCATTGTAGCCCAACAGCGAAGCGGTTCCGCCCTTTTTGTGTGCGGGATTTTGTAACCTGGAATGTATTCAGAGTAGGAGCCGTCAACCTTTTTGAAGAAGTAAGAATCATTTAATTCAACGTAGGATATCAAAGCTTAGAAACGATACCGTTGATAGATCTCAAAAAAACCTATACCCTTGATTGGAAATCTCTTTGACCGTTGAGAATTATGTTTTGTTAAATGAGATTTCCCAATTTTTCTCAAACGAAATAATTTTTTTTAAACACACAAATTTTACCCCGTGAGAATCGCATGAGCAAATTCTCAATCTATTTAAAATTTAATCAATTAGCTAACTGTACTAAATATTATAATAATCACTACACGAGCATGTGCCTAGTATGGTGGTCGAAAAATTACTAATGACTATAATAAATAATGCATTGAATAAAGAAAAAAATGTAATTTGTTGACAAAAAAATATACATATAAGTTAAAAAATATATTTTTTGTGTGAATTAAAATTTCAGTTTTCAACGCAAATAAAAAGTATTTTAAACTTTGGCTTTAATTTTTGGCGGACTTTTGTAAAAAAAAAATGAAAAAAACAAACTAATTCAAGGTGCGCAATATTTTTAAGCCCCCGCATTTCGAATATGTTTTTTTTTAATAATATCTATACATTTGCAAAGCCGAAACGGTAATTATATGAAAATCTCTCCATAGTAGAAAATCGCAAAGTAATCTCTGAAAAATCTCTCCATAGTAGAAAATCGCAAAGTAATCTCTGAAAAATCTCTCCATAGTAGAAAATCGGAAAGTAATCTCTGAAAATTATTATTTTTTGTTATATTTTGTTTTGTTATGTCATTTTATATTTTATATATAAGTATGAAAAAAATCACAGCGTATCTTAAAATGTAACTTAAGCATTTTTCAAAAATTTTTTGCTCTATTTTAAACGAGTGGTGTTTTATCAGATATTTTCACAATTTTCGCTTAATAAATATAGTTTTTTTAATAATAGTGAGCTTCCTCTAACATTCGTGTTTACATATTTCCCTTTCAAACGATTTTTGAATGTTTACTACGGTTCCATGATAACTCAACACAGTGACAATTCAACACACTTTTGAAAAGTGATATAAAGTCATTAGAAACGATGAAAATTTTTTTTTAACCTAACCTAACCTAACCTACTTAACCCAGTTAATAAAGTTTTTTTAACATCACTTTCCATGACTTTATATAACTTTTTAACGAAGTGATGAATTATCATTGTGATGATTTATCCGGTCACCGTTTACTACGGGAACACACAGAACAACTAAAAAAAAATCCTTTCCCTTATTTGTATTAGTTAACATTTTAGTTCATTTGAATCATATTAGTAAGTTATATAATTGTTTTATTTTTATTTATTTATTAAACGCCCAGAGGGCTTTTACATGGTTGGTAGTATAATTTTAATTTGACAAATACTTTGAAACATAAAAAATAAGAATAAAATTACATTTGATAAAAGCTATGCAACAAGTCATACAAACACAAGAAACAAAAACAGAAAATTACAGCTATTTGTAGGTTTACATGATGTGTTTAGGAGTATTGTTGAAATAAATGTTTTAAATGATCCACAAAACTTGCCAAGTTGGTATTGAATATGTCAACATCACCCAAGTAATGATTTCCCATTTCGCTTATGTGTGCTGCTGTAGAATATTGTATTTTGTCGTGTTGTTACTGTGGGTGTATGTATGTTTATAAGTTGCAGGAGTTCACAACAGTCGAATTTAGAGTTAAGTATTTTGAATAAGAACGTTAAATCGTTTATTTTACGTCTATCTTCTAATGTATGTATTTTTAGAGTATTTAATAAGAAATTGTATTTTAAGTCTTCGACAGGGATATTTAATTTAAAATTTATAAAACGTAGAATTTTTTTTTATATTCGCTCAATGTTGTTAATGTGAATTTTGTAAGATGGAGACCAAACTACTGAGCTATATTCAATTAGACTTCTTACTAGAGATACGTATAATAGTTTAATGGCTTGTAAAGAATTAAAGTTTTTAGTTGTTCTTAATACGAAGCCTAGTGTTTTCATACCTTTGTTCACGATTTGATGGATATGATTGGTGAAACTTAGTTTTTCGTCCAAAATAATTCCAAGATCTCTCATTTCCGTGACTCATTCTAAAGCTATGTTATTGATGGAATATTCGAATAAAACAGGATTTTTGTTTCTGAAGTAAGTCAAGGTTTTGCACTTTACTACATTTAAAAATAAATTATTTTGAACGCATCAATAATATTTTATTAATGAAAAAATGTATTATTCTGTGTACCTACTTACCGTAAATAAATAGGTAAATAAACATACTATTAAAAGCGAGTGCGCTTACGTATCCCTGACATAATGTAAGGTATATAGACATGTAGACTTTGTTTTAAAGGCTGGTACAGACAATAAGTACACACAGTAGGTACACAGTACAAACTCAGATGCCAGAGGGTAGTTAGGTAGGGTAGTTGCCTGGCTCAGGTACGAGTATCGCGCCTGCGAGTCCGGGTAGGTACTGATACAGGTGGCGCGGCGGTGCGGTACCGAATTCACCTGAAACCATACTTCTTCGCGTAAGCCATATAAATTTCCATCTGTTTTATTAATAGAGGCATAAATTCTAA
Organism: Hesperophylax magnus; assembly: GCA_026573805.1. Taxonomy (NCBI): domain Eukaryota; kingdom Metazoa; phylum Arthropoda; class Insecta; order Trichoptera; family Limnephilidae; genus Hesperophylax; species Hesperophylax magnus. Next base: position 1,359,518 of record JAIUSX010000052.1, read on the forward strand.
TTAGCAAGCTTACGTTATTAGAAGATGGGGGACCGCATAGTTGGGTAAAGTATAAAAGCCTCTGGTGCCTTGAATGAATTTTCGAATATAAAAACTTAATTAGCACAAAAACAATATAAGTTTTTTGTGATACTGAAAACTTCCGCTTTATTAATGCTGTTTATGGTAAAGCGTATTGAATTGATGAACTTGGTTTAATTTTTGAAATTAATTAAATGACACTCGTCGTTGAATTTCTGCAACCCAAAAATAGATTTTTTTTTACATTTACTACTGATAATTATATGACTAACTATGATTAACTCCATTAACAAAAGGCCCTGAAGAAAATAATTTCCCTCGGGGCCCATGTCATCCCTGGGATGCTGTATGGAGTATCATGCTGTATTTTGATGAGAGGAAGGAGTGAACATGAATCTTTAAGATATCCATGTTTTAAGAGGGAGGAAACACAGATACCGGCAAATCGTTCCACAGTCGAGCCGTTGAACTTAAGAACGAGTGGCAGAAGTGGCACGTTCTCGTGTGACAAATGTCAACCGTTTACATATTCTGGGCGCGCATTTGGCATGTTTCCCGACTGTGACCGGTTTTGAAGGGACCATGACGCTAGTTCCTCAGAGCATCTTCCATTGTAATACCGGTAGAACAGGGACAGCACACCTACGACGACGCCTCTGCTCTAAAGATCCGCTTGTTAAGATAGGGGAACCTGGATCGACCGTTTCTGCACAGAATCAAGGGTTTTTTCAGATATTTTGGGGCTCCAGACCAGAGGTGGCTGCCAAATTCAACAGTGGAGCGGACTTGCAAATTGTACAGGGTCAGCTATAGGACGTTGTTTGGACATGAACTCGTATGCCTGCACGATGACAGTAGTTCAGAATAAATCAGTTAGAGAGAAAACGTTAAGTTGCCATTGGTCACCCCGTACAAAGCTGGATACAACTGCAAGGAATACTTCTTGTCGACGCAGAAAAGTATACTTATAAACCTTCATACAAGACATATAATTTTCTTCAACGCTTTCATATAAATCACTACATGGATAGTATCGAAAACTCCGTCGTGATTAATTTTCCTTCGTGGTACAGTCAAGAAACTTTGTCACCGAATTATAGCTTATGTAACCCGAGTCACGACTATAAAACATAAGAAAATATTGTGTTCTCAAAGAGCGTGGCACTTCAGCAATAGGATTTATAAATTGCCTAGTATCAATAAATCTAACACGCATCCCTTATTAATAATAAACATTATGAAAATAAGTTCTCAATTCCTAAGTGTCTACCATAAGTAAATTAAAACTTAAAATAAAATTAGTAGTTCTCTGAATAGTAGACTTCTGGTCCGAAAAAGCAATCATTTTGACTTATTTAATATACCTATCAAAACCAAAATTCCATCCGAAATCATAAAATTTATACATTGGTACTTAAATACCTACCTACTTAATTATAAAGCGTGTATTTGATGTAATTGAAATAATAATAAAATAAGAAAGTTAAAATATACACGACGATTTCACATTTAAGAAAGTATCTTTATTGAACCATTAAAACGGCCACCATCTTGAAACGGAAACGCATCGTACAAACAAATTTGGAGGCAGACGAAATGCAAAACTGCCGAGATAAAGTAGAACTTCACTACGCTCAATCGAAAATAATATTGTTTAAGTGCCGTAAAATTCAAGGCACTACAGAATCGAATAAGAGGTCAAGTATTAAGCGCTTATGGGTGAATTGTCCATAACTTCCCTCCCCCTGTCCCCCCTACCAGCCCTCCCCACACGAGCAAACTTTCCCGAAAAGCAAGGATAGAGACATTCGAGCTAAACACCAGTCCTTAACAAAGGTTAAGCAGCACTACAGATAAATTTATACGCTTTGCGGCAAACATTTTAATGTGGTTTTGAACAAATACAAATTTCTCGGGCTCTTGGATTACTACAAAATTCTGTAAATATTATAAAAGCTTCTACTTCAAAATAAGCTATTTAAATATTTTTACTTTAAAAAAAAATCAAATTATTTCCGAAATAGACAGAAAAAACGCATTGCTACAAATGATGTATCGCTGCACAAGAAGCGATATTACATTCTGATAAATTCAACTTTGCATTTGATGGCGTAGAAAGTGCAGATTTTGTGGATACAAAAATGTATGGATTCGACACAGGCCCCGAGGAAAAAAAATCCCTAAGAGACCTTGTCATCTTTGGGAAAACACTGCGTGAAGGCATTAAGGAAAATAATTGAATGGAAGATCTGGAAAGGAAAATATATAAAGGAATTTGGCCATCTACGGGTCTGTGCGTCCAGAAGTGACGTTTTTTCGTTGGTTCCTATTTTAGTCGCCTGTAAAGAAAAGCGTATCATATAATATTTTTGGAGTTTATAACAGATAATACATACCTGGACGAAGACAATAACGAACTTGAGTTAAAATCGTTGTAGCTCGAAAAACATATATATTCATATATATGTCAAAAACGCTGATTCTGAATGTATTAAATTTTTATGTATACGTGGAATTAAATAATTGTCATTTAAAAACGATTAAACCGTAAGGAATTAAAATGCCCTGTGATTGATCGGCAGGTTCTGACAGATCTTACACCGCTACCTCCCGGGACGATCGGCCGCGTGTATTAGAATGCGGACACATTTGTGTACAGTCTCGCAGCGTAGACTCACAGACGGGTTACCATTACGGTATACAAGTTATTTAGTGTTTTCTAGTTTAATTTGTACAACTCCATTTTAATTTAAAATTTTCTGATGTTCAATAACAAATCGATTTAAAAAAACAGTTAATTTGTAAAAAAGTTCTGCTGTGTTATTATTATTATAACTATACCTGACAGCTCTTTCGCCTTCTGAGGGAATTATCAAACTACAGTTTTTTTATGTTGCGCTCATGTAGATGTTATTTGCCTTAAAAATACTATGTAAAAGCCTAGCAGGGAGTGAAAAATCTAAATAAAATAAAGGAAGAAGTTCACTGTTCATACCTGATTTCTAAAAAAACTCTGCGTAGAGCCGGGGCAGCCCCGGAACTAGAGCTAGTCTTTTTCGTTATTTGTTTTTGGGGTGTTATGCCGTGTTGCGCTAACTCCTTCTTTAGCCAACGTTTCGGACAGCATTGCAGTGTCCATCATCAGGGCAGATGTGTTATAATTAATATTATTAATAACACATCTGCCCTGATGATGGACACTGCAATGCTGTCCGAAACGTTGGCTAAAGAAGGAGTTAGCGCAACACGGCATAACACCCCAAAAGCAAATAACGAAAATACTTTTGGCCGTGAAAATCTCAAATCATATTAGAGCTAGTCTATATAAATAATAATGTAAACGTTCGTTTGTTCAAAATCTTAAATCTCCGAAAGTTATTCACCGATTGCTTTGAAATTTTGACACAACGTTGCATTCTAATACGCGTGTGTTTTTATATAGATGTCACCTGTGACAGATAGTAATTGATATATAATGTAAACCATTTTTATCCATCATAAAAATGACAAATTTCTAACCCCTTTACATAAACGCGGTCTAAATATTACGCGGTGCGTAAGGTCAGAACTTTAAAAAACTTGACTTATTACCATGACGTTCGTTTGAATAAAACGGTCTTAAAAGAAGCTCAAGTCCGGCTTTACCACACTAACGTTGAACGGGAGTTTAAGAATCTAATTAGTAAGACGGTTAATGTGTACCCTTTGTACTGAGTAACTAGACAGCATCAGACCTCGAGGGATTTTCTAACAACATAAGAAAAAATACCACTCATAAACTAAATTATTTAAAGGCACACGATATATAATTATCTACCGGTCGTTTTTTTTTAAATTAGGACTTATAAAGCAAAGAGAATCCCCTTTCTTCCCCATTATTCTACATGTCTAAACATAAACTTAAACCTAGATCTCTTTAGTAGACCCAACGTTACGACCGGTCACGGATCGTCTTATGTCTATAATAAATGCAAAAGGAACTTCATGGAGATTTGTTTTTATTGGCATCGGCTTCATCCCAGAGGCATTCTTACGGTCGAATCTTACGTCTTTGCCAGGGACACTAAAGGCCAATCCACCTATATTAAAATAGTTGAAGTATCATTCCGGAAACAATTCATGAAATGAATTTTCCCCCAAGGGTATTATTGTAATAATAGAAAATTAGACTATCTGGTACTCTAAAATTACATCTAATCATGAACTCCTTCAACGTTTTTATCTCTTTTTTATGTGAATACCTCACAAGAGTCCCAACTGCTTCCAAACGTATGGAGACAGTGAGACTTCGGCATCCCCACCTGGGGTATGTTGCGAGGCTAAATTGTAGTGGAGAGGAGAAGGAGATGGGGTAGAGGAATGTGGAGAAGTACCTGGTTATTCAGATCTGTTCACAAACATAGCTAAAATCATTTCAAGCAACGTTTAAATTCGGAATACCTGGTCTTACCCCATTACTTTACTGAGAGTATCTTCTACTCTTGAACGTGACGCAAGTATGCAATATATTATCTTAAATGAATAATTTAGTGAAATTTATTAATTTTCGGGAAATCGACAGTTTACATTTATTCCAGTTTTTACATAAGTATTATATAGCCAAAATAAAATCAATTATGGTTTTCCTCCTTGTGACTTTAGTTCTACAGAGACAGCATAATAAGTATATTACAGGAATAAGTATATTAAATTTGTAAGAAGGTAATATGATTTCAAAAATTTAATCAATACAAAAGAATATATGAAACGAAAAATTACAAAACAAAAAATTTATAAGAAATAACATAAAAAAAAAAAAAAAATTAAATATTATTTTTTTGGTAAACTAATGTTTAAGACAAGAATTTTTATGCATAGCACAAAGGGTAACAATTATTTATAAGCAATAATTATTAGCCTGAAACACTCATCCACATTGAAAAACCTCCTGATAAAAGATACATGACGCCAACGGGACTTGAACCCGTGTCCTTTCGATTTCCGGTCGACAGCTCTGACCACTGAGCTATGGCGGCTTATCTCTTATCCGCGAAATAATTCAATATATACTAGTGTTTCATTCAACAATTACTGCTTGTTACATTTTTTCACCTGAAAACAACCATAAATAATATAAAATTTACTTTCGTACGTCGGGATTTTAAACCGCAATCTTCAGGTTGTTGGTAAATGGAAAGTAATTAGGCTAAGTAAATCAGGGCTGTCTATAATACCAATAAAAAAATATATAGTCGGAAGCACGTCTTCTAACTAAGATTAAAAAAAAATTAAATATATCTAAACGTGGTTATAGTTTATGGTTTATTTTTAATAAACAAAAATTACTTTATAAAAATTTAAATAATTGCAATGATTAGTAATGTAGTAGTTTTTATTCTTAAAAATTTTAAAGTACGTATTATGAAATGAAGTTAAATAATTACTCTAATTACGAACATAAAAATAGTATCTTAAACCCAACTAATATTTCAAAGGTAAATTGTAAACATCCCTGCTCGCTAGAATTCACTCTCACATGCAAATTAGAGTAAAAGTAATTTCTTCCAGCAATACATCTGTCTGGCCCCAGTAAGCAATAGCTCTGCTTCTGGGTGCTATTAAACAGTGGTACAATCGTACCTTTAGCAGTAAGCTCGCAGCAGCATCGTTCCCACAGAGCCCTTAATGTAATATTCAATATACAATTGTTTCAATATTATTCAACGTTTTGTTTATATTTCTGAAATTGTAGCAATATTGGGGCATGCACATGCAACTGTTGTATTAGTTTCATTATAATATCAATTATCAATATCCATTTATTGATGTCTTCGTAGTCTGTGATTCTGTACGAAGCAAAGTAATAATTAAGAACCTTTCGATTCGTCACCTTACCAGAAAATTCACATTCAGTGTTGAATTCGGTGCATTTTTTTAATTTTTTTTATTTATTTATAAGTACATGTTACATGATTAATAAATTTATTTAGAGAAGATACATTAGAACACCATACTAGGCAGCTGCCTGTTTCATGGTGCCCAATGGAGGAATGGTTAGTTTGTCTATGTACATCTAAATTATATTTAAAAAAAAAACAATGATGATTATTATGATCTGTACACCAGCGAAACATGGTTTGCCTTAAATTCAAGAAAACCCATGTTACACATTAAAGTGCGTTACGTTTGAAACTAACTTAAAAAGGTACATACTCATCTTTCAAAAAATGTCCCAATCGTCATTGAAAAAATATGCGCCACAATATTAAATTAGACGGGTGTTTCGTTCAACCCATATTTTGTTTTTTTTTTGTTCATACGAAACTTATTTAGCACGCAATATTTTTTTTCAAAAAATCGAATTATTTTATTTTGGCCAGAACAATTGTTTATTCTTTTAAAAATATTTTTAACATATAACCATTTCAAAATTTAAACTATTTCGATAAAATTTTTCAGGTTTTTTTTTCAAACAGCTGTCATTGCTACTAAAAAATTCCCTCGCAACATTTCACTTTTCTTAATAAGATTTTTTTTCAGACGTTGCCTGACAGAGAATATAAGTACACCACGCAAGGTCTTTCAAAAAAGGTCCTTTTTGATGGCTCATATATCCGTTATTGTTATTATTTTAAATTATTTATAAAACTAATATGGGCATGTGGAAAATTAAAGTTATTTTATATATTTAGCTGCGTCAAAATCGATTATAATTTTATACCTATTTTTTAGGAGCGCCCACATGGTGTATCCTCGTAGACACATCAAAAATTAAAACTAATTTTTTTGTTTTTATTTAAAGAAAGCAAGACAAAAATATATATTACAGTAAATAATAAAATAAAATACAGAAAAAAACAGAAAAGTTCCAATAAACTACTTTTCAGTAGTTTGTCGATGGCAACTTTTCACATAAAAAATATCAAAAAAAGATAAAACCTTATTTTACTTAATGATAACAGTGATAACAATAAAAATAACAATTTGTTTTAAAAATATAAAAACATATACACAACAGTGATAGTATCTACCTATAGTTTGAATTAGACTCTAATACAAACTATTTCTTTCAGCGAGCCAATTTTTCAACATAATATTTGTTTTTACATTTGTACATTTTTTTATTTCAGCAGGTAACATATTTAAGCAACTAGGTATCATGTAGTCCAGTGTTCTTCGTCCATATTTGTTTAAATGCTTAGGTACAATTAGTCCTTCATTTATCGTAAAACGAGTATTGTAAGTGTGGTCCAGTCTATTTATGTATATAGGGCTATTCATATGCTGAAATATAATTTTATACCACAGAATTGATCTTACTGAGAAAATTTTAAGATTCTGATAAAATATTTAAAAAGCTTGTTTGTAATTTCGTTAATGTTTATTTCTGTAAATGTAATATTCATGTATTATATTAGCTTTATAAATATTGGTACGTAAAATGCACGCCTGTGTAATTTTGGATGTAGAAAATGTTATTTTATGTTGAAATTTTGCACACCAAAAGTGCCTTTTTCTCTCCTTGCCCGCTCCCGCTGCCCAGAAAATGTGGAACTATGGCATTTAGAATAAAATGTTGTGAGGCGGAAGGGAATTAGTGAAGGGATGATATAACGGAACGAGAGAGAGGAGGGTTAGCAAAGTACTTTTCCAACAAAACGCCAACATTTCGATTGTCAGTTCAATTTGAGCTTTTTCAATTACGTAACCTCGTCAAGATTTCTAAATATCGTATTTCGATTAATACTGTTAAACATGTAATTTAAATATTGCTTTCAATTCGTTTCTAAAACTGTGAAGTCTTCCGACTTATCGTCAGGACAGCTGTTTTATAAATTGAAATGTCAAATCCCTTCCAAAATACTGCTATTGTTTTCAATATCTTGGCAAAGGGGGGTTTGGGTGAAATATTGGGCGGGATTCCAGTAAGGAGGTTGGGAGGAATATTGGGTGAAATATTGGGAGGTGTATTGGGTTGGTAACCGGGTGTGAGGGAGCATGGGTCCTTTTCCGGTCCCGGCCGATGAGAGCAGGTCTAAGGTTCTATAAAACCCTGATTCATTGGGGATTGTATCGAGTAAACAAATATGTGCGAGCAAATTTATTGCGTGATTATTCACAACACGAAGCTTTCTTGTGGAGACCCTCTTCTCCGAACGACATCCTGTCTAATTTATGATTTCATTTACTGGAAACATATTCCAAGTAATAATAAAATACTGTATAAATTTTTCAACTTCGTCATCATTAATAATTCTTAATGGAAAAAAAAACTGATGATAAAAAAATATATTTTTATTCTTCTCAATTAATTTTTATATTAAAGGAAAATAAGACGACGTCTTTTGATACCATTTTAATAACAGGTTTTCATGTAATTCAACATTGACGGGAAACGGAAGCGGAAGACCATTCAGTGATTCCGGAATTCAGATAATTCGGAAAAGGAACTAAATCACGAGCAAGATAAATGTTGCGAAGAAGAAATATTTTTTTTTAAATTACCTACAATTAAATTATTTTATTCCGTTAATAATTTTAATTGAACGAATGGATTTATTATACTTATTTATTAACTGTTTTTAAATTTTATTATTTCTTTACATTGTGTCATTGTTTTGAAGATTTTCAGATTATGTATTGAGAGAACCATACTGTTACATTAATGTTTACTTTGCAACGTAACTATATATTACGTAATTCAATAACTGATGTTATCATATTTTTTGTAATTCAATAACTATTTTTCATTGTTTATTGTTTTAAATATTATAAGATTAAATATTGAGAGAAAAATATTGTGACACTAATGTTTACTATACAACTATTTTTTCGTAATTCGACAATTGATGTTATTATATTTTACGTAATTCGATAACCATGTTTTTCTTAATTCGATAAAAAACATAACTTTATTTTACGTAATTCGATAACTGATATGATTATACGATATTTATATATATATACCTGATATGATTATACTATCTTAATTCAATAACTGATGTAAAACTATATGTTTCGTAATTCGATAACTGATGAAAAACTGTATGTTTCTTAATTCGATAACTGATGTAAAACTATATGTTTCGTAATTCGATAACTGATGAAAAACTGTATGTTTCTTAATTCGATAACTGATGTAAAACTATATGTTTCGTAATTCGATAACTGATGAAAAACTGTATGTTTCTTAATTCGATAACTGATGTAAAACTATATGTTTCGTAATTCGATAACTGATGAAAAACTGTATGTTTCTTAATTCGATAACTGATGTAAAACTATATGTTTCGTAATTCGATAACTGATGAAAAACTGTATGTTTCTTAATTCGATAACTGATGTAAAACTATATGTTTCGTAATTCGATAACTGATGAAAAACTGTATGTTTCTTAATTCGATAACTGATGTAAAACTATATGTTTCGTAATTCGATAACTGATGAAAAACTGTATGTTTCTTAATTCGATAACTGATGTAAAACTATATGTTTCGTAATTCGATAACTGATGAAAAACTATATGTTTCGTAATTGGATAACTGATATAATAAATAATAATAATAAATTTTAAAAAAGAAATACAAATATTCCCGGGCTACGAATAACCTGACAATATTTGAAAATCTCCTACTACCACCACAGTAAGCTGAAAATGTTGCTTGTGTTGTGATGCAGGACTTAGCCAGCCGAGGAATTGAACATACTACGCCTGAGTGGGACCCAAGCGCGATGTCAACTCGGCCACCGACCAGTCTATAAACTATATTTTTCGTAATTCGATAACCGATGTAATATTTTTTTTTTGACAAACTACGCACTTCAAATAATTGAGGAATTTGGAAGGCTGTAGAAAATTGGGAAGGAGAGACGAAAGGAAAAAAGTTGGATAGCGTAACTGATTAGTGGCCAAGTGGTCCATGCATCGAATTCTATCTAATAGTTAAGTACTCCATCTTTACACAAACGACGTTTTTCAATCATGATTATGGTAGTAGGAGGAATTAAAATGCTGTCAGGTTATTCGTGATGTGGCATAAAAAAAAATTTGCCACGCACTTCAGATCTGAAAACCATACATAGCTAAAGTCATTTCAATCAAATTTGCTATTCTGACTCTACGGAAAGAATTTACCGCTCAGAAATAAAATTAAAACGTAAAATTAAAGATTGGGTTCGACCAGGAAAGAAACACAAACAATTTATTTGTGAGAATATCCGCATCAAACGAATAATAATGTCAAAATTTGGTTTTGAATCTTGAAATTCTAGAACCGAAGTTTTTGGCGTTCATTCGGGGATCACAATTTGGTAATTAAATTTATGGAATGAATAGTCGTTATAAAATCATTAAAAAAACGAATAATAGTGCCATTAATCGACTCGGCGGAAACAAAATTTGAAAAGCTTAATATTATTGAACTATTGAACTGGCATTTGATTGTCGTATTCTCCTTACAGTAATTTGGCGAGCTTTTGATGGTCATTAAAATATTTTATTCGCAAACCTGTCAGTATTGTGTTCAAGTCTTCCGTTTTAAATTAATTGTTTTCAGGCTTAACAATGGCGTGGGTTTTAATTGACGTTTACATATTTTTGTAAATTCTTAGAATTCGGAGATTGATTGTCATGTCATGTCAGTATCTTTTGACAGACAATAATAAAATTAATATCATAAAAGTTAGATAATATGACAGTTCAAACTAACCATGCTATTATTTTTATTTTTTTACATCTCTGGATATAGAATATTACTTTAACACTTGTAAACTATAGACCTACTGAAAGTTTTATGATAACATTAGGCCTATTAAAAAAAATAGATAGAATAATGGTATGCGAAAGACAAAATAATTTTGCGTTTAATACAATCCTCTGGGCTCCTACTTATACGATTTCTGCATAGCACCAAAACCAAATATTTTAAACTGGCTGACTTGTACCCGGCGTTGCTCGACTTTTCTCTACTTTCAATAAATATTATATCCAATATATATATATTTTTAGTTCTCTTCGTGATTTTTTTAGTACGGGTGGAGCTTTTAACTCTATTTTTTTATACCTTTTTTTTCAATTCTGCTATCACAATTTTTAAATTTGATTTTTTTTTATTGGACAGATAGATAGATAATGGTAATGTAATGTAAACGTACAAACACTTAAAATTTGGTCATATGAACAGTGGATAAATTGATGACATGGTTAGTTTGATGACGCAATATCCCATAACTACGTTGGCAGATGAAAACAAAGCAAAAATTTATTTTTTGTCAAGTGCTACACGAAAAGATAAAATATGTATTTTTTTACATAAAATTTTTTTCAAGCATTCAATTGAAAAAATACTTATCTCGGTTATGTGTCAGTCTGTGAGTCTTGTTCAATGAACTCTATATCTCGGACTTGCTGTGAATTTAAGTCATTTTCAAAATACGAACTGTTTGTGCGAAAAATTCAGATAAGCGTCAAAGTAGAAAATGGGAATTTGAAATTGAAAATATAATATCCCGTTTTTTACGGATTTACGCCAGTAATAATAAAATAAACTGAAAGCTTGTTTGTAATAAAATTATAAATACGTCACAAAACCAACCGACACGACAGGAATCAAAATGGCTATCGTATTTGTCAACCGTTGGGGGAAGGTTGTAAGGAAGGAAGGATGCTGTCGTTAGCACATTTTTCCTTTAATCGGAGAGTCCTTGAAGCAGTCGGCCTCACCCCGGCCCCCAGGGCCCCCGCCTCCGACACTCAATACTTCGGTGACCTCCCACGCAATCAATTGGGCCATTTAGGTTCGGCCCCCTGTCCCCAACCCTGCTCTGTCCCCAAACGGCGATGGGGCCCGCGGGACCCTAGACTGCTGCCAAACTGCTGGGAGACTTTTTACTAATAACATCGTTTAGCCGATGAAATTGTACAATGTACATAACCTAACTAACAATTATTTGTTTACACTGATATATTTTATAGTAAGACATTTATGACATGTTCTTTAATTGGAACTTTTAAAACATAGACATTCAAGGATAACGTTCATACATTTCCATTTAAAAAAATCAAATACTTGGAATTATCACAAAAAAAACAAAACTTTACGCAGGAGGCCTTGGGGTAGATAATTTCCTATGTCATCTTTGGGGATGATGTGGGGAGGATCCTTTTTAAATAAAGGAAGAAGACGAAGTTCCGGGAATGAAAAGGGTATAAGAGTCCAGCACCCCTACTAAGTCTAAACTAAGTCCCTTCTAAACTTGGGGTTACCTATGATAGCAGAAGTATTGGTTTTACAATTAAATTTATCCAAATTTGTTATTAAATTGTAGTTACTTGCATTAAACCAGCTTTGCAACTTGGTTAGATTTATAATTGTACGTTTTGTATTATAAGATGTTTATAAGAAAACAAACTCTGGACGATTCATTATTGCATATTTAGTTATTATTTTGATGAGCTTTCAATAGCTTAAACCTTCCGTTGACATAACAGATAAATTAATCTGCATCGGTATTATCTTGTAATTATCATATTTTTAAAATTCTTTCTGATCGATTAGTAACAAATTAAAACGCATTAAAGATATTGAATAGGTTATCTTTTTTTCCCATTGCTCATTTCACGACTTCAAAATCTTCTGTTCAAGGATTATACCCCGAATTTATACCTTTAGGTAATTAATAATATGAAAAAAATAATATGTTGTAAATCACGTACTTAGCTTACGAAACGATGCTTTTGACCTATTTTCTAACAAACCTTTTAAAATTCTAATGGAATACACACGATACAAGGGGTTATAGTGTGGACAAGCAGGTAAAGGCACTAGGAAAGTGATTATTTGTCAATCCCTTCGATACGTAAAATAAGCCCCTTATAAGCAGTTAAGCACAAAGGATACTATTTGTAATTTACACGGTTAGGATATAGATAGCGTATTGCAGGTAGAGGTAGGTTGCGAGCTTTTTATAAGAAGGCTTTAGACCCAAACAGAAGCCCTGTGGGTTAACTCTGACATTATTGTTCCGTATACTTATATGTCTAGTTCCTACCTCTTACCCACTAAACTTTTAAATCCCTCCACCTTTCGCTGAACTTTAGCATTATAAAATTCATCGATTAGAATTTCTTTAAATGTGTTTTTAATCTAAATTTCCAATCAATATTAGTACCGTTTATGTTGTTATTTTGAAAATCAATAGTGTTATTTTAAGTTGTTAAATTAAATGGGTTTTCGATTTGGCTGGTTAATTTAGCGACTATGGGAGTACAATATGGGCTGCGTGTATTGTACTTACGTATGTTGAATATTGTTTAATTCGTTTACATTTACAACATTGCCTATTATTTTGTCAGTGCGTGGGACTATGGTGGAAACTATAATAAAACTAATTATATAACCCTGATAAAAAATCAATAAATAAAAATTGGCATATCAAAAGTCTTTAATCAGCTGGTAAATATATAAAGGTTCTGATCAGTGAATCCTTAAAAAAAGTGGAGAGTATATGAATGCGCATACAATGAATATTCGAGGGGCTGAATAGGTCACTGAGAAAGGATGAACGGAGGAAATTCAATTTTGGGAGAATCAAATTTAGAAGTTGCTTGTAAACATCTGTCAAAGGAAGCAAAATTCACAGTCCACAATGAAAATTTGACACTTGCCCTGTTGTGAGACAGTGAGATGTAAATCTGGCATTGAAGTAGACTTATTGTAGTGGAAATTAAATCTCTGAGTGAGTGACGTATACATTATCAGATCACGAATAAGGCCATCAAATGAAAGGCCGAAGTAAATTTTATGAAAAAGTTTAAGAAAAGAGTGTTTAGCGGTTTTGAATAGTTGAACAGTGGGATGGAGAAATAAATGTTAAAACGAAGACGCTCCAGAAAGCTTCGTCACGATCAAGTAAATCGAATCTTTAGCTATTTAGAAGAAAATATTTAGTTATTTGAAATTAACAGCACAAGTGCTATTTTTTATTTTTTATTATAGAAACAAACATTTCATGATTTACAGTGATGAAACAATATACAGGAATTAGATATTTCATGTTGGATACCTGTGATATGTTTCCTTGTAATGTCTGCTAAGTGGTTTGTTTATTACTTAATTACCAGGTGATGTGTGTAGTATATAGGTGTGTGTGTAATGTATGGGTAAGTGTTTGTGTATGTGTGTGTCTGTGTGTATGCGCGTTGAACAGTTTATATCATTGACATGATGCCACATTTGAATTTGGGCAGATATCAATGTTAGAGTTTTATAATTAAGCCTGTGGAAGAGCACTGTATGTCGTGTACATCTCAAAGGTATGTTAAAATTAATAAGGATATGATAGTACGTGATAGTTGTTTACAGTCATTAAACAATATAGAAAGATTAAGATTATATGAGTATACCAGAAAAAACAAAAAATATGTATTAGTACAAAGATAATGAAAAAAATTAAGAAGAAACAAAAACAGAAACAAAATACCTATTATGCAGTGACTAAACTTCAATAGAGGCATATTAAAAACATCAGCAAACATGGCGTAAGAGTTACCAATGGTGTGTAATCTATTTATAACAGAATTGTAGCCTGAAATCGAAGTATAATTTTCACAATAATACAAACTAGGAATCTAGGAAACCTTCTAATGGTAGAAACACTCAAGTGAATCAACCATATAAAAAGGAGTGAATGCCAAAAAGATGTGAGGTACTCCATGCTCTGCCTAGTATCTTAGCTTTCTGCTTATTTATTAGAATAACACCAATATTGTTTTATATATTTACAAAAAAACCTCAATTTTGTGATGAATGTAAGAGTATTTTTTACGTTGCCTCCTGTCGCTATTCACAATTCAAAATTTAACTGTGCGACTTAATGAGGAGATTCTCACAAGGAACGGCAGTGTTTCCAAGGCTAGCGCTAGAATTAATCTACGTCATCTGTAAACTTTACGGGAGAGGAGTATTGTGGCCAAAGTTGGTCTCGTACCGACTACTTGCTTCTCTTGTTCTTGTTTGGTGCTAACCACACCAGCCCGCCCCCGTTCTCCCACCGCCCTACCTACCCCCGCCCACCGCCGATCCCTTGTCCTGTCATGCGGGAGGCTGGCTTTGTTGGTGAAACCCTACAGGATTATAGTATCGAATAGAAATGTTAGCATTATCAGTTGAATAACGAATTATACATCTCCATTATCTCGTATTTCATCAGTCTTGTATATTAAAGTAAGCTTGATATGAGAGGCGTTGAAAGAAAATCCGATCACCCGGGCAAACTTATTATATGTAACATATACAGGGTATTTCAGAACTTCTAATTCACAATTGTTAATTAATTCACAACATGTTCATATCAGAGAAGAATAATTTTTATAATTGGTAGTAGGTAGATAATGTGACAACAAAAATTACATCAGACAAGTGAGTATTTATTTCTAAATTTCTTGTTAAAAACTAACTGTGAAATAGAGAATCTGCTTAGATGAATTCAGGTAAGTTCAAGTCAAAAAATTAGCGTCACTTTTTTGCCTGAATTTTCAAGTTTAATGCAATAATTTTCAGCTTGCATCTTCAATTATAGCATCTTGGATTATGGAGATTTTAGATATTAATTAATTATTTTTTTAAATATACACATAATGATAAATTTCTTTCTTGTTTTCCATTTGATTGACCGGAAAAATATCGTTCAATCCCCAGTGAAGTTGGGTAATAACTTCCAGTTATAAATGTAACGGTAAATTTAGGTAATCGATCAGCAATATATATTTATGAATTACATACGTATGAATATATTTTTCTTTTTCTCTGTTTATTACCTGCGTTTTTTTTCTTACCCTTTATAAAATATATATATTTTTGTAATCTACAAATATCATTTAAAGTAATAAAAATAATATGAGTGTATTTTATTAAAGTAGAGGGTATTAATAATAAATCTAAACGAAACGTGAAACAGAACAAGACACAGAAACATAAAAAGGTAACAGTCTGAACTGGGTATTGAACCTAGGATCTGTGTGTTACCGGGAGAACGTCTCTTACCACTCGGCCATAGGGAACTATTTTTTTTCGTCATTTTCATTCACATATCATATTCAGAATTAACAATACTATTTGAATTAATTTTTCCCATATATTTCGCTGCTATATTTTTTTAATGATTACAAAGTTCTAAAGATTGTCTCGGATAAACATATCCGATTTTTATTTATATTGAATATCTATTGTCTTATTCTGTTTCATGTTTCGTTTAAATTTTTTAGTTTTATCTTCTTCTTCAATGATATATTACATTAATTTGAAAAACATGATCTTTATTAATGTTGGCACCTATTGATTTTTTCTAAGAGTCTAAATGAATATTTAATTTAATTGGTATATTTGTTTTAAAAATAAAATGTTTGCTTCGTATAAAAATAAAACGGTGAATACTGACCATTTGGTCATTATTAAATAGAGACATATTATTCAAAAGCTACAAAATGTAACAATGCGGTTACCTTTGCCCCATCGGTTGTGTTCAAAGTAGATGAAAATATCTTTAAGCCCTGAACCCTCCCTTATTATATTGTTCTATGTTTCCTTAACTTGAACCATTTGCAAAAACAAAAATTACTATTGTCCAAAGTACCGTCAAAGTTTTCCATTTTATTTTGTCGACTTAAAAACTTACAGTCTTTTTTTTCAATTCACAGGTAAGATGCTCTCCTAACTCCTTGAAAGTCCAGTACCTGTGTTCGGTAAGGTTGCTTCTAACGAAATTGTTTCAGACCCGTTTTTGGACCTAACTAGTTTGAAACTCGAAGATACTTTTGGCAGAATGTTAGATAAAGATTAAAGAACTTTGTGTTTTATCGTAACGGCGAAAAATGAAAGAATTTTTCCGGTAATTTTTAAGACAAAAATAGACTATGGCAGCCATCTTCTGATCAATATTTTCGTAGATAGATATTCAAGTCTTATGACGGTTTATCGTAACTATGAAGCAGATTAAACCAAGTCTTATGACGGCTTATCGTAACTATGAAACAGATAAAACCAAGTCTTATGACGGCTTATCGTAACTATGAAGCAGATAAAACCAAGTTTTACGACGGTTTATCGTAACCATGAAGCAGATAAAACCAAGTCTTATGACGGCTCATCGTAACTATGAAGCAGATAAAACCAAGTCTTATGACGGTTTATCGTAACTATGAAGCAGATAAAACCAGGTCTTATGACGGTTTATCGTAACTATGAAGCAGATAAAACCAAGTCTTATGACGGTTTATCGTAACTATCAAGCAGATAAAACTAAGTCTTATGACGGTTTATCGTAACTATCAAGCAGATAAAACTAAGTTTTATGACGGTTTATCGTAACTATGAAGCAGATAAAACCAAGTCTTATGACGGTTTATCGTAACTATCAAGCAGATAAAACTAAGTTTTATGACGGTTTATCGTAACTATGAAGCAGATAAAACCAAGTCTTATGACGGTTTATCGTAACTATGAAGCAGATAAAACCAAGTCTTATGATGGTTTATCTTAACTATTAAGCCGATAAAAACAAGTCTTATGACGGTTTATCGTAACTATGGAGCAGATAAAACCAGAATCGATACTTGAAATTTAGTCGTTTTTGGTGACTTCTTCTTTCTTACTACCCTTACATCCCCATTTCTCGAGTCTAGTAACATATCCATTTGGGGATGCCATAGTCTAACTGGACTTGTAAATTGCGGAGAAGTTGGCTCCTCTAACGCGGTGTTAAAAAAACATAATCTGTTGTTCAAGTACGACAAAATCTCTCGAACGGTGCTCAGAAATTAATTGGCCAAACTTTTTCTGTCTATAATTTCAAACGACGCGCGACGGGTTGTATAACAGAATTAGAACAATTCAACAAATTTCAATGTTAAAATTAAAGTTCTGTAAAAATTGTATTCAAGTTATTATTATGTCATCATGAACCGGTTGTTTCACATTATATGTTCAAATTAAGAAGTTAATTTACAAGTTTATGAAAGTCCTATTTAAGTTCTATTATTATACAAGTTCTGTGAAATAATCAACCAATGCTAAAAAATAACAAAACTTGAATAGAAATTTCACAGAATTTGAATGTTATCTTTGTTCAAATTGTTCAATTTCCGTGAAACAATCCATTTTTATTGAAATATGCAAGATGTGCAGTTTTTCCATTTTCCATTGTAACATAAATTTTCCACTAATGTCGTAACAATGTATATAACGTACTAGTCCATTGTTAGTTACGTGTTCCATTGAGAATACTTTGAACATCCTTTTAAGTTCGTATTTCAAAAGCTTTCAAACTTGAGATGGCTGTAGAGTTGCATACATTGATAAATAAAATACACAATACGGAAAAATATGTTTTTTACCGAACTGCAACATTATTTTACTTTTTCAATAAACTTACATATAAATCCATGCATACGGTACCTGCAAATTAACAAGCCACTGCAAATAGATAATGATGATTGTAATGAACAAATTAAGTATAAATAGTATAAATACCCTAAATTTAAGCAAGAAAATATCAATTTCAACATTGTCGTACATGTCAAAAACCGTTCCAGTCGAAAACAAATTAAAGTTGAATAAATTTTTGGAATCTTGTATTTATTATACATACATAATAATGTCACAGACTCAAAGCTCATACGGGGTGTTCAGGAAAGTACTCGTGTGTGACAGTTATGGTGGTGGTGAGATTCAACAATTCCATTATATGTCCATTAAATAACTCTCCGAAATATTGCCCGCGTTTTGATTTATAGATTTTGCAAGTCTATCGAACCTTTTTATTTCCATCTTTCAACAAAAAACAAAAAAAAAACTAAATTTTAGACAGTAGTGAGATTCAACCTTTCCATTATATGTCCATAAATCAGTCAGCGGAAGTGTTGCCCCAGTTTCGACTCATAGATATTACAAGTCTATCGAACCCTTTTAGATCCAGCTTAATTTTCAACTAAAAATACAAAAAAAATCAGTAAATGTTAGACAGTTGGTGGTATTCAACCTTTTCATTGTATGTCCATTAAATCAGTCAGCCGAAATGTTGCCCCGAAAATAGTACTTATCCCGAAGATATTACAAGTCTAGTAGGACAGATCATTATCCGAGACCCGTTTTAATTGATACCCATGTTTCCGATGTTGGATGAAGTTGTAAACTTTAAGTGGTGATAATTGATAATCAATGAAAATAAATGACTTTCTAACAATATCAAAAGTAACTAACACATAATCTATTTAACGGGGATGTGACAGCGAAAAAATCACAATTTCGATGAACTTACGATTATTTTTTGAGTAAATTAATTAAACCTATTCACTTTTCAACATTAATACTCTTGGACGGTACGCTTTATTCAACTATTTTCAAGTTAGGTTGAGTTAGGTTAGGTTAGCATTGTGTGTATTTTGCTAATTAGGTTAGGTTAGTTTAGTATCGTGTATATTTTGATCACTTAAAAAGCTTAGTGGCATGGCCGTTATGTTTTCCAGCTGATCACAAAATGATGAAAAGCAGAAACGCGCCGTGAACTAGCATTCAACGAGGACCGTTCAAATGTCAAAATTTTCAAAGTTATCGCTAGTTGTTAATTTGATTGTTATCGAATGTGATAATGTACAGTACGTGTTTTAAAAAAAATCATTGATCAATTAATTTTTGGTCAGCGTCTAAAATACATACCTATTCATGAAATTCTAACTGAATTATGTTTGCTTTCTATTAAAGATTTTAATGTATAGCTTTATCCAACCAACATGTAGAAATATTATACTTGCTAAGCACAAACAATACGGGTAGTGTACTTTAATGTAGCTAAAACTGAACACCCTGTGTTTTCTCACTTTTGAAAGACCTCTGTCTGTTTCCTAGTATTGTCACGTATTAAAGTTTCAAACCTTAAATCACGAAAGGTGTTTATATTCGATAAGAACCGAGAGTTCGAATTTAGAACAAACTGCCAAGGATTACGTATATTTTTATACCTTGTTGTAAATTCATGTACTCCACCTTTTATACTATTTCAAACAAAACGGTATTTATTTTCTTTTCTGCGTGGAATTAATCCGTTAAGCCCGTTTTTTAAGGTGAACTCACAAACAAATTCATTCTTTCTCACTGTAAAGCCGAACGATGTGACAAAATTGCAAAGGAGATTTAAACTAATTCATTTCTATGGATTAGTAACGTTTTCTTTTTATACTGTGTAATTGATTTTTTGTTTTGTCGACAGCTCGTATTGTAATATTCAATGTTCTTTTTACAACGGCATTACTCCTAAAGGATAATAACTTATTCGTATGAATGTTTTTTGGGAATACCTCACAAGAGTCGCAATCGTTCGGGGCCGATGAGACTTTGGCATTCCGAATTGAGGTATTTTGTGAAGATGAAGGAAGTGAAAAGGGAAAGAGATGGGAATGACGAATATTGGGAAGAACCAGCAGATCTTGTCATCAAAAACGACTAAAGCCATTTCAAGCAATTTTGATTCTAAATAGTGATTCTTTCACCGGGGTGATACTGAGAGTATCCGTGCTATTTAAACCCAGGATGTTACCTCTTGAACAATTTCACACTGGCAACTAGATTGCGATAGTATCAGTTTAAAAAAATCTAAAAAGGGTTTTAAAAAGGGTAGGTATCAAGTCACTGTTTACTGAAGTCTTTGTTTATTTAGCCACATTAAACGTGCACACGTACACCTATTCATGTTATTGTGCTGGTTCATAAAAATATGTCATGTGAACCTTTTTAAATTCAGCTTAATTTTCATACGAACCTTTTTTAATTACATGTTTGACTTCGTTTTGTTTCTCTCAAAAAGATTTTTACTTTCGTAATGAGCGGGATGAGAACACACTGAATAAATAAAGCTGACTGCAGGAAATGCATTAATAAACTCAACCTCCATCCAGGAAGTTTTAAATTATCCAATAAGATTATTCTAGTGCACAAAATATCTTCAAATTTGTCCATTTTGGACTACAACAGTTGTCTTTGAAAATTATAGATGGTACCCACAGACATAGGAATTATGTCTATGATGGTACCACTTCTAGAGCGCGTGTGTAGGCGCGGCAAACATTAGAGTAATACTACTTACCAGACAGATGGCAGCACTTCTGTTAGCTGCTAGAGCATGGAGTGTGTGTCCCTTAGCAGCGCCTTACGGCGGCTATGGGAGGTATGAACGGAAGTGGGCTTAGAGGTAATAATATCATCAGATCAGATGCTTTTTAAAAGTATGATTTCATCAGACAACAAGCAAGAATAGTGCCCCTTTCTCAAACGGTGTAAAAAATGTATTTCAGAAAGTTGTAATATTTTACCAGTGGCGTACTAATGCGGGGAAATCAATTATCGGATTTCTTTTGGTCTTGAGTTCGTGATATGTCGGATCACGTTTAGCTTTTCTCGGACGCGTTTGTAAGCCTCCAGAATAACTTAAATATTATTTTTAAAGAAACTATTATATAGAAGATGTCTTAAAGTTCAAAGTTTTTTCGTAATTGTAAAATATGTATATTTTTTAAGTTTTTCATTAATTTTTTTATGTAAAACTGTACAAGAGTCCCAACCGTCTAGAGCCAGTGAGACTGTGTTATCCCCAATTGGGGTATGTTGTGAGGCTGAACGTAGCTTGGAGGGGAAGAAGATGGGGAAGAGGAAGATGGGAAAGTACGTGGCTATTCAGATCTGGTCACAAAACACGGCTAAATCCATTTCAAGCAACATTCATCTTAATAGTGGTCTTACACCAGGGCGATACTGAGAGTATGTTTCATTCTGGAACGTGCCGCAAATATACTATATATTATTTTAAATGAATAAATATGAAATAACACAAATTCATCAGATAAAATTTACTTGCGCAATCTGGGATTTGAACTCGCGACCTTCGTCTTGCTAGTCGAGAGCCTTACCCCTCGACCATGAGGCCGTCGAATATTATTATTTTTTATGGTATTGCTATTGTCTAACATAAATACTAGACTGATTTTTTTACTAATAATACTTCTGACTATATATTATACAGTTAGCAGGAAGTTTTAAGATCTTGTGCGGCCCGTCTAAAGGTACCTCAAAATTTGTGAAAAATGGTGTTATTTTTATGTGAGAGTGAAAATATTTTGTGTTTAATTTTTTTGTATTTTGTCGCAAAAGAGTGGCGTAATATTTTGTTTATCAAATAAATATTAGATATTATAACCAACAGGTACGCGAAGTTTTTCAAGCTTTCGACAACCATATAAAATATAATTTAAAAAGTGTAATTCATTAATTTTTTTCTAATTATCTACTTCATGTAAAAATTATGAAATGATTTCGCGTTATTTACCCAAAAATCCTTAAATCTGCGTAAAAATTAAAAAAGGTAGGTCTCTGATCATTATTTTTTACGTAACTAATCATTAATTTTAAAAATATGTAGGTATTCCCAAAAATAATTTTGTAAAATCTGATACACCAGTAGAAATAATATGTCAATGATATTTTAAGTAAGCACCTAAAGTTCTCTTGTAGTGACCAGTACGATTCCTCACTTGCCTTATTTATTCATCTGGCCGACTTAATTCCACATTGTTTGTGTCCCTCCGATGACGCGGCGCGGTGGCTCTTCATTAATAGTTGGTCCCAGTCGCTTCGCTTGTATGTATTGTGTACTGTGTTGCGGGCCGACCCTTTGTTAGTGACGTTCATAATTTATAAGGGTTTTCTTCAAGGGATGTTATTTGCCTTTTTGGTCAGTCCTTGGCTATCACCCACGAGACAAACATGATTATTTTCTAATAAATAAAATATTAATGTTTATATCTTTATTTTGAATTTTAGCGGTTAGTAAAAATGTCGTACGGGTTGTGTGAATGAGATTCTAAAGATTCGATGGTTTCATGGTTTCAGCATATGTCAACACACTCTTCTCGAAATCTGAAACAAACCATATTATCATCACGGTCTCATCAAATGTCAACACTCTCTTCTCGAAATCTTTTTTTCTTGTTAAAAATTTTATACAGTTCATTTCATTTCATACTTTTTTTAGTTAAGGCGACGCACCACGTTTACTCCTTATTTAGAGGGCCATAAGGTTTAAATTCCAGCTTAACACCTGCCGCCTGTTTTCATTTATCCAACAAACAAACTTCTCCTAAAACTGTGTTTTATTTTATTTTATTTTGTGTTCATCCACAAACCTTCATATGTTTTATGATCATTTTCTGAAGGTCTTAATTTTCCACATTATTCAATCAAATGATAATCGAAAAGGGGTTCGTAATAGGAAATTTTTGACTTCGAAACAGTTTTTACAGGCCTGATACTTTATTATTTTATGGGCTTCTAAAAAGAAAAAATGTTAAAATATGTTCTACTCGCAGTATTTTCTTACAATCTTCAAATTTTCAACCTAAAACACATGATTTTGCATTACTTCGCAGTGCTTTGCTTTAAGTGGGAATTTCAAAGCTCGAAGTAGTTTTACTTTCTTTTAATTTTTGGACGGAAAAATATGTAGTTTTTAATTGCGCCAGAAACCACCATTCAAGAGTTTTCGCTGCTTCATTTAACAGATTTCTGCTTTATAATTAAGATACATAAAATATACAGCAAAACTTTGGAATATTTGGAATTCTTGAAAATTCTGATGAAGAATTTCGATACTAAGAACAATATTACGATGACACACGATGACAAAGTTATTTTCAGAGTTTTAAAAACACGAACCCGTCAAAAAATAATATCAATTCAATGAAAATATATACCTACACGGAGAAAATAGATCCGGTTAAAAAAGTGATAGCATGCCATTTTTCGGATAAAATATTAGTCATTTAGAATATATCGAGAACAAGTGTTCTTTTCCTAATAAATATCAAGAATGCGACAACATCAGTATATCAATATCAATATTTGTATGAATACTTGTTCCGCCGTCGTTAGGAACTCAGCCAATTCGTGAAAACGAATAATTTGACCAAATTTTTAATAAATTAACAGTATTATCAGTAAGTTTTCTTCGTGTAGTTTAAATTTTCTTAATCTTTTAGAAATTTCAAAGACCTATCTACGCTATCTTATTTGTTATTTTATTTATTGTTTTTTATCTACTGAATTAACTGTGACTGCAGGTACCACCCCCAGATATAATGTACTAGAAAATTGAGCGGACTTATTTAATATCCTAAAACCTACCAGTTGATTGCTTCTGGAATAAAAGCGCAATTAACGACGTGATTAAGTACGTTATAATAATATTATTAACTTAACAAATACCAGAAAACATATTATTATTATTATTAAGTAAGTCGAGTGACTTGGGTCAGATTACAGTGGAGGGAAAAAGAGCGTGTCCCAACATTAGCAGATGATATAATTCTATTGCTTGTCGTTAAGTTAAAACGTGCTGCGTACAAATATCTAACGAACCTTGAAAAATGAAAAGCTAGATTGGCAAATACATCCGAATTAAATATTACATAATTATAAAAATTATTAAATTATAATATTTATTCCACCTGTCGATGAAATGGGATCACGGTGTAGTTTTTTGGGGTTGCACGAGTAAATTTTTCATTACAACCACCGATCGTTATTACAAAACAGATTCCAATTTAGACCACTGGTTCTTTTTCTTTATGTAAATAAGTGCCTACTTTTTAGGTCTACACACATTTTATATTTTACGCATTTTAGTGGTGGTGTCTTGGAATAAATGCATTTTAGTGGTGGTGTCTTGGCATAAATGCATTTTAGTGGTGGTGTCTTGGAATAAATGCATTTTAGTGGTGGTGTCTTGGAATAAATGCATTTTATTGGTGGTATCTTGGAATAAATGCATTTTAGTGGTGGTGTCTTGGAATCAATGCATTTTAGTGGTGGTCAAGTCATAGTACCTATTTTATTTATTTATTTATTTATTCAAACGCCATGTGATTGTGATGTGAGCGGTTAGCAGGATAATAATAGCAATAAATTAAAGAACAATTAATGTTTAAACAAAAACACTATTGCAAGTGATGCAGTTATTAATATAAGTGCAGTAAGACAATGCATAATTCAAAAGAAATATATATCAGTGTAACAATAGTTAAACTACTTTATACTAGGTTTGTAAGACCTGTCATAAGTCGAAGTATGAGGTGTCTATGATAATAGTCAGTAGTGAGTGTATTGTTACCCACAAAATTAATTGTACTAGGAATAGCTGAGTAGGCATCGCAACTTGGCATTAAAAATTCAAGGCTATCAGCGATTCAATAATACTTATGAATAAGAAATAAAATTTTTTAATAAAATAAAACATATGTTAGCTAACACTATAAGATATCAAGGAGCAATGCAGAAGAATATTATCATTTCTGACATTGATTATTGTGTTTGAGGTATTTTATTATAGCCTTCTTAAAACTATATTACGTGCAGTTGAACACATCTACTACTTCTGAGAAAATATTGCCAGCAATCTCAAAATAAATGCATTTTAGTAGTTGTCAGGTTATACCTATCTCGGAATAAATTAATTCCACGGTATTAATTATAATTTTACCATATAGACAAATACAGTTAAACTAAACTAGCAAGTAGCCTTGGTTTCGAAGCGAAGAGATGCTCCGTCTTTCTCTACTAAGTGTTACCTTAAAATTCCTTTGGATCATCTGTTGGGTACCTTGTTAATTCTTCGCCCAAGATATGGAGGGCTTTAGTACAGTTTTACAATGTTTGGTCATTCTATGAACCACCTCTGCTTCACCCAATCTGTTTTGCATATTTTAAGAATGCACGTGTTGGTCCATATTTCATAATCTTCTTGCTTCAAATGCGCGATTTTGTGTCCCGAATATTAATAAAACATTTTGTGAAAGACTAGTTTAAAACTTCTATTATAAGCTACGTTTTTTTCCTAATATATCCTTTGTAGAGATCGCTCATTCACAGTAATAATTTTATGGGCTAATATTGTTCTAGGTCAGTTTCAATGGCCTTCGTGGTTGAGGGTTAAGGCCCTCAACTAGCAAGCCGAAGGTCACGGGTTCAAATCCCGGAGTGCGCAAGTAAATTTTATGTGATGAATTTGTGTTATTTCAGCATTTATTAATTTAAAATGCGGCACGTTCCACAATGGAAGATACTCTCAGTATCGCCCTGGTCTGGCCTTAGACCACCATTCAGAATTGAAACGTAGCTTGAATTGGCTTTAGCCGTGTTTGGTGATCAGATTTGAATAGCCACGTAATCCCCCACTTTCTTCTTCCCCGTCTCTTTCCCCTCCCCACTACTTTCAATCTCACAACATATCTCATTTGGGGATGCAATAGCCTCACTGTCTCCAGACAGTTAGGAGCCGTTGGGACTCTTGTGCGGTATTCACTTAAAAAAGAGAGAAAAACGTTGAAGAAGTCATCATTAATTTAATTTTAGGGTACATAATATGTAAAGTCGAATCTTCTATTATTACAATTACGCCCTTGGGATAAAATTCATTTCGGGAATTGTTTCCGAAATGATACTTCAACTATTTTAATATAGGTGGATTGGCGTTTAGTGTCCCTGGCAAAGACGTAAGATTCGACCATAAGAGTGCCTCTGAGATGGAGCCGATGCCAATAAAAACAAATTTCCATGAAGTCCCTTTTGCATTTATTGTTGACGGAAGGCGATCCGTGACCGGCCGTAACGTTGGGTCTACTAAAGAGATCTAGGAACATACCCCGGTTGTTGATGCCATAGTCCCACTGGCTCCAGACGGTTGGGAGCAGTCGGTAATGGGAGCCCAATAACTCAATCTATGAAATGTTGAAGGATGAATTAGTAACGTAAATTCCGTAAAGAAAAATGATTAATTTCATTAATTCAGTTAATTTCATTTATTTATTTCATTTCATTCCATTTAGTTAAGATATCTGTACTAAGATCGACTATATTCCTTACTTTTATATAAATCCAAATATTCCAAAATATATATTTTTAAATGTATGTTTTTTAGTTGTTGTAAGTCTCTGACTGTAATCGACAGAAAATATGTATTTAATTAAGCCACTAGTTATAATTATATAAGTCAGCGTCCTTGAAGTGATTTTTTACAAAAACAACGCTATATAAATCAGTCGAATATTATTATTATTATTAACCAAAGGCATATTAGTTTTATTGCTCCAAAAATGTATAATTCTTTATGTACAACCTTCAAAAGGGCCACGTGTATAAACCTTCAATCTTTTAAAAACTACATCAAATCTTGGCTAAAAAACACTGAACTAGATATTTTTTCTTATAAGTTTTAGCAAAGCTATCTGTAACATTTATATTCATAGACAGATTATTTTTTATTATTTCACATACATACAAAACAGCGGATATATTTTATTGTTTGTAATGCTTTGTCTGCTAATTCACTTTTTAATAAGTCTTCTTTAAAAATTAGTATTTACCTTATTTTTGTGTTATTTTAAAACTCTTACATATTTCATACTTTAGTTTCTTGTTTTGTTACAATAACTCATTTAAAATAACTTAAATTTATATTTCATATTGTATCTCCACTTAAACCATGGAAATAAGATAAAAATACATATAATACCCACACTCAGGCTTCACCTTCGTGGGATTTTTTTTTAATTACGTACATTTATTACATTATTTTTTATACAGTTTTCAATATTTTATGTAACTATCCACGTATGTATCAAAAAAAAATCAATAGAAAAAAAAATAAAAAAACCAGCTAGGAAAAACTTTTTCGGTTACTACGGTCATTTTTAGTACCAGCGACTCCACTCTTGACCATTGTTTATCGATGACAATGGGATTTTCCTCGCTCAAAGGGTAGAGCCATAGAGCCTCCGTTGTGATCTGCGTGGCATTGGGCTATGAGGCGGTAGGTTCGCAGTGCCAGTGGGGCAGTCAAGCCGCTCCTTGGGGAGATATTTTCCGGCAGAACGGATCTCCGCTCGT